>JAEOAD010000011.1:28492500-29742500 GCA_036365145.1 Orientallactaga sibirica
AGGTCTCATGCTGTATACCAATTTCCTGCAGATAAGCAAGGTTGCTTTTTTTTTTTAAACACATTGCATGGAGAAGAAGAAAAGGAGTGGGTAAAAAAGAGAAAATAGGGCTGGAGAGATGGCTTAGGGGCTAAGGCGCCTGCCTGCTAAGCCTAAGAACGCTGGTTCCAATCTCCAGCAGTTCCAATCTCCAGGTCCCACGTTTAGCCAGATGCAAAGTGAGGCAAGGGCGCAATGCCGCACTTGCCCACAAGGGGGCGCACACATCTGGATTTCGTTCACAGCAGCTGAGACTGCTGGTGCGCCCATCTCTGTCTCCCTCTCCCTCTCTGTCTATCTCTCTGTGTCTCTCTCTCCAAAAATAAATAAAAATAATAAAATAATAAAAAAGAGAAAATATTGAAGGTGCTAGGATTATTCTTGAATTTTGACAATATACTTAATTGTTGTGGAATCTTTTTTTAAAAAATACTCCATGAGTATTATCATAAAAGGAAACCTTGTTTTTTTGTTGTTTGTTTCTAGAGGTCGAATCTCACTCTAGTCCAGGTTGATCTGGAACTCACTCTATACTTCCAGGCTGGTCTCAAACTTACAGCAATCCTCCTACGGCTGTCTCCCAAGTGCTGGGATGCTTATTATTTTTTTAAAAAAAATAGAAAATAGATAAGGAAAGTCAAAGGAACACTTAACTCATAGCTCCACTTGCTTATTGTTAACAGTAAACACCCTATAGACATTTAATGCACAAGTTTTCCACATTTTAACACAGAAATAGTATTGTATTGAACCCCATATGTAAGTTGTAGTCTTAGGAATATTGTATGAAGATACCTACAGGAATCTACAACAGTCCTCATTAACTGTCTACCTATACAGTGCAGTTTCAGCCTAATGCTGTCCAATTCAGGTATTTTAGTCCAAAAGCTTTTGTATAAATATATGAAAGCACTATACAGTGCAGTCAATATGCATTTTCTGGGGCTATAGGTATCAAGAACTTTTGTAAGGTTTTACCAGTGAAAGCCAGCTTGGCAAATATGACAGAGCAGACCGTTGTCAGTATTCTTGACCTGTCTCTTCTGCTATGACTCAGACAAAGGGGAATATCTATACTCTGTGCCTGAGAACTTCATGTGAAGCCTGGGAGTCTGTCCCATGTACAACTGGCCATAGATGCAAGATCAGCACTTCCCAGAAGCAGCTCCAAACATGTCATGAGGGTATGACAAATTTACAACTAAGTCAGTTAGCAGGCTCCAGACTATTGGAGATAAATGAACACTTTGACAGACAGGTGCCTTTAACAAACACTGAGTCATCTCCCCAGCTACCAAAGTGAACACTTTTTTTGTTGTTGTTTTGTTTTGTTTTTGTTTTTTGAGGTAGGGTCTCATCTCACTCTAGCTCAGGCTGACCTGGAATCCACTATGTAGTTTCAGGGTGGCTAGAATTCACAGCAATCCTCCTACCTCTGCGTCCCAAGTGCTGGGATTAAAGGCATGTGCCATCATGCCCAGCCAAAGTGAACACTTGTTTTTTATTATTAGAGACAGAGAAGGGGAGAAAGTGGGTGCATCAGGGTCTCTAGCCACTGCAAAGAAACTCCAGATACATGTGCCACCTTGTGCATCTTGCTTACATGGGATCTGGAGAATGGAACCAGGATCCTTTGGCTTTGCAAGCAAATGCCTTAACCACTAAGACATCTCTCCAGCCCCAAAGTGAACACTTTTAAGGAGATGGTAGATACATGGAATCTGAAGAGCAGAAGTTCATTAAGGACTTCTTCCAGGACTGATGGGTATCTTATAGGAAATACCTGGAAGTGTGTTAGCAACACTTGGAAGGTGGTTTACCCAGAGTTGTACTATTACTTTATGAAATGTGAAGAGCCCCAACAGTGGTTACCAGTGTACTATGCTATGAACACATCTCCATAATAACCATGTAATAGTAACCTCATATGACACCCATTTCTAGAAATCTATCTCTCAAGTTGGGCGTAGTAGCACATATTTGTAATCTCAGCACTTGGGAGAATGAAGCAGGAGGATCATGAGTTTGATGCCAGCATGGGCTGCATAGGAAGAATGTCTCCTACAAAATAACATAGGGGGTGGATAGAGGACCTCTATCAATTACTTTCTTACTATTGGAACAAAACACCCAACCAGGTGCAGCTTGAGGAAGGAAAGGGTTTACTTTTGGCTTATAGTTCAGAGTGGGAAATCCATCATAGTGGAGAAATCATGGCAGGAGCAGAAGCCAGAGCCATGTCATCATATCTGCAGGGAGGAAGGTGAAAGAGAGAGTGAGACAGAGAGAGACAGAGAGGAGATGCTGAATGCTCAGCTAGCTTTCCCTTTTTATACAGTCAAGGAACCCAGTCCATGGGATGGTGCCACACACAGTGTAGTTCCTCCCACCTCACCTAATTTAATCTAGAAAAATCTCTCACAGACATGACTAGAGATTTATTTCATCACATCCTCCAAAGGTAATATAAGTGAAAGCCACTCCTCCTTCCCAGAAACACTGGCCCAAGAGAAGGCTGAGCCCAGAAGAAATAAGCCCTGTGTATATAATTAATTCATCTTACTTCAGTTTTATTCTGAACATTTTCCTGAAGCTCATTAATCAAGGAAAGGAGGCATGGGTGGGTAAATCTGTTGGACTATTGGTGGGCATGAATTAGAAGTAGGCAGTGTAAAATTAAGCTTTTCACATTCATATTTATTCTAAGACTTCTCAAGGAATACCCTTTCCCCAGTACTTAATTTGGGTTCAGAACCACAAGGTATTAACCTAGATGTCTATTATCAGAGACCCACAGGGGACCAAACTGACCAGGCAGTTTTTCTTTTCCCACATTCTTCTGTCTACAGGAAGGATCAAATCTAACATTGGCCAGGACTTCTCTCCAGGGCAGCATGCTCAGCTTCCAAAAGATCTTCAGCCAAGCCCAAGGTGGTTTACTGTGACCAGTTGTGGAAAGTGGGGAGGCAATGTGAGATCAATGGTTTCTCCTTTACATGGTGCCATTGCTGAAGCACTGAAACCACCGTGGGCAAAGCCAGGAAAACTGGGCAAGGGTTTCTCTGCCATGAGCAGGTAAAGGGGTTTTCTGATTGTCAGCAAGGCTTTAGAAGCTCAAAATAAAAACCTGAAGTAATCCCCTTAGCTTCTTCCATCTCGATCATGCCAGAGATCCAAAGAGTAACTCCCAACCTGGTCTTTCCTGGCCTTGGAGATTCCAGCAGTGCTTAAGATTCAAAAGACTGACTTTTTTTTTTTAAGTTTTTGTTTTCCATGTAAAAGTAGTAAGATTTTAAGTTCTTTCCCCAAACTGCTACCCAAGTTCCTGAAGACAGGGTGTCAAGTACTGCCCCTGGTCCATCACTAACCTTAAACAAGTCCCTTGCTTTCTTGGAGACAGTTTCCACATGTACCAAATTAAAAATGTTGGATTAGGGCTAGAGAGATGGCTTAGTGATTAAGGCACTTGCCTACAAAGCCAAAGGACCCAGGTTAAATTCCCTAGAACCCACATAAGCTGCATGTACAAAGTGGCGTATGTGTCTGGAGTTTGTTTGCAGTGGCTGGAGGCCCTTTTTTTTTCTCTCTCTCAAATAAATAAATAAAAATAATTTGAGAAATTAAAGGAATGTTGCATCAGATCAGAGGTCCTCAGAGCCTAGCCTTCCTTTAAAAACACTGGATCTGGAAGACCTCAGCTGCAGTCAAAGGTTCAGCTTCATACCTTCAGTGACCTGCATTGAGATACCCGGTCTTGATTCTTCTTGGTTGAAAAAATGTCTAAAACTTTGGTATACTGTATTGAAATACTCTCTCAAATATTGAGAGTAGTCTCAGAGCCTGTCTCTTTTACTCTCACTCTTGGATTTTCTCATCTATAGTCACAATTGTTTATCAAAATGATATCAATTTACCCTGCAACTTAGCACTATGCTACAGGGAGTTTATCTTATAGATATACCATATACAAAAATGAAATTCATGCAAGGATATTTGTTGTGTAGCATGTTAATAACAGTATATAATAGTTGAGGATAGTTGATGTGAGTTTTGGTTTATCCACACTATGGACTAGTATACAGTATTAAAAAGGGGGTGTATTTCACGTCTTTATGCTGTTACAGAAACAACTTCAGGATATTTAATGGAAAACAGCAAGATAAAGAGCAGCATGTATACCATACTGTCTTTAGGGCAGAGACTACATTTTTAATCTCTTGTATCATGTAATCCTAGAAGGGATCATAAGAAAAAAGGTCCAGCTGGAGGTTTAGCTCAGTGGCAGAGCATTAGCCTAGCATGTGCAAGGTCCTGGATTTGATGCCTAGCACTGGAAAGTAAAAAAAAAAATGTTAATATCTTAAGGGGATGTCATGTAAGTAACTCTGGGGGATGTGGAAGGGAGTGGAGGAGAGCTGGGAGCAAGCATCAGTGTGACTGTTCTCATGCTCTTGGACCTCTCTCCCCTTTCACGCTTAGTCTTAAGCAGTGGAATGGGGATGAACATTGGTCATTGACATAACACTTACTACAAAGCATAGTAAGCAAGACTGTACTTGCTATTAGCACAAACATTAAAAAAAAAAAATAGGGCCACCCAGAAGCAGACCTGCAAATATATGAACAATTTATTTTCAATAAATATGGTACAGCAAAGCAGTATGGGAGAGGAAAAAAAGCCTTTTTTTAAACAAAATGTTGTTGGGATAATTATGTGTGCAAATGAAAAACAAACATGAGCTATACACCTCACACCATGCAATGAATAAATTCCAGGCAAATAGTATAGCTAAATGTAAAAGTAAAATCAAACTTTGGTAAAGTCGGAGAGTTCATGAAGATCTCCACAGATGCACCTGCAGAGAAACAAGCAAAGCTGATGAAAATTTCAAAAGAAGAAAGGAAAAGAAAAGAAAGAGTGTGAGACAAGAAGAAGGAGGAGGAGGAAAAAAGATGATTACTTTTGTGGTTTGAACATATGTACTGTCCCCTCTAGGCTCGTGTGTTTGAACATTTGGTCCCTAGCTGTTTTGAAAGGGCATGGAACCTTTAGGAGATAAAGCTTCGCCAGAGGAAGTGGGTTACTAGGGCTGGATCTGGACATTTTTTTTGTTTTGTCTTTTTTGTTGTTGTTGTTTTGTTTTTCAAGGTAGGGTTTCACTCTAGCCCATTATCTAGTCTCAGGATGGCCTTGAAGTCACGGCAATCCTCCTACCTCTGCCTCCCAAGTGCTGGGATTAAAGGAATACTCCACCATGCCCAACTGGATCTTGAGATTTTTATATCTGGCCCTACTTCCTGGTTACTCTTTGCTTCCTGAATGCATATGCATTGTGACCAGCCTCCTTCCACACCTGTTGTCCTGTCTTCCCTCCCATGACAGACTGTATCTCTGTGAACTATAAGCCAAAATAACCTTTCTTCCCTGAAGTTGTTTCTTGTCAGATATTTGATCACAGCAACGACAAAACTAACTAGTACAACCACCTAAAATGTTTGGGAAGTATCCTAAGGTATATAATAAACTAAGAAACATTATTTAACAAAATCTAAAACCACCTCAGAATAGCTGGAGTCTATCACATTTGAACCATGACTCATTCCCTCCCCAACTTCCAGGCACATGTGGCCAAGAAAACAGGTCTTTCTCTCTCCTCAGAACCATATTAGGTGTTTATATCACTCTTGTTGGGTCTCACCAAGGCCAGAAATGCTGGCCTTTCTCATCTCCTCCAACTCTAAATCGAGGCTAAACTCCTACTGACTGGCTCTGAAATGTTGGAAGCTACACCTATATATGGAGGCTCTATACAGGTGAGGTAGGTCAGGAAAACTTGGGTCTCTGTTACCACTGCCCTCAGAGGTGGAAAGGGCAAGCAAAGAAATATCAGAGGCTGCTGCCCTGCTCAGCACCCACAGTCCTGGCTTAGAGGAGGAGAGATCACCCATCAAAAGAGTACTGATGCTCTCTCCAAAGGAACTGAATTTCTTTGAAAGAGTATAGAGAGTTTCTTTTGAGAGAGAAGGGGTGAGCCAGGGCCTCCTGTCGCTGCAAACGAACTCCAGATGCATGCACCACTCTGCATCTTGCTTTACCTGAAGACTGGGGAATTGAACCCAGGCCTTCTGGCTTTGCAAGCAAGTGCCTAAGTGGATGAGTCATCTCTCCAGCCCCCTGAATATCACTTCTTAATGAAGAGCAACCAGCTAAAGCACAGGCCAGCTGGCTGACCAGAGAGGACAAGGCAAGGGATCAAAACTGGTATTAAAAACTACACCCAGTTCAATTCTGCTCAGTCATACTGATGAGGGATTTATTTATTCCCTAGGGTGATATCCAAAACAATAGAACAATTCATAGCAATTAGTGGATTCTAATTTCTGGGTGTAAAACCAAAAAAAAAAAAAAAAAAGACAACACATCAGGGGAAAGACCATCAGAGCTTTGCTAAAATTACTGTAATTCTAGGATACATGCTGGAGGTTGCATCCTATGCGGAGTGACATCAAAAGATTCCTAGTGTAGGGGAAGCCAACCTCACTGAACTGACCTAACCAATGCACAAAACAAGCCGCAGTATGGGGCAGGGAGAGGAATCCGTAACCAGAGTTGCTACAGTATTTCACCTAAAATTTCCAGCTTTTAACAAAAAATTATAAGGCAGTTAAAAAAGCAGGAATAACCAGGTGTGGTAGAACATGCCTTTAATCCCAGCATTCGGGAGGCAGAGGTAGGAGGATTGCCACGAGTTCAAGGCCACCCTGAGACTACATACTGAATTCCAGGTCAGCCTGACCTAGAGTGAAACCCTACCTCGAAAAACAAGGAAAAAAAAAAAAAAAGCAGGAATAAGTGATCCATTCATAGAAAAACAAAGCAACAGAGAATTCCCCAGAGAGGGACCAGATGCTAGATTTAAGGTTTTAAAGTAATTATTGTTAGTATGTTCAAAAAATTCCCAAAACAATACTTAAAGAAGATATTAAGACAATGTCTAAATGAAAAAAAAAATTTTGTTTTCTAAAAGCATCATATGGAAATCGTCAGGTTGAGAAATGAAATATTCAGAGGCTAAGCAGGAGATTTGAAGTAGGGGGAAAATATACAAAATTGATAGGTTGATAGATCTCATTCATTCTAAAGAAAGAAGAGAAAACCAAATGAGGGGGAAAGCCTCAGAGAAGTATGGGTCATCTTTAAGTGCAGTGCCATATGCACAATGGAAGTTATAATAAGAGGAGAGACAGAAAGAGGAGAAAAATATTTAAAGAAATTATCTCTGATTAAATTTGAAGCATGCTACCATGGGAAAGAATTCATGCCTGGTACTGGAAACTTAATCAAAAGCCTATGGCTGAGGAAGTCATAAGCCATAGGGAGAAATTACTACTGTTGTCTGGCTAAATGGGAATATTATGCCCATTGAACTGCCTTTTAAACACTTATGTTTATGCCCATATATTAATGCTACTCTCACTTTTAGTTAGAGAAGCTTCTCTTTTCAGATGGTGGTAACCATTGAAGAGACTCAAGACTCATCAAAGTGCAGAGAAGTGACAGTGAAGTATTCAGCACTAAGTGAGACATCTTTCTCACATCCTCCAAAGCTCAGGGACCATTCATTATTAATGAGGTGGTGGGAAGAATGTAAGAGCCAAAGGAAGGGTAGGACTGCTTACCAATGCACTCTTCCAGACACAAAAGTGCCTGGATATCCATGACCTCACAGTGCTGGCACTACCTATACAAGACCCTCATAATAGGAGGAAAAAATGATGACATCAAAATAAAAGAGAGACTAATAGGAGAGGGGAAGGGTATATGATAGAGAGTAGAGTTATGAAGGGGAAAGTGTGTGGGGGGGGAGAATTATGATTTATTTACTATAATTACAAAAGTTGTCAATAGTAAAAAAAAAATTTAAAGAAATAGAAGCTGAAATTTTCTCAAATGTACTGAAAAATATCTATGTTCTCAGGAAATTCAGTGAACACTAGGATGAAAAAAGACCTATAAATAGACACATATACTTAATATACTGAAAGGAATTGATGAGAACATTTTGAAAGCAGCAAAAAAAAAAAAAAAGATGACTTTTCACCTACTAATAAAATTAACAGCTGACTTCTCATTAGCAATCTTGGTAGCCAGAAGGTAGTAGACTGACAGACATTCTCAAAATGCTGAATAAACAGATTAACCAAGAATTGACGATCCAGCCAACCTTTTCAAAAATAAAGAGAATATGTGGTGAGGAGATAGCTCAACATATAAAAGCACTGGCTTGGAAAGCCTACCAGCCAGGAATCATTGCCCAGCCACCAACATAAAGGCAGATAGGCATTCACTTCCAGAAGTAAGATTCCCTGGCATGCCTCCTCCCCCCCCAAAAAAAACACATGGATAAATTAATTAATAAAATAAATTTTTAAATGAATGGAATATATATGTGAATTTTCTAATGACATGTTTACTTTGCAAGTACTAAAGGAAAGTCTTCAGGCTAAAAGCAAGTAAATCCAGATGGAAATGGAAATCTGTATGGATAAAAAAGGGAAATGCTGCCGGGCGTGGTGGCACACGCCTTTAATCCCAGTACTCAGGAGGCAGAGGTAGGAGGATCACCGTGAGTTCAAGACCACTCTGAGACTACATAGTTAATTCCAGGTCAGCCTGGGCCAGAGTGAAACCCTACCTTGAAAAACCAAAAAAAAAAAGGGAAATGCCAAATGCAATTATAAAAGACAGTATAGGTATATATTTTTCTTTATTCTCTTAATTGAAAAGCAAGTATATGGGATTGCTTATCTACACTTGTATGTTTGGGCCTATGATATATAGAAATGCAGTACATCTGACAGTGGCAGTACACAGGAGGTGGCTGTGGTTGTGCCAACATTGATACAACTTAAACCCATAGGAACAAAGGAGTGACAGGCAGAAATATAAATAGAACAAAAATGACAGATATTAAACATTTTATGGATACCCTCCATACATATACACAATGAACCTGATCATAACCCCCACCACCACCACCCTCCTTTGTTGCTCCCCACTCTTATCTCAACTTCAGTGGATATCAAATTACATTAACTAATAACTACAATGTTTTGTTAGGATTTTGGCATGTGCAGATATACTATGTGTAACAATAATGGCGCTGAAAATGAGAAGGCGAATGGAGATATATGGGAGTAACATTTCTATTTTCTGATGGAATTGTTAGTATGAATATGATGTTGTTCTGATCACCTAAGAAGTTTGAGGTAAGTCCTGGAGAGATGGCTCAGCCACCAAAGGTGCTTGCTTACAAGCCTGCTGATCGGGGTTCAATTTCCCAGCACCTACATAAAGCCAAATATACTAAGTGATGTATGCACTTGTGTGTGTAGTGGCAAGAGACCCTCTCTCTTTCTTTTCCTGTCCTTCAAATAAATAAACATTTAAAACAAGAAAAAGCTAAAGAAATAATTAAAAGAATCAAAGTAATCAAAATACTATACTAGAAATATTCACTTAAGACAAAAATAAAACAGCAAAGGGGCTGGAGATATGGCTTAGTGGTTAAGGCACTTGCTTGCAAAGCCTAGTAACCCAAGTTGGATTCCCCAGTACCCATGTAAAACCAGATGCACAAAGTGCTGCATCCATCTGGTGTTTGTTGGTGACAGCTGGAGGCCCTGGCATTCCCATTCTTTCTGTCTGTCTCTCTTCTTTATCTATCTCTGCTTGAAAATAAATAATTTTTTTAAAGCAGCAAAGGAAGACTAGAGGAAAAATAGACATATAAAATAAGAAATTAACTGCAGAGAGAAATATAACTAGAGCAATAATAGCATTCGGTACATTAGTCAGGGCTAGAGACTCAGGAGAGCTGATATTACAGGTAAAGTCTGAAGACAGCCCACTAGAGAATTCGCCCACGCTCAGGGAAGCGGATCTTTTTGTCCTGTAAGGACTGTGAACTAATTGCCTTTCATGTTGAACTCATCTGCTCTGGAGAATGTGCAGACAGACCTCAGGAGCTTACAAACTGCAGTGCAGGAAAACTGGGGACTGAATTTCAATAACCAGCTGGAAGGGTTGCTTGTAAATAAGGACCGCATGGCTTAGGGAAGAGGACAGGAAGGTCCCATTTACTAGGCAGCAGTGATCATAGCTGTGGGTTTCTCCTTTACAGACTCCCTCCTGAGCCTGTGGGCCCTATGACATTCTATACAGCCCTTATTTCATGGCTTACAGGAGCTATATCTCATTTGACCCATGTAGAAATTCTAGAAGGAGGAAAGTTATATTAAACAAAACCTTCGGTAGATCACTACATTCCATTTTGTTTCCTCAGTACCCTAGGAATATGGCTGATACATTATAGATGCTCAACAAATAACTGACAAATAAAAGGAGAAATGAATGCTCTATAAGTCATTTGATTACATTGCCAATGATAAAGCCAGGACTTTAATGTAGTCTTTGGACTCCAGGCACACTGCTCTCTACTCTGCATGCACCCAAATTTATGTTAACACTGTGGTCTCGGATCATGTTGGTAGATGAGCTTAAAGTTTGCATTGTTATTTTATTATTTTACTATTTTATTTTTGGTAGTGATAAGGTTTGAACCCAGGGGCTGACACCTACTAGGCAAGTACTCTACTACTCTCTTGTTTTATCCTTGCTTTAAGGATTGTTTAGATATGCTAAAGCCATGAGTCTAAAGCAGAATAATGCTAACGGTTTCAGAGTCTATGGAGCCAAAATATTTGGGAAAATATTAAGGATATTTGTGGGACACAATGCCAAGTGTGGTTGTTTATACTACACAGATATTTGAGAGTCATATTGTCCCTACATGATCATTTGGAGATATGGGGAGTTGCAACTAGGTTCCACTAGTTTTTCTTAACTCCAAGGAGCACTTGCTAGTCCAGCTTTTTAAAAACTGTTTTCTTCTCATTGGTGTGAACATTTAAAATACAATTTTGGAGAAATCTCATTCTTCAACATTCTAGCTTGGACTTTAAAACATAATTTCATATCTCTTTTAAGGATTCTGATGAGTTCTTCAATAAGTAGATAAAACCATGTTTAGTACCTAAGCAAACAAATAATGCCCATCACCGTGAGCTTTCGGATTACACACTACTCATTAATCAGTTCTTACATGTCCTGCATCTTCTCCCAAGTGGATAGTTGCTCTGCAAAGCCATGTTGATGCTACAGAAACCGCTTTCCCCAAACTCCTCAAAGCCATCAGGCACATTAAAGGATATCCAATTTCATTGGTCTAAGCTGAGTGATCGCAATTCATCAAGGCATGAAAAGTCTGTCCAGTCTTCTGGAATATCATTAAATGGTTCAAGGACATTTCTAATCTTAATGATGGCCAAGGGGGAGCAACTATTATGATGATGAATGGGAATGAATATCTGGAAAAAGTTCAAGGCATGTTATTCTTCCAAAGACTAATACATGTTGTTTATCTAAATCATCCAACTGATTAAAGAAACACACAGAGCCTAAGACAGTTAAAAGCAGAAAACCAAATAGGGTTTGACCTACCCTGGTATATTTATCGCTGACCATGTCATGCGTGTAAAATGTATTGCTGTACCCAGGATGCTGTGTATATAAATCGGGAGGGTCTTTGAGGCTGCTGTTGAGTAATATAGGCTGTCCAGTTTATTGCCTGGCTAAATATTTACATAAAATGAGTTCATTGATTGTGGGGAAGCCTCCATAAAAGGAGTCTTTCAATGTTGCTAACTGATTAGCGACAACTCTCAAGGCTCAGCAAGAGCTGGGAGGTGCTAACATTCAGCACTCATGCTCCAAAAACCAATTTCTAGGTTTCTCGGTGTTTTCAGTTGCTGACAAGAGTTATATTTGGGTGTGTGGCCAAAAACAGGCAAACCCTCTTAGTTTCAAGAGCAATGCAGTCTTCAAGAAAAGTGGGGAGATGATGCTTTTTTTGTGAGGGGGAAGGGTCTGGGAGCTCATGTCTATTAAACTCGTGGTATTCTTAGACGTCAATGCTAGATGAAATGAGGAAAACTCATTTACCTTGTAAAGGGAAGAGAATGAGTCCCTTATGTAGGGGACTTTTTTTTTTTTTTTTTTTTTTTTTGAGGTAGGGTCTCTCTCTAGCCCAGGCTGACCTGGAATTCACTACATAGTCTCAGGCTTGCCTTGAACTCACTCACAGTGATCCTACTACGTCTGCCTCCCAAATGCTTGGATTAAAGGCATGTGCCATCATGACCAACTTTGTGTTTAGATAACTCTTTCCAGGATAGAAAGAGGAGAAAAAAATAAGTCAACTCTGTAGATATCTTTGTAGTAGGTCAGGGTGTATTGTTGGGGTGAAAACTGCAGACACTGGTTAAATGGTTGCCTATAGGTAAGAAGTTGAAGTAAGAAGTAAGTAAAAAGTTACAGTAGACTTATAAATGCACTTTGTTGGCTTGGATCCTTAGATACCTTATGTTCCTGGTTTTCCTCATCCCTCCCTGGTGTCTCCTTGTCCACATCATTGGATGATTTTTCTTCCTCACTTGTGAACATTGGTGGTCTCAGGGTATGATTCTTAGCCCTCTTGTCTCCACAGCTGATCTTACCAAACCTCGTAAATACTGTGCCTCCCAAATCTCCAGGCTGTACTGCACCCTACACCTGTGCTCCAGGTTACCTATTTGCTGTCCCTACCAATAAAGCATCTTCCAATCCATACCCAGAGCAGAACCTTGAACTTCTATATCCACACGCTCTATGCCCAGATTCCTAGTCTCATGAATTCACCATTTAAATCTCACAACAACCCTTGGAAGTAGAACCTATCACTCACTCTTTCAGATGCAGAAGCAGAGGTGTAAAGTCTACTGCTTTGTTAAAGTCAAATAGCTGGGTGGCAGGGCCCGGATTTGACTCATTTAGTTAGCAGTCATTGTTCTGAACCCTCTACTGACTCCTCTCACTGACATCAACAAAAATCAACAGGTTTAAGCCGGGCGTGGTGGCACATGCCTTTAATCCCAGCACTTGGGAGGCAGAGGTAGGAGGATCGCCAAGAGTTCGAGGCCACCCTGAGACTACATAGTTAATTCCAGGTCAGCCTGGACCAGAAGTGAGACCCTACCTTGCAAAACCAAAAAAAAAAAAAAAAATCAACAGGTTTGCATTCTCCTTCTGTGTGCTTTGCTTCTGAGCAGCTGTGGGCTCTGGTATGCCACCCACTCACCCATTCCACACATGTCTACTGGGTGTCTATGCAATAGGTAATTTCCAAACGTGGCTGCCTTCAGTCCTCCCCACTCTATACATACATGCTTTTACTTCTCCCCTTTTAATTTTTTCTCTGTTTTTATTATTTATTTGCACACACTGTGTGTGTGTGTGTGTGTGTGTACGGCATACATGTGCTGTTGGCACTGATGTGGTTGGTTAGAAGACAGTGTCTCACTTCCTGTTGCTGCTGCAGCTTGCGACATTCCAAATTCTCCAGGCTCTGTCCTATATTGTCCTGTCTGTATTGAGATTGCAGATGTGTGCGCCACTGAGTCTAACTTCATGTGGATGCTAAGGACCAAACTTAGGAGCTTGGGTTGTCAGCAGGCTTGCAAGCAAGCAACTTTAATAGCTGTCATCTTCTCAACCCCCATTTCTCCTCCTTTTTCCCTTATGTATTAATTTTTCTTGAAAGAAATTTTTTAAAACATGTTTATTGAGAATTTGAATACAAGAACATCCTATAATTTGATCATTTCCTATCCTATTACCCTCTTTTATTCCCTCCCTATTTCTTCTCTTAAAATCATGGCTAGTCTCATGGCTTTGAACAATAGATTGAAGCAGTAGTAAAATTATGGGAATTCTGACTGTAGGCTCAAGTGCATTGGACATTTCTGTTTCCTTCCCCTTGGCACACTTAAGACCATTTGCCTACTCTGACAAAGCACAAGCAGCAACATGGAGATGCCAATTGAAGGCAGCCTTGGTCCAGCTACTAACCAGCAACAAGCACCACCTGCTAGCCATGTAAGGCCTTCCAATTATCTTCCACTGATCCCATTGTCCCAGCTAATTGCCATATGAAACAGATTCATAACAACAATACCAAATTTGTACAACTAAGTTTTAGAAGTGCAGTTAATAACAATTTAATATGCATATGTGGCCTCACCTAAAACAATATGAACCTCTCTGCTAATATAGATATAGAAAGTTCTAAGTATAACTGGTATCTAGAGAGGATGCAAACTCTAGTTTGATGATGTTTGAATAGGCATTGATTTTTACTTTTTATTTGTATGTGTATCTTGTGTGTTTGTGTATATACTGGCACATGAACATGTATGTAGAGGCTAGGAAACAAGCACTGGTGTCATTCCTCAGGCACCATCCACTGTTTTTCAGACAGGGTCTCTCATTGTCCTGGACCTCACCAATCAGGTTAGACTGGATAGCCAGTGAGCTCCAGGGGTCCATCTGTCTCTGCCTTCCCAGTGCTGGAATTACAAGCATGTGTCACTGCACCAGGTTGTTTGTTTGTTTTGACTATGTGTTCTGGGAATCAAACTCAGGTCCTCAACACTTCACCAACAAAGCTACCATCTTCCAAGCCCCAAGTATATATTTTTATTTATAATGAAAGAATACTAGGGAAATGTATATTGCTTACCTGGCCCAGACAAGAAGCCTTAATTATATTTAGAAATAGTCATAGATTATTCATTGTTATTACTAATTACTATTATTAAAATTGAAGATTAAAAACTCAAGTCATTTATCCATAAACCTAATAACTTACAGAGAAATTCAGAACAGATGAGTGGCTTTGTAGAAATATTTATCTTATCATAGACTTACACTTAAAAAGATCTTGACTATTGACCTGCTTAAAGCAATATTATAAATCACTATTTCCTCACTGTTGTGTGACTTTTTCTGGTCAGACATGAACAAATGCCTATTCATCCCAGATAAGACACAAATGACAGACCATTATTTGTGATTTCCAAGTGTAGCTTCTTGGGCCTCCTTGTAAGGTCTCTGACCCTAACACATATTGCTGGGCCACAGTGGCTTTCTGGAACCTTGGTGAAAATCTTTGGGATGCCATCAGTCACCATGTGCATAATGCCGCCAGCTCACAATGCAGTTTGGCACATTTGGACCAAAGCTATAATAGCCTCTTGTGTTCCTGGGTGGTTGTTTTCAAACAAGGAAGACATGGGCTCCTATGTTTGGACACTTGATCCTCAGCTTAGGGGGAAAGAATTGAGGAGGTAGGGTAGGAGGAAGTGCATCACTGGGGGTAAGCATTGAGACTTCATAACCCAGATTTATTTCCTGTTTCCTCCCTGCCTCCTGACTGCAGATTCAATGTGACCAGCTTTCTCCTGCTCCCAAGCCTTCCTTGCCATGCTGGGATCTATCCCCTTGAACTACAATGCAAAAGAACCCTTCCTACCTTTACTTACTTTTTGTCAGGTATTTGGTCACAGCAATGAGAAAAATAGCTAATACATAAAAACAATACCAAGAAGTGGTGTTGTTGCTATAATAAATCAGACTATGTGGTCTGTTGTCCATCAGAACTGATTTGTGGGGGGAAGGCAGAAGAGCAGGAACTTTGGGTTCTAAAAGCACTAAGATGCTGTAAGCAGAGCTTAACAGGACATTTTGGTGGGAGTTAGGAAGAACATAATGCTGAGAGAGATGTGAACCACGATGCCTGGATCATGAGATTTCACAACAAAATTCCGTGATCCGTCTGCCTCTAGCTCTCAAGATTGAGGATTACAGGCATGTGCCACAACAGAATTTTGGTGTAATTGGTACTGGGAAAACTTAGTTTATAATGGACTCCAGTCAGATGTTCTGCTTGAAAATGTGGGACTAAGCATCTGGGAAATTCATTCTTTCAAAGTCCTAGATAGGGGATGGGAAATGGCTTAGCAGTTAAAGGCTCTTGCTTGCAAAGACCTAGACATAGGCTTCTGAAAATAGTGTCTCTCAATTCTGCTTCCAATGGCCTTCACCCATCACTACCTTCCTCACTATTTGGTTAAATAGAATTGTGATTTCCATCCTTCTCCAGCCCCTCCCTCAACACATTCAGGTCTGGCAAGGTTCACAATGAACAAACAAATCTGCCATTAAAATATGAAAGTCCATCTCTTACTGGTAAAATAGTGGTGATAAAATTTGCCTAGTGACATTGTTGTCCTACTTTGGAGTATAATTTACTCTATTTTTAAAAATAAAGTAAATTTCATGTGCATATGATAAAATAAATTAACTTCAAGTGTTTAGTTCAATGGGTTTTGACAAAAAATGTTTTCCTGTGTAACTGCCTCTGTAATCAAGATAGAAAGCATTTCTTTTTATATATATATAAAGCATTTCTATTACTCCTTTTTGAGGAATAGAAATAAAAAATATTTTCCTACCTTTATACATAACTCAACACAATTCTCTTGACACAGATGCTTGTGAATTTTTTTCTCCTCCCACTAGCAACACCAACTGGGTGTTCTCTAACTGAGCTTAACTATGACACATATACCTAGAGATAGACCAGATCCCAGGAATCAAGGGTTCAATTCCTTCTCCTCGTTCAGATGCCAATTACAAGTAATAGATTACCACCAATGCTTCTGACCACCTGGCTGTCTCTATGACCTCCTATTTCTGTTGGATTAATTTTCTACAATGGCTCACAGAACAAGGCAAATACTTTATATTTAGTAGCTTGTTAATAGTTATATAATGAGATACAGATGAGCAACCAAATAAAACCATCCATAAGGCAGGGGCTAAGGGTTCCTATAGTAGTCAGTTCCAAGTTGCTGGGATGAACATCCGAACCAGACACAGTTTATGGGAGGAAGGAGTTTATTTCAAGCTTACAGATCCACAGAAGCTCCATCAATGGCAAAAGAAGCTGCTTCTCTCTATCCAAGCAGAGAGAAACAACCAAACAGCCACCAAAAACCAAAAGCAGCAAATCCAACTGTGCAGCAAGCAGCAAGGACCCCGCCAGAGCTCAGACTGCTCGGCACACCTTTGGGCTTAAAATCAGTTCTGCCCCCAAACGCACCTTAGGGATGGACCTCAGGATCCACCCCAGTGGCAAGTGACAAGCTTTAATAAAACACCTGACTCTATGGGGGGACATACATTCACACTGCCACATTTCCTGAGCACGGGAGCTTCTGGCCCTATGTAATTTGGGTGCACCACGCTCCTGGCTGTGGCCATGTTTGTCAGCTCAGAAACTCTAAAGACCCCATTGATGAGAGATGTTGATGGAGGCTTGCTTACATAGCATGACTAATTACTCACTTCACTGATAGCCTTTCTACCCTATCCAGAGAGTTGGCGTGAAAGTGCCAAGCTTATAGCTTTTTTTCTAATAACCTGCCCCATCCAGACTCCATCTCGAGTCACCTCATTAGAACAAAAGATATTCTCATCAACCAGTAAGTTGCAAGGGATTTGGGAGCTCCGGGCAAGATCCTGGCAGCGCTAGGCAAGGTATAACATGTTGGGAGCTTTCTATCAGGAACCAGGGTCAAAGGGCAAGTATTAGGAGAAAAGGTTCGCCTGAGACCCCTACCCCTATGACTAGGATGCTGCAAAGGTTTTAGGAACTCTGCAGTAGAAATTAGGATCAGATCCTAACATGAATTTCTTACTACTTCTCACCCTTTGCCATCAACCTCATCCTGCCCATGACTCCCCTCCCCAACCAAATTCACTTTGAATCCTAGGCAACTGCTGATGTTTGTTCTGTCTTGCTTAGTTTTTGTCTTTTTAGAGAATCTCATGTAAACACAATTACATGGATCTATTTACTTGTGTCTGGATTATTTTATTATATTTATAAGATGTGTGAACATTGTTGCACATAGCAATAAATCATTAAGTTTCTGTACTGTAGAGTATCCCATTGAAAGCATATGCCACAAGTGTTTATTCATTCTGTTGATAAGCAGTGTGTTGCTTGCAGTTTGGGCTATTATGAATAGTCCTGTCAGAGCTGGAGAGATGAGTCAGCAGGTAAGAGTGCTTCCTTCACAAGCATGAGGGCCTGAGATGCCTGAGTTCAACTCATCAGCACTTATGCAAACAGCTAGGTGTAGCCATGCATGTCTGTGGGGAGCAGAGACTGAGACTTGCTAGGGCATACAACAACAGCAAGTTCCGGAATTAGTGAGACTGTCTCAAGGAAACATATGCATGAGGGATGGAGAGAAATCACCCATCATTCTCCTCTGGCCTCTGCCTGCACACACACAGGGCATGTGCATCTGTACCCACATACATACCCCACACACACCACGCATGCACATGCAGAGAAAAGAATAGTACTACTTTAAATATTCATATATGTTGAGTCATTATATGAATATCCCTTCGTTTCTCTTTGATAAATACCTAGGAGTGAAAATTCTGGGCTACCTGCTATTTCGCCTTCTCATAAGAAATTGCGTAGCTGTTTTTCACTGTTTCTCCTCTTCTATTTTCATCATGACTGCTTCTTGCAGGGGCTTCAAGGAGCACAGAGCAGAAGGAGAATAACAATTAGAAATATAAGGTTCCTTTTGTCTTTGGTTCTCTCCTTACTTGAAACACATTTCTCTTTCTTTGTCCTCTCTGTGAAAAGACAAATATCTAAGAGAAAGAAAATATTTATCTGATCCTGAAGCTCAAGGAACAGAAAAGCATGCTAATGGCTTTGTAGCCTAAAAGGTGCATAGATCCTTCAACTGGGAGACTCCTCTGCCTCCTAATTACGCCCTGACCTGGAGATCAGCATTCTTCTCTCAGACTCAATGGACCAACCCTTTGTAGACTTTTCAATTCATTACTCATTCCTCTTCCCTCTCCCATATTTCATTTATGGCATTGAGCAGTTTGTGCCACTTGTGTGATTCATTGATGGCATCTTCTTCCTCTATTCCACAAGATGAACCAAGACTCCCTCATTCCCTTACAATAGAACCAAAGATAGGTACAAATAAATATAAGAATGGCAAGAGCTCCATGAAACTCCCTGGGCTTGGGTGACATCTTTGACCAAGATAAACAGGACTGGGTGCTTGGGAGAAAGGACAGCAAAAAAACTTACATAGAGGTAGTTAATGAAGTGAAATTGTTTCTCTACCAACCAGATCCCAGCCACGTTGTGAACCATTCAATGCAGAGCCAGTCCATAAAGCATCCTTAAGCACCATTGCCATCATATTGCATATAATTGACAGCCAAGGTTTTCCACACCAGGGTGGAGGAAGCATGTGGACAGAAGCTTGTGCAATTTCTGAGAGCGCTTGTATGGTGGGTAAGGACGTAGGAAACTTTATAGCCATGGAAAATAAACATCTCACCTCCGAAAGGTTACAGTCCTGCAAACACCATGGAATAAAGACTCAGTATTGTGAACTGAGCCAAGAATTTCCCAAAAGGGAGGGTGGAGCTTGGCATGGTTTCCTTCTCTTCCCTTGCATAATAGTGTCATATCATCTGGGGGTAGTGTGTATAGAAGGGAGCCTTTAGGAAGATGGTTGTTCTACAATTTATAGCTCCCCTCACCAACTAAATCTTTGCTCTCTGATCTATAACTCAGCAGCCATAATTTTTCTTTCCCTTTAAAAAAGTTTCTTTTTTGTTTATAAAATAGTTGGCTATTATTTTAAAATTAAATAAATGCCCCCCAAAGTAGCAGGGGCCTTACCTACTCCTAACCTCAGGCCCTAATGCCCTAGAAACACTATCATCTAATTAAACATTTTTTCAGATACTTATCATATGCTCATATTGTTTATGTTTGTATACATTTTGGTCCTGTGCTGACTTCCTGTTGCATTAATTATCAAGGATATAATGATGCAGGATTTTGTGGTTCAGGGAGGTCTTCTGAGCTTAAACTTTTGGGTCCTTATCCTAATAAGCAAAGAATTGATAAAAATAAACTCTGAGAAGGCTAAATTATGGGTTATGAGTTTTATTATTTGGGAAATTAAGATCCAGGGAGGTGACTAGCTGAAAGACTCAAGCCAGAGGAGCATTCTCCTTCATGCCCAGCTGGAGGCATAGAGAGGAGACAAGGGAATCTCCATCACAGCGAAGTCTCTGGGGTAAAGAGGCCCAGGAGGAGGCACATGCACCCACACGCGAAAGGCGAAAAACATAATAACCAAAAGATGCCCTTCACATGAAATACCTCAGAGGATTAAGAAATAGTGAAGGACTCAGAGATCAAAGAAAGATCATACATGTAACAAAGTGAGAGAGCACCCCACAGCAAGACACATGTAAGAGGCAAGCAGGAAAATATCTAGGCAAAAGGAAATTCCCCCTCGTTCCCAGAGAAAGAGACTTATACATTGGTGTTCAGGTGAAACCACGGGCAGACGAGAAGGAGCTTATACACATGGCCAGACATCCAGTTAGGATGAGCCTTGTTATCAGATGCAGGTGAGTAAGGAGATACATCGTTGGTTTGTGGACTCAAGAAGCTCACTCAGGAGAGGCCAGCCCACCCAGGTGTGCTGAGCTGAGGAAGAAGCAGAAAGATCCTGCTGGGGAGTGTCATTTGCAGCCATCTTGGATGAGACTAGATGACACGTGGGTCCTAGTTCTGGCAGGACAGGCTGGGTGGCATCTCTGTATGATTGCCTATAAAATTTTTGCTCCTGTTTCTCCTTTGATAATACTTTTATATGCTTCTTTCTCTTTTCCTTAGACCACTGTGATTCTCTTCCTTTCTCGGCATACTCCTTCCTCATGTGAGATTATGTATTTACCGGGCGTGGTGGCGCATGCCTTTAATCCCAGTACTTGGGAGGCAGAGGTAGGAGGATTTCTGTGAGTTCGAGGCCACCCTGAGGCTACATAGTGAATTCCAGGTCAGCCTGGGCTAGAGTAAGACCTTACCTTGAAAAACCAAAATATATATATGCACTGTCATTAGTTTCCTAACAAAGAGCTCACGGGAGGAGACAACTGTTTTTCAATTTAAGGAATGCACTTGTCTTTATTCTCTCTCTCTCTTTGACACACACACAAACACACACTTATTCATAATTTGGCTATATATTGGTTCCTAGTTGAAATTCAGTTGTTTGATTGAGAGCATATGTTGCTGGGAATGCTCCCATGCAAAACTCACCTAATCCTGTGAAATCTCTCTCTTTTGGGATCTTCTCTTCATTTCAATGAGCTTCAGAGTGCTGGTCACTCGGTAGACCCTGAGCAATCTCCATAGCCCTCTTTTATTATTTCCTCTGTGTGTGTGTGTGTGTGTGTGTGTGTGTGTACATGCACATGCATACATGCATGCACATGTCTAGAGGCCAGAGGACACATGTGGGGGGTCGGTATTCACATCCCACCTTGTTTCAGACAGTCTTTCTTGTTGTTTGCTTTTTTGAATGCCAGACTAGCTAGCCCCCAAGGTTTGCGATTCTCCTCACTCTGCCTTCCATTTCTGTGTGCCACTGTGTATGGCTTTTGCATGTGTTGTAAGGACCTGATCTCTGCCATCAAGCTTGCACACAAAATGCTTTTAACCACTGAGTTATTGCCCCAGCCCATCTTTTATTATTTCTTTGATGATTTCTTTCCTCTTTTCTATAAATCTCTGAAATATTATCTGTGTCTTGATTCTCCAATATTGTTTCTCTAAGATTCAATTTCTCTTTAAGAAATTTCTAGGTCCATTTGTTTTACTTTTTGTGAGATCTTGTCTACTTTATTTTCTAAAACTCCTACTGTTTTTTCTTTTTTATTATTGACAACTTCAATAGTTATAGACAATAAACCATTATAATTCCCTCTACCCTTTCCCCTTTGCAGCTCCACTCTCCATTATATTCCCCCCTCTCTCAACTAGTCTCTGTTTTATTTTGATGTCATCATCTTTTCCTCCTATTATGTAGGTAGTGCCAGGCACTGTGAGATCATGGCTATCCAGGCCATTTTGTGTCTGGAAGAGTTATACTCTTCCTTTAGTTCTTACATTCTTTCTGCCACGTCTTCTGCAACAGACCCTGAGCCTTGGAAAGTGTGATAGAGATGTTTCAGTCATTTCGTCTCAGCACTGTGATATTTTGTGAATCATCCCAGAAGTCACTGCCATCTGAAAAGGGAAGCTTCTCTAACCAAAAGTGAGAATAGCACTAATATATGGGTATGAACATTAAGACAAGTGTTTACCAGGCAGTTTGTTGAGCACACTATATGTGTGTAGTCAGATACCACCAGGCATTACATCCCTAGGGCTCATGACCTCCCCTATCATAGGTTTTCAGTATCAGGCATCTATAACCTCCCATGGGGTGTGCCTCCAGTCCAATGAGAGAACAGTTGGTTTCCCCATAACAGACATGTCACTATTGCATCCATTGGTTCATTTGGCCTGACTGGCCAAATATAAGGCTTGCAGTGTCCACTGTTGTTTATCTCCACTGATGACCCTCTCTCTCTCCCATAGAGCTGCATGCAGCAAAGCTTTTCCCAGCTTTCTGCCAGCTGGTCTATAGGGAGGAGGTTTTCAGCCTTAGCTCCAGCAAAAATTTCTCAGTGACTTTGCAGCCCAGACATATGGAGTCTTCAGCAAAAGGGTCTTATCATCTATTCCTGGTGGGAAACCAAGAGCCTTGGCAATGGCCTATAATGATTTGGGGGCATGAGGGACCCCCCTAGCCAACAATTGACTGGAAGGTATCTCATCCCTGACACTGAAAATTTTTTAGTAACAACAATCTTTGGCTTCTGGGTGTGCCATTATTCAAAAAAGTAGGTTTCCATACAGCTTCTTCATACCCTCTTAGATTTTGGTTAACCCTTCCCCCACCCTTCCTTTACTCAATCTCTTCCCCTGACCTCTACCCCCAGTAATCTGTTAATCTACTTACATATATAAAATACCATCCCATTAAGTCCTTCCCTCTCCTCTCCCTTATAGCTCCTTTCTAGCTTACTGACCTCTGTTACCAAGTTTTATTCCAACTCACATACAAGTCCAAACATTTGTAGCTAGGATCCACACATGAGAGAGAGGATGTGGTGCTTGGCTTTCTGGGCTGGGGTTACCTCACTAAGTATAATCGTTTCCAGGTCCATCCATTTCAATTTGGTATTGAAGTCACCCACTGCAACTGTGTTTGTGTTATCTGTGATCTTAATTCTAATAGTAGTGTTTGGTAAAATTGGGAGCCCCCTCTCTATATATACATACACATACATATATATAGTTGGAATTGTAACATTCTCCTGTTGGAGTGTTCCTTTAATCAACATAAAGTAGTCTTTCTTTTTTTTGGGGGTGGGTTTTCGAGGTAGGGTCTCACTCTAGCCCAGGCTGACCTGGAATTCACTATGTAGTCTCAGGGTGGCCTCGAACTTATGGTGATCCTCCTACCTCTGCCTCCCAAGTGCTGGGATTAAAGGCATGTGCCACCATGCCCGGCTCTAAAGTAGTCTTTATCTTTCCTAACTAATGTTGGTTTGAAGTCAATCCTGTCAGATATTATAATAGCAACACCTGCTCATTTTCTAGCCCATTTGCTTGAAATACTATTTTCCATCCTTTCACCTGAAGATAGTGTTTATCTTTTATGGAATAGTGAGTTTCTTGGAGGTAATAAATAAAAAGATCCTGTTCTTTTGTTATATATTTTATTTATTTATTTATTTGAGAGAGAGAAAGAGGCACAGAGAGAGAAAGAGAGAGAGAGAATGGGTACACCAGGGCCTCCAGCCCCTGCAAAAGAATTCCAAATGCATGCGCCCCCTTTGTGCATCTGGCTTATGTAGGTCCTGGAGAACTGAACCGGGATCCTTTGGCAGCCTCATTATCAAAAGTTGTATTGATAACATAACAGAACGAAAACATTATTTGAAGCTAAAAAAGAAAATGATTGAAGGCAGGAGAGATTTCTCAGTGGTTAAGGCACTTGCCTATAAAACCTAATGACCTGGGTTTGATTCCCCAGTACCCATGTAAAGCCAGATGCACAAAGTGGCATATATGTCTGGAGTTTGTTTGCAGTAGCTAGAGGCCCGGGCACACCCATTTTCTCTGTCTCTATTTCTTTTTCTTTTTTAAGTTTTTATTTTTACTTATTTACTTATTAGAAACAGAAAAAGGGAGGGGGATAAAGAGAGAAAGAGAGAATGGGCGCCGGGGCCTCTAGCCACTGCAAATGAACTCCAGATACATGTGTCGTCTTGTGCATCTGTCTTACGTGGGCACTGGGGAATCAAGTCTTGAACCAGGGTCCTTAGGTTTCACAGGCAAGCATTTAACCACTAAGCCATCTCTCCAGCTCCTCTGTCTCTATTCCTGTCCCCTCCCAACACCTCTTTCTCTGTCCTTGCAAATAAAAAAATTAAACTTTTTATGATTGATTGATTTTTTTATTTGCATGTGTGCTGTTGTTGTGGTTGTTGTCGACACACCAGGGTCTCTTGTTGCTGCAAACAAATCCCAGATGCATACCCACCTAGTTTTGCATCTAGTTTTACCTGGGCTAGCACATTTTGCAAGCAAGTGCTTTTAACCAGTAAGCCATCTCCCCAGCCCCTGGATTATTAAAACTTAAAAATTTTATGCAGTGACACTTTTGAACATATATAGTTGAGTTTTACACAAGTTAGAAGAAAGTAGCCACTCTAATAGTCATAGTACAAGACATTTCCATTAACCCCCTTATAAGATCTGCTATGTTTGCTGTTTCAGCTTTTCAAGTATGTCTCATAAATGGAATTACAAAATATGTAGTCTTCTTGATACTGGCTGATGTATGTGACATATGCCTTTAAGATTTATTGAACTCGTTGCATGGGCCCTTTTTGTTGCTGAATAGTATTCCATTATAGGATTATACCATGGTTTCTTAACTATTCCCTTATTAGAGGATACGTTAATTGTTCTAAAGCTTTTGAATTTATTAATAAATATGTTAAAACATCAGAGATCAGGTTTGTGGGTGAAGAAAAACATTTTTTTTTAGGATGAATATCTAGACATGAGGTGTCTTGGCCATATGGCAAACATATGTTTCAGATGAGATTAGGCTCATTCAGGGTGCTATGGCCATAGACAAACAAATGTTTCATTATTAAGAAGATTCCAAATAATTTGCCAGGCTGGCTGTACTATTTTGTGTTTTCACCAGCAATGTATGAGACTTCTAATACTCCTATGTTTTTGAAAGCACTTGGTATTGTCAAACATTTTTTTTTAACCAATCTAATGTGTGTGTAGGTATCTTATTGTGGGCTTAATCTGCTATTTTTTAATGACTAATGGTGTTTATTTTGTGCACTTATTTATCACATTTATATTTTATTTGGAGAGCTTTCATCTTTTAAAACCCCATAAATTACTTGCTATTGAATTTTTGAGAGTTATTTATGTGTTTGTCAGGGATATGATTTACAAGTATTTCTTCTAGTCTATAACTTGGGTTTTATTCATTTTTTTAAAAGGAATGTGTGACCACACTGGGATCCCATCTTCTCTTTTTAACAAAAAAATTATTTATTTATTTATTTATTTATTTATTTGCAAGCCAAGAGAGACAAAAAGAAGAGAGACATAGAGAGAGGGAGTGGGCATACCAGGGCCACTAGCTGCTATAAACAGAAGCATATGCTACCTTGAGCATCTGGCTTTATGTAGATAATGGGGAATTGAACTAGGGTTGTTAGGCATTAATCGCTGAGCCACCTCTCCAGCCCCTTATTCAGTGTTATAAAGCAAAACCTTTAAACTTTGATGACTCTGATTACTGTTGCACTATAGTAAGTCATAAAATTGGTTAATGTGATTTCTCCAACTTTATTATTTTTTCAAAATTAGTTTGACTGTCTTAGTTCCTTTGCTTTTCCATAGAAACCACTGTTTCTATAAAAAGAAAACTCTTCCAAGATTGAAACTGGAATTTAGTTTAATCCTTAGATAATTTGGTGGAAAAATTTACATCATAATATAAATCTCCAGCTCCATAGGAGCAGTGTATTTTTCTGCCTACTTTGATATTTCTTGATTTTTCATTCATGTTTTTTCAGTTTGTATCATACAGATTTTTCATATATTTTTAGATTTAAGTGTAACTATATCACCCTTGGAGCTTTTATAAATTGTATTTTTGAAAGTTGATTTCCAGTGATTGCTATTATGTAAAAATATGACTTTTTAACTTCATTATGTATCCTTTGGCCTTGTTAAGCTCATGCATTATTTTTAGATTTTTTTTTTTTTGGTAGACTTCTTACAAGTGTTTGCATAGCCTATGATGCTATATTGCAGAGTATTCTTTCCAATATTGGGATTTGGGTGACAATCTGAACAATCAGATAGGAGTTTCCCATTAAGCTAAACAAAGCTGGATATACTGGTCCCTTTCTTTTTTCTTTTTATCTTCTGTCCTTTAAATTATTTGCATGTTTTCTCTCCCATGATCCCATTCATCAGAATTTTCATATAAATCTATGGTATCATGACAGAATTATTTTGGTGACTCCTTCTGCAATAATCTTTTAAATATTTTTATTTATTTCAGCCATGTATAGAGAGTGTATGTGTGAATGGGCACTTCCAGGGCCTCTTCCTGCTGTAAAAGAAACTCCAGATACATGTAATACTTTGTAGGTCTGGCTTTATGTGGGTACTGGGGAACTAAACCCTAGCCAACTGATTTTGCAAGCAAATATCTTTAACCATCTTCCCAGCCCTTTTTCTACAATACTAGTTATTTTAAAAGTAAAACCAGTTTCCCAGATATCCTGAAGGATTTATAACTTCACAGCCAGCAACCTCTTGAGTAAATTAATCCATATACTTACTTGGGGATAATTTTGCACTTTTAGCATCTGAGATGAACCTGAAACCAGATGTCTATGTGGCTCAGAGGCCCCTCGGGATATTTGAAATGGTATAGACAGAATCATCATTCCAGCGGCAAGACAGCCATGGAACCAAGAAGGAAAGGGGCTGACATCTGTGCCCCTCAAACCTTCCACACTCTGAGGTTCCATCACCTGCTTATCGGAAGTGGTCTTCCCACCATTGGCTGCTTCCTCAAGGAATTTTCAAACATCTCAGCCCAAACAAATGACAGGCTGAAGTTAACAGTGCTGCTCTAATTGAGGACTAGCAAAAATACCAACATGTGGGAGGTGGCAGGACATGGGTGTTGTGCATGTCAGAGTTCCTGGCTCTTGCATGATGCTCTTAGTCTGCCAGGGTTCCAGGATTGTCCTAGAGAATAAGAAGGAAGGGAAGGGAGGCAAACCCTTCCTGGCTGCATTGTCCTGTATCTTGTAGTCCATTAAACTGACAAGAAATCAGGAAGCAACATAGGTTCTCAGAGCCAAAAATAAAGCTCTAGTGCCATGTCAGGAAGTTTTGAAGACAAGACAAAGGGAGTCTTTTAATTAGGACTGACTAGCCATAATAAACCTATGCAGACAGACCCAGAAGCTCTTGGCATGAAGTACTGCCCCCCTTCCCCGACACAGTGGTGTCAGGAGCTAAAAATTCACACCCTTTGAAAGGACAGAAAAGAAGTGAACCAACACGCAAACTCCATCACTAGGGGTGAACTGCCTGGCTAGTTTCTTTTCTAGTAATACATGTCTATAAATGGATTCTACCAAATCCAGTCTCTCTGCCTTTCACTCACTATTTCCAATCTGAGTGTTCCAGGAATTGTTGGTAGGAACTGGGTTTATTCCTTTCCTCATTAAAAAACACCAACATTTGGCCACACTGTAACTCTTGACATGCTACAGCTACTTCATCTTAAAATTCAAAGTAGCTTTTCTTTGTTTCCATATGTGTGAATAAGTCACTATAGAAGACAAATTGCTGTTAGTACTTTGGTACATATTCTCAAGACCAGGATTTCCCAGTGTTGTCGGCACCCTGCCATAATGGGCTAGATCATTCCTTCCTGAGGAGAGGTGCCTATGCATTGAAGGATGTGTACTCAGCAGTATCTCTGCTCCTCCCACTATATGCCCATAACAACTCCCTCTCCACTTTCTGCAAGGATAGCCAAAAATAACTCAAGATCTCTCATAGGATGTGTGCATGAGCACTCATGCATGTGGAAGGGGTGACACTGCCTGTGCTGTTCTGGACTTCCTTCATTGGTTCCTTTTCCCCTCCAGGAGGCTGGATGCCACATGTAAATACAAGGAGTTGAGGAAAATGGAATAAGTGTTATCACTTGATTGATGACTCAGTTAATGACTGAGGCTCAGGGTGAATCAGACTGATTTTACTCATCCAAGGCAATCTGAGAAGCTGGAACCAGAGAGAAGAGGCAGGATTGGGCCTGGCTTGGCAGGGAAAGAGGCTATTGCTTCATGGGATCAGGTTTGAATGGATAGGAAATGGGGGGATTCTGTTTTAGGTCTTGAAGGAGAATGATTGCTATCTGCTTTTGTGTCAATATGACCAAATATGATAGGTCACCATCTCTATGTTGGAGGGTCAACTTCACTGGTGGATACTTCTTCCTCAGTACTCTTCAGAAAGTCAAGGAGTTGGACGGATCCCCTGTCCCATGAGTCAAAGCAGGTATATGGAGGACAGGCAAAGAGGGGTCCTCAACACTGAGTTATCTTCTGTGAAATCTAGATACACATAGGCATTTCACTATGTGTAATACAGTGATAGATTCTAGTGACAACTCCTTATACTTTAATTGTGGCATGCTGTGCAGTGGTTTCTGACCTCTTCTGTATTATAGTACACATACTAGAATCATTTTTCAGTTATTATATCAGCACTTTTTCACATTAAATTATTTAAGACACACCTTTGAGTAGCTGCATAGTTCTTGTTTGAACATGATGGGTGTAGCCAATCCACTTTTCACTTATATGAACACACTTGAACATCTGAGTAGTTAAGAAAATAGGGCATCTGATTGGACATGAAGCCCAGTAAATGAGAGAGAACTCATATCTGGTATTGGAAGCCAAGTCAGAATCCCATTATCAGGAAACTCATAGATTCTAGAGAGAAGCCCCCACTGCTCTTTGGAAAAGAAGAGTGGGCTTGCACACCAAAAAGAAAAAAGAAATCTCTCATATTTGCATACCACTCTTTAACTCAGGCTGCTCTCACTCTTGTTTGGAGAACAAGAGTTATTTTACAGATGACAGAGTAAAATGGAGAACCAAGATTCATCGAAGAGACAAGTAGTTACCTGATTGTCCACCATAAGATGAGCCACCTCTTCCACATCTGCCAAGTCCCAGGAGAAATTGCAGAGGAAGAGGCAACATGAACACTGCTGTTGCTGCTAGCCTGACAACCAGCCCCAGGCTGATGGTGACAAACACTGTGATCAATAAAAACCTACCAAAGCAAAAATCCAGAGGCTACAGAGAACTCAGCACTAAATTAGATTGCCAATATGTCTGCTCTGGCTCAGGGAACATTGTGGAAGGGGGAACAGAAAGATTATAGGAGCCACAGAGTGGGTGGGAATATCCTGAGGCATGGTCCCCTGCTACCCCACAGGGACTGAATGAGGTCTTTATGACGCTTCAGTGAATACCATAATCCCACTGAGGAGGGTCTCCAGGGTAACAGGAGCTGGGGTGAGGGGATAAAAGAGAATAACCTGTTATAATTAAAATAAAAATTAATATAAAAAGAATTCAGGGCATCCCTTATTACTGCCTATAGGCAAGTGAGAAGTGGGATGATTAGCTGAGCATTGTGGCACGTGCCCTCTGTCAGGAGCCCAAGCTGGAGGACCGAGAATTCTCAGGGCAGTCTGGGCCACATATTGAGACCCTGTCTCAAAAAAAAGCAAAGACCAACAAACTGTGGAACATTTAGTTCAAATGGTATGTGTTGAAAAGCCATCCTGGAAAGAGGCCCCTAACTGCAGCTTGAGGAACTTAGCCAAAAGTGACAGAAATTACGAAAGGATGACTTAACAGATATGCTTCTGAAGCTCTGATGATGGCTGCGGTCTGGGGCTCTAGTGCTCCTTTGAGTTTGCTGCCTCCCTGATCCTTTCAGCAGCTGACAAGTTGGAGGTCCCCAGAAAGACTATCCTGTAACTCCTGGCACAGTGCTATGGATGGAACCTCTGCTGGCTCCTGAGTGGGCCTCACTGATGACGTTAGATACCTATTCCGTGAAGGCCATGATGCAGACTAGTCTTCCAGCTTTGGGATGTGACCTTCTGAGGTTTCCAGTCCCAAATTGCAGGGTTTAGTTATCACCTGAATGTTTTTGCTACCATTTCCCAGAAACAGGACATTGACATGTCCATTTTTTGCATTTCCAGCATGAGTTTCCCAGGAGGAGCTGTTGCTTGGCATTTACCATCAGCCCAAGTCATGGATAGAAAAGCAGGCTTCAACCAGGGTGGATTTTAAGTACAACTGCCAGTTAAATACTGCCTAGAAATTAAAAGCTCAGTTTGTTCTAGGGGACTAGTATCTTTTCTTTTTCTTTTCTTTATTTCAGTCTTCCCCAATTTAAACATGACCTCAAAAAACATTTCCTGAGTCTTGAATCAGGAGACAGCCAGATTGCCAACGTTAATATTTGTGTTTGGAAGCAAGCCTCCTGTCAAATGGGCAGTAGCCCTTGAGGCCTCCAAGATCTCTCTAAGCCAGGGTGTTGACCAAACAATCCTGTTGTTCATTTGATTTTTCTAGTTTGGTATGAACTAAGTGTTTTCCTATGAATAGATCAACAACAGTGTGTAAGGAAGCTGTGACAGTAGTAGGAGTCAGTCCCCTGGGTCCTTCTCAACATCCCCAGCTGCCTTCTCCGACTTCAGACTGAGGCAGAAAAATCTACTGGGGTTGAAGAAACAGAATGAATGGAGCTGGTTCAGCTATCAAGTCTTTGAGTTCTTACCTACTCTGCACAACATGCTGGATCCATCCTCCAAGATACTGGTGCCTGTGTTCTGTGAGTTGTTAGCCTTCTATCACTCAGCTATGGAAATGTATTTGCTAAACCAAGTTCCCTCCCGCAAACCAAGTTCTTGAAGGGAATAGCACAAGGGCCCTGAGCGGTGACGTTGAATGCATGCAAAGGCACTCAATTCAGAGAGGCAATCTGCTTTTCCCTGGCATCCTCTGGAGGTCAGCAATGCTTGAGTTGGAAGGCGAACAGTGGAGAAGCTGTAGGTTCAGAACTCTGACATCACCTCCTGAGCCAGCCTATGGGGCCTTTTCCAGCCATTGATGAACTGCAGTGCTCAAAGGCCTTGTGGGTCATACAGCACAGATGATTTTCAGAAAAAATGTCGGCCAACAAAATGCCTTATGTTTTGATTATTGCTATTAAAAAAATCCATATGGAGCTGGGGCAATGGCTCAGTGATTAAAGGTGCTTGCTTGAAAAAGTATGCTAGCCTGGGTTTGAGTCCCCGGCACCCATGTAGAGCCAGATGCAAAGTGACAATGTGTGGTATGTGTGTGTCTCATCCACATAAATATACACAAATATATAAATGATTTTTGAAAGGAAGTAAAATAAAAATTAGCATTCATACAAATAGAGACTAAAGAGAAGTAAAAATAATGTGTCAGAGTGGAGAGACTGAAAATGATTGTTTTTAATTCAGTTTTTCATTCCCCATAGTGTAGTTTTGTGGTGGTTTCAATGAGATATCCCCCATAGGCTCATGTGTTTTGAATACTCACTCCCCAGCTGTTGACAACTTGGGAGGTCGAGGCTTATTGTAAGAGATGTGTTGCTGAGGGCAGATTTGAGGATGTTATAGCCAGCTCCCTAAATCTTTAGCTTTATCCCAGCTGATGTGGCAAGATGTAATGTCCAGCCTCTGCTCTGCCATGCCATGATGAAACTTCCCCTCAAGACTATAAACCTAAATATACTCTTTCCTCCCATATGCTGATTCTGGTCCAGTGTTCTCAGCAATGAAGATATAACTACAACAGCCCTTATAATTAAAAATAAAATATGGGGGTGTAGCTCAGTGATGGAGTACTTTCCTAGCATGTACAAGACCCTGTACTCAATCCCTAGCAATGAGAGAGAGAGAGAGAGAGAAGAAAACAATCAATTCTAAAATTTTCACCAGTTTTCAGAGGTGGAATCAGGGCAAGTTCATGTTTCTAGGAACCTAGCCTGGCAATGTGTATAAATGTGCATGAGCTTGGGGAGGTGGATTGGGAGTTGGTGGGAAGTTTAACTAGACAAACTGACCTGTGTGAGGCTGACTTCTTTACGTAGAGTTAAGCTCAGGAGAATCTTGGCAGTCATGGCCTCTATTTCATCTCAAGACAAAGAAACCTTGCTGTAGTTAGTTCTGCATTGCTAGGATGAACATCCAAGCCAGACACAGCTTTATTGGAGGAAGGGGTTTATTTCTGGCTTATAGATCCAGGGGGGACTTCCACCAATGGTGGAAGAAGCTGTTTTCATAGATCCAAGCAGAAAGACACCATCACTAGCACATATCGTCAAAAAGCAACAAACAGAAACCAGAAACTGGCAGCAAGCAACAGGGTCTTCTGGCAGAGCTCAGACTGCTCTGTAGACCTTTGAGTTGGGAATCAGATCCACTCCAAAGCACACTTTAGAGCTAGACCCTAGGATCCACTTTCAGTGATACTTCCTCTAGCCAGGTTGCTGGAGATCCAAGTTACATGATTCAATAAAACACCTGAGTCTATAGGGGACATATAATCAAACAACCACAAATGCTGAAGGCAATAGAGCTGGTTTGGGGGCCTGTTACAGCCATGATCACTCACCATGTGGACCAGGCTTGGTCCACATAGATTGTGAGGAGCTAGCAGAGGGGGCAAAAGGTAGGGGTAAGTAGAGGATGCAGGCCCTTGGGAACAAGAAGAAGGCAAAGAATGCTGGACAACTTGGCCTCAGTATGGGTGTGGGGCTCTTCTCTTACATCTTACCCCTGGGTAATGGGCTAATCGCATATTTTTTTCCCCAGGAGACAGGACATTAGCAAGCATATCCAAAAGAACTTTGAGAGGATAAAGTGCCCATTTCACTAAACTCCTTTGGGTATAGATACCTTTAAAGAGAGAGCTCTTAGATAAATTCTAAGAATCTTTGATTTTAGATTACTCCCCCATCCTTCCCCTTCTTTTACCAAGACCCAAAAAGTCTGATCCTGAATGCTATGTTGATAAAAATACTTGGACATGAGATTTCAGTCTTGGCAGGTTTTGTGTGTGTGTGTGTGTGTGTTTGGTGTGTATGCATGTAAGTAAATATCAAAGGCACTCTGGGGCTGGAGAGATGGCTTAGTGGTTAAGACATTAGCTTTCAAAGCCAAAAGACCCAGGTTCAATTCCCCAGGACTCATGTAAGCCAGATTCACAAGGTGGCACATGTGTCTGGAATTCGTTTGCAGTGGCTGGAGGCCCTGACACACCCATTCTTTCTCTATCTATCTGCCTCTTTTTCTCTCTCAAATATATAAGTAAATAAACTCTCTCTATATATAATGGCACTCTCATACACTTGAAATCACCCCCAAGATTCTGACCTCCAGAGCCTAGAGGTCAAAACTGGGCTGAGCATGGTGGTGTCTATCGTTAATTCCAGTACTCTGGAGGCAGAGGTAGGAGGATTGCTGTGAGTTTAAGGCCAGCCTGAGACTACATAGTGAATTCCAGGACAGCCTGGGCTAGAGTGAGACCTTACTTTGAAAGACCAAATAAAACAAAATAAAAGGTATGGGGGGGCATTTCTTGGCCTTCTCTAGGTCACACTTCTCCTGATCTCAAAATGACAGCTCTGCCAATGTTGTACAACCAAAAAGTGGGACACCAGACAAGAAAATATTCTTTTTTTTTTTTTTTTTTGAGGTAGTGTTTCATTCTAGCCCAGACTGACCTGGAATTCACTATGGAGTCTCAGGATGGCCTCAAACTCATGGAGATCCTCCTACCTCTGCCTCTTGAGTGCTGGGATTAAAGGCGTGCTCCACCATGCCTGGCTAAGAAAATATTCTTTAAAAATAAACAATCAAGGCTGGAGAGACAGCTCAGGGGTTAAAAGCACTTGCTTGCAATGACTAACAGTTCAAGTTCAATTGCTTAGTACCCATGTAAAGCCAGATGCACTAAGTGGCACATGCATTTGGAGTTCTTTTGCTGTGGCAGAAGGCCCTAGCATGCCCACTCTCTCTTTCTCTTTCTCCTTGAAAATAAATAAATAAAATATATTTAAAAATATAATATATTACATATATATTACATATATATTATATACTTATGTATATTTATATATTATATATAATATAATAAAAAATATATATATATATATATATATATATATATATATATATATATATATATACATATATATATGATGGAATCAACCTGAGATGGAGCAATTGAGAAAGAAAGGAAATAGGACATCCACAGGTAGTTGTAGCTATCAGTGACAATATTCCTTAGTGGGATATTAATGAGGAAGTTGCAGAGCAAGGTGGGAAGGGCCAAAGGAAGGGTGCGGTGGCTAATGTTCATTGACTTGGCCGTAGTTTATGATCACTGAAGAGATACCACTCTGAGAGTGTCTTTGAGGACATTTGCAGAGAGGTTTGAGTAAGAAGAGAAAAACCTGTCCTGAATGTGGGCAGTACTACCCTACGGGATAGATCCTTGGACTGAATAAAAAGGAGAAAACAAGCTGAGCACCAGAGCTTATTTCTCTCCACTTCCTGACTTCAGACACGTGACCAGCCACCTCATTTGCTTGCTGTCATGCCTCCTCACTATAGTGGACTGTATCCCTTCTCAAACTGTGTTGTCACAGCAATGAGAAAAAATAATACAAGAGGCTGGGAAATGAAGTTGCCACTTAGGTTTGGGAACCCTATGGTATCTGGGGTTCCTCAGGAACAGGCTGTATTTGTCTGGACTTCTATAGGCAGGACACAGTCATCTGTTGGGAGACCAAGAGCAGATGCTCTGCAAATGGAAGAGGGCCTGGAGCTGAAAGGCAACAGAAGTGCAGTTTCGGAGGCCTGGGGTTGAACTCTGTGTCTCGGGAGAGTGTGTGCCATCTTCAGATGAGGAGGACTTTCCTCCTAAGGAAGGCACAACCAGTGCCTGGCCCCATCCGGCTGCCCCCAGTCAATGGAACTGAGCCACCTGGGAGAAATGCATAGAAGGGAAGTCCATGCATGTCTTTTGTTTGTCCGTTCGTCCAGGTAAGGTTGAGGAGTCTCCTTGGCTTCAGAATTTGGAATCTTTCACATGAAGAACTGAACTCAGCATTGTTTCTAGAGCCAAAAACAAGAATCTGGGGAAGGAGGTCCAAAAGGGCTATTTTCCACAAGCCAAACTGTGTTTCCCTGGGGCATTGCTGAGTTTGCTCTCTTGGAAAGTGGTGAGTGAGCTGGCCATGGCTTGTTCTGGTGGAGGCTCTGGCCTCCACATGGGTGCCTCCAGGCATGTCTGATGCTGGCCTCCTGCCGGACCTCATTTAATACCTGTGGCCTGTGGAATCACTGATTTTGCCCACTCATATAGGAATGTTAGCACTGGCTCTGCCTGAGGTAAGAGAGGGCCAGTGAAGGAACACTTGCCTCCACTGGCCAGGGCTCTCCCCTGACCCTTTTGCAGTTGAGCCATGTTGCAACATCTCCCCAGGAGAAGGCTGTGTTCCCAGAGGCTCAGCCAGCAGAACACACATGAGAGCCAGTTTTTGCTCTTTTTGAGACATTCCTCCAGCATCTCTGGCAGCCACGTCCTCTAGTTTCTCTTTGTCCCTGCCCAACATAAATTTTTTGAAAGGGGCACAAGTCAATAGAGTTTGGCGGTAACACTTCACCCTTACATGCACATGCACACCATAAGGAGGCCCCGTGTTGGGGCATGTGGTCCCTCCTCATCCCTGTCCAGAGGGGACAACATGGTTCTATCAAACCAGACATTCCAGGGCCTTTTGACATCCTTTTATGTCTTGTACGAAATCTCCCAAATTGCAAGTGTGAGCCAGACATTGCCATCTGTGGGCCGAGAGTTCCCCCCATTCTTCTGTCTGGGATTCTCTCCCATTCACTGGTGAGGCTAGTTGGCTGTCACCCCCAACACTCTGGGCTGCATGGATCACATGACCTGCATAGCCTTGGTTGACAAGCAGTTGCCGGAAGGGTAGACTCCGGTGCTTCAAGGGCTCCTCACATTCTCTTCTGACTTTCCCCACAGCTTCTAGGGCCTCTGACCACATGGCAATGCTCCCCCGTAGCCCATCCTATACACGTGGTAGGCAGAACTGAGCAGTTCTCTCTAAAAGAAACATCCTGCAAATAGCAGAAAGTCAAAGCAAACACCAAAACAAACAACCCTTGCAGACCTGCAATATGTGCCTACTGGAAAAATAAACTTTGTCTGAGTTTGGGGCAAAGAAGATTTGAGAAGGCCAGCCTACACACGTGGCTCTGGCGCACTGGCTGGGTAATGCCATCCACGGCTAAAATGGCTGCACATCCCCTCTGGCTTTGCGATTGACTTTGTAGAACATTTTCTCAAGAGGTGGAGTCGATTATTCCTCATTTGCTGAATCTGGGCTGTCGTGTGACTTGCTTTAAATTTCTAAAATGTGGCGGAAATAAGGCAGTTCTGAGCCTGGGCTGCAAGCAACAGTACATACTTTCTCTCACTCTTTTGACCAGTAAATGAACAAGCCCAAGCCAGCTGGCTGAGGGAAGATAGACATGTGCCTAACCATCCTGCTATAGGAACTGATAGCTACCCAATCACCAGGTGTGACTGAGCCAGCCCAGAGCAGCCAGGGATCCAGCAACTCTTCATTTGATCACAGACACACTTAAAGGGCTAGCTGAACAGCTCAGATGAGAAATAAAACTCAACCCACCCAGAGGATGTTGAAGAGGGATGAATGGTGGCTGTTTTAAACCACCGAGTTTAGGGATCACATCCCAGTTCCATGAGGTTACTCTGAAGATCATGCAAGATAACGCTATACTGTAAATCTGCATGGAATGTCAGCTGAATGCTATTATAAACTAACAGAATTGGAAGAGACCATAAAGATCCTTACAAACATGCATAAAAACATGTAGATATAAGCTTCGCCTTCAGAGACCATGCTATCTCATTTCATCCTTAAAACATTCTTGAAATGTTTTGAGAATGCCACCTGTATGTGACAGAAGGAGAGCTGAAATCCCAAGTTAACTGGACAAGATTCTTACCAGTAATATGTAGGTAGATGTGAGGGTCCAAAGACCATGTTCTTAACTATTCAGATAAAAACTTTGATTTATATATTGAAAAACTACATTTAAGGTCTGCTTACCCCAAGTATGAAAGGTATTGGCAAAAATAAATTAACATGTGATGTTTCTAGAGGACTAGGGATAGCGACTGGCTTTATTCTCTGGTACCATGATGACATATAGGAAAAAGATCTTATATATGGCTATCAGGCTCAGTCTGAGTGATTTTCTGAAGAAACAACCTTGCTTTGAGCTTGGTAGCAGTGCAACTGGTTTTTACAATGGAGAACTTCTGCTATTGCATTCTCCAACCTATAGGTTGCATATCTTTATATCATTCCTGGAAGAAACTTCAGTACTTATGGTAGTTGAAAGAGGGAAATATTTATAGTCACAATATTTGAATGGAAAGCCCCAGCTTCTTGGGTAAGTTCAGTCTGTTAGCACGTCTGTTTTCTTACTTTCAAACTGGAGATGAATGTGATAAAGAAAGCTGAGGAGCCACAGGGATATCAGTTATTGTCTTATTACAGGCATGAAATCATTACTGAAGTTCAAGAGGTTTTTTTTTTTTTTTTAAATACTTATCCCATTTATTTATTTTTTAATGTTCAATTTTTAAAATTTATTTGAGAGAAAGAGAGAGAGAGAGAGAAAAAGGTAGCTAGAGAGAGATAGAGAATGGGTATGCCCGGGCCTACAGCTGCTGCAAACAAACTCCAGACGCATGTGCCACCCTGTGCATCTGGCTTACTTGGGTCCTGGGGAATGAAACCTGGGTTCTTTGGCTTTGCAGGCAAGCACCTTATCCACTAAGTCATCTTTCCAGCCCTTGAAGAGGTTTTGAGTTAAACAGAAAGACACACCTTTGACTTAATTCATTAGCTGCACAGAAACTTTTTAATATGATGTATTCCCATTTGATGATTCTTGGGACTATGGTGCTGTTGGAAACTGAATCCTTGATCCATTTTGATTTGATATTTTTACACACAGAGAGGAATAGATCTACTTTCATTCTTCTGAAAGTGGGAAGCCAGTTTTCCCAGCACCATTTGTGGAATAAACTGTCTTTTTTCCACTGAATATTTTTGACCTGTTTGCCAAAGATTAGGTGACCAAAGAATTGTGGCTTGATTTCTGGATCTTTTTTTTTCAATATTTATCTGCAAGGAAGGAGTGAAGGGAGAGGGACAGAGATAGAGTATGGGCAAGTCAAGGCCTCTTGCTGCTGCACATGAACTCCAAACGCATGTCCCACTGTGTGCATCTGGCTTTACATGGGTACTGGGGAACTGAACCCCTGGATGGCAGGCTTTGCAAGCAAGCACTTTAACCACTGAGCCATTTTCCTAGCCTGATTTCTGGATCTTCTCTTCTGTCCCATTGGTCAAAAGGTATGTTTTGGTGCAGTTCCATGCTGTCTATGATATAGTTTGCAGTTGGGAATTGTGATACCTTCTACCACTTTTTATTATTATTATTATTGATTGCTTTGGCTATTTATGGTCTTTTGGGGTTTCATAAGAATTCCTGGGTTGTTTTAGAACGTTGTGAAGAACGTCACTGGAATCTTGTTGGGAATTGCATTGAATCTATAGATACTATTCCAATCTTTTCTGGCTTTTAGGGTTGCTGATTATGAAGAATGGTCTGAGGTTATTCTGATATTCTTATCTTTGTAAGTAAGTTGGCATTTTTCCCTTACAGCTTTTAATATTGTTTCTTTGTTTTGGATGTTTGATTTTGTTGCTGTGATGTGTCATGCAGCGGGCCTTCTCTGCTCAAAAGCCAAAGGCCTTGGAACAATGTATACTGGTATCATGGAGCTTTTTAGATGATGGGATGTAATGGTTAAGAATAGTGACTAGGATGGTATTGTATATATTTAAGTAGAAGAATAGATTACTGGGGGTGGAAAGGCCTCAGTGAGGTCAGGGGAAGAGATTGAGTAAAGGAAATGTGGGGGAGGGCTAATCAAAATCTAACAGGGTATGAACAAGTCATATCAAAACCTACTTTTTTGGACAATGGCACACCTAGAAGTCATTGATTTTTACCAATTTTTTTTCAGTGCCAGGGATGGGATACCTTCCAGTGAGTTGTTGGCCAGGGAGGTCCCTGATGCCCCCAAAACATTACAGGCTACTGCTGTGGCTGTTGGTTTCCCACCAGGAATAGATGGTAAGACCCTATTGCTGAAGATTTCACATGCTTGGGCTGCAAGGACACTGAGAAATCTTGCTGGAGCTGAGCTGAAAACCTCCTCCTTATAGGCCAGCTGAAAGAAAGCTGGAAAAAGCTATGCTGCATGCAGTTCCATGGGAGAAAGAGAATTCACCAATGGAGATAAAAAACAGTGGATACTGCAAGCCTTAAATTTGGCCAGCCAGGCCAAATGAGCCAACAGGTACAACAATGGCACGTCTGTTATGGGGGAAACCAACCACTCTCTGTCTAATTGGACTGGAGGCCCACTCCATAGGAAGGAATACATGCCTGACACTGAAAATCTATAACAGGGGAAGTCATGAGCCCTTTGGGTATAATGTCTGCTATGTCTGCCTAAATGTATATACTGTGCTCACTAAACTGCCTGTAAGCACTTCTCTTAATGTCCACACCCATATATTAATGCTACTCTTACTTTTGGCTAGAGAAGCTTCTCTCTTCAGATGGTGGTGACCTTGGAATGACTCAAAAGGCACCATAGTGCTGAGATGAAGTGACAGAGGAGTGCTCAACACTCAAACATCTGTTTCACACTTTTCAAGGCTCAGGGTCCATTGCAGAAGAGGTGGCAGAAAGAATGTAAGAGCCAAAGGAAGGGTAGGACTGCTTACAATGCACTCTTCCAGACATAAAATGACCTGGATATCCATGACCTCACAGTGCATGACATTACCTACACAAGACCATTATAATAGGAGGAAAAGATGATGACACCAAAATAAAAGAGGGACTGATTGAGAAGGGGAGAGGATATGATGGAGAGTGGAGTTGCAAACGGAAAGTTGGAGGAGGGAATTACAATGCTTTATTGTTTATAGTTATGGAAGTTGTCGATTAATAAAATAAAATAAAATAAAGAATAGTGAATATAATGGAAAGCCCCAATTAACAGTAAATAGGCATTATTTCCTCACTTGGAGATGAGAGGTTGCTAGTTGAGCAGTAATAAAAACCTTGTGCCCACCTTCTGATTTTACTGTATTTGCTTTTGACCTTGTGTTTGGAATTTCATGATTTCAGTATATCTGCTACAACTCCAATCAAGAAAGGGAAATTGGAGAATTTTATATTTTCCCAGAGATTTTTACCCCCACTTTTTTTTTTGTTTTGTTTTGTTTTTTTGAGGTAGGGTCTCACTCTAGCTCAGGCTGACATAGAATTCACGATGTTGCCTCAGGGTGGGCTCGAACTCACAGTGATCCTCCCACCTCTGCCTGCTTCCTGAGTGCATGTGCCACTACGCCCGGCTTCCCTTTTTCTAAATTTTTTTATTTTTAACTTTCCCCTCTTTATTTGAGTCTCAGTGCCTAGAATTATGTCTTCTGATTATTTGAATGTCTGGACAATCGTTACCTTTTTTAGACTCCACAGTGTAGAGAGATCTAAGTGAGAAAGTACTTAGGAATGTGTTGGCCTAACCAAAAATTATCCTTCAGGAGAAATTTGAATATTTAAGGTTTTCTTTTCCTTTTCTTTTTTAACATATGGTTCCTAACATATTTTTTGTAGACATATTTTGTCTTATAAATACCCAAGACTATTATTTTTAAGCAAGTCGAACAGTTTTAACCTACTGTTTTCAATTTGAGCACAATCTGGGGATGGCTCTGCTGTGACTATGGCTTCTCTCAACTCCAAAACCAAGCAGAAGAGTGATGTTAAACATGTGGGAAAAATTGACACACAGGCTGGAGAGATGGTTTCACAGTTAAGGCACTTGCCTGTGAAGTCTAAGGACCAGGTTTCAATTCCACAGTACTCATGTAAGCCAGATGCACAAGGTGTTGCATGCATCTGGAGTTTGTAATGGCTAGAGGCCCTGGCGTGCCCATTCTCTCTCTCTCTCTCTTTCTAAAAAAAAAAGTTGACATACTGTCATCTGTGTTGTGTAGGGGCACAAAGACCATGTGTATTTGAGGTTTTCTATGTAATGCCTGCTTTAGTGACTTTCCCTTTTTTTTAAAATTAGGTAGAAACTTTGTATAGACACCTCATATGTCGGTACCATCATTCCCCTCCTCCCTGCCCCCACTCCACTGAGGGTCCTCCTTAGTGGGATTGCTGGTATTCACCATGGAGTTGTAGGTTATGAGTGGTGAGAGCATCAGTCTGTCATTGTGCGGAGGGCTACATCTCTGGATATTCGTACCCACCCTGTGGCTCTTACATTCTTTCCATCCTTCTTCCCTGAGCCTTGGTGGGTGTGCTTTAATTCTGCTTCAGTTTTAAGTTTTCAGCAGCTTCTGGATTTCTGTTTTGGTGTGTTTTGACCAAAGTGTCTGTCTGCTTCACCCTGGCCCAGGTCATCAGGCTTACTATGGAAGCAATACCCTTGCTCATATTGCCAGTTCCTCTGTGGTTTCACCTGGTCCCTGGCTGCTGTGTGAGGGGTGGTTCATCTCCTGTCAGGGAGGAAGCTAACTGTTCTTGTCTTGTTGGTAGATTATGGTTGTCCTCAGTTCTCAGTGTTTTCTGAAAAAAAGAAAAACAGATTCTCCAATGGAGAGTGAGACCAAGATAGGTTAAAGTGGATAAGCATTGTTAATTTACAGCTATTTTGGTGGGTGTAGCCTCATTTTTGGATGAAGGCTAGTGGGAGATTCTCACTGGAGTCCATTTTCTTGGTCTCCATAGGGGTCTGACGTGGTTCCTAGTTCCAGGTATGGGATCCTTTAGACTGAACAGGTCTTGTTTTGGGGACCTCGTAGGTCTCTCAGATCAACAGCTCAACATGGTCTATAACCAATTTCTGGTACTAGAGTTGCAAGCCAGAGCCAAATATTTTATGGTTATGCTTCATCCCACCCTCTCCGGGGCCTTTCTTACCAGACCATCTCTCCACGCTTCTATTTATCTTTTAATCCACTATCCAGCTAAAAGGTGATTTGGTTTTGTGTATATATCCCCCTCCCTCCCATTCCTCACCTCCCAAATCCTTCTATCCCTCTTGTCTGTCCCTCAATTTGTCTGTCAGGTATACCTAATACTCAAGCTGTTCCAGTTTAGGAACTGCAGATGAGGGAGTACATGTGGCATTTGTCTTTTTTAGTGACTTTTCTTATTGCTATGACAGAACCCATAACCAAAACAATTTAACAAAGGAAGGGTATATTTTCTCATGCTTTAGCAGAACAGTCCATCATGGTGGAGAAGGTATGGCAGTAAGAATGGCCCTAGCTATGGTGGTAGGAATGTGAAGCAGCTGGTCACATTGCCTCCACAGTCAGAAAACAGACGGATGAGTGCTGATGCTCAGCTGGTTTTCTCCTTTTTATTTAGTATGGGACCCAAGCCCATGGGGTTATGCCACCCCCAAGCAGGGTGGATCTTCTCTCCTCAGTTAAACCTCGTCAGAAACATCTACAGACATGCACGAAGATGCGCATGTGATTCTAAATCCTGCCAAGTTGACAATCAAGATTAACCATCTTGCAGATCACTATGCAGATCGCTCGTGGATTGTCAGGCTCGATTTAAAACATCACAGATAAGCAAGAAAGCAAAACTTACCTCAAAATCGGTAATAACCAAATTGGAAAATTTGAAAGTTGACCAACAAAATTCTCTCCTCTGAGTCAAGGAGAAAAACTGCCAGCTGTGGTTGACAAAGTGGCTGCTAAGTAAATAAAGAAGGTGAAAAATAAAGTCACAGGAGATGTTGCAATCTGCAACATGTTGGAGATTAACTGCTGTTGTCCTCAACCGTGAGACCAGTTTGGGGGAGAGGGTAAAAATGTGGTTTGATTTAGGGCTGATATCGTGTCTTCAGCTGAGATCAAAAGCAAGCTGGCCTGTAAAACATTGCTAATGAAACGAGTGCGGAAGGCCAGACTCCTCTTGGGTGTGTCAAAAGGAAGTACTGCTGTGTAGCAGGCCAGTGGCACATGAGTCATAGTGTTCTCTGAATGCAGTGGTGGCCATGTGACCTCACAGTCAACCCCTCCAGCCCCACAGTCTCTACAGATTTGTCAATTGCATATAATCACTTCCTTTGATACCTGGTGACTTGGTGGCCAAATGGCTCTTTTCTTTTCACATGGTGTTGTATAGCTAGAGGCTGTGGTACTTTGCCTTAGGCTTTCTTACAAAGTTGCTCTGTTGTGTGTGTGTGTGTGTACGCATGTGCATGTGAGTGTGTGCATGTGTATGTATGCTGACAGTGGTGATGGTGGTGATTGAGACTGTGGAAAGCGATTGACTTTCAGATTCTCAATCTGTAAAATTAGATTTTAAACATCCTATGTGTCTTGAATACTCCTTTTTCCCCCAAGACTAAAAGCCAATACCTGGAAGTTGTGGGGATATCTTCTTTTGATAATTCTAAAGAATGCCATGGGCACTGCAAATCCAAGAAAAATAAAAAAAAGTGAGTGTCACACTCTTTGAAATAAGGAATTAGTGCTAAGAAAACAAAGCATCCTTAGTATGAAATTTCATTGAAAGAAAATTCCTGCAGCCTATGGTATTTGGTGGGTTGGAAAGAACTTGGTCATGGTAGGACTTATTATCCTGTGTTAGGACACATTCTTTCTTAAATACAATGGAAACCATCAGCCTTGCCCAGCTCCTGCCTGCAAGTTCCATGTGTCCTGAATTTCCACAGAATTCCTATTTAGAACACGACAGAGGTGCTGAAGACCTGTCAGAGCCACACTCAAAGTTTAACTGGAGCACTCACGTTTCCTTTCCTTCTGGCCTCTGGTTACTGAAAACATTTGCTGAAAATTGCTGTCCCACTCAAGAACTGTCAAAGGCAATTGTGTTGCACAAAAGTTACTGAGAAGCATGAAATAATATGGTTACCACCTGGCGACCAAATTAATAGAACCTGTCTGATGAGCCGCCAGGCCTGCCACATGTGAACACACCAGTTTCTGTCTGAAAGCCACGACAGCACGAATGGGTGAGGAAGATGTGGATCAAGGGCCTCTTAGTGGGAATTTATGATACAAATCCCCATGTACAGGGCAGTTGTCAGGTCACTGGATCCAGTGAGGTCTATGGTTCCGGGAATGGCAGAGAGGGAGAAGATGCGGTGTGGGGAAGAAAAACCCTTGAGGAATGCAGACTTGTATGAGGAAGTAGCTGTACTTCAAAACTCAAGGTCTGAACTTGGCTACTCTCAGAGCTGGCAATGACCTTGGTGTCTAAGAAAATAAAACTCAGACTCATGAGGTGGAAGAGGCTGTCTGTCTGAAGGGCACCCCTCCTCTCCACCCGTCTTTTTACTTCTGGCCAGATCTGTACCCTACCAGAGGAGCTGGAATCTTGTTTCCTTTAAAAATTTTCTCCACAGAAGGAAATCCTCCTCATTCCTCAGAGCCATTCTCAGGGTCTCATGTCCTGCTTGAGGTTTTGCTCTTACTTGAACTTAGAAGACCCCGGGAATTCTTCAGGATGCAGGTGCCTCTATTCATATTGCAGAAATGCCACAAAGCCCCTGAATACACCCGTAGATGCTCTTGGGAACATCTAGTTCTATCTTCACTTGTCTTGTCTTTTGGTCAGAAACTGTCTAATTTGGCTGGATGTGAATAATTCCATGTCTGGTGTCAGAACTTTAATCCAACAGATAAGGTGTGGCTCAAAAAAAAAAAAAAAAAAAAAAAAAAAAAGACAACAGGGGCCATTGGAACCAGGAATTCTAACCTTCTAATCGTGGGATGCCAGGTCCACACTGGAACCATCCTGACAAGGTTTTAACATCAGCTTATGTTAAAAGTCCTTGCTTTTCTTATCTTTGGTGATACTCATAGTTGAACTTTTGAGAGCTAAGAAATAATTCTCACTTCTCAAACAGTCCTTAAATTTAAATCAGGGGCTGGAGAGATGGCTTGTTGGTTAAGGAGTCTGCCTGCCAAGCTTAAGAACGTCAGTTCCAATCTCCGAGTCCCACTTTTATCCAGACGCAAAAACTGACTCAGGGGCACAGTGCCACACTTGCCCTCAAGGGGGCGCATGCGTCTGGAGTTCGTTCACAGTGGCTGAGAGGCTGCTGGTGCGCCTATTCTCTCTCTCTCTCTCTCTCTCTCTCTCTCTCTCTAGCTCTCTCAAATAAAAAAATTTAAATCAGGGCTTGCTACATAATTTGTACAAGTGAAAATGTGGGGATTTTCTCCCTAAAAAGGCAGGGGGAAGCTTTTAGGTTTCTTTTGTGATTTAAAAAAATTTTTTTAATTTTTATTCTTTTATTTTTGGAGAGAGACACAGAGAGAGACAGAGAGAGAGGGAGATGAAGACAGATTGGGCACACCAGCAGTCTCTCAGTTGCTGTGAACAAAATCCAGATGCATGCGCCCCCTTGTGGTCAAGTGCGGCATTGCGCCCTTGCGTCCCTTTGCATCTGGCTAAACGTGGGACCTGGAGATTGGAACCGGGTTCTTAGGCTTAGCAGGCAGGCGCCTTAACTGCTAAGCCATCTCTCCAGCCCTCTTTTGTGATGTTTTATTGTTTTGTGGTGTTGGAATTAAACTCAAGACCTCATGCATACAAGTACTGTACCACTGAGATACCTCCCCCTCCCACCAGCTCTAGTTTAAGTTGATGTCACCCTTCCTCCCGTGCAGGAATACTTGAGGGACGAGTTTAGATCTTCCTAGGCATCAGTGTCACACCTTACAAGTAGTATGACATTTGCCCAACCAAGTTATCCCACAGGGGTGAGGACAGTGGCATTCTCCAAACACTTTAGAGGCACATTGCCTAGAACCTGTGCCAAGGAGTTAAGAGGCAGCCCGGGTGGGGGTGGGGCAAGACTGTGCCTGACCCAGAGCTTCCCAGGGCAAGCACTCTTGTCCTATTGAACTTCACTTACAAAGCATTTTATCACTGAGAGCAAAAAAATTTTGAAAGATAAAATGAGTGAGAATTTCCAAATAGCAACCTCATAGCATGAGGCTCTTTTTTTAAAAATTATTTTTATTTATTTATGAGAGAGAGAGAGAGAGAGAGAGGTATGCAGGGCAGGGGGAGGGGAGAGAATAGGCACACCAAGGCCTCCAGCCACTGCAAATGTACGCCAGAAGCATGCACCACCATGTGCATGAAGCTTTGTGTGGGTCCTAGGAAACTGAACCTGTGTCCTTTGGCTTTGCAGGCAAGTACCTTAACCACTGTGGTAGTTTGAATATATGTCCCCCAATATATTCAACGTTTTATTAGTTATAGTTTGCATCTGCAATCACCTTGCTAGAGGCAAGGTCACTGGGGCCCGGTCTTAAGGTGTGGTGATGGTTTGAGATTCCATTGTAAAGATATGCAAATGTGTCTAGCAGGAGTTCCTGAAGTGTGCTGTGTGACCTTTTGGCTGTAGTTTTGCTCTGTGTGCTGTGGTGGCTGGTTGGTTTTTGCTCTCTCTGCTTGGCCCTGTGAAGGCCAGTTGCTTCTCCTGCCATTATGGAACTTCCCCTGGATCTGTAAGCTTCAATAAATAATATCCCTTCCTCCATAACTGTGCCTGGTCTGGAAGTTCATCTCAGCGAACCTGAAGCTGTCTGCTACAACCACTAAGCCATCTCTCCAGCCCATGAGGCTCAGTTTTGAAGTCCTGCTCTGGCTGTGAGTTAGAACTCAATCTCCCTCAGCACTGTGGTCATAGAGCTCCATGGAAGTCTGGGCTCTTCTCAAATACTACTCTTTTCTAGTGTAATCTATTTTTAATTCCCAGAAGTGCTAAGGATTTCTTCCTAACCCCCTGGCATCCTGAGAATTCTCAGTTGTGTACTTTGGTGTGAAGTTTTCATTATTTATTTGTCTTGACATCTCAGAAACATTCTCTCAGTTTTGGGAAACTTCATGCTTGATTTCTTTAATGAGTTCTTCTAGGAGGACAGTGGGGAAGGGGTAGATTTTTAGTCTATCTCTGTTTAGTCTCTGTTTTTATCTTGTCTTGCTCCACAAATTCACTAATTCTAAAGAGCAAACCTCCAACTTTCTGCCCAGAAGCAGGGAGAGGCTTGTGTGGATGCTTATGATGAGACAGGAGACTTCATGGCCTTAACACAATCAACAGTCCTTCCACAAAAGCCCTTTTCACAGTGGGCCTTACTTTTACCTTCCCTTTTGGAATATTCTCTGCTTATAAGCAACTGAGCAACTTGGAGCTTCTGCCGGGTGAACAGCTTTGTTGGTACTTGTCTGCAAGCACTTGGCTTCCCCCTTCTGCGTTCTGCCAAGATAATTACCATTCCTCCTTCCATGTATCACCTTCCAAAAATTTGTTGAAGGTCTTTATAGTGGTCTGTCATTCTCTTTGGCCTTGTTTACTAATTTGCATTTTATTATTTTATTTTTATTTATTTATTTGAGAGAGAGAAATAGGGAGGGGGGGGAAATGGGTGTACCAGGGCCTTAGGCTGTTGAAAACAAACTCCAGACATGTGTGCCCCTTGTGCCTCTGGCTTACATGGGTCCTTGGGAATTAAACCTGGGTCCTTCGACTTTTCAGGCAAGTGCCTTAACTGCTAAGCCATCTCTTCAGCCCTAATTTGTATTTTAAAAAATACTCAACTGTCATTATAATGAGATTTGGGGTGAAAATAGTCATGCTCAATCTATTTGCAACCAAATACACTTTACTACTTAGTGAATCTTTGGTTTTTAGTAAGTAAAACAGTAAACAATCTAGAGAAAACGTACGCTTCAGTTTATTTCATTGCCTATTTCTTTTTATTATTGTCATTGCTTATTTTAAGAGAGAGAGAGAAAGAGGCACAGAGAGAGAGAGACAAAGACAGAAAAAGAGAGAATAGGCACACCAGGGCCTTCAGCCACTGAAAATGAACTCCAGACACATGTGCCCCCTTGTGCGCATATGCAACATTGCATGCATCTGTCTACGTGGGACCTGGAGATTGGAACAGGAGTTCTTAGTCTACACAGGCAAGCACCTTAACTGCTAAGCCATCTCTCCAGCCTATTTCTATTTATTCAAATATAATTCTAATAATCCCAGTTGTTTAATTTCCAAGTTTTCAGTAGACTTTCAAAGTGGATTTTTTAATTTTTTCATTTATTTGAGAGAAAGAGATAAAAAGAGGCAGATATATATATAGAGAGAGAAATGGGTGCAGCAGGGCCTCCAGCCACTGTAAATAAACTCTAGGTGCATGTGACACCTTGTGTATCTGGCTTATGTGGGTCCTGGGGAATCGAACCTAGGTCCTTTGGCTTTGTAGGCAAGTGCCTTAACTGCTAAGCTATATCTCCAGCCCTCAAAGTGAAATTTTAGTGACAGATGTGGGTGTGGCTAGATTTCTGACAGCATTAAGAAAGATTATATAAAACTTAGAAGCATCTAAAAGAATAAGGATAGTACAATGGTTTCTAGGGGGTACAGCCCTATTAAGAATTTCAGGGGCTGGAGAGATGGCTTAGCAATTAAGGCGTTTGCCTGCAAAGCCCAAGGATCCCAGTTTGATTTGCCAGGACCCACATTAAAAAAATATATATTTAAGAATTTCAAAAGTATAATTCAGATACCACCCCTCTCATAAAACATTTTGTTTTTCCATTGCTCATCAGTAGAAGTTCCATATCCTTTCCATTTCCCCTCCATTACCAGATACAGGGCCCCTGGTTCCATTGAAACATCCTACTCTGTTTCCTACCCATAAATTTCTGTTTCAGACTTGTGATTTCTTATCACAGCACACATCTTTTTATTACCAAGTTTTCCCTAAAGGCCCATTTCCTCAGTACTTCAGATCTATGTAATAAAACTTGTTACTTTTCATCAGGAATTTTGAACTAATGCATTGATAATTGAATCATGAACATCAAGGATCAGATGCCATTACTCTTGGCATAGCATGTTACTTGAAAATACTCCTGAAAAAAATGCTGATGGAATATGATTGAAAACATAACTGATACCCAACGTGAAAAGTTTTAGCCTTCAAGGAAAGACGGAGCAGAAATATGTACATTCTGTTGAAGGTCAAGTATATAATGTGTCTTAAAAAGATTTAAAACTAATACAAATGATATAAATTTTATTATGTGTAAGATTGTAGTATTTTTAATTTGTCATAAAATATATGTTGACAGACCAGTGAATTTTTCCCCACTGACGATAATCTTGGTATGTGATAATGCTATTAAAGTTTGAACATGATACCTCAGGTATTAAATCTCAATCTCAGCTACATCTTTTTTTTTTTTTTTCAAAGGAAGCAGTGGCACAAATTTGTGGGATGTGAAAAAACTGTATCTTGATGCTGTATGTTTTGGAGAAAACAGCTTTTTAATTCCTTGATGTAACTCTCCTGCTTCCAAAGAGTGCTTGGGCTCAAATCCTACCTTGCTATAGACTCATGTTGCAATTTCCAAGGTGCTTTTATCTTTGCTCTGGCTTGATCTTTAATCAGGTATGACTTCTGACACAGTTGCTTTAAATCTCTCTCTCCTCCCTTGTCAAGCAGTTAATGATCTCAGAATGTCACACTAGATTCTGCAGATTTCCCACGGAGTCAAATGTGAGTAGAATGACAAAACAAATGAAAAATGGACAATCACCTGATTGATTTCTATGCATACTTGCCAAGATGGCTTTATAGGCTTGTGACCCATGGTCAGTGGCACAGGTCCAAGCTCAGAAGGTCACTGGGCTTAGTCAAAGGCTCTGCTTTGCTGTCTTAGTATCCATAATCATTTTATCTTTTAATTTGTGATGTGTAAATTAGGTCTGATAGGATAATGGGGCATGTACATGAACAGAAAACATGTTCATGATGTAAGTTTCTATATTTCTTTGGGTTTTTTTGGCCCCCATACAAAGAATTGTGGCAGATTCTTGATGCATGGGAATTCAGCAAGACTCAGCAAATGTTATGTCTACAATGTCAATGTACAAAGCAGCCTAGAGCACTGACAGCCTTCAAAGGATACACTTTCCCACCCACTCAAGACAGCTTTGTTCGAATGCAAGAAGAACAAAATGGCACTGAACAAAACAAGAAGCCAGACATACCTTTAATCCCAGCTCTTGGGAGACTGAGGCAGGAGGATAGCTATGAGTTCAAGATCAGCCTGAATTAGACCAAGACTGTGCTCAAAAACAACAAAAACCAAATTAAAAAATGATGCAACACATGAATGACCAAGAATCTTTGTAATATCCAATACTAGCCATCTACCACACAGGCCATAAATGGCACAGAAAGATAAGGCAATGTATAGTTCCTCTCCCTTCAGCCACTTTGATTCATCATTCAGCCAAAAGCAGAAAATAGCTGTAGAGTGTGAATACATGAAGAAGTGAAATAAAAAACAGCAAAGTTAGTTTTGTGTAGCATTATCATTGTTCCCCCAAGTATGAAATGCATATATATAAATAAAATATGAACTGTATATAGTATTTCCTTATAAAAGTTAAATGTTCTGGTGTTATATAATATAAATGAATGATAAAATTCATGCTTAGAACTTAAAATTATACTTTCTCTGGATTCAGAACACATTAATAGCAAATAAAAATCCATCATGACAAATCAAAAGGGTGATCATGGAAGAAAGGAAAAAAAATCTCAATTTTAGTAACTTTAACAGTATTTAGCTCATGCTTTTTGAATGAGAGCTGGATTCCACAAATCATGTGGTGTGGACCTACACTCGTATGGACTTCAAAAGGCAAAGATTACATGTTAGTAGAATGTGAAGTAAGGAATATTTACTAAGAATCTATAAAATATTTTTGTCATATCCTGGGATGGAGACATTGTATGCCCTACATGACTATGAACCAGGGGAAGAGGTCACATTGAGAATTAGTTAAGGATTAGACTACATATGATCATTTCTCCAATGAACAAGAACATGGAAGCATATTTCAGCTTTATTATATTCCAACTAATCAGTAGTCTATTGAATGTATCCTAACACAAATGAACTCAAATTGAAGACCATAGACTCCTCATCCATTCACAAATATGTATCAGTCACAAAATGTTGCATAATGAAAAAGGCAGACATAGTCCTTATCTCTCTGGAATTCACAGGCCACTGTCATGGAAAGTAGAAAATAAAGAAAGAAATCAAATAAAAATCGAAAACTCTATGAAGCTTCATGCTACCAAAATGTATATAGTTATCAGGATTCTTTCATTACAAGTGACAAAACAAATAAGTAAACAAACAAACCCACCTCAAACTGGCATAAGCAAAAATAAATAAGTTATCATCACCCAAAACATATGAACGATCAGTGGGGTCAAGGCAATTGTCCACATGAAAACTGAAGCACTTATCTATTGGAATTCGGCATTATCAGTACAAAATTGTTTAATGAATCTTATATATAATTGCTTCTGTTCCTACTGGCATACTTCAAAGGATTGGTGTGCTAACTTTCTGAAAGATGGAATATATAAACATGGCTATTTTGAGCTGAGTTTTGAATCTGGAAGCCTCCATTTTTAACTATTGTGTTAAAAAAACAAATTCTTCTATCAAAGTGAATGCAAAATAGCTTGTTTGCAAATTTGTCTTTGTATAATCTGTTCTCAGAGTAGTTTTTCAATGACAGACATAAGAAAAGTTAAGTTCAAATTGGTGAATCTAAATCATCAAATGAGAAATGTGAGTGGATGGGTGTTGTACGCACTTCACAATTTTGAACTAGTGGAATTGCTTGAAGGTCTTGTCACCTTCGGTCTGGCTTTCTGCTGAAGAGAGTTTCTGAAGAGAGCAATGGGGTTTTGTTCAAACCATGGTTAAATCTGTGCAGCTAACTAGGTAACTTTAAGGCTAGTCACGGGTAGCTGCTGTAACAGAAATTGTGGGTTCTCTTATGAAACCAAAGAATAGATCCCATCTCTGCCTTGTTAAGATATCAAAGTGACATATTCCTCCCCATTTTTTAAATTTATTTTTTATTTATAGAGACAGGTAGAAGAGCAAGCAGACAAGAACTCATACTAAAATACATCTTTAGCATGAGGTCAGGACATGTGGAAGACTTTCTTGTCCAGGACAGATGTGTGACCTTGCTTTTCAGAGAGCACCTGAGACCTCTAACCCTTTGCTTAAGAACAAAAGTTATGGTGTAACACGTGTTTCCCATGAGAAGGGCGACTCTGCAGGGCCACCCTCATATGTCAGCTTGTTCTGTGGGCACCCCCTGGTGTTCAGTTATGTTGAGTGGCTCTCTTCCTTGTGTGCAAGAGCTCTGTGACCGGCTGGAACACTGCATATAAAATAAACAGAAATGTTCTGGTACATTTCTTTGGAGCATCAATAAAGAAATAACTTACCACTAAGAGAAGAAACAGAAAATAAACAGTATTTGCTGATCAAGTAGTGTTAAGATGTGATCCTCTGAGCTGGGGATCTTTATAATATTTTTTCTTCAGCTATATTAACAAGCCACTTTGTCTTCCTGTGTTTTAGTTTACTTATCTGGAAAAAAAAAAGGAACCTTAAACTAGGTTATTTCTAAGAGGATATTTAGCTTTAAACTTATCTAATAATATCTTTGGTCAATGTTTTCTGAAGTGGCATTGGCTGTCATTTCTTCCCTCTGACTTGACACAAATATTGAGAAATTTTGTTGTTGTTGTTGTTGTTGCTATAACAAAATGATTAAGCCCAGGCAACATATAAAGATGAGATTTACTGAGTTTATGGTTTTGGAAGCTCAAGATCATCTGCTCAGCTTAGGTAAGGGCCTCCTTGGCTGTGTGACAAAGTGGCAAATGACAACATGGTAGGAGTGTCTTTGAGAAATCACATGGCAAGGCTGGAAGCCAGAGAGTAGAGAGGCCAGTCTTGTTCTTTTTATGGCAACCCACTAGCTCAACAACTAACTGAGGTCTCACAAAATCTACATTGATCCCCGCTGTAATCTGGATTCACTTTGTCCCCCAGACACACATGTGCTAAAAGCTTGGAGTTGAGAGTCGATGAGATTTTTACAAGATCGGTCTTAGGTTTTGGGGAGAGAATTGTGGGGCTGTGTACTTTTCTTTCTCTCTTTTTGCTTCTTGTACACAAGGTGAATGCGTTTATTTCTCCATTTCCTCCCACTATGTTATTCTGAGCCACCATGAGCCCAAAACAAAGGGGACATGTGGTCATGGATTGAAACCTCTGATACATGAACAAAATTAAGCTTTTCCTCTTTTTAATTGATCATCTCAGCCTATTTTATTCCAGAAATTTACATAATCCCTACTCAGGGCAGTACTCCCATGAATGACCTAACCCCCTTCTCCTGGGCTCTCCTCCTAAAAGTTTCACCACGGTTGGAGCCAAGCCTCCAGCACAAGAGCTTTTGGAAGTCAAGACACATGTCATAGCAAGAAGTCACCGTGCCTGGGCAGTTGAAGAAAATCTAGACATCTTGCCGGCATCTCCCCAAAACCTTCTATTTTCCAGGCCTTTCTACCCATGCCAGTGTAAGATTCCTTAATATTTGAAATAGTTGGCCAGGATTAGGACATATAATTAAAGCCAATTGAAACTTAGTTCAGTTTCTTCCAAAAGACTTACATCCAATCATTATTATGACTCTTTAGTTTTCCATGCTGCATCAGGATATAAAGTTAAGTTCTGTTCTGCACCTCTGGGTCCTGCTGTTATTTTAAAACTTCCCAAATCCTGAATCACTTTCTTTCCTGCTTCCCTTGAATCACGGCTCCTTCCCAGAGTGACCTTCCTCCATTTGGGCAGGCTCCCTCTGCCCCCCACCGCCCCTTGCATCTCCTCAGTCTTTTCTTCAACACAGTGTCTTTTCTGCTTTACACATATACCCAGTGCCAAACCATGGCCAGCTTTAGATGAAGAGATTTCTGGGGATGAAACAATTTCTGCTCTTCTCTGTTCTCCTGGGAGGTCTAAGCACTCTCCCTGAGGGCCTGCTTTTCCTCCCCGTTGTCTTGACACAATGAATGTCTGGCAAATTGGGGAGAATGCATGTGACAAATGGCCGTGTAGCGCGCGCGCGCACACACACACACACACACACACACACACACACACACACACACACGACAACTTTGATCTCTGAAGAAAGGCAGCAGCGGAGAATATACCCAGAGAAATATAGAATCATTGCTTCTCCCAGAGTACACACCTAATCATACTAGATTCTGCAAGCCAGAGACCACTGGGATGCTTTCTGCCTTGCCCTGTCTGGTATTGTCTCTTCCTGCATGAATACGGGGACTCTTTTCGTCCCAGGGTTTCATTCCAAATGGAATGTTAAGAGGGTTCAGATGCAGAGGGACAGGTCAGGGAGTGAGGGTGAGGAGAGCTATGAGCCTGTCCAGATCTGTGGCTTTGCCAAGACTGTTTTTAAGTTGACACAGTGCTAAATAAAAAAAGAAAAGAAAAAAAAAGGGGGAGAAAGCCCCATTGCTTTGATCCCAGGGACTTCCTGGGCAGACTGTCTGATTAGATAAAGATCACATACCTACCCACCCCCACCCTTTAGGAAATAATCTAAGCTATCCTGTACTCCTGTCTCCTTAAAGACTGACACTGTCTCATCCCGTACTTTGCGGGGCCTGGGTTTTTCTTTCTATTTCAGTAGGAAAGGAGGGTCTGAGAAACTGGGCACTTCTGTGCCTCTGAATTCATCTCCGGTTGTTTAGAGACAAAGCAAAAGCTGAGTCTGAGAGACTCATCTGGACCTCGTCTGGCCCTGGGCATCAAAGGGAATTGATCGCTGCTTGAAACATGGTCAGCTTGGGGGACGCTGTGAGGCAAGAGAGCTGGCAGGTGGAGCTTTTGGAGAGGGAAACAGAGCCTGGAGGGTGTCATCATCAGCCAGGGAAACAGGGTGGGGTTAGTTTCTTCTGGTAGGATAACTGAAACTCTTCAAGTCACATCCAGACACCCAAGAGATGTGCCATGAGGTGACATTGATGACAATGAGCTGGCTCACTCTTGAGCGAGGGATATTTTTAAGAAGTGTTTGGACCCAAAGAGTTGTCACTGACAACCATCCAGCATGGGTTGTAGCTTCCAGTTGTGTTCATAGGGGGGCATTTCTTTACGTTGATAAGAGATGACATTGCAAAAAGATATTATGCTTCCAATATTTAACTTAATGCTCTGCGCCTATCACTATTTTACGTGCTATACATTACTAATTTGAATATCGGACAACCAGATGAGTACCACTAACATGAGGGAGCTAAGGCAGAGGAATGAACAGCAGACAAGGGTCAACCCAGGCAGTCTAGCCCAAAAATCTCACTCTGTTGCTACCTGTACACCCTCTCCCCATACTTCAAAATTCAGTAAGAAAATACGCATGGAATGAAAAGATGGAAATTCAATATTTTTAAAAACTATTTACATGCACATGAAAATAGTCACGTACTTATGTGAGGAGTAGTGGAATGTAGTGGGTCATTCATCGGTTTCACAAATGTTTCTTTGAGAGCCTGCTGTGTGCCAGGTCCCAAGGTGGGTGCTGGGCAATGAGTGGTGGAGAGAATACACTAGGTCCCTGTGCTCAGGCGGCAGCTTCAAGGTAACAGGCCCAGCTGAGAAGTGAAGATCAGGTTTGCAGTGCACTGCTAGTGAGGGCTTTAGATGCCATGGGGTTGGGATCCTGGAACTTTCTAGAGCCAGACTCCTCTCATATCCAGGTAACAACTACCACTTACCCAGAAGGAAGTCCTTGCTAGAGGCAGGCAGGCTGGAGTGGTCTGGCTTGACCACACTTGATGTAGACTGTTTTTGTTTTTTTCTGTTTGTTTGTTTTAGTATTTCATATGTGTGATTAAATAAGTATCTATTTTTGACAGAATTCTATAATGACTTGGAATTTTTAAAATTTTTATTTACATTTTTCATACATGTACATAATACATTTTGAACATAATCCTCTCCCAATTATATTCCTTTGTCTCCATCTCCCACATCCTGAGACACTTTTTTTTTTCCAGTTGATACTTCTTTTTTCCCCCCCCTTGTGGTTTTTTGAGGTAGGGTCTTGCTCTAGCCTAGGCTGACCTGGAATTCACTGTGTTGTCTCGGGGTGGCCTCAAACTCATGCTGATCCTCCTTCCACAACCTCCCAAGTGCTGGGATTAGAGTAATGCATGTGCCACCATGCCTAGCTAATCCTTCTATTTTGATGTCCTATTTTTGTTTTTATTTTTTGCTCTCCTCCAATCATCCATAATGACATGTTGATGGATCCAATATTGTGCAGGGTTTTTTTTTGCAAGTAACAACAGCTGCTATGAGGTCATGAATGCAACACTGATCTACAATTTTCACTACAATTGTCAGTTGAGATTCATATGGCTTTTGTCCCTGTGGAGCAAACTGCTTTATGGGTTCTGGGTGTCTGAACTCAGGTTGTCATAAATGTGCACAGCAAGCACTTTTACGTACTGAGCCCTCTCTTTAGCTTGTTTCATTCTTCTTTTTAAAGTTATTTTTTCAAGTTAGCATACAAACTATTGAGTTACATCATAGCATCTTCACACATATGAGGCATTTTGTTCTCAACTGTCTTCCTCCCCTCCCCCATTGCCCTCCCATGTGCTCCTCCCTCCCTTCAGCTGCCTCCCTTTCTTCTGCTTTCCTTTTACATGGGATGCATACCCTCTTTCACACGTCCCTTAAGATCTTTTCCTCTCCTCCTGATTCCCTTTCTAATTTTATGATTTACACACACACACACACACACACACACACACACACGCATTTGGATTCCACATATGAGAGAAAATGTACTGCATTTCATTTTGAATTGAATATCTTTGTACTCCATTCATCTGCTGATGGACATCTAGGCTGTTGTGAATAGTGTAGCAAATATGTCCAAGCATCCTTTGGGTATATCCTCAGGAGTGACGTAGCTGGGTCATATAGTAGTGCTATTTTTTGTTTGTTTTGTTTTTGAAATAGGGTCTTGCTCTAGCCCAGGCTGACCTGGAATTTACTATATAGTGTCAGGCTGGCCTTGAACTTACAGTGATCCACCTACCTCTATCTCTCAAGTGCTGGGATTAAAGGCATGCACTACCATGCCTGGCATAGTGCTATTGTTTTAATTTATTGTGAAGCCATGCAGATTTCCATATTAGCTGCGTGAATTTAAATTCCCAGGGATAATCATGTAGTTTCTATCCTTAAGTGCTCAATTAGACATATTGATTTGTATATATTGAACCAATTTTGCATTCCTGGAATGAAACCAACTTGGTAATGGGGTATGATTTTTTTCTTTATTTTTCTTTCTTTCTTTATTTATTTTACTTTTTATTGACAAAATCCATATGTATATGCAATGTACCCTGATTATAACCTCTATCACCACCCTGCTCTGCTGAAACCGTTCTTTCCAAGAAGTAGCTTCTGTTCTATTTTGATGTCATCATTGTTTTTGTGCTCTCATATTATTCAGGTCTTGTACAGGTAGTAACAGCTACTATGAGGTCAGGAATGCAATGCCACTTTGTGTCTGGGCACTCCAAAACACTCCTCCTCATCCTTTGGCTCTTACATTCTTTCTTCTACCCCTTCTGCAATGGTCCCTGAGCTTTGGAGGGTGTGATAGAGATTCAGGGTGTTAGTGTTGAACACTCCATGTTCACTTGTTAGCACTTTGATGGTTTTGAGACACCCCAGTAGACACAGCCAGGGTATGATATTCTTAATATGTTCTTGAATTTGATCTGTGAGAATTTTTGTATCTATATTCATTATGGAAATTGGTCTATAGATTTCTTTCTTTGTTGTGTCCTTTTCCAGTTTCAGTATAAGGGTACTTCTGGCTTCATAGAATGAGTTTGCTAGTGTTCCTTCCCATTTTATTTTATGAAATAGTTTGGCTGGCATGGCTGTTAGCTCTTCTTTAGCAGTTTGGTTGAATTCAGCATTAAATACTTCTGGACCTTTCTTTTTCTTTGTTGGGAAGCTTTTTATTATTGCTTCAATCTTGTTGATTATTATGGATATAAATGTTCTAGCAACCTTTTTCTGGACTTGCCAAATTGGAGACTACCTTTTTTTTTTTTTTTTTTTTTTTTTCAAGGTAGGGTTTTACTCTAGTCCAAGCTGACCTGGAATTCACTATGTAGTCTCAGGGTGGCCTCAAACTCACAGTGATCCTCCTACCTCTGCCTCCCTAGTGCTGGGATTAAAGGCATGTGCCATCATGCCCGGCAAGACTACCAGTTTTATGAAGAGTAGGTAGAGTGAAAAAGATCAGCACAAAATGACTTCTAAGTGAAGTTGGATTCTTTCAATGGCATCTGACCTGGGGCTTGCTGAACTAACAACTTAAAATAGCCAGATAAAGGACAAACACAGACAATCTTGTCTTAGAATGAAAATAGCAGGTCCCCTGTTTGATTAACATGTCTATAACCATTCCGGACATGATTTCCTGAAACCTGCTGCCAGCCTTACATATAAACCCTACCCCTAACTCCTAAACCACTCAGCTCCTACATAAATTCTAACCCTTAACAAAAGGCTGACACTTTTTAAAAAGTGACCTGAACTCCTATCTGTCTGTAGAGGGTGAATAAATCTTTTTCTTATGCTATTCTGGTGCAAATTTTTACTCCCAATGACTCTGGCCTCAGTTACCACCTAATGAAGCTCAGTAGAACTTTCAGACTCCTGTCTTCCCCAGTTTATGCTGGTGTTGATCCTGTATTGGACAAGTGTCTGATGTCCACCACAGCTATCTTCACTTTAGTGGCTTCCCTTCTTTGTGTACCAGGGGCCTCTGCTGGCCATATTTAGCTTTGCAGTCTTTGGGCTGGGAAACTTCCCTAACCTTCCCAAGACTTCCTAGATTCTATGCCCTGGGGTAGCTAATGTTCTGTCTCGAGGGGTTTCTCTCAGGTGTGTTGAGGAACCACAGCACTGAGAGCTGTACAGGCAGGAGGCCTATCTTTGTACTTTCAAGGTCACCACCCTGTGGAGGGATGCAGCTCTTGATATCAAGCACATTACTGGAGCATCAGAGATCTCAGGCTCTATAGCAGTGAATGGCAGATAGCTGCAAGGGTTGGTCCACCCACTGACCCAGGGCTCAGAACAATCACGCTCCAGGGTTATTCTCAATTGGTGAGATCTACTCTCAGCCACCAAGGATGGGATGATCCCTCTCCTCTCTTCTCCTCTTATCTCCTCCCTTTCCCTCTTCTCCTCCTCCTCCTCTTCCTCCTTCTTTTTCTTTCTCTCTCTCCTACTCTGAATCTTCTTCATTAGGTCACAGAGAGGCAATTTCTAGCCCACCTTACTGAAAAGTTCTCTGTTCCTACTTTATTAATTTTTTTTAAATCACAAATTCCTGTTGAAGTTCATGTACTTTTTTTTTTCTTTTCTTGTCAATGTGATGATTATATCAAATAGTTTTCAAGAGTTAAACCAGGCTTTCATATCTAAGATAAATCCCACTTGACCAGGGTATGTAGTTATTTTATATGCTATTAGACTTGATTTTTAAATAATTTGTTGACTTTTTTGCATCTGTGCTCATAAACAATATTACTTTATAATTTTTTTGTGTAACATCTTTGTTGGTTAAGGTTTTAGGCTGATTCTCGCTTGATAGAATGAATTGGGATACAGTTTCCCTTCTGTGTTCTGAAAGATATAGAGAAGTGATATTTTTTTTTTCAAATGTTTGGGCAATTAATCAGTGAACCTCTCTGGGTGTTGTACTTTCTGTTCTGAATAGTTTTTTCAATAGATATAAATCTATTCATGTCTTTCACTTACTCTTTATGAATTTTGGTATAGTATGTCTGAAAGAACTCATGCATTTCATTTAGATTATCAAATTTGTGGGCAAAAGTTACTTGTTGTATTCCTTTATTATCCTCTTGTGTCCATGACACTTGTAATGATAGCTTCTCTTTTATCTCTGATATTATTAATTTAAAACTTTTTATTTATTTTCAAGCAGAAATAGACAGAGAATGGGCCTGCCAGGGCTGGTACAAACAAACTCCAGATGCATGTACCACTTGTACATTTGGCTTTACATGGGTACTGGGGAACCAAATCTGGGCTGTTAGGCTTTGTAGACAAGTGCCTTAACCCCTGAGCCATCTCTCCTGGCCCCTAGCTTTTAAAAACTATTTTTATTTATTTATTTATTTCCAAGCAGAGAAAAGGAAGAGAGATGGAGGGGGGAATGGGCTTGCCAGGACCTCTTGCCACTGCAGATGAACTCCGGATGCGTGCACCACTTTGTGCATCTGGCTTTACGTGCATCTAGGGATTTGACCCAGGTCTGTCAGGCCTTCCAAGCAAATGCTTTTAACAACTGAGCCATTTCTACAGCCCTGTTTATCCTTTTTTGTTTTTCATAGTTAGCCTAGTGAGAAACTTACATAATTTATTGATTCTGCAAAGAACAAATTTTTAAATTTTGTTGATTTTTCTGTACTGATTTCCTTTACAAAAATTTCATAGATTTCTATTATTTTTTAATTTTTTCTTTTGTTTACTTTGAGTTTGACTTGTCATGTTTATCTGTTTCTTCAGGTGAATTAACCTCAGGTGAATGGTTAGTTTTATTTAACTTTTTATTGACAACCTCCATCCATATAGACAATATAACATGATCATAATCCCTTCCCATCACCTTCCCTTTTCCTTATCCCCCTTCCACTGTATCTCTTCTTTCCAGTTAGTCTCTCTTCTATTTTGATGTCATCATCTTTCCTTCCTATTATGCAGGTCTTGTGTAGGTGGTAGCAGACACTGTGAGATCATGAGTGCCATAGCCTCTTTGTGTCTGGAAGACCATATTGCAAAGCATTCCTCGCCTTCCACTGGCTCTTACATTCTTTCCATCACCTCTTTCATGATGGTCCCTGAGTCGTGGAAGGTGTGACAGATATATCTCAGTGCTGAACACGCTACTGTCGCGTCTCAGCAATTTGATGGGTTTTGAGTCTCGCCTATGTTTACCACAATGGTTTAGTATTTTATTTCAGATCTTTCTTCCTTTCCTATATATGACATTTAGTGCTAAAGATTTATCTCTAAGCACTATTTGCTATATCCCCTAAATTTTGATAAGCTGCATTTTAATACATATTTAGTCCAAAGTGTTTTTGCATTTCTTTTTATATTTAACTTGTCCAATGTGTTACTTAGAAATGTGTCATTGTTATCAAATTTTGAGGATTCTCCCAGCTGTTTGTGTTGTTGGTTGTTAGCCTGGTCTATGAACAGACACTGTATATTTTTATTCTGTGAAAGTTGTTTTATAATCCTATGGGTAAGTCTTGGTCTTTTAGTTTGCCTGAACCTCTAGGCTATGGAATTCACATGTATTTCTGCCACCGCTCTTCCATCCTCCCAAGTAGGGCAGGATGACTAGAATGGGCTGGAGTTGCTCTATCCTCTCCTTGGAAAGTCTTTTGAGTGTTGGAGTTTGGTATCTCTCTTCTTTGAGATTAGTTAGGTCTTCTAAACCCCAATCAAATGGGAGTGCTGGATAATTTTGTCCTTGGGGCAGGTCTTGTTGAAAAGAACAGAGTGCTCTGACATATTAAAAATTGTTTTTTTTTTTTTTTTCGTTCTCATGCTAGAAGAGAAGCTTGAGAGGATTTTTTTTTTTCAGTATTCATTGTCATAGTGTGGAGGTCAAATCCACAAAATAACTGGCTTTTCCTGGAATTTCTGTTTCTTGTGTTTGTCCACATGGAGCACCCAGTGATTTGTCTTTCACAGTTCAGGTCTGCCTGCCTTGACATTGGTACCTAAAGAGTTTTGTACTTGAAGCTTTCTGCTCAAGAAGGCTGCGGTCATCTGTGTCAAACAGCTTGTCTCTCTGCTTTGTGAAAGGGGAAGAAATTTGTTGTATGCTTGCTCCTCTCTGATTCATCTAGCAGAGTTGTTGATTTTTAGTTTGTTTAATTTTTTATTTGGTAGGACAAAGACACAATGTCTAGTTTCTTTGATGAAAGATTAGACACCAGAAGTCTGATAATCTGCAATGAATGTTTTCAGAATAGCATCTGAATGGAAGAAATATGTAGTCAGACCTTGATCCTGAGCCATAAGTTAGGGTGGTAGATGGCCAAAAAAAAAAAAAAAAAAAAAAAAACTGGTGGGGATCAACAGAAAGCTCATTTGTTTTCATGGAGCTCCTGTTTGCATGTGGAAGAGGCACAGATGAGACTCATACCTCCTTTCCTCACTTATACAAGGAAGAGAAGGAATTAAAAATATTAGGATGTTTCTATTGATTGTCAACTTGACAATGGAGACTCACCTAGGAGACAAGTCTCTGGGCATGTCTGTGAGGGTTATTGGGTTATTGACATGAAAAGACCTACCTCAATGTAGATGACACCATTTCAGGGGCTGGGATCCTTGATTAGAATACAAAGGAAGAAGGGCGCTGAGCACAGAATTCCTCTTTCTCTGCTTTCTGACTGTGGATTCAATGTGACCAGCGGCCCCAAGCTCCTCCTACTGACCTCCTTGACAGACTGTACCTTTAAACTGTGAACCAAAGTAAACACTTCCTTCTTTCATTTGCTTTCATTAGGTATTTTGCCACAGCAATAAGAAAAGTAATGAATACAAAAACTTCTAAAGGTGATTAATTCCTTCAGTAAACTGGCAGGATACAAAATCATTGCACAAAAATCAATAGCCTTTCTATATGCAAAGGACAAAGATACAGAGAAAGAAATTAGTGAGGCAGACCCATTTCCAATAGCAACAGAAAATTAAATACCTTGGAACAACACTAACCAAGGATGTGAATGAAATTAAAACATAAAAACACTCAAGAAAGAAATTGAGGAGGACTTGAGAAGATGGAAAGTCCTCCCACCCTTCTGAATAGGCAGAATTAACATTGGGACTGGAGAAATGGCTTAGCAGTTAAGGTGTTTGCTTGCAAAGCCAAAGGACCTCAGTTTGATTCCCCAGGACCCATGTAAGCCAGATGCACAAGGTGGCAGATACATCTGGAGTTTATTTGCAGTGGCTGGAGGCCATGGTGTGCCCATTCTCTCTCTCTCTCTCTGCCTCTTTCTCTCTTGCTCTCTCAAATAAATAAATTAAAAAAATTGGCTCTGGCCTGTAACTCCCAATACCAGAAAGTGGTAGTTACCCACAATGAGTTGTTGATTAGAGATACCTACGATGTCCCCAAAGCATGATAGGTTTCTGTCAAAGCACTTAATAACCTGCTTGAGGTAAAAGGTAAGATCCTATTGCTGTTTCCAGTACTGAACACAGAGAAACCTGGCTGGAATTTGGAAGAGAGCCAGTCCCTAGACAGCCCATCTAGTGCTGGAAAGTGCTACATGAACTACTGGGGGAAAGTAGCCAACAACGGTTTGAGCAACCAGGGGTCTAACCTACTCAGAAGCAAACACCCTGAAAAGATGTACACACAAATACAATAGTAGCACACAGCCTCAGTGGGTAACCAATAGCTTTCTAATTGGCTAAGAGATCCACTCAGTGGAAAGAAACCCATATCTGGAATTGAGAACCAAGTCAGAATCCTATGGAGACAAAGATTATGCTCTCCAATGATAAGTTCCCACTAACCTTTGGCTAATAGAGGGACTACATCCATCTAATTCTCCCTAAATTAAAAACACTTATCCCATTCAGCCTGTGCTGACTTCACTCTCCATTGGAGAATCTACTTTTCTTTTTCAGAAGGTAGCAAGACCGGAGGAGATAAACTAGCTCTCACACTTCAGCCAAGCCCCAGATGAAGTCACAGAAGGATTGGGGACATGAGTAAGAGTGCTGCTTCCATGGTGAGCCTGACAATCAGTGCCAAGGTGAAGGAGACAAATGTTGAGGACACTCAACACCTACCAAAGCAGAGATCCAGAGGCTACTGAGAGCTCATCACTGAAGTAGACTTCAAACATCCAACGTGGCTTAGGGAATTTTGTAGAAGAGGGGGCAGAAAGATTGTAAGAGCCACAGGTGTGGACATCATACCCAGAGGCCTTCCCCCCCCCCACCCGCCAAATAACTGACTGCTGCTCTACAATGGGTTATCCCACAACCCCATGGGGAATAACTGCAACCCCACTGAGGAGGGCCCCCAGTGGAATGGGGGCAGGGACAAGGGAAAAGATGGTGCCAACACATGATGTATCCGTACTAAGTATGTCCATAATTAATAAATTTTTAAAAAGAAAAGTAATAAATACAGATACTATATCTGACTTTGAAGTACACATGTCAAGAGAGTAAATATGAATTTGCTGCTAACCATACCCAGGCTTATATATAGATCCATTTATATGATCGTATTCAAGTCTCTTAAAACTTTAAAATGTTTTAAGTTAACTGAGAGGATTTCCTAATCCAACATCTATCACAGGGGAGGTGCTGATAAAAATGTGTTTCAAGGGCTGGAGAGATGGCTTAGTGGTTAAGGTGCCTGCCTGCTAGGCCTAAGAACCCGGCTCCAATCTCCAGGTCCCACGTTTAGCCAGATGCAGTGACGCTAGGGCACAATGGGGCACTTGACCACAAGGGACGCATGCATCTGGATTTCGTTCACAGCTGAGAGACTGTTGGCATGCCCATTCTCTGTCTCCCTCTCCCTCTCTGTCTCTCTCCAAAAATAAATTAAAAAAATAATAATAATAAAAATAAAAATGTGTTTCAATAGAGCTGAGAGTCAGCCAGTGTCTCCAGAGTTGGAATTCTTATTATATCTCCTTGTGTGCCCTGACATCAACCTTCAACTGACTCCAGAGGCAGGAATGCAAGGGCTGTGTCAGAGTGGCCAATTGTCTGGCAGCAGTGAACAGAGTGCTCTGGCAGAGTGAGTGACTGTGGATGTTTCAGCTTCAACACCACCGCATCAGTTGAAATCTGCTGGCCACGTATGCCATCTAAGCTCAACATTTCACTTTTACTTTTTAACTTTGCTTATTTTTAGTACTTGCTTTAAAATGTGTCACCTACAGAGAAAATAACGTAGGAGTTGTATATTACTCAAAACTCAGATATAACCATTCTGCTGTATATATTTTTAAAACTTAATTTTTTGTGGGGTGGGGGCTTGGGAGATTGCTCAGTGGTTAAAGGTGCTTGCCTGCAAAGCCTGATGGCCCAGGTTTGATTCCCCTGTACCTACATAAAGCCAGATGCATGGAGTGGCACATGCATCTGGAGATTGTTTGCAGTGGCAAGAGACTCTGGTGTGTCCATTCCCTCTCTCTTTTCTTTCTCTCTGCTTGCAAGCAATAAACAAATGCAATTATTAACTGGCAAATGGCTAATTGTATAGCTATATTGTACAACATGTTTGATACATGTATACATAATAGAATGATTTGATCAAGCTAATATATATAATCTCACATACAGAAATGTAGTACATAAGCAAAAAACAGTAACTATTTTTATTATGAATATACTTTGTATGGACACATCATGTGTTGGTACCATGATTTCCTGCCTCCCTGCCCCGATTCTACTGAGGACTCTCCTTAGTGGGGATGCTGGGTTGTGACTTGTGAAAGCAGCAATCAATTATTGGATGGGGGGCAATACCTCTGGGTATTCTATCCCAACCTGTGGCTCTTACAATCTTTCTGACTCCTATTCCACAAAATTCCCTGAGCAGTAGTAGGTGAGTTTTAAGTCTACTTTAGTGCTGAGCTCTTAGGAGCTTCTGGATCTCTGCCTTGGTAGGTGTTGAGTATCCTCAGTGTCTGTCTCCTTCACCCTGGCATTGATTGTCAGGCTCACCATGGAAGCAGCACTCTTGCTCATCTCCTCATTTCCTCTGTGGTTTCACTTGGGCCTCTGCTGAAGTGCAAGGAATGGTTTATCTCCACTACCTTCTGAAAAAGAAAAACAGATTCTCCAATGGAGAACAAAGTCAGCATAGGTTAAATGGGATAAGCATTGTTAATTTATGGTGATTTTTGATGGCTGTAGCCCCTCTTTTGGCCAAAGTCTAGTGGGAGCTTGTCGATGGAGACCATAATCTTGGTCTCCATAAGATTCTGGCCTGGCTCCAGCTATGGGTTCCTTTCCACTAAGCAGATCTCTTAGCCAATCAAAAAGCCATTAGTCACCCACCAAGGCTGTGTGCCACCATCCTGTCAAGCAGTTTGCTTTTGAGTGGCTTAGACCTCTGCTTGCTCACACTGTTGTTGGCCACTTTCCCCTCCAGTAGGTCATGTAGTGCTTTCCAGCACTAAATGGGCTAATTGGGGACTGGCTCTCTTCTGGATTCCACCTGGTTCTCTTCCCATTCTGTGTTAGCAGCATACGGTGTCTTCAGCAATAGGTTCTTACCTTTTACCTCAGGCAGGTAGTCAAGTGCTTTGACAGAAGCCTGTCTTGTTTTGGGGACCTAACAGGTAGCTCCGATCAACAGCTCAATGTGGGTAGCAACCGATTTCTGGTTAAAGGCCAGATTACAGGCCAGAGACAAATGTTTTAAGATTAGGTTTCATCCCACCCTCTCCAGGGCCCTTCTTTCCAGACCACTCTCTCATACAGTAACATTTTCTTAAAATTTGTTTATTTACTTATTTATTGATGAGAGGGAGGGAGGGAGGGAGAGGCAGATAGAGAGAATGGGTGTGCCCAGACCTCAAGCCACTGCAAACCAACTCCATATACATGCCCAACCATGTGCATCTGGATTTATGTGGGTACTGGAGAATCAAATATGGGTCCTTTGGCGTTTCAGGCATGCACCTTAATCACTCAGCCATCTCTCCAGCCCAACAGTAGCATTTTTGTGATAACATTTAAACTGGCTCTCAGTGATTTTAAATAGACAACCCGTTATCCATATTATTTATTACAGCCATCATGCTGTCCAATAATCTTCAGAAATGATTCTTTGTCTCACTGAAAACTAACATTTTCCCATTCTCCACTTTCCCCTTATGACCCAGGCACTGGTAACTACCATTCTCCTCTGCTTATATGCTTAGGTTCTTCACATAAGTGACACATGTAGTGTTTATCTTTCTATGTTTGGCTTACTTCACAAAGGATGCTGTCCACCAGCTCATCCATGCTCTCAAGAATGGCAGTACCCCTTCTAATTTAAACACTTCATAGCAGCTCACTGCATGGATGTGCATGTGCTTTTACCCGTTTGTTCAATGATGATCACTTAGGATCTTTAAATATCTTAACAATTCTGAGTAAAGTGAACCTAATGTGGAAGTGCATATATCTTTTCAACCTCTGATTTACTTTGCTTTGGATATACACCCAGAAGAGGGATTACAGGGCCTAGTTTTAATCGTTTGAAGACCAAACTATGTTGTTTTCTACAATGCCTTTGCGAATTTATATTCTTGATAACCAGTGTTCTGCATCTCCACCAGTACCTGCTAACATTTTTTTAGTTTTTCTTTCTTTCCTTTTTTGATAAATGCCACTGTAAAAGTATCTCCCTGCGGTTTTCATTTGTAGTTCTCTGATAATTGGTGATGCTGTGCATTTTTAAAAGATTTTATTTTTATTTATTTATTAGAGACAGAGAGGGAGGAGAGAGAGAGAGATAGAGATAGAGAGAGAGAGAGAGAGAGAGAGAGAATGGGCATGCCAGGGCCTCTAGCCACTGCAAATGAACTCCAGATGCATGTGCCACCATGTGCATCTGGTTTATGTGTAGCCTGGAGAATCGAACTTGGGACCTTAGGTTTCTCAGGCATGCACCTTAACTACTAAGCCATCTCTCCAGCTCTGCATTTTTTTAATGAGCCTGCTGGCCCTTTACATGCCTTTGGAGATACATCTGTTCAGGTCCTTTGCCTATATTTTAAACCAGTCTTTGTTTTCTTCCATTAAGTTGTTTTCACTCCTTATTTATTTGGGATGTCAGTCTCTTTGTAGATAAATAGCTTGCAAATATTTTCTTCAGTCCCGTAGTTTGTCTCTTCACTCCAGTGTTTCTTCTGCTATGCAGCTTTTTAATTTGATGCTCCCATTCAACTACTTTTTTCCTTTGTTGTCACTGTTTTCAAGGTCATATCTAAGACATCTTTGTCAAGAATAATGTGAAAAAGCATTTTACTGGTGTTTCCTTCCAATTTTTTTCCTAGGGCACACCAGGGCTTCCAGTCAGTATAAATGAACTCCAGATGCATGCACAGCCTGTGCATCTGGCTTATATGGGTCCTGGGGAATTGAACCAAGGTCCTATGGCTTTGCAGGCAAGCACCTTAACCATTAAGCAATCTTTCCAGCCCTAGATTATTTATTTTAATAGCTGGAAATGAACCATGTTATTAATATTGCATGCTTTATTTATGTATTCCTTTCTTGGTGAACAATGTAAATTATTTTCACTCCTTGAAAATACAAAAACCAAAGAAAGAAAAACACACTCAGGAGTGAAACTGGTGAATTCTGTAACAGAACAACTCCAACATTACTAGAGATAGCCAAATTATTCTCTAATTCACCTAATCCAAAGGAATACTGAGGAGCTTTTGTGTTTTAAATGCCGTGCCAAGACTTGGCCCTATCATATTTGTTTCTTAATAACATGTCAATTCTGACTTTCTAATTAGAAACATCATAATTAATCACACCCTAATTTGGTCCTAATGCATGTATTGCACTGTATTGTGGGCATGTGAGTTATATCAGGTTCACATTGTACTACAGACACCCCAATGGACTATTTACTGATGGCAAGCTTCCTCTATATTCTTTTTTTTTTTTTGTCCCAAGTCTCAGCTTACTGAGTGAGGATGGCCTATGGATGGTGCTCAATGCACACACGTTGACTTATATATGGACAAGGAAGAGATGATAACAAGAATAGCCAGAAATGACAGCAGAATCAAGATGGTTTAAATGCCTGGAACCTTCAAACACTCTTGAGGAGAATGTCAGTAAGACAGCTACTTTGAGAAATTGTGGGGCAGTATCTTCTAAAGCCAGTGACCTTGTAATTCCACCCATAATGGAAGCACTTGGAAATTAGGTCCCTAAGATAATAGATCCTGGAGTGTTCACAGTTGTATTATCTGTAAAAGCCCTGTGTTAATTTTCTCATTGTTGTTACTAAACACTTGACAGAAACAAGGTTCTATCCATCATGGCAGGGAGAATATGGCAGAGCAGAGAAACTCGTATCGTGGTGCACAGAAAGCAGAGAGAGGGAACAATATAGGAAGGGGCTAGAATGACCTATAGCCTGCAAGGACACATCCACAGTAGTTACTTCCTCCAATGAGGCCCACGTCCTCCTTTCCATCATCTCACAATAATCCCATTATATTTTGCATGTGTCCCAGAAAAGCTTTGCATATGGCCCAACACATTTGCAGACGATAATGTCATGATCTAATAGCCTTTAGAAGCACCATCATAGACATACCCCGGTGTGCATGACAAATCTCCTAGGTCCTTCTAAATCCAGTCAAGTTGATAATCAAAATTAATCATTGCTAGCCCCTAATTGGAAAGGATTCAAATGTTCATCTGTGGTAAAACTATTAAATAAATGTATAATATATTGACACTTTAGAACACTAGACAGGGACAAAAATAAATGATAGATAGCTGCCAGCAGCAATATGCAAGTGGAGGCTGGGAAAGAGCTTAGTGCTTAGGCATGAGCAAGGTCTTGGGTTCAACCACCCACACCTCTTCCTCCAAATATGAGAGAATCTCAAAATGTTACATGAATGAAAGATGGCAAGCCATGGGGAGCTTATGTTTAATGATTTAATCTGCCTGAGGCTCAAAATCAGGCAAAACTATTGTAGTACAGATATCACAATGCTGCCCCTTAGTGAAGAGTGAGTATTGACTAGAACAGGGAACAGGAGTATTGGTAATGACTTATTTATTTTGAATTGACATAAAATTTCAATATGAATACATTCATTATTTAAGCTTGCAGTGCATTGATAGTCAAGCCACACAAAATAAAGAGCTTTCCTTTCACCTCAGGAAGTGCCCTCAGAAGCCTTATGTCCTTTCTCTTGGCCTTCGTTGAGCGTGTTGGTCCCACAGGCATGTTCAGTTTGTGAAAATTCATAGAGCTCTGCATTTAGGATATATTTATACTTTTTTGAATGCAAAAGCACTTCAGTGAAATGTTTGAAGTGCATATTTAAAAATATTTCATTTACGTATTGAGAGAGAGAGAGAGAATGGGTGTACCAGGGCCTGTAGCCACTGTAAATGAACTCCAGATGCATGCACCACTACGTGCATCTGGCTTACTTGGGTACTGGGGAATTGAACCTAGCTCCTTAGGCTTCATAGGTAAGCACCTCAACAGTTAAGCCATCTCTCCAGCCCTGATGTGTATTTTTTGAAAAATTGGCCCAAAGAGTGACCAGTTAGTTTTATGAAGGCATTGGTGAGGCAGAGGAGGAGGCAGGAGAAGAGCTGCAGGGAAGGTGGTTGGAGGCGTACATTATACCAAACAGCACACAAAGCAGATCTGCAACTTCATGTCAGCTTTAACCTTCTACCTTTGCTGCTGGTGAGTGTGTGAATCAGCCGCTATCTTTCCAATAACTGGAGCCCTATTTTCTTCTCCCCCACTTTACAGTGTCCTGTAATATCAGGAGAGAGCCCTCAAAAAGGGATCAGAGGTTGACTATTCTCTGAGACATGGAGCAGGTGTCCTGGCCTCCACTCACTGTGGTGCCTGGTTGAGTTCTGCCCTCCATAGTAACCTATACTTTGTTTTCTTTTACCTGGAGGGAACCCTGATCATGTGGCTCTGAAACTTCAGGCCTTTGGCTCTGGTCTGTGGCAGAAAGACCTGGCTTGGGCTGCAAGGAGATTTGGGGTTCCTGGGGGCAAGACATGTGAGTGGACCTGTACTGAGTGCTCAATTTACTTATGTTGACAAGGGTAGTGAATCTCTTTAGAATTTCCAAAAAATTTCATCCTGGAAGGCCTTGGCTTTTTCTTTCTTTCTTCCTTAATTTCTTTCTCCCTCCTTCTCTCTCCCTCCTTCTATTTCCCTCCCTCCCTCCCTCTTTCTCTCCCTCCTTTCTTTCCTTCCTTCCTCACTGCCTCTCTTCTCTTCTTTTTATCTGGTTGATGAAGAGGGGAAAAAAAAGAGAAAAAAATTAAACAAAACTAGAACTGAAACATCCTCCAACCCCAGACATGCAGGAAAGGTACAGAGGGTTATACAGGCTACAAGCAGACAAAGTGAAAGTGGCTGTCTGGTGGTGCAGAAATTTGACAGGCCTGTTACAATTTGCTAAGTTCCCCTTTCACCAACAAATGAAAGGCATACTTCATCTAGATGGTTCTCTTCCATGGCAAATAAACCTAGGATTTAGCCATGACCTTTGTGAAAAATAAACTTAACTGCATAGGAAAAAAAATTCCCTTTCTTTTAAAAAGTCAGGCTTGAAATTTTTATATCCTTTGAGTCATATTCTTGAAGGAATTGGCTGATTAATTCAAGAAATGTTACTTTCCCAATTCAAACACGACATTTTGAAAATCATCCATGAATTACATGCCTCAAGAATGAAAGGCTTTTCTGTGCCATTTAAAAGGTTTTTTTTTTTTTTTTATTTTTGAGGGCAATTATGAGTATCTATAAGGGCACATTTATTACTCCCAGAACAGATAGAAAATTAGCAAAGTCATAAAACTCTTACCTAGTTTTGCTGTTGCAGCTGTGTCTCTGCCCAGTCCTGGGCCAGCTCTCTGCCATTAATGTGGTTAAGGGTGATGGTATTTTTGCAGTGACAGGCCAGGCACTGATCTTTGCATGTTGGCTTTCCAGATCTCTACATGGAGATCTAAAAAAATTATCTGTATCTAAGCTTTGTTTTTCTGGTGGGGTTCAAAAAGGAGTTGCCAGTCTCATAAATTTGTTCCAGAAAATCCTACCTTCTGATCCCAGAAAGTATTCCTCTTCCTCTAATCCTGTATGGTAAACTAATTCTAAACCTCAGAGAAGCATCTGACCATAAACTTTCTGCCTTAATTTATACTACTGTGTGCAGGGCCTATACACATGGACGTATGTTTGTACATATACCCACCCAGCAATTACTGAAGCAAGCCTTTAATTTGTCTGAAATTGTGCAGGCATAATAGTGACGACCCACACATTTTTCCATTGGAAATTGTAAATGGCTGACAAAGAGAAAGCTCCACCCTGATCCCCTCCCCACCCTACTTCCTGGGAAGCTTTTCATGACTTTGAATCAGGATAGAATCCATGTACATGGGGGTGCTTTAAAAAAAATTTATTTATTTATTTATTTATTTATTTATTTATTTATTTATTTAAGAGATTGGGGGTGTGGAGAATATGAATGAATGGGTGCACCATGGTCTCCAGCCACTGGAAATGAACTCCAGACACATGTGCTCCCTTGTGCATTTGTTGTTATGTGGGTACTGGCGAATCGAACTCCAGTCTTCTGCTGTGCAGGCAAGTGCCTTAACTGCTGAACCAACTCCAGCCCTCACGGGGCTTTTGATCACTGTTGCTTGGTGAATTTGATCAGTGCTACTCAAAGTGCCATCCTTGAAGTAGTTCTGGTCTATTTATAGTCAGTAAGAAAATAGATTGTAAAATGAAGAGAGTGTTTAAAAAACTTATCTATGTAGAAGTATTGAGCAGAGTAATTTTCTAGCTGTTGAATCTGATGAGAAGAATGAGGGGGTGCAGGATGAGATTGATGTTTATTTTATTTTATTTTAAAAAATATTTATCTTTTATTTATTCATTTGAGAGAGGGAAAGAGGCAGGGTGAAAGAGAGAGAGAGAGAGAGAGAGAGAGAAAATGGCCTCCAGCCACTGCAAACTAACTCCAAACGGATGTGCCCCCTTGTGCATCTGGCTTACGTGGGTACTGGGGAATTGAACTGAGGTCCTTTGGGTTTGCAGTCAAACGCCTTAACCACTAAGCAATCTCTCCAGCCCGATGTTTATTTTTTAGTAGATCTATTACTTATGGAAACATCTCATCTTTTGCAATGCTTATAGACAGTATTAATAAATTTACATTTGAATAGCATTCAATAAGTATTCATTCAAGTGTGAGATGCTATCTTGGTTTGGGATCTCAAGGCAGAACAAAATGAGACCTGAGAAAGTAGCTCATCTGGAAGATCATTCCAACAAGGACCAGCAGGGAAGTGGAAAAAAGAGAATTAAGGAAGAGAAGAGAACCAATAAACTGTGTGTTACTGAGAGGGTTAGTACCACGGGAAGCCGGGACTCAGTCCCACTGGGAGCTCTAACTGTGGTGGAAAATGCACTTCACACTTGCACTATGTGAGGGGCGAGCAAGTGGGGGTTATTCCTCTGGGTATCTGCCAGGCAGCTGTTCAATGCCTGTGAGGGTGGTGTTCACCTTCCAGGTGATTCTGGGCTGTTCAGTGCAAGCAGGTGAGCTCCAAGGACTAGAGAGGACCACGAAGCAAGGACTTGCAGAAGATTCTAGCTGAAAATTGGTGGACATAAACAACTATGAAGAGTACAAAGGGTGATTGTGGGTTATCAAACATATCTGTTAACATGTAAGTATGGCAGGTGGGCTTACCCAATTTCACGGATTAGTGCTATAATGTAATGTGGCAGACAGCAGGCAGGAGCAAAGAATCTTTCCCACTAGCCACATCATGTCCACTCAGAGACCTTTCTGACTTCCTTCCTTCCTTCCTTCCCTTCCTTCCTTCCTTCCTTCCTTCCTTCCTTCCTTCCTTCCTTCCTCCCTCTTTCCTGTGGAACCAGGTGATGGATAACCTCACTCTGTGGCAGAGACCAGATGGGGGTGTATATACCTCACTTCTTTCTTCTAGGCTCCCAACTGGACTCATTTCCTAGTCACCACTGCAGACTGGTGCGGCTTGAACAGAGTTGTGAAGAGGGCATAGAAGTGACGCACAGCACTTCGCTGTCGAAATTATAAAAAACCTACACATATCCTCTCTTCTTGTCACCCCTTAAGCAGGCTAGAGATGACCTCATGGCATCTCAAAGAGTCATGAGATGGAAAGAGCCAGAATCTCTGGGTCATCATGTAGAGCAGGGCCACTTAGCCAGATCCATAATCTCTAGACTTCACAGAACGAAATTCTTGCCCAGCACTGAAAACCTAATCAAAAGCCTGTGGCTAGGGAGGTCCTAAGCCCTAAGGGGAAAACTACTACTTTTGTCTGACTAAATGGATATATTATGCTCACCAAACTGCCCTCTAAATACTTAGGCTTATACCCATACATTAATGCTACTCTCACTTTTGGCTAGAGAAGCTTCTCTTCTCAGAAGGTAGTGACCACTGGGGAGACTCCAAACTTATCAGAGTGCTAAGAAGAAATGAGGTAGTGTGTTCAGCACTGAGACATCTCTACTACATCCTCCAAGGCTCAGGGACCACTGTGGGAGAGGTGGTGGAAAGAATGTGAGAGCCAAAAGAAGGGGAGGAGTGTTTTGCAATACTGTCTTCCAGACACAAAGTGGCCTTGATATTCATGACCTCACAGTGGCTGACACTACCTACACAAGACCTGCATCATAGGAGGGGAAAAAATGATGACTAGAGCGACTAGTTGGAAAGAAGAGATTTAGTGGAGGGGGGATTTGGGAGGGGGAAAAGAGAAGGTGGTGTGAGGGGACTATGATCATGTTATATTGCCTATATGTATGGAGGTTGTCAATAAAACGTAAAAATAATCCTCCTACAGAATGTGAGAGAAGTGAGCTTCACACATGAGGGAAGCCTGGTCCCCTTTGAACTGCTTGAACATAGAGGTAGAGTGAGGAACAGGGAAGATTTTAGGAAGAGTTAGAAGTTGAGCATGGTGTGAAGTTTAAGGGTGTGAGTTCGATAAACAGAGAGCTGGCTTTGGACTAACACGTGTTTTCCAAGAGGTGTGACCTTAGGACAGTGAGCTAATCTCAGTGGTCTTGTTTCCCCACCTGATAATGGAGGTAATAATGCCTGCCTCTCACAGCAAAGTGATTAGTAAATTGGTGTAGTGTGTGTTTGATTACTGGGCTTGGGACAGGGAAATCTACCCTCTAGGTTTGTGAGGCAAAGCTAGAAGCCCTTGCTAGACTTTAGTCATGCGGACTAGAAGGAAGAAGAGAAAGAGGTGAATTCGAAGTTCTCCCTCACCCTTCCCAAGCACAATTGCTTAAAGGGCCAAGGGCATCTCTGTGATCAACAGGTCCCGTGGGTGACCGTGAAGAGGTCTATTTGCAGGGCAAGGTACAAGAACCAAGCATTTTAGAGAGGCATTTGAATAGCAGCCCACAGGATGTTTTCACAGGCCACAGGGGAGGCCGTAGCATTTGTTTTCTTCTGTGGCCCAGTCGGTCTTGAGGTCTTATGTGGGGTTGTGCTGGGACCAGTTCGGGAGCTTGTGCTGAAAACTGCCTAAGGTCCTTTTGTTCAGATAACCCTGGAATTTGGGGGGATTGCTTATTGGCCCTCTGGAACTTTGGGCCCCCAAATGAGCTCACCTTGCTAGAGGCAGATTATCATTCAGCAAATAGTTCAGCCAACTTCCATAGGCTTGGGACCATTCTGTTGACATTTGGGAGATTAGAATATTCTTACACAAAGAACTTCTGCTCATGATTCATGAAGTCAGCAAGACTGATATTAACAAGGTAAATAGGGGCTGGAGAGATGGCTTAGTGGTTAAGGTGCATGCCTGTGAAGCCTAAGGACCTCGGTTTGATTCTCCAGGTCCCACATAAGCCACATGCACTAGGGGGCGCAGGCATCTGGAGTTCGTTTGCAGTGGCTAGAGGCCCTGGTGTGCCCATTCTCACCCCCTCTCCCTCTCTGTCTCTAATAAATAAATAAAAATAAAATCTTTTTTAAAAAGGTAAATAGCGGGCTGGAGAGATGGCTTAGCGGTTAAGGCGCCTGCCTCCTAAGCCTAAGGACGCTGGTTCCAATCTCCAGGTCCCATGTTTAGCCAGATGCAAAGTGACGCAAGGGCGCAATGCTGCACTTGAGGGCGCACACATCTGGAGTTCGTTCACAGCAGCTGAGAGACTGCTGGCGCGCCCATCTCTGTCTCCCTCTCTCTCTCTGTCTGTCTCTCTCTGTGTCTCTCTCCAAAAATAAATAAAATAATAAAAAAAAAATTTTAAAAAGGTAAATAGCACATGGAAAAATTGCTTTTATCAGTCATTCCTATTGCAGTATGAAAGATCTCTGTTCTCAATTTCACAGCTAATCCTTCACAAAAACCTTTTGCAAACTGCCCCACACTCACTACTCTTGTTTCTCTGTCATTAAATACCTAAGTTTTGAGAAATCACCAGTCTCTTTCCCAGTTCCCTTTCCTACTGCTAACGTATCACATCTCCTGTTTCCTCATGAAAACACCACTTGAAACCCACAGATGTGTCCCCAGTCTCAGCACTCTTTCCCCACAGTACTTTACACCTGCTCTAGATATTTATCAGCCTCTTGAACCATCGATCTCTCCTCAGTACTCAGTTGAGCTTCCATGTGCCTTATCTCCGGCTCTGCTTGGATGACATGGTACTCGTCACCTCAGAGGTGATGCACGTCCATTGCCACACAATCCTCTTTGCAAAACGGGTTTTCTAGTTTACTACTTCTGCTTCTCTGATATAGGGACAATTTATTTCCCCTGCTACTTCAGTTGTTTAACATTTCTTCAGATGTGAATAAGACTTCTCATTCTATATTTTGACACAGAACCTAAAAAATAAATATTCTAGTGTCAACTGATTCATTCAGAAGTGTAAATGACTGGCAAGAGCTTTTCCACAAGAAGAAGATTTTTTAAAAGTTTATTTATTGATTGTGTGTGTGTGTGTGTGTGTGTGCATGTATGCATGTGCACGCATGGCCCACCAAAGTCAAATGAATGCCACACACAAGTGCTGCTTTTTGTATCCTGTCTGGGCCAACTGGCTTTGCATGCAAGCACCTTTAACTGCTGAGCCATCTCCCAGTCCAAGAACAGGGTTTTATCAGGAAAACTTAAGTGTGAATCCCAAAGTGACCAAGAATATAAGGACAGCAAAACATGCTATGGTAGAAAGAGCACTGGGCTATGACATGCAAGGCCGGCCCAGTGCTGCTTGTGCTTTCTGAGGCTTTGTTTTTCTGTCTGGAGGAGTAATTTGCATGCTCACTAGTTCGAATTATTACTCTAATTCCAGGATTTTGTCTGGAGGTGGCCTTGCTCATCTGTCATACTCCTTTTCTCTGACTGGCTTTTCTTTGTTCTGAGAGGGCAAAAAGTCATAGTGTGTTGATTGACCTTGGTACCAAAGGTGTGCTCTGACCACTCCTGTCACCACTCTACTTGTTGACGAGCCTCTTATTCCCAGCTAGGTTGAAGCTTTCTCCCCCATGCCTCTGAGCCTTGCTTCACCCGGGCTGCTGATGGTATGAGTGTCATAAATCAAGGATGCAGGTCATGCATTTTATTATGATTTTATTATATATTCTCTTTTCCTGGAGTTTTGCAAGTTAAAGATCATGTAAGAACCAACTCTTTATTTGTCCCAAAGTTCTACCCTACAGAACCGGTTCATCTATCAATCACTTGATGCACACAGCCCAATGACTCAATAAATACTTTACAAAAATAATGCAGATTTCTTCCTCTTAAAACATTAAAAGTTAGGATTTCCAAGACTTTATTCCCTCCTCCTCCTTTTATATTTATTTACTGGAAAAATATTGGAAAAAATAACATTAAAATAAAACAGTTGAGATGAGGTCCGTTTATTTCACTTTCTCTTTTCCTTTGGAAAAGTGCTGTTCTTTGTTGACAAGCCTGAACTTCCTGTGGTCTACTAACTCTATGAAGACGAGCAGAAATACTACTGTTGGGGGCCTTTTGGTAGAATCACAGCTTTATGCTAGTATTGATTGTTCTTTCATCTTAAAGCTTTTTGAAAACCAGGCCTCAGATTTGCCCCTAAAATATTCACTTATCTCCGTACCTCTTGCCTAGTATATGGCAGGATAATTTTGGAATCTGAGACTCCAGCAAGTTACCCTCTGACTGAATAACATCTGATTTAAGGTGGATTTGTTTTTTTTTTTTTTTGGGGGTGATACATTTCCATTGTGTTCTTTATTTTTAAGGAAATCATTGCAAAATTCCCTTTCTCTTCCATTGCCCTAAGCCCCTTTCTTTCTGAACTCTCTCAGAAGCAATTCCATAGTTTTACAAGGACAACTCCAGAGAAAAGGTTAAGCTTAAGTCACATTTGAATTAAATAAGTTATATATAAAAACTGCTTATAATGTTTACAACCTCAGTCTCTGTGTTCCTTTGCTTCTCTTGGGAACACTGGATGGTGTTATGTACTCATTTATACCCTCTATGGCTTGCCAGGTTGCTCTTCTGGCCTCTCTGTTGTCCCCATCCTCCTGCCCATGTGGCCCCCGAGGAGGACTTCCATGAAGGTTTGTAGGCACTGGACATGTAGGTTCCCCTGGGCCTGATGCATACTCCTACTTTATAAAAATACTCATGTTGTATTATATACAAATATAAACAGATGCAGATGAAGAGAAGTGGGCAACAGCTGGCAGATCAGTGCGAGGTCCATTTGCGTCCCCAAACCAGAAGTGGCACCTCTCCACCTCATCCCTGTTTCTTTAGTACTCCCTGGCCTCTTGGAACTGTTTGATGTAATCCTCTTCGGAAGGGCTCTCCGTGCACTTGTGCCCATTGTTGGGAGGACGGGCCTCATTATACCTGCTCCAGTCGCCCTTGCAGATGATCCAGGGCAGTACATCAACTTTGTAGTGGAGCTCAGCTGAGAACTCAGTGCTGATGAGGTTGGGCGTCCCTGCACCTTTGCCCCTGGTGATGAGTTGCATGTTGTCACCATAGCAACAGTGCTGGGCTGCCAACGTGGTGCTCTCCAGGGACAGCATGGAGCGGATGCAGTACCGCGCAGTGGGCTTGTAGATCTCCAGCTTCTCCTTAGGCCCACTGGCATCCTTCCAGCGGAAGTCCTTGCGCTTGATGCGGTCAAAGATGTCGGCTGTGCTGTAGGCCACCTCTGTGGGATAGGAGCATGGGCAGCTTGGCAGGTCATGGACCACTTTGTGCATGTATTTCTTTAAGAACTCACTTTTGCAGCTCATCCACCGCTCACAACTGTCCATGTCTGAAAAAGGTCAGAACAAAACCTCTCACCACATGCAAAACCTGCTGGTAGGATGGCCCTGAAGTCAACAATGTCCCTCGGCATCAGAGATCCCTGAAGGTCATAGGGAACATTACCATCTCCCTCGAACTTGGAATGCCTTTGAACCTCCCACTACTGTGTATTATGAGAAATTTTCAGAAACAGAAAATTAAGGAGAATAGACATATATATTTATTTGAGAGAGAGAGAGAGAGAGAGAGAGAGAGAGAGAGAGAGAGGCAGATAGATAGAGAGATACAGAATGGGCACACCAAGGCCTCTAGCCACTGCAAATGAACGCCAGATACATGTGCCACCATGTGCATCTGGCTTATGTGGTACTGGGGAACCAAACCTAGGTTGCTAGATTTCACAGGCAAGTACTTTAACTGCCAAGCCATCTCTCCATCCCAGAGAATGCACTTATTTGATGACTAGCAGTATTCCATCACCAGATTAAACTATCACTAGATTTGCTCTTTCTTTTTAAAAAATCATATAGAAATGTATTATTATCATACCTCTATTTTATGTGGGTGGCATCTACAAAAAAAAAAAACCCTCTAAACCAAACCAAATCACAATAAAAAACAAATAAGTCATCAAACATAAAAACAAAACCAGGATATTGTCCCATTACCCTGTTATGAATCCTAACAAAGTTAACTAATTCGAGGGCTATATTGAATTTTCTCTCTAAATAAGTGAATAATGTGAGAGGAAACTACTCAAATGAACATTTGTAGGACTGATTTTTAGTTCTGCCTCTTACTGACTAGTTTAAAACACAGCTCCTCTAACTCCCAAGCCCTGAACCTTAGGCAAAAAAATCACTGTGTAATATTCATAAGCTAAGACACCTCAAAGAGGAAGTGGCCTAGTCAGAACCTGCTGCCCAGGGTGATATGTTGACAGGTTGGTTCTTAAGAGATTAAAAAAATGTTCAACACTTGCAAACATGCTATTAGTTCCTATTGTAATTGTGAACTCCTGGCTTTATTTGAAAACCCAAAAGTTGTATTAACATTGGTCCTGTATCCACATTGTCCCTTGGGAACAAATGACTGAGGTTCAGTCAATGACCCCCTTCTTGGACTAGATAGGAGATTCTCAAGTCAGTCCAGTTCCTGCCTGATCCCTTTCCCAGTCACTTGTGTCAGAAACATCTGGTTCAATGAATGTTTTTGTTTGGGTTCTCATAGACCCTGAGGACAAGAGCAAAATGGTTTTTTGGGGAGGGGTGTGATGCCAAGATACACAGCAGGGAAACAGGGAAGGGAAGGTAGCCAATACAGACTATGGGTCGAACAGGTTCAAGGAACAAGTTGCAGAGTCCACTATGACATAAGAACTCAGGAAACCTTCCTTATGATTTTCCCACTTAATAACAATGTCAGACTTTTTTGAGGATTTTATCCCAGAGCCAGTTTTGAGAGCACAGCTATAATCTCAGCTAATCTAAAGGCTGAGGTAGTTGGGTCCTAATTTCAAGGCCAGCCTGGGCAACTTAGTGAGATCTTGTCTCAAAATAAAAACTAAAAGGGGACTATGGATATAGATCAGGGAAGCATTTGCCTAGCAGGCAGTAGGTCCAATGTTCAAAGAACGTTATCTTGGAAAAAGCACAGCTCTACCCCAGTACACAATTCAGTGTTGAAGACCAGGCTTTCTGTAAAGACCCCTTTTCCCCACAGGACTTAGAGAAGATGCACCCTCCCATGCTTGTGGGTGGCAAGCTCAGGAACAGACTTTCCTTTCTTTGCTCAAAAATCATTAGTTGTCCTGCTAGTCACCATTAAGCCATCAGAATAAAATGCGTCTTCACCAAATCTGGCTAAGCCTCACTCTTTTCTTCAAGGCCCCATCCTCTGGCTCATATTCATCCGGAGCCAGCACACAGCTTTTCCTTAAGGATCTCTCCTGAAAGCCTATGGGAAACATGCTCTCATCTGCTGTCTCTTATGGTTACACTTTCATATTCTCCCACTGTTATCATCTGAATCTTAAATGTATCCCAAAGGCCCATGTGTTGAAGGGTTGGTCCCCAGCCTGTGGCACTATTGAAAAGTGTTAGAAGGTGACAGAGTCCAGTGGGACTTACAAAACTGGGGACATGCCCTCAAGGGGACCTTGAGACCCTGGCCCCTCCACCCTCTCTCTCTCCTTTTGCTTCTGGGTTGCCATGAAATGAGCACCTTCTCCATGAATGCTTACAAACAAAGTCAGAATGTCCTGTGATGTTTTGATTCAGATGTCCCCCATAAACTTAGGTGTTCTGAATGCTAGGTTTCCAGCTAATTGCGATTTGGGAATTAACGCCACCTGGAGGCAGTGTATTGTTTGGGGCGGGCTTGTGAGTGTTATAGTCAATTTCCCCATGCCAGTGTTTGCCACATTCTCCTATTCCTGTTGTCCACCTGATGTTGGCTGGGGTGATGCCCACCCTTTGCTCATGCCTTTGTTTTCCCTGCCATATAGTGGAGCTTCCCATTGAGTCTCTAAGCCAAAATAAATCCTTTTTTCCCAAAAGCTGCTCTTGGTCAGATGATTTCTATCAACAATGTGAACCTGATTGCAACAGTAAGGCTGGTACTGAGGAGTGGGGTCATTTGCTGCTAGACACCTGACTGTGTGGCTTTGGCCTTTTCGAGCTGATTTTCAAGAGGAATGTGGAAAGATTTGAAAGTTTGGCCTAAGAGATGCCTTGCAGTGCTATAAGTACAGCTTGATGGACTATTCTGATCAGAGTTGAATAACCTGAATGCAGTAAGAATTAATGGCTTATGATGGTGAAAAGGAACTTTGCTTGTACTGGGCTAGAAGTAGTTTGTGTGAGAGGCTTGCTGTTATGGCCATGTGTTGAGAACTTGTGCAGGTTTGCTGTGCGTAGAAACAGACTGGTGTGAGCAGAGGGATATGGCACAGAAAGAAATCTTTAGGCCGGAACTGCTGCCTGTTCAACTGCAATTGTATGAGAGATTACAACATTTGATACTGGGTCAACTGACCTGAATTGGGGCAACAGGAAGAACACAGACTCTTTTGAAGGGACCTGAATGTTCAAAGAGTGTCCTCTTCTTCAAAGTCTGCTTTATTCCCCCTGCTGGATTAACAGATTGGCACCATACCTGGTATTGTGGAGTATAAGAAATGCAGGAAAGAGAGGGTCATTGAGTTTGCAATGTGGTTTTGTGTTTTGGAAATGGCCATGGGCAGTGTGGAGCAGGTTTGCTGGATGCCTGCATGGAGACCAAATGGAGCTGTAAGGATGAACTATGGATTGCAGTGGAGACCCAGTGGAGATGCCAGGATCATGAATGGCTTCTAAGGAAAGCTGCTGGCCCTGGATGAAGTTTTCTATGACTGTGAGTAGCCTAGCTGGAGGGGTGGAATTGGAACTCAAGAGACTTGTTGCTGGTTAGAATTATTAGACTTGGAGATTTGTTACTGACTAGAGTTGGTGAACTTGGAGCTACAACATTTGATGTTTACCCTGTTTAAATTTGCATTGGTTGAATATTTCTTTGCTATGCCCAATGCCATCTTTTGCAGTGTGAAGGTTTATTCTGTGCCATTATGGGTTTTTTAGGGATTTTTTTTTTTTTTTTGGTATTATGGCTCAGTTAAAAGACCTTGGATTATGGGGATGTTTGAACATCATTAGCATTAATAAAAAAAAATGGGGACTTTGAAAGTTGAACTGAATGCACTGAATTTTACATCATGGATGGTTCACACTTTAATGGGGGCTGGGGTGGAATGTGGTGGCTTGATTCAGGTGTCTGAATGCTAGGTTCTCAGCTGATGGAGATTTGGGAATTAAAGCCTCCTGAAGGCAGTGTATAATTGGGGGTGGGCTTATGGGTATTATAGCCAGTTTCCCCATGCCAGTGTTTGACACACTCTCCTGTTCCTGTTGTCTACCTGATGTTGGCCAGGGAGTGATGTCCACACTCATGGAGCTTCCCCTTGAGTCTGTAAGCCAAAATAAATCCCTTTTTCCAAAAATCTGCTCTTGGTCAGGTGATTTCTGCCAGCAATGCAAACCTGACTGCAACATGGTTGTAGACTGAAACCTTGGGGGCCAAAATAAACCTTGATTTTCTTAAGTATTTTGTAACAGTGACAGAAAGATGACTAATACCCCCACCACTGAGTTCTTTCTGGTTTTACTTACTCATACAGTTGTTTGCCTGACTCTTTTGCTATTTTTTTTTTTTTTTTTTTTTTTTTTTTTTTTTTAGGAAACTGTCTTGTTCTAACCTATGCTGGCCTCAAACTCACAGCGATCCTCCTACCTCAGCCTCCTGAGTGCTGGGATTAAAGGTGTGGCCACTATGCCTAACTTGTTATAATTTTTTGAGATAGTCTTATTAAGTAGCTTGGGCTGGTCTAGAATTCATTTCAGACATACACCACCATACCTGGTTCTCTTGGCTTACAGTGTTTTTAAAATAAATTATTATGGACTGGAGAGATGGCTTAGCAGCTGGGGCACTTGCCTACAAAGCCCAAGGACCCATGTTGGACTCTCCAGATCCCATGTTTGCAAGACACACAAAGGTGAGGCAAGTGCAAGGTCGCACATGCCCACTAGGTGGCGCAAGAGTCTGGAGTCCAATAGCAATGGCTGAGGCCCTGGCATGCCAACTCTCTATCTCTCCTCGCTTTCTCTCTTGCTGGCTTGCTCTCTCCAAAATAAAATAAATAAATAAATAAAAATAAATTATTATGAAACATTGTTAGAAAAAATGTTTGTGTGTGTGTGTGTGTATATATGTGTATGTATGTATTTAACAAAACTAAGATTTGTGTGCACCTTTTTTCTTTTCTTTTGGGAAACTTGCTCACATGGCAGTATGGAGCTGATATGCATTTCATGGTGGTCAAGACAGCTGAATCTTTTGGATGAAATATGAAGGCTTTTACCCCAGCTCTCTACTTCCCCCTAATGCTGTAGCTGTATGCTGTTTTAGTTGTTTTGTTTGTTTTCCATCATAGAACTGGCACCATTCTTTTTTTTTTTTCCAGTCTTTCTTTGTTATGGAGACTATTCCTCTCAGATCCTTGCTTGACCCCATAGTTCTTTGAGGAATGTATTTGCACACTGATCTAAAGCTCAAATAGTTGGGCAATGAAACCAAAAGGGACTTAGGGCTGAGGAGACAATGAAGAAGGGAAGAGACTGAAAAGAATTTGGGGAAGGGGCAAGAAATGGGACAGGCGGAACCAAGCTCTTCTACAATATAGAATTATATCCAGCAACAAATGAAGCATGCTTGTTTCTTCAGTTGTGTTCTGTCAGGTTTTTTGTTTCTGTGCTTTGTTTTGTTTTATTTGGTGTTGTGCTAGCACTTTCTAGAAGACAAGGGAGCAGAACATCAGAGTATACCAAACATTTGCACAAACTTCTTGCAGGAGATAGGATGCATAATAATAAGAAAATGTCCCACGCTCCTCTCCCTCTGGTGGAAAGCTGGTTTTACTGGGAATGCTGAGTGAGAACAGTGCTCACTGGTGGGGACCTGAGCTCCAGCAATGGGCTCATGGTGTGCTAGGGGAAAGGAGGGCTCCTGCCTGCCTCTTGCTGTAGAGGCTCTGCAGTAAGCAGGCTACTCACAGAGATGTTCTGTGACTCAGACTGGTGCAAGAGGGAGGGACGGGGTTGTTCTTTGTTCTTGGACTATACTCAGCGAACAAGAAATGTGCTGGAAGTATTGGAACCTTAAAGAGGAAAATGAAACATTTTCATAGCTCCAAGGAGAGCATTGCAACAGCAAAAGGAATCTCCAGAGCACTACATCAATATTTGGATTAAAAAGGAAAAAAAGAAAGGAAGAAAGAAAAATGCCTCTTACCGACTTCAAACAACTTGGTGGCGTTAAACTCTTCACTTCCCGCAAGCAGACTCACTTCGGTGGCAGCTGTCCTGAAAGTGTCTTCAATTCCTGAGCACAGACAAGAACTCATTTTTCCCTAGTTATGTGGAAACCCCTCCCCCCCTAACAAAAACACCCTGAACAAAGCCTTTTTTGTACTCATTACTACTCATGGGCAGAAACCTGCCAACAGAGGAAATAGTAAAATGCAGGTAGAAGCACATAAAACATACTACAACCCCAGATACCATTTGCAGCATGAAAGCAAGATCCAAAGTGCCTGTGTGGGTCCTGGGAAAGCACTGGTTAGGCCTAGTGATGAGGTTTGGGCAGTGAGGGCACAGATCTGGTGGCATCAGGGTGACAAACCAAGCTAGAGGCAGTAGTGTGTTTAATGACTAGCTGTCTGGGTTCAAACTGTTACTCTCTGTGTGGACATAGGCAGGACATTTGCCCTCTGTGCCTCAGTTTTTGTGTATTTAAGTGGGGAGAACTAATCCCACTCCTCCCCTAGAGCTGAGTGAATTGAATGAGTGATGTGTGAGGAAAGTGTTGGAAGCAGTCAGGTAAGTGGTTAGCTAGTGTTATCCTCTTCATGAGCTGCCTAACTCTGTTCCTGGTGATGCTTCAGAAAGAAGAAATTGAGAAATCTGTTATTTGCTCTAAGGAGCTGCGGCCAACTTTCTTCCAAAGTCCTAGCTCCCCTGATCTCCCAAGCCTCCCCTCAAAACTACCCCACTCAACTTGCCTTCCTTTACTAACAAGAGTAGTGAGTGTGCACACACAAAGAAGAGAAAGCAGTGGAGGCTCACGGGACTTCTGCTGGCAAGCCACAGCTTTCACGTTGGCCCTGGCTTGACTTACTTTAAGGGATCGCTTTGATTTTAGTTGAGGCCCTTCATGCAAGGGTGGATCTAGGGGACATATTTTCACAGTGTGCTCACTGACAGACTTGGGAGACCTTATCTGTTCCATGGTTCATTCCAGCAAGGTTGAGAAGCAACAAACCAAAAAAAGAATGAGATATTGCAAATAGAAGTCACTCATATTCCAAGACAGTTCTAGAAAGCAGGAACCGCCGGGAGCAGACAGGCAGAAAAAGACAGAAGTGGGGCAGGGACAATGCTAAGAGAATGCAAGCACAGGGCTATTGGCTGCACTGTTCCGTGGTGGTAACAACAGTAAGAATGAAACATTTGGAGGGGACTGGAGAAGAAACTTCCCCTGATAGGAAGTTCACATGCACCATCTTGGGGAGGAATGTCAGCTCTGGAAAATACCCTAACCCCTGGCATAAAATGCTATCTGTTTCCATGTGTGGCTGAGCCCAGTACCTTTCTTCCTGGTGAAGGTGAAAGCATGCAGAAGTTCAGAAGATGGACTCTAGAATCAGACAGTTTGGACTCAAATTCCACAATTGCCATTTGCTGCTGGTTCAGTGCATCTGTTTCCATAGATGCCCAAATGGGTACAATAATCCCATTCCATGAGGCAGTTGTGAGGATTTGATGAAATAATACTCATGATCATCATGGGAACTTGATCGATTCTTAAGCACTAAAAATCTCTTGTTCTTTATCACCATCGTTTCTCTTGCTTTCTTTTCTAGCTCCTTGATCTTCATCTGCATTTTCTCTTTCCTTCTCCCCTCTTTCTGTCGCTCCCTTTCCCCTTTGAGCTAGGGACTGAATCTAGGGCCTCACACATGCTAGGCAAGCACTCTATCACTGACCCATACAGCTAGACAATAATCATTTCCTTTGGCTTGTATTATTTTTATCATCATCTTCCTCATCTTTTCCCCTCATGTTCTTTTCTTCCTCATGTTCCTCCTATCTTCCTTCCTCTCTTCATGTCATTCTTCATTGTGTTGTTTCTACCCATCCAAATCCTCTCTCCCCAATCCCAGCTCAGCTCATTGCAGTAAGAACAGGAGCCTCTTGCTGCTCTTTCTGAAATCTGCAGGGCTGATGTGGAACCAGAGCCACCACTTCTGACATTTGAGCCTCACTTTGAACAGGTGAGTCTATATTTTTTTCTGTTTTTATTAAACTATTTTATTTATTTGCAATGAGAGAGAGAAAAAATGGAAGCGCTTAGGGCCTCTTGCCACCTCAAATGAACTCTAGATACCTACACCATTTTGTGCATCTGGCTTTAAATGGGTACTGAAGAATTGAACCTAGGCAAACCAAGGCTGGCAGGCTTTGCAAGCAAGTGCTTCAACTGCTGAGCCATCTCCCCAATCCTTCATCCCCCTTTTCATTTTATTATTTATTTTTCATTTTATTATTTATTAGTCATTTTATTTTTTTTTATTTTTGAGAGAGAGAGAGAGAGAGAGAGAGAGAGAGAGAGTCAGACACACACACACATAGAGAGAGAAAGAGGGAGGGAGAGAGAATTGGCGCAGCAGGGTCTCAGCCACTGTAATCGAACTATGCATATTCTTTGCCAGTATACACCATTATTCAAATCAAGCCTCTGTTAAGAAATCCCTTCATGAATGCTTCCACTGCTGTTTTGTTCCAAATGGTTTGAGCATAGAGTGACTAGGGGTGGAAAAGGGAAGTCTAGGGTATGGAGATCAGATTTTCTGTTTCTGAAATTTCTTTCAGATGAAGCCATTTGGAATATGTGGTTGGTTTCTTGAAAGGGCCTAGGGTATTGCTGTGGACTAGTCTTCTCCCTGGCAATGGGAACTTGTGATGCTTAAGTTCTGTTGTCAGCTTATCAGATTAGGAATCAACAGTCATTCCTCTAGGGAGGTTTCAAAGGTTCCTTCCAAGAAGGAAGTCACTCAAAGTGGGCTGCCCTCCTAATGATGGGCTTATATATAGGGAATATCTGAGATGAAATAGTCCCTTTTTTCCACCCAGATGCCTATGCTACTTGCTGGTGAGGGCCATCATTTCCACATGTATCTGTCCTGCTCTGCTATCCTTTGTCAGCATTGCAATCAAGTTTCCTCAGCCTTCCAATGTGGTCTGAAGACCAACAACTCTCCAGAAATCCTTCAGGCCTTCAGTGCTGGATGGGGACTGCTGAGGCATCCGGCATGTGGACCGAGCAGCTGCTGGATTCCTTGACTCTCCATCCTGCAGACTGCTATCATTGAACTGCCATAAGCTGATCCAATAAATTTCCTTTGTAAAAGAATTCATTCTATCCGTTCTATTCCTCTAGAGAGCCCTGGCTAATACACAATGCATAGTAAAACTAGGGGCCAGGAGTTGATACACTTTGGTTTAAAGGGCCAGAGGGTATGTGTATGTTTCAGGTTTTGTAGGTCATTTAGGGTCTTGGTTGCCTTATCCCCTAATACATCCTCCTTATCTTCTTTCTCTTTCTCTTTCTTCTCTACCTCTCTGTTTGCAACCCACTAAAACTGTATGGCCCTGCACAAATAGACTATAGGCTATACTTGGAGTATTTGTCATCATTCGACAGCCACCATTACAAGTCAGTCACAATCACTGTGGGCTCCTAGTATGATTCCTCACCAGGTTAGCAATTAAATTTTCTGTTACATGTGTGTGGTATGCATTGTGTGGTGTGTGTGATACATTCCGAGTGCACACATGAGAAGGGCATAGGAGAATGTCCAGTGTCTCTCCTCCATTGCTCATCTGTGTCTGTCTTCCACATGGATTTTCTCACTGATTCTGGAGCTTGTTGGTCTCTGCTGCCCACGAAACTCGAGTTACAGACATATATGTTCACGCTTAGCTGTTTATGTGAGTGCTGGTGAATCAAACTCAGGCAATTTCACAGAGCACTTCAGGCCCAAGTACTTCTACATTCTTACCTGCTGGGCCATCTCTCCAGCTCCTATTTTATTTTATTTTATTTTATTTTATTTTATTTTATTTTATATTATTTTATTTTTGTTTATTATTATTATTTTTTTGATGTCTCATTTTAGTCTAGGCTGACCTGGAACTCACTCTATAGTCCCAGGTTGGCCTTGAACTTAAAGTGATCCCCCTACCTTTGTTTCCCAAGTGCTGGGAGCGAAGGCATGTGCCACCACCCTAGTTTATTTATTTTTTATTTTTTTATTTTTATTTTTATTTTTTTGATGTCTCACTCTAGTCTAGGCTGACCTGGAACTCACTCTATAGTCCCAGGCTGGCCTTGAACTTAAAGTGATCCTCCTACCTTTGTTTCCCGAGTGCTGGGAGTAAAGGCATGTGCCACCACCCTAGTTTACTTATTTATTTTATTTATTTTGGTTTTTCAAGGCAGGGTCTCAGTCTAGCTCAGGCTGACCTGGAATTCACTATGTAGTCTCAGGGTGGCTTTGAACTCATGGCTATCCTCCTACCTCTGCCTCCCGAAGGCTGGGATTAAAGGCATGCGCCACCGCTCCTGGCCCACCACCCTAGTTTAATTTTTGAGGCACTGATGTTGCAGTATAAAATTGCACTTAAATGCTAAGTTGTCCGTTTGTTCCCTGGGAAGCACTGGGCAACTCTCAAGTCTCAAGCGTAGAGTTAACTCTGGTTTTCCTGCTAATAGCAGTTGACTCTCTCATGAAGGTTTCTTTATCAGACATAAATGCCCATTTTCAAATTCTTTTTACATCATAACAAATCCTAAATCATAGGCTCAAATTGACCAGAGCACCTCCTCTGAATGAAAATAAGTACAAAGTGGTGCTATCTTTAGGTCAGAGCTAATGCAACTGTACGTAGGACTCAGAAAATCTGGCTTTTTGTTTCATCTATTATGCTTATTTATTACCTCCTGTCTCAATTATCTCCTATCAATTATGTCATGTCAGAATTCTTACAAAGGAAATATTTCTTTTTAAAAATATTTTTTAAAATTTATTTGAGAGAAAAAGACAGAGAGAGAAAGAAAGAGAGAGAGAGAGAGGGGATGGGTGCACCAAGGCCTCCAGCCACTGCAAATGAACTCCAGATGCATGTGCTACCTTGTGCATCTGGCCTACATGGGTCCTGGGGAATCGAACCTGGTCTTTTGGTTTTGCAGGCAAATGCCTTAACCGCAAAGCCATTTCTTCAGCCCCTATTTGTCTTTTTATTTTTTAATTTTTTTATAATTTATTTATTTATTTATATTATTCTAATTTTACATTCATAATGGTGACTCCATTATCCTCCTCTGTGTCCTCCCTCTTCCAAAGGGATCCTCATCAATGGGGAATGTGGGTCATGCATTGTGGGGTAGTCAAGAGTTATGAGGGATAGGCCAAGTCTCTGTACATAATGCCCCAACTTGTGGCTCTAACATTCTTTCTGCCCCTCTTCCGCTTCCTATTTGCCTTTTTAAATGATGATTTCTTTCAGTTTAAAATATATATGAAAAACTTTTTCCTTGAACCTGGAACAACAGCCCCATATCAACTCACCTGGGCAGTTTGGACGATCACAGGTCCTAGATTCAGTTGCAGTGCATGCATAGCCACATGACCGTGTCCGTTTCTGGTTGCCATTTCCACAGGTAACACTGCAGACAGACCAGAGACTCCAGTCACCCTCACCGTCCGTGGAATCTGGAAGGGAGCAAGGGAGATGGTCATCAACCTTGCCCATAAGTCAGCTAATTACCCATCTCCATCATTCTCACTCTAAAGGTCCCAGATCTGAAGGCACCTGATGCCAGCTGGAGCTAAAAGGCTCCCAGCTCCCAGGTTCACTTTAGGGCTCATCTTTCTGAAGACTGGGTGATTTGTAGCAATCTATTGACTAGTGTGGGACTTGAGCCCTGAACATGACCAGGAAATGAGAATGCATCTGTCTTGCAGAACATGGGATTAGGAATAAAAAGAGGCAATTTCTTAACATGGCCACTATCAGTTTCTTCTCTGGGAGGGAAGAAGGGAAGGAGGGAGAAAGAAAGAGAGAGAGACTGACTTCTCCAGAATGGGGCCTAGCTTTTCACCCATATGGTCTATCAGCTTCCAGATTTTGCTCTGGGAAATCAATACTATGAACGAAGCTCAGGCTAAACAAACCTGTGAATGATGGACCTGGAAATAGGATCTCCATGTAGGAGCCTAAAGACACTGGATGATGTGAGTAAAGTGTGTGGGACCTTCCAGCCCTTCTCAAGTGGAAGCTGAATGTAGCTGACGCCACCAAGAACAGAACTGTCCAGTGACCTGGCCAGGGATCCTGAGCCACTAAATCATGAGAAATAATGAACTCCTGTTATTTTCTGTCATGAAGTTTGGGATGGCTTGTTATCCATAGTAGAGAACCAAAACATTAAAGGAGAATCTTGTAAGTCATCATTCACCTTCTTCCCTTCCTCTCTTCTGTCTTCCCTCCCTCCCTTCATTCCTAACTTCCTTCCTTCCTTCCTAACTTCCTTCCTCCCTCCCTCCTTCCCTCCCTCCCTTCCTTCCTTTCTTACTTCCTCCTGAGTTCCTTCCTTCCATCTTTCCTAACTTCCTTCTTCCTTCCCTTCCTTCCTTCCCTCCCTCCTTCCTTCCTTCCTTCCTTCCTTCCTTCCTTCCTTCCTTCCTTCCTTCCATGTATGTGTATGTGACATGGTACATGCATGATATGGTGTGGTGATGGTGGTGAATGCACATGTATGTGTCCTTGCAGTATCCTATGTGCCCACCTGCTGTGGGTGGGGTGGGGTAGGGCTACTGTGACCGGAGAAGAATGCTGGCTGTCCTGCTCCATTGCTCTTCTGCCCATTCTTGTTCGAACCAGAGTTTCTTACTGGTACAGGAGCTTGCTGTTTTTTGCGAGCCCTGGCAATTATCTGGTCTCTGCTCCCCTTTGCAAAACTGGAATTACAGTTACATGTGGCCACACCCAACTGTTTACTTAGGTTCTGGAGAATCAAACTTGGGCAGTTTCAGGCCCCCTCAGGCCCTAGTATTTGCACAGGAAACACACTTAACTAGGGGCCCATTTATCCAGCCCTAGACAGACTTTTTGTTAACAGAAATAAAGTCCGAGAGCAGTTGGGAGACTTGTTCAAGGTCATCAGGTTAATAGGAAGGAAAGCTTGGGCTCTTGCACCAAGCCTTGCTCTCCAAAGCAGGACTCTTTCTTCATCATCTCCACTGTGTTTTTCCTGGCTTATGCACATCTTGCAATAGCCGTGGGGCCTCTGTGGGTGCCAAGCATGAAACTACAGACATGTGCCTTGCAGGAAGGGGGTACCCTCCATTCATAACAGGTCATGGTGGTTGTTATTACGCAGGCCCAGCAAGAATGTCCTCCACACGTTTGTACCTGAATTGCAAGTCCTGTGCCAGCCCCTCAGGCTGTTGTTTACATGACATTCATCCTGAACACTCCTCCTGCAATCACAGGGCTGCAGAGCCTCCTGAGATGTGGTATAATCAAAAGCCTGCAAAGTACCCCAGTATGAGAACTTGTCCCTTCCATCTGGTGGGAACTCTTCTACCATGTGAAGAGCCCACGGAGGGCAAAGGACCAGGAGGAGAAAGGCCCTGATCATCTTACTGTGGTCACTGCAGATGGTTCAGCCTCAGCCAAGCCAGCCTAAGAGAACAGTCCTGAGGAAGAAGCCCTCAGTTGCTTCCAGCTGCTAAATTGTGGGTGGGGGAAGGTAGAGGGGCTGAAGGTGGGGGAATTGTTTTTAATTTTCTTTTTCATTTTATTTTATTTGCAAGCAGCTTTTGAAACAGTCTCACTATGTAGCCCAGGCTTGCTTCAAGCTCATGATTCTATTGTCTTAGCCTCCAGAATGCCAGAAATTTTTTTAAAGATTTTATTTATTTATTAGAGTCAGAGAGACAGAGAAAAAGAGTGAGTGAGTGTGTGTGTGTGTGTGTGTGTGTGTGTGTGTGTGTGAGAGAGAGAGAGAGAGAGAGAGAGAGAGAGAATGGGCATACCAGGGCCTCCAGCCACTGCAAACAAACTCCAGACACATGCACCACCTTGTGCATTTGCTTTATGTGGGTACTGGGGAATCGAACCTTGGTCCTTAAAGCTTCTCAGGCAAGCAACTCAACCGCAAAGCCATCTCTCCAGCCCAGTGCCTGGATTTTGAGGAGTAGTTTCTTCAGCAGCAAAAACTAAATGATACTAATTTAGTAGAAAGTTTTTCCTAAAATATGCTCTCCACACAGCTGTCCAATGACCAGAGCCAGTTTATCCAATCTTTAAATACTCACAACACTGTTAGTTTATAAAACTTTTTAATGTGGATCCCTTAAAGCTAAGTACAGAGCACTTGTAGCCATATGATTAATCACGGAAACAAGCAAGGAAAGGGCAACAGTGTCCCAGGAAGTCCTCACTACCCTGAGGCCTCCATCATACACTGCTCCAGATGAGCCCCCCAGCAGAGAACTGGGGGCCTCCTGTTTCATAAGGTCAAAGGACAGAACAGACATTTCTGGCTGGAATATCTTTCAGGGTAGGAGCCCTTCTGCTTTAATGATACAAGCTTGTTTCTTTGCTCAGCTACTGGGAGTGTGGCTCAGAGCAGAAAATGAGAGTCAGAGGTGAAAATTACAAAAACAACAAGAATGACAAAAGAATGGATCTGGGGAGCACTTTGGTGGCATTTTTGTGGGTTCCTTCTCTGTACTTCTCCTGCTTGCATTTCATATAGGGATAAATACTTAAGACATTGCACAACAATTTCTTATCCTTTGAAATAAAAAAAGCAAATTCTTAGCTCATCTGATGCACTAAGGAGTTTTGGAAAATGCATGCTCCTTCAGCTATCCTGGGAACTCTTAAGTGATGATTCGCTCTGCCTGTACTACTGGACGAATGCCACAAAGTGTACAGTTTTGCTGCTGCAAGTGTGAATCTGGGACCTGTAATGCCAGCTTCACCTGGGCTCCTGCCCCTTTCTCATATGGTCTGCTTTGAAAATTACATTGTTATATGGGCCCCAGTGTCATGCAGTCCCTGAAATGTACCTAAAGTCCAAAAGCCAATCTTCAGATTACTAGAAGGGATAAGGGTTTCTTTTTAAAAGTAGCAATCTCGCCAGGTGTAGTGGTGCACGCCTTTAATCTCAGCATTTGGGAGGCAGAGGTAGGAGGATTGCTGAGAGTTCGAGGCCACCCTGAGACTACATAGTGAATTCCAGGTCAGCCTGAGCCACAGTGAGACCCTACCTCGGAAAACAAACAAACAAACAAACAAACAAACAAACAAACAAACAAATGAAGTAGCAATCTCGTCTAGTGAGAAGTTACTAAGAGATACTGGAAAATTATTGCTGGGAACTTCTCCATGGCCCTGTGATGCTATTGGTCCTGATGCAGGAAGCTTCATAGGAACTCTGGGTCTGGGAAGCTGGGGAGAGGGTGGTTTAGGCAGCCACAGTAACTGTCTTGATAGAAGCCAATTCTATTTCTCAAGATTAAAAGGGAAGGAAGGTTCCCAGTGATCATGAATTCAGCAAAGTGGACTCTGTAAAAGCTTTAGATGGAAAACTCCTTTCTAGCAGTGTTTGTTTAAATGAGTAAGCATGAGAATATAATGATCTTTGTTGGAAAAAATAAAGAAGCACAGGTAGATCCCACGTTTCCCTCGTAGACCATCTGATTCAGTAGATGGAGAGCAGCAGACATCAACCTGGCAGCACATTGAGATGGCTCACTGGATTATTGGGACCCTCACGCCAGACACAATTTAATAGGTCTGGCAAAGAGGATTAAGCCCTGGGATTTTAAAAATTCCACAGTAGGTACAATGAGCAAAAGACCAAGGACTACTGATACTACACTGTGGTGCTCTGGGCACCAGAACCCCTGGGGACCATTCAAATATTGCTGGGATCTTCCCCAGAGTGCTTCATTCAGGAGTCTGGAAGTAAGGTCTGAAATTTTATATCAAGATCACATTTCCAAGTTCTGCTGGTCATGTTACAAGGTGAAGCTTGGGTGCTCACTGGCACATCAGGAAAGTGGGTGGGGCTCAGGAAAAGCATTTTGTTTAAAAACATGGGAACAAGGGATGGATTCTCATGTGAGGGTCTGAACCCTGCTGTAAGAAACATTCTCTGTGGGCTGGGCAAACAGGTTAGGGCAGTCTCTGGCAACATTCAGGAAATCTCTGTTTCTTCTATTTAACAGCAATGGTATTGTCCTCCCTTCCCTAACTTCCATCTAAGAGTTCATGGCTAAATCCACTTCACTCTCCTAAATAGTGTGCTACTTTCCTCAGAGAGTTGGAATAACAGCAGATAAGAGGCCAGGCTGCCTGGGATGAATACTAGGTCTTGACCCTTCAAATCAAGTTGCTCAACTTCTCCAGGGTTTAGTTTTCCTGTCTGTAAAACACAGCACCCGCCTCAGATAGCTGACAGAATAAGCTCTTATATGTACCATGACATGGAGAAGGACTCATGCCTGTAAGTACTTATAACTACTGGCTACTATCCCTAAGACTTCCTCTTGGAAATACATAAACTAGACTTTCTCTGTCCTCACTTTATCGGGAGGGTGAACTTCTCTTTAGGGAAGGACAATGTCTAGTGTGGTTTTGGATTCCTATGGCTAGCACCATGCCAGCAATGATGCATGTTCTCAATAAGTGTTGGTTAACAACTAAATGATGGGGCCTGAAAAGAAATTGTCTTGCTGTCTTGGAAGTTATCTGGAACCATCTAGTAACAGGTAGAACTCTCTAAGAAATAACTTGTTTTTCTATGAAAACATGAGGATAACAAGTGTGCATGCAAATGGTCTGAGCAATCTTCACCACATACTGTTCACTCCCAGGTCTGATGATGGGGAATAGATAAGGACATAATGATGGGGGCGTTTATAAGAAATCAAATATTCTTATTCTTCACTAAGGCTTGTGTTGCAGTCAGCTTCACTGATGGCAAAAATCACCTATGACGGCAAGGGAAAACTATGGCATGCACAGAGGGTGGACATCACCTCATGGCCAACATTAGGTGGACAACAGCAGAAGGAGAGTGTGTCAAACACTGGCAAGGGGAAGTTGGCTATAAACACCCATAAGCCTGCCCCCAACAATACACTGCCTCCAGGAGGCTTCAGTTCCCAAATTGCCATCAGCTGGGGACCTAAGCATTCAGAACATACAAATTTACAGGTGACACCTGAATCAAACCAGCAGCTGGCCAGATGCTTGTCATGCTTATTTATTTCCTCTTTTGCTTGGACACACAGACTGTATTTCCCAGCCTCCTTGCACCTTTGTGGGACCACATTACCAGGCCCTGCCCATAGCACTTGAAGAGCTGCGAGGTGCGTCCCCTCTAGGCAGATGCAGAACATCCAAAGGATACCTCCCAGGTCCCCACAGTTAAGGAAACCCCAAGATAGAGGAAAGACACTGAATCCTTGAATGACTAAGGGAATCTGAGATCTTTCCATTTTGGCTCCCATCTCAACTGAAGTGAGCAGTGAGCTTTTTAAAATTATTATTATAAAGCATTGAATTTGGAAGTTTTCTGTTACCTTACCTCTCTGACTCTAAAAACAGGGGAAACTAAAATTCTCAACTTGAGGGTTTACCATTTATTGCAGTGGTAGGGGGTATGTCTTGCTTTGACAACCTGTGACACACGTTTGTATGAATTCTCAATGGTCACATAACACAGTTGCCTGGTCAAAGGAAGCAGCTGCATACATCTCTTTTATTAAATTGGGTGTCAATATGGATTTAAAAATATATATATGGAAGTTAATTAGATGATTCCTTTATCTTTAGAAATAAAATTAGATTTGGGGAAAGGAAAACAGAAGGAACCCCCAAAAATCCTAAAAAATAATATTAGTTCTCTCCTAAGATCACTGGCATGATTGTAAAATTATAGTGCCTCCAGAAAAAAAATGTGGCTGCTGGTGCCTCCTCTGGGCTTCTGTGGAACACAGCCTTTACGAGGTATGCCTTATAGAAGCCCAAAAGCCACATACTGTAAACTTGGTTTTGCTTGGCTCTGTGTCCTTCCATTAGACCTCACCATCCTCGTTTACTCTCCCCACCAATTTTTTATTACTACGTGGTTAACTCACCATATTCTGGCTGCTCTTTGGTTTCAAAAGTCCGGTGGCCTGGGGCTGGACGGTCCCATCCCCTGGGGGGGTTGAGGAAGTTGCTGTCATCTGAGGTACTGTCATACTTGTAGTCCTGGTCCCCGTTGTTTGCCCTTGCCAAGGACAAGGACCTCTGCCACCAGGCCCGCCAGTCGGGGGATGGGACTGACCAGCTGGGCTTATTCTCCGGATGCTGATCTTTATCTGCTTCAGAGTCAGGACCGTCGACCACCTCTATGGTGACCTGAAGAATTCAGAACAGGCCAGGGTCAATGTGGAGTCAGGAGTCTCCGAGCCACGTGACCCTTGGAAGCAGGTCTGAAAGAGCAGAAGGAAAGGATGGCTGTATCCTTTGTGAAAGAAAGCTGAGATTACATGTTGATAAAGAATGCAAAACACCCACGAACAGCCCACGTGAATTCCACCACTAGATGGAACATGGCCTCAGGTAGACAGGAGACAAGGCATGAAGAGGCGCTTGATTTTCTGATGAGCAAATTGTTGAGAAGCTTTTCATTGAAGGGTAAAGGCATATCCTATGTGTACCTGGGTGATGCAAGAATGACCACGACTAAGCAAACACTTAGGAGCAGGCCCTGTCCTACACACTCCATCCAGGTGTGTTTATCTAATCTTCACAATAATCTCTGTCCCTGCACGTGTGCCACACACACCACTCATCAACCTATTTCCTCTCACTTTCCATCTGGCCCTGGATCCTTGTGATTCATTTGGTCCAGCTGAATGGGCATAAATAATATTCTGACAGATCTAAGAGACTCCTGAAGCTTCCATTTTCTTTCTGTTAGACTGTTCCCATAAGTTGGGCGGGGGGTGGGCGAGGGAGTCCAGATTAGATTGTTGCATCTGTAAAGACCAGGTAAAGAGAGAGGCAACATGGAGGAAGTGGAGGCTCAGGACTCAGTCGTGACGATTGTCATCTTGAATCTTTCAGCCCCAGTTGGGTTACCCCAGTGATACCATATTGGACCCTGGCAAGCTCACTCAGCTGAGTCCCACTCAAAGCTATGTCTCACAGGACCATGAGTAAACCAGTGGCCACTGCTTTAAGCTATTAAGTTTTGGAACGATTGCTACATAGCAACAGCTTTTTATAGACAAACCCAGCATACACACAGACACTAACAACTTGTCACAGGCATGGAGAATCTGGGTCTTGAGCCCGTGCTCTTACAAATGTTGCCATACTGTCTTTCAAAAGCAATTGCCAGAAAAGTATGTTTCCCTCCTGAGTCTGAGGGAGCAAAAAAAGCATAGGTGCTAGGGACAGGCTGTTTGCTAGAGGGCATTCAGACATGTGAGCACAAGGTCCCCAAGACTAGGCTTTTCCACCTATGATGTTCACTCCTTCCATAGTCCAGACCCAGCCATATGATCAGAGCAGATAGTGCCAGAGCCAAGGTTAGAACTTGTTTTTCGGATTAATGAAGCCTACTTTTGAAGTCTGTCATGGGACTGGAAGAACATAGCTTCTTGGCTATGAGAGACAATCAACATAGAGAAACTTGTTTTTAAAAATAATAAGTCTTACTGGGTTCCTTTGGCCATCGCATAGCTCTTGCAACACCCCCCTCCCGGGATGAATTGCATGCAAATGAATCAGAAACACGCACTCCAAGTAATCAGGGCAAGATGTACTGGGCAGATGCATTCCCAGTTTTGCCCTGACCTGACATCTGAAGAGTCACTGAGAAAAGCTGCCAAATTGCATTGGGGGTGTGCCCATCCTGGGATTAACAGCCTCTTCTTTTGTGGAATAGGGAGATTTGAATCCCCCACTCCTTTAAGTTTGACACTTAAAAGGAAACTGTTCAGCCAATGGTGTCCCTGGGCTGTGGTTTCCCAAGGTCTAGGCACATGGTCCAGAGGGTGGACTTGAATCCCAGAACACACTCAGACAGTAGCAAGCCAAGGGCATCTTTGTCTTCTATTGTGGCTGCCTGGAAGGACATTATGAATTTTATCCCATGCTGTTACCATTACCCTAAACTTGTAGGCGTCCCTGGTATACTTTAAGTAATTATGAAATTTTTAATTAAATTCAGTCAAAATAAAAAAGTGAGGAGAAAAAACTACAATGCACATTTTGTATTGCTGGACTAGATAATTGCCGGGCAGTCATGATGATGGGACCCAGAGTGAAACCTTGGAACCATAAGCAGACAAGGAGCACACAGCCAGCTGGAATCGAACCACCTGGGGCAGGAACGGGTGGCGCAGGGCCTTCGAGACACAGTCTTTCTGTTCTGCAGTCCTATCTCTCCTGCCCACAGATAGAACTATTGAGCTGCAACAAGGCTATTAAGGGTCTTGGAGGAGAGAGGCTGCCAAGAGTCAGGCAAGCCTGTAATTATGGTAATGAAATCAGTCTCTGAGTAGATAAGGGGGAATGTACCCAACAGTTTGGGTATTCCAGTTGTATTCAGACTGAAGTCAGAGGGATTGCTTAAACAAATGTGTCTTGCAATTTCTTCAAGCCGGGAATAAAAACAATTTCATGTTTTAAGCTATTACCGTCAATACGATGTTTTTTTCTTTCTTTCTTTCTTTTTTCCCTAAAATTTCTGCTCAGATCCAAACAAAATAGATATGTAGCCTGGCCAGGCAATGGGTAGCAAAATACGATTTTACTCTAAAAACTGTATCAATGGCTACATCTCGACAGCTTAGAGGTTTCTTTCTTCTCTTTAATTTCTAGCCACTGTCCCAAATGAATTACAAAACAAAACAAAATACTAACAATCCTTAGGACCCACCCTTCTGTACCGTAAAAGAGGAAATCTTATCTTGAACCTAAAATTTCACTGGCATCCAATTAAAAAGACATAATGAGCATGGCAAACGTCTTCTCAAATGTCAGGGCTTCGTTTTCTATTTCCTGTTGCTCTCATTCTAGTTGTGTGTTTTAGAGTGAGGGAAACCTTTTGGGAAGATGTTTTGGACAATAATAAAAGTGAATGCACTGAAAGTGTGGAGTGAGCACGGCACATTTCCAAGCTGACAAGGGCTGTGGGCTCCTCCATCCTTTCTCCTCTCTAATCAGCATCATTGAGATACCTTAATGTATTTAGCAAAAGCTCTATGTCGGGCAAAATCTCTCAGCTCCAAGAAAGAGAATCCAAAAAAATAGGTGCCAGTTTTGAGAATTCTGTTCAAAACTGGGAGGTGTACTTTGATCATCCTTCATTCTTTAAATAGTTAAAACCTGTATCAGAAGAAGCAAATTCTTATACTTTCTAAAACAACACTAAGACAATCCTCAGTCAAACTGATCATAACCCAGGATATATAAGCCACATGGGGCATACTGAGCCCGGAAGACTCTTCTTTTTCAGTGTTCTAAGCCTTGTGAGCTGAGGAGACTATGGGTGCATGTGGGTTAGCATTTCCCAGAGATAAGAAAGATCTCCACAAAAGCCCAGAGCATCCAGGGCCATGGCTGCAGCAAAGGTTTTTGCCATTCCTTCCTTGACAACTGCACAGAAAGAACACAGCAGAGACTCGGGAGATATTTAATCTCCTTGTCTCCAACCTGTGGATGCTCTAAAAACAAGTGTAGCATCCCATGACAATTGTACTTAGTTCTCTGAGATTTGTAGCAGGGCGCTTGCCCAAAAGATCCCTGCTTATTCTACAGAATTTAGATCCAATTTTCATGCATAGAAACTGTCTTGGAGAATTGAGCTTCCCAAGGAAATCAGTAAAGAAGGCATAGAGCTGGTCTCAACATTAACTCTTTTGATTCTCAATTACTTTCTTAAAAAGATTTTATTTATTTATTTATTTATTTGGTTTTTCGAGGTAGGGTTTCACTCTGGTCCAGGCTGACCTGGAATTCACTATGTAGTCTCAGGGTGGCCTTGAACTCTCGGCGATCCTCCTGCCTCTGCCTCCCGAGTGCTGGGATTAAAGGCGTGCGCCACCATGCCCGGCTTTAAAAAAGATTTTTAATACATTTTTATTTATTTATTGGCAAGCAGAGAGAGAGAAAGAGAAGAGAGACCAAGAGAATGGGCAGGCCAGGGCCTCCAGCTGCTACAAACAAACTCCAGATGCATGCACCACATTTTGTATTTGGCCTTATGTGGGTACTGGGGAATTGAACTCAGGTCATTAGGCTTTGTTGGTGCGCACCTTAACTGCTGAGCCATCTCACCAGCCTTCAATTACTTTAAAAAATTTCTTTTCAATTTATTTATTAGAAAGCAGAGAGAGATAGAAAAGAGACAGAGAGAATGGACACACCAGGGCCTCCAACCACTGCAAATGGAATCCAGATGCATGTGCCACTCTGTGCATCTTGCTTTACGTGGGTACTGGGGAATAGAACTCGGGTCATTAGGCTTTGCAGGCAAGCACCTCAGCCCCTTTCCATTTATCCAGCTCCTTTCAATTACTTTTATACATGCCACTCTGTCACCTTCATCCCTAACAGCATCACCAATCAGTATCTCTTGTCCTGGGAAGCTTATCATAGGTATAACCATGTGTTAAGTGCTGGGTCATTTAATCTGCAGAGACAGCCATCCTTAGGTACAGTTTTAGATGGCATAGGTATTTGTAGGTGGCATTACCATTCAAACTTTATAGGCAAAAAAAATTAAAAAAATTTAAAAAACCTGAGGCACAGAGTTTGAAGTATCAACCTAGGACTACAGGGCCCAAGAGGGGCTGTGCCAAGTTCCCAACCCAGGCCTGGCTGACTCCATCTTTCATGCTGACAGCAGAACCCCAGTGGAATCTGAGCTGTCCAGGTTTGTTCCCATTGGTGCGGATCTGTATCTAGGGCACAGACATTTCTTGGCACTTACCCAGCCAGACTGGCCATTTCAAAAGTATTTAACAGACACAAGAGGAGGGAAAATCAGAAGTAGAAGCACGTATGACATTTCTAACCCTGGCCAACCCTTCTGATTATATCTTATGGCACTCAAGAGGCCTAGGGCCCTGTAAATAAGTCTGTAAAGAAAGAAAAGTCTTTACAGGACTGTGTTTAAGTTACTCTCCATGGGAAAAAAAGAAACAAGAAACAATTATATTGGTTGAAATGGATACTAACTTCAGTTTGAGAAAGGAAAAACATTTGGTTGTGAACAGCTACTGTAGTAAAGAATGGTTACAGTAAACCTAATGAGGAATTTATTTTAGAGATTTTTGTCTTTGCTATCCCACCATCAGCTGAAGACCAAATGCTCAGCCCAGGATCCTGAAGTTCAATTCTAACTTGTCCTGAGGGATTTACTTTCTTTCCTGAATAATTTTCTTTTAAACAAAACTTAATTTCTTGCATTGTTGTAAATTTAACATGGAGATCCAGTTCAGGCTGTTTCTATCTTATTCAACACACACACACACACACACACACACACACACACACACACACCATTTTTCCTCTCTTAACTTCTACAGCTTGAAGCTAGTCCTAAACTGAAGAGTCAGTCTCATGTGGGACAGAGGCTGCCTAACTTGTGGGCAATAAAATTCTCTACAGAAGCAGATGTTGAGACCTTTTATTATAAGGATTTTCCACCCTAAAGATCATGAGGCCAGAGGGACATGGCCCTTTTCAGGGGTTCAGGAGTGTCACTCTACAAAAGTGCAAGCATTTCCAAGGGAGAAACAGAGGACCCAGCCCTGGGGTGCTGGAAACCCTGCCAGATCTTGGAGTTGTAGTGGGGTCAGAGAGAGGAGCATTGATTCCTGCTTGGTCTCTTGGCTTCAGCTGGGGATAAGTAGATGAACAAGGGGCAGGTTGCCAGGGAGGGAGCAGAGGAGGCCAGAGGCCTAGGCAGCAGAAACCCACCCACTGATGTGCCCCTCACCTATCTTCACTTCACTACCCAGGATAGAAAAGCAGAGAGGCCCCCAGTGACCAGGAGGGCGCTTTGCTCGGCTGAATGAATCCTGTGTCAAACCAGTGGCTTTCAACAAAAGAGCAATGCTCTAAGGCAGGGGTAAGGGCTGCCAATACCAAAACTATCACTCCCTTTTTAGAAAGTACTTCATGTTCTAAAGGACCACCAAGAAACTGGTTTACTCAAGTGCAGTGGTGCATGGGCTATAGAGGCCAGTGCTGAGCCTGTGAGCATGTGCACAACATGGGGCAGCTGCTGCTTCATTCTTTGGACATCTTTCTGAGTGACCCACACTAAACGCTTGTGGTCCTCTAGAAACAAAAGGCCAGAAGTACAGGTCAGTTTTCATTAGAGCCATGAAGTCATTAGATGAATAAGACACTGTCTTTCTCCCATTCCTCAGTGCTGCCTGCAGAAGCTCATCCAACGTAGGGGTTGTCTAAAGTAAAAAGGGTTGACAGGACTGACCAGTGGGCACTGGGTGGGATCTGCCTCTTGCTATGTGGGGGTAACTTCAAAAGAGTCTATATTGGAGTGACATTCATTTCAAATCCATTCTTTTAATAATCTTGACATTTGGAGCTGTGGGAAAACTGTACCACTTAGGGACAGACTTCCCTCCTGTGCTTGGGGCAGGAGAAATGCCAGGTGAAAAGAAAGCATTGGTTGTGATTTTCACCTGTTCTAAGTCCACATAAGCAGGTGGCTGAGGGGCTCAGGAGGCATGAAGGCAAATCGTTTCCTTTCATAACCATACGTCTGGAAGAATTCCTGAGGAAGGTGCCTTCTATGAAGTTCCAAGTGGCACTGCCAGAGAGAAGCCTCTGCTTTGAGCATCCGTGGCCTAGAGGGGCCTTCTCCTAACTCATCCTGAGCCCATTCTCTGCTCTGATCCCTCAACTCAGCCTTATTCTAGTTCTTCCTGCACCTGAGATTTTGCCCCTTCCTCTTCCAGGCAGAACTGTTTCAAAGCTTCTTCTTTTCACTCAGCTAAATAGCACCACTTATTATGAGGAAAAATGAAATTTCTTTTTGGCACTTTACTGAGCATGCTCATAGATCTGTCCTATGAGCTGTAGAGTGGGTCAGCACTTCCTGGTTGCCACTTTCCTGTTTTTGGAAAAGCAATCTGTGATTTTCAGCTCTGTGGATCCCAACAGCACCTTGTACCACTGTCCTTTCTTCCTTAACATTTAGGTAGCACTTTATACAGGTTCTAGAGGTAGCTGGGGGAAATTTCAGACTAATGGACTTTTGAGGAAAAAAGTTCTGTCCCCAGACTCATAGTATTAAAGAGCTCTGTCCTACTTCTTTCTATCACCTACTTGGGAATACAGTGCTTTTTTCTTCCTATGTAACCATCCTATGCTTCTTCTGGAGCTGTTCTAGGTGGTAGCTGGGATGTGTGCACTATGTCATACAGAGGCCTTGTGTTTCTTAACTTCCCATAACCTCATATGCTGTTTGACTTACAGTAGCAGATGGTTAATGTTTGCTAGGTGTGTTTTCAGTGGCCATCATTGTTAATGAGCAAACTCAGATCCTCAAGGGAACTTGCTCTGAAATTGTACCCTACAGGAGGTGGATGAAGGGAGAGAAGGAAGGGGAGAAGACAGAGGGGAGAGAAGAAGAGAGAGAACAACTGCTCTGATCTCAAGTTGAGGAATGTTTCTGCCACACAAGCTAACACACACAGAGGGAAAGAAGAAGAAAGAAAAACTGTCCTTGTGTAAATGAAAAGAAAGAGAGCAAAGCACAGATGTCAGAAAGTGGGCATGTAAAGATAGGAGTGAGGTAGGGATTAGACTGCCCAGGGGATGAGCCTCCTGAAGCCCCTATGGGAACCATCTTGGGGAAGAAACAAGCTACATTCACAATTAGGAGCTTGTTTCTAAACATGGAGTGGTAGGTCCTGAACTTGAGCCTTCTAACTACTGTTTACTAGCCATGTGATCTTGGATACACCAAACCGTAGCTTCCTGAGTACCTGCTGCATTATTTATAGTCCTGGGAAAATGACATGTGTTTCATCTCCTTCATGACAGTGTTTGGAGGGTTAGATTAAACCAGCATTTCCCTTGTAAAGTATATTTAGGGTATTTCAGTAGAGACAGATGCTATTATTTTTAACCCTGGGTATCCTTTTTCTCACATCTCATTTTCCTTGCTTCATTCAATCCCATATAATGAGCTATATTCATCTCTCTCCAAGGAAGGTCCACTTTTACCTTCCTTCCTCTTTGGAGTGACTGAACATTATCCTCTTCTGAAGGATTTTCTAGAGTTGGAGATTACTTTAGTTTATAGCAATTTATTTTTGTTGAGTGGTTCACAGAACAGTGGTGAAACCAACAATCAAGGCTCTTGAGACACTGTTCTTACAGGGACTGTTTAAGCAGGAATCATGAAGGGGTTGAGAAGGAAAGTGAGGTAAGGCAGCGGTTCCCATTGGAATCAGGTCAGGAAACAAAAGACGAACTGTTTTATTTTCTTCCACTTGCTAGCTGCTGAGAATTACCTGGATATTTGGATTCTGCCCATTGATATCAGCTTTTGAAAGATCTGGAAAGTTTGGTAGGTCAAAGAGAAAGGATCTGGGGCCATCTCTTTGCAATGAAGGGTGTCCAGTCTCTTGGGGGAATCGCTGTCTGGGTAAGGGTTGGTGGGCAGCCTGGTGTTCCCCTGGTGCTTCTTTGGACAGAGGAAAGCTGGTTTCAGATGTTGAGTCACTCTCCAGGTTGAGATTATTCTAAAACAAATAAACAATGGACAAATAATTAGTAGGCACACGATTAAAAATTCCACTTTTTATAACCCATTAACTTCAGGAGCAAGAACAATTCTGGTGGCTAGAATTAAACAGAGTATTCCCAACTCATCTCCCTGGTTCATGGTTTAGTTTCTCCATTATTAAGGCCAAATCTGGAAACTTTTCCCAGTCTGCTACCTAGAAATTGTCTCAGGATTACTCACTACCAAAGCAAATCAAAACAAAAGAGCTATTTTGAAGAATAAGTGTTCACTTAAACCTGGAACCAGGGATGGAGAGATGGCTTAGTGGTTAAGGTGTTTACCTGCAAAGCCAAAGGATTCTGGTTCGATTCTCCAGGACCCACATAAGCCAAATGCATAAGGGGGCACATGTGTCTGGAGTTCGTTTGCAGTGGCTGGAGGCCCTGAAATACCCATTCTCTCTCTCTCTTTGTCTCTCTCCCTATTTCTTTCTCATAAATAAATAAAGATATATATATATCTGGAACCAAATTCTAGTTTTTCAAAATTTCAACTAATTAATCATTTTAAGCTTAATTATATTCTTAATGGCCATTTTTTTGGGGGGGAGCCCAGGAGCAAAATCTCTGATCAAATTTAATGAAAGATTTAAGTCAGTTTATTAACTGAGTATATGTACCCTTGCATTTGTGTCTCTATCCATTCATCCAGCTATCTCTAGTAATCCATTCATGTCCATTCATTTACACATCTCTTTGTCCATACATTCATCCTCTGTCCATCTATAAAATACCACATGCTAGATATAGGGGATACATTAATAAATAAGATAGACATGTGACCTACTGCTTTGGAGTATACATCTAGTTTGGAGGAATAAACAACAAATACATAGATAAATAAGATGAGATCAGATACTAGTGACTGCCAAGAATAAAAGACAAGATGAAAGAGAAATTATCACCTAGGTAGATAGAAAAAAAGTCCCTCTGAGAAAGTGACACCAGAGAAAATATCTGAGCAAGAGAAGAAGGCACCTTGAAGTAATCAGGGAAGAGGGGTTTTTGCTAAATGGAACCACTCATGGGGTAGAAACAGAAAAGCCAGGCAGGTGGGTGTAGAGTAAAAGGGTTGAAGAATCACATAAGATGAGGATGAAGAGATGGGGAGAGAAAAAATGGCAAAAAGGCATTCTGAAATTTAATGCCTTTATTCAGAAAAGTGCAAGTCAATTGTTTTTCTCAGCTAGTGAGAAGTATATCAATTTATTTGTCATTGGGGAAACACTTTTATAGTGATTTATAGTGTAGAAATTGCCATTCTGCCCTCTCCCGCTCTGGACCACTCATTCCAGGCATCCTCTACGCCTTCAGGGATAGCATTTCCATGTTTACTGGTGGAAGGAGATGTGGAGATAGAATTTCACCAGCATTTGGGCCAGTGGTTAATGTTGTTGTTGTTCTTGGGCGTGTTTTGGGGTTTGGGAGTCATATTCCAGCACACTGTCTCCACATGCACTCCCTGCCCCCACCACAGTGCTCTTGACCAGGTCAAACAATTACATCTAGAATCAAAACACTCTTGACTCTGAGTATCCAAGGTCAAGAGCATGTATTAATAGAAGGGGAAGCTGGCTGCTCTTTATGTATTTGATGCCTTTCCTTTATGCTCAGGAGATGTGGTCATAGGCAGTGTCTTTGCTAACCTTTCCAGCCACCTCTCTGCCACATTTTTTGTTTCCTGGCACATGCTTATGGAGGGAGTTGCCTTGGCATTTTGAGACATTGCTAAATGCAACAAAGTCCAAATGTATCATTCATTGAGTCCAGTCCACACACAGAGAGGGGAGAGGATGGGAAGATTTTCCTCAATAGTAGACCTCTCTATCCCATGCTATAGAGATCACTAAATGAAGTTGTCCCTAGATATCCAACTCAAGAACACCCCGATGGTGTTAGGAGAGCTGGATTCTCCTGGAGAAATTCTTGCTGAGAACACAGGAATATAAATCCCAGAAGAGGCTCAGTACTTACCCTCCCCGCCACACCAGATGCTTAGGGATCTACAGTTTAAGTCCTAACTTTAGTGCATCCACTGAGACAGATTCTTGACTGGGTCAAAAATGAAGCTTTCTGGACTGGAGGGATGGCTTAGGTTAAGGTGCTTGCCTACCAAGCCAAAGGACCCAGGTTTGATTCCCCAGGACCCACATAAGCCAGATGCAGAAGGCGGTGCATGTGTTTGGAGTTCGTTTGCAGTGGCTGGAGGCCCTGGCATGCCCATTCTCTTTCTGTCTCTCCCTCTTTCTCTCAAACAAATAAATAAAAATAAAAATAATTTAAAAAAAAACCCTAGCTGGGCATGGTGCATGCCTTTAATCCCAGCACTCAGGAGGCAGAGGTAGGGGGATTGCTGAGCGTTCAAAGCCACCTTTGAGACTACATAGTGAACTCCAGGCCAGCCTGGGTTACAGCAAGACCCTATCTCAAAAAACAAAAACAACACACACACACACACACACACACACACACACACACACACACACACACAAAGAAGCAGCAGCATCTTTCTGGACAGGGGATACAGCTCAGTGATAGAGCATTTGTCTGTTATGCTCAAGGTCCTGGATTCAGGCCTCACTGCAACATATCTATGTATGTGCGCATATTATGTATACATACATGTGTAATGAATGCATATTGTATATACCTATGTAATCAAGTATTCTTTCACTTATTAAAACAGATTTTAAAAGAGGAACTAGAAAATACATGTTTGTGGCTAATTAACATTTCACACAGATGTCTGAAAATCAGGACTGCATCTGATTGATTTTTTGACCTGACAATTGGATTTTTCCTGATAGGAAATTCATCACTGAGTAGATTCTGGCTTAGTTTCAGACCAAACAAACCCCTTACACTCTCTGTGGCTCAATAATCCTGCATGCAAAGCACAGCAGATAATGACAGTTCTGTACCCTCCCAGCATGATGGCCAAGATAATTTGGATTGGGTTGTGTCTACACAATAAAAGAGAAGTGCAGGGTTAGGACTAGTGGCTGGGCAATTCAGGCCACAAGTGCCTCTGCCGGGAACAATTTGAGGACTAGGGTTCAAGTATGTTTTGGCTTGAGTTATGCACAACTGTGGCATTGCTACATCTCTGCCCAACCAACCCTCTGCCTTGCCCCCCAAACACTGGCTCAGTATTTGTAAAGTACTTGGGAGATGAGAAGTAATAACAAAATGCTATTCATAATCTTTGAATATCTGCATCTCTTGTATGTCTTCCAAAACATCTGAAATCCCTGGGATGCCATGTCTCCAACTGTTCAAAAACTGGAAGCTCCTGGATAGGGAAGGGGTGTCTGAGAATGACCCCTATCAAATGAAACCCCACTTTATTCAATCAATAACAAGATTTAGAGTGGCTCTTTTTGGTAATTTGGCATAAGAAGATGACAGAATTTGGCAAGGATGCATGAAAAGGCCTTCATCTTTTCTTCAAGGGACACACTGCACATCTTCCTTGCAGGTACCTCTCAAAGGCGCTGACTGAATGCATCACTTCATCACTCTACCTATCTCTGATAGTTCACTCACTGGATGTTCCACTTAAATTATTATATCTTATGTACTTCCAGTGAGAAATAGTCCTAAAATTATCAAGCTCTTGGAGTCTAGGGCTTTGCTCCAGGTGGAAGTACTGTGGCAAACATTGGAATTGTCTACACAATGTCCATTCCCCTCTTTCTCTTCATTGTTTCAGGTGGAAATGTAGCTGCCTAAAATTACATTTCCCAGCATTTACTACAGCTGAAGGGTTACCATGTGATCATAAAATGAGACATAAGCAGAAGGTGCTGTTGTGAACTGCTAAAAAGGAGGTGGATTCAGTAGTGGTCTTTTATCTTTCTCCCACTTTCTCTCAAGAGCTTGAAGTAAAATGAGGCAGCTGGCAGATATGAGAATAAAAGTTGAACTTCAGCATGGCTGACTAGAAAGAGAGGCCCAGGTCCCTGATAGCACTGTGGAACTATCCAGGATTTTCTGAGCCACAAGAATTTACCACTGTCATTAACACTGAAAAACTGCACCACCAGTAGCAATGCTCCCTCTTGTGGTTCTAATTTTAGAGCTATGACAATCATTTACAAGTGATATACTCCAACCTATTGGCTAGTGCCAGGATCATGAACTTGATTTGGTCACTAAATAATAATAATAATAATAATAATAATAATAATAATAAATAATAAGAAGTCCTGCCATTTACAGCCAAGTGGCAACATGGAATTGGATTAAGTGAAATAAACTAAGCATAGAAAGACAGATACCACATGCTACCACTTATTATGGAAGTTTAAAAGCAAATGAGGAAAAAAATGGAATAGCATTTACTAGAGAGAGGGAACAGTGAGTTGTTAGATAGTTGGCATAAAAATACAATAAAAATGGGTATTTTACAAAAAGGAGGGCTGGAGAGATGGCTTAGCAGTTAAGGTGCTTGCCTGCAAAGCCAAAGGACCCAGGTTCGATTCCCCAGTACTCATGTAAGCTGCACAAGGTGGCACATGCATCTGGAGTTTGTTTGCAGCAACTGAAGGCCCTGGCATGTCCATTTTCTCTCTTTCTCTGTCTCTCTTTATTTCTCTCTCTCTCTCTCAAATAAAGTAATAAAAAAAAGAAAAACAGGAATTCTTAAAAAATAGACAAATTAACTGTGGTTATACCACACAGTGGAGTAACTATAGTCTTCAATTTATCATGTATTTTAGCATAACTTTAAGAATCTGAAGACTCCTGAAACAGATGATGTGTTTGAGGCTAATTACTCAGAACTTATCACTATACACTGCATATACATTTTGACTATCATACTATGCTTCATAAATATACACACATACTCTGTATTAATAAAGTATGATTCATAAGTGAAATCCTCCTTGTTTAGCTAATTGACTATATATGTTGAACTTTTAGATCTTTGCAACTGGACACAATCCTTTAATTATTGGAAAAGCACCAGATAAAATATTATGGTAAACTTCACAACACTCAGCTCTGTGGCTGGGTTCTGCAACATTCCCTAACATCCCATTTCAGCCTGAATTCACATCCTGTCGAATCATCTCATGGTTTGAGCACCTATATATTACAGTCCTCAAGTCTATGTTTAATTTGTGCTACAACCCTACCAATAATTTTCAAGGGGTTGTCCTTACTCAAAGGAAGTACAGCATCTTGGATGCATGGCCAAACTCAGAGCTCAGGTATGGCTACAGTACTCATGAGTCTGGGATACCTGGCTGTGACAGTGAACAAGGACATTTTCAGCACCTGGCCTCAATCCTGCAGAGGATATGGAGGCCAGACAGAACCTGTTTTATAGAACCAAAGGGTTTTGGAGCTGGGAGGGACGAGCTCTTGGGACTGAAGACACCCTGCAGATTTACTGTGAGATAGCTGAACAAATAATTGCCTCATCTAAGGACCAGAGGGCTCTGCCCACCAGCTTTGGTCTGAGAGCCCTCTACCATATGATTATGTGACATTTCTACCAGGTTGCCACATCCTTGGTGGCATTCTGCAGGACACTTCAAAGCCTGTTGGAGCTGTGTGGTGCCAAGGATCTTCTCCATTCCCCCTTTCCTCTTATTACTGGACCCTGAGTATCTGTGAGAGCTCTGAGATTCAAGTGAGAAGAGAAAACTCCATTAGTTTGCTGGGTACTTTTTTTTTTTTTTTTTTTTTTTTTTTTTTTTTGAGTTTGGGTTTCACTCTAGCCAGGCTGACCTGGACTTCACTCTGTAGTCTCAGGGTGGCCTTGAACTCATGGTGATCCTCCTACCTCTGCCTCCCAAGTGCTGGATACAAATTTTAAGATGCTAAACTTTGACACTTTTATAATTTGTGTCTCTTATGCTAAGTGCATCACTGGTCCAAGACCAAGGATGTCCAGTCCCTGCATTCTGCCACTGTGTGGCTGGAGCTGTGCATTGACTGTGCCTGTCCTTGTGGTCCAGGTAGATTACTGTAGCCACAGCAGGGTCTGCTGTTCATTTGGCCCAGCCAGATAAATGTAAGAGAGAAAGAATGAAGTTCTTTGGACAATCGAGCTACAGCACCAATTGGGATGGTCACCTACAGGGGAAGGAGACCACGGTGAGGAAATGGGCAGCGGACCCACTTTTGGACAAACTGATTTTAAGCGGTGTTGTTCCTATCTCTAAATAGCCACCTGGCCAGTTCTGCAAACACCAAGCAAAGGTGGTGTGTGGAGAAGCTGCTCTAGCTTCTTCCTGAGTTTCTAGGAGAGGCCCAAACTTGTAACAAATGGTAGCTGGCTAGAAGAGACTCGGTGTTTTTTTTTTTTTGACGTGGTAACTATTCCCAGATTAACACACCCAGGCTGACTTCTTGGAGGCAGATTGGATGGCAAAGAAGGGTCCATGTTTGCAATCTCTGAACCCCACTTTTCCCTACCCCTGCCCAGTTCTATAAGCTGAGGGCATGCTCAGTAAGTACTAGTTAATGATAATGATGGCTATGGACCTTGTTAGATTTTGTTTTAATTAGGCTCAGGCTATAGGCCTCATTACCCCTAATGTGGCTTTTATGTGGGATTCTAAAGAAAAAAAAAAGAACTAGGAATCTTCTATTGAAGATATTAAAGAAGATATTATTAGCAATGCATTTGGTCTCATGGACTTTGAACAACAAACAACAGAGATTATAATTAACGTCACTGTAGTCTCTCTCCTTAAAACTTACGAACAATATAGCTAATTAGCAATATGTCCTCATTTGGAGCGGGACATCTGCATATTATTATCGACAATGCTTGTTTCCTTTTTTTTTTTCCAGATTAAAGGAAGCCATACTGCACCCAGGCATATGGCTGTGCTCCTTCTGCATTAAAACACTCTCTTTTCTTCTACCCACGATAAACATACTGGGGGGGGGGCGCGTTTATCTGTGCTAGGCATCGATTTTGTCTGGAAAACTTCCACACGTCTAAAAATAAGTTCAAGAATGCCACTGGTTGGATTTCAAAGTGAACAGCAAACGTTCCCCATTTGGTGAGATAAAAGAATAAAGGTTATCTTCACACATGACTGAGGAGCAAGTACTCCTAGGGAGAGACTCAGGAGAATGAATAAAATGAATTTGAGGTCTTCACATTGTTTTCTCCGGGGGGCACACTTGCTCTTACCAATCAGAACAGTGGGCTGGTGATGGAGTCCAGCAGTGGGTGCTGGGAAGAGGTAACCAACATCCCACTGGGAGAAACTGGGCATTGTGAATGCATGGATGGCAACGTTGGCCCCTTCTGTGCTAGCTCTGCCCATGATCACTTCTCTCCAAATGGCAGGGGTGAAGCCCCATTTTAAAAGCAAGCACAAAAATGCAAGGTCCTTTCAGGAACTATTGTTGTTGGACAGGAAATGGCCAGACAGGCACTTCCATCTTTTTAGGGGACCCTGAAGACAAGCCTTGGAGCTGGTAACACAGACACATCATGTTTCAAGAATGCAGGAGTGTGGCAGTCCAGTTGGAACCTCTGTTCAAAGTCTGACTCATAGCTGAGGAATCTCCCGTTATGGTGGCAGAATGTGTCACAAGGATGTTTACTTTAGGGCATGGGAGTGACCTCACTTGCGATGCTTCAGAAGAGATGAAGGGATGCTTTAGAAGAGATGAAGGATGGTGGACTCACTGCATCGAGGCAGGGAACTGGCTCTGTGGGGGAGGGGCACCCAGCTCCACATCTATGGCATAAAGCTCCTGAGCCCAGCTGACAAAATGGAGATCAGCATGTTGCTTATTTCTCTCAACTACCTCTGTATTGCTTTGTTCTCAAAACTGTGGATTATTGGTGATGAGTCAAGTTGTGCCTTCTCCATTGCTGGCAAAGAAAATAGGAGTAACTTTCCAGGGCCCACTTCCTTTTTGCCTTGTGAGATTAAACAGTGGATTAGAAAGCAACTGAAATTTTTCTTTCAAATCTAAGATAAGACATAGTTACAAGGGTAGAGAGCCAATTTGACAAAAACCAAAACCAAAACTGCACTCATCCTTTAAGACAGCCCTGTAAACATAAGGAGATGGAGAAATTGTATTTTCTGGAACATCTTCAGGCACAAGGTAGACATATCTAACAAAGACACTGATATTTCTCTTCAGGAGAGGCAGATCTCTTTAGGAGGCTATCTCTGTGAATTCAAATTTGAGGCCAAAGCTAATTTGCCAAGGGCCATTATAGAGAGGCCAGAGATGGCCACCAGGGGGTGTCAGTCCCTGCTCTTTGGTTACACTGGAAGGAGCTCCATGTCCCCGGAAAGTCAAACTGAGCAAATGCTCAATGAGTATGGATTATTGGTGATGCTTCAAAGTGGTGCTTTTTCTGTCGTTGGTAGAGAAATAGCGATTATCCTCAGACTCATCTTTCAGGATCCAATTTGAAGAGGCACCAACCAGAAGAGGGTCTCTATCAAGCAGGTCAAGGAGAGTCAGGCAGTGATTCAATATCCCATATGTAATGAGGCACCTAAGGCCCAGGACAATGCTGGGAGTCTGATGTTGGGAAGGAGATCTCAGGAGGCAGGCTAGAAAGCAAGGAACTTGCAGGTTCAGAGGCTGAGCCCTGGGATGGAGGTGACCATGCCCCACTAACTTAAAATTAAGGAGAGGGAGTCTTCTCCACAGCTCAAGTCCCTTACTGAAACTTTCCAGAAATCTCTCTGCTTCAAGCATCTTTACGTAGCTTTAAGAAGGAAATGGACTGTAACCATGGAATGTTAGAAAAGGGCTTAAAGTATTGTGGGAGGGGTTTGAACCCAGAGTCATGAAGCCTGTGTCTTGGGCCTAATGTTGCTTCTACCTGGTTGCCAGCTTTGGTATGTTTCTAAGGTTTGCATCTTTGGTAGAATGGTTTGCAAAGATGTCTACAGATTCTTCCCGTCTAAATCTTCAGGTGTCGAGCAGTTGTCTCAAATATCACCTTTGAGCTTGACTGTGCTATGACTTGACTGTGAGCTTGACCGTGCTATAGATGGGAGTCAAAGGGACAGCAACAAGCAACACCCTGAAAAGTGCCTGTGTGGTGGGTTTGGCCTATGTTCACTGCTCTTTGGAGTATTGAAGAAGCCTGTAGCATGATGACTGACATGTGGATCAGGGGCCATGTCCCAGGTCAACCAGATTGCCAAGGGCTATTTCTCAGATGGAGTTCATTCTGGACCAGCCATCCCCAGCTAAGCCAACCAGCTGAAGTCAGAGGATTAGTAACAAATACTTATGGCTTCAGATTATTTAATTCAGAGTGACTTGTTACACAGCCAGAGCTAACTGAAATAGGATCTGAACTGGTTCTTTTGTACAATGGCCATGGTGAGATGGGATGAGAATTGTAGAGAACATATTTAAAAACCAGTGAGTTCAGATTTCCTTGGGTTTCATACTTCAAGAGACACTTATTCTGGAGAAATTATGTCACAACAATGTGGGTATTTTTATGTTGTTCGTGTTATTTTATTGTGTTTTAAGCCTCATTGCAAATGCTGCAAACATCAAACCATGGGTAAGGAAGTTCAACAAAAATCAGATGATTCTAAGTGTATAAAAATACAGATACTGTTTTCAATGCTAAAGCATCTCCTTTCTCCTGCCTTTGTACATGCTCAGGTTGGAGGTAGGAAGACATTAGCAGGCTTGGAGGTCAGTGAAGGAGGGATCTTATCTCCAACTTCTCTGTCCTGAGAGGGAAGAATATGGAATTTTAGAGCTGTAATTCCCACCCTTAAGAGTTTATCCAACAAAGCCTGCCAATCATTTACCTGGCTAAGAAACAACCCTAGACTAAGGGCATGCTAAGGAAGTGGGAGGAATAGACATCCAACAGTCTCTCCTTTGGGGCAGTTGCTCACTGAAAGCTTTACTCACTCCTCATTGTCCATGTGCTTACTTTCTCATGGCTGTGAGACAAAGGACTCAGCAGTATGAGATTCTACAACATTAACTCAGATCTATGTGAAATCTGTCAGAGAATTCCAGCCCCTGCCCATTGCTTCCTTCATCCATATATGCTTCATTAACAGCTACACTTCCCATTTCCAGAGGTTCAGCTGCAGATGTAATAGTCCTTTCCTGAACTCCCAAAAAACCCCTGTACAGCTCTGAAGGCTGCCAGAAACTGCTAATGCTCATTTATTAAGGAACCCCTTCTGACATTATAAAATGATTGTAGAGTGAACCAAATATGGTCTGAAGTGAGGAGGGAGCCACCAGGACTGGTTCCCTTTCACACTTTCCTCTCCAGGCTGTTCCTGTTCTGATTGCTATTCTATTCTCTCCAGGGAAACTGATCCCTGCAGCTGATGCAGCTGTGGGCTGTTGACTTAGCTTGTGTAATGCGGCTGTTTATTTTATTCATAGATTCACTCAGCAAACACTTCTTGGGCATGTATTATCACCACATGTTATGCTGGGATGAGTTTCAATCACACATGAATTGATAAAAAAATTATCAAAACTTGGTAATGAAGCAAAAAAGATAATAGTTTATTAGTTCATACCGAGGCACAATATGACAGGCTTGCTCAAGATCATTTAATTCTCTGGGATATATCTTTGAGTTATAACTGATTATAGCAAAGATTAAAAGTTATATGCTAGCTTGGTGTGGTGGCACATGCCTTTAATTCCAGCACTCAGGAGGCACAGGTAGGAGGAGCTCTATGAGTTTGAGGCCACCATGAGACTACATAGTGAATTCCAGGTCAGCCTGGGCTACAGCAAGACCCTACACTGAAAAACAAACAAACAAACAAACAAACAAACAAACAAACAAACAATATATATATATATATATGACAACTTGTAGATTTTCGTCCTGTAGAAATTCAAATGTTTTTGCTCCAGTAGAAATAATGCAAAGCTCGCTATTTTATGGCCATGTAGGATAGGATATTAACCAATTTTGTTTATGTCTGAAAATTTACTTCATGGTGATTTTCCCAGCCAACTTTATAATCTGTTCCTTAAATGCTATGAACTGGCATTCATATCTTCCTATTCTCCTTGTTAATCAGTTAATTCTTTTAGTTATGTTTATTCTATCATGGTTTCAATTTTATGAAAATTATATTTGGACAGATTTTTGTCTCAAGTTCAGATTAAGGTTAAGAAATGTTTACAGACTATAAAATCTAAGTTGGAAAGTGGAAAATTCTGAAGGAATGGAAGTTTTCAAAGTAAGGAAGAAAGTTTTTCGCATGGTCCCACAGGTCACAGGTGGTCCCACGACTCACCATCCTTCGACTCTTGAATACGACTGAGCTGTGCTCTTTAACTTCTCTGCTTGACTTTTCTGGGTTCTAGCCTAAGGCACTAAGATGAAGAAATAAAAATGGAGAGACCTGTGGTATGTGAGCAGGACTTCTCTTGATTGTGTCCCCTTGAGGAATTCTACAGGGAAGACCGAGGTTTTACCTCCAGGGGCACCCAGCCTACTTCCAGCCTCCCTGTCCCCATACAATTGCCCCCTCTGATTCTGGATAAACAAAATATCTCCTAGTGTTATTTTCACCAAACAATCCTCCCATTAGACTTCTTCAGTTAGTTGAGGTTCAGAGATAGAGACCCACGAGCTCCTTACAGGCTGTGTGTTGGGAAGTGACCGCGGGGAATGGGGTGCACGAAGCACGTTTTTACCTGTTTACTATCTATCCCTCACAGTTGCCGCATTTACTTTTCTCCTCACTGTGATCAAGGTAAGGCCTCACTGTTTCACGGGTGCATCATGGGAAGGAAGGAAGGACTGTCGCAGCAGAGCAGTTGATATCATGATATCCAGGAAGCAGAGAAAGAGGATATATGAAGGGACCAGGAAAGGACACAGACCTAAGGACTGCCTCCAGTACCTACTTCCTCCAGCCAGGCTCTACCTCCTGCCTTTTACTACCTCCCAGTAATGCCATCCTATTATGAATCCATCAAAAGACTATTCATTTGAGCCTTCATAATTTGGAAATGTCCTCATAGACACATTCAGAGCTGTGATTCACTAAACTCCTAGGTGTTTCTTAATCCAATTAAGCTGCCCACTAAGATTAACCATCATATTGGTATAACCATTACCATACTAGGATATGTCAGTCTGAATCTGAGCAGGAAATGAATGATACTCTTGAACTTGGAACTGAGGGGAACTTAATAAGGGAACAGTTTACATATATCTGGTCAAAGTGGGCAGAAATCACCAAGAATCTCTCGTACTCAAGGTCAAAAAGGCCAGGGAGATAAGACATTATGACCAAGATTTAATGATGGAAAGTATGGGAGAAGTTACTATTGCTTATAGAGAAGTGAAGAATTGCTTGTGTGCATGAGGAACCAGATATATGAGGCTTAGCAAACACTGCAATGCTGCACCCCCCTCTTTTTTTCTCTGCACCCCCTGTCATGTTTAACAGTGGTCTAAGCCAACCAGAAGCCACAGCACAAAGAGCCTGTTTGATGGAATGCATTCTTGATGTCAGGCATGCAGGATAGGTTCCCAGAAGTAAATTAGAATGGATGGTGAAAAGTGGATCTACAGAGGAAAGAGGAGATTTTGGATAATAAAACATGTTGGAGAAACAAAATATCTTCTCACATACCAGCCACTGTACGTAAATATAATCTTCCACGTGAGGTAGATGTGACAACTCTACTTCTACAGATGAAGAGGTGGAGAGTCCCCGTGCTAGGAAATAGGCTCTGAAGCTTTTTATGGGAGTGTGTTGTTCTAATTTATCCCTAGAATTATTTTCTAGAATACGAGAGTATATAGCCACTCTTAGTTCCCCATCATTCCCCAACCAGAGTAGTGGCACTGGAGGGCTATCATAGGAACTAGGGCTGGATCGAACCCTCAGTGTTGATCCTTCATTTTGTTTGGAGAGAGAATGCCAGCATCCCTTTCTTAGAAAAACCCACCTGTAGATCTCTGTTCACTGGCCTCCAGTGCTGCCTGACTTGTGCTGTGCTTTGTAACGTACGTTAGGTCTAGTCAACAAAAGTAAAAGATATCGTGAGGAGGAAGAAGTAAAATAACGAGGACCAATCCACAAGGGAAGAGTCAGAAAGAAAATGCCACATAGCATTTCATGCAAACATGAATAGGACTAGGGCTAGATGAAACACCCCAAACGTGGTGTGGTAGTTTGAATATATGTCCCCCAATATATTCAATGTTTTATTACTTTATAGTTTGCATCTGCAATCACCTTGCTAGAGGCAAGATCACTGGGGGCCCGGTCTTAAGGTGTGGTGATGGGTTTGAGATTCCATTGTAAAGATATGCAAATGTGTCTAGCAGGAGTTCCTGAAGTCTGCTGTGTGACCTTTTGGCTGTAGTTAGTTTTGCTCTGTGTGCTGTGGTGGCTGGTTGGCTTTTCTCTCTCTCGCCTGGTCCTGTGAAGGGCAAGCCGTTTCTCTTGCCATTATGGAACTTCCCCTGGATCTGTAAGCTTCAATAAATAATATCCCTTCCTCCATAACTGTGCCTGGTCTGGAAGTTCATCTCAGCGAACCTGAAGCTGTCTGCTACAGTAAAGTGGTACCGAGGAGTGTGGGGTGAGATGAACCTGACTGTGTGGATATTCGTCTTTTGGAACCTTTGTTTTGGAGGAATGGGCATGGACTTGGTGCTTGCAACTGAAGGTGCCTTCTGGAGTGGTAAGCCAAGTTTTATGGACTATTCTGATGAGAGTTTGAGAATGCTAAGTGCAGACAGTATTGAACTTCAAGGCTTGGTTTATGAGCTTTCTAAGGGGAAGGAAAGACTGCAGAGGACTTTGTTGGAACTGGGCTACTGGCATAAGGGATGGCTACGTTCTGCTATCCAGGCCCAGAGTGTTTGATCAAGCTTAAATTTGTAATGGACTGATGTGCTTGGCTAAAGATATCGGACTGAGATTTTAAAATTTTAAGTTGAAAAACCTGAAGCAAGTTAAAAGCAGAGGCACTGAAACTGGTTTTAGGTTACTGGAGCTGCTATTGTCAACGCATTAGCAATCTTAAGGAAGGTGGCCTGATGACTGATTTACATTAAAACAATGGAGAGGATGCCTGAGGAAAGACTGTTAAAAATGCAAATTCTTGGAAGGAGCTGACTGGAGAAGGAACCTGTTGTTCAAGGCTGTGGTTTATTTCATCCCTGGATTAAGAATATGGCTGTGTCCTGCACACCTGGTATTAGTTTTGGAAGCATGAAAATGCATGGAGTGGTCATGAGTTGCACACGGTTCCAGGAGCCGCTGCTGAGTTGCAGCATGAAGGCAGGGCATGAAGTTCCTGAGGAATAGGCTGCAAGAGCCTTTTGGAAGATGGACCGTGGTTTGCATGGAGACCTGAAGATGTTTTGGATATACCAGGACTGTGCAAAAGGGCTACCATGTAGTGCAGTGTTGGCATGGGATGAAAGTTTTCCCTGGTGACTCTGCCCAGCTGGAGGGGCGAAATTGGAAAACGTGGAGACTGTTAGTCTCTGGTTATATTGAACTTGAACTGCAGAAGTTTGATGACTGTTGATGGTGGTTGAGTTTGCATTGTTTTAGTTTCTCCTTGCTATTCCTTATACAGTTAAAATGTTTACTCTGTGCCTTTACATGTTGAAAGTATTTAACTTGTTTGATTTTACAGGACTCACTATCTTAAGTTGATCAAGACTGTGAGAACCTTTGAAATTGGACTGAGTACAATTTACAATGTGTGATAGTTATAAATCTATTGGGGGCCAGGAGCTAAATATATTGGGGGCCAGGGGCGGAATGTGGTAGTTTGAATATATGTCCCCCAATATATTCAATGTTTTATTACTTTATAGTTTGCATCTGCAATCACCTTGCTAGAGGCAAGATCACTGGGGGCCCGGTCTTAAGGTGTGGTGATGGGTTTGAGATTCCATTGTAAAGATATGCAAATGTGTCTAGCAGGAGTTCCTGAAGTCTGCTGTGTGACCTTTTGGCTGTAGTTAGTTTTGCTCTGTGTGCTGTGGTGGCTGGTTGGCTTTTGCTCTCTCTGCCTGGCCTTGTGAGAGCAGGCTGCTACTTCTGCCATTATGGAACTTCCCCTGGATCTGTAAGCTTCAATAAATAATATCCCTTCCTCCATAACTGTGCCTGGTCTGGAAGTTCATCTCAGCGAACCTGAAGCTGTCTGCTACACGTGGCTTGCTTTGGACATTATTCCTCAGACCTGCTGAGCACATGGGCTGACCTTGTATGTGTGCATGTATGGATGTAGGCTGGAGGACAACCTTGAGTGTCATTCATTCGGAAGGAGACCCATCTTTTTTTGAGACAGGGTCTTCCACTGGCCTGGAACTCACTAAGGAAGACAAACTGGCTGGCTAGTGAGCCCCAGGAATCTGCCTATTTCCATTTCCCCAGTGCTGGGATTACAAGAGGATACCACCATACCTGTGCTCAGCTTTTATTTATTTATTTATTTTTTTAATGTAGGTTCTGGAGTCTAAAGCAAGCATTTTACCAACTGAGGTCTCTCTCCAGCCCCATGGGTTGAAGTTTGAAAGTGACATAGCTGAACCCAAAAGGGAATTGTATACCTAACGTGAATAGTCATAGAATGAATCACCGTACATAGACTGAACAGCTATAACTACAACCAATGACATCAATGAATGTTACAAACATAATACTGAACAAAAGGACCTAGCTCAGGGCTGGGCAGTAGCTCAGTTGGTTAAACACACACCATAACAACATAAGGACCTGAGTTTGAGCCACAGAACCCACGTGGAAATGCCTGGCATGGTGGTGGGTGCCTGTAATCCTGGCATTGGGGAGGTGAAGAAAGGAGAAGCTCTGGGGCTCACTGGCCAGCCAGATCTACCCTTGATAAGCTCCAGAGCAGTGAGAGACCCTGTGTCAAGAAAAGGTGGGCAGCGTTCCTGTGGAATGAGGAATGATACTTGAGGTTGACCTTTGGCCTCCACAGGCATATGCACACATTTGAATACACACAAACATGCATGTGTATCACACACATACCCATGAAAGGGAGCCAAGTACAAAAGATCATATGACTTAAGATTATATTTAGATGAAGTTCAAATGCAGGAAAAAAAACTAACCAATGTTGTTAAAAGTCAGGATAATGGCAGCCTGGAGGATCGACTGAGGAGAAGGGAGCTTCTGGGGCTGCTAGAGTACTAGATGCATTCTGCTTCTGTTCTGGGAGCTGGGGGTGTGGATGTGTTCACTGCACAAAAATCCACGGGGCTGAGCACACATGATTTGTCTCTCTGCCGTCAGCATGAAAGTTACTTATGTACAGAACTTGAGTAGCTACCAAAACCACAGAAGAAAATAGAAAGGGAGTCAGAGAGAAATAATAACTGGCAAGGTCAAACATACTTCCTAAAGAAGCCAAGCTTCTCTGTCACTGTTTTTCATTTTCTGAATAATAAATGGTGCAAGGAGATACTGCACCTGGAAAAAAAAGGGGGCTTCTATTGGGACACGGCTCAGTGGTCAAAGCACTTGCCTGGTATATGCTGAGGCCCTGAGGTTTTGATTGCCTTTAACTGTAAAAGCACATAAGCAAGGAAGCAAACAAATATGGGGCTTCACATTAGGAATATTGTGGGTAGCAACTTGAGGGAAAATTAATTTATTTTATTTGAAATATTTTTTAAATTTTGTATTTATTTATTTGAGAGAGAGAGAGAGAGGGAGGGAGAGACAGAGAAGAAAGGATGGGTGGACCAGGGCCTCTAGCTGCTGCAAAGAAACTCCAGACACATGTGCCACCTTGTGTATCTGGCCTATGTGCATCCTGGGGAATTGAACCTGGGTCCTCTGGCCTTGCAGGCAAGTGCCTTCTCTGCCCTTAACTCCAGGCCTTAAAATATTTTTATTTATTTAGTTGTGAAGAGAGAGAGAGAGAGAGACTGAGAATGTTGTATGGGTGTACCAGGGACTCTTGTTACTACTGATAAACTCCATACACATGCACCACTTTGTGCATCAGGTTTGACATGTATACTGGGGAATTGACCCTGAGATTTGCAAGTGGCTTCCTTTAACTGCTGAGCCATCTCCCCAGCCCCACTCTCATCCGTCTTCTTTGGCATTCTATATTATATTATATTATATTATATTATATTATATATTATATTATATTATTTATATTATATTATATATTATATTTTCTCATCGATATTTTTCTCCTCAGCCCTCAGCTCCACCTTTCTCAAATTTCTTCTCTGTGCCAGCCTTGTTCTAACACCTTTCATGCATCATTCTAACCAACTGCCTCCCAATCATCCCATTGAAATGGCACAATTATTATCTCTTCCCTTGTACAGATAAGAAGCCTGATGTTTAGAATCCAAATAAAGTTATCTGTCCCATCAAGAGTCCAGCACACAGTCCAAGTGTATGGTCTGCCTGACCCCTTAGAAAGGAAGACACCAGAAGGTATCCTGTCTTAGGGGAAGCTTTGGAGAGAGTGGATACCTCTCCAGTGACTCCAGTGTCAACAAATGGGGAGAATGAAGAGAAAGGGTTGAACCACAGCCTATTCTACAAGGTCCATCATCAGGATGGAGGGATACTCAGTAGTGAGTCATGTGATTTCATGACACCACATGTCTGCCCCTACTATAGTGCAAAGAGTACTGAACACAATCCCACCATGCCAGCCAGGTAAGAGCAAGGTCTTTGTGTATTGCTCTCTATCCACTTCTCTCGGTGCTAGCTCCCATCACAGTTTTTACAGAACACAATCTAGAGGATCACTGAGAATAAGGAGGCAGGTGAGCCTGGGCCCATGGGGCTGACTGAATGAATGCGATCTCAGAGCTTGAGAGGCAGGGCACAGCTCTGTGTTTTCCTCTGGGTTGCCGTATACATTATACAATGTGTGCAAAACACAAAGGACTCTGCTGAGAGGGCAAGTAGGGGTTGAAGTTCAGGCTGAAGAAAGGGATACTGTCTTCCCAGAGGAAGTGCTTTGTAATCCAGATTCTCTTATCACACCTGCCTGTCTCTGCTACCTGAAAGGCTTTTCCTTTTCTTAACCACGCATCTCATACATCTCATAAAACTTGTGTACAATACTTCCATCTCTGTGAAGTCTTCCTTGATTTCCAGTGGAATGAATCCTTCTGCTTCTGAATCACTGTCCTGCCTTATACTCAATACTTAATTTTCCCTGGCTCAGTTCCTTGCTTGGCCCCTCTTGTGCAGTGATTTCAAGTTCTGGTATAACATCTAATCATCTGCCTTTGAGTGACATCATGAGTAGACCCAGATCTTCCCTTCGCCCAGAGGGAGGACACAGAGACTGTGCTGAAGGAACCATGGCTAGTGCCACTGTCTGAGTCTTGTTCACTACCCAGCCAGTGCCTAGCCAAACAGACCTGGTGGAGCAGTAGGGGACAACAGGGATTTGGAAAACAGGGGAAGGCAGGAGATAGGGCACATGGGTTCAGGTACTTCCTGTCCTGAATTTAATTCTGATTCTAAGTATTTTCTGAACCTGCTTGCTTCTCTTCGAAGTCAAATATGAGTTGAAAGGTTTTATATATATGTATGGTATATGTATGTATTTTTAATTTTTACTTATTTATTTGAGAGCGACAGACAGACAAAGAAGGAGAGAAAGAGAGAGAGATAGAGGGAGGGAGAGAGAATAGGTGCAGGGCCTCTAGTCACTGCAAACGAACTCCAGATGCATGTGCCACCTTGTGCATCTGGCTTATGTGGATACTGGGGAATTGAACCTCAAACCGGGGTCCTTGAGCTTCACAGGCAAGCGCTTAACCACTAAGCCAGCTCTTGAGCCCCCAGTATGTATGTTTTGTCAAAACCAAGTGTCTTTTATTCTGAAGGAAAAGAAATCTCCGAATAGCATTCTCTAGCTTCTTTATGTCCTTGCTCCTTATTCTTTTAGAGAGATCTTCCAGCAAACGGAGACCTGATGTTTCCATCCACATCTGTGTCTTTGAAGGCTCTGTAGACAAAGGCAAATTCTGCCAAGAATTCAACCCCAGAAAATGCTCTTGTCAAACCAATTGCACAGGCTGCACACGACTAGAATGCTTGTGTAGCAACCAGAGTCTCACTCCTCCAGCAAATTTATACCTTGCCCTATGAAAATGCCTTTTGCTGGCTCCAGCTCAGACTCTCCCATTTATCCTCCAAGTCTATAGATACAAAGGCTGGCTTTTTAGATAGATCCAGGTCCACTTATTTTACCAACATCCTAGGTATTTAGTAAGAACTTAACTCCCAGCTCCAAATGCTCACCCTCCCCAGTGGTCCATAGAAAAGCCCCACAGTAAATAAAAAGTTCTCCAACATAGCATGTCACACATACTTATGAATGGCCTCTTTCAAACTCCCAGTTTTTGAAAGCAGACTTGAGAAGTTCAGAAGATAGAATTTGCTACAAGTGAACTTGCTTGCTCTCTGACCAAAAGAAATATGTTCCTAGCTTTTCAAAATAGAAAGGCCATCTTAGAATTCTGACTTTATACATCTCATGCTGGTGTCCTCACTAATTGCGCCTCACTTTCTCTCACATCAGGTCATGATCTCAGGCCTTGAGCTTGACTCATAGAGGATCCCATTCCCTGGAATTCGACCCCTCACCCCAAGTGGAATTTCTCTCCTTCCAGGTCTTGAACAAAGATTCCAAGGCACATGTTTGATCTCTTCACGCTCCATTTTCACTAGTCCTTCACACTCTCCATCACTTAGAAAAATACAAACAGTACGGTTCAGTTTTAAGGTTAAGAACTGACAGTCTCCATAAACATTTTTATAATAAAAGCTGACTTATCCACTGCCAGAATTTGGTGTCTTTGGAAGCGGGGTGAGATGGGATGGAGGCATGGAATGGGAAATGGAAACTCTCAATGTCAGAACAAGAGAACAAGTGAAGCCCATTCAACTACTGGGTGAAAGACACTCCCATGGTCGGTTTCCCTGGTGAAAAATGACGGGGTTGAGGTACCTCCACATAATTCAAGTATTTCAGGGGTGGATATAGGAACCTCGGGAGAAGAGGCACTCAGGTATAAATTCTCACTTACAGAAAACATAAAGCAATCAATAATTATGTTATAAAATTGCCAGGTCATGAATATTTAATTGGCCTAGGAAGAAGCTATAAAATCATTCACAGAATGTTTCAATTTGGGAGAGGCAGATGGCAAGATAGAAAAGTAGGGGGATTGGGCAAGAAAGACCTAAAACTTAAACCACCCTCTACTCTCAACCACCCCAAATGTTTAAGAGCTGAAATCATCTAATTAGCCGGGATTCATTTTGATAGTGTGTGGGCAGATGAGCTACAGGACTCTTATTTATTTATTCATTTAATTACTAGGTGCTAATGACGCTGTTACAAAGGCCGGGAGTTCAGTGGGGGAGCAAGACAGACTTGGCTTTTCTCCTCACTGAACTTCCAGACTACATCAAGAGCACCCCGAGGGTGTACCCTAAACCATTTAGATCTGGTGTCTTGGGTAGGATGCTAACACTAATTCTTTTAAAAAAAAGTCTTCAAAGATTTCCAAAGCCAGCAGAATCTAGAAGCCACTCTTAACTAGGTTTCTTGACTGCTTAATCAGTGAGTGCCAAAGCCTGGCCCTGACTCACCTTCCTGTGAGCAGCTTTTGCCCCATTCTACTTCCTAAACTCCATAACTCCATACAAACACCATGACTTCGTTCTAATGACTTCAGCCCAAGTATGACATTTTCTACAAACTTCATCTACTCTAAGCTCTGTATCTAGTCACATCCTTGAAAACTAGTAGGAGACTTTTTATTCCAAACCTTAAATCTCGACATAGTAACCAACACATATAAAACCTTTGAAACTCAGTCCGTCCCAGAAACCTAAGGCTCCTGGCTGCTGTATCTACAAGGTCATTTCGTGGCACAGATCCTGGAAGCAGACTTCCATCAGGTTTAAGTCTGCAGATTTCTTTGTTGAGGGAGAGAAAGAAAATGTAGTTGGTAGCCTTTTCCTCTTCGGTCTGAGCTTTAGTATCCAATTCTTCAAACTATCAGGAGAAATCCTTTATAGACTTTCTTGGGCTTATTCTTGGATTTGTATTCATCTATAAAGGATGCAATTTTCCAGAAGGCCCCTGGAATTTTTGAAAAGGAGCATTAAAAGACAAAGAGAAAGAAGAAAGAACCTGTTTTGAACTTGCAATGAACATGCCAGAAAAAAAAAAAAAAGACAAAACCCCCAAACTAAAGGATCCTGAGAAAAATATTTCAGCATAAGTACTTCCCTTTGCTTCCCACTGTGTGTTCCACAGGGTGTAGTGGTCCCCACTCCAACTACCAGAGCCTGCCAGTTGGCCAACCCAACAGCATTCCACTGCAGAGATTAAAACCAACTTTATGATTGTGGTGCAAATAATAAAGAACCCAGCAGGGTTGCCTTCTAAAATGAAAGCTCATTTATTTTCTGAGGTGTATAATTTGGTTGTAAATGTTTCCTTTGGGCCAAAACATCCCGAATTGGGTTTTTGCCTGGAACACATCACTATTTTGTGGGAGAAGCATAGACCCCATGTGGTCCCTCTGCGTTTGTCTACCCAGGGGCACCAAGGGGTTCACGTTGGCCTGCCCTTGCTTCACATCTGATGGCAGCAGTTGCTGGGCTGTACCAGGGACACAGAGAGAGGAAGGAGGTGCTGGTTCTGGACTGCTTTGCCAGTTCCCAAGCCCTGATTCAGCCAAATGGGCAGGTTTACTGCTGACTCTCATTTGTACCTGCTTTTTCATCTGTCAATAATGAAAACAGTAGATCACTAGGCCACTTGCTCCCTGTGAGATCTGGCTTTTCTTCCAGGTCTTTGTGTCCTTATTTTGTATCTCTTCAAAACTCATCCTAAAAAATACAACCATTAGTGACTAATATTTGGATAAAAACAGCTAGGTTTAGCTGATCAATAGACTTGGAGACAGAATTCAGCTCAAGATGTTTAGCCAATCTCACCCAAACAGAAACAACTTTTCTTCTGCTAATAAGCGGCTTAAGAACTAGTAGCCCTTTCTGGTATTTTCTGTTGATAAATTGTCTTTCATCATGTACTTGTATCTTGTCTCCCATTTGCATCTTCTGGTTCATTCAAAGCCAATGCTAACTTTGGAAGATAAATATGTATTTATTTTACTGTTTCCACCTCCTTCAAGTATCAGGTCATGCAGAACAAGGAACTATCTGGTAGGCTCAAGGGAATGACATCAAAAGGCCAAAAGTCATCATGGGGAGAGTGGATATAATCAAAGTGTATTATGTACACATATGACATATGAAGTATATTGTCATAAACCTGTATGGCATATGAAACCCATTATTTTGTACAATTAATAGAAATAAATGGGGATAAATAGATCAGGAACCATTCCTTCAGACTATTTTAGGTTATCATTCTAATACTGGGATTGTCATAGAGAAGTGGGAAAATAAATTAACACAATTTAGCCAGGATATATGAGAACACTTAGCATTTAGTGTTATGGGGGCTGGAGAGATGACTTAGCAGTTAAGTCACTTGCCTGCAAAGACAAAGGACCCAGGTTTGATTGCCCAGTACCCAAATAAGACAGATGTACAAGGTAGTGCATGTGTCTGGAGTTCCTTTGCAGTTGCTAGAGACCCTGGTGTGCCCAATTCTTCTCTATTTGCCTCTTTCTCTCTCAAATAAATAAAAAAATAAAATATTAAAAAAGAATTTAGTTTTATGGATGCTGGCTCAAGAGGTCCAGTTCAATGTCCTTTTATCCTATGGGAAATAATGAAGCTTGTTTTTGCTAAATCCAATGACCAGTCCTGAAGCTGACCCCAAAACAATATGTCATATAAAATGTGGCATCAAAATCTTCATATGGAGTATAGATAGCTCGTGGACAAGGTGAATGATCTATCAGATTCTCAAAATTATACCAGAATTTCCAGTTGATTACAGCCCCTCTGAGACAGTTCACATTCTAGCCACACAGTTCCTACTCAGCTTTTATGAATTAATAGTTACTGCTGGACATCAGATCCTGACTAACAAGAAATTGTGTTAGAGGACAACAATGTGAAGAAATGCTAGGGAATACATAACTTTTGGTTATTCACATACAAAGAAATATGCTAATGTAAAATAGGCAGTCCTAGCCTCATTCTCTAAGTAGCTCACTGGCTGACCTAATGTCTTCAGCACTTCTGGGTGCTGCCATGGCCCACGAAGCCCACCTGGAACTTGGAAAATCAGCTTCCATGAACACTTGAAAACCACAATAAGGGTATATGATGAACAAGTCAATAAAGGAAGTCTGACTTTCCTGTGTATCAGACTCACAAAAGCAAAGGATTCTGACTATTCTTGTATGAATGTTGCATTGCACTGTGGTTAGAGGATTTGATTCAAGGACACACACATCATACTGAGATAAAAGAGAAAGCAAGATCTGACTTCTCTTTGAAAACCATAATTTCCTACTCCACTACCTTGTGTCAATATATCTGAGCCCACAAGGCTGTAAGTCACTTCCTGTCCTGGTCAAGTTTCATCTCTTTTATGAAGCTTTCAAAACTTCTCACAGTTCCCAGGTGCAAACAGGACTTGGCAGAAAATCATTTTGAATTCATAATATTGCCTGTAGAAGTCTGGACAATGGCTTTTGAGAAATAATTATCTTTTACATGCCAATTCCCCTTTGAAACACACACACACACACACACACACACACACACACACACACACACACACACAATTACTGATAGAAAGGCCTGTGGTTCAAAGCAGTTAGTGAAAGTGTCTTGGGTGACTAGAACCTGCTGACAGTGCAGGCTACTAGCCCCATGGTAACATTAGCAAACATCAGAAGTGAGTCAGGGACAGCAGGAGACATGTTGACATTTAAAAACATCATGTTTCCTGATGTTGTTGTTTTGGTATCTTGAAAAGGTTAATTTGTAGAGGAAGAAGAAATTGCAGACCCAGACCTTCCTCCTGCATGCACCTGAAACTCTTCTTTTTTTATTTTTATTTTTAAAAATCTTTGTTCCATTTCCTCTTTTCCTTTGGGATCGTTTATAAAAAAAGAAGATACATTTATGGCAATGCAAGGGTTGTTGAGTAAGTCTTCACTGTTCTGTTAAAAATCAAAGCTACGCCTTATGGCATAGACTTGTAATATCAACAACTCCGGAGGCCAAGGTAGGAGGATCACAGTTTTCAGGCTTGCCTAGGTAACTTAGCAAGACCTTGTCTCAAAGTAAATTAAATAAGTAAAAATATGGCTGAGGCTACAGATCAGTGGTAGAGTGCTTTCCTGGTCTGTGTGAAACCCCAGGTTCAGTCTCTGGTACTGTTAAATAGATAAGTGAAATTATGTCAAATCAGCAGGCCTTATACTTAGAAAGAAAAACAACCACAACAAAAACAAGCAAATAAAACAAGGAGGAGAAATCAACACAGACCCTACACCAGGGCCCATGATCCGTTGTCAGACAAGTAGATAACCTTCTTATGCATAATGTCAAAATCATGGTTCGTTCATCCTAACTAGTGGGAAGGCACTTTGTAGAGCACGGTATTCTCCAACACTTAATACTTCACCAAACCCTTGTCATGTGCAAGAGACTAGTTACATTCCACGGAGGATAACAAAGACTTAACCTGTTATACCAACTTCAAAGCTCTCCCCTGATTGGAAGGCAGAGTGGGAAATACAGGTATTCACACCCCAGATAGTTATATGAGAGCAAGAATATAATAATTGGGCTGGGTGTGGTGGTGCACGCCTTTAATCCTAGCACTTGGGAGGCAAAGGTAGGAGGATTGCCGAGAGTTCGAGGCTACCCTGAGACTATATAACTAATTCCAGGTCAGCTTGTAGCAGAGTGAGACCCTACCTCGCAAAACCAAAAAAAAAAAAAAAAAAAAAAAAAAAAAGAATATAATAATTATGGACTGGGGAGATGTATTAGTGATTAAAGATGCTTGCTTGCAAAGCTTGCCAGCCAAGGTTTGATTCCCGAGTATCCACGTAAAACCAGATGCACAAGGTGGCACATGCATCTGGAATTCATTTGCAGCAGCAAGAGGCCCTGTCACACCCATTTTCTCTCTCTTTCCCTCTTTCTCTTTTCTCTCCCTCTGTTTGCAAATAAATAAATTTTTTAAAAAAGAATGTAATCATCATTTAATTGATGAACACGGTACCCCAGCAGTTCACAGCAATGCTTGTGTGAGTTGTTTAGAAATGTCTCGTTGGAAAGAGGAAGGAAGGCATTGTTGAATATCTACATGTGAAACGGCTGCAAATCCAGGGGAGGGAAGGGAAGGTCAATAGTTCCACACATAGACATCCTTAATATTTATAATGAGACAGGAAATGGCAAGGCATTGAAATTTCTTGATCAAGAACTTCTTATTTAGAATAAGAAATAGGGCCAGGCGTGATGGCGCACGCCTTTGATCCCAGCACTCAGGAGGCAGAGGTAGGAGGATCACTGTGAGTTTGAGGACAGCCTGGGACTACAAACTGAATTCCAGTTCAGCCTGGGCTAAAGCAAGACCCTACCTTAGAAATTCAAAAAAGAAAAGAAAAGAGTATTAATTTTTGAATGTTTGAATGGGGGGGGAGGACAGAAACTAAAAATGAAATCAGAAAATCTGACAAGGAGAGACCTAGGTTACCACACCACAGAGTCACTGTTGGGACAAACAGGAACAGGCCCACACCTAGGTTGTGCAGTAAGTAGGGAAATTTGGCAGGTAGCTTTTGACACAGCCCTCCAGTGTTCCTGACTCTCAGAATGCACGCCTTTGCACAGTCCCTTCCCCTTGAATGTGGGATGGAGTGAGCGACTGGCTTTCAAGACTAGGTTAGCAAACACCCTGGATTTTGTCTTGCTCACACTCTTATTGTGGCTGTATTGGCCTGTTTGCTCTGACAAGAATAGCTGCCATAATGTGGGCTACTCTGTGACTAGGCCCCATGCAAGGAAGAATCTCTCTCACCTGCAGCCTAAAGGGAAGTGAAGCCTGTCAGTGACTTACCTTCTAACGCCATTCCTCAGGAGGACGGTGGTCCTGCCTGATAACTTCATTGAAGCATGGGAGAGATCATGACCCACAGATTTGACCCCTGACCCACAGAAATGCTGAGATAATCAATGTAGATCTTTTCAAAGTGCTAGATTCTTGGGTACTTGTCACACAGCAATAAGTAGCCAGGACTAGGTAGATGATAGTAAACAGATAGGGGGATGGCAGGGAATAAATGCTCTCTGACATTTTCATCCCAGACCCAGGGGCCAAAGCTACATATGCTCTTTGAGATTTATATCCAAGAATCAGGGCCCAAAGCTGCACCTGCTCTTTAGTTTCAAAATGCTCACTGGAGCTGGGGAGGCATGCCAGTAGAAAATGGGCAGAAAATGAATGAATGTTATATCTATGAAGAAAGGCAAATGCTTCTTAATTTCCCACTTAGGAGACATACACCTTTCCTTTGTACATGTCTTTCTCCTGTGTGACTCTATATCAGTTACCTGTTTCTACAGGACTGAGAAAGGGAAATATACTCTTAATATGAAATAGTTCACCCCACAAATCATTCATAGCACCAAAGTGGCTTGCATGATGGTTAACAAAAAACCTGATCAAGGGATTTAAATACACACACTCCCCTCCTCATTTATGTTTGAATTACAAAGCTGTACAGCCAGGCCATACGGTGTCTATAAACTGGAATAAGCGTCCATGCTAAATCTCTTTAACATGTTTTTATAATCAATGTGACTGCTTGTAATTGAGTTCTTTTCAGTGGTCTTCTTGCTATGTAAATAAAAATAAATAAATAAATAAATAAATAAATAAATAAATAAATAAATAAAAACTGTGTTACCACATGTTGAGGACTTTAGGACATATTATGTCCAAACAAGTAAGTGCTGTCTATTCTCATTCACTGGGTCTTCTCACAGACATCTTCCACAGTGGTGGCACGCAGGGCCTTCTTCACACTGCAGCTTGACATCTTTGGAAAATTGTGGTCATCATGGTTCCCCTCTGCCCACAAGCAACTCAGTGATAAATTAGCTGGTTGGAATCAAGCATTCTATTCCTGTAGGCCTTTTAATTTAGCCTCTGAAAGTGCAAACAGATCTCTGCATTTTATTCAATTTGGAGATAAAATTACTTTCTGCCTGGGTTTACCTTTCCTGTCTTGAGTGAATGACAATGTTATGGTTTGAATCTGAAAGCTCTCCCATAGGATGATGTGTTTGAACTTGGTCTCCAGCTGGTGGCACTGTTTGGGGAGGCAGTGGAACCTTTGAGACAGGGGGACTAGCTAGCAGAGTTGGGTTACTGGAGGCAGGACCACAGAGGAAATGCCTGCCTCATGCTCTTGCCATTAGCAGAGAGAGTTCACCCAGTCTCCATGCCTTCTTTCCCCATGTGTCCCCTAAAACAGGCAACCCTTCAGAAGAAGGGTTGTGAAGAGTATAAGAGCCCACGGATGGAAAGGACTGCTGTGACCACTGTGTTCTGATAGGACATGGCCATTGTGTTCATGAGCTCCTCGCAGCTATGAGTGCCTGGAGCAGAAGAGAGCAGCAGTAGACACATCATGACTGATAGAAGAGGTCATGACACCCCCGTCCCTCCCTAAGGAGTAATTGGCAGTTAAACATTACTGGGAAGACTGGGGGGAGACATTTTCTTCCAGTGGTGTAGCTACCAGTCTGGTAAGTTGTGTATACTCTGGCAAATAACCCCTCACCTATGTTCACACAAGCGATCCAAAACCCTAACACACACACACACACACACACACACACACACACACACACACACACACACGAGAAGAAGCACTAGCTGGGAAGAAGAAGGTGTTCAGAGGGAGGGAAGAGAAGGTAATGGGAGGTGATTAAGAGCAAAATGCATTATTAATGTGTTTAGAAATAGTCAATTAAACTATGAGCCAAAACAAACTTTTCCTTCCTCAAGTTGCTACTGTGAAGTCTTTGGTCACTGTGGTGTGGAAAGTAACTGACACAGATGAGATAGCATGGCCCACTGCATTCATCTGTGAGTCACTTTTTTTTTTTTTTTTTTTTTTTTTTTTTGAGAGAGAGACACAGAGAGAGAGAGATAGAGAGGGAGAGGGAGACACCTAGAGAGTGGGCATGCCAGCAGCCTCTCAGCCACTGTGAATGAACTCCAGACACGTGCGCCCCTTGTGGGCAAGTGCGGCATTGTGCCCTTGCATCACTTTGCATCTGGCTAAACGTGGGACCTGGAGATTGGAACCAGCGTTCTTAGGCTTAGCAGGCAGGCGCCTTAACCGCTAAGCCATCTCTCCAGCCCTGTGAGTCACTTTTTAAACTGCCAATATGCCTGTCTCTCTAAGCCACAGAGAGTCAGCAGCTCCCACGCTCTCCTTCTGTAGCTACCATGAGCATAAATAAAATGCAGTCTCTGGAAAGTTGAGAAATAAATCCATCTTCCTTTCAAATGCTGCACTAGTCCAGGGAAACTGTGCCGACAGCTCACCACTTTTGAGCTCTCTTGCTTTCAATTTCCTCCTTACTCAGCACGAGTCCCTCACAATAACCATTCGGTAGCAACTCCCCTCAACTTTCCTCATCTCCCTTTTCCCTCTAATCCATGTAACTGGCAAAACCCAAGTTTTGCTTGCACTCAATAATATAACTTTTCTAAGTTTGGAGCCAAGCTGATGAGAGATGGAAAAAAAATTCCCAACTTGGCAAACATTCTTTATTTACTATTCATGTTCCTGAACCTCGAACAAGTAAGTACTAGACAAAATGACTACTCTTCCCTCACAACCTCCCCTCCTGCAGGGTCAAAGGTGCCCCTTTCACTTCTCCTCTCCTCAGACCTCCTGGTTGTGTTTCTTGCTCTCACCTCCTGATTCATTGAAGCCATTGGAGTGTAGTATCCCACCAAGAATCCACACTCCCAGCTGTATACTTCACCTTCTTTTTCACAGTTGCATGGAATGAGCTTTCTTGCTTCTAATAAAGGTGAATTCTATAAACAAAAATAAAGAAATAAAGCCAATTCTCAGACTTGGGCCCTTGTCTTCTTAAAGAATTTATTTCCTAGGCCTCCTCTCTCAATATGGGATCACAAATTTCTTTTTTATATTGGATCCTTATCAGCAACCAAGATGTCCTGGTATCAGTGTTCTCTATATCTAATTAAATATGACTTATTTATTTATTTGAAAGAAAGAAAAAGAATAGGATTGTGAGGGCTTCTTGCTGCTGCAAACAGACACCAGATGCGTGTGCTACTTTGTGAAACTGGCTTTATATATGTACTGTGGAAACTGAACCCAGGCCACCAGGCTTTGTAAGCAAGTGTCTGTAGACACCGAGTCATCTTCCTGGCCTTAAATGAACAACAACAACAACAAATCTCACAGGAACTCCATATTCACACCTTCCTTCATAATAAAACGTCTCCATGGCTTACCTATATACTCTATCTCTACTTTATTACTACCTCCCATTACTACTTTACTCAGTGCACACTAGCAACTTTCCTTTACTGCCTCTGAAATCCCTTTCTTACGTCTGGTAGCAACCTACTGTCACGCACACTTGCATGGGCATTTCTCTGTCTTTGTCTGTTTTCACAGCAGCACTAAGTACAGCCGTCTTTTCTTAAGGCACTCTCCACCCATGGTTCCTGCAACATCACAGCTCTTGGTTCTCCTCCCACTACCTTGGCTATGACACTTCAGTTTTAATTCTGGTCCAACTGACCATCTCCTGCCTCATTATATTCACTAAGGCACGTCATTAATATGTCATCCTTCACAAATTCAACACAAATATCCCTGCCCTTAGAACTATTACAACCTAAAAGAAGAAAAAGATTTATTCCAGCCAGGCGTGGTGGCGCACGCCTTTAATCTCAGCACTCGGGAGGCAGAGGTAGGAGGATTGCCATGAGTTCGAGGGCACCCTGAGACTGCAGAGTGAGTTCCAGGTCAGCCTGGGCTAGAGTGAGACCCTACCTCAAAAAAAAAAAAAAGATTTATTCCAATTCATGGTTTCAGAGGGGTGCATCAATGGTGGAGAGGCTGTTGTAGATAGAGCAGAGCTGTTCACAACATGGAAAGAAAAGGGAAAATAGGATGAAGCTATGGCAAGATAGTGCCTTCAAGGACCCCCCGCCCCACTGACCTACCTCTTGTGACTAGACCTTTCACCCCTTCTCAATAATTCATGATGTTATGAATGCATCAAAGGATCAATATATTAATGAAGTCCGAGCCCTCTTACTTTAATCACAGACACCCCCACAGGGGTGTGCTTTACTGACATTCTAGGCATTTTCAATCCTACCAAGTTGACAAGAATGACCATCACAAGTAATATGGTTTGGGCAAACCTTCATTGTTCCAGATTTTGGATCAATGAAAAGCAGACTTAATTTTTAAAAATATTTTATTTATTTATTTATTTTTGAGAGAGAGAGAGAGAAAGAAGAAGAAAGAGAGAGAGAAAGAAGAAGAGAGAGAGAAAGAAGAAGAAAGAGAGAGAGAGAAAGAAGAAGAAGAAGAAGAAGAAGAAGAAGAAGAGAGAGAGAGAGAGAGGAGAGGGAGGGAGAGAATGAGCATGCCAGGGGCCCCTATGCATTGCAAATGAACTCCAGATACATGAGCCACCTTGTGCATCTGGCTGACGTGGGTCCTGGGGAATTGAACCTGGGTCCTTTGGCTTTGCAGGCAAGCACCTTAACTGCTAAGCCATCTCTCCAGCCCCTCCCCCCTTTTTAACCAACAATAAAGTTCATGGATTTTGTGGGCATCTGCAGCCTCAAGCTACAGGCCATGAGCTGGAGTTCAGATGAAGCCCTGGCTCAACTCAGCAAGCAGAGTGGTAACCATATCTTCAGCCAAGTGCATGAGAGCACCTGCTATGTGCCCACATACCCTGTGAAAGGCATTTCATTGAGGTGTTTAGGACCAAGACCCAGAGCTTTCTGAAGACACAGCCACTGCAGGTCTCCCACCAGCCAGCATCCACCTTAAGATGAAATAACCAAGTAAAAGAAAAGCTTGCCTCAGATCTCCAGGGGAAGCCTACAGATGGCCTCCCGATGTCAGTCCAGGCTGAACTCTTGGGGTTTTGTGGATTCTGAATTTTTCTTTTTAAAGGGAGCCTGTGTAGTCTATAGGCAGCTCCTCCCATCTGGGCAGGCTCCATCTCCCTGGCAGGTTGCCACCACATTTCTATTTACACCACATTGTAAGTAGCATGAAAAATGCCAAACCCAAAGGAACAACAGGCACATACAGGAGCTTTCAAAGTAAAGTAAATTAAGTTAATGGTTTGAGCAATCTTGGAGCAACCATTCAGAGGCCCGGAGAAAAGATGTGGCCTCATAATTAGAGGGTGGCTCTTTGAAGCTGTGACCCCATCCTCTTTGTTTTCCCTTCTGTTCACATTAGGAAGGTGGGAATCTTTCTCCTCTTGGCTCCACAGCACACAATTCTTCCCTCATTGAGGGCTGTATCATCCTGTTGCTGAGTTAGTTGGATCTGATTTAGTCCACTTCCCTTCTTTTCTTCCTGTCTCCCCTACTTAGGAGCAAATTTAGGACTGAGGAAATTGATGTTCATTTTTGGGTTATCCCAGACTTCAGCAGAAAGCATGACCTTAGAGAAATAAGCAGTGAAAGAGTCACGGTGGGGTATGGGTCCACACCAGGGCAGTTAGGTCATGGGAAAGAAACGGAATGGAAAAGCTGTCCCTTACAGGTACCTTACTAAGACCCTAGCTCATTATTTCCACCTACTGTTAAATATACAGAGTCTCTCCTTGGGATTCCACTGCTCTGTAAGTAATTCCAATTTGTCTCATAGTTGTCTTTTGAACTGAGGGCTTGCTTTGCCTGAATCAAAATTTCAGCTGAGGGCTGGAGAGATGGTTCAGTGGTCAAGGTACTTGCCTGCAAAACCTAATGATCTGAGTTCGATCCCCCGCACCCACATAAAGCCATATGCACAAAGTGGTGTATGCATCTGGAATTCATTTGTGGCAGCTGGAGGCCCTGGCATGCCAATTCTCTGTCTTTCTTCTATATCTCTGTGCCTGTAAAAAATATTTATTTTAAAAATACTCGTAAAAAATCTCAGCGGAGGGACTCATGTGGGTTGTGTCTCTCCATGAATGAACCAAAAAGTGTTATAGAATGGCAAGAATCTACTTTAAAAAAAAAACTCTTTCAGCCAAGTGTGGAGTGCAGGGGCCCTTTCAGGAGTAGTAGATTCATAGAAATGGATGACTTGGTCACTATTTGGTTTGTTTGTGACAGGGTCTCTTCTATTTGAGACTGGCTTCAAACTCACAATTATGCCGAGGCTGGCTTTGAACTTCTTGATCCTTCTGCCTCTACCTCCCTTGCATTGGCTGTATACCACCATGGCTGGTGATTTGGTCACTGTTGAGAATACTTTATGCCCTGGGCAATGAACTTCTGCAATACATAATTATTTACTGAAAAGATCATTCTGGATTGTTCAGTCTTAAGCAGGCTGGTAATTTTGACTGTAGATGTCTCCTCTTTTTCCACCACCTGGTTCAGATTTCATGATAAGCCAAGTGAATCCTTAATAAGTTAATGTTACTTTTTTTCCTAGAAGGTTAATAATAATATTTACTTTCTGGTAGGCATAAAACAAATCCATTTCTTTATAACCTAGATATAGTATCTAAGAGATAATAAGTCCAAAAGATTTTCAAACAAGGAATATGTGGAATTATGTCCACATAGATATCAGGGAATAGCATATAACATATATAGGGATTTAGTTGGTTCAATTCTAAAGAAATGTTTGCCCCACTGAAGGGCAGCTTCAAATAAGCTAAAGAGTAATGAGATATAAATTTGCCATTTCTCATGATTTTGGTGTGGTGGACCTTTGGTTTGAAGTAGATAAGCCTTTTATGAATGGCTTTCCCAAGACCTTGCAGAGTCTAGGGAAAAGGGTTGGGACATAAATATAATAACTCAATTAGTCGAAAAGAGCCACCATGTCAACTAGAAGGCTCTCAGGCCAATGACTGGAGTTTTGGAGGATTGAGAGTATGTAACCACAGTGATACTTATTAAACGGAATGTCCATCTCACGGCGTTCTCAAAGGTATTCTTTTTATTATCTTAAGTTATTGCTTCTCTTTATTGTACACGATGTCCTATAAAGAAGATATATGTCCACAATTGAGCTTTGAAAGCGGACCATGGGGCCAGCTCCATTTAAAGAGAATGAAGTCAAGCAGTAAATTTGCTGGTCACTCTTTTCATATGGACTGTATCATAGCCGGCAGTTGGTCTTTGATGTCCTAACAATAGCACTGGGCCTCGAAGGCCAAGGAGTACCCACATAACACCAAACTTAGTCTGCATTCATTAAAGGCTACAGACCAGTTTGCAGTGTAGCAGAGAGACCAGAGAATGGGCTTTGGGCTGTGGTTTCCTTTCCTAGTGAAAACCAATGATCTCTTTTACACTATTTTCTGCATTATTTGCCATTTTTACTATATTTTTAATGGAGTGTGATATTCACATGGTAATATACACAATATATCTCAGTGAAATTCACAAGCTGAGGCTACCAGAGAGAACACAACCCTCATTGGAGCTGTGCCCCTTGTACCCACTTTTAGACACTTCCTTGACAAAGATAGCCCTCCAACAGCATATGCTCACTTGTCCTTATTTAAGCTTTCTATGAACATAAGTATCTGGCAGATAGTGCTTAGTGCCTGGTATCTCTCATTCAGCGTTGCACTGTACCAACTGTACCCTGTGTGTCATTATTATGTGCTCATTCCCAGCAATGCTCTTACTGAGTCTTATCCCTCCCACCGTTCATGGGCATTGGGCCAGTTCTAGGTTGAGATAAGTTTAAATAGTGCCATGATGACCATTCTTATTTCAAAGTCTAACTGTTGGGCTGAGTACATTCCTGTTGGATAGATAACCAGGATGGGGCTTCTGGGTCCTAGAATGGACAGGTTTCATTTTAGTCGTTATTTTGAAAAAACAGCTTCCCACAGTGTCTATATCAATCCATGCTGCCACTTGACCATTAGATTGCTCACTATTCTTATCAACACTGGGTATCTCCAAGGTTTCTTTTTTTTTTTTTTTTCTCTCTTTCTTTCTTTCTTTCTTTCTTTCTTTCTTTCTTTCTTTTTTTTTTTTTTTCCAGTTTACCATTCCAATGATTTTCCATTTTCAGTGGCCACACAATATTCCTTTAGAATTTATTTTTTGGTGATAGGAATATAGCTTGGAGGTAGAGGCATTTGCCTAGCATCTGCAAAGCCCTAGGTTTAATCTCCAATACTGCCCCAAAAAGAATTTTTTTGCCAGGCGTGGTGGCGCACGCCTTTAATCCCAGCATTTGGGAGGCAAAGGTAGGAGGATTGCCATGAGTTCGAGGCCACCCTGAGATTACATACTGAATTCCAAGTCAGCCTGGGCTAGAGTGAGACCCTACCTTGAAAAACCAAAAAATGAAAAAACCAAAAAAAAAAAAAAAAAGATTTTTTTCTGTGAAATTTAGCCTCTGTCCAACTCAATATGTGAGGGCCAAAGGAAGATGAGATATTATAGGCCAAACTTAATGTGTGACGGGTTCAAGAAGTGCTCAATACATGAGCAACATGGTGAATTGAGAACAAAATTTTTAAAAAGCATAAACTTCTTTGGGGGTATAGGGAAGATAGACATATAAGGTATAAGAAAAAGATCTGGAATCACAGTGATTCTCAAGATGGTTAGTTATGAACAAGGTAATGCCATAACTAGAAAAGGAAAGATGGATCTTCTGTTGAGTGGAAAAACATTTTAAAATCCTGATCACTTGCTCCTCAAAAGACTATAAGAAGATGAAGTTGTGACATGCTGAAGAAAAAGAAAATCTGATTAATCACAAAGAAGAAATTCTTCTGGGCAGTTAAATAATTAGAAAGTAGAATATGTAATTCACAGAGCTTGTGGAACTTCTGTCCCCAAGAATGCCCTCTTTCTCTTGTTATGTATGGGAAAGGAAGGTAGACAAGGGTGCCCCTTCATCAGGGAAAGTGGTTGCATGCTTAAATTATTAAAGCTCCATGAGTGATGAATAACATATTTGTGGCCACAGTTCCATTCTTGCCATATAGCACATGATTTTTAGGCATTGAAAGGGCAACTATGGTGGTTAATCTAGGTTGTCAACTTGACAGGATTTAGAATAACCATGGAAACAAATTTCTGGGCATGTTAGTGAGGGATTTTCTAATTTAGGCTAAATGAGGTGGGAAACATCATCTTTAAAATGATGTAGCATCACTCTATGGGCTGAGGTCCCCCACTTCATAAAAAAGAGAAAGCTAGCTAGACACCAGTATTCATTGCTCTCTGCTTCATGACTGTGGATGTAATGTGACCAGGTGTGTTCTGCTCCTGCTGCCATGAAGAAGTATGTTCCCTGGAACCACCAAATGAAATAAACCCACCCTTTCTTACATTGCTTTGTCAGGTAGTTTGTCATGGCATCAACACTGAAACTGACACAACAACTCTTTGCCAGGATGACGGAAACATGTGGGTGTATGTCCTAACTGAGAAACAACACACACCCACATTATTGGGGTAGAATCCTATGGTGACAGAGCAGCCTGCTGATGGTGAATAGAAGTCTATTCTAGCTGTAATTTCTCAGAGGAAGGACCCTTCCGGCCTTATCCTTCTCCACCATCTGGCTTTGGCCCCAGAGCTACATGGATCAGCTTTGTAACACAGCCCTGGTAGAAGGTTGGGTTTCTTGTAAGTGACTTTCCTTAGAGGGCGTCTGCTTCCTTGGATGGTGTCACATGGTGGGCAGGGAGGGGAATGGGATCCTATTCTATCAGGAAGCCAACTGCTTTTTCTATGTCTTCTCTAGAGCTCTCCTCACTCCTTCCTTTCCTCCTCCCACATGTGAAAGAAGATGTGCCTTTTCAGAAGCACCATGATTGGCAGGTGTGCCTACCCAGTAGAAGGCAGTTGCATGGACCAGTCTGGACCACATCAGTTCTGCAAAATGTTTCCCTCTATATGAGGAGGCTAAACTCGAATGTTAAGTCACAATTGTTATTTTTAATTTATTTTTGATTTTTGAGATAGGGTCTCACTCTAGCTCAGGGTGACCTATAATTCACTATATAATCTCAGGGTGGCTGCAAACTCACCATGATCCTCCTACTTCTGCCTCCCGAGTGCTGAGATTAAAGGTGTGCACCACCACACCCAGCTTTAAATCATAATTTTATGACATTGCTCTGCCTCCATGTCTTCATTTGCAAAATGGGGACAATCCTATGGGGTAATGAAAAGAATTAAAGGACTAAACACCCAATTCCTATCTGCCTGGCACAGGGCAAGGGCTCGGTATTAGTTAGCTTTTGTATCTTCATCATCATTATCAGTTTTGAAGATGTCCACAGACTGACAGAAATGTCCCTTGGGGTGGTTTTTTTTTTTTTTTTTTTTTTTTTTTTTCAAGGTAGGGTCTCACTGTGGTCCAGGCTGTCCTGGAATTCACTCTGTAGTCTCAGGGTGGCCTCGAACTCATGGTGATCCTCCTACCTCTGCCTCCCGAGTGCTGGGATTAAAGGCATGAACCACCATGCCCGGCTCTGGGATGCTTGTTTTTAAATAAGGCAGTGAAATTCAGAGACTTGAAGGGGTTTACCCAAGATTATACAAGTCTATAGTACCAATGCCTTTTACATTAAAACATTGCTATGTGTCCCCAAAGTCCTTCCAACTTTGCAACTTTCCAGTGATAGAGCTCTTATTGTCCCTTTTTACTGAACAAGATACAGAGGCAGACTTTTGCTTGGGCACACCCTCACATGAGAAACAGAACTAGAATCAGCCCCTCTGTGGCACCTTGTGACTTGCTTTGGCTGATGAGATGTTAATAGGCATGACTAAGTGAAAGGCTAAAGTGTGCTTGCAAACCTGGGCCCATCTATGCCTTTCTGCCTTCTCATAACCATGAGGTAAAGGTGTGGTACATTGCCTGCTAGTCACAGAAAAATGGAAGACAGACTAAGTCCATGGCTTTTGGCCATACTCTGCCCAGATCTGAACTTCAGTTGACCCATTCATTGGCCAATGAGGGTACAAACACATGCTAATTACTGTAGGCCACTGAGTTTTATATGTGTTCTTACTGTAACATTATTAGGCATTATTAGGTGGCAGTTGAATAATACAGGACCTATACTAAGTGTTTTCTGGATTTGCAACTTGCAAGAAAGGCATTGATCTATACTAATACTTCTTAAATTGTCATCTGCCTATTATTAGGCTGGGGGCCTTGCCAAATTGCATATTCCTATTCAGGAGTTCTGGACAGGGCCTAATACTTATTTTCTAATAAGTTCCAGGGAGACGCTAATGCTGTTGGCCCATAGCATAATGGGAACAAGGGCTGAGCATTTCTCATCTTCATTTCTTTGTCACAACTGCACTTGGTGAACATTTGAGTAGTGGATGGCCCACCTTCTGGGTAAGGGAAGGGCAATCCTTTTCGTTATAATGAGGCTCTTGTATGGTTCTGTAATGTTTCACACTCTTCTAATATCCAGCCTGGCCAGAAGGTGAAGCCATGTTAATATTTCCTCTGTCCATTTCCTGGCACTGAATGACCCCTTCAATTTTTTTGTTCTTTCTTCTTCTTGGAATTTGAATGTTCTCAGCAATCATTCTAGCTTCCAGTTTATTTTGGTTTCATAAACCACAGCAGACTTATAAGTCAGAATACAAGTTGAAGCCTTTAGTCAGGAGATACAAAATCTACCTTTTGTAGGAAATGGGAGGCAATAGCGTCTATGGCCATACCACCCCAAATGCACCTGATCTCAGATAAGACATAGGGATATGACAAAGGGACATTGGACAACATCAATACAGAGAAGAAGCTAGGCCACTTTTCTAACCTTTTTTTTTTTTTTCTTTTTTGAGGTAGGATCTTGCTCTTGCCAAGGCTAACCTGGAATTCACTGTAGTTTCAGGGTGGCCTCAAACTCACAGCAATCCTTGTACTTCTTTCTGCCTCCCAAGTGCTGGGATTAAAGGCATGCAGCCATACCAGGCCTAAGCTGTTTTTTTTTTTTTTTTTTTTTTTTTTGGTCCAGCATTCAATTTTCATCCCCATTCCCATTCCTATCACAACCACACATCACTATTATTGCCATTACCAGGAAAATTGAGCACTACAGGATTTTTATACCCCAGTCATTCTGAAAAGAAAGGAGAATTCTTTTCAAAGAGACAGGATCTCTTTCCTTTCTTCAGTTTTTCATAATAGACTGTAGGTCAAATGATGATATTTTAATTGTATGTACAGAAATATCATACTGGAATTTAACCTCCAGATTCTGTGAAGTTTTTTTCAAGGCTACTCCCGGTCTGTTGTAGATCCTAAATATATTATGTAAGTGTATTAAAAATATGACTATGATTTCTTAATAAGCTAAACATGCAGCTGCCATATGACCGAACCATTTTGCTCCTAAATATACACCCAACAGAAATGAAAGCACATGTTCACATAAATGTTCACGGCATCTCCATTTTAATGCTTCCCAAATAAGAAACATCTCAAATGTTTTTCAATGGGCCTGTACATTAGCATGCTGTAGATGGAACCATACAATGGAATACGAACTGGCAATTAAAAGGAACAAATTCTCTATGCACAAAACAACAAGAATAATTCTCCAAATCATTATGTGAGCAAAGAAGCCACATCATTCAATATTATGCATTATGTGTGGTTGTACTGACATGAAAGTCCAGGAAATGCCCAATGAACCTATCATGATAAATGACAGATCATGGCTGCCTAGAGATCACAAGGGAGTACAAGAAAACTTGTGGAGATTTATTACCTTCATGATGGTGATGTTTTCACAGTTGCCAATATTGTCAAATAATTTGTTTTAAATATGTGCAGTATATTATTTTTCAATGACACCTCAAAATACCGTATTTTAGTAATTAATAATATGAAAACTACTTCTCTTCTCTTCACAACATCACCATCTCTAATGATGGCTTTGCACTAAAGCATTAGATATGTGTGTGTGTGTGTGTGTGTGTGTGTGTGTGTGTGTGCATGCACACTTATGCACATGTATGTGCCTGTGTTTTTGTTTGCCATTGATATGAAGATTCTACCTGGATGCTATCAAGTGAGTCTCTAATACCATTTCCACTTTCCTGTGTCTTACATACAGATTCCACTATACCTTGTTATTTTTGAAAATAGATATGTAGTATCCAGCAGGAAATGGCCTGGCCTATTGCCTTTAAAGTCTACCTGCCCCTTTCCAGGCCACTGCTGTTGAATATCTGGGGATTGGGTTGCCCCAAATTGCAAGCCTGGCAGCTCAGAAACCCAAACTTGAAGACATAACTCTCCCATTCCATGCACTCCGCTTCAATATCTCTTCCAGAGAGAAGGAGGAATGCTACTTTCTTAGAGGCGTATCAATCACAGACAGTGCTCTATGCAAGATGATTCAGTTTACTAAAATATGCAAGGGTCACTGCCAACAGGAAGAGGGGGTAGTTAACCTACTGTTTTTACTTCTACTAAGTTTACAGAAATAACTTTCCACTGACACCTGCTGGTCTGTGCTTGGGGAGTTGATGTTAAGCTATTTATCAAGTCATCTCATCCTGCCTTCTCAGGCAACTTCACACAACTCTGAGGATTTCCCATTGTCATTCATCCTCCCATTTAAATGACTAAGTGACCATAGGGTCAGTTTCTCAAGGGGAAAATGGACCAGCTGTACCACTAAACACTAGGAATCTGTAGTCTTGGCCTAAACCCAATTTTTCTCAGCACTGAAGTTTAGAATTCTCTTCCCTCTGGCTCTGGGAAGGAATACAGTATTGGATTCTGTTGCTGACCACATTATATCCTTTTCTGAGGCTAACAGACTTCATCACTGTTATTGACAACACACAGCACGTGTTTCATGGAAACTGTGCTCCGTACCTTTCCAGAGACTTTCTACACTGCTGCGCTCCAGATTAAGTCATCAACACCAGTGATTAACATTTGGGTAGTGTGGCATGACACTGAGATATCTTCCAGACAAGATCCCAGGATTCCTGGCAAAGGAAGGGACAGAAGGGCAAGAAGGGAACAATATTAACTGACTAAGTGATAAATGAGGTAGGCATAGTGCTTAGTCCTCAAATGAATGCTGGGTACCATATTGCCTCTTGACCATATACACAGAAGACAGTAAATTGAGTGTTGTATATTTTATGTTCACACCTTCTTATGAAGCTCTTATATGCAGTTTAAATATGATGCAATGTGAGATCTGTTGTCTTTTCTGAACAATATTCCTTCTTGCCCTTCTTTGAACTGGTGGAATATAATACAAACGTTAAACAGACACCACTATCCTAGTCCCTAAATAATTTCCTGTCTTTGGGGGGATGAGCAGATATGGAGGGACAGACAGCCTTCACTATCACAGAAGAAAGGGATTTGACTACCATCTTTTTCTTTCACAAAATTACAAAATCCAGAGCCTAAGGTTTGCAAAAGAAAAATGTTCTTAGAAATTGAGAGGAAATAAGTGGGGCATGTTGGCAAATGCCTTTAAACCCAGCACTTGGGAGGCAGAGGTAAAAAGGACTGATGTGAGTTTGAGACGAGCCTGGGACTACCGAATGAGTTCCAGCTCAGCCTGGGCTTGAAGGAGATTCTACCTAAAAAAAATAAGGCTAATGCAAACATGTTCAAGAAACTGAGATAACCTAAATTAGAGAAGACAGACTCACTGTTAGAGAACAATCTTCAAACCTTGTGTTATTGTTTGAAAAGAGAACACTAGAGAGATAAGTAACAGGACAAGAAGTTATAGCATAAAAAATGCCAAAAAGCAAATCAAAAGAAGGATGTTCTGATAGCAGAGGTTGTTAAAATTCTCTAATGAAACCCCAGATTTTTGAGGGCATCCTCCAACCTCAGAGATAAATGGCTTTTAGATCATGGCTGAAAAAAAATTATTAGAAGATGCTATATAAATAATAGAATGTTCACCTTTATAAAAAGAAATAAACTGACTGGGAGACATGGCTCCATGGTTAAAGGAGCTTGCTCCTCAAGCCTGCCAACCAGAATTTGGATCCCTAGAACCCACATGAAACCATACACAGAGTGGTACACACTTCTGTAATCACAAAACACCCATGACAATGGGAGGCGAGTCAGGTGAATTCTGAAGTTCATGGGCCAGCTAGGCTGGCCTTCCCAGGAGCAAACAACAACAAACAACAACAATAACAATACCAACAACATGAAAAGAAAGGACCAACAGCCTGAGGTTGTCTCTGACCTCCACATGTGTGCTGTGGCACCTGCACACCTATACATACATATCAAGGGAATAGGTGGTAAAGCATTTGCCTGATATGTTTTAAAAATCACCTGCTAGGGAAATGGATGGATCTGGAAAGGATTATACTAAGTGAGGTAACCCAGGCTCAGAAAGCCAAACGTCACATGTTCTCTCTCATATGTGGATCCTAGCTACAAATGTATAGACTTGTGTGTGAACTGGAACCAAAAATAGGTACCAGAAACCAGTAATCTGGTAAAAGGCTATAAGGGAGGGAGGAAAGGGAAGGACTTAAGTGTATGGTATTACACATATGTAAGTAGAAGAACTGATTACAGGGAGGGGAATGGCCTAAGTGAGGCCATGGGAAGAGAATGCATAAAAGAAGGGCAGGGGGAGGGTCAATTTAAATTCAAGATATTGTGAATAAGACTTATGTAAAATTATTTTTTTGAATAATGGCACATCTAGAAGCTGTAGACTGTTACTAGAAAATTTTCAGTACCTGGGATGGGATACCTTCCAGTGAGTTGTTGGCCAAGGAGGTCCTGGTAGCCTCCAAAACATTAAAGGCTTTTGCCAAAGCCCTTGGTTTCCTTTGAGAAAAAGATAGTAAGACCCTATTGCTGAAGACATCTCTTGCCTGAGAGGCAAGGTCACTGAGAAAGCAAGATGGTGCAGAGCAGAAAACCTTCTCCCTGTAGACCAACCAACAGAAAGCTGGAAAAAGCTGCATTGCATGCAGTGTATGGGAGACAGAAGTCATCAGCAGTGGAAACAGTGGATGCTGAATATTCAAATTTGGCCAGACAGGCCCAAGGACTGAACAGGTGCAATGTGGCATGTCTACTCTTGGGGTAACCAGCTGTTCCATAATTGGACTGAAGGCCTTCTCTACAGGAGGGAATACATACCTGGTACTGAAAAACCTAAGCAAAAGTCAATGGAGGTGTGGTCATGAGCCTTAGGGGTATAAAGCCTGCTCTTGTATGACTAAATGTATATACTATTCCCACCAAGCTGCCCTGAAAATACTACACTTAATGCTCATATTCACATATTAATGCTACTCTCACTTCTGGTTAGAGAAGCTTCTCTTTTCAGATGGCGATGACCACTGGGATGACCCAAAAGGCAACATAGTGTTGAGAAGTGATGGAGGAGTGCCCAGCACTGAAACACCTCTGTCACACCCTCCAAGGCTTAGGGACCATTGCGGAAGAGGGGGCGGATAGAATGGAAGAGCCAAAGGAAGGGTATAACTCCTTACAGTGCAACTGCCCAGACAGACAGAAATTGGCCTCGATATCCATGACCTTCCAGTGCCTAGCAATACCATCGCAAGACCCTCAAAATAGAAAAAAAAAGATGATGACATCAAATTAAAAGAAAGACTAATGGAGAGAGGGAGGGGATATGATGGAGATTGGTGTTCTAAAGGGGAATGGGGAGAGGGCAGGGGAGGGGAGGGAAAATATGTTGTTTTTTGTATGTAAATATAGAAGGTGTCAATAAAAAATCAATTAAAAAAATCACCTGCTAAAGGATGGAAAAGTGGCTCAGTAGTTAAAGGTTCTTGCTTGCAAAGCCTGACAATGTAGGTTCAAATCCCAAGTACCCCCTCTCCTTCTGCTTACACATAACAAATAAATAATAAATGTTATTTTTTAAAATTAACTGCTAAGGTCTGGGGAGATGGCTTAGCAGTTAAGGTGCTAGTCTTAAGTGAAGCCTGAGGACCCAAGTTTGATTCCCCAGTACCCACGTTAGCCATATGTAGAACGTGGCACATATATCTGGAGTTCATTTGCAATGACTAGAGGTCCTGACATGCCCATTCACTCTATCACCTCTCTCTCTCTAATAACTAAATAAACATAAAACATTACCTGATAAGAAACTACATCCAATTTTCCTTTGAAACATGAATTAATAAAATTAAATAACTTAAAAATTCTGAAGGTAAACAAGATAAAACCCAGCAAACTGCCAAATAGCATTATGTGGGAGAATTCAATAAAGATGTCTAAAGCTGTAGGTTCATGGACATTTGACAAGATAAACTTTTTTGGAACGCACTTTTTGAGAACATATTTAGCAACATAAATGATTAAAATATGAGACCCAAGAAACATCAGCAGATAAACAAGTAATCTTTTGATTAAGGCAAGATAATTATTGAGAGCATAATAAAACTTGGAATAGCTGATTGCTAACAAATGTAATAAAAAGGAAAGATGAAAAAGAAAATATATTTTTATTTATTTCTATATTCTGTATATGAGACAGAAAGAGAAAGAGACAGAGAGAAAATGAAAATGAGCATGCACAGGCTCATGGAAATGAAATCCAGATGCAAACACCACTTTGTGCATCTGGCTTTACATGGGTCCTGGGGAATGGCACTTGGGCTGACCGGCTTTACAGCAGTACCTTTAACCACTGAGCCATACTCCCAGACCCCAAGAATTTTCTTTTCTTTTTTTGGTTTTTCGAGGTAGGGTCTCACTCTAGCTCAGGCCGACCTGGAATTCATGATGTAGTCTCAGGGTGTTCTTGAACTCATGGCAACCCTCCTACCTCTGCCTCCTGAGTGCTGGGATTAAAAGCGTGTGACAGCTGGCTACGTGCCTATCTCTGAGAAAGCATTCATTAATCTTTTAATTCTTAAAATGTAACCAGAAGATAGGTGTGAGTCATATATATATATATATATATATATATATATATATATATATATATATATAGAGAGAGAGAGAGAGAGAGAGAGAGAGAGAGAGAGAGAATATAAACATAGAGGGGTTAATTATTTTGCCAAAGCCACACAGATAAGCTGGTGTGGGACAAAAGAGAAAAATTGGAAGTTTGAGAACAATAAGTAAAATGGAAAAAAGTATCTTCAAATTCATCAGTATCCAGTATAATTATAAATGGTCAATTCATTGATGTATTTCATTAAAAAAGAAAATCTAGTCATAGAGCAACAATTATAGATAATAAATTTATTTTAAAAATGAATGTTGAAAAAAGTACATTCAAACAAATGTCAAAAGGATATAAAACTAAAGCAGGAGTGATAATATTAATAGCAGACAAAAAGTATTTATGATACAAGGCAACAAAGATGATAAATGAACAACTCTACCTAGTTAAAAAAAATACAACCACCAAAATGATGTTTTATATTGTAACACTATGAATTGTAGAAATGTAAATAAGGAATGATGAGCATGAGGCTAACAAGAACACGAAAGGCAACAACCTTAGGGTAAGAACATAATTACTTCAGGAATTAGCGGATAAGGAGAAAATAAATCAAGGCTTGGGAGCTTTATATTACTAACAATCTTGATCATATAGGGCCTTTTTGTTATGTGTTTAGTGTGTCTGTGTGATGTGTGCACAGGTGTGTGCTCCCTGTGCACATGTGTGTGGAGGCCAGAGGAGATCATCAGGTGTCTTCCTCTATTGCTCTTCTGCCTCATTTTTCTTGACAGAGTTTCTCACTGAACCTGGGGCTCCCAGCCCAAGCCTTAGAAATCCTCTTGTCTGTACCACTCTCAGCACTGGGGTCACAGGCATGCATAGCCATACCCAGCTGGTGATCGAACTCAGGTCCTCATGCATGTGCAGCAACAACCCATTAAACCACTTCACAAAGACTATGAAAACATTAACTTGTTGTATAAGCTTATTCTATGACTAAATTTTATATTAATAACATTAAAATATGTGATTTTTAGGCTGGAGAGATGGCTTAGCAGTTAAGGCGCCTGCCTGCTAAGCCTAAGAACCCGGTTCCAATCTCCAGGTCCCACATTTAGCCAGATGCAAAGTGATGCAAGGGCGCACGCATCTGGAGTTCGTTCACAGCAGCTGAGAGACTGCTGGTGCACCTATTCTCTGTCTCCCTCTCCCTCTCTCTCTGTCTGTCTCTCTCCAAAAATTTTTTAAAAAATGTGATTTTCTGGGAAAATATGAATTAGTACAATTGGTTAAAGAAATGTTACCTAATTTGAATAGGCTATCGATTATCGGATAACCTGGAATACTAATCTCTAAATATCCCAACCAGATATGAGCATTACAACAATCTTTTAATAAACAGTTAAACTTACTTGTTATAATTATTTAAATTGATGTTTAAAAATAAAAAAAGATTTTGAAATTTTTGGCATGAGACTGTAGATATCAGTACTGAAGTGAGTGATGCTAATTCCTGTGCATACTTAAACAAACAAAGCACCTGCGTGTATACATTGCTAAAATGTAACCTTTTAAGAGTCCAGAACAAAATTGATGAAAATTTAAAAAATTAAAATCTCTTTACAATAGCAATCAAATCTAGAGAATAATTCTAAAACAAAATGTGAAAAATGTAAGAAAAACTAAATAATAACACTTAAGAAACAGATACCTTTATTTCCTCAGTAGAATTAAAAATGATACTCTCAATTCTCCTGAATTATCTAAAAACATTTAAAATAATTGTCATGAAAATCTTAATGATGTTTTAGTGTGTATGTATGCATATGTGTGTGAGTGTGTAAGAACATATGTGTGTATGCAGGTACACATGGATGCACATGTATGGAGGTCAGAGGATAACCTTGGTGTCATCCTCAGGAACACTGTCCACCTTTATTTTATTTATTTATTTATTTTGGTTTTTCGAGGTAGGGTCTCACTCTGGCCCAGGCTGACCTGGAATTAACTATATAGTCTCAGGGTGGCCTTGAACTCAAGGCGATCCTACCTCTGCCTCCTGAGTGCTGGGATTAAAGGCGTGTGCCACCACGCCCGGCAGTCCACCTTTATTGAGACAGATGTCTCATTGGCCTGAAGCTCACCAATTAAAATACTCTGATTGGCCATAGAGTCCCAGGAATCTGTTTGTCTCTATCTCCCCAGTGCTAGGATTGCAGATGTGTGCCACCACACCTGGTATTTTTTTCTGGGCTCTGAGGCTCAAACTAGAGTGTTCATGCTTGTGAGGCCAGCACTTTTCTGATTGAGGTATATCCCTAAACTCTTTAATGATTTTTTAAGCAAAAATATTCTAAACTTCACTTGAATTCATTTTATAAGAATTTCTAAGACAAAATTTAAAAAGAACATTTCCTCTACTGAAAGATACTATGAAACTACATTACAAAAAAAGGTGTTTTTTTTTTTGGTTTTTTTTTTTTTTTGTACATGAATAGATGCATGGAAGTTAGGAACAGACATACATGTGTAAAAATTTCAGCATATGATAAAATGGTATTTTATATGAATGAAAGTAGAATGGGGTATTTAATAGGTATGATAAGACAGTTGGATATTCATTTGGGATGTGTGTGTGTGTGTAAAAACCACAAATAAAGTAGATTGTGGCTGTAAAATGTAAATATAAACCTACTAGAACAGAATATAGTTAAATATTTTCGTAGTACTTAACCAAAGGTCATAAGGTCAAATACATTTAAGACAGAAAGCTGCTAGATGGGCAGAGGCAACATAAAAATGGCCAGGTTGTTCAAACTATTTACAAAGCACATTAGACAAAAAGATCAGTGTGGTAGGTATGCTATAAAAACACCTCAAGGATTCCTTCTGGTTCAGATTCTCCTTTGCAATGCAGTTTTTTGACTCCTCCCCTCAAGAGGCAGAATATAGTTTTGGTGCCTGAGAATCAGAGCTGGTCCCATGTTTTGTTTGGGAAATAAAATGTAACGAAAGTAACCATGTGCAAGTGTGTGCAAGGGCTTTGGGACTTGTGCTTTTATTTATGTGCTGCTCTTGATCCACCATAAGGATGAGAGGAAAGGAGGAAAGAGCACCAAGGTGACAGTCATCAAACTTAGGTGTGAGCTCAGTGTACCTCCTCATCCGTGGTGAACTAACAGATGGCTTCGCTGCATGAGTAAGTTAAGGGGAGACAAACAGAAGAACCACCTGGCTGATCCCAGAGCAAGATGCTGACATAAAAACTCATGAGCAAATGAAATGGTGGTTCCATGAAACTACTAGATAGTGGATGGTTTACTATGCAGCAGTAGTGAAGTGGGAAAATTAGGCATCATTTATAAAGAAATCCAGGGCTGTAGAGATTTCTCAGTGGTTAAGGTGTTTGAAAAACCTAAGGATCTGAGCTTGATTTTCCAGTATCCATGTAAAGCCAGATGCACAAGGTGGCAAATGCATCTGGAATTTGTATGCAGTGGCTAAAGGCCCTGGAGCACTCATTCTCTCTCTCTCTCTGTCTCTCTCAGTAAATTAATATAAAAAAAGAATTCCAAGCCGGCGCATGCCTTTAATTCCAGCACTCAGGAAGCAGAGGTAGGAATATCGCTGTGAGTTCGAGGCCACCCTGAGAATACAGTAAATTCCAGGTTAGCCTGAGCTAGAGTGAGACTCTACCTCGAAAATACAAACAAACAAGCAAAAAACAAAACAAAACAAAACAAAACAAACAAAAAAACCACTCCAATGATAAGAGAAAAGTGGGCATGCAAGTTGGGAAACAAGAAACATAAACGGATATTAACTTGAATCAAAGCTGGAGAAATAAGAACTGGTACTCCACATCCAGCCTGCCTGGCCCTACCCCATTAGAGCTGTGCCCTTACATTTTCTTAGTGCTCAGTTTCCTCCCCCGTGATGGCTATGGAAGTCATTCCTTATCTGTCATTTTATGCCTGTAGTTTTACAAACTGTGACATGAAAATATTAAGTGGAAATAATAGTAATTTGAAAGCTACAAGAACTTCTTCTGTGTTGAGTAGAGTGATAAAATCTCTCTTATTATGGTATATTATTATAATTGTTTGGCTTATTATAAATTATTAGTTTTAATTTCTTAGTGTCTAATTTATAAATTAACCTTCACCATAGGCATATATACAGGACAAAAATAGGACATCTAGGATTTGGTACTTTCTGGAATTTCAGACTCCTCAAGGATAACAGGACTACTATATATAGAACCTGGCCATGCCTTAGGCTTATTGTGAGGATTTTACATTTGCTTCTCATGCAACATGGCTTAGAAGAAACAGAGCATTTAAGAGGCTACACTATTTTCTTGAAAGCAACCGATGAATAAAGAGGGAGGACTTGCTCATAAAGATGGCAGATCGAGAACAGAATCACTGCATTATATTTCAGAGTTTGGTTTCCTTTAATGTTATTATAAAAATAATAACTTCAGGGGCTGGAGAGATTTCTTAGCAGTTAAGCGCTTGCCTGTGAAGCCTAAGGACCCTGGTTCGAGGCTCGATTCCCCAGTACCCACGTAAGCCAGATGCACAAGGGGCACATGCATCTGGAGTTCGTTTGCAGTGGCCGGAGGCCCTGGCATGCCCATTCTCTCTCTCTCTACTTGCCTATTTCTGTATCTCTCTCTCTCTCTCAAATACATAAATAAATAAAATATTTAAAAAATAATAATAAGTTCAGTGGTTTGTATAACTTCCTTAAATGTCACTGCTTTAATGAAGTTTAGTTTTGCCACTAAAAACCACTTCTAAACCTGAAATTTATTAGAAAGGTATTGTGAACATCAAACTAAAGAAGATGTTATTTTGATAATAATTGTTATTGCTTACAGAGTCTATATTTTGAAATGTCTTCCAGACTACTTTTATTATACATAATTGTTTTCTCATTATTGTTTAATTAAAGACACATGAAAGAATTAATCAAAGTATCTGACTAATGCAATACAAAGTTAGCCCAATAAAGAGGTAAGATTTCATTCAAAAGTCAAAAGGCTAACACTTCCACAAAATTTTATGTGGTTATCCTATAGAACTGTAGAATTTCACAGCAGATATTTTAAGAAATTGAAAACATTAGAAAGATGTTTCATAATCCACTAACCAATAAGATACTGAGTGTTCAAAGGACTTTACTGGAGACTCTAACAGTAATAGTCCATCCTTTACACCTGCAAATAAATAATTTTTTTTCAAAAACCAGATCCCCTAGAATGCTGAAACCACCCAAAATTCTTGTTAGATATTTATAAACATGAATGTAATATTATGTATTTAAGTATTTCCAAATGTAAGTATATGTATTTATAGTTGACCTAGTAAGACTGTAAAAGCCCATTCAAAGATGTAATGTGTTAAAAAGTTTTCCTCCTTGTTGCCAGCATTAGGAGTTTGCCAAGAACCTTGGAGTATGAGTATACAACTTGGGATATACTATACAAAATATGTGGGATACATTTTTACACTATAAAGTAACATAAGAAAATTAAGAAGCTTTTAGCTCTTCATTTTTATGGTAAGTTACCTGACCTGGGTTTCTCCATTTCAAACAGGGAGACTGCCAGTACCTAATTTTGGAGATTTTTTTCTTTGAAATTAAGAAGGTTAATAACTGTAAAGTGCTAACATATTGCTTGCTATATAAAATATATTTTATACGTCTTAGCTATTGTTGTTACTAATCTTGGCACTGTTTTATTGAGTGACCTTGAGACATCCAAATCACCAAATCTTAAATGAAAGTGTACCTCTTTGTAAATGATCCCCAGTACAGTACAATTTGGTCAAACTCACCATGGAACATTTCTTACTCAGCCAACATCAAATCTGGTATGTTTTAAACCAGAGATAACAAAAATAATATGTAATGATCAGTTGACTTTCTGCCTTTCTAACTGCTAAGAAGTTTTTAACAGCATAGATATCAGAGTCAATTACTTTAGGTGGGGATAAGACAGGCTTAAGATACCTGGAAAACACAATGGCCACCATTTTGTCTTCAAATACACCTGCTACTTGTGAACTCACGTTCTGGGACACATGAATGTCTTTTGCAGACCTCACTTGGCTGAGCATGCTCTGTCCATGTGAATCATAATGCCTTTGGGGAATTAGAGTGCCTAAGGAATGACTTTGGTCAGGAAGAATATAAAATTTTTATAATAAGAAATTACAGGAAAAAAGGAAAGTTATGAAGAAACCTGCTAAACTCATCATTCTACTTGGGTGAGTACTTTGAATGGTCACACAACCTGACCAGTTACAAGATGGGCTAAAGCCAGTGGATTAGCAGGTACTTGGGACTCCTGAGATCTTTAGGAGCATTATTCTTTCCACAGCCCCCATTTCTTCTCTCCTCTTGGGCTGTTTTTTTGGCCAAAGCCCCTTTGAGAATTCCACACAATTCTACCAGCTGCTTCTCTCATTAACTTACTGTTTGGGGCTGAAAAGGCCAAGACCAGGTTATTCTAATGATAGCAAACACCTCGTAAAGAAAGCTGCCAAATTTACTTTTCCATAGAACATCATTTTTACGGCTTTTCGTGAGTTCATGAGGAAAGTAACCAACATGTAGCAAATATGACTTCCAGAAATCTTGAAGATATTAAGCATTATTCCTGCGGTGTAAAGCTGGTTGGTGTGTTTCCCCACAGGGCAGCAACTGCTTCCATTTCATCATGGCATCCCTCTGTCACTGTACCCATTTACCCACGGGTGAAATTAGGATGTTTTTAGGAATGTCCCAAATTTAAAAAAAATGTTAAGCTTTGTGGTCTGGTTTGCATTGGTAAGGGTCACTTTGCTTTTCTGGCAGGCATTAAGCTTGGTGTCATTGACCATCAATTGGGAATGGGGGGTAAACTTCGGTCAGTTTCTTAATCTCTCTGTATCTTAGTTTCCCCTTCTGTAACAGAGGAGAATAACAGTATTATACTTCACAGGGTCAAGATGAAGTTAAATGAGTTAAACTCTGGAATGTGCTGAAAACCAGAGCACAGTAAATAAGTGCTATAGAGGTGTTTAAATGGATTCTTTTAACAGGGAAATTTTTTTTTTTAATCCCCCAAAGGTTGCATAACGATGCAATAAAAGGAAATTAGAAGAGGCAATGACTACGAAACCCTTTGGAAGAATCGATCATTCTTATCTCAAGATGACACAGTACAGAGTTTTAGAGGGTCTGGTGTGAGCTTTTAAGAGCCAGAGAATCCTCACGGTGTCCCGGTAAAACTTCTGCTTACTTCTGCAGGTTTACAGCTAGCTGTCACACCCCTAGACTCGCGGAGAAGCGCTTCCCAGGGCTGGAGGAAACCCCACATGGATAACCTTTACTCAGCAAAACCCACCTGGCATCTGAAGTGACGTGGAATGGAAAGGACAACCATTTCTAAAGCTAACTCCGAGGGGACACCCTAAGTCACCCCGGGGACAGGTGCTTTGGGCCCTCCGCAAGGTGCAGAGGCTCAAAGAGGGCATGGGAGCCGAGCAAGAGATGGGAGCTTCCGGGTAGTCTCCTCCAGAAATTACCTTTGACATGTCTTGGCAAGGGGCAGACCGACAGGAGTTTTTTTTTTTTTTTTCTCCCGAGAATAGTTTGGGAATATTATCTTACAAGGTCTACTTGCGTCGCTGGAGTATCGCCCCCCCCCACTCACGTTATTCGGCCTCTAAAGGGCAACCAAAGACTGGCACAGCATCCCCAAACAAACCTTTCTCCACTCTGGTCGGAGCATCCCAAACCTCGCACCCCGGGGTGCCTGACACTGTGACCGACAGACTGAGGCGAGCATCCGGCAGACCTCGGAGCCCTCCTAACCTCCAGGCACAGCCCCACGCTGTGCCCCTGCACAACCAGAGTTGCCCAGGCAAACCAGCTGCAAAAACAGCTGCACTTGGATGGGGCGGAGGACCCGCCTCCTCGCCCCCTCTCCCTGGCAGCCCCGGGGCCACCTTGCTTCCCGCGGCCGCGCGGCCCTCACCTGCAGCTGGGTCCCGCTAGCGTTGCCGGCGGTTGCGTCGGGCGGGTCTGCGGCGCGCAGGACGGTGATGTGCAGCGTGAGCAGCAGCAGCCCCAGCAGCAACAGCAGCTCGGCGGCCAGGCGCACCATCCTCTTGAGTCGCACGGCTTTAGGACCCCGCGCGGCGGGCGGCGGCGGCGGCGCCGGGGGAGGAGGAGTCGGAGTCCCGGAGTCCCGCAGCGCGGCTCCCGCCTCGGCCCCCGCAGGGGCCCCGTTCCCCGGGCCCGCAGGGCTGGAGTTGGGCTCGGCGGGAAGCGCGGGGTCGGGGGAACGCGAGCCACCGCCACCACCGCACCACAGCGGAGCCACCGCGGGGCCGGGGATGTCCAAGCCCGCTGCGGAGCAAACCCCGGCGCTGCCTGGCGGCGGCGATGGGGACCGGGGACTGTCTCGGACCCAGGCCGGGCCAGGGGCCACCCTGCGGGCAGGGGGCGGCGGCGGGGCGGGCGCAGCCGAGCCCCCGAGCGCACATGGGCGCTCCAGATGTGGCCGAGGCGCCGCAGCTGGAGCGAGAGCGGCCGCCAGAGGAGCGCGGGGAACCCGAGGAGGAGGAGGTGGAGGAGAAGGAGGAGGAGGGCTTCAGCGGCCGCCCGGAGTTACCTCCACGCTGGGCTCCCCCGCCCTCGCCGCCTGGAGCCACTCACCCGGCGAGCCACCTCCCTCACTCCGCGCTCCTCGGCACCGCCAGCCTCGCCGCCCTGCTCGCGCAGTCCGGAGGGAGGCTGGCCGTGGACGGAGCGCTCCGGATTCACCGAGGTTGTCACTTCTTGGGGCTAGCTGGGGCTCCCTAACCGGTGTGCGTCCGCCTGGTGGGCTGTGCCAGATGCGCTACCCGGGTCGCGGTGGCGGGGGACAGAGTCCTCCGCTCGCACTAGGGCTCGGGACTGCTGGCGAGTGGTGGTGGTGGTGGGGCGCCTGGGCGACTGGAGGAACCTTTATTGGCAGAGTAGAGCTGGAGTTGTAGTGATGGAGAGCCCAGGGGTCGGGCAAACCAGGTGTCTGTGACTGTGCGCCCCAGCCTAAGGCAGGCGGAGTTGGTGGGAGTGACAAAGTGTCGTTCTGGAAGATTTTGACCCCTGCTTGGGAGCGCGGGGCTCCTGGTCCCTGGGTGCCCAGCGCCCGGCAGCGCCTGAGAAAGGCAAGTCTGATTGTCCCCCAGCGCGTCGCGTTCGGAGCGCAGGTGTCGCGCGGGAGGCGGCAGTGGCGCGGTGCACGCGTGGCGGAGGCGCTCGGGACGTCGGTGGGGCCCTAGCAGTGACTTCTCAAGCTCAGGCAGGGAGGCTCGAGTCTGAGGGGACTCATCCTGGGGGCGCCGCGCCTGGAGGGGACTTAGGGGCTGCGGTAACGCAGCAGCTGCTTTGGCTCCAACGCCTCATGACCGCTTTGCAGCCTCGGGCTCCGGCGCGGGGCTCATGCCTTGCAGTAGCAGCTGGCGGGTAGAACTGCTCCGGGCTTTAGCAGGATCCTCGCCTTGCCTCGGACGCTAGAGCAATCTGGATGCCGCTGTGGGCGCGGGTCACTGTACGTTCCCTTCCTTGATGGTGGGATTCTGGCTTCAGCCTTCTCGGAGTGGCTGGCGTTTTGGTGAGGCTGGAACCTTTTATACCGTGCTGCCTCCGCCTCCCACCCTGTCCCTCCTCCTCCCTCTCCTGAGCAGGCCCACCCCTGCCCTCCCACTGAGTCCATCCCCTAGTCAAGAGTTTGCGCACAGCCATTTTTATACATTTCCATTTTGCACCCAGACCCCAGCGCCACTGCATGAAGCCTCCGGATTCTCCTTTGACCATTGAAATCAAACTAACAAAGCTTCCGTACAGGCACGCCATGCCCTCCTCCCTTTCTGCCCTCTTTCTCCGCGACCTAGAAAGTGACCGAAGATTCTTAATTTCAATTACTTTTCCAGCTCAAATCTTTATGCGAGACACCTCAGCCAAGTCTTATTCAAATCAAGACAAATTCTTTCGCCATTCCCAAATTTCCTAGGGCCACTGTGGCATTTTCCGGAATTTAAATAGCAATGGTTCATTATGCTGGTTGCATTTATGAGGGTGAGGGGAAAGGAACGGTTATATGCCTCTTTCTAAACGCCTGAAGCATCTTTAAAATTCCAACCAGGCCCAGCATCTCACTAATAAATTGGTAGCTATTTATAAAGTTCAGGACGATATCCATTCGTTTTCAGTAGCTGTAGATTACCCTCCTCAAGGTAGAGGCGCTCCTAGGGGTGGGTTTGAAGGGAGTGCTTGCTTTGGACTTTAAGGCTGCCTGGCCTGTCAGGCATCTTATTGCCACGTCCAGGCTCCGAAATGCCAAAAGTTGTGAAGTGGAGCACCGAGGGAAGAGATCGAAACAATAAACAATAAACGGTGGCGGCTCAGATGGGAGATCAAAGGGGATCCTCGCAGCTTTAGAATCCCATAAGTATTCGCCTGTGAGTTTTGTAATTAGAATGACTTGGGGTAGGGAGTAGAATCAGCACGGAGGCAGAAGATCTATGATAGCAAACTAGAATCCTGTAACCATAGACAGTTCAAGAATGACTGTACCTCTAGTGGGCTTGTACCAGATGTAACGTGGACACACCAGGACAAATGACTCCTATTGCCAAAGGCAGGCTGGTCTAAATTAAGACCCAAAGGCTGCTGTGGCCTGTCATTTTCCCCCCACACACATAGCCTCCACATGTCTCAATTGCCTTTCCTGTCATTTAAAAGTTATATGTTTTGATCCTTAGGAAAAATGACTTTTAAAAATCTCTTGAAAGAAACCCTAGCAATGAATGTAAATTCTTATAAGATTGTAAGTGGAGAGTTAGAGATCAGAATATTTGTAAAATGTTGCAAAAATTGTAAATTGAATTTTGGGGTCAGGTGCCATTGTTAAATGTAGAACAAATATGAAAGAATGCTACTAAAGTCCCTTCACACTAGGCAGTCCAAATTCAGTGAGGGGAGTTTATGTTCTAGTAAGCACATGGCAGTTTCATTGACTTCACATTCCATAAGTAAAGTTTCCAAACAAGGTTACCAGGAGTGCCTTGCTTTTGAGGGCTTATGACTTGTATGGAAACAGAGTTATATTTTTAATAGCCTAAACCAACTACATTTCAAGCATATTTATGAAATTGTGCCAGTAGTTGATGAAAGCTTTAAAATCCTACCTCCTGGGGCTGGAGAGATGGCTCAGCAGTTAAGCCACTTGCCTGCAAAGCCTAAGGACCTGGGTTTTATTCCCCAGTACCCACATAAACCCAGATGCACAAGGTGGCACATGCGTCTGGAGTTCATTTGCAGGAGCTAGAAGCCCTGGTGTGCCTAATCTCTCTCTCTCTCTCTCTCTCTCTCTCAGTTAAATAAATAAAATATTTTAAAATTCCTTCCCCCTTCAGAATTGCCATAGCACTGTATTCATATCCTTCTTACAGGACTAACTATACACCCATAGAATGTGTCTCTTTGCATATTTATCTTCCCAGAAGACTTGGATCAAACCACTTTTGTGGTAGAACACTCTAGAACTCTACCCTTAACCCCAGTGGACTGTTTCCTTCTCCCTAGCTTCACAGCTAGAGATCATTTTTCCAGCCACTTTTGGATCTAGTGGTGGAGGAGACAGGGGAAAGTTAGCTTCTCTCAAGCAGTTAGCCAGGGGCCAGAGCCCAAAGAGAACCAGCTGTCACTCCAATGGCTTTGACAGCTGGAATTCAGCGTCTGATCCAGTCTCCTCCACAATGGCAACAACGCCCCCTGCTGCTTTCCCCGGCTGGAACACTACCTCGGTGGGCTAGCCTTTGGGTCAGCCCCCTGAATCCACAGGCCAGCCAGGTCTTTCCCCTACATATCTGAGTCTGAAGACGGAAATCTATTCTAATGAACTATAAAGGGTTTAACCTCCCTCTTTTCTCTCCCTTCCACTTTGGCGATCTGACTGACTTCAGGCTCCTTTCATCCAAGCACTGTGTAAGTGCATCCTCTCTCAGCAGTCTGGCTATTGAGAGAGGGGAAGGCTCCCATTATCTGTGTGGGTACTCTTCTGCTCGTTCCACACATGTACTCTGTTTCCAGATATCTTTTTCCCTTTGATTCTCCTTTAAACTCTGGATCTATCACGTCTGTATTTCCTCTGAACTCTGGGCCTGCTACATGTATAATTCCTCTAAACTCGGTTCTACCATGTGTGTAATAACTCTTTTGATTTTCCCTGTTACTCATTATTCCAGCATCTGAATTTCCTGGTTTCTGCTGTGGTGCTTTCCCTCTGTTATTCTTTCTTAAGCTCCACTTACTTAACTTTGTAACTTTCTCCTATGAAGAGGTACAGGTTTGATGCTTTTATGCTTTGTTCCCACAAGAGGGTGTGGATGTTTCCTGTAAATCTTTAGCATAGCCTTCTAGGTCCTGTCTTCCATGTGCATTGCAACTACTCTAGCCTCTTCCTAGTACCAGTGTTCCCTAAACAAAATCCCACAATTCATAATTTCTCCCTAAATAAACACGGTCTCTTTAATTTATCCTTCTCGAGTCCATTTTTATCAATTCTTTGTTAAAATAAGGATAAGAACTCCAAAACTGGGGTTCATAAGTTGGGTGGAACCCTGCTGAACTTCACAATCTTGCATCAGTGGGACTATAGTGCCCTGTTACTGCTATATCTGGACATGAGACACCTGAGTGATTATTAACAGGTCTTCCCTTTCCATCTGACAGGCCTCAGAGATGGAAGGAGCCATTGGGGAGGAATAATTGCATTTAACTTTGTTCAAGTGAGAACTACCCCTTTCAGTTCAAACACACTGTGCTTGGTATTTCTCTCAAGTAATGTTGCCTATCGTGGCAGGTAGTCTTCACAGGGACACCTGCCTTGTTATATTTCTAGAACTGAGCATGAGCCATACAGAGTTGTTTAGGTTTTTATTTTTATTCTTTAAAATCTATTCTTTTCTAAACTTTTTACTGAGAATTTCCATACATATAGACAATGTACCATGATCCTAATACCCTCCCACCAACCTCGGTTAGTCCTCTTCCTCCAATGAAACCCTTATTTCCAACTAGTCTGTCTTCTACTTTGATGCTATTATATGTTTCCTCCTATGATGCAGGTCTTGTATAGGTAGTGTCAGCCACTGTGAGGTCATGAATACCATGGCCACTTTTATCTGGAAGACAGTATTGTAAGTGCTGCTCCCCTTCCTTTGACTCTTAGCTTCTTTACACCACCTCTTCCACAATAGTTATGTTTTTTTCTGTTAGTGTATATTAATCATACAAACTAAAGAGGTTCATTATGACATTTCCATACATGCATGTAATGTACTTTGATCACATTATCTTCTCTATTACCCTGCTCTATCATTTCTTCTGCCTGTCCATCACTTTCCTCTTCTATATTCCTAATAGTCTTCCTTTTACATTCACATCCTACCTGGTGCTGCTGGAGAGATGACAAGGAATACATGTCTGTATGGGACTGGCTCATTTTACTTGATATGGTGATCTCTAGTTCCATCCATTTTCCTACAAATGATATGACACCAATTTTTATGACTGAATAAAACACCATTGTGTGTATGTATCTCATTTTCTTCATTCCTTCATCTGTTGGTGGGCACCTACGTCAGTTCTATACCTTAGTTATTGTGAACAGTGCAGCAATAAACATGGATGTGCAAGCATTTCTGTGCCATGATGACTTAGATTCCTGCTGTATACCCAAAAGTGTTATAACTGAATCATATGGTAATTCTAGCTTTATGTTTTTGAGGGACCTTTATATGAATTTCCATAGTGTCTAATTTCCATTCCCTTAGAAATTTTGTCAACATTTGTTGGTTTTTGTTTTCTTGATGAAAGCCGTTGTAGCCATTCTGACTAGAGTGAAATTCAGTTTCAAAGTAGTTTTGATTTGTACTCCTCTGACAGGAAGGCTGTTGAACACTCTAAAGTTGGCTCTCCTTGGACTCATATCTACTTCTGCCTGGCATATGAATATGCTTGGCTCTTCTGTCTCTTTATTTGTGCATGTCGTCAGAGACTTTGTACTTATCTCAGTCTTATATATGTGGTAGGCTAACTTAATTAGCTAGAATTTTCTTTTTTTTTAGTTTAGTTTTTCAAGGTAGGGTTTCACTCTGGTCCAGGCTGACCTGGAATTAACTATGTAGTCTCAGGGTGGCCTCGAACTCACGGCGATCCTCCTACCTCTGCCTCCTGAGTGCTGGGATTAAAGGCGTGTGCCACCACACCCTGCTCTTAGCTAGAATTTTAAAAATATATTATTTATTTGAGAGAGAGAGAGAGAGAGAAAGAGGCAGATAGAGAGAGAGAATGGGTACACCAGGGTGTTCAGCCACTGCAAATGAACTCCAGACACATGCACCACCTTGTGCATCTGTCTTATGTGGGTACTGGGGAATTGAGCCTAGGTCTGTTGGCTTCACAGCCAAGCACCTAAGCCATTAAGCCATCTCCCCAGCCCTTGGCTAGAATTTTTAGAGAGTAAGAGAAATTACAAATAAGCCACAATGCCTATACTAAATATAACTGAAGAGATTGTGGATTCATTGTGGTCTGTTATAGTCAGGATTTTTTTTGTGTGTGTGTGTGTTTTTTTTTCATTTTTTGGTTTTTCAAGGTAGGGTCTCACTCTAGCCCAGGCTGACCTGGAATTCACTATGTAATCTCAGGGTGGCCTCAAACTCATGGCAATCTTCCTACCTTTGCCTCCCGAATGCTGGGATTAAAGGCATGCGCCACCACGTTCGGCATAGTCAGGATTTTATTGGTTTCCCTTTAAATTTTACTAAAGACTGGCATAAGCAGTAAGAGATCAGTATTAGTGTAATTTTTATACATATATATATATATATATATAAAATAAAGAGAAACCATAATAAATCATCACACACCCAAAACTAACTCCACAAATTATGTTCAGTCTTGTTATTTACATGGTAATCTTTGTCTGCAATTTTGTGTTGGGTAGATTGAGTTACCCAGATCAACAATTCTAAGTACTTCATCGATTTTTCTTTTTCCTTTCCTTTCCTTTCCTTTCCTTTCCTTTCCTTTCCTTTCCTTTCCTTTCCTTTCCTTTCCTTTCCTTCCCTTCCCTTCCCTTTCCTTTCTTTTCCTCTCCTCTTCTCTTCTCTTCCCTTCCCTTCCCTTCCCTTCCCTTCCCTTCCCTTCCCTTCCCTTCCCTTCTTTTCTTTTCTTTTCTTTTCTTTTCTTTTCTTTTCTTTTCTTTTCTTTTCTTTTCTTTTCTTTTCTTTTCTTTTCTTTTCTTTTCTTTTGGTTTTTCAAGGTAGGGTCTTGCTCTCAGGCTGACCTGGAATTCATTATGTAGTCTCAGGGTCGCCTCTAACTCATGTAACTCATGGTGATCCTCCTACTTCTGTCTCCCAAGTGCTGAGTAACTTCTTGGGTTATTAGATCAGTTGTCATGGTATTGCAGTGCTTGTGTTAAGTAAAATAAACAGTAACCTGACACAATGTCACAATGCCTAAATTATTCACCTGACTTCATCTCCTCATGTAGGGATACCATCGGATCTCATCATACAAAGATATTTTGAGAGATATATTTACATAACTATTATAGTACATTGCTATAATTTTTCTATTTTATTATTGTTGCTCATATGTAATTATGCCTGATTTATAAATGTAAACTTTAACATAGGAATGTATGTATAGGAAAAATGTAAGATGTATAGTTTGGTAGTAACAGCACAGTTTTAGGCATCCACTTGGGGACAAGAGGGTACTTCTTAGTTATCATAAACTTCCGCCTTAGATTATTTTGAAGCAAATTCATGACACCATAGCACTTCATTTGTACATATTTAGTATATAAATCAAAAAGGTAAGTGCTCAAGCTGGAGACATTTCTCAGTGGTTAAGGTGCTTGCCTACAAAGCCTGGAGACCTGGGTTCAGTTCCCCAGTACACAGGGGAACCAGATGCACAAAACGGTGCATGTATCTGGAATTTGTTTGCAGCAGCTTGAGGACCTGTCCATTCTCTGTCTCTCTTTTATCTCTCTCTGCTTGCAAATAAATATATACATACATAAATACATTTTAGAAAGGCAACTGCTCAGTTTGAAAACAATTTAAATATATGAATATTTTGAATAGACTCTAAAACAGACTTGAGAAGTCAAAAGCAGTCAGTCCTTTTCTGCAAGAAAGAATAATTAGCATATAAGGACCATGGTGGAGGCTGTTATGTGTTCATCACACATGTTTCCTGTCCTTCCAGAATAGCTATAGATAAAAGACATTTCCCATTTCCCACTATCTTTTCCACTTAGGCATAACCGTGTGATTCCTGTATTAGTCAAGGTAATGCAAGTTAGTTTCTATAACAAACATCAAGCTGATTTGAGAGGATGAAGTCAGAGTCTATTTCTGGGTTTTCTGAGCAAAGGTGGGTAGAGATGATATGTGCCTCTTTCATATTTCTAGTCCCTAAAAATATCCTGGATATAGGTCTCTCTTTTGTCTTGGCTTGATGTTTCTGCCCAGGGTGAAGCTTAGAACACTGACCAATCTGGGTCCATGGAGCAAAACCCTTACCCAACATTTGCCTAGGGAATCCCTGGAGCTATTTGTAGTTTTGGAAATAAACTCTTTTTTTAAAAAAAATATATGTTAAGCCAGTAAAATGTGGAGCTACAGAAACTTGTATAACCTTGACTGAAGCAGGCAGTAGTGTTCTGCAAGAGGAAGATGGCAAACATGTTCCTTAGGGGACTAGATAGTCAATATTTTTTGACATTCTTTTTCTTCTTAATTAGTTATGTATATAGTGTATATACAGCCATCGTTAGCCTTCTCCCTGTCATCCCCCAATGGAGATTGTGGGTATTTTTGTCTTTGTTTTCCATATGGTTCCAGTCACAAATGCTCTGCACTGCTGTTTCAGTGGGAAGGTAATTATAGAAAACACATGGATGAATGAATGAATCAATGAGTGAATAAATCAATGAAGCTATTTTGATAAAACACACAAATAGCTGGACTGAATGACTCGGTTTGACAACCCTCCCTGTAAGAGACTACCTCATCTCACCACCTTGTCTTGGATGCCACAAAGGCATTTATAGTGCAGCGGAGTTCAGATGGCCTCTACTTACTAGCCATGTGACATAATTCTCCTTCTCTGAGTCTTGGTGTTCTCATCGTTAAATTAGGGCTAAGTAGCCGTGCGTGGTGGCACACGCGTTTAATCCCAGCACTTGGGAGGCAGAGGTAGGAGGATGGCTGTGAGTTCGAGGCCACCCTGAGACTATATAGTGAATTCCAGGTCAGCCTGGACCAGAGTAAAACCCTACTTTGAAAAACCAAAAAAAAAAAAAATAATAATAATAAAATAAAATAAATTAATTAATTAAAAGTTAACAATTTAAATTAAGGCTAAGTATGTCTATCTCAGGACTCTTGTGAAGTTCAACTTCCATTCTCCCATGCAGGACAAAATAGTCCTATAGCTCTGCACATAATACATAAAGTTCTCCACATTCTGTCCACGAGGGCAGGGGGCTTGCCTGCCACTTTCTTTTGCCTTCATATAGTAGATACTCTATGAATAACTAATCAGTGGACACAACTTTGTAGAAAAGTGCTGAAAGTTGTAGCTCAAATGAGCCTTAGAGGTAAACTCCAAGCCCTCAAGGAAACACAAACAAAAAGCGGAAAGGGTTGCTCTATTCCAGTCACACTTTTGAACTATGAAGAGGTCACACACAGTGCTCCAAAGTGAGAAAATCTCCACCCTCAGAGGCACTCCCAGGACTCCAACCCTGAAGGCAGCTGTATGTTGGTTGGGTTGGGCACCTGGGCCTCTAGTGACATTCTGCTTCCTGATGCTCCATCACACAAACAGTAAGTGAAGACAGTGGGGACACCTGTGGCTTTCTCTGCTTCATCTCCAAAGCCAATAAGTGTACAAAGAACCTACGAGACTGCTCCTTCCTGAGGGGGTAGAAAAACTGCCTCCCAGAGAGAGTGCCATTCTTCCATGAAACAAGCATGGGATGGCAGGAAAACTATGCTTAGTTCCTTGCAATGTTTGTGATGTTTTGTCCTTATGTTGAGGCTCCTGTTCCACACTTCTGTTGGAATGTTGCCAGTCCCATCGACTTCCTCGTGGTGCTTCTCTGTTCCAAAGAGTCCCTTTTGCTTTGTTGTAGTATTTCTGTGCCAGTTCTCAAATGCAAAAGAAAATCTCAGGTACATGTTTTAGCTGGAGTAGAGAAGCATTTCATAATTTCAAGACTATATGTTATCTATCATATGTCTTACTTTCAAACTTTTGAAAAATAATTCCTAGGCAGGAATTACAGTTTATTCTCAGAGTGCAGATGTTGGTTTACAAATGAAGAAATGGAGGCTTGGAGAACAAATATATATTCTCAATACTCACAGGCAGGTCTTAACAAGAACCCAGTGACTAATACTCTGCCTTCTTTTCAAAGTAAATGTCTCAAAATTGAAGCGTGACATGTTATACAGCAGAGTATTCATCCTAAGTATATAGCTCAGTGGAATTCTTACTACTCAAATCTGGAAGCAGAAGATTTGGTTCTCCAGAAGCCAGGAACCCAAATTTTACTAGTATTCTGACATCTATAACCATACCTTGAACTTGCCTGTGGGAAGGTTATTATAATTTGAATTTGAAGTATGCACTGTTGTATATCTGGTTTATCTTCTCTCCCCTACCATTTTGTGTTGAGAAATTTCAGGCCTATGGACAAGTGTGAGTATAAGTGAATCAACACCTATGCATTCTTGAGATAGTCTATTGAAAATGACTTGTAGGGACTGGGGAAATGGCTCAGTGGTTAAAAGCACTTGCTTGCAAAGCCTGCTGGCCTGCGTTCAATTCTTTAATACCTACACAAAGCTGGATGCAAAGTGGTACATGCATATGGCATTCATTTGCAATGGCAAGAGATCCTGGCATGGGTGCACACACATGTATGCATACAAATAAATAACAATTTTTAAGAAATGAATTGTACCCTTCCATTGTATCTAGGCCTTTTATGAATGACTTTGCAGCTCCTTCTCTCACAAGATGGAAGCATCCTCCTTGACGCTGCACCGGCCTTCGGATTTACTTTGACTAATGAAGTGCCTAACAATTTCTAAAGTTAAGCTTCAAAAATCCCCCCCCCCATGTCTATCTCTTCTTCCTCTCTTCTTCTCTATCTCTCCTTTGTTCTCTTTCTCTCTCTGTTTTTCCACTGTCATGTGAATGTGAACAGGATTAACTAAGGGCTTAAGATCCTTGCACCTCTCTTACTGTAGCCAACACAGCCTATCTCCAGAAATAGAGCTACTCTATCTGATCACAGACACAGAAGGGAGCCCGGCCAGCTCAGAGGACCACCCAGATTCCACTAGTCTAAATAGAATAACAAACTAAATAAATAACTGTTGTGTTGGGGTCAGTTCATGACAGAGTAAAAGCTGCTCAATATAACCCTTCACCCCAAATTCTTCACTATGTACTTCCTAAGAATAGAGGGATTCTACATCATCACAATGTACTTACCGTACTGAAGATATTCAGCTTCAGTACAACGTCATCTAATATATCATACAGGTTTCACATGTTCCACGTGTCCCTACAATATCTGTTATAGATTTTTTTCTATCTAAAACTCAGGTGAGAAATACTGATTACATTAAATTGTCATTATTGTATTTCTTTACTTTTAATTTTGAGCAGTCCCTATGTTCCTTTTAATTCCTTTCCTTTTTTGATTTTGCTGTCATTAACATTTTTTATTTCAATTTTGACATTTTCATACATGTATATAATTTGTTTTAGTCTTATTTCCCCAAATCACTTTCTCATATCCTCCTCCCCCAGCACACTTCTTCTCTATTAATCTCCATTTAACTTTCATGCCTTTAAAAAAAATTCAGTTAAGTTAGAATTGTTTGATCATGATCATGGGTGGAAGGTCACGTACCATAGAATTAACAGAGGCTACACCTTGCAAAGGGTGACTACTGTGTGCTTAGGACATCGTGAACATTTTTTACAGGTCTGGGCAAGTTGATTTTGCAGAATGACTTTCAGTTTATACTTGCATGATAATTTCTTTAGGACTAATTTTAGATTATACATTTTGGGCAAGGATTCTGTACAGATATTCCTTGTGTTCTTCTCAGTGTATCCCATTATGGGGTCTGGGATGTTGATTTGCCCATTTGTTGGGAAATATGATTCAAGATCTGGAGAACTAGAGTCCTTTATTTTTTTCTTTTTGGTGAAGTTAAATTGGAAGAGTTCTTGATTGAGAATACCAATGTTGGTGTTCTGGATTGTTTTTATGTGGAAAGAGAAGAAGCATGGATTCATCTAGTTTTCTGGGAATCCACTTCATTTTCTTCCAAGATGCTTGTCAGCATTGCCCAGGCTCCTCCAGGGCAGTGGACTGTGACCATGTGAGAAGGTATCCTCAGCATGAACTCTATGATCCAGTTGTTTTGTTTGCTCTCATCAAAGGTCATTATCAATAATACTAATAAACTGACTTTGGGATCTTTGTTTCTTTTCTTTTCTTTTTTTTTGGAAGCATGTCAGTCTTGATATAGGACAAAAGGACTAATCATGATTGTCTTCAGTGATTTTAAAAAGTAGTTAATCTTTAAGAAGCACGTTTTTTAAAGCAAGAGATAAAATATGAATTAGGGCAAGAGAAGAAAATCACACTGCAGGCTGGAAAATTTAACTCTTTTCTAAATACTAAAGGATAGTTAAAATAATCTTTCAACAGCTCCAGATAAGGTTAGATCTAAAACAAGCTAAAACTAGCTAAGTCACATTAAAAATGGATTTAATCCAGCAGTTCCTCAGTGGAAAAAGCTCAAACCAACACCTTCAAGATGCCACATCTGAGATGTCTCCACTCAAAATAGTATTGCAACCAACTGGCTCTAACATCTTTACTAATAAACATAAGATCTCATCGTCAGTGCTGTGGCAAGGATTTCACAATGAGGGTGGGTGTGGTCCCCCATTTGTGAGCCAGATGTGTCTAAACTAAAATCGGAAGATTCCCTCTTGTAAACCCTAAGCAGGATGATGAAAGTTAGATGAGAAATAGCCTCATGGAAGAATAAGCATGAAACCTGTTTATAAACTTTTGGAGCTAAAATTTGGGGTGGTTGTCATTTATAAAGGTCAGGATTTTCTCCTTTATTTAGCTGGTATCTAACTTGGTTCTGAAATCATGGTTCACTAAATAACTGTTAACTTTTATTTTTGTAGTAAATGACAAAAAATATAGGGCTTTTGGGCTGGAAAGATAGCTCAGGGATTAAGACACTTGCCAAAGGACCCAGGTTCGATTCCTCAGGATCCATGTAAGCCAGATGCACAAGATGAACAATGGAGTTCATTTGTAGTGGCTGGTGGCCCTACCGCACCCAACTCTCTCTCTCTCTCTCTCTCTCTGCCTCTCTCAAATAAGTTAATAAAAATAAAATATTTTTTAAAATATAGCGTTTTGGAATACTTATTTTATATGTTGGGTCCATAAAAGCCAAATAATACTTTAAAGGGATATTGTGGTTACTCACAAAGATGTAAGGATAAAATATGTGTGTGTGTGTGTGTGTGTGTGTACGCATGTGCACATCAGTGAGTAAATAACATGTGATGGTGATATCAGGCAGAGAAAGTATGGAAAATTATATTTTATTAGAGAAAAATGTGGTAACAAACAATGACCTAACCCAACAAAGTTCAATTCTTGCTTATACCATAATCCTTTCAATGTTCTGCTACGTAAAGGTCAGCCTTCTTTTAAAAGGCCCAGGCTCCTTCTATTTAGTGGCTATACATTTCCTAGAACATTTGTCTAGCAACCAGCAGAAAAGGGAAGACAGAGTATATGGAGGATGTTCAAGATGCTTTCAAGGCCAGACTATGTGCTGTTAGCTAGAAGTCAGTGACAGGGCCTCACCCAGCTATAAAAAGGGTAAGGAAATATGAGTAGGAAATTATTAGGAGGTAAAGAAAAATGGGTATTTTGGGTATATAGTATACTAAACATACATATTTATGTACACACATAAATATACATATACCCCACTTCTTAAAAAATTAGAATTTTTACAGTTTGAGAATATAACTGAAATCCTATTGCATATGGCCATTTATGTCTTCTAAAAGAAGATTTTTTTAATGACTTCATCATATTTTTTTGTATGACTATGTCATAATTTGTTTAGACTGAATGCTATGTTGGAACACTTATAGTGTATAAATTTCTTTCATTAAAATACCATTAAGAGGCATATACCTAACCAAATGAGTGCTTATATCATCCAAAAGACATGTGTGAGAATATTTGTAGCAGCTTTATGCCTAATAGTCCACAGATGGGAACAATCTAAATGTATATATCAATTTTAGAATGGATAAACACATTCCAATATATCCATACGATGTAATGTTAATTATCAATGGAATAGAACTAATGACTAGTTGCTACATGTACCAATATATATGATTTATTCAAACACAATGTTTAATGCAAAAATTCATACACAAGAATACATTCTGTATCATTCTGTTTATATGAAATTTAAGAAAGGGTACAGTTAATTAGGAAATGAGAGGACAAAAGAATAGTGCCTGTGTGTGTGGGTGGGGGTATGTGGACTGAGATGAATCACAAAGACCTTCTGAGTGCTGAAGATGTTTCATGTATTGATATTAGGGTTGGCACACCTGTATGTAAAAATTAATTGAGCTGTGTGCCAGACCTGTGTACTTTGTAATAGTAAGCTATACTTCACTAAACATAAATAAATAGCCACATGTGGTGGGGCACACTTTTAATCCCAGCACTCAGGAGGCAGAGGTAAGAGGATTGCCATGAGTTCAAGGCCAGCCTAGGATCACAGAGTGAGTTCCAGGTCAGGCTGGGCTAGAATAAGACCCTACCTCCAAAAAAAACAAACAACAACAACAAAAGAAACAAAAAACAAAACAGAAATAATCTTTGAAGATAGAGTTTGACTACTATCTATCTACTACATAAGTATATTATCTTTACTAGAGTAGATAGAATAACTTTATAGATTTAAAAAATTTCTATCCTGAGTTAAATAGAATATTTTTTTCTAAAAATGATCTCATTTTCTTTCAAAGTAGGCTTGTAAGCTAAAGGGTAAACTATGCCTGATATTGTTGGTAATGTTTATTTCGTTAAGGGATAATAAATGAACTGAGGAATCATGGCTTACATTCTTCTCTGGACTTCAGATAAATTTATTTAACATTATATGCATAAAATCCTAAATCAAATGTCAATATAGTGGAAGACATTGTTTCATTAACTGTGGATCACAGAAAAGACTCACAATAAGAATTCTTTAATCTTGTAAAGTTTCCTGGGACAATTCACTGATGAGATAATGAATAAATAATTGTGGGGCTGGGGAGTAGCTCAATGGCCAAATGCTTTCCTATCATGTTTGAGGTCCTGAGATTGATTCCCAGGAGCACCAAAAAATCAATAAAATTAAGATTAAAATGTAAATAATTACATTATGTTTTCAAAGATTTGGGTTTTTTTCTGGAAGCTGATAAGGCATCCTATAGTAGATTAACTTGATATATAAATGCTCTATTTACTTAGGTTTCTGCTAGGTTAAATCTACTTAACAAAAACAACAAGATTGTAGTGGATTACAAAAACAAACATTTTGTAGGACAGATGGAAGCTCATCAGTGGGGCCATGAGCTGAGTGCACCATGTGATTCCCACTACTGTCCCTTGGAAAGGTCTGAGACTAAGGCCACAGGGCGAAAAAACATTTTATTTCTCATACACATATCTTCTGATCAGCTTTGGTTGGACTGATCTTGGCTGATCCATCATGGACTATAGGTTTGAGGTCAGTTTCAGGTCTATTCCCTGTGCTTATAACCCAGGATACATGTTGAAGAATCAACAACTTTCCAGGGCTTCATGGTGGTGGATGGAATTTCTAATTGGCCTACACACTCACAGAAGCACATTTAAAGTTTCTGCTCATATTACTTCCTTTTGTATACCATTGGCCAAAGCACCATGACCAAGTCTGACATCAACATGATGGAAGGTGGAATACTGAGTGTATTCTCTGTGTATCAGCAACTAGTGTTATCACATCACAAATAATTTGAAAACTTAGTATCTTAAGCCAGTATTATTTTTCATGTTTATGCATTACTTGGGTAGTTTTGCTGGTTTTATTCATGCATCTGTGGTCAGGTGACATGTCGTCCAGGGACTGGTCCATCCAGGATAATCTTAGCTGGGACAAAGCAGCTCTGTTCCATGTGGTATCTTACTCTTCAGCAGACTAGCTTGGACTTGTTCTCATAAGGATGGAGAACAGGCCACATGGCTCTTGAACTTAGGCTGAGGACATGTAGCAGCTGCTGAATTCTATCATCTAAGGCACTCACAAAAGTGGAACAGATGCAAACTGGGCACACAGACTCTCTCCTGATGGGAAGAGCTACAAAGGCACATTGCAGAGGGTACAAATAAAGGAAGAACAGGGGGTTGTGATTGCTTGTATCATCTACTGGGGAGTCCGGGTCCTTTGGCTTTGCAGGCAAGTGCCTTAACTGTTAAGCCATCTCTCTAGCCCCACAGAAAAATCTTTGAACTTGGTTAATTCAGTTTCAATCTAAGGTTCCTACAACAGAGATGCCACATCTGGAAAAAAATAAACTAAAACTGTATTGTCTTATATTAGAATCCCATGGTGTGTTGTCTAAAACCATTCTTCACTAGAAAATGGGTATTTGCCCATTGAAGACCTTGGGTCTTACTGGGACTTTATTTTGTTTTATGTTATTATTATTAGTTTTGTTTTTTTGGATGTAGGATTTCACTCTAGTCCAGGTTGACCCTGTAGTCTCAGGGTGGCCTCAAACTCATGGCGATCCTCCTACCTCTGCCTCCTGAGTGCTGGGATGAAAGGCGTGTACCACCACACCTGGCCCAGGACTTTATTTTAAATATTTTATTTATTTATTTATGAAAGAGGCAGATAAAGAGAAAGAGAGAGGATGGGCATACCAGGGCCTCTAGCCACTGCAAACTCATTGCACACATATGTGCCACCTTGTGCACCTGGCTTTATGTGGATACTGGGTAATCGAATACAGTCCTTAGGCTTTTGCTGTCAAGTGCCTTAGCTGCTGAACCATCTCTTTAGCCCATTACTGGGACTTTGAATGAATTGTTTACTAATGCCTTATGATATCAAAGCAAGGTGTCATATAATACATGATCTAATTAGGTTGTGAGTTTTATTCTTAGTTTTTCTCTCTTTTTTTTTTTTTTTCTCCCTCTTCAAGATCTCTCATTCTTCCCTTGGACACTTTGAAGAGTTCAGCAATGAGTTACATTTATTTTCCCAGTTCTTTAGTAGAGTGAATTTTCTTGTTCCATTGATAATGAATTTAGTTAAATGTGATAGTTTTATGTGTCAGGTTGACTGGATATGAGGTGCCCATATTAAACTTTAATTCTGAGTATGTCTGTGAAGGTTTTTTTCTGGATAAGATTAGCATCTTAATCAGTAGACTGAGTAAACAGATTGCTTTCCTCCATGGGTAAGTTTCATTCAACCCCTTGTTAGTCTGGATAGAAAAGAAAGAGAGAAAAGAGAGAGAGAGAGAGAAAGAGAGAGAGAGAGAGAGAGACTTACACCATCACTTTTCAGAATACCACTACCACCACCAGCTTTCTTGGGTCTTGAGCTTTCAGAAAACAAACAATGGCACTTCTCAGCAGTCTGCATAATTATGCGACCCAATTCCCTATAACAAATTTTCATATCTGTATACCATTACCCATTTGTATCTATATATGTTTCTCTGGATGACCCTAACTCAACATGTGACTTGTTTTGGTTGGTGGTATTTGGACAGAAGCAATGACATGTCAGTGCTGAGGCTAGCCCTTAAGCAGTTACGGTTTGAAAGATGATGAGGGACATGCAGGTCATTTATGTTAGACTCCAGTCTAGACCTTTCCAGAAAATGTGGAGACCAAGACAAGTCCTTTTGGCAGGAGGTAGAAGAACCATCTATCAAGGTGTGTTTCCTTTCGTAGGGGGAGATGAGCACTGGTTGAGGGGCACTGCCTGGGCACAGTGATAGCTGCTATGCTGCTCCTTTCATTTCCACCATGGCCTGCTCTGCTCTTTTTCCAGTCAGAAAGGCCCTGATGGAAGTGTTCCTGGGCTGATGAAGGTACCCTCACTGCTTTTCAAATATGTATCTTCAACCCTGTTCTGTCTTAAAGTCCTTAACCTGCCAGCTACCTCTACCAATTCCAAAGGGGATTTAGTTTAACTGGGAGAAAATATGATCTCACAATTAAAAAGATGTTTTCCCCAAAATTCTACCACATGAAATAAATACCTTCTTGCATAATACATTGTTAAAATTATTAAAGGAGGGCCCCAGCAATATTGTTGTGCCCAAGGGAAGAATTCTATTACCAAAAAAAAAAAAAAAAAAAAAAAAAAAAAAAGGCTAGAAAGGGCCCTTGAAAAGTCCAACAAGGCTCCTGGAAATGGCAGAAAAAAATTGTGTGTTGAGATGTAAAATAATTGAATAAAAGTAGCTCAGACAGGCAAACAGCTTGGCCCTCTGAGGATCTCCTATCACTGGCTTCCCTTCAATGGTGGGGGGATTCTGTTGTAAAAGCAATTAGGTTATTTCAGACATGGAACTAAGGTGTCTCAAAATTAAAATAAAGCTAGGGAAATCTAAAACCCATCAGTACTCAAAAGACTGATTAAGCTGTCTTTGAACATATACGTAGACTGAATAATATTATTTGAGTTATTATATCCATGAGGATCTGAGAAGTTTTGGGGCATTATTAAGTTTTATATGAAATGATTTTGCAAAGCTGTTTTTGGTGTGAGTCAATGTGATGAGAACTTGCACAAACACTTTTCTGCCCTCAGAGACATGCATTTATTATAGTTTCAAAATAGGTTTTCAGAAATGGGTCAGAAATTGTTTTAAAAGGTGAGGTTATCCTGACAGTTTTTGCATTTCTTACTCAGAGGCACCCAGCCCCCATCCCTCCTTCAAAGTTTCAAAAAGATGGTTTGACAGTACAAATTACCTTCATTGTTTTCCATTTAGCAGAGCTTGTGGTTTTTATAGGCACATAAACTATTTTTATAACTTAATTCTCTACAAGTTGTAGCATGAAGAGAAATATGCACTGGCTATAAGAATGTATGCTAAATTGTTTCTAATTAAAACTATAGTTATTTTCCATATTAGCCAAATCAAGTAATTACTTTGTCATAATTCTTTTTAGCAATAAAGACATATTTGATTGAAAAGATCATATTTTCAAGTGCTCCGAGCCAGTTGAAAATGCAAAACCTTCCCGTATCTGAACATACTCCTGAAATTTGTTCTTTGAGCAGAAAGATGTGTGTTTTCATTCAATATTGGTACATAGACACATATGCATTTAGGATATTGCTTAAGGGAGAGATTTTATTTTAACTTATGAATCTTAGTTTTAGAGAGAGGGTTTAAACTGTGGCATTATCAACCTGCTAACCATCTCTGTACTTCAATTCTTTCTTATGACGTGGGGATAATAATAGTTTCTTCTAGAGTATGGTATACATTAATTCCATTAGCAAAGGATCTGAAACTGACAAAAATATTCAATACATTTTCTCCCACTCCTAGCATCTAGTTACTGCATGTATATTTGGTTAACAGTTAGTACTGCTTATTAATAAGTATTCTGGTAGGATAGACCTTTTCTAGAATTGAAAGGGTAAAATATTTTTATTAGCTGAGGAAGTCTGATGAAACTTAATCAACACTCATTCGTGTATTACAGTGAAGCATCAATGGTGCCTGGCATGAACATACCAACTTGTGAGAGCCAAATGTTACATTTCCTCAAGGTTTGTAAGCTTTATATTAAACACAACCACTATTCAGAATTAAATCACACAAAAAATGAATTCTACTAAGAGCAAAGGTAACACTCAAAACTGTCGTTTCCTAATTGCACACCTTGATTTCCTGTGCTGTTGAATCTACCCACGGCTCCTGTACCGAGGTGGTGGGGCAACCATACAATGTTGTGTTGCTGCTCATGGCTCCAAGGCTGTGCTCGGAAATATGACATCGGTAGCTTGAAATCAGTTATGGGAGATTTGCATGGCTGTATCAAAAATCAGCACTGTCACAAACCAGCACTTCCCACACTAGTCTCTCCCTACACCCCACAAAACTGTTTGTTAGACATTGTCAGCCCTCACCGACTGAGCTAGACCTGGAGGTGGGGATGGGCTAAGAGGATGGATGTCTTCAGCAAGTTTACTGTCTAAGAACCACAATTTTGCACTGCTTCTACCCAAAATTTTCTCCATTTTTAAAGTTTTTACAGGTCCTTGGATCAGGGAAATTTAGTTCTGAATATCCACAGTGAATATGTGGTTGTATTTCCTCATCTCATCATCTTTCTTTGCACATAAACATTTGCTTATTTAACTCCTAGTAGTCTAGGTACCATTTTAGAAATTTTTATAGTAATTGGGTATTATCATTATTATTATTATTATTATTGTTTTTTCAAGGTAGGGTCTCACTCTAGCCCAGGCTGACCTGGAATTCACTATGTAGTCTCAGGCTTGCCTCAAACTCATGGAAACCCATCTACCTCTGCCTCCCAAGTGCTGGGATTAAAGGCGTGCACCACCACACCTGGCGTATTATTCTTTTTTTAAAAAATTGATTGACAATAAAGATTTGTGTTAGCACGTATGGCATGCAAAATGACAAATGAAAAATCCATAGAGTTACTCAAATTTCTCCCATCCCTCACCTCCATTACCCATCTGTCAGCAAGCCCTGTTCATTCTCTGGCTCCCCCTACAACTGGAATTCATTCACTCCTTCCTACCCCTTGGGCCAGCCTCTCAACCAGGCCTCCATCACCTCTGACCAGGGCTCCTTCAACACTCTGGCCCTTCTCACCCCTTCTCCTGGATTTTCCGTGTACCTAGAGAAAAATGCAGCGTCCTCACCATAGTCCTCTTAGGCTCAGCGGGGTCCTCTCTGGTCTTTGAGGGCTTACTCCCTTCATCTGGCCCTATTCATTCTTCCATCTGGCTCTCTAAGCTCTAGGCTCACTATTCAGACAGGACCTGAAACACACCACTTTTCTGTCTCAGGGCTTTACACAGAGCAGTTCTGCTGTGTACATCATCCAGGTGCTTCTTCCCTTTTCCAAAAAGTTGATATGATTTTACTCTTCAGCCATGGTCTGACTTGTCACATTGTTGGAGAGGTCTTTTCTAGTTGTTCTGTACAGGACAAGCTCCTCTTCTTTAACATAATGCCATTTATTTTGCTTTTTATCATTTATTAATATATAATAATGAAGTTTCATTTTTCTGTTTTCTCTTTTTAAAAATATTTTTATTAACTTAAGAGAAAGAGAGAGTGTATGGATGTTGCCAGGGTCTCTTGATGCTGCAAATGAACTCCAGACTCAAGCACCATTTTGGGTATCTTGTGCATCTGGCATTGCATGGGCCAGATCGAACCTGGGGAATTGAACCCAGCAAGCTTTGCAAGCAAGCACCTTTAACCACTAAATCATCTTAGCCATTATCTGCCCTTCTTAGCTACAGTGTGATTTCCATGAGCTTAGGAGCCATATCTGTTGTGTGTCATCTGAGGTTGTCTGGAATCTGCCCAAACCCTAGGACTGTACCAGACACAGAGTGGGCTTTCAGTACTATTACTTGAATGAAGGACATAAGTATAGCCATGTATAAGGTTTTCTTTAAGCCCAGAGTTAGATTTTGCTTTAACTAACACTCACCTTCCTATTTTCCTTTTGTCATGTCCTAAAACCTTGTGCATTTCTTTCTTGTTTTACGCCTTTCATTGTGTGTTTCATTTTGCCTTCACATCTGCTACCTTCTACCACTGTCCTCAAGGAGATCCCTTTTAAGGGCCAGTCCTTCCGGGGGCCCTGCACTGCTCTTTGCAGATGAATGTACCCTATAAAGAGCCTTCCTACTCCGCACTTAGGCATTCTTAAAGGCTCTTACTTAGATGAATGTGATTGTAAATTGGGCCATAAGCCTGTTCAACTCTGCATCCCTGGCAACTAGACAGTGTATATTATAGATTACCCTGCCCCTGGTAAGAGTCCCTACCTTAATTTGTTTATGATGAAAAACTGAAAAAAAGTTTTTTACCCAAATGTTTCCAAATTTTCATGTAGGAAAAAAAAGAGAACATCAATAGCTGATGGGAATGCCTTCTCAGCTCTGTGGTTTCAGGTTGTTTAAATACAATCTCATGCTTTGTTACTTAATCCTATTCTTTTCCTCCCTAAAATAGTGAAGATTTGTATGCGTCCAAGTGCTTCTTTTTTTTTTTTAAAAAAATTAATGTGTCTTTTTTAAAGAAAGGCTTAGAAATACTAAAAATACTTGTTTAATAACTATCACCAAGTGAAGTTCCGCTTGTGCATGTTGTAGGAAGGACCAAGAGAGATTGCTCAAAAGACTGGCAGTCTCCATGCTAGGATCAAAGGGCAGGTGAGCCAGGTCACATTATGCTTGCAGCTCAGCTTCCAAAGTCCAAATAATGTTAAAACTTCTACACCAACACCCGAAGGCAGGCTCCCCTCTATAAATATGATATACCAATTTTGAAAGGGGCAGCATATGGGTAGTAAGAAATAGTCCAATAGAAAAAGGTTGCATAAGTGAAACAATAGGAGGAAACAAATAACATAGGGCATTGTCACCCAATGCGTCCACGGACAGCATCACCATCACTGGGAGCTTGTTTCACCTCCAACCTGCTGGCTCAGAACCTGCAGGTGAACAAGACTCCCCAGGTGATGTGGAAGCACATTGAAGTTTGCGAAGTCCTGCCTTTAGCAGAAACTGGAAAGGTCAGGGTAGCTATCAGCTATAAATTGAGGCTAATTTTATTGGCTATGCTGTGCTGTTGGCTTGTTATTAAATAAAACAAGTCAAATGGATTGCAGGTATGGTTAAAATTTAGTCTTTTTTTCATTTCTCCTCCCTCTGTCCCCTGTGCCTACCAGGGCCACTGGAGTTGTCATTCAGGCAAGGTTTTGTTTACAGCTGTGCTGCCTAGCAGAATGAGCCCAGGGAAAACCACTTAACTTCCGCTCACTTCTGTTTACTCTTCTTTACAAAGGACATAATGGCATGGGGCTACCCAGAGCTTAAATTAATTAATGTTTATAGCACACTTCAAGCCTTGGGGATAAAAGCCTCTTTGAAAATGGATGTAATTATCATTATGCCTAATGAAGCTGGCCCCTGGCTCCTCCCCCCTCAGTGGGGGTGGGTGTTGCTCTGGGTAACAGAATCCAAAATTAGAAGAAATTCACCACAAATGCCATTTTCTTCTTTTGGTTACTCTCTTGGTACATTTCAATTTTATTTTATTTTGCTCTGTTTTTTACCCTACAGATTCAATTTAGATGGATTGAGTTTATGATAAAATAACCCAAACCAGTTATAAATATCATGCTTTTCTGTAACTTCAAATATGGCATTTTCCACTGCTGGGAAGTAGGAGCCAAATAGCTTCAGAGAGGGGCTTTTACTAGAGAGGGGCTTTTACTAGAGAGGGGCTGAGGGGTTGGTAGTGATTGTTCTCATGCTGTTGAGGTCTGTTAATTATTCTTGTGATGGAACAACCCTAGGAACAAGTTTAGAGCTAATTGCACTAGAGAAGACATCCCTCAGTGGATTTCTGCTTTACAATAACTATCACTTAAACTATACATATATACATACATAAACATATACATGTTTACAATACTGTCTTGTATATGTATACTATATACATTTAGGATAACTCTCACTTCAGTATAAGTTAAAGTGATAGATGTTTCTGCACCAGGCAAACACCCCACAACAAGTGACTATATTCAAAAGCAGACTTATTTGCTCAACATAGGCTATGCTACAAATAACATTAGACCTCACAACTGTAAATTCATCTTTAGTCATTCCTATGGCTTGTGTCTCTGACTGTCATTAGTGCTCTGGTTTCAGTAAGATGAAGGAAATGGATGTGGAGAGGTAATGAAGTAACTGCAGTATTTCTTTGGAAAAAGCTACTTTTTGAGTTTAGGGAAAGATCTGGTTTCTGTACTCAAAGCTACTCCAATGGAAGCAACAAATGTACCTTGTTTATATTATATAAAACTCACAAGCCCCTACTTTTCGAGTTATGGAATTCAGCTCATATTTATGTACAATAGGGGAACATGGTCATTTATTTATATGGAATCATTTTGAAGAGAGATGTTTTATTATTTTATTTGTATTTATTAGAGAGAGAAAAAGAAAGGGAATGAGAGAGAGAGAGGAAGAGAGAGAGAGAGAGAGAGAGAGAGAGGGAGGGAGAGAATGTGAGTACTAGGGCCTCTAGCCACTGTAGACAAACTCCAGATGCATGTGCCACCACCATGTGCATCTGGCTTATGTGGATTCTGGGGCTTTGCAGGCAAGCACCTTAACAGCTAAACCATCTTTCCAGCTTGAGATGCTTTAGTTGGAAGTGACTTTCTATATACATAGTCACCTATTTACTGAGGTTCATTATCAGGAGTCCGACAAAACTGGGTAAGAGTAAGAGTTACTGAATGGGGCCTCATATGGGTGCAGAAGGTGTGATGCCAAGATAGTTGGATGAAAGAGCTAGTTCACAGCACAGGGCACCCACTGGGGAGCTAGCATCTCTGAAACTAAAGCGCAGCCATGGCTTGTCTCCAAGTGCCTAGATTTGGGTCTGTCCTAGCAGCTGCTTCGGTTCACTCTCTGACAACTTCATTTCCTTTGTATTCCCACCATACTTAGGGTTCAACTCCTCACTCCAAATGTTCAGTTTTAGAGGCAAGTCTACACAGTTTGGAACATGCATTGATCATTTTCAGAGGCATTGCTGATCATCTTCTTAATTTAGCAGGATGAAAAGTGGTCTTTCCTTTCAAGTAGTTGCCTGCCTTACACAAGTTTATGTTTGTCTCTTCCACAGGAGGGGCTTTGTGAATGCAAGAGCCAGGGCTTTTCTCCTCACCGGGTGGGTGGGTCTGAATTTCAGGCAGAAATGCAATGCATGTTTTGTGTATGCATGAAAAGAAGGAGGGGAAGAGGAAGGAGGGAAAGGGAGACAATGAAATCAAGTATGCATTGTTAATCAAATAAAAGCCAGTGATAACTGGCAGGAATAAGCATAGCAATAAGTATGTAGGGCTGTGAGATGAGGTGGGAATTTAAAAAGTGGGTATTATTTATTTAAGATGTGTTTAGAAAGCTGGGTGTGGTGGCACACATGCCTTTAATATTAGCACTTGGGAGGCTGAGGTAGGAGGATTGCTGTGAGGTCATCCTGGGACTACAGAGTGAATTCCAGATCAGCCTAGGCTAGAGTGAGACCCTACCTAGAAAATACCAAAGAAAAAAAGAGGGCAGATGTTGTGAAATATATGTATGCTATGTCCATCCATATGCTGAATTCTAACCCCCAATATGATAGTATTCAGAGGTAGAGACTTTGGAAGTAATAAGACCATGGTGTAATGGGGTGCTAGGGGGTCCAGGAAAGTCCTTGAACCCCAAACCCTAGGGTCCTTTCTAATTTTAATCAAAGAATGGAATGAAAAAAAGAAGACTGAGAAGGATAATTATTATATTTATTGAGGGAAGTACAGAGCCAAGGAAAGGCACCCACATGGCTAGAGATCTCACATGGAGGGCCTGGAAGAAAGCAAGGAAAGAAAAGAGAAACGAAAGTTCAAGGAGCTCTGCCATATGGGGAGCAGGAGGGAATAAAAGCCCATGTGGAGAGTAAGGGCTAGGGGCCCAACCCTGGTTCAGCTGAGAGAAAAACTCACCTACAGCTGGAAGTTCCCAGGTGGTCAGAGAGCCTGCCCTCCCCTTGCAAAGGTATTTATAACTTTATGGTGGTGGACTATCTTCTGGCTCAGGTGAACCAGAGGGACAGCTGGTTGGTTAGGGATAACAGCTGTCTCAGGAAGAGGCTAGCCCTGGCACAAAGTTCCAGGGGCTGAACTTGACCAACCACAATGTTTAAATCCTATGAAAGACCTCCCTCCTAGGAGGGGTCCTGGATGCTTGTGGAAAAACAGGTCGAAGGAACTAAGAGATGTCAGGTCATCTTTGATTTCTAGCAAGTGCACACTTTCCTGCCTTTTTTACCTTCAGGTATCCAGTCACCCTAACTGTAACCCCTCTCAGTGGGGGAGGAGCCCTCAAAAAAGATTAAGCTGGGCGTGGTGGCACATGCCTTTAATCCCAGCACTTGGGAGGCAAAAGTAGGAGCTTTGCTGTGAGTTCAAGGCCACCCTGAGACTACATAGTGAATTCCAGGTCAGCCTGGGCCATAGTGAGACCCTACCTTGAAAACCAAAAACAAACAAACAAACAAACAAACAAACAAACAAGCAAACAAACAAACAAAAGATTAGTGACTTTAGAGAAGGGAGATCCAGGGCTGGTGGGTGTAGCTCAGTGGTAGAGAACTTGTACAGTATGCAGAAGACCTCCTTGAGTTCAATCTCCAGCACTAGTTAAAAGCAACAGACATGGTGGTCACTCAAACCTCATCAACACAGAGATCCAGAGGCTACAGAGAAAGCAATACTAAATAAGATCGCTATCTTGCAGGGAGTATTACAGAAGAGGCCGTGGCAGGTAGTGGGGGCTGTGGTGATGATGGTGGTGGTAGTGATGGAAAGATTGTAAGAGTCTCAGGGTGAGTGGGAATACATAGCCTGAGATACCTTGTCTCCCCGCAACTCCCTGCAGAGAATGACTGAAGCCTCTTGATCCCCACAATGAATATCGATAACACCATCAAAGAAGACCCTCAGCAGAATTGGGGTGGGGGAGAGGAGGGCCTATGTGTGCAACCTTTTAATAAAAAGTAATTGATAAATTAAGCCTGGCATGGTGGTGCATGCCTTTAATCCCAGCACTTGGGAGGCAGAGGTAGGAGGATCGCCATGAGTTCAAGGCCACCCTGAGACTACATAGTGAATTCCAGGTCAGCCTGAGAGAGTGACACCCTACCTTGAAAAAACAAAAAAAAAAAAAAAAAAAGTAATTGATAAATTAAAATTAATTAATTAATTAATTACTAAGATGAGGGGGTACCCAAAGAATTCTCTTGCTCTTTTTTTTTTCTGTCACTTTATAATGTAACAAGAGTTTCCGGGTGTACCCTGGAAGAGGGCCCTCATCAGAACCACACCATTCTGGCATCCAGGTTCCCAGCCTCCAGAGCTGGGACAAATAAGTTCTAGGTCTTTATAAGATACCAGGCCATAACACCTGACTATAATACTCTAAACTATGATGATGGTCTTAACCCACTTAAAAATATAGGCACTCCTAAATAACTGAATGTTTCTTATATGAGAGACTACAGTAACTCCACTGAGGAGGGCCCTCTGTGGAACAGAGGTAGGGGAGAGGGGCCATAAGAGAAGAACTCAATGGAAATATGACCAATTTGCAATATATTTATATGTTAAAGTTCTAAATAAAAATTTCTTTAAAATATTATACTGAAATTTTCTGGGCTTTTGACAAATACTGGTCAAAAATTTTAGATAGGAGGCTTCTCAAAAAAAGCTAGAGGGCTTGAGAAATGGCTTAACGATTAAGGCACTTACCCGTGAAACATAAAGCCTCAGGTTTGATTTCCCAGTACCCATCTAAGCTAGATGCACAAGGTAGTGCATGCTTCTGGAGTTCGTTTGTAATGATTGCAGTCCCTGGTGCACCCATTCTCTTCCTCCCTCCCTCTCTCTCTCTCTGCCTCTTTCTCTCTTTATCTGTCTCAAATGAATTTAAAAAAAACAACTAGAAATAGGGGCTGGAGAGTTGGTTCAATGATTAAAAGCGCTTGCTTACAAAGCCTGATGGCTTGGGTTTGATTCTCTAGTACCCACATAAAGCCAGATGTACAAAGTGGCACATGCATCTGGAGTTAGTTTGCAGTGTCAAGATGCCCTGGTGCTCCCATTCCCTCTCTCTCATTCTCATTCTCTCACACTATCTCCATACCTTTCTCTCTCTCTCTCTCTCTCTCTCTCTCTCTTTTTTTTTTTTTTTTTTTTTGGTTTTGCAAGGTAGGGTCTCACTCTGGTCCAGGCTGACCTGGAATTAACTATGTAGTCTCAGGGTGGCCTCGAACTCTCGGCGATCCTCCTACCTCTGCCTCCCGAGTGCTGGGATTAAAGGCGTGCGCCACCACGCCCGGCTCCTTTCTCTCTTAAAAATAAATAAAATAACCCAGGCCCAGAAAGCCAAATGTCACATGTTCTCTTTCATAAGTGGATACTAGCTACAAATGATTGGACTTCTATGTGAGTAGGAATAAAAGTCCTAAAAGACATACTAAAAGGTCAAACATGCATCAGGTGCTTAGAGAGAATAACTGAATCACAGGGCCTGGAGAGGGTATGATGAAGACTAACCTCAATCTTCTCCTGTTTCTCTATCACTCCCTCTTTTCTCCTTTTCTTTCATATTACCTATATTTTTTCTTCCTTCTTTTCCCTTGGCACTGACCTGTAACCCCCAGTACCAGCATGTAGTTAACATCCACAATGAGCTGTTGATCAGTGAGACCTATAAGGTTTTGCAAAAGAAGACAGATTTCTGTCAGAGTACTTCATGACCCACCACAGGTTATTGGCAAGACCCTACTGCTGAAGAGACCATAAAGCTGTTCGGACGGAACATGGAGAGACGAAGCTGGAATCTGGAAGAGAGTCAGTCCCCAGACAGTTAGCTTGTCTAGTGCCAGAAGGCACTACATAAGTGACTGGGGGAAAATGACCAACATCAGTTGAAGCAACCTGTGGTCTAAGCTATTCAGCAGCAAACAACCTGACGTGATACTCACACAAGTGCAGTAGTGGCACACAGCCATGGTGGGTTACCAACTGCTCTAGATTTGGCTAACAGATCCGCTCAGTGGAACTGAACCCATACTTGGAAATGGGAAACAAGTCAAAACAATATCCAAAAACGAGCCTGGGATATAAGAGGGCACACACCTATTAAAGTCTCTCTAAAATGATAATGGTTATCTATGTATCTTGCACTGACCTCACTTCTGTTGGAGAATCTGCTTCTCTCTTCCAGATGGACACAGAACCTGAGGAGAGAATCAGCCCATCGCACATCACCAGGGAACCAGCTGAAGCTTTTGAGTTATAGGGGAAATGAGCAAGAGTGCTGCTTTATTGGTGAATCTGGTACCAGCACAAGGGTGAAGGAGATAGACACAAAGAACACTCAACTCCTACCAAATCAGATATCCAGAGACACAGAGACTCACAAAACCTCATCACTGAAATAGACCTAAAATGAACCCAACATGGCTCAGGGAAATTCACAGAAGAGGGGGTGGAAAGATTGTTAGAGCTATGAGTTGGGTCATTATACACAGAGTCATTGCCTCTCCTGCATAACTGATGGCTATCCCCATAAGGCAAAACCTACATTACCCATGCGGTTGGGGAGGACAGGGAGAAGGCTAATAATGGTACCATCATGGCTGTATATATACTATACACATAACTAATAATAATAAAAAAGTCAGTAGCAGAAGCCAGTAAGCTAGAAAGGGGATAGAAAGGGAAGGAGGGGAGACTTAATAGGATGGTATTATATATATATGTAAATAGAAGAACAGATTAATGGGTATGAAAAGGCCTAAGTGAAGTCAGGGGAAGAGATTGAGTAAAGGAAAGATGGAGGGAGGGCTAATAAAAATCTAAGAGGATATAAAGAAGTCATATGAAAACCTACTTGTCTGGACAATGCAACACTCAGAAGCAATAGATTGTTACAAGAAATTTTTCAGGGCCACGGATGGGATACATTCCAGTAAGTTGTTAGCCAGGACACTCACAGATACCCCCATATCCGAGGTCCTTGGTTTCCCACCAGGAATAGATGGTAAGACCCTATTGCTGAAGACTCCACATACTTGGGTGTAAGGTCACTGAGACATCCTGCTGGAGCTGAGCGGAAAGCTTCCTCTATGTGGACCAGCTGAAAGAATGTTGGAAAAAGCTACACTGCATACAGTTCAATGGGAGAGAGAGAAAACATCAGTGAAGATACTCAACAGTGAACACTGCAAGCTTTAAATTTGGCCAGCTAGGCCAAATGAGCCAATGGATGCAATAGTGGCATGTCTGTTACGGGAGAAAACAACCGCTCTCTAATTGGACTGGAGGCATGCCCCATGGGAGGGAATTCATCCCTGATACTGAAAACCTACAACAGGAGTAGTCATGAGCCTTAGGGGTGTAACATCTGCTGGTATCTGGCTAAATGTATATACTATGCTGACCAAACTGCCCAGTAAGCACTTTTCTTAATGTCCATACTCATATATTAATGGTACTCTCACTTTTGGCTAGAGAATCTTCTCTTTTCAGATGGTAGTGACCTTGGGATTACTCAAAAGTCACCATGGTGCTGAGAAGAAGGGACAGAGGAGTGCTCAGCACTGAAACATCTCAAACTCACCTTCCAAGGCTCAGGGTCCATTGTGAAAGAGGCGGTGGAAAGAATGTAAGAGCCAAAGGAAGGATAGGACTCCTTACAATGTGCTTCTCCAGACACAAAATGGCCTGAGTATCCATGACCTCACACACAGTGCCTAACACAACCTACACAAGGCCATCATAATAGGAGGAAAAGATGATGACATCAAAATGAAAAGAAAGACTGATTGAGAGGGGGAGGGGATATGATGGAGAGTGGAGTTTCAAAGGGGAAAGTGGGGGGAGAGAGGGAAGTACCATGGGTTATTGTCTACAATTAAGGAAGTTGTCAATAAAAACAAATAAATAAATAAGGGGGAAAAATAAAAATAAATAAATAAATAAAAAATATATAAAAAAACAAAACTTGAAATAGAACTACAATATGACCCAGCTATACCACTCCTGGGCATATATCCAAAGGACTATACACCAAGTACAGAAATACTTGTTCAACCATATCAATCACTGCTCTTTTCATTATAGCAAGGAAATGGAACCAGCTGAGGTGTCCATCAACTAATGAATGGATCATGAAAATGTAGTGCATGTATATAATCAAATATTTAGCCATAAAGAGAAACTGAAATTACAAAATTTGCAGGAGAATGGATAAAACTAGAAAACATGTTAGGCTAAGCCCAGAAAGACAATTACCAGTTGTTTAACCCTCTCATATGTGGTTCATAGCTTCTAAATGTTAAATATATGTATTTAGGTGGAGATTAATGTGTATGAAAGCCAGGAAACTAGAAAGAGGCCCATGAGATTATAAAAAAGTGGCTTTAAGGGAGGGGATGGGTAAAAGAGTACAGTGGGAAAGGAGTGGGGCAAGGAGATGGGAAGGTGACAGGGGAGAATTAAGCAAAGTATGTATGAAAATACCATAAGGAAACTTGTTTGTAAGCTAATTTTAAAATAAATAAAATTTAGGGCTGGAGACATGGTGTAGCGGTTAAGGCACATGCCTGCGAAGCCTAAGGACCCTGGTTCTATTCTCCAGGTCTCACATAAGCCAGATGTGCAAGGGGGTGCGAGTGTCTAGAGTTCGTTTGCAGTGGCTAGAGGCCCTGGCGTGCCCATTCTCCCTCTCCCTCTCTCTCTTTCCCTCTCCCTGTTGCTAATAAATAAATAAATAAATAAATAAATAAATAAATAAATAAATAAATATTTTTAAAAATAAAATAAATAAAATTAAAAAATCTCTAGAGAAGATTTTTTATTTATAACCATGATAAATGGTAAGCTTTAAAATTATACTTTTGAAATAATTTCTATTTTATGAAAACCATCATTGTAATAGTAGATACATGAAAAATCTAATTTCCCCCTACATTATAACCAAAATAGATTTCAGTGGAAATAGCTAGAATCAGGAGTCAGAAACAAAATAACCCATATCTGGCACTAGGAAACAGGTTAGAATTCTATTCAGACAATGATTTTGCTCTCCAATGTCAAGCTCCCACTAATGTTGAGCTAAAAGAGGGAGTACATCCATCAAATTCTCTCTAAATTAACAATGCTTATCCTATTTAACCTGTGCTGACTTCACTCTCTGTTGGAGAATCTGCTTCTCTTCATCAGACTGGAGTGAGACCCGAGGAGATAAATTACCCCTCACACTTCAGCCAAGCCCCAGCTGAAACCACAGGAACTGGAGAGATGAACAAGAGTGCTGTTTCCATGGTGAACCTGATAATCTGCACCAGAGTAAAGGAGACAGATGCTAAGGACACTCAACACCTACCAAACAGAAATCCAGAGGTTCCTAAGGGCTCATCACTGAAGTGTACTTAAAACTCACCACCATGGCTCAGGGAATTTTGCAGAAGAGGGGGTGGAAAGATTGTTAGAGCCACAAGTAGAGACATCATGCCCAGATGCACTGCCTCTCCCCATAACTGACTGCTGCTCCCACAAGGCGTAACCCACAATCCTCTCTGGGATAACTTGCGACCCCAATGAGGAAGGCCCCTTTTGGAAAGGGGGTAGGGATGCGGTTCCATACTAAGTATGTCCATAATTAATAAAAAAAATTAGTCGGGTGTGGTGGCACACGCCTTTAATCCCAGCACTCGGGAGGCAGAGATAGGACAATCACCGTGAATTTGAGAACACCCTGAGACTACATAGTGAATTCCAGGTCAGCCTGGACTACAGTGAGACTTTGCCTTGAAAAACCAAAAAAAATTTTTTTTAAACACTCTCTGTAAATAATTGACCAAGATAGAATTTGAATCCAATATAACTTGGGAATGAATATAAAAATATATCCCTACATGTTCTTTGAAGACAGAAATCTCTATTCTAGGATAAAAGCATTGTGCTTGGCCAGCCCATGGCTATTGGCCTTCTGCTTGGAAATGGTAATTCAGGGCAAAGTGTCAGAAGTAGGTCTTGACTGGTCTGGACAAAGTCTTTGTCTTCACACAGGCAAATATCAAACTAAATGTAGTGAGTGGAGTGTGAACTTTCCCATTCATCTTAATGGGGTTGTCAATTATGAGGCTTAATTATATCACTTACATAACACGGTTGGCCATTTCAGGGCTAGTATGGGATGCAGAGGCCAGCAATTAGTGATGACTTCTAGCTCAACACAGTACTTCTCATTTCTTTAAGATTCTAATAATTGCTGGCTAAGCATAAGGTCAGTTAGAGGGGTCCCTTTTTTTTTCTTTTTTTCTTTTGATCCCAGTCAATACCCTTTGTTTCTTAGTTGCTCGCTTCCTCAGCACTGGCAGTTAGTCCACTGCTTAGTTGCCTCTGTATTGGGTGGGTGGGTGGGTCAGTTTTATTGGACCAAACATTTCTGACTATAATATCATAAAGAAAACCAGTGAGCAAGTCCTACCATTTTATGTGACTGCACCCTGCCAGCCCTTCAAATGGATGCAGGTTAGCTCGTTAACCCAGAGAGCACTCCTAAGACATGGTGTCATCAGCTTGTGGTCACTTATTTCTTTATTATTTTTTCTATTTATTTCATAAAATACATTCTCAGCTCTATTATGAGGCAGATGCCAGTGTGAATAAACTTGGCTGATGAGATTTCCAGAGCTTACAGTATACAAGTAAATTGTGGTAATTTACTTTTATCATTCCAAAGACAGATAAATCACTCTAATGACAAAAAGCACTATGAAGGTGGTGTGAGGATTCCTCTAGGTCATCACTGAGTGATAGACACATGCCATGGGCCACAAATAAGAGCCACATATGCATCTTGAATGTTTCTTGGTGGTCGCATCTGGAAAAGTGAAAAGAGGGCCCGGGAGATGGCTCAGTGGGTAAAGCACACAGGCATGAGGACTGGAGTTCAAATCCGCAGAATCAACATAAAAGCCAGGCCCTACAGTGCTGGCATCTGTAATCCCAGCACATGCTTAGGGCCAGAGGGAGGCTAAGAAAGGAGAACAATTTGGGAACCTGTGGGTCTGCTAGCCTGGAGAATGCTGCACAGTGAACAGTGAGGGACTCTACCTCAAATGCAGTGGAGGGTGAGGACCAGCACTTAGCCTCTGACACTCACACACGTGCTATGACATGTATGCACTTATGCTCACACTCATACACACATCACATACACACACCCACACAACAAAAATGGGAAAAGAAACCAGGTGGTTTTAGCTCAATGCATCCCCAAATATTTCAACATGTAATCAATATAAATTTTACTAGTTCTTTTTCATGGTCTTCATTTCACGGTCACAGTGTCCATTTTCTATGGATGGCACATTTGAAACCTTTAACATCTACATGTGGCAAGTAGCCTCTATAGTGGAAGTCACAGTTTCAATGAAAGAAGGAGAAGGTCCAAACAATGAGAAAGAACCAGGCATCTAGAGATATGTGCTCCAGATAGAGGGGTGAGCAAGTGCAAGGGCCTTGAGGCAGGGTTAAAGTTTTAACTAAATTTTAACTCAATTGCAAAATACAAAAGCAAATATAGTTAGGCATTCACTTTATAATATTTGTACTCATTGTTGCTGAAAATTAAATTACAATTTCAAAATGTTCATATAATACAAGCCATCATTTCTCATACACCTCCATTAAATGGCCAACTCGGCACAGTTAAATAGCTTATTACAAGAGAAATAAGCTCAGGGCAAAGAACTTCTTAAAAGTGGCTAAGTAAATGCATCTTGAACGTATTTTCTCCTCTGCCTTCAAGCAGGCAAATTTATCACAGTCTATTGTGTATTTTACTGATAAATATACTAATTGTAGGTTCTACTTTCTAATAGCATTATCTGTCTTCGGGACAGGGCTTTGTGAAAAATACATCTGGGTACCATTGCTTGTGTTTTATCTTTCTCTGGAGGCAGGCCAAGTGTGACCCTCTGTTAGCCCAGCAACATAATGAATTAATTAGAGACAAGCGCATGCTATACATAGACAATGAAAAGTCACACAGAAATAACTCTAAAAGGCTCATTGCATATATTGTAAAGGACAATGTGTGGTGTATAATTTTCATGCCAAATAAACATTCCCCTATCCACATGAGATGAGGTGGATGCATGCCTTGGTCTTGATCCCACAGAAGCTGACTTGGAGACTAGGAGAGGAGTTTGAGGAGTTTATTTGAGACAGTTTCAGGAAGCAGGATTGGGAGTGACATTGGAAGTGAAGGTGATACAGCGTTGGAATCCTGGGCGGGATTAGACATCTATAAACACACCGCTGGCCCGTGAGATCCACCTTCAAGTCCTTGTCCAAGTTATCAAAGAATTGAAAACATGGACTCAGAGAAGAGTAAATCATCAGTTCTAAGTTTTAGTTTAGACAGAGTTGGGATTAAGAGGAAAGCCAAAGCAGGAAAGCCCAAGCCCAAAGAAATTTTCCCCTTTCCCAGCCTTGCTGGGAGAGTGAGAAGATCCCCTCACATAGCGAAAGGTCCCTCTCCAGGGAAGATGCCTCTGGGAAAGGGGCTCACACTGGTGGAAAGCAAAGCAATAGATGCCTTTTCACAACATGAAATGGTAGGTAAATTCCTTAAGTTGAAGTTAAACAAATCTTATAAGAAGGTTAAAAATATAGCATAGCAAAATTAAATAAGTCTCCTATCAGTAAAAAGTTAGATTTATTTCAAATATTAAGATTCTACAAAAATATCATGATGTCTGGTGCAACATCTTTGTGATATCTTTGATTGATTTTAAACTCATATTTTCTCTGCCACAATCTGCGTGTTTTCTTCTTGAACCCATTAACCCTCTCTTAAGCTATATCTATGTAGCTCTTTCATCCTAAGGAGACTGTTTTCACTTATTAACATTAACATTTATATTTTAACATTACTAACAGTTTATTTTCTGAAACTACCCATTTTAAAGTATTTTCTGTTAATTCATTCCTTTTTTTTTTTTTGCTTTGGTTTTTCGAGGTAGGGTCTTACTCTAGCTCAGGCTGACCTGGAATTCACTATGTAGTCTCAGGGTGGCTTCAAACTCACGGCGATTCTCCTACCTCTGCCTCCCGAGTGCTGGGATTAAAGGCGTGCGCCACCACGCCCAGCTCATTCTTTACATTTTTAGTCATTTAAACATTATTACTTTGCTGTGTTTATTGGAGGATGTCTATTGTCTTTGAGATTTGCTTGCTCATGCTGGGTTATTTCCCCACAAGTAATTTTGGACTGTGGGTTCATTTGTGGTGACTCATGGGGATCCCAGGATCAGAATGTGGTCCTTCAGAGAATTTTCTGATGGTTTCTGCCAGGCATATATAGTAGTGTTATAGTACAGAACATGATGATATTAATTTATTGATGCTGTAATTCTGGCTTATATATGTGAACCAAACACATAGTGTCAAGCCTATGGTTATGAATTCTCAGACTACATCAAATTTCCTCCCCATCTAAAACTTAGAGAGTTTTTTTTTTTTTGTTGTTGTTGTTCTAATGTCTCACTTTTTTGGCTTAAAATTTTTTTTTGTATTTTCTTTTTTAAAAAGTAGAGAGAGAGAGAAAAGAGAGAGAGAGATAAATGAGAGGCAGACAGAGAGAGAATTGGCATGCCAGAGCCTCTAGCCACTGCAAATGAACACCAGATGCATATGCCCTTTTGTGCATCTGGCTTACATGGGTCCTGGAGTATCAAACCAGGATCCTTTGGCTTCACAGGCAAACGCCTTAACCGCTAAGCCATTTCTCCAGCCCTTTTTTTGTATTTTCATGGTAGGGTCTTACTCTAACTCAGGTTGACCTGGAATTCACTATGTAGTCTTAGGGTGGTCTTGAATTCACTGCAATCCTCCTACCTCTGTCTCCCAAGTGATAGGATTAAAGGCCTGCATCATCATACCTGGCTTGTTTTGGCTTTTTTGAGGTAGGATCTCAGTCTAGCCCAGGCTGACCTAGAATTCACTATGTAGTCTCACTTTGGCCTTGAACTCACAGCAATCCTTCTACCTTGACCTCCTGAGTGCTGGGATTAAAGGCATGCACCACCATGCACAGAAAAGAAAGAAAGAGAAAGAGAGAGAGGAAGAGAGGGAGAGAGAATGAATATGGGCACACCAAGGCCTTTATCTACTGCAAATGAACTCCAGATACCTGTGGTACTTTGTGCAGGTGACTTTACGTGGGTACTGGGGAATTGAATTTTGGGCCATTAGGGTTTACCAACAAGCATCTTAATGGCTGAGCAATCTCTCCAACCCATGTCTCACTTCTTGTTGGTCTTGGTCCTCATCTTTGTTCCTTGTGGCCATTAAATTTTCTGTATTACCAGCCATGGCGTGGTGGCACACTCCTTTAATCCTAGCACTTGGGAGGCATAGGTAGGAGGATCACCACCACCTTGAGACTACATACTGAATTCCAGGTCAGCCTTGGCTACAGGGGGACCCTACCTTGAAAAAAAATGACAACAAAAACAAAAACAAAACAAAAAAACAACAAGACCCAACCAACCAAAAACAAACAAAACAAAACAAAAACAAAAACAAAAACCATTCTGCAGTATGGAGACCAGAAACTGGAGTTTCAGGTCATCTATTACAGTTGAAGATCACAGTTTCTTCAGTTTTCATCCCGATGGATTTTTTTCTAACCTTTTTGAAGGTCCATTCATGCATTTAAAATAATGTTACATGTATTTAGTATTTCCATATTGTAACAAGAACGTTTCTAATTATTTAGACCACAGTGTTACCAGAAACTAAAGCACTTAAATATTTATTTTTAAAAAATATTTTATTTTTATTTATTTATTTATTTGACAGAGAGAAAGAGGGAGGGAGAGAGGGAGGGAGGGAGAGAGAGAGAGAGAGAGAGAGAGAATTGGTGTGCCAGGGCCTTCAGCCACTGTAAACAAACTCCAGATGCATGAGCCACCTTGTGCATCTGGCTAACATGGGTCCTGGGGAATCAAACGTAGGTCCTTTGGCTTTACAGGCAAATGCTCTAACCACTAAGCCATCCCTTTAGCCCTAAATATTTATTTTTTCTTAGCTTGTATTAATTGTACAAAGTAATGGGTTTCATTATGATTTTTCCATCCATACATACAAATGGACTTTATTAAAAATACTGTTTTTTAATGGGAGTATATTCATTGTACATGGTACTGGGCTTCATGGGAACATTTTCCTACAAGTACATAATATACTTTGAGTATGTTTCTCCCATCCCAATGCATACTTAAGTTTTCCTTTAAAGCAAATGTTCAGAAGTAGAATGTATACATGTACTATCATTAAAATAATAATAATAATAATAATAATAAAATGTAGTACATTAAAATAATAAAGACATATGACATTAAAATAAGTTGGTTTATTCATGGTGTCTTATGAGTATAATTCAAGAATGTGATAACAAAAGTGAGAAAACATTTAAATAATTTATTAACTTTTTTTATCTAAATCTAGGTTCAGCTTGCCTCTTAATTCATTTAAAGCGTTATCCCTTTAACAGAACAGAACATCTGTTTCATCATAAATGCTGGAAGTATTAATCTGAAAGATCTGGCCATAGGATGATTATGAATGAGAATTTCCTAAAAGCATGCTCCCACATTTTCAGTTCTGCAAGGTGAGGACCTGACATATAGGCATCCTATTTTTAGATCACTCACATATATTCATGTTGAAGTCTAGATGGTGAAAACAGAGGAAGGCACTTCATGGGGTTAGAACAGAAATGAATTTGTGTGCATGCTGTTATTTTTAGAATCTACCTCTCCTAGCCCTTAAACTGTCACTGAAGAGTAGCTTTGAACAGGCTGCAAAACTCTGAAAGGTCATAACCCAGGAGCACGAGGACACTGGAAACGTGCACTAGGGAAGATGCGGATGGCCACAAAGTGAACCATATTTTCTTTTCTCTAGCATTTCATTGCAGAGTTGACTCTAGGCTATTAGCCTGTGAAAGGGAAATTTTCAAGGAGCTAATCCCAAACAAACCTTTGGCTTGCTTTCCCCACCACTAATGAAACCCAGGAGGGTCCTGAAGTGAGGTGTGACAATTTGAGAGGCCAGGGAAGATCACAGAGGTGAGAAGCCTATCACCTCTCTTTTCATATCCTGAGGGGCATATGCATCAGACTTAGCATGCTCATGGTTCTGGTGCTTGGATTGCAGATGGACACCACTTTTGCAGTGCTCCCTCCTCCATCTCAGCCAAGTCCTTGCAAAGGTGCCTTAGCTGGGAGCATGTACATCCGATGGCCCTGTTGGACACTAGGACCAGAACTAAGCATGTCATTTCTGAGGAAATAGGTAGATGTGTCCATAGGTAATGAGATGGAAAGATGGGATGAGAAGGTGTGGTGTTTTGATTCATGTGTCCCCCATAAACTCATGTCTTCTGAGTACTGGGTTCCTAGCTGATAGAAGTTTTGGAATTAGAGCGTCCTGGAAGTGTGTTCTTGAGGGCCAGCTTATGAGTGTTACAGTCAACTTCCCTTTGTCTGTGTTTGGCACACTTTCCTGCTGCTGTAGTGCACTTGATGTTGTCCAGAAGGTGATGTCCAGCCTCTGCTTATGCCACATTTTCCCTGGCCATCAGGAAGTTTCCTCTTGAGTCTGTAAGCCAAAAAAAAAAAAAAACCCGTTTCCTCCCATCAGCTGCGTTTGGTTGGGTGCTTTGTGCCAGCAACTAGAAGGTAACTGCAGTAGAAGAGATTAGACTAGCTTGCTGAACAACTAGGTGGGAGTTTGGGCAATGTGGGTATGGCCCACACTGAATGTAATATGGAGGGATTTTGTGTATCTGATAAGTAATAGATGAAGTGGCCATAATAAGAGCAGTGTTGAGAGAAGAGAGCTGGATCTCTAGGGACTGAGGTATCAGAGCAGTTTTCCATACAGATTGTTGGGCATTCCTTTTGGGTCTTAGAATCTGGGTCAGCCAGCCCTCTTTAAATGTGTCCAGAATCAGAGTTTTGTCACCAGACATTGCTTCTGTGCTCACTTTTCCTTTCCTGTACATTGAAGCTTGGAGTCTCAGCCACACATGCAATGAAAAAGTCCTCAAGGTTGGTGGACCTCTGGATCATTTCCTTTCTTCTAGCTAGGACAAAATACCCAACAAGAAGCAGCTTGTGAAAGGACAAAGGTTTAGTTCAGCTTACAGTTCCAGAGGGTAACGTCCATCATGGTAATTAAAAACATGGCAGGAGCCCACATCACCTTGTAGCACAGGAAGGAGAGGGAACAGCAAGCAGGGATGGATGATAAAGTCATCCTGAGTGACATACTTCCTCCAGCAAGGCTCTACCTTCTAACAGTTCCACAGCCTTCCAATACCACCAGCTTGGGACTAAGGGCTCATACACAACTCAGTCTATGGAGGGGGAGGAGGGAAGGGGCTGGGTGGGATTTTATACTTCATGCCACCACAGCCAAGGGCTGGAAAAGAGACAGGATCTGAAACACTATGGGGAGGAGAGTACTTGAAAATCAGAGCTAACAATTTAACCTTTAATTTGGAGCATAAACATGTTTTCCTCTTGTTTGGTAGAGTTTATTGGAGTATTTGCTTTATTTATTTGCAAGGAAAGAGAGCGCAGGAGAGAATTAATGAGATCGGGCCTGCCAGGGCCTCTAACTATTGCAAATTAACTTCAGATGTGTGGGTACGGAGGGGACAGAACTGTGGTTGTTAGGCTTTGCAGGCAAGCACCTTAACTGATAAGCCATCTCTCTAGCCCTTTGTTTTTTAATGAAAGGATACCAAGGACACAAACTTTGAATCTTTTATGTAAAATATTCTTATTTTAGACAGGTATGGTGATACAGACGACTAATTGCAGCTATTGGGGAGACTCAGATAAGAGGATCACAAGCTCAGGCCACTCGAGACCACATAAATTTCAGACTAGCCTGGGCAGTTTAGTGAGACCTTGTCCCAAAATAAAAATAAGCAAATAGTTGGGCTCAGGTTATAGCCCAGTGATAGAGTCCTTGCCTAATATCAGCTAGGTAGATCCAAGATTCAATCCTCAGTGTCAAAGAGAAAAAAGGTCTCTCTTTTGCTTTCCTTTTAGTAGATAGATTTTTATGGATATAGAATTTTATATTGAAAACTATTTTATCTATGAATTCTGAAGATAGTGATTGCTTCATTGCTTTCTAGCATCCAATATTGTGAAAAAGATATTTGCAATATAAAATGTGGCAGGGATTACAAACAAGAAATGTAAGAAGATACGTCAAGATGGCGGACTAGTAACCACGCTAGTGCTCCTGGCGTGATATCAGAAGGGACAAGAACTGAGAACAACCAAAATATATCAACAAGACACACACACCTACAAATAGCTGACTCCCTGGCAGGAGATGAACCACCCTTCACACATCAGCTAGGGCCCAGGTGAAACCACAGAGGAAGGGCAAGAGTGCTACCTCTATGGCCAGCCTGACAATCTGCACCAGGGTGATGGAGACAGACACTGAGAATACTCAACACATACCCAAGCAGAAATCCAGAAGCTCCTGAGAGCTCAACTCTACAGTATCAAAGGAGACTTAAAGTACATCTGCCACAGCTCAGGGAATTTTGCAGAAGAAGGGGAAGAAATATTATAAGAGCCATAGGGTGAGAAAGAAGATCCAGAGCTGTTGCCCCTCCCCAAATGGCTGAGTGTTGTTCTTACATCTCATAACCCACAACTCCATGGTGAATACCAGCAATCCCACTGAGGAGGGCCCTCAGTGGAATGGGGGCCGACAGGAAGGAAATAATGGTACCAACACATGATGTGTCCATACAAAATGTTTACTGAATGAAAAGAAAAGAAAGAAATGTACAAAAGACAAAGGCAAGAAGCCAATATATTAAGGGTGCAATGATGTCACTACCAAATGGCCACCAGACATTAGTTAGAGCCTATATTTTCCTTTATCATATTAGTAAAGATGATAAAATTATAATAACATTGGTGTATATTGAAGAAATTGGTATATTCCACACAATGTTAATGGATGAAAAAAAATCATATGAACTTCCTGGAGAACACATTTGTAGCATTCTGTAGTAAAATCAGATCATTATACTGTTTTAGGTGAGATTGTTTTGTTAATCTTTTAGCTGTAAACGTTTAAATTATGTTTATCCTTGCTGTCTTAAAATTCCATGAAGATATATTTATGTGAAGACCTTTTATTTTTTATCATAACATTTACTAGTCTCTTATGTTTTTCTGTTTTTCTTCTTCACTTTATATTCTATGAGACATTTAAAAATAGTTCTTTGTTTTCCAAACATTAAACACTAGGTATTTCTCATTTTCATGAATTCTGCTACCCATTTTGGCAGGCTTTTCTTTTTTTTTAACATTATTTTTATTTTTATTTTTTTGTTTATTTTTACTTGAGAGTGACAGTCAAACACAGAGAGAAAGACGCAGAGAAAGAAAGGAGACAGAGAGAGAATGGGTGCACCAGGGCTTCCAGCCACTACAAACAAACTCCAGATGCATGCACCACCTTGTGCATCTGGCTTATGTGGGTTCTGGGGAATCGAGCCTTGAACCAGGGTTCTTAGGCTTCATAGGCAAGTGCTTAACCACTAAGCCATTTCTCGAGCCCTTGTCAGGCTTTTCTTAGTGGACATATATATAGCTAGGTTGGAGCTGGGAAAGAGCTCAGTTAGTAAAGTGCTTGCCTTGTAAGCATAAGGGCTTGTGTTCAATCCCCAGAACTCAAATAAAAATGCCTGTGGGAAACAACTACTCACATTTCAAATAAATAACTTGATGATTCATTTGCAGGTTTTAGAAAAAGCCAACTCTAAAAATACCAGATGTACAGAAATAATTAGGATTAAGGTAGAAAACAATTAATTAGAAATGAAGAAAACAATGAAAAAATTTGGTGTAACAAGGATCTTATTCTTTGAAAATTAAACAAAATTGATAATCCCCAGCCAAATTTATCAAAAGAAAGAGAGAGAAGACCCTAATCAATAAGATTGAAGATGAAAAAGGAGATGTTACAAGAGACCAGTAAAATTAGGAAAATCAAAAAGACATATTTTAAAGACCCATATTTTATCAAATTGGATAATCTAGAAGAAATGGATGAATTTCTTGTCTCATATGATCTACAAAACTAAACCCAAAAGGGATAAATTATCCTAATAAACCTATCATATCTAATGAGTATGAAGCAGCTTTGTATAGCACAGGCTTTAGGTTTGTTGTATATACCCTTTATTATGTTGAGATATGATCCCTCCATCTGTAGACAGTTCAGTGTTTTTATTTTGAAGGGATGCTATATTTTGTCAAAGGTCTTTTCTGCTTCTACTGAATGGCTGTCATTAAAAAAAATCAAATGACAATAAATGATAGCAAGGGGGTGGGGAAAGGGACCTCTCACCCTCTGTCGGTGGGAGCATAAACTTGTACTTCCACTATGGAAAGCAGTATGGTTGTTTCTCAAAAATCTAAAAATAGACCTACCATTTGACCTACCTATACCACTCCTGGGCACATACCCTAAAGACTACTCTTTACTACGGAGATACCTGCTCAGCAATGCTTGTCAATGCTCTCTTTGTAATAGCTAGGAAATGGAATCAGCCCAGATAATGAAGATGTGGTACATACAATGGAATTCTATTCAGTGATAAGGAAAAATGAAATTATGAAAATTGTAGGAAAATAGATGACCTGGAGAAAATTATCCTAAGTGAGATTATCCAGACTCAGAAAGACAAACACTACATGTTTTCTTGCTTATATGCAGATCCTAACATGGAATAGTCTGATTTCTTTATAGTTGTAGTAAGCATCCAAAGTACTGGTTAGGATGCTAGAATGAGGCATGGAGAGAGGAAAAACAGGAAGGGATCACAGGAGGGGATAGTAGACAGGTAAATTGAGGAAGAGAATGCAGGAGGTGGGAGGGTCTAGGGGGACATGAGAAATAAAGAGAGGTGAGAGGGAGGTATACAAAACTAAAGATGACATGAACCAGTACTATAGAAATCTACTTCATTGTTAGATAATTTAAAAATATCTTTTAAAATAGATGATAGATAGATAGATGATAGAAGATAGAAGATAGATAGATAGATAGATAGATAGATAGATAGATAGATAGATAGATAGATAATAGAGAGTTTGGGCAGAAGCAACCTGCAAGGATGTTGAAAAAAATCTTTGCCTTAAACCTATAGGCTTTTGCTACTAAATCCTAATGCCAGAATTGGGTTATCCCCTCACAGTGAGATGTTGGTCAGGGAGGCTCATGAGGCTCCCAAAACAATGCAAGCAATTGCTAAAGCATTTGGCTACCTGCTAGAATGAAATGATAAGATCCTATTGCTGACAGTGCCATAGGCTGTGGTTGCAGGACATTGAGAGACCAAGCTAGAACTGAGATGAAAGCCAGCTCCCTGCTGCCTAGCTGTCAATGCTGCAAAGCACTATGTGAGTTACTAGGAATAAAAGTCAGCAACGTGTGAGCAAGCAGTATACTCTGCAAGCTACAAAGTCAACCAGCCAGGGAAGATGAACCCACCACTGCACTAGTGGCATATAGGTTATGGGAGTAGTCAACTGTTAGCTGACTGGATATGAGGCCCAGTCTGTGGAAGAGAATTCATGCCTGATACTGAGAACCAAGTCAGAAGCCTATGTCTGAGAAAGTCACAGAACCTGGAGGAAGGCTTCTATTAGTCTTTGTCTAAAAAGGAGAGGTTGTTTTCATCAAAAAGTCTTCTGAGTGACATATACACAAAGCATCCCGCTTTTTGGTGTCTATTATTCAGGGGAAAAAACTGGAACCCTGAGAGTTGGCGACCCTGGGTATCAGATGGTGGAGTAATGGATGTACCATGATGACATGCGTCCAGCATCCAGCATCCAGGACATGTTGACCTGCAATAGTGCTTCAGTGATTCCTGACTCCCTGTGTCAACCATCTTTCCTTTAGACAGGGATCTCTACTTGTGATTTGCAGAGCTGTGTATGCTCTGAGTTCACACAAGAAAATATCACAGCTGCTTTGGGCATATGAGGGTAATGAAGGTTTCAAAAGGAACAAAATTATCTGCAAAATTACTCTAAATGTTACCATAGCCGCCACATTTTTCTAATCACTGACTTTAATATTGATGATTAAAGTAAGTTTAAAGAAAAAAAAGTCTTTTAAATGTCTGTGTTTATCGCCTTTGATTCATGATGCTCTCACTCTTGACTAAAGAATCTACTTACAGAGAGCACCCCATTCGAATGACAAGAAAAGAAAGTCAAGTGCCTGGCATGAAATGATTTATCTTTATTATACCTGCCAGGGCCTAGAAAAATTGCACAGGAGGTGGTGGATGAAAATGTGAGTGTTGCTTTCACAGCTAGTCTTACAGCCTTCTCTAGGGAGATGGCAGTAAATACTGAGGAGACTCAAAACTCATCAAAGCAAAAAATTAGAGGTTGCCAACAACTGAACACTAAAGGAGATCTATAATATACTCTCCAGGGCTCAGGGAATATTGTGGAGGAGGGATTGGAAAGAATTCAGAGCCCAAAGGTGGGAAGGTGTACTCTGAGATATAGAAAATTTCTAATATTGGTTGACCCCACTTAAGATGTCTTGATATTATAATCTCTTACAAGTCTGCATTTTGAAGTTTGTAAAAAAAATTTTTAATTATTTTTTATTTGAGAGAGTGAAAGAGAGAGAGAGACAGAGAGAGAGAGAATGGGCACACCAGGGGCTCTAGCCACTGCCTACAAACTCCAGATGCATGTGCCACCTTGTGCATTTGGCTTATGTGAACACTGGGAATTGAACCTGGGTCCTTAGGCTTCACAGGCAAGTGCTAACTGCTAAGCCATCTCTGCAGCCCTTTTGAAGTTTCATATAAAAAGATTTTTAGATTAAAAGGTCTTCCTAGCAATTTTGTTGGAAATATTTTAGGGGAATTGAGTTGGGTATATTTTAATATTCGCATGCTATTTTATATGTAGCTGAAAACCCATTTTTATATGTCTCTATAATTTGTGCCTATGATTTATTGAACTTTCATGTATATGATGTTTTTAAAAGACTTCTATAAATTATGTGAAATTGGTATGGACGGTATAAAAATAGTAGTATGACAAGTGCAATTATTTATAAAATAGACATGTTACACAAAAGTCATGTATTGTTGCCCAAGGGGATTATTTTATTCTAAAAAAATAAAAAAAAAAAAAAAAAAAAAAGCCCTCAGACTGATTGACTACATCAGCCTGGTGAAAAGTTTTCATTTAAGAGATGCCAAGATCTTTTTCTTTGAGCCTGCATTGCTACCCATTCATTTCCACACATAGACCATTCTTCATGCTGGGGATCATAGTGAAGCTTTAGAGTAGATTTAGCTCATCATACTGAAGCCATTGCACTTCTTTTGGTCTTCCTTACACATTTGCTCCGTGCATACTTCAAATCTGGAAAAAAAAACCATAAAGCAAAACAAAACAAAACAAAAAACAAGCTTACAGGCTGGAGAAATAAAGAAGTTGCAATTTCCTTGCCTTACTCCTTGGCTGGTGATGAAGTAGAGAGCACAATGTGGTGATTGGAGCCAGACCTACCCTTGGCCATGGGCACTGCAGCCGACTTAAACCTAATTAAGAAAGATCCTGAATAAACTTGGGTGAGAGCCAAAATCACTAGTCCCTTCAATCAATATTTTTGATATAAAAATTAGCATCTGGCCTGAATAAAAAGGGAGCACTGTTTCATGCTGCAGAAGAATAAAATCCTCTCTTGCTTCTATTTTGACCTTCTGTTGTTGGATATTTTACTGATTCGTATCTATGAAAAGTGCTCAGAGAAGTTGACTTGCAAATGTTTGATTTCAGCTTCTCATTTGGACCGAGGAATGCAAGGAGAATTAGAACAAGTCTTATCTTAACCTCGAACTTCTGTAGACATCAACCTTTGCAAACAAGTAAATCAGTTTGACTTGTTCATTTATTCTTTACTGACTTATTTTGTGGCTATGCAAAGTTTTGCTGAAATAACTCTTTAAGATATTCATTTTTTAAAACTTCAAAAAACTATTTATTTGAAAGAGAGAGAGAGAGAGAGAAAGGGAGAAAGAGAAAGAGAAAGAGAAGAAAGAATGGGCATGCTAGGCCTCTAGCCACTGCAAACAAACTCCAGATGCATGAGCGACTTTGTGCATCTGGCTTATGTGGGTACTGGGGAATTGAACCTGGGTCCTTAGGCTTCATAGGCAAGGAATAAGGCCAGTCTTCTAAGAGAGAATAATATACCTACCATCAGAGTCTTAGAAGCCCTCTTTTAACTCTGCTAATCCCTTTATAAATACTGGATACTGTTATTTCTTCCAAGAAATCCATCATTAACTTCTACAGGAGGACCCAGAAGATCAAGTATATTGGAGTTCTTACTAAAGTGACTGGCACATAGTAACTTTCTGAAGAAGACTGCCATATCATCTCTCATGACTTCACATACCTACTTCAGGACTTCCTAGTTTAGATCCATGGCTTCATAGCAGGCTATAAAATAAAGGTAGCATTTATAAGGAAGTTATGCTAATACAGATGCAAGGTTAGCATTGGGTGCATTTTCATGCTTATGTAACCCCTAAGACATATTATTTAAAAATATTTTATTATTTATTTGAGAGAGAGGCAAATAGAGAGAGAGATTTGTGTGTGTGTGTGTGTGTGTGTGTGTGAGAGAGAGAGAGAGAGAGAGAGAGAGAGAGAGAGGAGGGAGGGAGAAAATACACATGAGGGCCTCTAACCACTGCAAATTAACTCCAGACACATGTGTCCCTTTGTGTATGCTCCCTTTACATGGGTATTAGGGAATTGAACCTGGGTCGTTTTGCTTGGCAGGCAAGTATCTTACCCACTAAGCCATCTCTCCAGCCCCTAAGGACATATTTTAATGAAGTTGAAATGAGGAACAATTTAAGACATTGGCACCTTTTATAAAGAATGGATGAAATATTTGCTTATGCAATGAGATGGCTTTGGGGATTCACTTCAAGCTAGTGGGAAGGGGAGTGAAGGGGGATGGGAAGTCGAGCTATAGCATGCTGCTTAGTGTGAGAAGACAGATGGATTAGGTTCATCATACTATTTTCTTTTACTATATATTCAATGTTTCCATTATACATTTTAAGTAGATGTCTTAGAAAGAAGAAATTAGGTATTGGGAATTGTATTCAGATAAAAAGAGTTGTCTTGCCTGTTCTTATACCCTGTCCTGCCCTATGCCTCTCCCTGGAAGCTTGTTTGACTAGTGCTAGAATAGAAAGGCTGGTTTTGTTTCTCCAGTTTGAGATAGCTCTACAGGACAATCTGGCCACACAGTTCCCTGTGGATTTGACTGAGGTCTTTCCTCAGAGAATGACTGTGTCACGATTATACCATTTGTGCATTGATTGTACCATTGTATGTAGTCTCAGTGATGTGCTTCCAAATATTTAATAGCCAACTATACAGATCTATGATTTGCAGTGTTAGTCGATTGCCATGGTGTCATTACTCCCACTGTGGACAATTTCAGTCTTCTGTTGTGAGATTTCACTGAATGAGCTGGAAGGAGATTTGTTCTCATGTAAGTATGAACCTACCCAGCAACCCCTACCAATTGTCCCTAATGAAATTCCTAAATTCAAATCTCTGCCTATTCTTTTTTTCCCCAGGGTAACCTAATTTACAATGATACAAAGCCATTTATTATTTTGTTTATTGTAATGATTTGTTTAATGAAACTAACATTTCAAAGGCAGAATGAAATGAAATTGATGATTTCAAATTCAGTAAAACACACACATTACATGCATATATCATGTTCTATATATCACAGCACCATAAGACAATGCCTCACAATAATCGCCTAGAAACAGTCTCCTCAATTTCCAGAACACTGTGCAGCTGGAAAGGGTGTTCTGAAAGAATAAGACTTCAAATATGATGTTGTTACTGTCTTGAGACCAGGAAAATGTTACAATTGTTAGTTACTATAAAACAAAGTATATATTTAAGAGAGTCCAGGTGTCATCAGAACTTAAAATCATAGTAAGCCAGTTATATATTTATATATTTGCTGTCTCTGAAGAAAAATGTAGAGGATCATTGCATGTTTGAAGAACTCATCAAAATTCCACACTATTGAGGAATTATTGTTGGAATAAATAAATAATCAGAGGTAGGAAGAGAAAGAGAGTTGAGGGAGAGAGGGAAAGGAGGAGAGAGAGGATATTAGACGAAACAAGAAACAAGGTGATGCAAAAGCATAAAAACATCTTGTAAGGAGTTATACAGAAATGGAGAGGAGATTTTACCTAAATAATGTCAGATTAGTTTTCAATATAGGATCCAGTTTATTTATTTATTTTTTTTTGTAGAGAGAAAGAAGACAGTAGAAAATTGGGAAAAAATTGACCTCTTGAGGAGAAAAGGGTAGTCATTGAATAAATTCATTTTAGTTTGCTAGTATACCCTGAAATATCAATAAATAAATAATCAGAACAAAGTCCCTATTATATTATTAGAGCTAACTGGTCTGCCAAAAGCTCTCATAAGAGTTCAAATTCTAACGATTACATTGAATTAATTTAGAATTACATTGAAAGGCTTTTAAAATGTAGTTTGCTGGGCACCAATGTTAATTTGATTCAGTAGTGGTGTGGTATGCTGTCATAGGGGTCTGCATTTTAACAAGCTTCCCAGCAAATTTTGAAGCTCATGGTCTCTGTCAAACCAACACATGCTGATAGGCAATGTAGACATGGTAAGCCATGGCATTGTCATTCCAAGATAACATCAGGAATGAGTCTTTGCCATTTCCTTATCTGCAAAACTTTTCTCTTTATAACTATCAGTCTGGAAACTTTATCTTCTGTTTCTCTGAAGGCTGTTTTCTAGAACATCTTCCTTGTCTTTATCATACAATCAGATTCTCTTCTCTTCACAATTATACCCTTTCTTCCTTTATAAAGGAAAAGTGTGTGTGTGTGTGCTTGGAATGTATCATAATATAGCTCATAAATCTCTTGATCCCAACAGACATGATCAAAATTTAATAATCCTTAGTGAGCTGAGATCACGGGCTCAGCAACCTCATAAAAATTTAAAATTCCCATAATTCATAATCATTCTCCTAGCCAACTTCATTCTATTTGACATATAATCACATTTCTAGTTTTTTGCAATCAGTCTCTCATAATGTACCCAGCAGTATTCCCTGTGAATTCAGTTCTTCTCCTAAGTGTATATCCATTGCAGACTCTGACAAACATAAGTATGCTTTAATAAACTTCTCTAGGATTCTTGGCTCTTGAGGAAAAGGGATGGAGATGGACCTCCTCCTTGCCTTGCATTCAGGTGGGAAAGTAATTTATTTTCCATGATGAATTGGATTCAAGCTCCGCCGGGTAAGTAATAAGGATGGACACTTCTGCTCAGGAAGACCCCTGTCCATTTAGAGATGAAACATACATGCAGCTCACAGACAGATCCAGCTAAAGAAGGTGCTCATCCCCTGGTGGAGGCGCTGAAGTCTTGCTGCCTTCTTAACCCCCTGTTTCCATTTATAGCATTCTAGATATTCACAAATTTTAGATTATTAAGAACAACTTCACTTAAATGCCTGTTAAATAATAAAGACCTGAACATCTTCCATTGCTTGCATGCTCATATGACATGTACTTTCCCTGTACAAGCAGTACTGCACCAATTGATGGAGAAGAGTTGAAATCCAGTTATCAAAATCAGTCACTGGATGTGCAGCTACATGTTCAACACACACTTCTTTTCCTCTTTCACTTAGAGTATTTCCTTTTTAACAAGCAATTTATGAAGAATAAATCTCTAGGATCCACTTTTTAAGAAAAGAAATTATAGATCAGTGAGGGCTACAATCTGTAAAAAGCTTTACGTGCTGATCAACTTTTTCATAACCAACTATGAGCATCAGTACTGCTCTATCCAACACTGTGCTGTGGGTTGAATTTCCATCTCAGCATACAGCTTGAAAAGCTTGGGCCCATCTGTGTCACACGAAACTAAACTTCTCTTGAAGTGATTTGTTTACAGTGTCATTTGATGGAGAGGAATGTTCTGTTACTCATTCGAACTGCTACAGAAGCTTGGCTAAAAGGTCACCATTGCTCTTTAGTGTTTCCAAGTCTGGGCACCATCTGGGAGGTTGTTAAAGATAAGGTTTTCCACTGGATTTTTCCATACCAACTAGAATCAATTAGCAAAGCACTAATTTTTTCAGAGGAGTTTGTGTGTGTGAAAGACAGAGAGAGAATAAATTATAATTATCTGCACCAAAGCATACATTCTCACTTGTCTCCAAATCTGAGTAGATGTGTCAAATGGCATTTTTTTTCATAGACCTGTATGTGCATGATAGTCTTGAATTTGCTCATAATGTCCTTCTTGAACAAGTACATCCTTCAACTGTAATGTTGGGAGTGAGTTCTAAAGGAAATTGAGTCTTGTCATTTATTCAGAATTCAATAAGAAAATGGCAAGTCATTCCTGAAAGTAATAAAGGCTATTCATGCTAAACATTCACTCTGCACAGCACAAGCAATGGCCAAGTTGTTTCAGTTTTACAGTTTTAGTCTATGCCTAGAATTAGCTTGTGCCTGCTTTCTGCCCCCTTATTTATGAAATAAGAGTCCTGAATTTTCCCAACCTCAAAAGCTGAGCTGTAAAACTGTAGGAGAACAGCAAGAGGAAATGCTTTCCTTCAAAGACTTTCTCTACTCGCTACTGGCCAGTTCTGTTCTCTCTCTCCAAACATTAACTGTGTCTTTTGACACTTGTCCTTGAAAAAAAGTCCAAATGTGGCAAATGGTAGAAGCAACATTTCATTACCCTCCTTTCTGAAACTTCCCATGATACATTGGAACTGTGGCTGGTACTTGTATGGAAGGAGCAAAGAACTCAGCTCTTCACCACCACCCTCCCCCATGTGTGCAGATGACATAAGTGAGCATATAGGGAGATTACTGAGCTAAAAAAAAAAAAAAATCAAAGTCCTTTTAATTGGTTGGGACCTCTATAAGAGCCTGGCCCAAAGAGGCCGCACAGTAGCAGCTAAAACATAGGCTCATTGCCATTAAAAATATTCTAAGAAAAGTGTGTTTTGTGTATGTATTTCTAGCAAATACTTGGGAAACGAGAAACAACTTGGGAACTGTATTTTGGTTTCAATAGTCATGAATTAGAGACACTATAAGCATAACAATGTCTCCTTCAGATCAACTAAGCTGGTTTATAAAACAAAATTGTTCTTAGGAAGGAGGAAAATATATTTATGGTCCTTTAGCGGCAAGGAGGAAGGTCTTTCTGGCAATGTCTATGTTCCATTTAGGATCAGGAAACTTAGTTTTCAGGTTTAAAGCTCGTGTCATCAAAGCTCTTCTCATCGTCAAAGCTTTTCTCAGAGTAGCCTACAGCACATCCTGACTTCTTGTTTGACAAGTATTTCACATTCAGGAGATCACCCAGTTTATCAACAGCTTCCAAAACCTGCAAGGAGATGGGCTTCCATAAGTTATCGTCACAAAGATAGCTTCACAAAGTTAGCTTCACAAAGAACCATGATCTGATTTGTCAACTCTTTGTAAAGAAAAGGAGCAAGATCCATATCATTAGGCTGTGGTTTCTAAGCCTTAGTGCAATGTTAGATACTAATTCTTCTTATTTAATTACCTAACTCCACATCGTAAACATTTGTTTTATTGTGGGTTGTGAGGAAAGGAATGGAACCATCTGACCCACGTAAACCTTTAAGGGATTAATTTTAAAACTTACATGTAACCTTCTAGAAGAGAAAGCTAAGTATTAATACTGTGTTTGATGTTATGTATTCACAGGAGAGTAAACCAGTCTGGCTAAGAACAAAATGGAATACTGTGGGAGCCAATATATAGCATTTTCTTCGATCCTCTCAGGTTTTACTTTTCACATCTCCTGTTTTTAAACATTCATCTCTATATCTATAGCCTAAAAGAACTTTAATTCACATGGCCAACAACCACTCCAGTTTCAATTCTCTGACTTTAATTAGTACATATACTCACAAGTTCTGCAAATGAAGCAACTGAGACCCAGGAAATATTAAAAAGAAATGTAACTATTATTTCTAGGGTATCAATGCATATTTGATAGTTATCCTATGGTGTTGACTGCCTGTTAAAACATTTCTGAGCCTGGCTTTCTTAACCTGCCAAGAAGGAAGATGATATTGAATTCTGATGCTCTGCAATAAGGTAGAGGAGAGGTTGGTGGTAATGAAATGAATGACCAATGGAGCTTCTGGACTTTGCTGTTCAGGAACTCTTTCAGATGGACATCTTTTAAAATATTCACCAATTGTTAAGAGGAAGTTATTTCTTGGTGGTAGGATGGATGTTGAAAATTTTCTTTCCTATTTTTTTTCTAAGTTTTCTACAGCAAAAGCTATGTATTAAGGAAAAATAACAAAAATATCTTATTAAGTGGGATACTTTTGTATATCTTTTCTGAGCATCGGGGATGGAATAGCTCAGTAGGTGCCAATGAGGAATACCCACACATATAGGGGACATATTTATAATTCATGCAGGACATAGGAAAAGCATTTGGATTTCTACTGATTTTCATCTTAATCTTTTTAACTTCATGCTTATTTGTTCTATAATGTACATAATACATTGAGGATGCATACATCATTTGCAACTAGGGTAAGTCCTCTGACCCAAGACCACCTAGAATACAGCTGTATGCAAAGGTAAGTGTAGCTTGCTAAAGCCTGGAGGAGTACTCCAGGGCCATAGGCACCTCCGTGACAGGGGTTGGGAGGGGCTTCTTATTTTAAGGAAGCAGGTTCTGGGTCAAGTGCTGGCATGAACTCACTGGCTGGTTATGCATTTATTGTTTTTGTCTCGAAAACGGGAGCAGCTGTAGCTGTCCTTAGCAAAGGAACCAGAAAAGGGCAATGTTAAACCTTTTTTTGTTTTGTTTTGTTATAAACCTGGTCTCTGCTTTTGTGTGATATTTCTATTCTGGGAGTGTCTGTTCAGTTGTTACCTCAATGCCTTGACTGCTCAACAGGGTCAAGTTTCACTTTCTCTTATGTTATATTAAATAACGTCTTATATTGCTTATCAAAATGCATACATGATTTCAGAAGTTCAGAGATTTGTCTAGATGGTGTGTCAGTGCCCCTTTTATACCAAGTATCCTGTAGCAATGAAGATCTTGGGAAGGGAGTCGCATGATCTCATAGCTACCAAATTGGGTTTACTTGAGTGCTTAATGGTATTTGGAGCATAAGAAATACAGATTCCTCTCTGCTGCCATCTGTGAGCTTACTTGCTAACTATGTCTTCCTCATCAATGTCTTCTCCCTTTCATTAGACATTCAGTAGACATTATGAACTTCCCCCATTTTCTTTTCTTCTTTCTTTTATCCAGACAAGATCTCACTATGCAGCTGAAGCTCTCCTGGAACTTTCTATGTACCCGAAGCTGTCCTTGAACCAATGATTTTCCTGCTTTGGCTTCCTAAGTGCTTGGATTATAGGCATGTCCAGCTTGCCTCTTTTCATTTATAAAGACTTTTTATATACTTAGCATTCTTGGCTTTCCACCCAACTTTTTGCAATATTTTCCTTACTCTTTCTTACCACCAACTCCCTCCTTTAAAAAGAAACAATGGGCTAGGTGTGGTGACACATGCCTTTAATCTCAGCACTTGGGAAGCAGAGGTAGGAGGATTGCCTTAAATTTGAGGCTATCCTGAGACTACATAGTGAATTTCACCAGGTCAGTGTGAGCTAGAGTGAGACCCTACCTCAAACAAACAAACAAACAAACAAAACAAACAAACAAACAAAACAAGCAAACAAAAAAGAAACAATGGTTAAGATTAGTATGGAAATACATACTCATTTTAGAGAACCTAGAAAATAGTGATGCTTATAAGGAATCACAAAGTTTAGCCATCATATCAAAATCTAGAGTTAGCTCAGCTCTTAATGTGCTCTCGTATATTTTTACTATGAATTATTGTGTACTACATATTGAAGTCCCAAGGCTCTAATAATGAAGAATAAATGGGCCCTCTGTGTGTGTTACCAGTTTGAGTTCAAAGTTTTCCCCCTTTTATTCTTTGTGCTATTATTTCTGTTCTCTACATCCCTATAAAACTGCTGTCTATAAGGAACATTGAGTTCCCACTACTTGCTAATTCCATGATTTCTTCTCATTGCTCACCTTATTTGAACTTCCTTAAGTTTTGGGGAACAGTTTGATCATCCTCCTTGAAACCCTCTTATGTTTGCTGTGCTTAACATGACACTAGATCACACTTCTGACTGCTAGAACTCTCCTAGACCTAATTCCCACATGGAATCCCCCTGTCAGGATGTAGCCATTCTACTGGAGTGCCCTGGTCCTATTTACTCTTGCTTGTTTTTGGACAATTATCTTTTCCACAGTTGGCTTTAAAGAGCCCTCAGTTACCTAAATTGTTGTAGCTCTTACCACACATCCTCTCCCCTGTGCTAGAATTTATTCTCTCTTCCATCAAGGGCCCATGAGCTTGTGCTCTGATTGTGTAGAACTGAGTTCACTTTATTGGCCCACTCCCATTGAAGATCTGCTGGTCTATACTGTATTTGCTTCTCATTTAACTGCTTTGCCATCCTTCTGCTCATGACCAGAGACTTGAAGAACTATGTTTGATCTTCTCAGGCATACTCTGCATCCAATCATCTGTCAAGTCCTGGTGATGCATGTGTGCATAATGTGTGTTCAGAGATCCATATGCTGTGATTGTTTCCACTGCTGTTCCCTTGACAACTCTCTCTCTTTTTTTTTGCTCAAATGGCTCCATTTTAGTTTCATTTGTCCTTCCTCATTCCTTTGTAACCCACTTGTCACATTAATTTCATAGTGATAAGAAAGCTTGATTGATGCGTCACAATCTTTACCTAATAAAGCCCATCTGAAAAGTCATCTTCCTTGTGATTATTCCCTATTATAATATTTCATTCTCACCTTTACATTCCCATAGTGTTCCATATTTCCTTCACATGATCAATTTACACTTATGATGTCTGGAATTATCATTTGTTTATTAGTAATCTAGTTTACTATTATCTTTTTTTTTTTTCAGGTTGGGTCTCACTCTAGCTCAGACTGACCTGGAATTCACAATGTATTCTCAGGTTGGCCTCAAACTCACAGCAATCCTCCTACCTCTGCCTTCCTAGTGCTGGGATTAAAGGCATGTGCCACGACACCTCATGTAGTATCTTCTTTATCACTGCCTCCTCCTAGAGTTTTGCTCTAAGGCTTACACATGATAGACACTCGATAGTATTTATAAAAATTGCATTGAAGGAACTGGAGAGATGGCTCAGCAGTTAAGGCACTTGCCTGTTAAGCCAAAGGACCCAAGTTTGATTCCCCAGGACCCACATAAAGCCAGATGCACAAAGTGGTACATGGGTCTGGAGTTCATTGGCAGTGGCTGAAGGCCCTGGCATGCCCATTTTCTCTCTCTCTCTCCCTCTCTCTCTCTCCCTATCTGCTTCTTTCTCTGTCTCTCTCAAATAAATAAAATAAAAATTTGAAAAAAAACTGTATTGATATTATGAGACAGTTCTCTTAACCTCAAATTGATTGAAATGCTTAGTTCTCTGATATTGACCTTTCACAAAAAATATGAAATTAAGGGTCAGTAAAGTACAGTTGTCTGGCTGATATCATGTAGACCTATCTTTGTTGGATTTCCTATATATTGTTTTGTTGTGTGACATTTTATATTACTTATATATTATACTTACAAAAAATAGAATAAAGATGGTAATGATAAAGTACCACTTAAGAGCAACTGACTTTTCAGAATAGGTAAATGGCACATGTGGCCACAAGGTCTTTTCTATGAGATCTAAATTCTGATTTGATCCAACTCTTCAGTAAACTGATTTTCTTTTCTATCTACTGTTGGATGTTGTTGACATCCCTTAGTAATTTTTAAAAAATTTTTTCTTTCAGCAGTGAGTTTCATTTTTCATTAGTGTTCTTTTCTTACTCTAAAGAAATGCATTTAACCCTAAGATGGCTCAGTAAAAGTGCTTGCTCAGAAGCCAGTGTCCCAATGTAAGAGATTTGCTGGTGGATAGTGGGAGTACTCACGGTGTCTAATATCTCCTTGGTATGTGATGATGAAACACAGAACCGAGCACGACCTTCTGCGAGTGGAGTGGCTGGAAACCCAACAACCACCACCCCAATTTTTTTCTTAAGGAGATGCCTTGAAAATGCCCTTAGGGAAGGAAAAAAAAGGTTAACTGTGTGAAGACAGAATTATCCTGCCTCAAAAAATATGACTAAGTAACTTGATCTTTTATGATAAGCAGAACATAATTAAAGTCATTAAACTCTGTTAAATGTCATTGATAAATAAATCAGAAATCATTTGATATCCCCCATAATTGAAGGTGTGGCATTATAGAACCATACTACTCAGTAGATAATTGTGGGTACTGAGTCTTTGATATTGACCAGAAAATGCCAGTGCATGTGACTGGGGCTTAAAAAAATCTGCATTGATATAAAATATTTTATTTGTAGAGTTCTTATGAATAAAAATCAAACAGCTAATATAATACAGTAACATAAGAAGTAATATTTCTTAAATGAAAAATCTATATATTTTTAAAACAGTAGTGATATTCTGTGGGCATTTCAAGAAGGTAACAGTATAATTTGAAGATCAAGAGCTGAGGACCTGTAGGGTCCAACCTCAAACCAATATTTCTACTCTAGGGACAAAGCTCATACTTCACGTCAAATGAGAGGTAAGAAGGGGCAAAAGCTTCCTCATCATTTTGTGTGTGAATGAGCCTACGCAGGAATGCACAGGAATAATAAGCCACTGGCTGTGCTCAAGGGGAATCAGACAGGAAGAGGCAGGAAAAGAAGAGCACACACAGACAACTTCACAGGCAGTTGGAGCTCAGAGCATATCAGTAATAAGACTACAAAGCTCTTGGATCCAGGGTAAAACCTTTGTAAGCTCTGATTCCTTCCCTTCATCCTTCTAGCTTTCTTCTTTTCTGAAGATAATCTTAGCAGCTATTACAGAATATTAAACTCAAAGTCTATATATTGCCTGTGCTGAGAGCCAAGGTCAAATAAAAAGGTATGTACCCCCAAGTGAGTCTTTTTTTTCCTCTTTGGGCTCTGTTGGCCTCTGCAGGAAACCTTAATTGCAGAGTGACTCTATCCATAAGGAAAGCCAAGGCCTCAGGTCTGTTCTTAGCATTAAGCTGTTGTTGGTGTATTATCTTAGGCTGGAAGCTCACAGCACCACAAAACCCATTCAGTCATAATTCAGAAGAAATGATTAAATGTGACTGTTCTCTTATTCATTCGTCTCACTGCTTAGCTGTCTGCCCTTGGTTGTCTCATGCAGAATGCAAGTTATCCAAAGATGCTGTGGAGACTGCAAACCTACAAAACATAGTCTCTCAGGACCCCTGGGTCGCACGAGGCAAGATTCGCCTTTTGATTTTCACTGAGAAGGTTACAAGGCGATGAGGCTTTCTAGCTGAGAAAGCTTGAACACAGACACTGTTCTTTCTCCTTCTTGATCACCCTATGGAAGGCTGCCCACGGCACTGCCCAGGATGAGAGCTGGGGATTGACTGAGAAACATGTCAAGTGCTTTTATTGCTATACTCCAAACCACTTCATCCATACTCTCAGGCCAGTTTTCCGGACTCCCAAATGACCATTTTACTGTCTGCATGTTTCCCTTTGTAACAAAGAAAGTGAATTTTGCCAAAGAATGTAGAGCAAAGTATATGACTGCTGATTCATTAGGATAATCTGGGGCCTCCCTGGAGCAGTATTGAATTTAAAACTTACACTATAACAGGTAGCAACTTTTAGTTAATGTATATGATGGCACTGAATATTTTATGTAATGAGCCTCTGAGTTTGTACTCCTCATAGCAATTAGAGCTGCCACAGCCTAGAAGAAACCAAACTATGTGAAATAATGATGATCATGATGATAATATTAGTCAATAAACCCTACCATTGCAATTGAATGCAGAATCACTACATCTTGTGTCCCATCATATTCCAAGTACATGACTATGGGGGAAAGATCTTAGTCCTGGACCACATACAAAATATAACAGATTTTTGATTTGCATAGTCTATGGATGAATTTACATTATAAGGAACTCCATAGATGATTGTAGAGTTTTTTTAAAAAAACAACTCATTTATTTTTTTAATATTTATTTTTATTTATTTATTTGAGAGAGAGAGATACAGAAATAGGCAGGGAGAGAGAGAGAATAAGAGAGAGAATGGGCATGCCAGGGCTTCCAGCCACTGAAAACAAACTCCAGATGCATGTGCCCCCTTGTGCATCTGGCTTATGTGGGTCCTGGAGAATCGAGCCTTGAACCGGGGTCCTTAGGCTTTATAGGCAAGCGTTTAACCACTAAGCCATCTCTCCAGCCCGATTGTAGAGTTTTAACGTGTTCAGAAAGATACCTAACAAAAGATCATTTTTTTCATTTATTTAATTAAGTTTTTGTTCTTGGCTTCTTTGTTTGTTTGTTTTTTGAGGTAGGGTCTCACATTAGCTCAGGCTGACCTGGAATTCACTCTGTAGTCTCAAGCTGGTCAAACTCTTAGTGATCCTCCTACCTCTGCCTCCCAAGTGCTGGGATTAAAGGCATGTGCCACCATGCCTGGCCCATGTTCTTTGCTTTTTTGAGGTAAGGTTTTGCTCTAACTCAGGCTGGCCTGGAACTCACAGTGATCCTCCTACCTCTGTCTCCTAAGTGTTGAGATTAAAAGTACTCCCCATTAAGCCCTGCTTTATTTATTTATTTTTTCTAGATGGAAATATTTATGCATCACTATGTTTAGTAACACCAAAGGTTTTTATATATTCAAATGAAAACAAACACTTCTATACTGGATAAGATGGTTTACTTCCTGTTTGAAAAGCTTTTCTAAAGCTGGGTATGGTGGTGCCTGCCTTTAATCCCAGCACTTACTTGGGAGGCAGATGTAGGAGGATTGCTGTGAGTTTGAGGATCCCCTGAGATCTGAATTCTAGGTCAGCTTGGGCTAGAGTGAAAACCTGCCTCGAAAAACTAAAAAAAAAAAAACAAAAAAACAAAAAAACAAAAAACAAACAATCAAAGAAACAAAATAAGCTTTTCTACATAAAAACCTTTCAATGGAAAAAATAGCATAGAAGGTAAAACCAGGTACCAGACTCCTGCTGGTGATAGATGTTATTACTGAGTCACCTGGCCTCAGTTTCCTTAGGCAACCCAAACAGTTAGGTATTTTTCTGTCATAGTGGTTGATGCCTTTTGAGTCAGCAGAGAACCTTCAGGACAGTTATACTTTCACCCTGTGCTGCTTTAATGAGGAATATGTTCTTCCCTTTGGACTAAAGCTCGAGAAGCTGTTGCCGCACATTTCAAAGTACTTAGGTTTAGGAGGCAATTGGAGCTGATGTTGAATTCCGAGTTCTGAGGTCTTCGACCTAGTGAGCCTTAGAAAGTTGTCTGTCCTTGGTAAATTTCACAACTTCATTTATAAAGTAGGGATCAATACCCCACCCTCAGTGGGTGAAATGATCCAGTAGGATCAAATAGCCCTATAGCATATAACCAGCAAGGTTTATATAAAAGGAACAAGTCAGCTTAACATTTTATCTGGGACCCAACATAGCATAATTGATGTAGAGCAGAGTGGGATCTTTGCCTTCTACTGGTTTGGAAAGTTTTGTTTTTATCAATGAACCAAAAAAATCACAATAATTATATTGGGGAGCCATAAATCCATAACAACTCAACCTTGTAGTCAGTTGAAACAATAATAATAATAATTATCATACCATGAGAGGGTAATGAGCATAATAATAATGGCAATCACAGACTGACTGAACACTTAATAGTATATCAAGAACTACATTAAGTCCTATACATGCTATTAATGTTATTAATAACAGCTGACATTGAGTAGTTCCAATATAAAAGACATCATTCCAAATGCTACAGAGATCCCACCCCAGTTTTTAACAGTGCTGGGAATTGTACCCAAGGCATTTAACAAAAATTTATTTATTTATTTTCAGGCAGAGAGATAGAGAAAAGAGAGACAGACAGAGAGAATGGGTGCACCAGGGCACCTAGCTACTGCAAATGAACTCCAGATGCATGTACCACCTACTACATATGGCTTTACATGGGCACTGGAGAATCAAACTTGGGTCATTGGGCTTTGCAGGCAAGTGCCTTAACCACTAAGCAATCTCTCTAGCCCTGGACCTAGGGTCTTTTATGTATACTGGACAAGTGCTGTACCACTGACCTTAATCCTCATCTCATTATCTTGTTTAATATTCACTATGATCTTAGGAAGTCAGTCCTATTATATCTTATTTAACATATTTTTAAAAAAACAACAACCCTGGGCCTCAGAAGATTGGAGCACTTGTCCAAGAAAGAAGCTGAATGAAAATTCTGATTATAAGCCTCTTAGTGCATCATCAAAAATTTGGTTACAAGCCTCTTTCTATAGCATCAAGGATAACTTTCACATGAAACACATTGTATCAGTAAATTCCTGTTTTAAATGCATTTGAGATTCTGGCATACTATTGTATAGCAGCAGGATAACTTCAAGATAACTTCAGGTTACAGTTGTGCATAATATATCTCAAAAGGCTTAAAGAAAAGATTGCACATTGTTGTCATGAAGAAATGATAAATATTTAATGAGATATAAGGCTATATATATCTAGCATGGTTTAAACATTATACAATGGATATATTGAAATATCACGTGGTACCCCAAATGCACCCAATGTTCATATTTTATTTGATTCTTTTAAAAAAATGTATCTGCTTTCACTACTTATGGACTCCTTTCATTAGGTTGATTCATTTTTCCAACTTGTTGAGATTCTAATTCTGGTTTCCATCATGAAAGTCAGAGTTCCCCAGGCCACTCCTTCCTGTCACCACTCCAGTACTGTGCATTGTGTACCTCAGTAAGTTTATATTGGGTGCCTTCCTTTGAGCCAATGCTAAAATATTAGGCAGACATGATCTAAATTTCCTTCTAGAATATGCCATTGATCCGGTCACTTTGGATAATTGTGTGTTTTCTTTTGAGCCTTCTAAAATCAGATGGTAAGGGTTTTGATCAGTTGCTACTTGGAATCAGCATTATCACCTTCTACCCGCCATTATATGAGAGCAGTATGGCACTGCAGGTGTCTCCTTGGATGCTTTGAGCATCATTTCTGTGAACAAAGGGTGGAGCTGTGGTAGTAATGATGCAGCACACTAAACAACTCACATACATGCTTATCTATTCAGATGACTAGAGGGTTAAGCAGAAAGTTCCAACAATGGGTTATGTTGGAAGGAAGGTCTTGGGTCAGGAGGAGGATCAGGATCACCTTTAATTTAAAGTTGAGAGGAGTGATTTCCTCAAATTTCCAGAGATGTCAGGTTGCGAGATGGGATTTAGCACCTGGCTTCTTTTCTATAAGATGTACAGAAAAGTCCTATGGGTGGCTGGCAGGTGGCTTCTGAAAAGCTGTGCCAGTGGATTCTGAACCAGAGTACCTTTCCAAGCATATAATCTGAAATCTGTGCAGGAAGGCTCATAATGCCAGGGCAGTTAGGATTCAGCATGAATCTGAGAGTTGATGGATACTCACGCTACTTTAGCAGGCATGTAAAGGAGCACAGGAATAATGGGGGAGTTGTCATCACCATAGATAACGAATCCCATTTTGATCAGCTTCTGTCTGAAGTATTTTATGTTTTTTGCAAGTTGCTGAATTCTCTGTACCCCTGAAATGAAACAGGCATGAAATTCGTCAACTCATATCAAGAAGAGGTCAGGTCAACTGAGTGTTTCTTTCTGTAGACTTGAATATTGGTCAGGGGAGGATAGAGAGAGGATGGGGACATGTCTTCTGGCCAGCAGATACTGTCTTGTGTCTGGAAGACAGGATGAGAAATGGGTGTGGCTAGGTGCTGCAAGCAATTAATGCTAGGCTAGGCTGCAAGGCCAGTGGGAGGCAGGGACTTCCTTATTGTATTATGTATTCTGTGTTAAGTGCTTTCATCGATAACTCAGCATGAAGAAGTATACACATCCCATCATCCCATCCCATCCCATCCCATTCCATCCCTTTCCTTCCCATCCTTTCTCATCCCATCTCATCCCATGTTATTGGTGATCACTCTTTAGCCAGTTGAGCCATCCAGTTCAGTTGCTGGTCTAAGTCTCTGATTAGAAGATAGTTCTTCCAACCTGAATTTAAAGAAGAGGTATATCCCTAGATAAGGACTGGTCCAGCTGATACCAGGGCTATTTTATAAACAATTTGGTAGTGGCAGAGTGAAAAAGGAAGAGAAGATTTCTACTTTTTTACCCAGAAAGAAAAAAAAATGCATTGGCCCAAAACAGAAGGACAGATAAAGCGACTGTGTCCATATGAAAGTTATTGTTATTTCAGCTCAAAAAACTATCTCGGTTTCAAGTGTGTATCTCAGTGCTGGGTCACGCATATGAGATGAGATAGAGTAATAAAGAGTACGAAAAATGCTGAAGATACTTGACTACTCTGGTCCTGTCTCTACACGGGTAGGTGAACAAGAAGCCAGTAGCGATCACTTGCTTAAAGAAAATGAGTGGGATTGAACACTTAAGTGTCCCAGAAGTCAACCCAATATTTGCATTTGGTGGAGAGTTGTGATTCAGTGGGAGTGTGCTATTGTTGCAATTGTACTGATTGTCTATAGATGACCTCCATTCTGAGTTTTGAGGTGCTTTTCAACTGGACAGAGATACTGTTTCAGAAGCTATCCAACATTTTAAATATCACTCATAGGTGCTCTTTGAATAGCTAGAGAGCAAACATTTCAACAAAAATGTCAATTGTAGTCATCTCATGCCTTGACGAAGGGTTGGGCCATGGACATCTTATGCTAGCATCTTTCCTCCAGGGAACCATGATGTTTGAGTAAACTTGGTACTTTTTGACTTTGCTGCAAGGGTAGCGTGAGGCACAGGTTTAGACAACTAGAATATTCCATCTCTATGATTATTGGTTGAGAATGTTGTTGAAAGGCAAGGCACAAGATAGTAAGGATCTTGAGACACATAATTTGAATTCTTGAGTCCAGCCATGACTAAGTTACCCATTATTTAGCCTCCTATTATGTAAACCACCTAGCTGTTCTGACTGTAATTAAATACAATTATGTCATCTTTTGTAGTAGAAAATTGAGAGACTGAAGGCTGAGAAAGCTTTTGACAACTTCATGTAGTGAGGGGTAAGACATGGAAGGTTAGAATCTAAAGCATGGTAAAGGGGTGACCTTGTGTACCCCCTTCACTTTTTTTTTTTTTTTTTGAGGTAGGGTTTCACAACAGCTCCGGCTGATCTGAAGTTCACTCAGTAGTCTCAGGGTGGCCTTGAATTAACAGTGATCCTCCTACCTCTGGGATTAAAGGCATGCGCCGCCACAACCAGCCACTACACCTTTCACTGTGTATGGAGGGCCCAAAGGTGTGTACTCAAGGAATAAGGGTGAATCAGTACACTGGCCTCAAAAGACCATTTATTTATTTATTTGCAAGGAGAGGGGCGGAGGAAGAAAGAAAGCGGGAGGGAGGGAGAGACAGAAAGAAAGAGAGAAAGAAAGAAGAAAGAAAAAAATGAATGGGTGTGTAGGACCTCTTGCCACTGCAAATGAACTCCAGATGCATGCACCACTTTGCGCACCTGGTAAAAGCCGTTTCTTTGTCTAGTTCTCTGGCTTGTTGACTGATAGGCTCAGTTATACTCCAAATACTTCAGATCTTTCTTTAAGAATCTACTTTGCTTGTTAGTCCCACAGGGATACTCTAATTGGGCTACAGTTTATGCAGAGGAATGAGATTTTGTTGACTAGAACATCAAAGAGAAGAACAGTGAAAGGTCCAGTTGCTCATGTTTGTTTTCGGTCACTGCTCTTCGTCCCACCCAAGTTCTAAAGGAAGATCTTTATCCAACTCTGCCAAATCATGGTAAGGTTATGATGTAAAGAACATTTGTATTTCACTTTTTCAGGAAAATTAGTCTTTTGATCCCCTCCTCCTGGCCTTGGAGAACGTTTGAGGAATCCATTTATCCCAGGGAAGTCCATTTGGACTTCCAAATATTGGCCATGGAGTCATAAAGTCTGTCATAGGGACAAACCTTGACAAAAAGTAGATAAATAAGAATTAAGCCAATCAAATCCCAGAGTGCAGATGTTAAAGAAAAAAGGCAACTTAGAATTAACCATTAATAAAACAAAAGTTGCTAGATATGGAGACAAACATGTGTTAGTATAATCTATGAGACAGAGTGAGCTATCGGTCGTTAGAAGTCATAGCAACCTGTGAAGAGAAGAAGGGTTCAGTGCAAAGGTAGTAGAAACAAGAAGAGAAGATGTGGGAGCAGAAAAGGCTGATCGCAGGAAGGAAGGTATTAAGTAATCACAAAACATGACGTACATGTTTAACGTATATGTTTTTATGAGAATTTGATATCTATATATCGGTATTCTATCTACAACTCTGATGAGCACTGAAAGGGACAGCTATGAGAGCTCACAGCAGGGAGACAGGAGCAGCCCAAGGAAGTGCTGCTCCAGCAGTGAGCAGGTTGGGGTCAGAAAGATGAACATTACTAGACAGGGGAAAAAAAAAACATACATCTCAAAGTATGTCAGGTAGAGAAAACAATGCAGTAGTGCTATGATAACAGTGTTTGAGAACCAAATGAAACATGGTTGAAGTGAACCAGGATGAGCTGGAGTGATGGAAGTTTATCTAAATACAAAGGGAAGGAGTGAATATTGTGCATGGAGTGAAGAATCCAACATTTAAAGGTTGAGTGGAGGAAGGTGGACCAGAGAGAGAGAGAGAGAGAGAGAGAGAAAACAAGAGATGGATGGAATAATGTTCCTTGAATTTATATACATGACAGTCACTAATAAAACCTTTACTTTGAGATTTCTGGATGGACTAGGATTTAAAGAAACAGATAGTTGCAAGAATGGTTTACTTTCATGTATATGACTTTTCTTTGCACTGATATCTTAAAAATACAAACACCCCATCCTCCAATTCTAGAATTAAAATATGAATGTAAAGCATCTAAAGAGATATAGGACCATCTTCATCAATGCTATTACACAGGCAAAGCATCCTTGGTGTTTTAAGAAAAGAATTCTTTTGGGGCTAGAGGGATGGCTTAGCAGTTAAGGCACTTGCCTGCAAAGCCAAAGGAACCAGGTTCTATTTCCCAGTACCTATGTAAGCCAGAGGTACAAGGTGGCGCATGTGTATGAAGTTCATTTGCAGCAGCTGGAGGCCCTGGCATGCCCATTCTCTCTCTCTCTCTCTCTCTCATTCTCTCTGTCCCCCTCTCTCTCAAATAAATAAATAAAAATAAATATTAAAAAGAATTATTTTGTAACATGCTGACATGCCTGTTGGAAACTTTTATGTGTATACACAGCAGCTTATTTGAAGTACAAAACTAGAAATTATGCAGAAAAAATATTTTCCATTCAACAATCCATTCCTTACGTTGAAACTCTGTACTTAGAGTCACGAGAACATAAGGAGAAGAAAAATAGTGGAAGGAATGGAAGAGGTCTGTGGGAAGATGTGTCATAAAGGTGATTGAAAAGAAAACTTGAACACACATCCCAGCTACCTAAATGTATTCCATATGGTCTGTTCCCTTGTGTGCTCAGCTCTTTTGTTGCTCATTAGCTCCACAGTGAATAGATGACTTCATCAGGCTGGACCCAGCAGTTGCCCCTCAAAGACTAGGAGGATTTCCTGGCCTGGAAATGCACAAATGACTTAAATTGCTTTTCCCAATGGCATTATCTTTGCACTTGCCTTTAATGACTCATCTATCATTGGATTGTCTAGCTACTTAATTGGCCCTGTCTGTCCCTCTTTCTTGATTAACCCAAGTAACTGGATCATCAGCTAAAGCCATCACTTCATTGCTTCTAGGGCTGTGGAAACTTGATCAAACAGACCAGAATTTCAGATCCGGGGGTTATCTGAGTTCTAAGAACTGTATGCTTTATTCTTGCTCCTTCTTTCCTATCTTTCTTTTAACCAAGCCAATACTGACACACTTTGTGGTCACCATGTTTTCTCATATAGGTCACTATAAATGCTTTTGAGGTCTTTGGTGTTGGCCAAGATACAGCTTCTTTCAATTACTCTATTGCTCACTCTTCAAAGTTAGAAATGTTTGCATTCTTTTGGAGGGCCTGGGGGCAAGGGAGAATTTGTACATATAAAATGCTACTCATCTAGACAGGATGTGGGTGATTTTCCTAATAATGATGTGCTAAGGAGACAGGTTGGTAAAAGTAGGAAGAATATTTGGGACATGTCCTTTTACACTGGGATGGCCATGGTTGAGATGGCACCAGGCACTCTTGAGATTGGGCACTATAGCCAATTTCCATTTGAAATGCTCAAAGTCACTAATGAAATAGATTCTGGTCCTTGATCCCCATACCTAAGAAGGAAGGGATATTAGTTACTTTTCTCACTGGTGTGACCAAATAGCTGACCAGTAGCAACCAAGGGAGGAAAGGTTTACTCTGGCTTGCAGTTTGAGAGAATGTAGTCAGACATGGTGAGGGGGCCGTGGTGGCAGGAGCAGAAAGCAGCTCTTCACATGACATCCACAGTCAGGAAGGCAGAGTGAACAGGAAACAGGGCTGGGCTACAAAATCTCAAGGTCTGCCTCCAGTGGCCCACTTCTTCCAATGAGGCTCCACCTCCTAAAGGTTCCATAACCTTCCAAACAGTGCCACCAGCTGGGGAACCAAGTGTTTAACCAAACACATGAGTCTATGGGGAACATTTTACATTCAAACCACAACAGCAAAAGTCTTACTTAGATAAGTAAGTGAATGAAGGAAATTTCTTATGCAGACTTCTGGAGAGCTTAGGTAAGTATTTGTGTTGCTAAAGTCAGAACTGAGTGTTGAGAGGAGAAGAAATAAATAATAAAACTCTATATGGATAACTTAAAGCTTTAAAACCCCAGTGTTACTTGCAAGACAGAGATAAATTTATCCAAGGGAAGATTGGGAGAGATCGAGAGGCTGAAGGAGGAAAGTTGCTCCAGTACTGTACCTGGCACCCAGGAACTACTTAGAAAATCAATTCTCAGTTCAATAGGGACATAGTCCTCAGCATTTTGGAATCATCCAGGGGAGGCTGGCTGACCATGCCCAGGCTGTACCATGGACCATTTTGATTCAGGGACTTTAAGGACAGGACTAGGAATGAGTTTGGACTTTTTGTTTTGTTTTGTTTTTAAAGTAGGGTCTCACTCTAGCCCAGGCTGACGTAGAATTCACTATGTAGTCTCAGGGTGGCCTTGAACTCATGGCAATCCTCCTGCCTTTGCCTTCCAAGTGCTGGGATTAAAGGCATGCAATGCCTAGCTTGAATTTGGATTTTTTTTAAAAAAAATTATTTATTTATTTAAGAGTAAGACAGAGAGAGATAGAGAGAGATTATGTGCATGCCAGGGCAACTAGCCACTGCAAATGAACTCAGAAACATGTGCCACTGTGTGCATCTGGCGTATGTGGGTACTGGGGAATCAAACCTGGGTCCTTAGGCTTTGCAGGCCAGTGCCTTAAATGCTGAGCCATCTCTCCAGCCCAAATTTGCATTTTGATAAGGTATAACCAAGCAGACTCGGACAGTTCAGAAATCAGCACCATTTCCAGTCTACTCCTAAGGCTATGCATACTCTTGGTAGGTACCTGGATGTGTCTTGACTGTGCTACACCCCATAGTTGGACTTAATAATCCAAACTGGGGATACACAGCAGCCTTTTGTTTGGCATGGTTATAGCTCAGAAATCACTGAGTCCTTGGTTTCTCGGAGAGCACATTTCATGGGCATGACAGCTTCCTGCTCCAAGGTGCTCACTTGGCTTGAGATCATCCCCACCGTCCACCTCACCTCTTTCAGAGGGTGGACAGACCCATCAGACATGAACCCATGCCTGCACAAGACCTTCACAGTGCCAGTCCATCTTTCAGCCTTGCCTGCTTGAGAGATGGGCTGGGTTAATGGAGGCCACGGATACTTTAACCTTCCCTCCAATGCTGTTAAAACAAAAACAGCTGGGGCAGAGGAAGAAAAACAAATAAAACACAAAGCATCTTACTACAAAGCTTTGCAGTCCCCTAATAAAAACAATGGTCTGTGGCATTTCCAAAAAATATGTTTGGGACAACTCAAGTCTCCCAGAGGACCAGAAGGAATTATAGACAATGAAACTACCAGAGTAACCTGTCTTAAAGAAGGAAAATTTCTTCCCTGTGGAATCATTGGTATGTGAGAGGAAAGACAGAGAAGAAGAGAGAGAGGTATCTCTGTAAGGTGGAAAAAAGAGACGGATTTGATGTGTTTTGGGCCAACATAGTGTCACTCTTACTTTTTAACAGAAGAAACATGAATAAACCCAAATTCCAAGGGGTGACTTATTCTATTATATCCCTGGCTTAAAAGTGGACATCCGGGAATACACACTGCTCACTCCTTAAATTATTTAACACACCACCACTGTCAGAGGCAAAGAAGGCAATCCAGAATGTGCTCCCAGGCAGTAGTACTTGAAAAATGAGGTCCTTGTCTCTAGAGATGGAAAATATCTTTCTGTAAAACATTTCTCACCAATTAAGCAGTTAATATTTCTGAAAAAAAAATAATAACCCAGGGAAAATCAAACTGACATTGGAGAATGCCCATGCAGTGTAAGAATGCCTCTTTCCCTTCTTGGTCCCAGCTTTCGCCCAGCTGCTCCCCTGGCATGACCTGGGGAGGGGGGTGTTGGGAGGTCCTGGCAGTAATGCTTCCACACGGCAGCAGGAACCCAATGTCTGTTATTTTAAGTACTGGACAGCAGACAGCACATTTTGTTTCCAACACACTCAGGAGCAGAGAGATCTCAGTGAAGATCAAGAGGCTTCAGAGTGGCCAGAATCCTAAGAATCACATTAGCAGTGACAAGCTTCCCAGTGGGGTGGAGACAACAGTGTTTTGGGGCAGTTTGCTAAGAGGAGCCCACATTTTTATAAGGCAGTGGAGCTTTCCCTTTTGATGTTGGGATTCCAAGGTTATGGCATGTTTTATAGTCACATACACATGTGCCAGGGGCTCTCCAGGCTGCTCAGTCATGCCCCTGGGGAGACACGCAGGAGCAGGCTGGTCATCAGGCAGGGAAGCTATCTGCATGGCCTCATTTCAAGAGCCCTGAAGACACCATTGTCTTTACTTCTCTACCAGCTCCTTGAATACACTGTTAACTCACAAAGAAGTGAGAAAGGCCATTTTCTGCAGACTTACTTGGAGCCAGAAAGTGGTGTTTTGGACTTCTTAACAGATGAGGAATTCCAACCTTAGGGATCAAGGGCATTACTCAGATAACCTGGCTGTGCCTATGATATGCTTATCAATGTCTGATCATTGGGACAGTAGAGTCACCCCTTCATGATGATGCATGAATCTCATGGTTCTGGATATATACATTTATAGATGGAATGCACTATATACAAAAACCTGGCCTGGTAGGTAAAAAATGAAAAATATTCTGAAGCTTTTTGAAAAGAAATGATCTAATAGAATACAGACAGACATCAGATAATATTCAGTTGGAAATAAATGTCATTAGCTAGGTGTAGATATTCCCAATATGTTTTTTTATCTCAGAAACATTTATTGTGTTATTTTGCAGTTAAATAGAGAGCAGCATCTTAGCACGTCAGTAATTATAGAATTTTAGACATTACAGAATGAAGCTTCTCAGAACTCATATAAATCAGTGATGTTTAAACAGAGACACATCATGGGTTTTCTGGAATTTGTTAAAATTTGAGGGTAATGGGTAGAAAAGTGAGACAAATACCATATGTTTTTCTCTCTTTGTATATACTTATATACTTTATGTACATACATACATACATACATACATACATACGTACATACATACATACATACATACACACATATGACATACAAGCAGAAGAGAGACTATTTAGGGGAAGGAGGGGGACCAGTGGGAACAGCGAGGTAGGCAGGTGAGCAAGAGAGGGTTATGGGGCATGGATATGAGCAAAGAACAATGATACACATATATGAATATGCTATCGTGAATAGCATTATGTTGTACAGTAACTAAAAATTTAGTACCATACAACATACATACATTTGGAATCACTCTTTGCAGAGATTGTGTTCTATAAGGCCTGGGGTTGACCTTTCAAAAGGAGCTACCTGGGCAATTGTGATACACCTAGTTAAGAACTGCTACTCAAAATCAAAAGTTATATTGAGATTGTTAATCATTCAAAATAATGATCTTGGGCTGGTGAGATGGCTCAGTGATTGAAGGAAGTTTCTTACAAAGCCTGATAGCCCAGGGTTCAATTCCCCAGCACCCATGTAAAGCCAGATGCCCAAAGTGGCACATGTGTCTGGAGTTCGTTTGCAGTGGCAAGAGGCCCTGGCCTGCCCATTCTCTCTCTCTCTCTCTCTTTCTCTCTCTCTCTCTCTCACACACCCCACACACACTCTCTCTCTTTCCTTGCAAATAAAAATATAAGTAAAGACACTAGAGAACAATTCAAAGAGTCTTTGGGACCAGTCAGCGTCCCTGTGTGTAAGGTTACATCCGCTCCCCTTTCTATGAAGATGAGACATTCCTGCTGTGCATCTATTCACTGATGCAATCAATAAGGAGGAAAGTAATTGCTGCCCATGTAATTCGGGATCTGCTTATTTAAGATCTATAATGTATAGGTGACTATTAGATCCAGCAGAGGATTAAAGGTTGAGTGTATCTACTATGCTAAATGGGCTATACACTAGAACATTAAAAGGGTCATAACAGGAGGTAGAAAATCAAATGGCCTATGAAAGGAGTGCTCTGGGAGTTTGGGGCAGAGATCTTAAAGTGGTTAAATTTATGTCTTGTGCATATAAATTTGGTGAGAGTTGAAGGAAGAAGGGGTGAACCAGTTATCCATAATATTCCAATTATACTCCCAGGAAGATTAGTGGAGCCAGAGCAGTGGGTGCTGCCAATACCACGGACAGTCCAAAGACCCAGCAGTGCCACTAGTAGAAAATGACATGTTGTGAGGGGGGTTAGGAAGTGGAGGCTTCAGTGTAGGAGAAAAGCTGGATGCAATATGAGCTAGGCAGCCACAATGGCAGCAAATGTCCCCAGTGAGTGGAGAAATACCAACAGTTGTTCCAATTTGTGGCACAGAGGCCAAGGATATGGCACAAGATAGGCCCAGGCTAAGTTAATGGAGTCCTCTGAATGGACTCTACAGTCTTACAAATGAAAGTGGCCACCACGGAAGCCCTATTGGGGCCACCAAGCTTAGGTTTCCAGGGCTTGCTTGGAAGGGAGACACTGATGAAGCTTCCAACCTTGGTCTTTCCCCTATGCAACAGTGCCATGGTCAAGGGCTGTAGGATTGTGAACACAACTTCTGTGTTCAAAATTGATCCTATGGGGCTGGAGGGATGGCTTAGCAGTTAAGGCATTTGCCTACAGAGCCAAAGAACCCAGGTTTGATTCCCCAGGACCCACAAAAGCCAGATGCACAAGGTGGCACATGTGTCTGGAGTTCACTTGCAGTGAGTAGAGGCCCTGGTGTATTCATTCTTTTTATCTCTCTCTGCTTCTTGCTCTCTCTCAAATAAATAAGTAAAAATTTTTAAAAATGCTCAAAATTGACTCTGACCTTGAGCAGAGCACTTTGTTGTCTCTGCAACTTGGGTTCTTCACCTATACAGTGGGAATAGTGACAATTCCCATTCCATTCTTGGATGAGGATGAAATGCTAAATACTTCAAGGAGAGATGGGCACAAAACGAATTCATTGTTCTAATTTAAAAAATGTTTTATTTTTATTTATTTGAGAGGAGGCAAAGAAAATGGGCAGACTAGGGCTTCTAGCTACTGCAAAAAATTTCAGATGCATGTGCCACCATCTGCATTTGGCTTATGTGGGTTCTGGAGCATTGAACCTAGAGCCTTAGGCTTCACAGGCAAGTGCCTTAATTGCTGAGCCATCTCTCCAGCCCTGTTCTAAAAAAATTTTTTTTAAATAGATTTTTGGGCTGGAGAGATGGCTCAGTGGTTAAGATGGTTGCCTGCAAAGCTAAAGGACCCAGGTTTGATTCCACAGAACCCACATAAGACAGATATACAAGGTGGTGCATGTGTCTGGAGTTCATTTGCAGCAGCTGGAGACTCTGGTGTGCCTATTCTTTCTATCTGCCTCTCTCTCTCTCAAATAAATAAATAAAAATAAAATATTATTAAAAATGGGTTTTATACAGTGGGCTTACATTTATATTTCATTTGAAGAAAAAAAGTCATGGTTCACAAATATTAATTACCAAAACCTGACTGTCTGACTTGGATTCCCTCTTTAAAGCTGTCTTTGTAGTCAATGTTTCTTCAGCCCACCAGGCTGTCCCTTTGTCTTCTGAGGCATTTTTTGGTGCCTGGATCCTGCTCCCAAGATCTCCCCATTTCTCAGAGTTGAGTGTTTCTCAAAATAATTTTCATTTTTCAGTGCTGAAGTTCAAGCAGATTATCACAGTGAATCATTTTTTTCTTTTCTTTTCTTTTCTTTTCTTTTCTTTTCTTTTCTTTCTTTCTTTCTTTCTTTCTTTCTTTTCTTTTTCTTTTTTTTTTTTTTTTTTTTTTTTTTTTGAGGCAAGATCTTACTCTAGCCCAGGCTTACCTAGAACTCACTTTATATCTAAAAGCTGACCTTGAATTTATGGGGATCCTACCTCCACATTCTGAGTGTTGAGAGTAATGGTGTGTGCTACCACGCCTGGCTATCACTGTGAAGCTTAAAGTTCATTTAAGGTCCTCCTAGTCTAGGAAATTCTGAAAGCTTTAGAGACATTAACCAGCAGTGAAGACCATCCAGTGAGCCCTTGGGACTGAGCTCTTCCAGAAGAAAGATTCAAAGAGAGGGAGGGCTTTGAGAATGAAAGGGCCACAAGGTATAAGACAAGGTCTTGCTGCTAAAAATAGCTCGAACAGACAGCAGGGAGATGGGGACCTCAGTCTTACAACCCAGAGAATGAATTCTATCATAGTCATGTGAGCATGGGAGAGGAGTCCGCGCCAGTGAGAGGGTAGCCACTGATATCGTACTCCAGCCTTCAGAGCGCCTCAGCAGGCAACAGCTTGTGTCCATACTGCCAACACAAGGAAACGATAATACATGGGCATTGTTTTAAGCTGCTGCTGGTGGTAATTTGTTATGCAGAAGTAGAAAGCTAATATAGTCCCTGAGCTCAAACACACACATGCTGGGTTCTTTAGGCATGAATCCACCTGCTTAATCCTCCCCAGCTGCAGCTTGTGAGGTAGCTGGCTTTCTCAACGAAATTCTCCAAAGGATAGTAGGGCTGAGTGCATTTTGCTGTGTCGTTGAAAATGAGCCCATGATGAGAAAAACAAAAGACCCGTGTGGAACACCAGCTCCCTTTCACTCCGGAAGATGCGACAGAAAGAATTAATTCTTTCATTCTCCAGCTGTTCTAAACCAATGTGGAATTCCATATGAGTTAGATCATAACTCCTTTGCCTCAAAGTCCTTCCACACTAAGGAGACTAATGGGAAGAGGTGGCCTCTGTAGGACTCAGTGCATAGAAGGATATCTTCTTTGTAGGATGGCTGAAAGGAAGGACCACGCTCTCTTGCCCCCTCCCACCACCATCTAAACAGCAAACAGATTCTTGTTACACTATTGCTAGTGAAATTTTTAAAAAGTTTTGAGCAAGTACTGAATTTATTGGGCTGCCATAAAATTTCACCATTGGCTAATTCCAAAGGTGAAGCACATGAAAAGTTCTTAAAAAAAAAAAAAAGTTCGGTAGCCATTTCTACACATTCAGGCAAATGTCTCTTTCTAGCCAGAGATGAATTTGTTGGTTCATTTTGTGCTTATTGGACAAACCCAAGCTGTCCTACATGTAAATAAGAGAGGCAAATGCCTGCACCTTGATTGCTGACCCTGACCTTAGGGTCTGCACACACAAAAAGACCAGGTAGAACTTTTCTATCCACCAGCACAGGTGATTAATCATGGAGTGAGGCAGGCCCTCAGTTGAAAGCCAGTGGAGCGTAGCACCTGACATCTGTTTTGTATTAGCTATTGCTGAAATGCCAGTGGCCTGAAACCTTTTAGAAAACGCAGCTCTCCGTGCCCTCTGCTTCCTTCTCCACCTCTTTCTGTGTTTCCAGCTGGTAACCAAGAGGCAAATATATTTAGGAAGCTGCAGCTAATTCCTCCTTTAACAATGCCAAGGGTCTCCAATGCCAGGACCCTTAGACAGTGCATTTTGGGTGGAATTCTGTTAGTGCTCCTTGCATTCATCAAGGGACCTCAGGGGGACAGAACAAACATGTTGCTGAGTTTGACTGGAAGAAAGAAAAATGGTAAGGAGCCAGTTTTGTATTCACTGAGCTCTCTGCTATGAAAGACAATGAGAAGAGTGAGACCTTTTATAATTGGATGTTTTAGGGGTTGAGGATTTATCCATCCTTTTTGCTTTCCACTGTTTCCTCCTCACAGAAGGGACAGTAGTTTGAGTGAAGAGTAAATTTCTGAAATAACACATACAAGATAATCTTGGTGATGTCCATGAGTGTCGTTTTCAGCCAGCAAGAAGCTCGCCTTGAAGTAAAGCAACATCAGATGAGAGAAGTTTGTGGCTATATCGCATGACAAAAATAAACAGTAGGAAAGACAAAATTCCTTTCTTGAGAGCTAATTTCTGTCACCCAATATACTCCTCTCTTTCCCTGCCTTGGTGCCCTAAATCTTCCCATGTAGACACTCCTGTTTTTAAACCTATCAAACTCAAGTGTAAAAATATGTGTGCCCTGCTCCAGAGACTAGAGCAAAGGTTGAAGGTCACAGCTGGAAGGGGCTGGTGGCACTTTCTCCAAGTCCAGGTTGGGTTAGGGGCAGGGTCAGTGCCTCACCTGCCAGTCTCATGACAGACTTGCACACATGATCAGAATGAAGGAAATAAGCTGGACAAAAGGATTCTGAAGTGAACCATGGCTGTGTTTTTCAGGGAAATGCATTCTAAACATCATTATTTTCCTCTAAAAATTAGTTTCAAAAATTAATGAAGTTAAAAAAATAATGAAGTTGCTTGACAGATGCTTAACATTTTATTTAACTTTTTCTGTTAGTAATCGAACAAAGCCCAGAAATTTAAATTTTATAAATTAAAAATAAAGTCATATAATGAACGGTGTGTCATGAACTTGCTTGCTTGATGGTATAACAGAAATGAGCAGTTTTTAGTTCTCATAGTGGATGCAATGTTTGCAGTCATGTTGATTAGAATATTGTCATATTGCCTTAATCTTGTCATGTAGAACTTAGTTGCCATTCTGTCTGGACTCAGAAGTGGATAGTCTTTTGTGTCTAGTTACCTCAGGCAATCAGGAGCTGGGTGCTAAATGTGATGAACACAAGAGGCTCCATTTCTGCTCAAGTGTGTATGCTTCCTTTAGTCTGTGGTCCCAAAAGAATTCAAGGAAAGCTGAGTGGGAGAGTTGGGACTGGCATAAAATAAACCTATTCAAACTCAGATAATTAGCCTAAGGGAACATGTTCTTAAATTACAATTTTCTGATAATTTCTGTCATCATGTTCTTTTCAAAAACACCACAGTTCTAATGTTTATATGCTACTATTTCCAAAATTACACATTCTCTCCTCTTCTGATTTAAATTCCACAGATTTTCCAATTTTATGTCATTTTTTTTTTCTTGGAAGGCATTGTTCTCAAGGTTCATTTTCTGCTTCCAGAACATACATCGTATTGGGGAAATTTATGATGATATCAATATACACCATCTTGTGGGTCAGAATTCTGCATGAAGAGCAGGTATGGTTTAGTAAAAGACAGGACAAGGGCTGAAGAGATGGCTTAGCGGTCAAAGCACTTGCTTTCAAAATCTAAGGACCCAGGTTTGATTCTCCAGAATACATATAAGCCAGATGCAAAAGGTGGCACATGCATCTGGTATTTGTTTGCAGTGGTTAGAGGCCTTGGCAAGGCAATTCTTTCTCGTTTCTCTCTCTCTCACACACACTATTTTTTTTTAAATCTATCTCTTTATCTCTCAAATAAATGAAATATTTTTTTTAAAGGCAGGACAACAGTCATGAGAGAGCCCTTGTGAAAGGAAGAGATCTGGGCACTATTTTTGTTCTTAGCTACTTTTATTTTATCAAGAGTCTATTTACTAAGTCATTAGAAAAATGGGAAATTGTCTTACAGTATACACTCACCAGAAGTCTGAGGAAAGAATACTCTATATTGACGTTAAATACTTTGACAATGGCTGGTTAACTTTTTACCAAAGAGGAATTTCTTCCTTTTAGGTAGATGCTTAACTTTCTTTCTACGGCTCCTTTGTAGTTAGGCAAAATCATGTGACTGCATTGTGGCCAATGAAATTTGGGTACAAAGGTAAGATGTCTCTCCAGTCATGGTTGGTGAGAACATCCTGCATACTTCAAGCTCGTTACTCTTGTGCCAGCATACCTGGGAGCTATATGAGAAGATTTCTATTTTTCTCCCATACTAGGGATTGAACCAAGGGCATTGAATTTACCAGGCATGTACTCTACCACTAAACTACATTGTCAACCTCCCTGTACTTTGAGTTTGGAGGCAAAAGGTCATCAAGTTGCCTAGGCTGGCCTTGAGCTTCATTCTTGTGCCTCAGATAGAGGAAGAAGTAAGCTGTTATTGTGCTAAGCTATGAAGATGTTGAGGTTTGTCTATTACTCCAACCCATATGAAGAAACTGATACCAAACCTTTTTCTTTTGCTGAATTGAGGATTGAAACAGGTCATGATGCATGCAAAGCAAATGCTGTGTCATTGAGCCACATCCGCAGCTCTGCCTCCTGCGGCCTTTTATTAGATGTATAGTATTAAAGGAAACCCCCAATTTCTATGGGAGTTTTAGTTTTTCAACCTCTTATTACTAGTTACAAGATAATCTCATGAAAACATGGAGTTTCTTGACTGAGAAGCATAAGAAATGCAAATAATCATTACAACAAGAGAAGAAGGAGGGAAGATGAAAAACACCACTCCAGATGCCTAAGAACCAACCTTTTCTCCAATGTTTCAGAAATAGAGTCACTTGAATGACAAGGTTAGCTGGGGCACAGTCTCTTCTGATTACTAGGTATAAAAAAAAAACTCAAATGCACCTTTGAGTTTGAGATGGTGTCTCCATCACCTTAAGTGAAGGATTCAGTTCAACTGCTTGGATAATTAAAGGGAACACTCTTTTCTTTCTTTTTCCTTTATTTATTTATTTGTTTGTTTATTTATTTTTTGCTTTTGCCATTTGAGTATCATTGGCTTGAATTACCCAGATTACTCACCTCACTTCTATATAAAACCATTCATTTATCAAAAGAATAGAGAAGGGAATCTAGATTTGGACCCATAATGGGCCATCCATGAAGAGATATATCACTAACACTTGAACCAAAATAATTTCTTTAGCAAAGCTTTAAGAAAGATATTATAAAATACTTTTAGATGGCATTCAGATTCCAAGACTTGTTTGGGAATCTGTTTAGTACCAAGTTTAGTGTCCGGTATATTATTCATATATTTGATGCTTAAGGCAGAATTAAATAACTCATCAGGAGCTGGAGAGATGGTTCAGTGGTTAAGTCACTTGCCTGTTAAGTCTAATGATCCAGGTTTGATTCCCCAGTATCCATGTAAATCCATATGGACAAAGTAGCCCATGCATCTGGAATTCATTTGCAATGGCTAAAAGCCCTGACACACACTCTCTCCCTTTCTCTGCCTGTCTCAGTTTCTGCTTGCAAATAACTAAATAAAAATATTAAAAAATAACTAATTACTACCTATTTAGAGAGCTTCATCAGTGATGCATATGAGTAACATAATAGGGGCCAAGACTGCCAGAGGCTAGAGGAGAACACGATTCTTTTCTTGTTTGTTTTTGTTTAAACTTTTTTATTGATAATTTTCATGCATGCATATAAGGTATTTTGATCATAAAACCCTCCACAAACTTTTTTTGTATCCTTCCCCCCATCCTCTTCCCAATGAAACTCCTCTTTTTTCTAATTAGTCTGGGGAGCACTATTTTCTGTTGGGACCATCATGGTAGGAGTTCAGGAGGTAGTGAAGGGGTGCAGTGAGTTACGGAGAGAGATAAAGCCTTCCAGATGGAGGAAAACACACTGAGCATGCCAGAGAGGTCCAAAGCCTAGAGAATAATAGGTGAGACCAGCCGGTGCTTATACTGAATAGGTCATTCAGCCAATATGTGACTTTGAAGGAAAATAGAGACTTTTCCTTATCTTAAATTTGTCATTTAAGGATAGGAGATTTTATTAGCATTGATACAAATTTTATCTACTGAACTATGATATTACACATTAAAACTGGAGTTTTGTACTCATTTTCTTTGGTAAATAAATTTCTGCTGTTCTTTCTCCTTCCATAGATATTACTGCACACTCTACAAACAAGTAAATATTTCCTTTCATGTGATAGCACGTAATAGTCTTATGGTTCAGACAGTTGGTGATTATCCCATCATTATCCCAGTACTGAAGTAACAGCTAGGCGAACACTGGTTAGGTCATAGATATGGTTACCCTATAGCTATTTCCATGAAATCATGAGCTAGTCAATGGAAAAATTCTACTTTAAAAACAGGTCTGTTAATTATAGTTAAAATTATGTCAATTATTCCTGTTGCCAGTTAACTTTTGTATTTAAAAAGACAGGTGTTGCACAAAAATTCTGAATTTTTAAGGATTTATGTCTTCAGATAAATAGGTCTGAAGATTTAAAAACTGGACAGTAGCAAAGAGGATATATGGTTGCTAATTTTTTAAAAATATTTTTATTTTGTTTATTTGTGTGTATGAGCTTGCCTGGGTCTCTTGTCACTACAAATAAATGCTCATCCTGTTTTATGTGGATGGCTGGGGAATTAAACTTTGGCTGTCAGGCTTTGTAAGCAAGCACTTCTTACCACTGAACTAGCTCTCAGCCCCTGTTTGCTATTTATCATGCTTTGAAGTATATCAAGAACCTTAGTATTCTCCATTCTGTCATCATTCAGGTTGAACAGATCACGTTTTCTTAAAATGCTGCCCATATCACTTCAATACCATGTCATCAAAATTGTAAAAAACAATCACAGTAGGAAGATGAGTAGCTGAAAGGAGTGTGGTAATTATAGCACAAAGTCAAGCAGATCCCACATCATTACAGGAAAAGCCATTCTTTCCAAGTGATGACTAGAGAATATTTGACCATAACTTGCTCCCATAATTAATCAACATGTAACAGGTTGCCTCCTGGGATCTGTTTTTTCTAACCAAAATGATTCTACCTATTGAGGATACACTGGAGCAATAAAGAATTTAAATGATAATATAATTTGTTTTGTTTTTTTTCAGACAGGGTCTCACTAAGCTGCCTAGACTGACATCAAACTAAACGTAGAGCCCTATTGAATTCCTGCTGGATACCCCTGCCTCCTCCTGAATGCTGGGTTTACATGTGTATGTCACCATGTACAGCTTAGGGATTGTCATGATTATTGTGAATGCTATTCTTTTTATCTCAAGGAATATGAGTTATTAATGAAACAGTATCTCTGTCAGATACCAATGACCAAAAGTAAATAATGCAACTAAAGTTGTGGCCATGAACTCTTATATCCTTAAGGATTGCAAAGGTTATATGAAAGCACAGCTTTAAAGAAAGGCCTGTTGTGAGGAGCATACACTTCTTGTGGATAAAAGTGCTTTGCTATTTCTGATGCCAAAGCCATTATACGTATTGGGGAGGATAGGTAAAGTGCTCAGCATAACTGAGGGAACATGATGTTTGGATTTCAATAGAGCTTTAAGAAGTGGAGCAAGGGCTGGAGAGATGGCTTAACGGTTAAGGCACTTGCTTGCAAAGCCAAAGGACCCAGGTTCGATTCCCTAGTACCCACGTAAGACAGATGCACATGGTGGTACATGCATCTGGAGTTTGTTTGCAGGGGTTGAAGACCCTGGTGCACTCATTCTTTCTTTCTCTGCCTTTCTCTCTCTCTCAAACAAATAAAATAAAACAATTTTTTTTTGAAAAAGAAGTAGACCAGATAAGTTTCATGGTTTTTCCTCCTGTCTCACTCTTATTTTCCTGTCGTTGTGCTTCTTTTCTGCTAGCTCATCTAGTTCTGCCTGCATCTGGCAGAATCCCATTCTCTGTGCTCTTTGTTTCTCTCTGTGAACATTCCTTTACCTGTCTCCTTTCCTTCATATGGAAATGTGCTTTTCAAGCTTGAACACCTGTGTCACAGGGCTCTGGAGTGATGGTTAGACAGCTTAGTGTTCCCACTCTGAGTGTTTCTGATTCAAAAATGCAAATGCCTGCTGCAGTTCTAACCAGTCCCAGGTGAGGCTAATGCAGCGGGTCCAGAGACCGCCCTTTGAGAAGCACCACTTCACGTATACACATCCTCCTCCTCGCCCCATCAGGCTCACCCATCTTCATGAAACATGAAGTGATGATTAGAGACATGTGGACAACATTTTCCTACATTGCAGGCATTACAAATATATAAATGTAATTGAGTAAAACTAGACATACCTAGGCAAGGAGTATAAGGCAGGGGCTGACCTTGGTGAGCAAGTTCAGTTAGTCAGATGGATGATAAGAAGTACTCAGAGGTTCTTTCTAGTCTTTTGATGAAAAACTGGTCCATAATAGGAATTTTTTTTTACCAGCATCTGCATCATTTAGCACATTCCCTTGCAATTCAATTTGAGTATATGTCTTGATGGTCTGGTACATGCCATACCAGTGATGTGAAGATAATGGTTTCTATTAATAGGAAATTAGTGCTTGATAGGAAGCAAAGAATGACTTGATGGGGGTCAGTATACAGCAGTAGTTTTCAAAGGGTGGTCCCTGGACCATCAGCAACACTAGGGTTTATTGTATTGACAAGACTTTAACAGAAATTTCTTGGGGATAAGGCCAGCAAGCCCTGTAACCATCCTTTCAAGGGAATCTGATGCAGAGCCACATTTTTGTACAAGGAAAAGAAAAACTTGTACCAGGGAAATGTGAAGGGAAAGAGGCTGGGGTTCTGGCAAACATAGCTGAAGGAAGAGATTCTGCAGAAAAGGGTGGGAAAACAAACTGAATCACAGAAGAATATCTTACAACCAAGGGAAGTCTGTTACCAAAGAAAGGATGATGCAAGAGGTCAAGTCAAATGGGCAGGGGAAGGAGCAGAAGAGCAGGTAAGAGGGGTGACTTTAGAGAAGGCAGAGTCTCAGAGTGGAGCAGGAGGGCAGAGGCAGGCTGAGGGGGCTAGCTACTGAGGGGCAAGCAGGGAGGGCTGTTACAGATTTGTGGCATTGGAAGGTGGTGGCTGTTTGAAGAGGAAGGACGGATGTCAAAGACAAGGACTTTTTGGAGGAGGGGTACTATCAAGTATGAACTCTAAGAAAGGGGCCCTGTTTTTAGAAGAGCAGGAATTCAGCACGCCAATTGATGCAAAGGAGATCAGAGTTGTTTATTTACTGAGATAAGAGGGAAAGAGAAAAATTGCTGTCTTTCAATAAAAACTTGCTGTGATCCATGCACTATTCTCGGTATGCTGAATGAAACAAACAAAATGCCACTATTTCTTGAAGTTTGCACTCTAATGAGAGAAGAGGGAAAATAATGTTTTTTTTTTTTTTTCAGGAGCTCATACATGCTATAAAAAGTGAAGAAAATGAGAGGAGTAAGGAGGAAGTTGTGCTATTTAAGGTAGGTCAGCTCCTTCGGGAGGCTGATTCTGAGCAGTGATGGGAAAGAGAGAGAAGGGAGATAAGGAAGATAAAGTCCTTCTCAGAGGATCAGCAGGCTTGAATGCCCTTCGGAGGGAGCTGCTTTCAGTGTTCCCAGAACCTCAGGGTGCACTGAGCAGGGGGAGGAGTCGGACAAGTCTGGAGGGACAAGTGTGAGAGCCCTCACATGCCACAATCTGGACCTTACATGGAGCAAGTTGGGAGCAGTGGAGGAGTGACATGGAGCTGCTTTCTCCTTTCCCAATACTGCATGTTTTCTTTCATATGGATGCTATAAAAATGTCAGTAAAAATGCAGAATAATGGTTACCAGAGGCTGGTAAGGGTTGGGGGAGAAGAAATTGAAGGAGCTTGGATCATGAGTACTCAAACACTGAATAAATTCTAGTATTCTGCAGAACAGAGGGACTAGAGTCCACAATATTCCATTATATGTTTGACAAGTAAATAAATAAAAGGAGAAGCTCAAATGTATCCAACTGGAAGTAATATTAAGGAGGTGAGAATATTACTCTGATTTGCTCAGTGTATATTGTATGTATGTATTTAAATATCACTCAGTGCTTCATTAGTATGTACAATTAGTACATGTTTTGAAAGCCTTTAAAAAGTACAAGGAAATGGTAATCTTAACTACTCTAATTTGATCATTACACTGTCTGCACATGTTGAATTATTATACCGTAATCCATAAATTTGTATAGTTGATGACCAAAAGGGATGATTTTTGGCTTTGGGGTAGAGAATTAACCATAATAGGGCAGGCAGTAGTGGGAGAACATTCAGAAGCAAGCTACCTGGCCATCCTGAGAAGTGATGGAGTGATACAATTAGAGAGATGACCAGATTAAGGAACTATGTCCAAGGAAATGTGGCAGGATTTGCTGAAAGAATAGGTGTGAGGTCTGAGAGCAAAGGAGAATTCCAAGATGGGCAAGAGCTATGAGAAAGTCTGGAGAAGGCAGTGAAGAAAGGCGACAAGTTAAAAGTCACAGAATTTCTATTGAGTGCTTACTGTATCAGCATCATGTGGTCTTGACTATCTAGACTACATCATTAATCCTCCCAACAGCCCTGTCAATGGAAGAAGTGAGTTTAGAGAGGAGCAACTTGTCAGTCATGCTGTAAATGGCAGGCCAGGCACTAGGCTCCATGAGGTCTGGCTGCAGAGCATACCCCTTAATCATCCTTGCAGCTCAACCTTTATTTTCTTTCTCTAGGAAGTGAAAGGTTATCCACAGTTGGGGAAACGGGATGTAGGGAGGCAGGGATAAGACTAGGAGTTGAAAAACAAAGCAACTGATTGATTGAAAAATATACATCAAAGATTTAAATAAAATAAGACAACTGATGACGTGGGGGCTCTCAGTGTAGCTGGGCTCAGTCCTCCTGTGGCTGCTTGTATCACATCTCAGTGAAGGCTATAACAGAGCTGTAAACTTTTGGGAACTCTCAAAAAGTAACCCTGTCCCCAACCCAAAAGACTCTTCAGCTGCCACAGTCCTGAGGACTGGATTCCATGCCCCTTGTCCTCTGAGATAAACATCCCCACAATCTTATTTAGCATAAACATTAAATCAAGCATGCTGGCAAGACAGAAGTTGAGTCATGACATATTTATTAAGCTGAGCACTGAGTTTGACACTCAGAGGAACACCAAATTAATTCAAGACACATTACTTGCCCTTAAGGGGCTTACAACATTGGTTTAGCTGGGAGACCACCCAACATCCATTAGAATGGAGAAATCAAATCTCCACTTTGGGCTCAGTACACTGCATAGAGTGACAGGCTAAGAGATGAAACGAGCCTTGGTGCATATGGAATGCACACCCGGCCTGCAGACCCTCAGCCTGTGTGCATTAACTCCACCAGCAGCCTGGCTGCAGAGTGAAGGTGGCTGTTTGTGCATAAACATTGTCATTTCACTGGGACTGCTGTTTCATCTTTGAACCTTGGCATCAAAGGAACACTGACCTTATTCCTGTAGCTTGCCTTTCTTTGAAGCGTATGGCTTTGCATTGCAGATTAAAGTGAAGACATTCATCAAGGAACAGATCTGGCCAAGCGCTCCCAAAACTCAGCCAGTAACAAAGCCTTGAAAGGCTCCAATCACAGTTGCAGTGGAGTGGGCTGACGATGAGGCCTGGAGCCAGGCCTTTCTTTCACAGATCATGTGTGGCAGCTCTACATGACACAGTGCATCCCTTGGAGGGTTGGGCAACTTTACCCTGAGGGTCAGTCTATCTCTAGAAAGACCTAAGCTGATGCAATATCCCCACTCATCCGTCTCAGTAAGCAGACATTGTTGTAAATGAGGTCAGCGTAATCATTCACTATGTGTCTTTGAAATTTGTCAAAAGATGTGCCAGGCAGAGCCACCTGAAACTTGGCTGCAGATTCTGTCAAAGCATCTTTCTTTTGTTAATTTCTTTGAAAAGAAACTGTCCTATCTTTCTTCCCACTTCTCCTATCTTGATTATGAAAATAGTCCAGATGCATAGCATTCTGTTTTCTTTTAACTCTTAAGATGGCAATAGGCCTGAAGTCAAAGATATTAATTGTGAGGTTAAGAATAAGCAGATAGAATGGGAGAAAGTCTTTGCCAACTATTCCTTTGACAGGGTTGCTATCTAGAAGAGATAATGAACTGTGAAAACTAAATATCAACCTCCCTAAACTGCCAATGCATGGGCTAATGAAATGAGCAAGACAGTTCTCAAATGAAGAGACACAAATTGCTAACAGATATTTAAAAGAAATATTCAACTTCCTAGGCCACCAGGGAAATGCAAATTAAAACTGCTTTGAGACTTTATTTTGTGCCAGTCAGAATGGCTATCATCAAGGAAAACTAATGACAACAAATGCTGGCACAGATGTGGGGAAGGGGTTATTCTTATTCACTGTTGGTAGGAGTGTAAACTGGCACAGCCACTATGGAAATCAATGTCGAGGCTCCACAAAAAGCCTAAATCTTTTTTCAAATTATGTTTTTTTTTTGAGAGAGGGACAGAGAGAGAGAATGGGTACACAAGGGCCACCAGCCACTCCAGCCACAGGAATTCCAGATGCCACCTTGTGCATCTATCTGGCTTACATGGATCCTGGGGAATCAAACCTGGGTCCTTTGGCTTTATAGGCATGTGCCTTGACCACTAAGCAATCACTCCAGTCTCCCCGCCCCCCCCGAAAGCTAAATCTTGACCTACCATATGACCCCACTAAACCATTTCTGGGCATATACCCAAAGGACTGTCTATCCTATCAGAGACATTTGCCCATCCATGCTTATTGCTGCTTTATTCACAATAGCTAGGAAATGGAATCAGCCTAGATGCCCATCAACACAAACTGAGTAATAGAAATGTGCTACATATACCCAGTAGAGTTCTACTACAGTGTCAAGAAAAATGAAGTTATTAAATATGCAGGAAAATAGATGGAATTAGAAAACATTTTACTAAGTGAGGTGACTCAGGTCTAGAAAACCAAAAATTTCATGTGCTCTCTCATATGTGGATCTTGATATTTATTGTTTATAGATAAGTAAATAGAGGGTGTTAGAGTGAATAAAGATTATGAATCAAGATAGAGCACAAAAGAGGAACAAGAGGGCATGGAGTGGAGGACAAAAGGAAAATATAGCATAAAAGTGGAAAGCAGTGGGGAAGGAACCCAAGACTGGAGGGGAAGTAGGAGGAGGAAGGATACAGTATTTGTGTTCGCAATACAACACGATGAAGCCTAATTCATTGTATGCTAAAAAATAAATTAATTAAAAAGTAATAAGCAGATAATTCCTCATGAGGCTAAAAGAGATAACCAAGATAAATATTTCCCACCTCAGGGGGAAATTGATGATAAATGACCACTAAGGACACATATCATGACTTTCAATGAAATCTCTCTGCAGACCTTCAACTGTGATCAGATAAACAGAGCAATTTCTGTCTGTAATGAAACCATAAATCAATCCCGAGGAGGGAAGGGAGTGACTGTAAAGCTGTCTAATAGTAAATCAACTGATTCTGAGAACATGTGCATGAAAGGGTTTAAAAATTAGCAAAAATCCTTGTTGAAAACATAGGCTAATTTGCAAAATATGTTTTCCCCCTGCTACTTATTATCTTTAAAATTAGATCAAAGGATAATTCTGGTACTTATGAAACAATTCATTTGCAATTTTTGAGGCAGGGTCTCACTGTAGACCAGGCTGACCTGGAACTCACTCTGTAGTCCCAGGCTGGCCGCAAACTCATGGCCATCCTCTTCTCTCAGCTTTCTGAGTGCTGGGTCTAAAGAAGTGGGCCACCACATCTGGGTCTCACTTGCATTTTCCTTTAAATCTTGAATAGTTAATTTTCCATTAAAAATGTTTGAAGTACCAAAAATAATCAACATGGCTTTGTAGAAAGTCATTGGTTTTCAGGTCAGCTTTTAATTTTACTTTTGTTTATTTATTGACTTTTGTTGGTACTGAGATCAAACCTCAGACCTTAGGCATATCAGATAAATGAGCCACTGAACTAGACTGCCTGCAAAGACTAATTCTTGAAAAAAAAATGTAATTTGATAGCAACTCTATAACTTGATATGCAATTCTACATATTTTTAATGTCAAAGGTAGAAAAAAAAAATACCCACTTATCCACTATCGCTTAATACCCTGCCCATCTCCTGCGTTTTCAGCATGGCTATGTGCCTACTTTTGACCAAAGGACTTTAAGCAAGGTAATGAGTGTCACTTGCAGGCTGATCCTCCTTTTCTCTCTACCTTGGTGTCCATGGAGTTCTTGTGTTGTCATAGTCAAGCTACAAGCTAGAAGCATTTGTATCACTGCCCATATGGAAAGGAGCTACTATTATTACCCTTCTTGCCAGCAAAACCTGGAGCATAGTTCTGTTAAGGTACCAAGGTTTTCAGGGTCTATTTGGTATGTTGGCTTAACCTTGCTTGTTTCATATACACCTTACACACATAGCCTACAGTGATTTTTTTTTTTTTTTTGAGATCGAGTAACATTATATGGCACAGACACAAACTGGCCTATAATTTGTGATCTCCTGACACATGAATGCTAGAATTACCAGCATGTACCACTATGCCCAGAACCTACAACAATTTGATACAATATTTTTGGGCACCTGTATTTTGATTGCCTATAACCTGAGGTAAAGTGTAAAATGTATCGTAGCATCATGTCAGTGCTCAAAATGTTTCAGATTTTAGACAGAAGCAGAGTTCCAAGAAGCTTCAACGAAACAATTGTTCAAAAAGAAGTACAAGTTCATTTGGGCTGAAGAAAGCAAAACCTTTTAGCTAAAAATGATCCAATGGCAAAGAATGGCTGTATATTATGTTTTCATATGTCCTCAAATGGCCAATAGTGGTTTTCCCTTACCCAACCACTGTAGATACAAACTATAAAAGAATTGTAAAAGTTAATGTTGACAACATTGGTCTCAGGAAAACACCTGGAGCACCACAAAGTAAGCACAGGCATGCATGCATGTACACACACACACACACACACACACACACACACACTGGACATTTTAGTAAATGGCAATACAACGTAATCCAAACTTGCAGATCATATTAAGAGGAAGGTAAGAAGGTTGTATTTGCTTTAACAAATGGTGTGTGTGTGTGTGTGTGTGTGTGTGCGTGCACATGCATGTGCACATGCATACACACTGATAGGAGTTCTAATATCTTTATCACTTAGCTTCATTTTCAAATTGGGCTTCATGAGACAAAGGCACTTGAGAAGGTAAGAGATTGACAGGCAGAGGTTTGGAAGAGGAGTTTAGGAGGACTGGGCTCTCTGCAGGCCCTCTTACCGTCATTGTTTCCATCTTCTCCCATGAGGATTTTTAGTGATCTGATGATTTGCTGGGCTACTGGGGGGCTCATGGACGCAGCATAAACAGCACTATGGGAATGAATCCGTATGTAATCCACAAGCTCCTAAAACAAAGGAGGAAAGCGCGAAAGAAGACAGGTCAATCTCAGAACTGATGGTGAGAATCACGTATAGTCTTCTCATTCATTTTAGCAAAATGCTAGTTTATAGCTCAAAGAATGCAGTCTGTTTGATTCTTAATGGCTATCATCAAATGACTTATTTTTTTCTTAGTCTTTTCCTTAAAAACCTTGACACTGCAAAGGTATGGGGGTACTGAAAGTTAAGCTGTGTTAAGCAGAACCAGATATGCGAAGGAAAAATGTTTTGAAACATCTGTTGAGCACCTACTATGTGCAAACACTGACTTGACATTCGGGAGTATACAAAGCGTATAGTGTCTGGTTTCTTCCTCTTGAGAACGTTACACATGATTGTGCCCACAGACGGTTAGGACAGGCACAAGAATGCATGTCATAGAGCTGCAAGATGCAGAGGAGGGCAGCGTGCTGCTACTGGGAGTCATCAGAGAATGTCACCATCTTCTAGGGAGGAGATGGGATTTATAAACCTTGAAAAGGATGACACAAGGGAGAAATTGAGTGAAGGGTTGGAGGCAAGAAAGCAGAAAACATGTGTTGTTGATTGACAAAATATGCCCAGTTCTTTTACTCCCTGCGCCCATGCATCATTGCCATGGGTGAATCTAGGGTGTGCTTGTGCCTTATTTTGAGCAGTCAAGTGCGGTAGAAGTGATGATGTGCTAACTCTGAGCTTGCCTCAAAAGGCGTTGAGCACTTTTGTTCTTTCAGAGCTCCCTCCAACTGCCATGTGAACCAGCCTGACCTAGCCTGCTGGAGGATGCCAGCCATGTGGACTAGAGAAATGTCATCTCAGCCCAGGCCATCCCAGCCAAGCAGTTCTCAGCTGATTCAGCAACGGGCTGTCATGCAAGAGCAAGTCCAGACTAGACCAAAAGCTATGCTTGAGTACAGGATAGAGAGTTCAATAAATTTTGATGTTTTAGTTGCTGAATTTTAGAATGATTTGTTACACTGAAAAAGCTAACTGATACATGTTTGGAGGACAGCAAAGGGAAAATTGAGTCCACGGTGTGAAGAGAGCTGAGTGTGTTTAGTGGAAAACTGAACCAGTGCATAGGCTATGACCAGATAAAGTTTGGTTTGTACCTTGGGCCTTTGAGAACTACTGGAGGTTTTATGTAAAACTCCTTGGAGTACTGAATCAATATGGAGTGCTAGTCTCTGGTGGCAAGGACACTCTTCTACTGTCTGATTCCTGAGACCAAACACAAGACTCCAGGTAAGCTTGCTGAGACCCCCCCCCCCACCTCCTGCCACTACCAAGAAGTTCCAAGAACCTACTACCAAGTGGGTGGGCCCTCAGGGTGCTAGTGTCTCCATTGGCTCATACCTTGGGACTCTCATGGTGTCCCACAGAATAACTCATGGTGATGACAACATGAGCACTGAGGTGTCCAAATGGTGATGTCACAGTGCGGGCTGCCATGTAGTAGTCTTCTCTGATCACTCCCTATGGAGGGGTATTGGGAGGGACTTTGGGAATGGAGATCCTTGCTTTTGGGGCTGTCTGTGGCCTCTCAACTTTCTTTTACTGGTCACATCCCTTCACACCTCTGAGCCTGGGACAGTGAGCTGCCTCTGGCTTGTCCATCTCTTTTGTTGTATGTGTGGGAATTGGTGTTCAAAAGCATTTTAAGGTGTTAATCTTCCTCAGTGAATTGAGTGGTCTGGTGATGGTGAGGATGTGTCAATAATGTGACGATGCTTCCTGGCCCATAGGGAGAGACAGGAGCTCTGTTCTCTTCTGTCCAATATGTCTTCCCTTCTAAACCTCTCTCCCATTCTTTCTTCTTTTCTAACTACTTTTCTAACTAACTGCACTTCCAATGGTTTATTCCTTTTTTTTTTATTGGTGTGACTTTTCCCTATAGAGTTCTTTTTTTTCCCCTCTTACTTTTATTCTGGTTTCTTCCTTCTAGTTTCACTTCAAATTTATTTTATTTTTTTCTTTATTTCTTCATAAAGGGTGGTAGAGTAAGGATGTGGACCCAAAGAAGCTGGTTGCAGTACCCCCATCCTTAGTACTTACTAACTCTTTAGAGCATGGGCAAGGTGGCTTTGGTGTGAGGGGAGAGGAGGATTCCTGAAGAGCCCAGGGCCCAATTCCACTTCACTTACCCTGTTGTTCTTTCCCTGATCTGTAGACATTAGCCTTTCAGGATGGTGTGGGAAGAGAATTCCTGATATACTCAACTGTCCCAAACCACAGGTTGAGCGGACCAGTCTTTTAGAGGTCTCCTGTCTATTACTCTTGTTTGTTCAGAGGGTGGGAGCAGGGATAAAGTTGTATACTTCTCTTACAGTTCACAGTGGTGGAGACTTAGCAGGGGCCTGGCATATGTGGATGGTCATGGAGAGCAAGGGTTTCTTGAGACTGAGGGAGGATGGTGAGCCCTTGATGTACATAAGGGAGTGCTAAGGGGCTTTCTTAGGAACAACTGCTGGGATATTCTCAGCTGTAAAGCATTGCTAACAAAGATCAGACAAGAAAACCAAACAAAGTCTTCTTTGATCCCCAGCCCCAGTTTTCTTTTTCCCACTGAGGAGTATCATAAAGTTGGTCACAAGCATTCTTAGTTGAATAAGCAGGTTGTGGGGCAGCGTCATGCCCTTTGAACGTGAAGACTGCCCTACAACCTTCCCTTCTCTGAGTCCGCTTGGTCTCAGTCCGAGCTCCTGGGTGAGGATTATTTTGCTTGTGTGGTTGAGGAACTAGGGCTCTGTAGTCACTTCTGGAGAGTGTCAAGGAGAGCCTTGATTCCTGCTCACTGATTCTCATCCTTTATTCCCCCCCATGCACTGGGCACCACAAGCCATGAATTAAGACTTGTCTTTGGTCTTTGGCAAGGCTAGTCTGCGTTGTGTCTTTCTTCAGGGTGGGTTAGAGGTCTCCTCAGACTGAGGTTTCCAAGTCCATTTGTAAGTTCAAAACCCTGATTATTTTCTTTACCCATAGGCCTGGAGTTCAAGGGCAAGGGTGGGTTTTTGGGAGGAAATCAGACAGGAGGCTCTTAGAATAAACATCTTGGTACTCATTCCATGACCCCTATTTACTTCAAAGAGCTGTTAAATACAGCCAGGGCCAGGAACACCAAGGCAGATCCAGATTCCCTAAGCAGCCAGCTTTTGCCTGCTTTACAGGCTACTGTGACTAACCATCACCCCCAACTTGGCCTCCCTGTCCCGCTCACTTTCCTCCTCAAGAATTCTAGCTCTGCAACCTATCAGTCCTCAGGGTAACCTTTAATTCTCTTTTTGCAAGTCTTTGGTCAGCCTGTGGGGGCTGGGCAAAGCCAGTGGGTGACATGCAGGAGTACAAGAGGACTCCAGATCCATGCTTGGAGAAGGATAGACTATCTGCAGCACTAATCACAATTTCCCAGAAGTTGCATAAATATAAACTAAAAATTAAAAAAAAAACAGTGGCTCGGGAGATTGCTCCCTTAATGGATAATGTACTAGCCTTACAAGTGTGAGTACCCAAGTTTGTAACCCCAACATCCATGCAAAGAACTGGATGCTGTGGCAGGTGCTTATAATTCCAGCTATGAGATGAGAAGGAGGTAGCGATGGGTGAATCCACCACAAATTTGGAGGCTAACTAACCTTGGCAAAAGCAGTGGTGAAGAACATGAGACTCTGCCTAAAAGTTGTTCTCTGACCTCCACAAGCACAATGCATGCATGGAAAAGGAAAGGAGCCTAGCTCTATCAGCTCAGGCTTTCTTCTGACATAAAGAGAAGTAATGAGCTGAGTTTTTATCCAGAAGATTTTTAAAGGATAAACTTCCAAGTAGACTATCCACTGTGTATCTATAGAGCTGAAACTCCAAGAGCAAAAGAGAAAAGTTTTGCAGACTGGAGAAACTACTTCAGGGGTGGGGCATAGAGGGCTAGTGGGAAAACTCTTGCTACACAAGAATGAGGGCCGGAGAGAAAATGTTTCAGGGACAGAAGGCCACAGCCTGGCAGTGATCCCCAGCTAGCTGAGATGAATTTGCAGGACACTTTGTGAGGAGAAGGCTGAACCCCAAGCCAAACTCTACTCTCTGTGGTAGGATCAGACCAACCAACTTTTTCTGTTTATTTCGAAATGTTTCTAAATGTTCTTATTTTACTAATGCATAAAGTTCTGACCTTTACTCACTCCACAAAGATTTCAAAGACCTCCTAGACATCATTATTAGGAATGCTGTTCCTTAAACTATGATTAGCAAGGTCATTTAAAAAGAGATCTCACAGTCAGCGTTTTTGTCTTTTTCTGGTGTTTGGACCCTTGTAATGATGTTCAAATCTCCAGATTTACAAAGAATCCCTTGAGCATAATAAATTTGAAATTATTTCTAGAGTTTCAGAAAAATGCCAAGTTTAAGCATGTATGCACTTAACATTTTTAATGGCTATTTTTTAAAATCTTCTTTGCTTTAGAATATTTTGTAGTAACCCCTTTCCAAAATGAGGAAATACTTATTATGGACTTTGAAACTCTAGAAATTGTACTCTAACGGTTAAAATATACAAGCAGAAAAACATTTTTTTTCAAATAAACATGTTTACTATTTGGTGAATACTATATTGTTTTAATTAAAAATGTTAAAATTAAATGTTAAAATTAAAATGTTAAAATTAAAACTATTAAAATTAAAATTCTTTACAAAATTATCTTAAATTCAAGGGAATATAATATATGATTTAAGTTGAAACTATATGTAATTTAAAACTGTTGCAATTTGAGAATTTAAAGTGACAGGAGTGGATATATAAGTCACACTACTTTTTGGCCAAATTAGTCTGGAACCAAAACAGTTCCAGATAGGTGTGTATCTGACTGAATCTTACACCATTAGAAGATGATGCATGCACTTTATTTAGTGCCTTGCTCTCGTTTGTTCATCTTCCAGCTGTTGAACACTTCTCTGTGTCTTTAAAGTTTTCCATCTTGGTGTTTTAGGGCATTTTTTTTAGTACCACTGAGCCATTGCCAAACACTCTCTAATTCCTGCCGCCACCTAGTGTTAAATTTAGACACTGCACTATAACATGGATGGGAAGGAAAAAGAAGAGAAAGGTGAGGAAAGAATGTTGTAGCCCTTGGGGGACCCAAGTATGCACAGAAAAGATATTCTAAAAGGCAAGAGAATGAACAAACATACATTATTTTTCTACATCCTGGTTAAAGAATATAATATTTTTCAGAATATCTCAGTCTCTACCCCCAGAGAATTAGAAGTACCTCTACTTTTTACAGAGTACCTTCACTTTTCATGCCTTCCACTTGACTTCAGGGTGAGCGTCTGAGGGAGGCTCATAGTGAGCTAGTCCTTCCTGCAGCCTGTCTAGGGCCTTTGTTTAAAGTGGGTATCAAATGAAGGCACTCCAAGGAGAAAAATGTGGCATCAACCAAATTTGACAACATTTCAAGGATCTGCTTGGTTCAGTTTATTCAGGTGCATTTGGTTCAGGAAACAGAGTTACGCTTGGTTAAGGTTTTGGTAGCTCAGAACTGCTGCTAAAGTAATCACAAAACCACAGCCTCATGCAGCAAGGTAATCTGGATAAGACAGCTCCTAAATTTGAGACTCTCTGATCCTGCTGCTGTGACAGTTAGGAAGGGAATATTCTATGTTTCACCAGGCTTTGCTGGAGTTCTAAAGAGCCTGGCTATCTCTTTGTTTCAGCATTGTGTAGCTTATTCCCACAGTCCAGTGGAGGGAGGGTGAAAAAGCCATGCTTTGAGCCCAGAGGAAAGCAGTTGTTATTGAGGGTGAAGACCACTCAAGACTGAACATTTGAGCATCTGCATGTCTCATGGCGAGTGGCCACAACACAATCAAATGATTGGCTCACAGTGACAGGATTGTTTGTTTTCTTTCTTTTTTTAAAATTTGCATGTGGTGTGTGTGCGTGACATATACGTGGGGGGATGCATGTGTACCTGTGTGCGTGTGGAGGTCAGAAGAAATGTCAGGTGTTTCTTAGGAGCACTGATCACCTTTTTTTCAGAGACAGAGTCTCTCCTCAGCCACGATTTCACCAGTTAAGCTAATCTTGCTAGCTAGTGAACTCCGGTGAGCTTATCGTTTCCACCTCTCCAGTGTTGGGATGCCCAGCATTCTGTGTGGGTAGTGGGGGTGGAACTCAGGTCCTCAGATGTCCTCTGAGCTATCTACCCTGCCCTTGAAGGATTGTTTTCTTGCTAAATCCACTGGTTTGTCTAACTAGTTGACCAGTAAGCTGAGCTTGTTTCTGCTGGTCACAATGAGTAAGGAATTGGGAAATTTGAGTTAGCTATTAATATCACTTCCATGCACTATTTTGGGGCCTCTCTGCACCCTGTTGGGCAGAGCTATACTACCGTCACTTTGGCACAAGTTGGCACTCCAAGATCTCTAGCCATTGCAAATGAACTCTAGACGCACGTGCCACCATGTGCATCTGGATCATGTGGGTCCTGAGAATTGAACCCAGGTCCTTAGGCTTCAGGGGTGAGCATCTTAACTACTAAACCATTTGTCTAGTTTTTTTTTTTTTTTTTTTTTTTTTTTTTTTTTGGTTTTCCAAGGTAGGGTCTCATTCTAGCTCAGGCTGACCTGGAATTCAGTATGTAGTCTCAGGGTAGCCTCGAACGCACAGTGATCCTTCTACCTCAGCCTCCCGAGTACTGGATTAAAGATGTGCACCACCATGCCTAGCCCCATATTCAAGTTTAAAATAGTCCTAAGGAATTTTTTCTTACCTTCTTCCCAGCTATGTAACCTCCACAGGCGGCAAAGCTTTTGGTGAAGGTGCCCATGTACACATCCACATCATCAGGGTCCAGCCCGAAGAATTCGCGGACACCTTGGCCATTTGGGCCCACAGACCCAATGCTGTGAGCTTCATCCATGTAGAGGTAAGCCTTGTATTTCTTTTTTAGAGCCACGATTTCGGGCAGTTTCACAATGGAGCCTTCCATGCTATAGAGAAGAAAAATATCCATAAGTAATGAATGCCCTCTGGGAAAGCTCTGTTACCTCCCTCCCAACACGTCCTACATAACCTGTCCTGACCCCAGCCAGGATGACACAGCGCTGTCATTCTTTTCTGAAGGTTGTATTTGATTTGGCTAGGACAACCTCTCAGTCTTGTAAAGAATTCTTGGCATGTCTACGCTGCTTGAGTAAAATAATTTACATTCAATGGTTGAGCAGATTGACCATTTTGGATATAACTAGATGGACCGTTTCTAGATATTCTGTCAATTTTAATTAAATTGCTTTACAGTGACCTAGCCACTTTTAACTATTTACCATTGTCAGTTTGGCCAGATCTGTCAGACCTAAATTCAAGGTCTGCACTGTTAAAGTTTAAAATAGAGAGTGAAAAATGAACAAATGAACCCAAGACATCATATTCTTAATTAAAACACAACCGAATGCCCTTAATCCCTCCATGTAGCACTCATTTCAAATCAAAGTCCTACATGAAGGATCTGGTGTGTCCTTTCGGCTTCTTTAGAGCAATGGAACACACCTTGAACGAGTCTTGGAATGTCTTGAAAGGTTTAAAACACAGGTTTCTGGGATCCTACCATGGGGGTTGGGTTCTGCTCTGCAAAGTATAGGGTGGACTGAGAATGGGCAAGCTTCCAGGAGATATATCATTGGCGTGGGACAACACCTTGCTATAGATGAACCCTTTTGTTTTAGACTTATTTTATTATTTATTTTAGCTTTACAAGTTTAAAAGAACTGTAATGAATAGATTCTATTTTAATAGTAGTTTTAGGTTTATGGAAAAATTGAGTATACTAGACTGAGAGTTCTTGCATGTTCCTCTTGCTGCTTAGCACATTTCCCTGTCACTAATGCCACACGGTGTGGAACTTCTGTGGACCACTCCACAGATTTGCATGTTCTTGCTAATCTGCTGTTCCAATTTCAGTGCATGTGCTGCTGATGAGAGTGCCTCAGTATTTTGTTTTTCATGGTATTGTGGATTGAGGGAAAAAAAAAAAAAACACGTCAAGTCCTTCAATTAAGGGGAAAACATGGAGACAACAAGTAATTAAAATTAAAATTTATGTCTATGTGGCACTTGTAGGGCTCAGTGAGTTTAAATGAACTTTGGTTCTAATCAGTCTTCAGAACACCGTGAGCCATGTCTGCACCGCACACAGTTTTGACCGCACTGACAAGCCAACTCTGAAAACACAGACTCACGTGCTCACTACACAAAGGAGCGTGTCAAACAATTCAAGCAACCCTTCAATTTAATTCAAGAACTTATCAATAGAAGAAGCAGAGAGTTGAACATCTACCCCCTTTCGTATTAGGTTATTAGACTATAAGTAATGTATTAAAACCTAACCCTAAGTGTTAGGTTGATTCAGTCAAAACAGTCCCGCTAGCCACATAGCCACAAGCTACCTAGACCAAGGGGTTGAGTTTAACCATTTCTGGATGCAGCCCTTGGGTGTTTCACAAGGTCACTTTGGATGGTCAAGTTCTGGTCTTAATGGAATGAATGGCAGATAATGATCTTCCTTTGTCAGTCTTTGTGAGTTAATGGCCACATTTTCATAAATTCATTGCTTGCTAAAAGTTGTCCCCATAGAGGGGACACTGTATTGTTATCTCGCTGCTTAAGCTTAGATTGTGGCCACAGTGCTTATTAACTGGAAACTTAGTCAACATACACAATATCCTCTGCCTTATCTCACGCCTTGTTCTTATGTACAATAAGCATGATGATAGAACCCTGCTCATGACGACAGTCTGCTTGTCAAGCACTCAGTGAGCCTGGTTGCAAGGAGGACCGACTTGAGAAAATGGGAGCTCTTGACAATGCTCTGTGTTGAATCTTCTTGGAATGAGGTGTGTGAGTGTCATTGTGAGGGTCAAACATAATAAATAGCTTCTGAGTCTAAGAATTCTTAGGTTTTTCTTCCTGTCTTTAAAACATTATAAGTTGGCAATAATACAAATATACTCAAAAAATGACATGCCACAAATAGCCATTCTTTGTTCTGGAACAGACTTTGGCAGGGGGCAAAGCTAACATTGAGCAGTGTTTATAGATGGTCTTAGAGCTAATTAGCCATCTTTCGCTGGGCTGGTCTAAGTGATGTAAGGAGCCTCCCACCTGGTCTATATTTCTTCCTCCAAGATTAATGACTGCACAATACTGCTGATTTTTGGAGTTAATGCAAGGCATACATAGGATCCTAGAGAGACCTCAGCTTTTATACAGTTGTTTTCATCCACATTAAGTTTTCATTTTTTCAATGTGATAAAATTTGAATTCAATCTCTTGCTATAGTGTAGTATTCAGCCTGGGTACATGTATAAAAGGCTACCTGTTATTTCTATGAGTTTCTGTCCAAAAAAAAAAAATCAATATTAGAACTAGTAAAGAAAAAAATTGAAACACTTTATTTTCTCAACCTCAATGGATGATTGTTCTTTTCTTTTAACTTTAATAGATGAAAAAGAACTAAAATAAAACTGCAGATGAAGATAATGTCACCAGCTAATTTGAAGTTCTATGCAGGGACTTGAATTATTCTTAAACCCACAGTTGTTGAATAATTTCTTTATATCTGTTCTATTACACAATGTATTAGCTAAGGCTCCTTTTTGAAATCTCCCTCTCATCACCTTTCCCTCCACATATACACCGTATTATTCACTGGAAGGATTAGGAATTAAACCACTGCTTGGGCAAATTGCATGGTGGAAAAATCTTCTTGGTGGGCCTAAAGTAATACCCAACACAGAAAGGAAAAGGGGGAGGGAGACACGGAGGGATATGGAGACAGAGAGTGCGAGAAAGAGGGAGAGAGGAACGAAGATGAAACTAACTGCTCTACTTTTATTCTTTGTCTTTATGTTTAAACCATAGAGTCATGGGATAACATTTACCACTGAAGTCACTAACTCTTACATTTGCAGTTTTTGGGAGGAGAACGACTCAGTCTGTTCTTAGACTCATGGCATTCTGGGGCTTCCATAAATGATCATATGTGCATATTACTTGATTCCTTTTATTTTGAAAGTTTGGGCTCTGACTATACTAGTTTATGTCCCAGGCTATTTGAAACACCCCTATATCCCAGGATTTTTGAAAAAATTTGGGATTTTTCAACCACTATGAATTAATAAGAAATCTTTACTTCTCAGAGAGACAAAACAATACAAGTATACATTTAAAACACTATGAGGAAAGTAGATCTGAGCACTATTGTACGTTTAGACCCTAAATGATGGATTCATGGAGGTTTATTACCACTGTGCTCCAACTAACTGAGCTAACTGGCCATAGTCATGGAACTTTAGACTTCACAGTTCATTCTCCCTAGTTTGCAGATGGAGAAATGGAAGCCAAGGTAGGATAATTGTAAGAGTCAGATGAGTGACAGGGCACTTCCCACATTTCTTTTTTTTTTTTTTTTTTTTTTTTTTTGGTTTTTCGAGGTAGGGTCTCACTCTGGCTCAGGCTGACCTGGAATTCACTATGTAATCTCAGGGTGGCCTCGAACTCTTGGCGATCCTCCTACCTCTGCCTCCCGAGTGCTGGGATTAAAGGCGTGCGTCACCACGCCCGGCTCTTCCCACATTTCTTACTGGCTGTCAACAGATGGGCTGAATCTTCAGACTACATTGAGCTTTTGTTATACCACAGCCACCTGGTTTTAATCCCATCTCTGTTTCATCTCATTTATCTGCCCTGTGGCAACTTATCTAGGCATCTGATCTGTAGTTTCTTTTCTTTTTCTTTCTTTCTTTCTATCTCTTTTTTTTTTTTTTTTCGAGGTAGGGTCTCACTCTAGCTCAGGCTGACCTGGAATTCACTCTGTAGTCTCAGGGTATCCTTGAACTTATGGTGATCCTCCTGCCTCTGCCTCCCGAGTGCTGGTTTTAAAGGTGTGCGCCACCACAACTGGCTAGTTTCTTCATCTGTATAATAACCTCAGGAGGATTACTCAAGATTGCACATGTGAATTGTTTAGCAAGGAGTAGCCCAGGGGCAATGTGATTCTTTCCTTTGCTATCCATCTTTTACGTGGATGAAGAACTCACAGCTTTGTTATATAGATAACCTATTGTTTTCCAAATGAAAATAAATGTGATAATGAAGACAGTTTCTCTTTGGCCTGGGTTTTCTATGGGCTGTGTCTCTGCCAAGGACTAGCTTATATGATTTTACCTAATACTTGCATAAGTGCCTTCTGGAGAGTACACAGCTATAGCCAGACACATCAGTATTTGAACCCAGGTCCTAGGTCTGCCTCCAAATCCCACCTCTTCTATATTACATATAAAATAATAATGCCATAGATGTACAGTTATTATTATTATTATTTTTATTTTTTTCCCATTTTTTTAGGAAGTCTCTCACTTTAGCCCAAGCTGATCTGGAATTCACTATGTAGTATCAGGGTGGCTTTGAACTCAAAGTGATCCTCCTACCTCTCTGCCTCCCGAGTGCTGGGATTAAAGGAGCGTACCACCACCACCACGTCTGGCTATTATTATTAATTATTATTAATTTTGTGGAGTTTTCTGATTTCTTAGTCTTGGAACCTAGGCTTTTCTATCTTGAAATCCTGTAGGATCCCATGTCTTCGTTTGGTGATATTGCAAATTAGCATGCCCATGTGAGAGATTCTGTGTGAGATTTAGAATTCTTGTGAGGCTAGCCTTTTAGGACTGAGTTCAGGGCTAGCTAGTTGTATAGGCCTGCTAGACAACTGAGGCTGTTGTGGTAACCCAATTGCTAAGCAGATGATGTAAAAGGAACCTCCTTGTGGCAGCAAGTCCATGAAATGGAGGTTTTGCTCTGCATACATGCCAGGCTGACTGCAATGCTGCATCTGCTTGCCCACAAAAATGGTTGCCTGCAAATCTTCCCCCTCCTGCATATGCAAGCTAATCCTTCCATCAAGACTTCAGGCAATTCACCTTTCTTAGAACTTGGGCTGACTTTGTGATGTGCCTTGGGCAATAAGGAATGGCACAAGTGATGCTTTACCGATTCTGGGCCAATCACCTGAAACAATGGTGGCTTCTGTTGTTTCCTTGGAAACTGGTCAAGGAAAGTCTGACTGGGTGACTAAATGAGATAAGACTCACGTAAAAGATAACAAGCCACCTGGTCTACTCCTAATACCCAGGCCAGATGTGTGAATGAGGTCATTTTGGATATTGAATCCCCAGCTGAATTCTCAGTTGAATTTAGTCCTAAAAAGACCTCCAACCAACACCATGTGCAGCAGAACTGAGTCACAGGACCAAGGGACATAGCAAATCATCATTGTGTAAGCTATTATGCTTCGGAGTGGTTTGTTACACTGCAATGGATGACTGAGAGCTCACCAGTGCTGGTGCAATCTCTGCTGTGGTTTGGTGCCATGCTGGCTTTGAGCCAGAGTTCAACCTATGTACCTCGTCCCTTGATATCGTGGTAGGACACAAGGTTGGCATCACCATTAACAGCTATTGCTGTTGGAGTGGTTTCTCTGTATAACAGTAAAATGTTGGTTCTATTATTTCAACCATGATCAAAATACTTTAAATGTAACTTTCCTTAAGTGGAGCCAAGTTCTGTTTGTTTGAAACTGGGTTCTTTTTGCTCTGGTAAAGGAGAGGGCCAGTCAGCCACTCTACCCTCCCACAAGCCCAAGCCTGGATGCCAGGCATTTAGATAAGGGCTGTTGTCCTCCTCTCAGGCTGGCAGCTGGTACAAGCCACTCAGGAAGAAAGATCTTTACTTAAGGTTATGCACAGACCCAGTATGGGATTACTTCCTAAAAGTAGCAAGTTCAGGGCCAGTGATTGACACCAGTTAACTGTTCTAGAGCAGGGTTTCTTAACCTTGTCACTTGTCATTTTGAGCTACAGAATTCCTGGTTGCAGGGCTATAGTGTGCCTTGTATCACGCTTAGCAGTACCCCGTGTCTTTCCCCCACTAGATGCCTGTCGTATTCTACAATACACTGCTAATGCATCCAAGTTGGAGACCAGTGGTTTGTAGTGAACATAGAGGATTCATAAAGAGTGCATACTCTTGGGGGGGGGCATCACGTGGCTATGCTAGGTGGTGCAGAACGCTGGCTGCTGGAAATGCAACCCTAAAGTAGCATTGAGGATATCCAGAGCACCAGTCATTGGGGAAGACTACTAGAGTTAAAAAACAGTGAGATTAGTATTTTTTATTATTTTAATTTTGGGAGGATTCACCAAGGGATACATTTCTTCTGTTACTTGGAATTAGCTCTTGTAGCAGACAATGTTCACTCAGGGTCTGGGCAGAGCCAATGGAAAAGAGTCATGCTATTTCTGTTTCCAGGTCTGCTTTGTAGCACACTCCTTCTCCTTGGGGGGTTAACCAGTTCTTCCCCACCTCCCTTTTACTATGGCTCATTTCTCTATCTTTATTTCGCCTGATTGTTCTGACATAAGGATTGTTTGAGAATTGATTTAGGATGGTGTACTTGGAGATAGTGTCTTACATACTAGGTCATAAACAGCAGAAATGTTTGGATGCAATTTCCATTAGAACCATGATAGTTGATTCAAACGGAGAATGAAGCACATTCGCTCACAACCAACCATACAGAAGTGCTGCTACTGAATGCCTTAGTAGATGTTTTACCTGCTGAGCTTAAAGGGGGCAGGAAGACCACCCTGAGCATATCACCAGATGCTAAGATCATTCCACCCCTTTCCCAGAGATTGTGCTTGAGGTTAGTCCTCTGTATTCTGATGTCAATCACTGAAGAAGTCCATCAGGCAGTTGGTAGTTTGCTACACTATCCAGTTAGGGGCACTTGAGCCACCCACTGAAACACCTTTGATAGACGTAAGTGAAGGGACAGTCTGATGTTTAGTAACTCAGACATTAAAAGTCTTTGAAGGTCTAGGGCACTGAAAAGAGCCAATACAAATTAGCATTGTGGACATTTCAGAGGAAGACTTCATAAGCATGTCAGTCTCTAAAGCATTCCACCATATGCACAGAGTTATAAAAAAGCAAGAGACCCAAAGCCTGGCAACTCTCATGAGCAGCTATGTCTTAGTTTCCCCCATCATATTCCTATGCAACTCATTTCTGCATTTACCCAGGAAAGGTCAGCTTCTCCTCATTGATCAGCTTGCTCTGAGCCTTTGCAGTTGGGCTGGAGATGTTGTCTGGATAAAAAGCATTTGCTGCTCATGCATGAGCGTCTGAGTTCAGATTCCCTGAACCTATGTAAAGCCAAACAATTATGGTGGATGTCTGTAATCCCACCATACTTGGCGATAAGGGAGGTGGAGATAGGAGAACTCCTAGGAAGTTCCTGGGCCAGCTAGCTTGGTGAACGTAGTGCTGAATGAGAGACCCTGACTCAGACAAGGAGGAAGGTGAGAACTGGCACTGGAGGTGGTCCTAGAGGTTGTGCATCTGCACACCCATAAACACACACACACACACACACACACGCACCCTCCATCCCCCAAAAATGCCTTCAGGTATTACATACCTGTAGATACCTTCCACTAGGATGAGAATCTTTCTCCAGGCTCTGCCAGTTCGAGGCTGACCACTGATGATAGCTTCTCTCAGGAGTGCCTCCAGGTGTTTCATGTCTTTAAATAATATGAAAAAGAAACCAAGTTACAAGAGGGTTTTTTTCTTTACTACTCCAGTTTCTTTCTTGAGATGGTGTCAGATGTGTTTTTTTTAAGGCTCATACTCAGACTTGGATTTTCAGATAGCCAAGTTGGAACCAAAGTTGGAGCAAATTGAGAGAGAGAAGTCAGTTTTCGAGTTAAACTTACATGAATTGTTGCACTTGTGCAAACAGGCAGCGTTAACTGCCCCTTCCCACTCTCACTGGAGGCAAAATACTATAATGTTCTTACAAGGCTCTCCCCTCCTGTCTGAGAGAGCCTGGACTTCTAAAGTAGATACAAGGAACTTTGAGATATACAATTCAGTACCACTCATCAAATGTTCAGACTGATGTGTGTTAGGGCTTAGCCAGTTTGCATAGAGTAGCAACCTCGGTTTGAGGCTTGATTTTTGAAATCTTTCAATCTCAGATATTTTCAAAACTTCCAGGTGGCAGGACAAGTGTTAGTCTTTTGTAAAATATTTGTGGAACTTGGGACACATTACTAATAGCTGACGATCACTGAGCCCAATTCGTGTGTCACACACCCCTCTAAAAACATATCTTTGTCATAGTCATCTAATCCTTGCAAGAGCCATCTAATCCTTGGAAGGCCTTGGGGACATTTCTATTCAGTGCTTCAGGAACCTGAGACATAGAAAGATTGTGTAAATTGTCCAAGGCCCATGATCACTGATAGCAGCATCAGGATTTTGATCTGTGCTGAGAACCACATCTGTAACCACTGTGTTTTACTGTCCTGCATGACAGTCACACCACCTTCTCACACAGTAGAACAAAGAAGGAAGGATAGATGTAGACCATCCCCATTAATTTTTTAAAAATTATTTTTGTTTATTTATTTATTTATTTATTTGAGAGCAACACACAGAGAGAAGGACTGAGCTACCAATCCAACTGTTTGAGTTTGTATATATTATTTAGTTTTCAACTTTTAGCGCTGAGACAGTGAAACATTACAAAGGCTTATGTGTACGTTTTTAGACTTGTTATATTTCCACTGTATTTTTGGTGTTTCCCAAGCTTCCTCTTCTTTGACTATCTGAAACTAAAATCCTTTGGGTCTAGAATCTAATCTCAATTAAAAAAAAAAACCAACCAACAAACATGGAGATGTTACTTCAGTGCTTGCTTAGTTCATGTGTAGTGTTTATCAGGCATCAGATAGGCCAGTTAAAGCACTCACAAAAGGAGACATCCAGAAAAGATTCCCTTCAAATCATCCAGCTAATACATGTTCTGAGCACTATGAAGTTTCTGAGAAGCCAATACTCCTTTCCATGTGCCACCCTACTCCTTCCAGTCCTTTGCTATGAGTCTTTGTCCTTTTTTCCACTCGAGTGAAGAACATTCCTTTGTTTCCTTTTTCATTTCCATTCAGCCATCGACTTGCTTTGGCTGACAACACAGAGAAGGGGAGACAGTTTTCTAGTTGCAAGCTAGGTTGGAAGAGGCCTTACATAGTTTTACTCTTTCTCTTGTGTTTCTACCAGTGATAGGAAAAGAACATATCCAGGCTAACCCACTGGTCCTGAGATAGCCCCAGAAGAGAATGAAAGACAGCTAGGGCAAATATTCCATCGCACCTGAACCCTGAATGGTAATTAAATGCCAACTGGTTTATGCTACTGAGTTCCTAGCTCATCTGTTATCACAGTCATCCAGCATGACCTCAAAAGGCCCATCCTGCACATTTTTCTAGGAGGGTTTCTCAGTGTTCCTCTCAACACGTAGCATTTGATCTCCCATATGCTTTCCCTTTTTGTCTGTCTGGAGAGGTCCCACCTGTCACCCAAGCCTCAATTCCTACTCTTGGTCCATGATCTCTTCTAGACCAAAGAACTGTTTTGTGCTTAATTTCTCATAAATCATCCATTCCACTTTGAAGCAGTCACAGGGTATGTCCTTATTGGCCTTCATGTCTCTCCTCCACAGAGGGAAGGCGGGAACCATTTCTACTTCATCTTTCTAGCTCTAGCTCAGGTGCACAGTGTTGGTACTACGTCAATATTGGAAGACTGAATTAATTCTGTTTATTTGGAGACAGGAAGGGATTATTCTACTCTCGGATCTAAATAAGAGTTATTGAAAAGGACAAAGTATTCTGCCTGCATCAATGTTTCTTTAACTTTTTTTTTTTGTTGTTGTTGATTTGTTTGTTTTTGTTTTAAAGACAGGCTGACCTCTTCCGGTTTCTGAGCATATTTTATGGATGCCTCATCACTAGCCACTAGAGGGCAGCCGAGAGACAGCTTTCCTGTTTGCAAATGTTGAGTACTGTTATCTTCTTTTCACTTCGCTTTTAGGCGGAGTTTTCAAAATATTCAAGGAGCTCATGGGAGTGGAGGAAGCAGCTTTTCTTTTCTTTAATCTACCACAGGTTGCTAGTCTCTGATTGAATAAAGAGATGATAAAAGAACACTTCTCCTTCTGGAAACTGGAATTTCTAGGCTTTTTTTGTTTGTTAAATGAACCAAACTAGTTACCTTTTTTTTTTTTGGTTTATCGAGGTAGGGTCTCACTCTAGCCCAGGCTGACCTGGAATTCAATCTATAGTCTCAGGCTGGCCTTGAATTCACTACCTCTGCCTCCTGAGTGCTAGGATTAAAGGTGTACGCCACCACGCCCAGCTCCAAACTAGTTAATTTAAAGTGACTATTCTATGATATTAAAAGACAAATCTATAAATACACAGATGAAAAATCTGTAAGATCTTATATACATTACAGTGGTATTGAGGATCCTCAGGCTCAGGATCGTGCTGCCTCAACTATGCCCGAGTGCAAGAATTACAGGTAGGTGCCACTACAATGGACAAGGATTCATTTTAAAATGAACACCACTAGCCCTCACGAGAGCTTTCTCTCCACTCATTTAATAAGCAGAACATGAAAATAAGTTTCTTAATGACCCTGATGTGTCATTTTCCTTATGAAACCAAGAAGAATCCTAATGCCTTCCAAGTCAGGGCATGGTGTGTGACTTGAACAGTGAGTTCCATGGTGGCAGCACTGCTTCTGCACCCATATATTCCTTGGGCAGTTTTCCGTCTGGGCTTCCATAGTTTATATTACAAGGCTTCAGTGTGTGGGCTTCAGGGAATATGCTTATTAAAGCATTTACACTTAAATTGTGTTAGTTCTGAGAGGTAGTTAAGAATGATTAGAGATTGTTTTGTTGTTTATTTATTTATTTTTGCTAAAGTCAGATTTGTTAAAGCAAACATACATCATCACCTAAAGCTAACAGCCAAGACAAACCAACCTTGCTGGTTTTAAGAAACCTCTGAGATATGGACATTAAAATAAAACACTAATATTAATACCATCAAGGCTCTCACAACACTATTGTACAATGTTATTGTAAGTTATAATGACATACTATGCACTTGTAATGAGCATAAATTTGTGCATCAACAATGCTTTAGATGTTATGTTATTCAACACAAATCCTGACTCATCCAGGAGGTTCCCTTTGCTTTGTGGAGGAAGGAGAGATGTAGTGCCTGGTAGTTGTGAACATTTACTACTCAAAATGAGCTCATGGAGGCCATGTCTTTTGGTTGCTGGTACAAAGCTATCCTATTCTTTTACAAGCACAGTTCACTGGTTTACTGTATCATTAAATATCAGGGAGAACCCAGGGATGTGTCAAAAACTATAGTTGGCTTTGGATGATAAATATGCCTGGCAAGTCCAAGCCTGTGCCTGTCTTAATATTCAAAGCCCAGATACTACCCACAGCTTCCCAAGATCTAAGAGTGCTGTAGATAGGATCTTATGAAAACAGAACACGTGGAAGCAAGGGAGGCAGAATTTTTTTTTGAGAAGGGTAGGTTGACTTGAGTGTAGCTCAAAGTGTGCTTACTACAAGGTAAAAACTGGACACGTATTTCATCTGGATTTTTACATCAGTGTGACAGCACTGTTTCTTCTAGGCTTCCTCCTTCCTCTTCCCTTGTGCAATTGTGCCTTTCTGCTGAGGGCAGGGGTTTCCTGTGAACTCTTCCCTTCTGGCCCATTTCTCCTACTTTTCTCTTCTCCAGATGGCCCAAGTTGGGGCTGGAATGTCTTCCTCCACTTGCCCTGTGCTTGCTGGCGTGGCTATTAACTTATCCTTTGTCATTCAAGACTCCACAAAACCTACCTCCTGCTGCATTTGGAAATAATTTTTGGCTTCCTACATTGGCTAAAAATGTTTCCCCATCCATCTGTGGTAGGCATTCAATAGATACTTAGTGAAATGTCTAGGCCTCTTACTTATTTACTTTATTTATTTATTTATATTTATTTATTTTTGCTTCTCATGTTTATCCCTGCTCCTGTTGATCTTTTGGAGATACCCAACTTCATCCTTCAAGATTTAACTTGAAGGATTTGCAGACTGCTTCCCTTCCCCCAGATTAGCTTAAGAAACCCATTGTGACTCATTTAAGATTTAAGATCGCTTGCCACAGCCTTATGGCTGCAGGTGGAGTTTTTCACAATGCAGTTTCAGGCTCCTCCCTAGACACATTGAGTAAGAGTCTCCACATTATTCTTTCTTCTGTGCTGGAGATTGAAGGCCAAGACATGACGCAAGTGAGACAAGTGATCTACCACTGACAACAACAATAGAGTTTACATCTTAATAAGACACTCAGATGCCTCATAGAGCCTCATCTGCAAATATAGCTTGAGAAACATTATTCTAGAATATCTATCATAGTCAATCGCCAGCAATTTAAGCCAATTCAGGGAAAAGAATCTAGGGTTTTTAAAAATTTTTCCAATCTCCTGAAGAAGATGTCAATCTTTCTAGGGAGTAGATGCCTGTCCTGGGGTTGAGATCTTGGAATGCTCATGACATTTATATATTCAGCCCAGAGGATGCAGTTATCAAATATACACAGCTGCCCAATAGGGACTTCTGCTCATTTTCTCAAAAAACTCCTAAGGTACAGTAGAAAACCGGCATGTTGCTCCCTGCGTGGAGCTAACTCCTTACTTCAGGTGGAGAATCTGTTTTATGGCATGCAGTGAGCTAAGTTTGGGGTTGAAGCTTCCTTCCTACAGTAGAAAACTCAGAGGTAGTCTCACTCCTAACCCGTAAGAGTACTGAGGCTACACTTCAGCATTCTGAGTAGAAATTTAGGCAAGTAACAGGCTGGGGCTCCAGTAGTGATCACATTGGATGGGTTCCTCACAAGAGACCACAGCTTTCTGTGTCTTTTTGTTGTTGTTGTTGTTGTTTGTTTGTTTGAGACAGACAGAGATGAATAGAGAGAAAGAATGTGTTTTCCAGGCCTTTAACCACTGCAAACAAACTCCATATGCATGTGCCACCTTGCGCATTTGGCTTATGTAGGAAATGGAGAATCAAACCTGGGTCCTTAGGCTTCTCAGGCAAGCACCTTAACTGCTAAGTCATCTCTTCAGCCCAAAGCTTTCTGAGTCTTAGATGTGCCCTGGCAGTAGCTGAGTGAAATGGTTGAGTGGTAGTAAATAAGATGAATGTCCTAACTGTATTCCTTTCATCCCGGCTCCTTATTGAAATGCTAGGCCATTTTTGGTCCAAGGACTGTTTCTTTTCTTCTGACTGTGAATGTATACTTAGTTTGGAAAAGCAGTAACATTCAATTCATCACAAATACGAATTGGCTAATAAATGCCCCAGGTCCCTCAGTGAAGTCTCTCCTAGTACCTGGAGATTCCCACTAGGCTTGTGGTCCTGTTGGACACTGTGGTAACCACCTTGGTGATGCACCCTTTCTGGGCTGCCTTCTCCTCTCTGCCTCTGCTCTTGGGTCACCTGCTGATATTTCCTGAGGTTACTTTCTAAACAAAAAAGGAACTTGCACTTAATTCTTTGTCTGGGGTCTGCTGGGAGAAACAAACTAAGAAAAAACAAAAGATTTGACCTTCAATTTCATCTCTTGACAGTTATCATTTGTGTGACCTTGGCCATCATCCCTGGGACTCGTTTTGTACTTAATAACATGAGTATCAACAGAAGCATATGTTGAGGCTGTATTAACCTCAAGTGAACTACTTATGTGGTCTATTGTGCTACCTGGTACTAGTGAATAAATGATGGCTATCACTTAGTTGTGTCCACATTCACTATCTAGCAACAGCGACCCTGTGGCTATAAAAGTTTCTGGTACCCAGCTTTGGATTGAGCATTTCTAAAAATGCATTTGTGAGTCCTCACTCTCCTTAGAGCGAAGCCTTTGAGGCTTCTGATTTTCCTCTCTTCTAGAACATTTCCTTTGTATGACTGTGGGAAATAGATATACAGGAAAGAGGAATAGCTTGAAATTAGCAGTTGAGCCGATTCATCCAGGATTGGAAATTTATTTCGATGGCCTGAGTAGGTTTTACTATACCTTGGGTATATTTTTCATTATACATAATTAAAAATTCAAGTGTCAAAAATTCTGGTTATTTTGTAGGCACCCTTCCTTAATATCCTAAATTACAAAGGGTATATTGGTACTATACCAGAACCTTCCCTGCTCCATGAATTATAGGAATATTGTAATGATTAGTGTTGATTATTAATTTGATAGGATTTAGGATTACCAATAAGTCAAACCTCTGTGTTTGTCTCTGGGAACAGCATCAGAGAGGTTTAACCAAAGAGGGAAGGCCTGCCCTAAATATGAGTGGCATCATTCTATGGGCTGGAGTCCTGCAGTGAATAGAAAGCAAGCTGAGCCCCAGCATTCGTCTCTCTCTGCTTTCTGACTGCACACACAATGTGATAAACTGCCTCACATTCCTGTCACTGTGCCTTCTCTACCTTAATGGAATGTACTCTCATACTGTGAGCTCAAATAAACCCTTCCTTCCTTAAGTTGCTTTTGTTAAGTGTTTTTTCATAGCAATAGGAAGTAACTAATACAAATATAATTTAGTTATAAAGACAGAATATGGGGCTGGAGAGATGGCTTAGCGGTTAAGGCGCCTGCCTGTTAAGCCTAAGAACGCTGGTTCCAATCTCCAGGTCCCACGTTTAGCCAGATGCAAAGTGACGCAAGGGCGAAATGCCGCACTTGCCCACAAGGGGGCGCACACATCTGGATTTCGTTCACAGCAGCTGAGAGACTGCTGGCGCGCCCATCTCTCTCTGTCTTCCTCTCCCTCTCTATCTGTTTCTCTCTGTGTCTCTCTCCAAAAAAAATAAATAAAATAATAGAAAAAATTAAAGACAGAATATGTGAGGAGCATCCTATATTCCTAGCTTTTCAGAATGTTCTGGTATGTTGCTCATTCCCATGAACCTGCTTCACAAAATTAGTAGCTTCTCTCTGGTCTGGTTGTACATATCACACATCCCAAGTGCTCATATTACAGGCAGACACCATCATACCCAGCATAAACACACTTCTTAAAGTTCTAAAAGGTGTGTGTGTGTGTGTGTGTGTGTGTGTGTGTATGTACTTGTACATACACACATGTGCACAAAAGGAAGGTTAGTCTCATCCTCTTTCTCTACTTAGAGAGAGAACCTTTAAAATAAAGAAATCCTTATAATCTTATGAGTCAACACCCTCCTGTGTTTTGCAGATAAGGATACTGAAGCAAGAAGGATTAAAGGACTTTCAGAAAATGACACAAGTGAGGGCCACCTGGATCAGAGGACACAGGCATCTCTATCACCTACTTTCTTTAGAGTGTTTTCCTAAGACTGCTAAGATTGTCTCATTAGGAAGAAATTTCCTCTGTCTCCTCTCTTCTCCTCCTCACCACCCAGCAACACAACCCAGACCTGAAAGGACATTTTAATGAAATTATTTTAATAATGACTTCAGGGGATAGGCATCTGAATATTCTAAACGTGGTAACACCAGAAAAAGGCACTGTACTAAGAAATGAGCTGACATTTTATCTGATTGTTGCTAAAACAGGTCTGCAAACTTTCCCAAGGCAAGGTTATATAAAGGGGAGAGTTATCACACTTCTGATAATGAAATGGCAGTCCTAAGAGATCAATCATGTCTTCAGTGGTCACATTACAAGAGCACTAACAGTGACATTAATGTGTTTTGGTAACACTTAGCAATCTGGATGCTGAATACACACCAACCATTTGTTCCAGGTCACCAGAGGTTAACAAGCCAGCAGTGAATATAAACATAATTGTGTTTCATCAGGCTAAGTTGCCAATTTGAAGAGCAAGGCCACAATCTCATCAAACATCTTTACCAGGAGCAAGCCAGTCTATGTTGAATGCATACACTGATACTCACTGTTGTGTTTGAAGGGCCGAATGACTGCACCTGAAAGTCGGGCCCCCAGGATTATAGATGTGTGATTGAACTCATCACTTAAAATGAGGCATCCCTGTGTAGAAAACAAGAAGAAAGAACATAAGGCAATGGGTGATGAAAGAAAGACAACTTACAGGGAGCAGAAGATACTGAAACCTAGAACAGATTCTTAAAGTCTGTTTCAAAATTTCAAAAGCCAAGAGTTTATGCTGAAAATTGTACGAAAAAATTCTACATAGCAGATATTTCATGAGTATGGAAATCACTCATAAGACATTATATTTTTATAGGAACATTTATAAATCAACAGAGAAATTCATCTAAGATCTTGTTTAAGCAGCACCCAGAGTTCAAGGGATTGATTTTTGACTGGGAAACAGATATATTTTGGGGAGGATATGGGCATATTGAGACACATGAGTTCATGTTAGATAATTTGGGATAGATTGTTTGGGATAGTGTTGCTATTTTCCCTGAAGTGCAGGAGTTTTCTAGCAGGACATTTCAAAGTTTTATGTCATGATGTTCATTCTCCACTATGTGAGCATCCCATATAGACAGATGCTTCAGTTAACATTACAGTTAAAAACTTAGAATTTGGAAAAGTGTGCATGACTATTCAGGAGAAGGTAAGTGGAAAAATATGCTGCTTATAAGTCACTGCTTATGAATTTATTTTTATTTTTTATTTATTTGCAAATGGCCTGTAGTCACTACAAGTGAACTCCAGATGCATGCACCACTTTGTGCATCTGGCTTTACATGCTGGGGAATTGAACCAGGATCATTAAGCCTTGCAGGCAAGCACCTTAACTGCTGAGCCATCTCTCCAGCCTTTATTCTTCTCTTTAAATGAAAAATGTATAAATTACAAAAATATTCAAGCATGGTAAAAATTATGGTTCATCTTTGTTTTTTTTTTTCATCTTTGGTTTTTATGGTCATATGTCATTGAATTTTCCCTTATATTTTGGTAATCTCACACGTACTCTGCTTTCAATTTTTGAGGCTAAAATTAGCAAAATTCTTCTCCACACTGTTGACTATATATATATATATATAATTTTTTCTTTTGAAGCATCTGAGAAGTCTTGTAAGCCTACATATTTCCAATGAGCAAGGATATTCATCCACAAGTCATACATTGTAATGACTTCATGCAAGATGTTCCATATTTACATAGTACTATCACCTAATATATCATTCAAATCCACCCAACTATTCTAAAGCTCTCTTAATGTCTTTTATACCTTTATCTTCCCTCTCATTATTAATGTAAATCCAATTTAAGATTTTATATCACATTTAGTTGTTAGATTTTATAGAATGTAAATCTGATTATCACACTTGTTTACTTAAAATGAACTAGTTCATTGCCCATTTTTCTCAAGAACAACATCTTGTCAGAACCAAATCCGAAAAATTTATACTATGAAGCACTTGGTGATTTGGCACCTGCCTTCATTTCTGGTGTTTCCTTGACCACTGTTCTGTGTTCTAGTTCTACCAACCTCTCTGCTTTGTACATGTCCAAAGGAAACAATTTACTTAGCTATCAAAATTCTATTCTTGTGTCTCTGGAGCAGGCCTTGCAGACTACCTCAAATAAAATAGGAAAAGCAGAACCCTTTTATTGTCTCTTATACGTGTGCCCTTTTCCACAATAATAATAGAATTTTATTTAGAGTATTGCTTTTCCCCACTAGACTTTGAACTATAGATCTATGAGGCACAAATCTTGTTCCTCTTTTTATGTTCTGTGTCTGGCCTCATGCCATGTCATAGTACGTTCTCAAAATAGTCAATCAAAATAATCAACTGATCAAGGGACTGGATAATGTAGAATTTTTTTTGTTTAAAAACATGCTTAAAAATACATATATAATAAATGGGAAGTAAAGTGCCCCAAATTGGCATAAGCACTGATGCTTGGAGATGAAGTGTGACCGATGTCTAGGCCCACAATGGAAATCCTTGATATACAGTCAGTTTCTCCTGAGAAAAGGATCTTTTCAGCCAAACTTCTAACAAAGGACCAGCTCAAAGGTGTGATGCAGTATGGTAGAAAGCAATCGTATTTTAACAAGTCCTCACCTTTCCAACCAGGGCAGGGATATTTGTTGAGTTGGTTGCAAATCCCATGCCAAAGACCATCACAGCTTCCACATTCAGAAACTTAGCCATAAGCTCCTCCAGCTCTTTATGCTTATCCAAGGTACCTGTGCAATAAGTTATGTAAGGAGTGATTCCTCTTAAACAAGCCCATGATTGTAAACTCAAATGCCAGTATACACACATACCAACAAAGACCCGTGCCACAACATATTGAGCATGAATGTGAATTCTTGTTCTAATCAAGGAAGTTCCAAATGTTTATCTGCTATAAAGTAGATAAATTCTTTGCAAGAAATTTACACAGTGGAATGTAATGTAATGTGATACAACAAACTACGGTCCCATGCCACAATCTCATATATATGTAGTTGAATAAATGAAGCCAGGTGCTTAAAAAGAGTACAGGTTGTTTGAATCCATTTATATCAACTACCAATCTATGGCACTGGAAGGAAGTATACTGATTCTTTCTGTTAGGAATATGAGGAGGATTCTGAAATGTTTTGAATGTTCTGAATTTGGATGCTGGACACACAGGTATGTTTGCTTTGTGAAAATTTGTTCATCTTTGATTAATCCACTTCTCTCTATGTATTTCAGAATGCAATAACACAAAATGCCTAGAACCTTTTATGTGCTTTTTCTCTGACCCCTTCTTAAACATAATCCCATCATATCATGCTGACAACAAATGTTGGTGCTTCTGGCATTTTCTGTTTCCTGACTCTTCATCTTATAGAGGCATACTGTCCCATGTGATAGCTGCTAGCTACTTGGACTTAGCACAGTTGAAGAACTGAGTTCCAAATTTCTTTTTCTTTACTGTTGTGTGTATAGTATGTGTGGAGTGGTATGCATGTATGTGTATGGTGTATGCACATGTATGTGCAGGAGAATGGCAGCTGTGCCCCACTGTTGCTCATTGCATATTTCCTTGAGGCAGAGTCCTTTGCTAATTCTGGAGCTTGCCATTTTCATGAGCCCCAGAAATTCTGAGGTGTACACTCACCAAAAGATGGGGTTTATGCCCTGTTATTTATGTGGGTGCTGGGAATGGACTCAGGCACTCCCAGGTCCCCTTAGGAGCCCCTCATGCTTGATTGGTAAGTGCTATAACCTAGTGAGACATCTCTCCAGCACTTTTTTTTAAAATTTAAAATTTAAAATTAATGTAGTATAAAATGTTTCCACCTAAACACAAATTTATTACTTTAATAAGAATTTATTTGACATTAACCACTGAAAATTTAGTATATGAATTGACATATAATGTACATGTAAAACTTTACCACTTCTGAAGTCTCAGTAGAGCAACAAGATATTGTGTCTGGTTCACATGTCCAAATAGTAATATTTGGGGTTAAGTGAAGTGTTATTGAATTACATTTTTCTTCTTTTTAAGTGGCTATTAAAATTAAGAATTGTAGGTCTTGCATTCTAATTACATTTGGCAGTGGTTTCTTCATGATACATTTGACAGAACAGAACAAGACTGATGTGGAGAGATGTAATTTGTATCCACAGGATGTAGGAGATGGTGCTGAGATTTAAGTGAGAGGAACATTTTTAGAGCATTTAGAACTATTATAAACATGCTATTTTCAATATTAGGATCAATATATTTTACTAATAGATAAGGGAATACCAGAAGTCTATTTAAATTGGTAAATTAGCTTCCTTATGATGCCAAACATGGTGGAGAGTTAAAATATAGATAGTATTAAATGGTAAGCTCACAGTTTTAGTTTGCATTTACTATTAAGGAGAGCATTTGCGAAGTGGTCTTTGTCCTTCCCAAGAGATTATACCATCATGCAATAGATACCTGCTGACTTCTCTTCTCAAGTCTGAGTTTATTATTCCCAAAGCTCCCCACTTAGGGGGTGGGGAGTTAAAACTTTAAATTGTGATTTAAAACTCAATATATTATCTCAGATGTTTTATGGCAGAAAGAGAAACTAGACTTAAAGAAAAACTGTGGACAGCTCATCATTTGTCAGATTTATTTTTACTTAGAAAAGACTATCTCAAATTTTGTTTCAGGGGCTGGAGAGATGGCTTAGCGGTTAAATGCTTGCCTATGAAGCCTAAGGACCCCGGTTCGAGGCTCGATTCTCCAGGACCCACGTAAGCCAAATGCAAAAGGGGGTGCATGCATCTGGAGTTCGTTTGCAGTGGCTGGAGGCCCTGGCACACCCATTCTCTCTCTCTCTCTCTCTCTACCTGCCTATTTCTGTATCTCTCTCTCTCAAATAAATAAATAAAGTAAAATAAAAAATATTAAAAAAAAATTGTTTCAGGAGTAGACAGCAAAGAGGCTATTAGCCTGTGTATAAAGAGACTGAGTCCTGGCTCTAGATCTGCTACCAACAGCCAGGCAATGCCTGGATAGTACTCCTGAGATTTCTGGAGGGGTTGGAAAGTATTTAGGCTTCCCTGACATTGCACACATCCCTTCCTCCATACAGAATGCCATCTGAGTGGCAGGTTTCCCTCGCTCTCTGAAACCAACATCACATGTTACTTACTCTTTGCTTCCCTTCTCAACTTCCCAAGGCAAAAATGGTCCTTTCCTCTTCTGAGATTGCATGACCTCCATCCCATGGTGATTATAGCTCTGACTAAACTAAATGGAGGAATTTTCTGCAGGCCATCTTTTCTGTTAACAGAAGAATTCCTCCAAGTGGAGGCCAACACTTCCATAGATACTAATAACAGTATTGGAGATATTCATTCAGAGTATGAAAAGTACTATGATACTACAGTTGATGTTTTGTCAGGGTGAACACAATGCCCAGGCCAGTGCTTACATTCATTATATACTTACAAAGTTGTGTGGGATCTGATGATAGAGAATGAAAACAAGAATGGCTTAGACCAGGAGATGGAATAAGGAAGATCCGACAACCATGCAAGCCAAAGCAAGGTGACCAGGCAGTGAATGCCAATATTTGAAGTTATTTCGTAAAGACAAAAAGCACCTAAATTTTGCCAACTTGCTAACCATAAACTTTTCCCAGCCAAAAGACCAAATGACAACTGTAAAGAGTGTGTGAGCAGATATTTAAGATAAATCTCTGCCTTTGATCTTTCCAAACCTGCCATACCATGCATTCATCTACAGCAGTTGCATCACTGAAAACCCTTAGGATAACATGAGATGTGTTGTAAAGCAAACAAACAGCCAAGTAACTATGAGATGTGGGTGTGTCTAACTATGTTGAGGTGATGCCCACTATAAGGTTTCTGATTCTACTCCTGGCTTAATGAAAAAGGAGAGAAGAAAATGTAAGTGTACAGCTGAGGTCTCCAGATACCAGCCACTCGATTTCCAATGAGCAAATAAAGTAATATTTAAAATAGTATTTTATTTTTACTTATTTATTTCAGAGAGAGAGAGATACAGAAATAGGTAGGGATAGACTTCCAGCCACTGCAAATGAACTCCAGATGTGTGTGCCCCCTTGTGCATCTGGCTTATGTGGGTCCTGGGGAGTCTAACTTGGGCTTTGCAGGCAAGTGCCTTAACTGCTAAGCCATCTCTCCAACCATAATAGACTAATATCTTTGATCAGATGCCTCATAGCCAAGTTATGGGGATTTTGTAGTTGGAACTTGCCTTCATTTTCAGAAAACAACAACCTCACCACTAAAAATCTGTGAGAGATTTTTCAGGATGGCTGGACATTTTCTACTCTAACAAACCATGCCTTGAAAAGTTAGTCTGGGGTAATGCGGGATTCTTTAAGGAGTCATGGAAAATATGGTTCTTTTGTATTATTAAGTGCTCTTTCCCTCTTAATCTCTGCACATAATAAATAGAAATGGGCTAGAGAGATTACTCAATGGTTAAGGTGTTTGCTTGCAAAGCCTAATAATCTGGGTTCAATTCCCCAGTACCCACATAAAACCTTATGCACAAAGTGGCACATGTATCTGGAGTTCATTCACAGTGGTAGAGGCCCTGGTGTCTACATTCTTTCACTTTCTATCTCTCCACACCCCCACGTCTCTGCTTTAAAATGAATGAATAAAAATCTTTAAAAAAAGAAACATAACTACCTTCCTTTCCACAAATGCTCAGGCCAGCCCCAATCACCTAAAGACATTAAGTTATAACTGGTGTTCTAAATAACTGGGTAGTTAGAATTTACATTAAAATTTTTCCTTTTGTATATAAATACTGACTTTTGTAAATCTCAAGAGAGCATAACTATAACTTTAGCTAAAGGTACAAATGAGTACCTAATAGTTTTTGATTTATGTTCCCCTGAGTGACATTCTAATCTCTGAAGGTCATTAACAAATTGGCTAGTAACAATCACTCTATAAATTGCTGTTAAGCACACATTGACTACTTGACCACTGTGCTTATCTTGATGGTTTACTTATATAGTGGGATATCAAAAATGTGCTTTGTGTGGGCTGGAAAGATGGCTTAGTGGTTAAGGCGCCTGCCTGCTAAGCCTACTAACCCTGGTTCAAATCTCCAGGTCCCACGTTTAGCCAGATGCAAAGTGAAGGGCACAACGCCGCACTTGCCCACAAGGGGGCGCACACATCTGGATTTCGTTCGCAGCAGCTGAGAGGCTGCTGGCGCGCCCATTCTCTGTCTTCCTCTCCCTCTCTCTCCCCCCCAAAAATGTGCTTTGTGATAAAGAATAAATATAAACTGCATGTATCATCTGCTGGAACAGTAAGCAATATTTGCAGGTGCCAACCACTGACTTCGTCACCATCCATCATCAGTCAAAATTAGATTCAGGGTAAAGGACCAATACTCTGTTAATGGACTATAAGTTCTTGTGGGATTTTTATTGATATTGACTAGCTCACAGTCCTTAATGAAATTACTGACCTTCATACTGACATACTGACCTTGATTGATAGCAGTGAGTGTAGGGGTATATTTAAAGAGTCCTTTGTGCAGTTACCAATTATTTGTCAGTGGCATATGTAAAGATATTTTCCAAACTTTGACTGTAGCCACTTTTGGTTCAGAATGTCCTATTTTGACTTGGCATCAGAGAAAGTTATCATTTACTGTGAAGACTGGCCAGTTGTCCCATCGTTTCCAATTAAGTCTTAGCCATCAGCCCATATCTGTACCACCTTGTCTGAATTGGGGATTCTTGCATTCAAGCCAGCATCCATTCTTCGGCCTAAAGAATTCTTCTACTTTTAGATACTACTTTTAGATAGTACCCCACTCTTGTTTGTTCCATCTGTGTACAGTTTACAGAGTCATGCTGTCTCTTGAGCGACTTTACTATTTGGCAAACTGTCAGAGAAATATGATGAAGCCAGATACAGTGTTTGAAATAGGTCCAATTCATACCATCTTATTGAAAGAATGTAGACCACTGATGAATTTATATACCCTCCATCCCAATAGTCTGGTAAAACAGCAGAAGCCACTTGCGTCAGCACCTTTACCCAGGACTTCATTTTAAATAAATAACTCATCACTTGTTGGCAAGTTAAAGCATTAACAGGGAATTAGAATCTGATGCAAACACAGACCCTAAGGGAAACACGATCATAGAATCATGGTGAGCCTTCATGCCAAATGATACTGATGAAAGAAATTGATAGAATGACTTCTCTTTCACCTCATATTCTCATGCTCGCTTTCTTTTTTCCTTTCTTCTTTCTTTTCGAAGGCAGATTTTTTCATTTTAAATTTTATTTACTTATTTGTGAGAGAGAGAAATAAGCAGTCAGAGAAAGATAGATAGATGATAGATGGATAGATAGATGATAGATAGATAGAAAGAATGGGCATGCCAGGGCCTCCAGCCACTGCAAAGGAGCGCCAGATACACGTGCCACTTTGTGCATCTGACTTTTTGTGGGTACTAGGGATTTGAACCCGAGTACCTAGGCTTTGTAGTCAAGTGCCTTAACTGCTGAGTAATCTCTCCAGCCCTCTTTCTTTGCTGTTATTAATTTTTAAAGTTAGCATTCAAAGTCATGGGTTTCATTATGGAATTTTCACACACACACACACACATACATACACATTTATACTTTCGTTTAATACACTCTCTCTCCCACTTCCCTCATTCTTGTAAAAACATTTTATTTATTTAATTTTAATAATGTTATGTATAAAATAACAACTGTTAAATCTTGAGCCAACCAATGTTCAAATATACTGCCTGACCTTATTCCATAGTACTTTGCACAAAAAAGGGGGGGGCTGAAGAGATGTCTTAACAGTTAAGGTGCATGCCTGTGAAGCCTAAGGACCCTGGTTCAATTCCCTAGGTCCCACATAAGCCAGATGCACATGGTGGCGCATGTGTCTGGAGTTCGTTTGCAGTGGCTAGAGGTCCTGGCGCACTCATTCTCACTCTTTATCTCTCTCTCCCTGTCTCTAATAAATAAATAAATAAAAAGAATTCTTGGCAACCTGCTCATTTAAGTGATAGTGCGAATTGGGATGTTTTAGAATATATAGATTTATTGCTATGAAGATCATGTAAAAAAATTCTATTGAAATATTGGTCAATATTCTTCAATATAGGGTATGTTTTCATTTTTATGTTTAGTAGGTCACATTTAGATTTTTGCTTCTGGAAAAGATCATAACACCTGGTGCCAAGTGGACATTGCTTCTTTCTTGTCTTTATAAGCGCTTACACAGCATCAGTAGATTTCATTAGATATACCCAATGGACTGAAACTCCAGTACTAGAGCAGACAGGGTAAGAATTATTTGATCAAGACCAGTGTGTCAACTGACCCATGCATATCTCTTGGCGTTAGCTCTGGGGGACAGTCGCAAAGTACATTGAGGTAGCTGCAATCACAGACACTGGGGTCACTATTATCCCAGATACTCCCAGCCTCCAAAATGCAGTGGAAACACGGCTAGACTGTAGGGGTTGCATTCACTGAGATAGAGTGTCATCACTGTTAAACTGTATGGGGCCATAGACCAAGAGACATCCCTGGTGTTTGGGGTCTTTAGTGCTACAGAACCTTTACTTTGTCTTGAAAAATGGAAGCATCAACATGAACTTCAAGTACAAGAGCAACTGGGGCTCAAAGTCAAGTTTAACTAATTAAAAACCCCAATAAACACCTCTTGTATACTCAAGTTTGTGATACACGGGACCTTTATATTAGCTATATGACTTTGGGAAACTTATTGAGAGTTTTTGCATGCTGAAAGGCTGTTCCATAAAAGTAAGTTAAATACTAGGAAAGTTGTCATTTTATTATTGTTTCAGTATTATACTGCAATTAAGTCTGAAAATGATATAAGATGGATATTCTGTATATTGTACCTTAAGTAGAGATTAATATGTAGGCTCCTTTTTTAGTAATGGTTTTTCACTGTTGAGTTAATTCTACTCTTGGCTTACTGAAAGATACTCAGGGAAACCAGGGTATGGAGGTTGGTATTGCATTCAAAGGAATGTACACTTGCCTATACCATGAAAACTGATGCCAGACAGGTGAAATAGGAAACAAAAAATAGCCAAAGCTGAGTAAATTCCTGTACTCTCCAACTCAAAGTTTTCTATCCTTGCTAGTCAGTAAGTGAAAAGCCAGGTCATACACTGAGGTTCTAGTCTATGCATTAGAAGAAACATAGGTTCCAAGATAATTAGAATTCCCATAGATATATCTCCTTCCATTGTCTGGAGGGTACAGGTGTTACATTTCTGTCAAGTGACTCTTTTTTATTTTTTTAAATTATTATTTTTTATTGACTTTTAATCTTACATACCAAAAAAAACCCACCTGATATTTCCCTCCCCTCCCTCAAGTGACTCTTTTGCCATCCCAATCAGTCCTCTCTGATAATCCTATGAATGTGGGAAGTTAGGGGTTGGTATTGATAATGTCCTTGGTCTCCCTCAAGTTGGCATTAGCATGTTAATATAGCCTTAAAGGATATATACAGGTGCTGATTTTCTTAATACATTCAAATCTAGCAGGACCTTTAGTTTAAATGAAGGTGTCTAAAATTTGATGTATGCTGATATGCACTGGACTCAGAAACCAAGCTCACTGCTACGAAATCTAAAGGATTTATTTTTTAAGTCCCTGTGATGAAGTACTTGTCTAGATCAGCAAACTTCTCATACAGGTCCAGAGAGGAAAGAGGTTAGACTTTGCTGCTTAGCAAGTCTGGTTGACATTTCAGCTATTTAGTTCCGCTAACATGGAGTAAAAGCACTTATAGGTAATGCACAAAAGAACAAGTGTGGCCGGGGCTCTCAATTGAAATTTCTTATACTTTTCATGTGTCACAAATCATTCTTCTTATTTTTGTTTTTCCACTTAAGTGAAACTGTAATGGCTGTTCTTACAGTAAAGGACAAGGACAAGGAGAACCGGGGGGTTGGGGGTGGGTCAGTGGTCCTCGGTGAAGATGGCTCTGGTTTTAGCTGTGGGCAATATGGCATCATACAAAGACCCCTTCAGGGGGGGTCCCAGGAGAACAGGTGTCTAACCTTCACTTCCCAACAGGTAAAGTGTAGCAGCACTGGGGTCTCTGGACTCTGTCTCATCTTGTGGAATTTGGGTTGGGGAGGAGGGAGGAGATGACTAACACATTCTGAATTTCTATAAATCTCAGCTTCTTTGATCGTCTCACTTCTTTTTGGTAAGTATTGTACTTATGGAAAATTATTGGCACATTTTGTTTGCTTGGTTTTATTGAACCTCCAGGGTAAATTCTATACATTCAAAAATACTACTGCCAGTTGAAGTTTGGCTGGGCTGTAATTTCTCTCACTGTGAAAAGAAGGGCAATTACCTTGTCAGAACTCTACTAAGCCTCAGCATATTGCCAAGAGACTTTCAGAAACCAAGATGTATTTTCTTTTCTCTCTTCCCAAACAATTCCTCTGAGAGTACCCTTCTCCTTACAAGTACTCTTAAAGGAAACTAAGGAGGCTTGAGAGACCTGGAATGAAATCTTAAACTGATCAGGATTTAGAATTTGGTGTAAAAGGAACAGGAACTATTTATGAAGAAGGGCTTTTGCTATGTAAATTAAATAATTGCAGTAGGGATCTTCATAGCTTTTAATGAAACTTAAAAACATGTTTGTAGCATTTATTTGTACAAAATATGTTCATTAAAATAATCTTTGTTTTGTTGCAGTGGGGATTGAACCCTAGACCTTGTGAAGGCTATGGCAAGGTGAATTATATCCACTATATACCACTGAGCTCTATCCCAGCCACCCCCTCCCAAAATCACTTTTAAAAGAAACTAAGATCTTCAGTTGGTAGCAGCTTCTTAGAAACATCCAGAGGAAGTTAAACAGTACAAGCTGACATTTACTTGAAATATACTTTTATTTAGACATTTTGAAGTTCCCAGCTGGCCCTTACTTCAGAGGCTTGAATTAATGAGACTGTGTGTTTCCAAGACTTAGCTACAAATCCTTCAGAAAGAAACACGAAGAGATCCTTGACAACTTGAATTAAATGATAGCAGAGAGCTTGTCAGGAAGGTAAGTTGTATGTGGGAGGGCGGTGTTTGCAAACTAGTAATCACAGGAAATTCTTAAACTAAGGAACAGAAGAGAGATTCCAGAAGAGTTGCACATTCCTTACTGGTAATGTGAACTTCATACCAGAAATGTTAGGCTGTAAAAAAAGTACTTTTTGGGCTGGAGAGATGGCTTAGGGGTTAAGGCGCCTGCCTCCTAAGCCTAAGAACACTGGTTCCAATCTCCAGCGGTTCCAATCTCCTGGTCCCACGTTTAGCCAGATGCAAAGTGACAAAAGGGCATAATGCCGCACTTGACGACAAGGGGCGCACACATCTGGATTTCGTTCGCAGCAGCTGAGACACTGCTGGCGCGCCCATCTCTGTCTTCCTCTCCCTCTCTCTCTGTCTCTCTCTGTGTCTCTCTCTATGTCTCTCTCCAAAAAAATAATAAAAAAATTTTAAAAAAGTACTTATTATATCTACTTGCATGGATTCCTGAGTCACCGTGTTTGTTTTTAAAAATGGAAACATCCTTAGCTATTCCTCAAAACTGCAATTCTATTTGAAGGAATGTTCCCTGGAAGACTGTCTTTAGGTATGTATACTTGTCATGTATCCTGGATGAAATCAAGCAGGTAGCTTCACTTTTTAAGGTCAGAAAAAAAAAAAAAATCACCAAGTTGAGATGAGTTTTCTTAGCACAAGTATTGGTCTCTGGTATTCTATGAGTTTGTTTCCTTAGATGTGAACTTATGATTAGCAGCTCTGGGTGACACTATGTCAGCACCAAGGTCTTTGGCATCTGTGTATGCAAATGCTATGCTGTTATTCACATCCACCTGTCATCCATCATTGGCTCAGAGAATAACCAAGAAGCCACACTCCCTTGTAGAGTCAATGTGGAAAAGGGGAAGCAGTGAAAGAAAATCTTTCCCATCACTTTCCTGAATTTAACCTTTCCTGGTTTGGGAACCTGGACGAGCATTATGTGTCTGAAAATACTCAGTGATCTAGACATATTTGCTCCACTGACTTTCTGGGGCTGTCCATCACTCACTTACATTTTTTAAATTTACAAACACAAATGCCTCTTCCAGGCATATGTTATGCTCAGTCTAGACAAAGTGGAAGACCATTATGCTTTGAGAAACTTTAAAATAATTTAATTTAAAAAGTCAGCCAGGCCATATAGTTTCAGGCAGTTCTCAAAGGGTGGACCCTCGAACAACAGTGTCCATGTACCTGGAAACACAAAATCCTATGCCAGACCTACCCAATGAGAGGCTTTGTTCAGTGGAACCAGAAACCTGGTTTTTTTCAATCCCCTTGGGTGATTCTCACACTAGCTAAAGTTTAGGATGAAGAATCCACACATACTCTACATTCCTTCCCACACACTAGAAAATCAGGTCTATCTGATTCAGTGACAAGATCTTACAAGTGCCAGAGCTCTCTGTGCCAGATCACCTAACTTTTTTTGTTTGTGCTTGTTTTTTTTTTTTTTTTTTTTTTTTTTTTTTGGTTTTTCAAGGTAGGGTCTCACTCTAGCCCAGGCTGACCTGGAATTAACTGTGAAATCTCAGGGTTGCCACAAACTCATGGCAATCCTCCTACCTTTGCCTCCCAAATGTTGGGATTAAAGGCGTGTGTCACCACGCCTGGCTTTTTTTTTTTTTTTTTTTTTTTTGATGTTGGGGCTTGAACCTAGGCCTTGTGTACTTTGCCACTGACCTATCTACACGCATCCCATTTTTGTTTATTTTTTAGGAAAATAGTTTCCCCACAAAGACTAAGATTATTGTGAAAAAAGAAAATACTCAATGAATAAATTATATATAATATATTTATGTACACACATTTTTCTGTAACTTATTTTATTTTCTTAGCAATGTACTTCCTATTTTATACGGGAGAAAACCAAAGTCACATATTTTGTTCCAGGCCATAGCTAGAAAAGTGAGGAATTAGATCTTGAAATGTAATAACGTAATTTCAGGATTTTTGCTCTAAGCAATTACATTATAATCTTAAACGGTTAAGTGATATTATGTTATCAGATCCACCAGATACTTTTAATTTTGGAAATTCAGTTTTTCAAAAAAGATTTTATTTTTATTTATTTATTTAGTAGAGACAGAGAGGGGGGAGAGGAGAAAGAGAAAGAGAGAGATAGAGAGGGAGAATGCGCATGCCAGGGCCTCTAGCTGTTGCAAAGGAACTCCAGACACATGTGCCATCATGTGCATCTGGCTTATGTGGGACTTGGAGAATCGAACCGGGGTCCTTAGCTTTAACCACTAAGCCATCTCTCCAGCCCCCAAACTCAGTTTTTAATAAGTTTTATAATAACTCAATAGGCTTCAATGATCATTCTTGAACAGACATCTTTAACTGTGTATTGATTTTTTTTTTTTTTTGTGGTGCAGGGGATTGAATCAAAGGCCACATAGATGCTAGTCAAGTACTCTTCCACTAAAGGTATATCTACAACTCTGTATTAAAGTTTTTTTTTTTTTTTATCAGAGAGAAACTGTGAGGAGAGAGAGAAAGAGAGAATTGGTGCACCAGGGCCTCCAGCCACTGTAATTGAAATCTACATGTGTGTGCCGTCTTGTTCATGTGTGTGCTTTTGTGTCACCTTGTGCATCTGGCTTACATAGGACCTGGAGAGTTGAATCTGAGTCCCTACACTTCACAGGCAAGTACCTTAAATGCTAATCCATTTCTCCAGCCCAGAGATTTTTTTGTTATTGTTTTTGTTTTTCCAGGTAGGGTCTCACTCTAGTTCAGGCTGACCTGGAATTCACTATGTAGTCTCAGGGTGGCCTTGAACTCACGGTGATCCTCCTACCTCTGCCTCCCGAGTGCTGGGATTAAAGGCGTGCGCCACCACGCCCGGCTCAGAGATTTTTTTTTTAAGGCAAACTTTTTCAAAATGGGGTAACAGCATTTTCAATGACTTGCTGTGAATTCATTATTGAAGTTGTTGCCAGTTTTCTCTACCAACAATGTAAAAGGTTGGTCTTTTCTTCCCCTTTCTCAAAATACTGCTTCTTGTTTGGTTTAAGCATTTGCCAATGAGGTGAAAAATGGTATCTCAATGTTACATGAACTCTCCGATCATTAGTGGGGTAGAGTATTGTCCATAGGCTTATTAACCACTTTTCTTTTTTTTCTTAATTGGCTATTTATTTACTGCCAATCTAGTTTTTAATGTAATATTTAATTGATCTATAACATACACACAGTAAACGATGTGAATTATAAATCTAAAGCTGTTTGAAGTCTCATAAACACATAGTCACAGTGAGATTATGAACTAGAGGTTAAGTCCCTACTGCTGAAGACACCAAACACTTTGGTTGCAGGACATCGAAAAATAAAGCTGCAACTTCTGTCTGCTACAATTGCCAGATGGTGTCACACAGACAGCTCGCAAGTAATCAACATTCTTAACCCAGCTGTGGACCCTTTAAGCTACACAACTGATGTGCCCACAAGTGTAATAGCGGTGTGGTGGTTTGGTGGGTTACCAACTACTTTCCAGTTGGATTTGAGGCCACTCCATAGGAGGGAATGTATGCCTGGTATGATATACCTGGTCCAAAGTCCATGGCTGGGGAGGTTTTAGGCCAGTAGTAGGGAACCTACTACTGTTGTTTTGCTAAATGGATATGATAAATTGCCTTCCACATACTTGTGTTTATACCCATAAATCAGTACTGTTCTCAGCTTTGGCCAGAGATTTTTGTTTTGTTTTGTTTTGTTTTGTTTTTGAGGTAGGGTTTCATTCTAGCAGGGTGACCTGCAATTCACTATGTAGTCTCAGGGTGGCCTTGAAATCATGGTGATCCTTCTACCTCTGTCTTCCAAGTGCAGGGATTAAAGGTGTGCACCACCTGCCAGATTCTTTTTGAAGTTGGAAGTGCACATTGCAGTGATACATTGCTGATACAGTTCTGAGAAGAAGTGCTTGCGGACTGCTCAGCTCTAATTGGGACATTCAGTACCCCCTCTCCAAGGTGCAGGGAACATAGCAGAAGGGACAGTAAGAATATAAGAGTTGGAAGATGGGGAGGAGTGCTGTGGAATTCTGTCTTCTGGACATGACATGGCTTGTGTACTCATGAACTCACAGCAGCTGTTATTATCTACACAAGACCTGCAGAAGTTTGGGACCATCAACAGACATGAAGTTCCATGAGGAGCTATTAGAAGTTAGTGGTTGCTAAGGGACCACTGTTCTCAGGGAGAACATTTGCAATGGTATACTGCCCATGTGCCAGTGAATAACCCCTAACACATGCACATGTAAACTGCCCTAAATAAATTCACTGGATTACAAAATAAGAGAGAGAGAGAGATATTAAAGTAGGAGGGGGGAGACTACTTTGGAAGAATAAGGGGTTCAGTGGGAGTGGGAAGGGGATAAGAGAGGGCAAGAGAGGCAAATGGATCAAAAGACATTCCATGTATAAAATTGTCAATCAATACGTTTTACAAAGAATATAGGGGGCTGAAGAAATAGCTCAGTGGTTGAGGCACTTGCCTACAAAGCCTAAGGATCCAGGTTTGATTCCCCAGTGCCAGATGTACTAGGCAGTGCATGTATCTGGAGTTTGTTTGCAGTGGTTAGAGGCCCTGGCGTATCCATTCTCCCTCTTTCTCTCTATCTCATAAATAAATAAATTAAATATTTTTAAAATGAAGAATATAAACAGCATAAGGGAAACCAGTTTGCATCCCTGATTTTTACCAACTACCTTGTTCAAGAGATGATCACTATGCTAGACATTCCTTATGGGGATATAATACCACCAAAGATGCAAAAACTGGTTCCTGGGGGAGGGAGAATCATATTCTATTTCTGAAGCATACATGTCCTTATACTGTATAAGTAAGGTCTATCTGTGTCATTAACATTTCACGTAGGTATGGTGAAGAAAAGGTTGGAGATGTTACACTGTTTTGGCTGCACAGTTGGCCTGTTTTGAACTTTACCAAAAACTTGGCCCACTTGCTCAACTTTGGTCTTTTTCTTGTTGACTTGGAAGTTCTCACATGCTGAATATTATATTGTGGATTATATATAATAGGTGTAACTTTTCTGAATTTTCTTCTTTGTTGGAATTTCCATGACATTTTCATATATAACATGTTTTCCTCAATATTTTAACTTATAATTTTTCCTTGATTACATTAATGTTTGCCAAATTTTGGAATCAAGATTATCATAGCTTAGTGTCTATTAGCTGTGGCTGCTTATAACAGCCTCAAATGACTAAAAATACAGATGTCTGAGTTCTCAGACTTGTCTCGGAAACTATTCTTCTCTAACAAATTTCTGTTTTAATTCAACACTTCTACTTTCCTTTTGTTCTTTACTGTGTTGGTTGCCCAATTTATTAACTTTAATCTTTACTGTTTGGTAGAGTAAGACTATATGTTTTCCTCTGAGTACCACAACTGCATGCATCTATGGTATTTTCATAATTGCAACTGTAACTATTTGGTCTTTGATTCAAGAATCATTTAGGAGAGAGTTTCAAAACATTATAATGATTTTTAAACAGGGATTACTTCTAACCTTTTAATTAAGTTTTAGTTTTATTTCAAAGTGACCCTAGAATATGACTTATTTATGTTCTACTTTTTAAAATTTAATTATTTTTTTCTTTATAGCATAATGCATAAGACAGTTTTGTAAAATTTTGACAAATGCTCAAAAATATTAAGTGCACAAATATTGTTTTAAGGTTCAACCCTCAATAAATAGATGGCTATTAAGTTAACAATGAATCATTTGCAATGGTTTTCTTTATTTTAAAGGAGAAAAAGAAGGGGGGTGGGATTTCTCCTGCATGATTCTTGATAGCAAGAGAAAATAGCTACAGTTGCAATTATGAGACTACCATAGATGCAGCTAGAGAGAAGATGGGTTCATCAGGGCCTCTTGCCACTGCAAACAAACTCCAGACATATGTGCCTCTGGATTTGTGTGGGTACTGGGGAATTGAACCTGGGCCATCAGGCTTTGTAAGCAAGTGTCTTTAACCTCTGAACCATCTGTGCACCCTATTTTTCTTTTTTTTTTTTCTTTCACATTTATATACCTATTCATATGTATGAGGATCCCCTTGTGTACATGTGAAGGCCAGAGGTTGGTGTTGAGTTTTCCCCCCAATTGTCCTCTACCTTCTTCTTTGATCAGGGTTTCTCACTGAAGCTAGAGCTCAGTGATTAGCCCAGATAAGCTGTCCAGTGAGCCCCAGGGATTCTTCTGTCACTCTGCAGTGCTAGAATTAAAGGTGTACAAACTACACCTTTTATTTGCATCCTGAGGATCCGCACTCAGGTCCTCATACTTGCAAAGCAAACACTTTATCAGATGTGACATCTCTCTGGGACCAACCATTTTCAACTACATGTTATTCTTATGCTTTTTTCATATTTATTTATTTCTGCATTTTCAACGTCCAAGACTTACTGTCTTCTATCAATCACTATTTCATTAACTATTTTCTTAATTTTCTTTCTGTGGTAAAGAAACCAACCTCCTGCTTTTTGAAGCTTCTCATGATTCTTAATCCCTTTAATTTTCCATTAGTGGCACAAAATTGCAATCCATATATGCCCCTTCTCTGTTATATGGTACATTGAGGGTTCAAGAATTGTGCCTATCCATATATCCAAAGGACTCGTCTCACTACCTTAGAGATACATGCACAACCATGTTTATTGCTGCTCTATTCACAATAGCTAGAAAATAGAACCAGCCTAGATGTCCCTCCATAGATGAATGGATAATAAAGATATGGTACATTTACACAATGGAGTTCTATTCAGTGGTAAAGAAAAATGAAATTATGAAATTTGCAGGGAAATGGATGGATCTGGAAAGGATTATACTAAGTGAGGTAACCCAAGCTCAGAAAGCCAAACGTCACATGTTCTCTCTCATATGTGAATCCTAGCTACAAATGTATAGACTTTTGTGTGAACTGGAACCAAAAATTGGTACCAGAAGCCAGTAAGCTGGTAAAAGGCTATAAGGGAGGGAGGAGAGGGAAGGACTTAAGTGGATGGTATTGTACATATGTAAATAGAAGAACAGATTAAAGGGAGGGGAAAGGCCTAAGTGAGGCCATGGGAAGAGAATGCGTAAAAGAAGGGCAGGGGGAGGGTCAATCAAAATTCAAGATAGTGTGAATAAGACTTATGTAAACCTACTTTTTGGAATAATGGCCCATCCAGAAGCTATAGACTGTTACTAGAAAACTTTCAGTGCCTGGGATGGGATACCTTCCAGTGAGTTGTTGGCCAAGGAGGTCCCGGTAGCCTCCAAAACATTAAAGGCTATTGCCAAAGACCTTGGTTTCCCTTGAGAAACAGATGGTAAGACCCTATTGCTGAAGACCTCTCTTGCCTGAGAGGCTAGGTCACTGAGAAAGCAAGCTGGTGCTGAGCAGAAAACCTTCTCCCTGTAGACCAGCCAACTGAAAGCTGGAAAAAGCTGCACTGCATGCAGCCCTATGGGAGACAGAAGTCATCAGCAGTGAAAACACTGGACACTGAAAATTCAAGTTTGGCCATACAGGGCCAATGACTGAATGGGTTCAATAGTGGCATGTCTGCTCTTGGGGTAACCAATTGCTCCATAATTGGACTGAAGGCCCTCTCTATGGGAGGTAATACATACCTGGTACTGAAGAACCTAAGCAAAATCTATGTTAGGGGAGGTCACAAGCCTTAGGGGTATAAAGCCTGCTCTTGTCTGGTTATATGTATATATTATTCCCACCAAGCTGCCCTGAAAGCAGTATGCTTAATGTTCATATTCACATATTAATGCTACTCTCACTTCTGGTTAGAGAAGCTTCTCTTTTCAGATGGCAATGACCACTGGGATGACCCAAAAGGCAACAAAGTGCTGAGAAGAAGGGATGGAGGAGTGCCCAGCACTGAAACACCTCTGTTACACCCTCCAAGGCTCAGGGCCCATTGCGGAAGAGGGGGCAGATAGAATGGAAGAGCCGAAGGAAGGGTATGACTTCTTACAATGCAACTGTCCAGACAGAAATTGGCCTCGATATCCATGACCTCACAGTGCCTAGCAATACCTTTGCAAGACCCTCAAAATAGAAGAAAAAGATGATGACATCAAATTAAAAGAGAGACTAATGGAGAGAGGGAGGGGATATGATGGAGATTGGAGTTCTAAAGGGGAATGGGGAAGGGGAGGGAAATACCATGTGTTTTTTGTATGTAAGTATAGAAGTTGTCAATAAAAAATTAAAAAAATACAAGATAGTCTGAATAAGACTTATGTAAACCTACTTTTTTGAATAATGGCACATCCAGAAGCTGTAGACTGTTACTAGAAAATTTTTCAGTACCTGGGATGGGATACCTTCCAGTGAGTTGTTGGCCAAGGAGGTCCTGGTAGCCTCCTAAACATTAAAGTCTTTTGCCAAGGCTCTTGGTTTCCCTTGAGAAACAGATGGTAAGACCCTATTGCTGAAGACATCTCTTGCCTGAGGGGCTAGGTCACTGAGAAAGCAAGCTGGTGCTGAGCAGAAAACCATCTCCCTGTAGACAAGCCAACTGAAAGCTGGAAAAAGCTGCACTGCATGCAACCGTATGGGAGACAGAAGTCATCAACAGTGAAAATAGTGGACACTGGAAAAGTCAAATTTGGTCATAAAGGCCCAATGACTGAATGGGTGCAATTAGACTGAAGGCCCTCTTTATGGGAGGGAATGCATGCCTGGTACTGAAAAAACTAAGCAAAAGTATATGGCAGGGGAGGTCATGAGCCTTAGGGTATAAAGCCTGCTCTTGTCTGGCTAAATGTATGTGTTATTCCCACCAAGCTTCCCTGAAAGCACTACACTTAATGTTCATATTCACATATTAATGCTACTCTCACTTCTTGTTAGAGAAGCTTCTCTTTTCAGATGGCAATGATGATTGGGATGACCAAAAAGGCAACATAGTGCTGAGAGGAAGGGATGGAGGAGTGCCCAGCACTGAAACATCTCTGTCACACCCTCCAAGGCTCAGGGTCCATTGCGGAAGAGGGCCGGAAAGAATGTAAGAGCCAAAGGAAGGGTATGACTCCTTACAATGCAACTGTCCAGACAGAAATTGGCCTCGATATCCATGACCTTGCAATGCCTAGCAATACCTTTGCAAGACCCTCATAATAGAAGAAAAAGATGATAACATCAAATTAAAAGAGACTAATGGAGAGAGGGAGGGGATATGACAGACAATGGAGTTCTAAAGGGGAATAGGGTAAGGGGAGGGAAATATCATGGTTTTTTTGTATGTAAGTATAGAAGTTGTCAATAAAAAAATTAAAAAAAAAAAGAATTGTGCCTATCTAAACCTGAGAGAGCCACCTGCCTTTTATAATGGGACTCTGATTCTGTTTTATGATTCCTAACTTAAGCTTAGTTTCTATTTCTTTTTTGCTCATCTTTGCCCTAAAGATTTAGGGTTTCACTTAACTTGTTTTCAATATTTCACCTTATCCTATATTTAAAGCTAAAGTCACAAGACCGAAGAACAAGCAGATATGCAATGTCTTTGCTTCAGGGAGATGTTCTGTTTTCCACTGAAAAACCAATATTTTCAACTTAATATAATTTACAAATTTCTAACCTTTCACTGTATTTTAACAAAGTTTAAGAGAACTAGACTATCAGTACCAAATTTGCATGTTTAATGCACAATTTCAAAGGGACAATCAACATACAAGATTAGTCTAATAAAAATATAACAGGGGCTGGGGAGAAGGCTCAGAGGTTAGAGGTGATTGTTTGCAAAGCCTGTTGGTTGGGGTTCAATTCCCTAGCCACCCATATAAAGCTGGATGGTCATTTGTGGTGGCAATAGACCTTGATATGTCCCTCCACATGTTCAAACAAATAAATAATTAAAAAACAAAAATGTAACAACAGTAAAATATATCAGTTTAAATTTTTTTGTTTGTTTTTTTTTGGTTTTTCAAGGTAGGGTCTCACTCTAGCCCAGGCTGACCTGGAATTAACTATGTAGTCTCAGGGTGGCCTTGAACTCACAGTGATCCTCCTACCTCTGCCTCCTGAGTGCTGGGATTAAAGGCATGTGCCGTGATGCCCGGCTCAGTTTAAAGATTTAAGATTAAAATATATTTTATTTATTTTCAAGATGGAGGGAGAGAGAGAGAGAGAAAGAGAGAAAAGGATGAGAGAGAGAGAGAGAGAGAGAGAGAGAGGGAATGGGTGCACTAGGGCCTAGTGCTGCTGCAAATAAACTCCAGACACACGTGCCACTTTGTGCATCTGGCTTTCCGTGGGTACTGGGGAATTGAACCTGCGCTGTCAGATTTTATAAACAATTTTTTTAACTACTGAGCCATGTCTTCAGCCAAATTTCAGATATTTTAAATGCTTGATTACACCTGCAAACTATAATTTCACTCTGCCTCATACTTAGAATATAAAAAGTACACCCATCTATTAGCCTGTGGAATGTTTAATTCACGCACAAAAGAATTAAAACTTAAAAAAAAATATATGTTCTATCAGGTTTCAATTTTACATCATCTTCTATCTTAACAATAGCACTTGTACTCCTATGTATGTAGGTCCACAAGTTCATTATCACCAGGTGCATGGGGGCTTAATTCTGACAGGGACAGGTTTGGCAAATGACTTTTTGGGTGTTTTCTGTGCTGTCTCCCCCTGGTTTGACCTCCCCCATAGGCATGGTGCTGGTGGTTACAGCAGGGAGATAGAACCTGGTGCCTGCTTGGGACCTGTCTTTCTACTTTTCATCCACTGGAACAATTTTAATTTAGTAGCATCATATTTTAAATTGCAGTGCATAGTTGTGTTTAAGGTTTTGGATGAAATCACAGTCTTTTCCACTCAGTAGACAAATCTGTTGTTAATCCATTTGCACCATTAAACATTTTCTTAAGACCATAAAACATATGTTTTCCAATCCAGTTGCTTGAAATTTTTTTTTTAGAATAAATGACTTTCAGAATGATGCTATTCTTAATTCTTGCATGTCAGGATTACTGCTTATGTTTCAGAATGCTTTTGAATGGCCCCTCTAATTTATTCACTTCTTCACTGATGGCTTATATTCATGTGTCAGTCCTTCCGTTTGTGCACAATTAATGTGGGTAGCTTTCCTTATCATTAGTTACTTAAAGGCTGTTAAAATCCTTTTCTTAGAACTTAACCTGGATGGCTGACAGAAGCAGATAAACATTAAAAAACCCAGTGATTGGGGGTGTGAGTTGGGGGAGAAAGAACTTAATACAAAAGGAAAACTATATCTGAGCCTGGTTTTTCTGTATTTGCTGAACCCACAGCATCAAGGACCTGTGTTCCATTTCTGGCATCCTTTGCAGGCAAACCATTGCCTGTTCAGCTGCCTTCTTCCTACAGCTTCTTCCTGCTGTGATCGAGGGCTGTTCTGTCTTCCTGAGTTGCGGAGTTCTCATCTTTAGGATTATCTTCTGATTGCTTATTCACAATTTTGGTGCTGGGTACCACCAACTTCCAAGGAAATGTCCTCAAAGGCTACTGGCTCAGTGCTTCTTCTAGCTGAGAGTATCTTTCTAGCCCTGCTCAGTCTTCAAATGCAACATTGGGAGTATTTCAGATCTAAGTGTAGTAGGACCAACTCTGATCCTATAATGCACTGCTATCCCATAGATATCTCCAGTTCTTATGCCCACCAAATGAAGATAAGCAAGATGCATTTCTTTAGAAATCTGAGCAATTATAATTTACTTTGAATTTTACCTACGAGTTTACTGAATGTGTAGACAAAAGGGCACTTTTAAATTTGAATTATTTGTTGCACAGATCTAATGATTACATTATCTTTAAAGCCTGCCTGTTAAATAGTTACCCAAGAGAAGTTTCTGATTCATTTAGTCATTAATGGAGAACACCATTGATCAGATTTGTTTCTGATTCTTAGACAGACCTGGGCCAACCTGGTGAGTCTTGCTTTTGTCCCAGTGTTTCAGAAAGTAAGCTGGATGGAAATTTAGGTAAATAGCCAAGTGAGACATGTGACAGATGCCATGATCCTCAAGTTTCTCCTCCAGAGAAAATTGGGATTAATAACACCTAGGTTGCTTGCTACCTATAGCACAGGACATTTTGAAGACTAAATGAGATGTCATATAAAAACCAACGTGTTGTGCTGGAGAAATGGCTTAGCGATTAAGGGGTTTGCCTGTGAAGCCAAAGGATCCCGGTTCAATTCTCCAGGACCCATGTAAGCCAGATGCATGAGGGGCACATGCATCTGGAGTTCGTTTGCAGTGGCTGGAGGCCCTGGCATGCCCATTCTCTCTCTGACTGCCTCTCTTCTATCTCTGTCTATGCTTGCAAATAAATAAATAAAATTAAAAAAATAAAAATAAAAAAACCAACATGCTAAGTTGGAAAGCATTTTGCAAGCACATCTTTGCATTGTTTTCTACCTAAAACGGAGAGGAATAGAATATTCATTCCCATAAATTTTACTCCTGTACATGAGAGAGAGAAAAAAAACTTTTTTGTGTAAAAGAGAGATGAATAGGAAGGCCATCACCATGAGTATTGATTGATTGATTGATTCATTCATTCATCAATCAGTTCATTCATTTATTCATCATTCATTCAACACAGCACGATGTCTCACAAGGCCAGTCCTTTCCTTATGAAACTTACCATTTGAGTAACAGAGACAGGCCATATGCAAATAAAAAAGTAGGATTCTTTTAATCACTGATGAATGCCATTAAGAAAAAATGGGTGGACTTGGGAGACAGCTAGATCAGCAAAGTACTTAACCTTCAATGCTTGAGGTTAATCCCCAGAGTCTATGATTAAGAAAAAGAAAAGCCAGACATGTTGGTTTGTGCTTGTAATCCAGCACCAATGAGGCAGAGACAGGCAGATGCCTGGGGCTTACTGTCTAGCCTTACTACTGAGCTTCAGGTCAGTGAGAAAGGAGGTTGTCGTAAATAAAGTGAACGGTGCATGAGGAGATACACCCAAGCTTGTCCTCTGGCCTCTACATGTATGTGAACAAGTACATGCACCAGCACACGCATGCAGACCTGTATACCATGAACACATGCGCACACACAGGGAAGAGAGAGAAAAGAAGAGAAGAGGCTGTGCTGAAGCAATCATGAGAGTTACTGTTTTAGAAGTGTGTTCATGACAACTTCTGTTTACAAGAACTAAATATGGCCATGGTATAATGGTTGAAATTTTCAAAAAGATGATTATATCTCCCTTTCTTCTAGATTTTTCTTATATTTCTTTGAGGCTCAAAACCAAGATACAAATATAAGAGGTAATCTTATGAGTCTGAGAAAATTTCAAATACATACCCATTTCATGTCTGCTACTGGCCATGCCTACACCATACTTTTCTAAAACGTCACATACTTGCTTCATAGATTCATTGTACTTGACTCCAAGCCCAAGGAAGTTATAGGAGCCCATGTTGATGACATCTTTAATGATTTTTCCAGTAAACCTATGGGGAGACATTCAAGTGAGCACAGAAGGCTTTGTCTTTAATGTCATCCTAATGCACAAAAGACCGAACTTCTGGTTCTAGTCCCACATTGGTTTCTATTTTTGTAACTTGCACTATCATTTGCATCAAATGCATTTTTCTAAAATTGGAGGAATGTAGCCACTAATGAAGTGGAGCCAAGCATTTATGAAAGATGTGCTGATCTCTGGTGTGTTACTTGGTACTGATTTACCTTGGAAAGTTGATTTTTTGACACCCATGCTCTGGTGCTACAAAAATATTCAATAACAAGCTCCCACCAAATGTGGGCTAGAAGAGGGCCTACGCATATAAAATTCTCTCTACAATAACTATGGCCATTCCATCTATCTAGTACTAACTTCTCTCTCCATTGGAGAATTTATTTCTCTTTTTCAGATGGACGACGAACCTGAAGGGAGGATCAGCCTATCACACCTCACCAGGGCCCCAGCTGAAACCATAGAGTAAGGGGGGAAAGGGCAATACAGCTTTCTTGGTGAACCCGACACCAGAATAAGGCTGAAGGAGACAAACACAGAGAACATCCAACTCCTACTAAGCCAGATATCCAGAGACACAGAGGCTCCCAAGACCTCATCACTGAAGTAGAACTAAAATGATCCCAACATGGCTCAGAGAAATTCGCGGAAGAGGGGGCAGAAAGAGTGTTAGAGCCACAAGTTGGGTCATTATGCACAGAGACTTGGCCTCTCCCCCATAACTGTTGACTACCCCCTACCTTCAGAGGGGGGAGGACAGGGAGGAGTCTACTGGAGTTACCAACACGAATGTAAAATTAGAATAATATAAATAAAAAAGCCAAAATAAATAAATAGACCACACACACACAAAACAAACAAAAACAAATAAAAACAAACAAACAAAAAAAGCCCTGAGTATAGGAAGGTACAATTTGTCAAGGGCTGGCTGTGTGCGTCTGGCACCTGCTGACACAGGTTTCATGTTAATTACAATATACATGGCCGTGTTGGTAGCTCACAGGCATCCACAGGCATCATGAGGACTTGCAGAGTGCGGATTGGTAGAAACACACCCCCTCCACACCTTGTATTGTTAAGATCTGCAAATTGATGCTCACACTAGATTTCCCTTGCAAGCTGTTCTTTTACCAAACTTCTTCTGGTGTCTGCCTCACCTGAAAGTCCAGTTGTAGTCATCTGTCACTCTCTCCATTAGGTCAAAATAAGGTCCTGGAATACTGCAGATGGGCTGGTTCCAGTTGTCTCTGATTCGCATGTAAAGATTCCTTGTAAAAAAATTCTCAAAGTCTTGATACAGCGGCACAAAATCCTGTTGTAACAGAGGTCGAAAGTTAGCTTTGCTGTCTTTTTCTTTGGAGAACTTTATTTGCAATTGAAGGCTTGAGGAAGATGTTGAAAAGCCTGACAAATAATCCATTTGGAGATCTTTTGTGAGCAAGTGGATGAGGAAACAGATGGGCCTCTGTCCCTAAAGAACCTGTCTCCAATTCAGAAAGAAAACAATGTGATAAATCAAGGAATGAGCCAGGCTGAATGGTGCAAACTGGTAATCCCAGCTATTTGGAAGGCTGAATCAGGAATACTGACAAGTTCAGGGCCTGCTTGTGTTATGGAGCAAGTCCAAGGCCAGCATGGCAAATCAATAAGACTCTGTCTGACAGCATTAGCAACTGCCTCCCCTCCCTCCCCACAAAGAAAACAGGCTAGGGAGATAATTCAATGGTAGAGTGCTTGCCTAATATGTAAGCTTAAAATGAAGGGATTGTGCCTTCCAGGAATGAAGCAGGGCGGAGAGATGCTGGAGGAAGTGCTGGTGGGAGAAAGCTGGTAAAGACAAAAGCCTTGGGCAGACCAGTTGAATAAGATGAGTAGTCAAGGTCGGGAGGCATTGTACTCGGTGATCCACTGCTAGCCTGTGCTGGTGGGCTTCCAGAAGAGTATGACAATAATGTACATGGAAGACCTGGACATGAAAGAAGATGAGCAGCTGGGGTCTACAAGAGATGGTGTTGCTACCATCTGAGGACACGTGAGAGCTGAACTTCCCATGAGCACCTCTTGAACAGCAGGGTTTCTCAAACTTGAGTGTGTGTCCCATCCTCTGAGGGTCACAGTGAAATAAAGATTCTTTTGAAAAAGGCCTGGGCATGAGATTTCCAAGCTCTCACATGATAAAATGGAGAAGGATCAAGATGTGATCCCAGGGCCAGTAGCATTGGCTGCACTTGGGAGCTTGCGTAAAGACCCAGAATTTTGGTGCTGTAGTATCTGTATTTGAAATAAAGCAGCACGTGTATTTTCATATGACCCCCAGATCATTTTTGCACACAGTAAGGATTGAGAAGCATGGCTCTGAAGTAGTGGCTCACAACTTCACCAACAAGTGTAATCTGAAAGCATTTTAATCAAGATGTCTCTGGGAAAATCCCAGACATCAGTATGTAATAAAGGTTCTCAATAATTCCAATGCATAATCAAGGCTATTAATCTATACTCTAATATTACTTTCCCACAGGCTGAGGGCTAATATATTGGGTTCCTAGAGGTGCTCCAAGAAGGTCTCTAAACTCATGTAGGTCCACACAAAAGACCACCGATTATGGAGGCATGTCTTTTAATGGGGGAACTTCTGATGGGACTTCAGGGAATTATTGCCTGGTACTGAAAACCTAATCAAAAGCATATAGCTGAGGAGGTCGTAAGCTCTAGTACGGAAACTACTAATGTTGTCTGATAAATGAATATACTATGCCACCAAAATGCCCTCTAAATACTTATGTTTACATCCATATATTAATGCTACTCTCACTTTTGGTTTTGAAGCTTCTCTATGTTGATGAAGGTGACCATTGGAGTGATGCAAAATTCATAAAAAGGCTGAGAAGAAGTGATAGCAGTAAGTGTTCAGCACTGAGATTACAGGTGTGTACCACTATGCCTGCATCAATCTCCCTATTTCTCTAAGTCAGACAGATCATCTTTAACTCCATGTCTTAAACATATCTTGGCTTTATCTCTTGTCACCAGTTTTCTTGTCTCTACCTTGGCCCCAGCCCACCTAGATACTTTTGTCTGCATGTTATCTTTCTGTCATTAATTTCTCATAAAGTGGAATAAATGGTCTGTCTAAATTTACCAATCTATATTCTTCGTCATGAAATTCTTCCATACTTTTCTCACTGTTCTTATGATAAATGTCCAGGGATCATTAAAACCCATTATAGCTTTGGACTTTGCTGGCCTTTCAGAGAGTGTTTCTCCTCCCCACACTTCTCCTACTTACAATACTCTGGTCATTGGAATTCTCTGCTTCCTTGAAAAAATATGTTTTCCATTACCTTTAGACCATCTTGGCCCATATCCTCTCACATTGAAGAGTCTCCACATACTGTCTTACCTCACCCTTTGTCTTACTGCTTGCTTTTCAACCTTCAGAACTCTCTGTTCTTCCCAAGAGCCTTCCTTCCACCTAGTTCTCCAGTGTCTTTTTTTTTTTTTTTTTTGAAAAATCAAATTCTTTTTGAATAGTTAGCTTTTTGAGCAGAACCTGTGTTTGTCCTGCTTATTTTCAAGGTAGAGTGAGAGCTCTAGCCCAGGCTGACCTGAAATTTACTATGTAGTCTTGGGGTGGCTGAGCATCCCCAGCCCCGTATCACTCTTTTTGAGAACATTTTAGAGAATGATAGACATTGACAAAGATCCAGGAAAACCCACATACATACTTTTTGTTCTTCTCGCTCTATAGCTGCATTACATTTTTCTATTCCCCACTTCCTCATAAAGTCTCTGAGATAGCCAAACAGGGTTCCAACTCCATATCCCATGTAAGTTAAAACCAAAATATGCAGAGGTACTTCATCGTAGGATGTGTAGTCATGTTCATTAGCAAAATGTGGCTTCCCATTCTGCTGAAAATACAAAAGAAAATCTAAGATTAGGAAGTCCCTATTACAAATATATGATACCTATACATTTTGAACTCTTTGTTATTCTTATTTATTTGAGAGAGAGGGAGTGAGAGTGGGGTGCACCAGGGCCTCCTGCCACTGCAAATGAATTCCAGATGCTTATGACACTTTGTACTGGGGAATCAAACCTCGACCATCAAGCTTTGCAAGCAAGTGTCTTTAACTGCTGAGCCATCTCTCTAGCACATATGTTCAACTTTTGACCTTTACATTTCAAAAAGCACATTTAACCTTATAAAAGCTCTTAGGCAAAAAAAGAAAACTGATAATTAAAGAAGATAACCAAAAATGTAGTTTTCATTTCATAACCTATCACAAAATAATTGAATGAAGAAAAAGTTCTCAACAGATATTCAAACCCTTAGGTGAAACATTAATGAGGAACCATGTATTTTTAGAGGCTTAAGCACAACTCTGTCACTTCATCAGAAACCTGGGATCATTGCCTTAACCAGGTAGTCATAGTACATGATACGAACAACAGTTACTCACTGTTCTTCTCATGAGGCAATATTCAAAGCTCAGTATCACTTATGAAGCATGACCCTGAATTTTCCTATTCATATGTTTCTACTTTTTCATAATAAAATATATAGAATTTCTTTCTCTTTTAGGTATCAACATTACCATTGAAGGTAGGCATTTAGCATCAAACAACCCTGATGATTATTTAATTGATTTATACATAGTAGCTTGATTAATATATAGTAGCTGGATTATTATAGTAGCTTTATATGCAGTAGCTTGATCTGCTGAGTAGTTTGCTCAGTGATTAGTGGATAAAATATTTCTGCTACTGAGATTTTAAAATTAATAAAAATCTAAACCTTCATTATGTTAATTAATATAAGTCAAATTTTCAGATGCCTCATTTTCAATAATATGATACATAAAAATAGTTTTGACTACTCTGATTATATAGCTTTTAATGATTTGTAAGAAACCCATTAAATGTCGACTGATATTTAATATATTAATTAATCTTAATATTTTTATATTTATTTATTTATTAGAGACAGAGAGAAAGAGTGAGAATGAGAGCACCAGGGCATCTAGTCACTGCAAATGAACTCCAGACACATGTGCCACCATGTGCATCTGCTTATGTGGGACCTGGAGAATCGAACTGGGGTCCTTTGGCTTCACAGGCATGTGCCCTAACTGCTAAGCCATCTCCTCAGTCCCTTAATGTATTTATTTTGATATATTAACAGATACATTAAAATGTATTTAAATTAAATTATTTAATTAAATTATTTTAAATGTATCATATTACCAGATACATTATTTTTAAAGTATATTTTATTTATTTATTTGAGAGAGAGAGAGAAAGAGAGAGAGAGAGTATGCCAGAGCCTCCAGCCACTGCAAACAAACTCCAGATGCATGCGCCCCCCTGTGCATCTGGCTTTCGTGGGTTCTAGAGAATTGAACTGGGGTCCTTTGGCTTTGCAGGCAAACACCTTAACTGCTAAGCCATCTCTCTAGCCCCTAAATACATTATTTTTGACATTCTTATAATCCTTTTCCTTATCACAACCAACACAGTCTTCCAGAGCATTTGATGTTCATTTCCTTCATATTGTTTGAGATGCATCTTTTTTTTTTTTTTTTTTTGAATCTGTGTTTTAATTCCTGCCAGGTTTTCTCAAGCCACAAACAAAACAGGTAAAAACAAAACTGGAGAAATATTTTTACTTCTATAGTATCTGATCGTAAAAAATTCTTTTAAAGTCTTTTTAAGATGACCTCTACAACTTTAAATGTCAAAATTATCCGAAAATATTATCAATATTTTTAAAATTCTTTCATTATTTTTGGTTACTTTAATAAATACTTAGTATTGAAATTGATGGATAGTCTAGTGTATCTTCTTCCAAAACTTTCTGAGAATCTAAAATGATGGAAATAAGAGAGCATGGCATAACATGAGTTAAAGGTAAGCTCGAGGTTACAATCTTGCCTAATATTTAAGACATTTATTGGGTGCTTGCAATGAACAGGTGATATGGCCATAAAATATGAAAAGATATTACTCATGAATTCTTGACCTCCCTGTGATAGAGTTCATGCTTCACAATCATAAGGTCCCAGGTTTGATCTCCAACACGTTCACCATCCAAAAGGGAAGAAAACTTAAAATCAAGCAAATTCTATAGATTCTCCACCCAGTTTTCAAGTACATTTGCTTTCAAAAGAGGCAGTTCATGTAGTATGGTACACTCCATTTTGCATCTGGATCAGTCTTAGAAAGAAAGCAAGCTGAGGCTTCCTCCCTGGTCATTCAAGGTCCATGAATATGGTGATAAGATGTGCTCTGGGGTGAAGAAATGGCAAAGGAAACCCAGAGTGCTAGAGATAGGCAAAGGTCATGCCCCTCTCTGAAGTGGAGTGCACAGCTTTCTGTATTATGATCAAGAGCCAGCATGGATGCTCTTCTGAGTGAGATCACAAACTTTCAGATACTGCTGTTGGGGGAAGTGAGCTCTCCATACATTGTAGCTATTAAATTATGAGCAGGGAAACAGAGCCACTGTGAGTGATGTGGAGTAAGACATTTACTCTAAATATTATTTTGCATTTAATATGGGACCTGGTTACAAACATCTGGGAAGGAGACCATTTTCCTAATGGTGACATGAAGAATTCCATAGACCATTTTCACAATGAAAAAAATCTATATAATTGGTAAAAGTAATCACAAAATATAACTCTTCAAAGTATTTGAAATTATAAGGGACTATAGCAAAGGAAGAAATATTTATTCAAGACAATTTAAGTATTCTTATATACAAGTGAGAGTCCATGGCAATAAGCCATAAGCACTCCTTTCATCCATTTCCTTACCATCTAGCTCAGCATGAAAAGATTCTGCTCTGAGTAAAGGAAAAAGATGGGACTTCCCTTCCTCTGCTCCTGTCCAGAGCTATGGCATTCCCCTGACAGGTCAAGCTATCAGCATTTCTTACCATGCTTCAGCTGTCTTAAAGATGCTTAATCCCATGCAAACGTGGCTGAGAGACAGGAGTTGTCTTTCTCATCTTTACACACTCAGGATGGAGGCTGCTCCTCGGAGGATAGGTAAGGGATATAGCAGCTCCACTTGTCCTTACCCCAGCTTACTAGGAAGATATGGTTTCCAAGGTCGAAGGGGAAAACCAAGACCACCAAAGCTTGGATCATAAAACCCTGCTCAGGTTCACACTGAGGGAAGTGGGTAGTACCTGCACCTAGCTCTGAAGCAAGGGTGTCTTGGTTTTGCTGGGAAGGAAAGTTTGATCATAAAATGCAAAATTCAAAGAATTATTTAAGGGAATGGATTTTATTTTGAGATGAAAACAGGATAATTTAATGTTATAGAACATTCTTTAAAACAATGGGGATTTCAGTGGTGTGCAATTTAGAATGAAGCAATCATCCAGTGAGCAATGGAGATTAGCAGATGGGAGCCATGCATGACTAGGAAGGATGACAGTAAGGGAGCCTTCTGTAATCACTGCTGTTCTTGTGTGCAGAGAAAACTGCAATCTCTGAGCAGTAGTGTTAGGGGCTTCTTCTTAAGATAACAAGATGTTATAGAAATAGCTCAGCCATGTCTCTAAGTTAGCAAATGTAAACACACACACACACGCATGCCCTTTGTGTGGGATTATATTAGTTAAATGTTCAGTTATAAAAGTATGAGACATGTGGTATTGGGGAGATGACAGTCAGTAAAGTGCTTGCTGCACAAGCATGAGGACCTGAATTTGCATTCCCAGTGCCCATATAAAATAGGTTTGACAGTGTACTTGTAATCCCTGGGAAAGTAGAGGCAGGAGGATCCCTGGGACCTACTTACTATGCAGCTAGTCTAGCTGAATGAGTAAGCTCTGGGTTCAGTGAGAGACCCTGACTCAAAAATAAGGTGGATAGTGATTGGGAAAGACACTTAGCATCAATCTCTGGCATCCATAGGCATACATACACATAGTGAATTCTAGATCAGCTTGGGCTAGAATGAGACCCTAACTTAAAAACACCAAAAAAACAAAAAAACACACCAAATATGGACTTAAGGTAGCTGTTATAAATATGTTCAGAAACTAAGTGAACACTCTCTGAAAGAATTTAACAAGTATCATGTCAATCTCTTACCAAATAAAAATATCTATAAAGAAATATGGGATCAAAAAGCATAATAACAGCTGGATGTGGTAACACATACATGTAATCTTATCACCTGGGAGGCTGAAGCAAAAGAATTGTGAATTCAAGCCCAGTCTGGGTTACAAAGTTACACCCTATCTTAAAAAAGTCTCAAAATATAAATGGAAAAATTGGTAGGGGACTGGGGAGATTGCTTAGTGGTTAAGGCGCTTCCCTGGGAAAACTAAGAGCTCATGTTTAAGTTTCCAGGTCCCACACAAGCCAGATGTACAGTGACACAAGTGTGCAATGTTGCACAAGTGCCACAAGGGAAAGTATGCATCTGGAGTTTGTTTGCAGTGACTGAAGGCTCTGGTGTGCCCATTTTTTTTTCTCTCTCTCTCAAAATAAACTTACAAAGGTTGGTAGGGAAACTCAAAGGTATATTTAAACTGAAAGACAAAAGAATCCGAGAACTTTAAGATAAAATGAGTTTATACAAGCCCCCAAACAAAAACCTCAGAGATAAACATAAAGAGGAAATGATTAGGACCTCTGGAAAAATATGTGTACTGAGTATACAAATATACACACAATAAGAGAGGAAGAAAGAGACAAGACAGAAAAAAAATACTAAACTCTTGAGAAATATTGACTGAAAAGTCCCCCAAATTTGATGATAAACGTTAAAAGATATTTGTATGCTTGATGTTATTTAAAATATGATAAAAACAAACAGATTTATGAAGAGAACTGTAAGAGTAGAAATGTGAGAGAGAAACATGAAGATGTAGAGAAAATAATCCATCATTTCCTAGTGAGCCCAGGGAAACTGAAAGCTTTCCTTTCTCTGTAGCAGGGAGGCCAAAGGATTTGAGACAACATACAACATGCAAACATTCAGAATCACGTGTAATAAAGCTATTCTTCAAAGCAGAGGGGTGGAAAGATTGCTCAGTGGTTAAAGGCACTTACTTGCAAAGTCTGAAGGCCTGGGTTCAAGTCTATAGTACCCAAGTAAAATCAGATGTACTAAGTGGTATATGCATCTGGACTTTGTTTGCACTGGCAGGCAGCCCTGGCAAGCCCAGACTTACTCTCTCTGTCTGCCTATCTCTTTCTCTCTAAAATAAATAAATAAATAAATAAATAAATAAAAAAAAATGAATGCAAAATAGAAATTACAAGATAAAACTGGAGGAATTCATTAATAAAAGACACACATGAAAAGAAAAACTAAAGAAAGATCTTCAAGCTAATAGCAAGTGTCTCAGTCATTCAAGTCCAATTTCCAAAAATAGAGATCAAAGGCAAGCACCATTGTAAAATTATGAAAACAGTGTAATATACATATTTTGTTTCCTTTATAAAAATTCTTAAAAAGAAATTATATATCATATTTTAATATATGGAACAATAACAGCACAAAGGAATTAGGTGTGAACAAAGCTGTATTAGAGTAAGGAAATAACACAAGGTGGCAGTGAAAATCCACAAGGCTTAAAGGTAAGTAGGTCAATAAATAAATGCATCTTTCTGTCTCTTTCTATGTATATGCATACATTTATATATACACTCAAGCATGCACATATTTACACATGTGAATTATTTTCTAGGCTTCACCTTAGCCTCTTCTAAAATAGAGACACAAAGTTACATAATTAAACCATAATTTTTATATTTCTAAAATGTATAGATGTGATATGATACATATTTGAAATAATGGGTATTGAACCTAAGGCCTTACACATATTAGGCAAAGGCCCCTATCACTTAAATTACACCTCCAATTTTGCATACATATTCTTCATTTGGATTCATGTAAAGCATTAGGAAACCCTTAAGAATACTCAAAACTATGTGAAAATAGTAAAAATAATTGAAATATTAGCCTAGAAAATTCACCTAATTAAAAAGAAAGCACTCACGTGACAATACAGGAAGGAAAAGGACATGAGAGAAAAAGAAAAACTAAAATGGCAGAAATAAATCCAATGACCTTAGTCACAACAGTAAAGTAAATGGTCAACCAACCCAATTAGTTTGACAAAGTGTCAAGCGGGAGAAAAAAATAAAGTCCAATGATATGCTGCTTATAGGAGACACAACTGGATTCACAGATGCAAGTAAAAGAATGGAAAAAATATATATCATTAAAACAGCAACCATAAGAAAGCTGGAATGCCTGTACTAGTAGACTTCAAAATCAGATTTTAATTAGAAATAAAGATGGGCATTTTACAACAACAAAATGATCAATTCATTAGGAGGAGCTAATAATGGCTAACGTATATGCACCTGATAACAAAACCAAAAAAGATCATGAAGCAAAAACTGATAGAAATGAAGAAAAAGGGCTGGGGATATGGCTTAGTAGGTAAGGCACTTGCCTGCAAAGCCTAAGGATCCAGGTTTGATTCCTCACTACCCACATAAAGCTATTTGCACAAGGTGGCACATGCATCTAGATTTCATTTGCAGTGGCTAGAGGCCCTGGCACACCCTTTTTTCCTCTCTTTCTCTAGTTAATTAAAGGTAGCAATTAGTAATCAATCATGCTCTGCACATTTTCAAGCCTTTCCCAAAATCATGGTGTGTTACAATTAGCTTCTGAGCTGAGGAAATCAGGAGCTGGGTATGCATAAAAATAGGAAACAGAAGAAATGGAAAGTGCTATAGTTCTCAATGACCTGTGAAATCATTGAATTTACCAAGAAGGGGACCATCTAACTTGAAACTTCTTATTATGTGTGAATAAAAATATCTCATTTTAATTGATATATATTTAAGTCTTCTATTTTACTTGCAACTAACAGTATCCTGTTAGCTAGTTTCTATCCCCGCTCAAGAAAAAAAATGTACAAATAAAACGTGAAGCTGAATGATAGTCCTCCGTGAAAAACAAACCTGAAGACCATGTCCCAAACATGGGTATACTCATCTCAGCCGTTTAGACATAGAATTCTTTCTGATTAATGAATGAGTACTCTGTTCTGATTGGTGAGTATAAATTACTCACTGCTAGCATTTTTTATTTTTTAATTTTTTTAGTTTTAGAGAGAGACACAGAGAGAGGGAGAGGGAGACAGAGAATGGGCACGCCAGCAGTCTCTCAGCTGCTGTGAACGAAATCCAGATGTGTGCGCCCCCTTGTGGGCAAGTGCGGCATTGCGCCCTTGCATCACTTTACATCTGGCTAAACATGGGACCTGGAGATTGGAACCGCTGGAGATTGGAACCAGCGTTCTTAGGCTTAGGAGGCAGGCGCCTTAACTGCTAAGCCATCTCCCCAGCCCACTGCTAGCATTTAAAAAATATCATCATGTCCCATAGAAGATAAAATTCCAATTAGTCCTTTCCTCAGTAGAATCCCCCACTTTAAGACAATTGAATATCTGATTGATTCCAAAGCTGTTATTTTTTCCTCTTCTAACATACTTTGTCATGTGAAGTAGGTAATGCTGAAGATATAGCACTGAGCATCAAAACAGTGGAATGTAGCATGATGACAGCATACAGTTCTACCTTACTTAGCAGGGCATCAAGTGTAATTTAACTTGCATGACTCAATTAAGCAACTTTATATCCTTAAGTTGTTTGGAGATTTTAGGAGAACAATTATCTCTCCTTATTCACAGCCCATGTCTTACATCCAAGAATTTATCTAGCCTTAAATAAAAAATGTTCAAATATTACAATTGCCCTTAACATACAGAATTATTCTTGTCCTTATTCTGCAAACAATATAGCACAACACCTATTTACAAAGCTTTTACATTGGATTAGGTATTCAAGTTAATCGAGAGATGGTGTTAAGTATATTAGGTGATGTGCATAGGTTATATGGAATTTTAAAAGGGACTTGTGATAGTAGGATTTGACTCCTGGTTGGTCATTCTAGAAGCAATATACATGGTTACTAAGGAATGATAGTATTTTTTTACAGTAATATTATACCATGTGTTTTATATATATATAAATGTTTAGAAACTATTGATTCTCATAAGAATTGTTTCTGCTTAAATTATGTCACGTGATTCAATAAGTAAATAGTGATGTTAAAACATCCACATGGACATAGCACCCTTATGATTTTATTTCAGATATTTAAGATTCCCTGTATTATTAATCACTAATCTGCTGAGTGTTTTTGGCAGAACCTAGTATATGGAAATGTCCCATATGACAAAAATCTAAACAAAGCCTAATATGGCAAGTGGGGAAGAGATTGAGTTTAGATATCTGATAATACAACACTGAATACAACTTCTATTTAGGCAGCACCACAACTCTAGCCTCACATCTCCAGGGGATGTTTTACCATGATTATTTTCTTTGTATTTCAACTTGAAGCAAACCTCAACTGGTGCCTGTATTATATAATGCTCTTCCAGAAAATAAGATGATACTTGATACCATAGACTGCTGTAGGAATGGGAAGAATGATGATCTAACACTGGGAGGGGAGATGTTTCATGGACCAGGGGACAATTGACCAAAGGCTTGACTGATGAGCCACAAAGATAAGGACAAGTCAAGATGAGTAAAGAGAAAGATCCTCAAGGCAGAAGTTAAAGAGTCAGTGGCGAAATGCATCACCTTTCTTCTGGATCTATGTACTCATCATCTGGGAGGATTCGACCTTGATTCCTCTAACCCTATTACTGATATAGTGCTTACTACAGAATTTCCAAAGTGCTCCCTAGAAATGGCCAACAACAAAAACAGTACCTGGAATACTGTGCAATATCTACCTCCTGTTCAGGATTTGCAGGGTGCTAAAGCAATGCTGTAAGAGCCAGGGGAGGCATCCTTCCTGTTTATTGCTGAAACTCCATTGTCTGCACATGGCCTCATTCTTGGTATTTGCTGATTGAATCACCTTATTAAATGATAAGAAAATGCTGAAGTAAAAGCAATTTACTTTTGGGAAATCCAGAGGACATATCACATACATTTTCTCCTTTCTTGTAAATTTGCCTATCTCATACCTAGAGCTTTCTTTGGGAAGCATGGGTTTTCAACATAAACTGAGCTGCTCAGCCATACAGTGGGCAATACCCTGCCCACTCTCTGATTTTCCACATTCCACTCATTGCTTGTTCAGCCTCCAGCTACTTTCACACTATAGCCTGCTTTTTATCCCTTCCTAATTTTTCTCATATTGTAAATGTCTGTTATTTAGTTTTAAAAATATATTTAAAATATTTATTTAATTATCTGAGAAAAAGAGGGAGAAATGCATATATATATCTATCTATCTATCTATATTATATATATACATATTGAGAGAGAGAGAGAGAGATAAAGAGAGAGAGAGAATGGGTACGTCAGGGTCTCTAGCCACCACAAATGAACTCCAGACACATGTGCCATCTTGTGCATCTGTCTTAGATGGGTACTGGGGAATTGAACCTTGGTCCTTAGGCTTTGCAGGCAAGTGCCTTAACCACTAAGCCATTTCTTTAGCCCCTTTATTTATTTTGAACTCATTGTGTTTCTCTAAGTGTGCTTCTGGCCATCTCTCCCTGATCTCCATTCCACATATAGATGCCAGCTCTGGCTTCATGTCCTGAAATGTTTTTGCTGCACAGGTACACTTATACTAATAATAGTACATTTCAGTACTATTTGGAAAATATTTGAAAATACCTAACATGCATGTGGCCGCAGTATTTTTATGGCCCCAGTTTTAGTCCCAAGAACTACACAAAAAGGAAAAAATATCAAAATGACAAGTCATGTCATATACAATTTCTGTTCATTAATAAAAGTACAAAAGTAAAATATTATTTTCAAGCATAACAGCTATTGCTCTCTCTCATGAAGGACTTATATATTTTCATGCTATCATTAGTGTTGCAATAACTGACTATTCATCACATCTGTTTTCCTTTGTAGTTTCTCGGTGAGACCATTTTCCACAGCTCCTGCAGACAAATATGAACATGTAACAGGCTTTGAACCAACATGAAGTGGGTAGAAGCAAACTATGCCAGGTCTACATATGAACCATAAATATCTATCCCATCCTGTTGTCATCTGAATGTTTATAGCTAAGGTGACCTTGGGAAACACATATTAAATAGACTAAGTTAACCCCAAACAATCATGAGAACTATCAGAGGCTTTACAACCTGAGTATGAGTGAGGAATACATCCCTGAGATTTGGTGGTTTACAAAATTTAATATCTTCTTAATACATACATACAGTACAAATGCTGTTGAAATTCTTTTATTTAAGGGGCAGGGCTATGGTTCTGATGCAAGATACATTATTAGAATGTTGGGAGTCCTATATTCAAACTTCAGCACCCCTTGATAAAAACATCTGTTTCTGGAAAGGTTCAGAGAAAGTCTGATAGTTAAATTACCTATTCTGAGAAACTTCTATTATCAAGACCTGTCCAGGATGACCCAAATTCAAACTAATGTCTGGGAAAGCAAAGGCAGAAAAATCAAAATGTACAATGCAAGTTTTGGGCTTCAGTGACCCCAGAAGTTGGGGGTGGGGAGAGAAAGAGAGAGAGAGAGAGAGAGAGAGACAGAGAGAGATTGAGATTCTTTCTCTCATAGTTACTGTTTTGATTTGAATCCGAGATGTCCCCTACAGTTCATGTTTTACATCTCTCCTCCCCCGCTTGCCATGCTGTTTTGAAGGCTGCAGAGCCTTTAGGAAGTGGGGCCTAGCTGGAGGAAGAGGTCACTGATGACAGGCCTTTGAAGGTTACCAGTGCTCCTGGTTCCACTATGTTTTCTGTTCATACCATACTGCCCACAGCCACAGACACAACTTCTCAGGTTTGTCTTCTCCTCCACAATGGACTCTGTCCCACTGAGTCTCTGACCCAAGTAAATCTTCCTGTTTTTAGATTACTTCTGCCAGGTATTATATCTCAGTGACAGTAAAGCTTCCTATTCTAAACATGCAATATACATAATATAGCTATTCTGAACTTTGTTATTTCTATTGATGACTCTGTTCAGTGCTTGGGAGTTTAAGGGTTTTTTTTTTTTGTTTGTTTGTTTGTTTTTGTTGTTTGTTTTTGGCATTTTAGCCTTCTCATCCATCACCTTGTTCAGTTGAGTAACAAACAGTAGCCCAAGGAGTATTCCACAAGCTTCAACACAATGCAGCCAGAACAATAAATTCAGGATTTTATTGAGGCACTAAATGGGGCTCTAACAGTGTATTCATTGAATAGCTACCAAGAGAATAAATGAATGAAAGCCTGGGAAACAAGAGGACAGGAGAGGCGGGAAGAACTTCAGAATAGAGAGACCAGCATGAATATTCCTTTGTGGAGAGAAATGAGGGGTCAGGTCCTTGCATGGAGCCCTGGCAGGACCCCCACATTGTACCCAGTAGAGGTGAGCTGCATGGATCCCTTGGAACTGAAACGTGTCATCCAGACATCCTCCTTCCGGTATTGATGAAAGATATTTGTGCCTTTTTGGGTATGATCCTTTTTCATGACAGAGGAGGAAGAAAGATTTGTTACCTAGATTTCTACCAGGTTGGCAGCTATGTGGAGGTTCTAAGGTACTTTAGACATTGGTCATTGGTTAAGTTTGGAACTAAGTGGCTGTCCTTAACCACTTTTTCATGGTGGCACATTCTTTAGGTCTTGTTACAGCCATCTGGCTTGTTAGAAGATCAAAGGGCTTTTATTAAGTTATTCTGATAGACCAAAGAAACCGGTATACCAGCGATTCAATAATCTGGGATTAACTAGCAATATCTTGATCAATTATCTGTCATGTGAAAATAGTGCTATTTAATTGATATTTTATGTTCTTTGCAAATAATGCTTATCTACATGGTATTCAAAGGCTTTTGTGAACATTATCCTAATAATAATGTTATATCCTTAACACACATGGTGGAAATTTTTAATAAAATTAGAATTATTTTCATCTAGTAAGAGAGATACAGGGCATTAAGCAACTTGGCCAAGGTTATAAAGCATGAAAATCCAAGTCTCTGGTGGAGCTCAACTCCACATACCAGGGTTGAACCCAGCATGATGCATAAAGTTAGACTATTGAGGCATGAGACAGACTAAAGCATCCTTCAGTAGCCATTGAGCTGGTTCTCTTCCTTCTCAGGTGGCTAGTAGTAGCTAAGAAAGCTCTGCTACACACATGTATCTGTGTCAGGCATGGGGAGGATTATTCAGATGGTCTTTCTATGCTCACGAAGCTCATGTATGGTGAGGAGATACACACACACACACACACACACACACACACACACACACACAAAATCACGTTTTAAGATTGGGGAACTGGAATTATTCTCATGTCAGCATCCAGTAAAGCACATTATCAGTCAAAAAACAGAAATGAGGTTTTATTATTCATTCTAAATGTATGTTTGTTCAAGCATTCATTCCTTCATTCCTTCAGTCACACATGTGTTCTAAATACTGGCTGTGTGCTGGCTGCTCTGCTTGGTCCAGGTAATACAGAAGTGATAGGGACACAGCTCCTGAACTTGTGCTCTGGATAAAATAATTAGCAGCCGCATATCATTAGTGACATTTAAGCTTAGCTCATTGAAATGAAATGAATTCAGAGATTTAGGTCCTCAATTGTACTAGTCACATTTCAGGTGTTTAGTAAGCACTTGTTATTTATAGCTAAATATCTTGGGAGAATATATAGAGGTCATTTACAGAAGGAAATTTCCATAGGAAATTCTATTATTTAGTTGTTGGCAAATGATGGCTTGCAGGCCAGCTCTTGCCTGGTTTTACTAGAATTGTATTGTGACATAGCTATATTTGTTATTGTCTATGGCTGCGTTTGTACTATAATGGCAGAGTTGAGCACTTGTGGCAGACTGATGGATTGCAGAGTTGAAAATATTGACTACCTGGCCCTTTTACAGAAGAAAGTTTGCCAACTCCTTGTCTAGAGGGATATACAGATGCAGAAGCATCTTTATAAAGAGAGTAATGGTGAGTAAGTGAGGAAGAATGCCACAGCATAGACAAGATGGGGATCTGTCCTACTTCAAGAAGAGGGAAGGCCTTCCCCTCAACAAAATAGTGTTTAAAATGAGATCTGATGACCTGAATTCATCTACCCACAAGAAGAAACAGCTTAGGATCTGTAAAACTGTGTGCAAGTGGGTGCAGTGCAGCCTGCAGGGTGGTGAGAGGAGGTATAGCTGCTGTCAGTTGCAGGGAAGGGGCCCTCCACTTTGTTGCAAGTGTCCCAGTTTTTAGGGCAGTGTCTGATATATAGCAGGTGTCAAACAAACATTTGACTGTTGAATGGACATGGGAATGAGTAAACTGGGATGATTATGTAGGGAAAATAAATGAAATTATGACCTGTTAGAGAGGAGCTAATGATGAGTTTTTAAGTAAGCAATGGCCTTGCCCATGGTGCATGGTGTGGAGAAAGTAATCATGGAGCTTCCCCATTCAGTAATTCACAGCAATTCATTGGTAATAATGTTTTTAAATTAATTAATTAATTTTTGTGTGTGTATGTGTGTGCGTGAGTGTATGTGTGTGTGTGTGGGGGTGCATACCAAGGTCTCTTACCACTGCAAACGAATGCAAGAAGCATGTGCCATTTTGCATTCAGCTTTATATGGGTGAAAATTGAATCCAGGTCAACAGGCTTTACAAGCAAGCACCTTTGACCACTGAGGCATCTCTCCAGCTTTATGAGTTTTTCATTTTTTAAGTTCTGTATGCATGATGGAAAAAAACTCAATGTAACCAACTTGCTCAATTTGTTCTAAAATTCTGACATTTTAGCTAAAATCAAAAAAGAATATAACCTCTTAGAGTGAAGAGGAATGAGCCAACCTCAAGGTCATGCTTTTAATATCAAGATGTGGCGTGCACTGTGGCTCCATAGTGTTTGGCACCCAATAGTTTACAGATGAGTTATAAAGAGAGTAGGGGTCTGGGAAGGTTCTGGGAGTCATTGGTTGAGGCCAGTGGACTGAATTTGGATTGTAAACAATGATTTCACTCTGAATCCAAATTATCTGATTTCTTCTAGCACCTATGGCCTAGTGCTTGGGTTCCACTTCCAACTTCCCATCCCCAGGGGCGAGACTAAACAAAGCCTGTTATTTGGCTGGAACAGAAATTCTGAACCAGAAAGAAACTTGCCAAGAACTCAACGAATGTTCATTTCTAGAGTGTTTAGTAGGAGTTGGATCTTTGCTGCAAGTACCTATTCCATTGCGTCTCTCCCTCTTCATTGTCTGCTCTTGCATAAAACCTGACTCAACTTTTGAATACAGAATGTGTTCTTAAGTGATAATGTGAAGTTGACTCTATACAGATCCCTGGCTGAAATTTTTTTTTTTACTTCATGGCAAACAAAATATGTTGCCTTCAGTTTCTATACATCATTTTGCTTCTATATAAAGTATGTACACATCTCCAAACAACCAATTCAGTAAGATGAGAACAGTACATTTTAATATTTTGCTTACAAAAATTTGTTAATATTCATGGGTGTAGCTTTTGTTATCTCATAATGTTTTTCTTATCATCTGGCAAGCAATGTGAAAAAAAGTATTCACTCTTAATTCACTCTTAAAGTATTCACTCTAATCTTGATTAGAATTTTTTTGACTAGGTTTTACCTGTACAAAGAGATCAACCAGCTAAATAAATATAGTCTATTTTTAGCTATCATAGTTTTTGAGCATAAACTAATGAAGGGCATGAGATACCTGACTCAAAATAGATGTGTATAATTTGTTTATTTCAGCCATTGAATCATTATCAGATCATCATATATACTGCTGAATATGATAGTCACTTTGGACTCTGGAGATGCCTGGTTCAGTTGTCTTATCAAAAATTAACCAATAGAAGAAGAACCCCCTAGAGAAAAATCCAGCCCCACTGGTCATTAACTCCCATGCCTGATGTCCATCACTGGTGGGATTTTCCCATTTGCCATCAATCATTCCCATGGGCTGACAAAAGTGTTAGTTCCCAGGCTCCTATGTAATTTGTTATTCAGTGATACCAATGGGTGTGGTACATATTAAGAACATGAAACTGCCAATAGGAAGAAACATATCTTCTCCTGGGTTGGTCATTGTGAGATATTGTGAAGTAGTTGCATCTGTTCGACTATTAGTTGCCTCATATTTAAAAATAAAACATACAATCTCATCAGTAGTAATAATGGAGTGTCCTGAGGTTGTGTTCCATATGTGAAGTTTAGACTCTGATTAGGAACAAATCAAAAGGACTCAGTTTGAAATAAAACAGGGCTAACTGTGATAGGATTACACTGGAGTTGGGCAAAATGTAAAACCAGTGTGGAGACCCAGTATGCTCGTACTTTAATATCTGTTGTCAGTTGTTTTAATATTTTCTAAATGTTGGTCTGCAATTTCACTGTAGGAAGACATTTTCTAAAATTTTCACTGATATATAGTAAAATTAGAAAATGATAATGTATATATGTTTGTATACATATATTATGCATGCATCAATGTGCTCATATGTGCATATATATATATATATATATATATATATATATATATATATATATATATATATCTTTTTAGGAACTATCTTTAATCAGACTTTATGCCATCCCTGTCTTTTTTTTAATCAAATATTTTTATTTATTGACTTATTTGAGAGCAGTGAAGAGGGAGAGACAGAGAGATGGGTACACCAATGTCTTCTTGTCACTGCAAATGAACTCCAGAAGCATCTGCTACTTTTTGCATCTGGTTTCATGTGGGTACTTGGGAATCAAACCCAGGCTGTCAGGCTTTACAAGCAAGTGCTCTAAACACTGAGTCATCTCTCAGTCCCATTTCCATCTTTTGAGATCAATGCTGTTTCTGCTCTGTTTGTATGAATGGCACAGACAGTAGATAATGGGTTACTCTAACTTTTTGAAACATGGCACAATAAAGCACTTGGCACACTGGGATTTACTTTATTGTTTGGGTCATATTGGTCTGTGATAGCCTAATCTCTGGGTGTCACTGGGAAGAACCAATAGGCATCATCCACTCTAGCTTTCATACTTTGGGAACAAAAGTACTTAGTCTCATTGAGAAACATATTTCTAGGCTGGAAAAATGGCTTAGTGGTTAATGCATTTGCCTGCAAAGCCAATGGGTCCTGGTTCGATTCTCCAGGACCCACATAAGCCAGATGCACAAGGAGCACATGCATCTGGAGTTTGTTTGCAGTGGCTAGAGGAACTGGCCTGCCCATTCTCTGTCTGCCTCTCTTCTATCTCTCTCTGTGCTTGCAAATAAATTTAAAAAAGTAAAAACCCATTTCTGTGGTCTGTTTATAAAGATCTGGAGACAAAGGTAAATGGATTTAAGAGAGATTTATAGGAAGTCTGGCTATCTGGTTTGCCATGTAAAATCTCATTGCTGTTATGCTGCAAAAATCCAAGGTAGAAATCAAATCAAACATTATTCTTCAGGACCTTCAAAATCATATAGATTTAAAAATATTTATGACAACTGTGGGTATTTTAGTGAGTATAATAACCAAAATCATGCATGTGTACATGTATGCATGCATGCATATGTGAGTGCTGAATTAAACTACTAAAGGACAGAGGCTTTGAGATTTTAGGTTCTCTATTATTTTTAAATTGTTTTTATTTATGAAGAGAAGAAGGGAGAAATGGAGAGAGAGAGAGAGAGAAAGAGAGAGGGAGGGAGAGAGAGAGAGAGAATGAGTCTGGAAGTACCAGAGCCTCCTCCTGCTGTAAGCAAACTCCAAACACATACATCATCTTGTGCATATGGCTTTATGTTGATACTGGGGGATCAAAACCTATGCTAGCAGGCTCTGTAAGCAAGAACCTTTAACCACTGAGCCATCTCCTCAGCCAATTTTCTCTGTTCTAATCCAGTGCCATTAGATTTGTATGCAGTAAGGGCCTGTCAAGTATCTTCTACAGCAAGTCATTAGAGACAAACTTTATCTTAGAGTCAGTATACATAAGATTGAATCCCACTCTGTCTCCACTATTCAAGTAGCTGTGGTGTCATAATTATTGTCAGTCCTAGATTCTCCATCCCTGAAACAGGTCAGTAGCATTCATTCTATGTACTTCACTGCATCAAATCACTTACTGGACCATTGAAGACCCCACAAGATCCTGAACCAGCAGGAAAGAAACATAAAGATGAAGATTAGTCTTGTGATGCACTTTTTAAATGAGTAAAAGCACTTGTTAACAGATGAGCTTGATGGCGGAGATGAACTTTCAGAAATCTGCAGCTGGAGGAAGGGATTTTATTTAGTGTACTACAGATCCAGGGAAGTTCCATGATTGCAGAAAAAGCCAGCTTGCCATCACCAGGACCAAACGGGAAAGGCTTGGGCCACAAGCCAAAAACCAAAAGCCACACATCACACACGGTTGGCGCCAAGGCACTTTCTATATCTTTGGATTGAAAGCCTAAACCCATCTTGTAATATCCACAGTGACATTACCTCCAACCAGGCTCCCTGCAGTTCCCCCTTCTTGTAATAAAATACTGAATATATTGGGGGTAGAGGTCTGATCTCTGATGTGGCCCGAGAGGAGATTTATAATGACCCCACATTGTAAGTTGCCAGCCAGGCTGGTGTCACAGGTCCTCAGTGGTTTTCTCACAGATGGGATTACAGTACCAACCTATAAAATCAAACATGCCCTCCATGAAGCTGCTAAAGGCACAGAGTAAACATTTTTAACTTTGTTTTGCATCCTGAGCGTGATGAACTCAGCCACCATCAGTGTTCCCAAACACTGCAGTTCTCTGCCCATCCAAGACTGATAGTGTAATGGGCACTTTAAGCCTCCAGCTGGGCAGAGGGCCAGGAAAACTTCCATCCCAGGGTGTTCTTTAGGGCCGACAGCCAAATCTGTCTGTGGGGAGGACCCATGCACATGGTCCATCTTAGCTAGTGCCTGAGAAATGAGGGCTTGTCTTGCCTGGTCATTGGGCTCAGAAGCAGATCAACCATAGACACAGTAGACATCCTCTTATACAGCAATCAGTAAAAAGTCCCACCCCAACAGCAAAACCAATATTCTTAATCCAGGGATGAACCATTGACCCCAACAGCACCCACTTTGAAAATGGATTAATTTTGGTCAATCTTTCCAAAAGAGTTTGCGATTATGTCCCTGACCTAGGCGGGGACATCCTCATAATTGTTTTATATGGTGAAGAGATGATTTGTATCAGCCCTTAAGATTGAAATGTTTGGCATTCTGACCATGGCCAGAGTTCCCCTTAAAACCAGGCAAAACTCTGTTTTTAAAGTCTTAGGTTTACAAAGTCAAAATCTAAATTTCACTGCAATAGTAAAACAAAGAGTTGGTCCCCTGAAGGGAAGGGAGGCCTTGTTCAAATTTGTGGTGCCTGGGTAGTTGGAAACACAGCCATTGATGAGGAACAGTATCCTAGTTCCGGGAAGGCTGACAAAATTGTTTTGTTTTTCTGAGGAAAGGATGGACTGTTCTCATCAAGTTCACTACTGTCTGCAGTGGAGCGACTGTTGGTCTCATCTGAATAAAACACAAACAGCTTACCACCCTGGATCTTAACAAGATTTGGTCCATTTTTATTTGTTATCTAGGACATCTTTTTTACATCACTACCTGGGTGCCTGGGCCACATTTTTGTGCAGATAGTTAGGTGCAGACTTAGATGAATTGTCCAAAATTAAAAATTAAGGGTGAAGGGATATTAGGGGTTGCATCTTTCCATAATGTTCCATAATGGCAGAAAAAGCTGGCCTGCCTTCACAGGACCAAATACAGAGAGCAAAAGCCACAAGCCAAAAACCAAAAGCCACACATCACAGCACACCTCAGGAACTCCAACTAGGCACACTTTGCATATCTTTAGATTGAAATCCTAAACCCACCACCCTTAATATCCACCCAGTGACATTACCTCCAACCAGGTGGCTGCAGAAGCAAACTACAACCTAATAAAATACTGAATATATTGGGAGGTCATCTATTCAAAATACCACAAAATGCCCCTGGCCCCAAATAGATTTATAACTATCACACATTGTAAATTGTACTCAGTCCAGTTTCAAAGGTCCCCATGGTTTTGACCAACTTAAGATAGTGAGTCCTATAAAATCAAACAAGTTAAATATTTTCAACATGTAAAGGCACAGAGTAAACATTTTTAACTGGTACAAGGCATAGCAAGGAGAGACTAAAACAATGCAAACTCAGCCACCATCAGCAGTCATCAAACTTCTGCAGTTCAAGTTTAATATAACCCAAGACTGATAGTCTCCAGGTTTTCCAATTCCGCCCCTCCAGCTGGGCAGAGTAGCCAGGAAAAACTTCCATCCCAGGCCAACACTGCACTCCATGGTAGCCCTTGCACAGTCCTGGTATATCTTCAGGTCTCCATGCAAACCATGGTCCATCTTACAAAGGCTCTTCTGCCTATCAGGGCATCATGCCCTTCCTCATTCCGCATTTCAGAAGCAGCTCCTGGAACCTTGTGCAATTCCTGACCACTCCACACATTTTTCATCCTTCCAAAACTAATACCAGGTGTGCAGGACACAGCCATATTCTTAATCCAGGGATGAAATAAATCATAGCCTTGAAAAGCGGGTTCCTTCTCCAGTCAACTCTTTCCAAAAGAGTTTGCATTTCCAACAGTCTTTCCTCAGGCATCTTCTCCATTGTTTTAATGTAAAGCAGTTGGGCCATCTTCCTTAAGATTGCTAATATGTTTGACAATAGCAGCTCCAGTAACCTAAAACCAGTCTCAGTGCCTCTAATTTTAACTTGCTTGAGGTTTTCCAACTTAAAATCTTAAATCTCTCAGTCCAATATCTTTAGCCAAGCACATAAGTCCATTACAAATTTAACCTTGATCAAACTCTCTGGGCCTGGGTAGCAAAACACAGCCATCCCTCATGCCAGTATCCTAGTTCCAACAAAGTCCTCTGCAGTCTTTTCTTCCCCTTAGAAAGCTCATAAGCCAAGCCTCAAAGTTCACTACTGTCTGCACTTAGCATTCTTAAACTCTCATCTGAATAGTCTATAAAACTTGGCTTACCACTCCAGAAGGCATCTTCAGTTGCAAGCACCAAGTCCATGCCCATTCCTCCAAAACAAAGGTTCCAAAAGACGAACATCCACATGGTCAGGTTCATCTCACCCCACACTCCTCTGTACCACTTTTGTAGCAGATAGCTTCAGGTTCGCTGAGATGAACTTTCAGACCAGGCACAGTTATAGAGGAAGGGATATTATTTATTGAAGCTTACAGATCCAGGGGAAGTTCCATAATGGCAGAAAAAGCTGGCCTGCTTTCATAGGACCAAATACAGAGAGCAAAAGCCACAAACCAAAAACCAAAAGCCACACATCACAGCACACCTCAGGAACTTCAACTAGGCACACTTTGCATATCTTTAGATTGAAATCCTAAACCCACCACCACACCTTAAGATCCACCCAGTGACATTGCCTCCAACCAGGTGGCTACAGAAGCAAACTACAAACTAATAAAACACTGAGTATATTGAGGGCCATCTATTCAAACTGCCACAGTTAGCTATGTTTCTTAATAACTTGTCTTAATTTGGGGTTTCCAGAAACAGACTTTGTGTAAGAGATTCAAATGAGAGTTTGTTTAGATGGGGTTTTCAGGAGGCACATGAAAAAGTGTAGGAAGTAATTAGGAAGGAGCCCAGTAAGTGATGTGGGCAGCTGGCACTCACTTCCCCTGGAAACCATAGGAGACATAGTAAGACACATCTTTGAGTTTTCCAACCTGAGGGTTAAGGCACCTGGAGTATTTACCCCCTAGCTTCTTTCAGTCAAAGGTGGAGGGCCAGACTGCAAGGCTTATATGGCACTTCTGCCCTATTGATCTGTGGGATATAAAAGGCTCCACATGCCTAGAAAGTCTTCAGAAAAAGGTCAAAAAAGTGAGTGCTGGCAGCAAAGCTGTGTCTATGGAACTGGTACCAGCCAAGAATGAAATTGGACATGACATCAACCAGATCCACTGCTGTCATCTTGAATTCACTGTACTGCTTTTACTCAGAACCTTCCCCTATCCTTGTCAGTTTGTTTTTGCATTCTGTTTGTTTTACTGAACATTTGTTGGTATCTGATTGTTATAGTTTGATACTATTTCACCAAAGAAAGGATGAGATTGGGAATTGATTTCTACAAATACCAATGTTAATAATATGTTATTTTCTCCACTCCTCTCTTGCCTAGAATTGTATTTGGGCTTTGCATACGTTATTTATTTCTTCTAACAGCCCTGTAGAGTAAGCACCACTTTTCTCATTGTACAGATGAGGAACATGGTAATTATAGACAAATTAAGCTACTTGTTAATGTTCATAAGTTTATTAGGATGAAATTGAATTCAGTCCCAAAAGCATGAATGGGAAACACTGTTCATAACTCCTATGGGGTGATTCACTCAGGGTGTGGTAATAGATTATTATGTGATGTAATGAATCAGAATATACCAGTTCTACTACTTGCTAGCTGTGTGGGTGATTATCTGATCTTTTCAAACCTTGTTTTCTTATATGTGAAATTTGAAAGCCTATTCTGAAGATTAATGGTATTTCAAAAAGGGCAATCTATAACAGATCCTTATGTGTGTTGTTGTTATTAACTTCAATCCTTATTAATATTTCTGATATGATGTCATGAGGTATTTAGCAAAACAAGTGGTAGATATCTTAATATTTCTTATAAAATTTTATCTTTTCTGTATATTTGCAAACATTTATAATAAAATTTTTGAAAAAAAAACCACATTTGGTCTAGTAATAAAAACATACACTCAGCTGGGTGTCATGGTGCATGCCTTTAATCCCAGCACTTGGGAGGCAGAGGTAGGAGGACTTCTGTGGGTTTGAGGCCTCCTTCAGACTACATAATGAATTCCAGGTTAGCCTGGGCTAGAGCAAGACCCTAACTTGAAACCTTGAAAACCAAAACAACAACAACAACAACAACAACAACAACAACAACAACAACAAAAACAAACAAACAAAAAGCATAAACTCAAGGACCTGTCTGTATTACTATATAGATATTTAGGCAAACAACTTTAGTGTAACTCACTTTATAATCTGCAAAATGTACATAGTAGCATTATAATTTCATATGGTGAGTTGAAGGCTGAATCAATAAAAATGTATAAAGTCCTTAACTGTAGGTCAATACAAAAGTTTGTTAGATCAAATTTTAGAAGATTATCTCATCAATGGAGTAACTGATGGGTAAACAGATTTACTGACTTTTCTTAGATGTCAAATTCTAAGGAATGTAAAACTTTATTAGCTTCTGATGACAGGACTGTGTGTCTGAGAGATTAGCTGTGATCCTTATAATCCAGGCATATTTCATTTTGTGTTATGAGGTAGTAAAAATTATTGGCAAAAACAAAGAATATTTAATTTCCATTTCCATTTTTATTTTGCTCAAAAAGTTCTACTTTCTTTTTCTTTTTATTTATTTATTATGAAAGAGACACAGAGAGAGAGAGAGAGGAGAGAGAGAGACTGAGAATGGGCTTTCCAGGGACTCTAGCCATTGCAAATGAACTCTAGACGCATGTACCATCTTATGCATCTGGCTTACATGGGCATGGGGGAGTTGAACCTGGGTTCTTAGGCTTTGCAGGCAAATTCCTTAACTGCTAAGCCATCTCTTCAGCCCACGTTCTACTATCTTAAAGCATATTTCCTGCCTCTAGCTTGGAGTATATCACATGGACTATTTATAAATCCATATTAAATTGGCTAGTTCCTTGTCACACAAAATAATTAAGAGATTAATTTTTAAAAAGACAGTAGGTTTTCCTTCCTTCCTTCCTTCCTTCCTTCCTTCCTTCCTTCCTTCCTTCCTTCCTCCCTCCCTCCCTCCCTCCCTCCCTCCCTCCCTTCCTTCCTTCCTTCCTTCCTTCCTTCCTTCCTTCCTTCCTCCCTCTCTACTTTTCTTCTTTCTTTCTTTCTTTCTTTCTTTCTTTCTTTCTTTCTTTCTTTCTTTCTTTCTTTCTTTCTTTCTTTCATCTTTGTCTTTCTGGAGACATGGTCTCACTAGTTTGAGCTGGCCTTGAGCTGCAGATCCTCCTATCTCCACCTTCTAAATTTGGGGATTACAGGTGTGTGCCATCATGCTAGGTTGAAAAGGGTAGTGTTATTCACCATGATCTCCAACAAGGCTGGAAAACTTGTGACTTGACTAATAATAGGCTGTGCACTTTGACAGTTACTATGAAGCCTGTGCATCACACACCAGGGATTTTTCAAGGTTTTGGAGACTAAGACATTAAATAGAAATTTAAATAACAAGTAAAATAGAATGAAATACGGGTTCAAACAACATTAGAAGAAATGTGTAGTTGTTATTCATTTCCCAACTATAACAGAGTGCTTACTATGTAGAGACTATGATCTCAGTAATAATGTATCAGTGAGCAGCAGAGAAATCCCTGATCACATGGAGCTCACAATCTAGAGGTGGAGGCAGCCAGCAGATACAAAACAGATGAATGTGTGTGGACTATATATTGTTTATGTGCATAAGTGTATGTGTGCAGGCACACAGTGTTAAATGCTAAACCAAACACACAGGGAAGGAAGGAAGACGTGAAGAAGTTTGCCATTTATTTTCTGTCTTGCAATTTCAGAAGGAATTGTGAGGCTAAGATCCACAGAGAAGGTGAAATCTCAGGAAAGACTTGAAGGAAGAGAAGAGCAAGCTACATGGATATGTAAGACAAACGTGCTCCAGGTTCAGGGAAAGGCAGCACAATGTCACAGGTGGGAGAATGTACAGAAGCCACCTTGCAGAACTATGAGAAGCTGGAGCAGAATAAGTGCAGGGAAAAGCAGCAGAAGATGAATCAGAGACAGGCAAGGCATGAGGCCCAGTGTCACTGTAAAGAATTTTCACGTCTACTCTAAGTGAAACAAGAGCTATCAAAGGATTTGGTTGCAGGAGTAACATCTTTGGATTTCACTTCAACAGGGTCTCTGCCTATTGTGTTGTGAATAGTCTTGCTGATCAGGATGATTCTAAGCCATCAACTCGTTGATGCATTTCCCACTAACAGGTAGAATGGCTCCTTCTTCTGCATCTGTCAGGCATGTGTACAACTGCTCCTTTCCAGTCTGGAGTCCCATCCTTCAGCTATCATAGCTCAGTGTCAGACCTAGGATTGAGCAGGTCAACTCTTCAGTCCTGCCAGTTGAGCCATCCCAACTGAGAACCTATACACCATGGGACAGGAAAGAACTGTCTCTGTGGTGCCTTTTCTGGATACTCGACAAGCAGAATCCATGAGCATAATAAAATGGTGGTTGTTTTCTTTGCCGATACATTTTGGGCTGGTTTGTTATGCAGCAGTCGATAACTGAACACAGAAGAGAGATGGTGCTCCTGGAAGAATCTAAAGGAGAAACCAGGGGCGTGGTGGCACATGCCTTTAATCCTGGCACTTGGGAGGTAGGAGGATCACTGTGAGTTTGAGGCCACCCTGAGACTAACTACATAGTAAATTCCATGTCAGCCTGGGCTAAAGTGAGACCCTACCTCAAAAACAAAAAACAAACAAAAAAAAAAAGAATCTATGGGAGAGGCAATGGTTGCTGAGAGAAGAAGGTAAGTGGTGTATAAAATAAAAGAGAAAAATATCATGAATGATAGCTTTCAGGTGGAGCCTCAAGAAGGAAAGTGTTTTTATTTACAGAAATAGGAAAGATTGTAAGGAAAAGCCAGCTTGAACAATGGATAGAGAATTACCAAATCTCTGTGTTTTTATGCATTAAGTTTGAGGTGTTTCTTGATTATCCAAGCGGAGTGGCAATCAGAACCTTACTATTATGTATGCATATAAATATGTGTATGTTCAGGAGATAGTTGGAAATACCTATTGCATATATAGAGATGAGGTAAAAGCATCTTAATATGAGAGACATTATCATAAGAGATATGCATTTAGAAGAGATGGGGAGGCAAGGATTGAGTTTTGAGTTATGTCATTGTTGATAAATCAAAGAAACAAGAAGAAATCAGGAACAAAATAGCTACTAAAAGAGGAAAATCTAGAATACCACATTCTGGAAACCAAGAGACAGAATGGTTTAAGGAGAAGTGTGTTTCTCAGTAAATTACCTGAGGCTTGGTACTTAACAAAGAAAAGAGGGTTATTTAGTTTACAGTTAGAGGTTGAATGTCGAAAGAACATAGTGCTGGCCCTGACAAGGGCATCTCCCACTGCATCACCTCATGGCAGATGGCACCAAAATGGTATCACATGCAGGGAAAGTGTTCATATCCAGATGGAGCTACAGAGTGATTCAAGAATTACACTCCCTCTTATAACAACTTCCTTTCATGAGAACTAACTCAGAGTCCCACAAGAACTACCATGGTCAAGTCCAAGGGCATTCTCCTAATGATATGAGGACCTTTCACCATCTCTGATGGTCCCATTACCTCAGCACCACCATATGAGTTCCAAAGCTTTTAACACATATGCCCTTGGGGACACACTCAACTTATAACCAAACCAAATCACAGATTTATGGTAAATTGCCATTATTTATGGTAAATAATGTTGGCATGACAAGTAAAATGAAGATTGAGAAGTTATCATTGGATAAAGCAACTGAGTTTATGATTATAATTAAAATTACAATTCTAATATACACCAGGTATTGTCCGAATACTCTAATAATAGCAATATAGAAAAAATGAAAGGGTTAAAATTTAACTTTGATAGATAATTGCTATCATTTTTGGTCCTCAGTTCTAGGTTACCTATTTATTTGGTCATATATATGTTTACTCTTCACCATACCCTTGTAAATTATGGCTCAGAGACATGGCACAGCTAGTAAGTTACAGAGGTGGGATTTCAATCCAGTTCTGTGATGTCAAGCAAGTGATCTCTCTATTATTATCCCTTCTTCAATGGTTTGCATTACCCTAGGAAATACCAGGGGATGCTGAGATATGACAGGCTGCCACATAAATATGTCTTGGGGCACTTCAATATTATTCAAAGTTTTAAAAAGGATATAAAAGTTTTACAGCAAGCTGGGCGTGGTGGCGCACGCCTTTAATCCCAGCACTTGGGAGGCAAAGGTAGGAGGATCACTGTGAGTTAGAGGCCACCCTGAGACTACATAGTTAATTCCAGGTCAGCCTAGACCACAGTGAGACCCTACCTCAAAAAAAAAAAAAAGTTTTACAGCAAAAGAAATATGAGCTTATTATGGAACAGAAATCCAATTTCCCAATGTAAATATATATATCTCACATAGGACTTGACTGATTGGATTATTATGTATTATTTGTGGTTTCTCTCTCTTTAGTGACTCAATTTGTGACCCACCTTCTCCTTGTCTTGTTTGAAATAGGTGATTCACCATGTTTTCTAGCTGAGCTGTGTGAGTTAGTCTGGTTAATAAAAACATGTCATGGTTATGCATGAGCAGTTCATAACCTGAACATGATAGTAACTTAGGGAATATATTAATTTTCCACATGGAAAATGTTGTAATGCAGAATGCTAACTTTCTTTAAATTTTTAAAAAATTTATTTGACAGGGAGAGAGAGAAGGAGAGAGAAGACCAGGAGAAAAAGTATGAGTGTATCAGGGCCTTTTACAGCTACAAACAAACTCTAGATGCATGCACCACATTATGTATCTGGCTTTATGTGGATATTGTGAAATCAAACTTGGGCCATCAGGCTTTCCAAGCAAGTGCCTTTAAATACTGAGCCATCTCTCCAGCACCCATGCTCAGTTTTCTACAGGAAGTATTTATTATTTTCTCAAAGGATCCTTTGCCTCCAAAGGGCTACAATCACATGGCAAATAAATCATAGTCATATGTTAGAAGTATACTCAAGGTTTATATGTAGCCTTTTTCTTGAGAATTTCTGGAAGACCAATTAGACAAGATCTAGAGAACAAGAATGGGGGACAGGCTTTACACATGCACACCCTCAACCAGGATTTGCATAGTATTACTTACAAAATCTGGGTGATCAGGTTTGGCTAATACATATTGCCAAGGTTTTGGCATTTTGTTGAATACTCTTGGATCTAATATTTGAAATCCAGGCTAGATAAAGAAATTTAGTGTATGGAATCAATTGTAAGAGTTCTTCCAACCTGCACATAATAATTAGGTTGGCATCGATCTAAGGATATTTACAAAGAGAACCATTTCTTCAAGAAAACTTTAACAAATAAATTCATTATAGTCAGATATTAAGTATACTTCAAATTGTGTTTTTTTCAATTAATGAAACATATACATTCTCTTAATCCAACTCTTTCTTCTTAGGCAATGCAGTTAATCATAGACCTCTTTAGATTGAATAACTTCATAACAAGTGGCAATATTCAAATGGCTGTGCTTTTACATTAGTGATATTTCAGTTGATGTATTTGGATACATCTCTACATTAAGAGTTAAGCATACAGTTGGTATGCCTCCCCCCCAAAAAATAAGTCACACAAAACAGACTAAAACAAACCTTTACAGCCCAAGGAAAGGCATCACTGCCAAAAGTTGAAATCATTGGAGACTAAAACACGCTTTCCTCCCAATATCATTTTGGTTTTTTTATTTATTTATTTATTTGAAATAGAAAGAGAGAGAGAGAGAAGGAGACAGATAAACAAAGAGAATGGGCACACCAGGACCTCTAGCCAGTGCAAACGAATTTTAGATGTATGCTGGGCCTTGTGCATCTACCTTATATGGGTACCAGGGAACTGAACTTGGGTCCTTTGGCTTTGTAGGCAAACCCCTTAATCGCTAAGCAATCTTTCCAGCCCTATTCTATGCATTTTAAAGAAACACAATATCCATATGCCCAGTTTCTACTGCTGCTTCATAAACTACTACCATGTTAGTAATCATGTTTGCACAGGATGAACAAGAATTTGATAGAGTTCAGCTATATGCAGTTCAGCACCACACAGTATGAGCATGAGCCAACAGACCCTGGGGCCTGAAGGACCCAGGTGGAAGCAAACTTTCTCACACAGTGTGCATTGATGAAGCATCGGGCTGGGAACACAGCATTAGAAACTTGTTTTCTCTCTACTTCGGCTTCTCCTTGTCTACTTGGATTCCCGCCAAGAATGCTGTCTGAATTCCAAAAGTGGTTATTCTAAGAAGACTGGGCGAAGCTTCAAGGCTTCTTGAAACTGAATCTCAGAGTCTGAATCTCAGAGTGTCCCTCAGCCACATTCTAAGTAAGCCATTAGGTGAAGTCCAATTCAAGGGGGTAACATTAGATTCTACTTATGAATGAGAAATGTCACCAAGAATTTACATTTACCTTTCATTTGTCATGGAACATGTCTAAAATATCAAAAAGTATTTTATGGGCTGGAAAGATTGCTTAGTAGTTAAGGTGCTTGCTGTCAAAACCAAAGGATACCAGTTCAGTTCCCCAGTACCCACAAAAAGCCAAGTGCACAAGGTGGTGCATGCATCTGGAGTTCTTTTGCCATGGCTAGAGGCCCATTCTCTCTCTCTTATCTGTCCCCTTTCTCTCACAAATAAATAAAAATAAATAAAATATTTTTATTTGTGTATGCGTAAGAATGTGTGTGTGTGTGTGTGTGTGTGTGTGTGTGTGAGAGAGAGAGAGAGAGAGAGAGAGAGAGGGAGAGAATGAGCCCACCAGGGTCTCTAGCCACTGAAAATGGCACATGAGCCAAGTTTTGTGCATGCATCACCTTGTGGAGCTAGTTTACATGCACTTTGAGGAGTCAAACCTTGGTCCTTATGCTTCTCAGACAAGCACCTTAACTGCTAAGCCATCTCTCCAGCCCCCAAAATATGCATTTTAAAGTATTGTACACAATGAATGGTATGTTTTGGAAGGCTATGTGTCCTTCAGAAAAACCTTCCAAGATGACAGGTGTTGTTAGTGACTGGGAATTGATTTCTAGGGTTCTCTTTGGGGCCAAGTCTGAGTTCACATAACTTGGGGTCACATGGCTTCTGTTCTGTAATTCAGAATTAACTGTTCAAGGTGGATCATGGGAGCTGATCAGCTCACTGTCACAGTGTGTCTATGATTAGACAGTATTGTGTATATGAAGCTTTTATATGTGAGTTTGGTATTATTTGTGAAAATAAACTCAAATTTTCATTAAGAACAAAAAAGCTAGCAAGCAAAACAGCCCACAAAACTTGTAAATCATGTCAGCACTGCCTTTACTGTTGGATTTGGCGGGCCTCTAGGTGAAGGTTGTAATGAATCCCACTACTAATACTATCTTGTGTTTAGAGAGGCAATGTGAATTAGGAACAAATCCTTTTGATCTAGGATTGGGCAAGCCTATTTTCCAAACCTTCATTGATACTTATAAGCTTGTGACATTAGTTAAGATACAGAAGCTTCCTGTTTCCTCACTGCTGAAATGAGTCAAATAACTCAGAGGATGCAGGAAGATGGCGAACATGAAACATGTAGAATTCTTGGTACTTCAAAAGAGCTCAGTGAATGTCTGAGATTATTCTAATATACTTTTCTTGGATAACTCACAATGCTTTTTACCACAGAGTGATCTATACTAGGGACTGCAGCAGGGTGTTCTTGGATTCTGGGCTTACTTACAATGAAAGCATAGGCTCTTTCTTTTCTTGCATGCTATTAGTTAGTACCTTATACAACTAAAATATGTCAGTTCTCAAAATAAGATACTACCCCGTGATCCTTCATAGTTTGGAGAGTAAAAAAAAAAAAAAAAAAAAAGTGAAGGAGTCAGATGCTGAGGATACTCAACACCTACCAAACCAAAGATCCAGAGACTCCTAAAAGCTCATCACTGAAGTAGACTTAAAACTCACTACAGCTCAGAGAATTTTGCAGAAAAGGGTTAGAACCCCAATAACTGACTGATGCTCCTACAATGCATAACTCACAACCTATTGGAAAATACCAGAGACCCCACTGAGGAGGGCCCCCTGTGGAATGGGGGCAGGGAGGAGGGAAAAGATGGTACAAACATATGATGTGTGCATACTAAGTATGTCCACAACAAAAAAATAGTTTATGGTGAATAGTTCCAAATTTATGTTCTACTTTCCTTCTACCTGTGTGAACTTGAAGAAGTTCCTTATCTTGGAATCTCAGTTTTCTTAACTATACAAAAATGGAAACATATTGCCAACATTTAAAAGAATTAAGTGAATCAAATTAAATCAATTAATATGACATGAAGCAGCTTACTTTTATTCACTAGTGTTACTATTAGAATCACATCTAACTAAATAAATAGATTATTCCAATGAAATTTCAACCTGATTAATGAATTTATAAACAACTGAGAAAGTGTAAAACTGACTCTATGACATTTGTTTTCTTCCTTCCTTCCTTTCTATTTATTTTCCTAACCTTTTATATATCCTTTGGGACTACTTTTACAGCTTTTGATTATTTATATATTAAGAAAATTTCATTTTATAAGATAATTGCAAACATTTTTCCTGTTCTGTGAGTTGACTTTTAATTGTTTTATAGGGTTACTTTTATTTTGTTTTTTTTTTTGTCATGTAGAAAGAAATGTTTGATTTTTATGTATTCGACCATTTTTTTGTGGATATTGAGCCTTAGGCTATAAATGCATTCTTTATGTAAATATTATAAATTCTATATTTCCTATTACATTTATGAATTGATTTTAATAGCCACATAAAATATTTTCTCTCTGTTCCCCTGCTAATATAAAGCTATAATCTTTTTCCTGTGTAACATGGTTTACTCCTTAGTAGTGTTAGTTACCCTTCATTATTACCCTTTTTTTTTTTTTTTTTGTAATTTTCTATTTATTCTTGCTTGTTAATTGTTAATATAATTTCAAGGTCATTTTCTAGCTTAAACATGTTTTACTTAATGGAACCATGTGAAATTTATGGATTATCACCAGAAGACTTCCTATAAATCCATCTTGAGTCTTTCTATTGATTAGTTTTATGTGGATTTTTACTTATCTCTGCTATCTTTTGTTTTCTTAGTAACATTTTACTATACCTTTAAATTAATATTTCTTTACTTTTAAAATGTTATCTTATTATTTGTGATTCTGCTTCTATTTAAAGTTTTTTTTCCTTCAAATTATTTTTATGTAAGACAGGTATCTTTTATTAATTTTTCCTGAATTTGTCTCCCATTTACTGAATGTTTTTCTTAGTGTAAAAACATGGCCCGGGGTCATTTTATAATTGATTTTTATTTATTGTCATTTATGATGCCTTTTACAATATAAAGTTTCTTGTGTTTGCTGTTTATTTATCTTCCATGAATGCAGTGATATGCAAACTTGTTGCATCCCTTTCCTCTTTGTCAACTTCATTGGAAGGCTTTGGTTACAATGCTTACTGGCATAATCTATTCTTCTGCAGTGATTAGCTTATAGTCATGTGCATCTCAAATATAGTCTATATACCTCAATTGTGATGGGCCTTTTCTAATAATGACAGCTATCCCTCAATAATCCCCTTTGAATTATGACAGCTTTGATTCAATAATCCCAGCACTTGGAGGCAGAGGTAGGAGGAGTTTGAGTTCAAGGCCACCCTGAGACTACATAGTTAATTCCAGGTCAGCCTGGGCCAGAGTGAGACCCTTAAAACCAAAAAAAAAAAAAAAAAAAAAAAAAAAGCAGAATTTATTTCCCTTTGCTTTGAAAGTAGGCTGCACTATTAACTGACTTTGACAAACATCTTATAAAGAAACTTGGACCACTGCAGAATAATGAGACCACATAAAAAATGCCCATGTGAAGGAGATACAAGATACTCTGGAAAACAACCAAGACCACTAAATATCTTATATACACAGCATGGTGGCTTCATTTAGGTGTCCCCCATACAGTTATGTGTTCTGAATGCTAGATCCCCAGCTGATGGAAATTTGGGAACTAGAGCCTCCTGGAGGTATACTGTTAGGGGTGGGTTTTGGGTATTTTAGCCAGCTTTCCCTTGCCTGTGTTTGGCACACCCTCCTGCTGCTGTTGTTCACCTGATGATGTTGGCCAGGAGGTGATGTCCACCCTTTTCTCATGTCATCATTTTCTCCTCACTTCATAGAGCTTTCCCTCAAATTTGTAATTCAAACTAAACCCTTTCCTCCCCAAAGCTGCTTTTGCTTTGTTGCTTTCTGCCAATAATACAAACCTACTGCAACACCCAGTGATGTGGTTTGTGTATGGTTTGAGTTTGTCTCCATAGAGTGTATGTGTCAGAGGACTGGTCATCAAGGGATCAAAGGTGGGCCACGATGTCAAATTTTGGCAAATGGGACTTGGTGGGAGTTAGAGCCTTAGTACAGTTGGGGCCATGATCTCAAAAAGGATTTTAGGATCTCAGTCTCACTCTGGCTTCCTGTCTGATGATGTGACCCCTTCTTCTCCTGTACACTTTCACCATTATGGTGCCACATCAGTCTTCATAGGAGCTGATCTGAGACTCGTGCAATATCCTTGGGCATCCAGACTGTGATCAACATAAAGCTTTTCTTTTCTGAAAATTGTTTCATTTATTTTCTTACAGTCATTTTCAAACAGAACTCAACAAAGGGGTTCATTCTGATAGCTATACATGTAGATGTGGAGACAGCATTGGAACTAGGTGACCTGCAATAGGTTAGAAGACTTTGGAGGACCAAGCTAGAAAAGACCAAAATGCTGTATATACACAGAGTGTCATGAGGTTTCTGATGAGTGCTCAGAAGACAAGGGTATGAGGAACTAACCTCAGATGAAAATGGAGATCCGATTGTAAATTAGAGAGCAGGCCCTCCTTGTCACACCACAACAAATAACTTGTATGCAATGTGCCTATATGCTGAGACTTATGGAAGGGTGAAATTAAGAAGAATGAACTAATTTATGTAAAGGAAAATATTTCAAAACCATGAATAATTCAAGCTATGGCATGAGTGTTATTGGCCATCTTTAGCCAGACTGACAGACATGGAAGCAAAAGGAAGCAGAAAGACATTTTTTTTTTTAAACAAAAATTACAGCTTGAACCAGGCATGGTGGCCATGCCTTTGATCCCACCACTCGGGAGGCAGAGGTAGGAGGATTACTGTGAATTTGAGTCCACTCTAAGACTACATAGTCAATTTTAGGTCAGCCTGAGATAGAGCAAGACCCTATCTCAGAAAACAAAACAGAACAGAACAAAACAAAACAAAACAAAACAAAATTACAGCTTGCCCATGGAAGGAGTCAATAGGATGTATCAAAAATGGTGTGTTTACAGATTAAGGATATTAACAGCCCTTTGTCTTTCCTTTGGAGATGCTAATGAGGAGAGAGGATGAATCCTCTTGGAAAACAGTGTTCTAGTAAACATATAAAAATAGAACATTGTAGAAGTTAAAAAAGAAATGGGGGGCTGGAGAGATGGCTTAGCGGCTAAGGCACCTGCCTGCTAAGCCTAAGAATGCTGGTTCCAATGTCCAGTGGTTCCAATCTCCAGGTCCCACGTTTAGCCAGGTGCAGTGATGCAAGGGCACAATGCAGCACGTGACCACAAGGGGGCGCACGCATCTGGATTTCGTTCTCAGCAGCTGAGAGACTGCTGGTGTGCCCACTTCTGTCTCCCTCTCCCTCTGTCTATCTCTCTCTGTCTCTCTCCAAAAATAAATAAAAAATAATAAAAAAATTAAAAAAAAGAAATGGGCTTAAGCAATAATGAAAATCTGACTCAATTCTTTCTCAGGGCATATGGGGATTAAAGGGGGAAAAAACTAAGATAATATGATTAAGCTCCACAGAGAATCTCTAGATGATTTCAAGAATGGAAAATTTCTGTTTCCTTGCCAACCTTGAGGTTGGGCTAGGAAGCATGTATGTATACTGGAGTCAAAGTGTTCAAACTAGGCTACGTGGGAACCATGGGAAGGAGATTCCCAGGTAATTTCCTAGCAGGGATTTTCATTCTATCAGAATCTTAGAAGTTCTCCCAACATATAAAAGAGACAACTTTTTTTCTGTATGGTTGCAAATAAGCAGGAAAGGAACGGACAAGAGGATATTTGGAGAAGCTGTAGGGCTATGCATGTTATGCCATAGGACCTTAGATGTGATGGAATGTGTTTGGAAAACCATTGGCCTTCAGATTATCAGTAAGCTTTTGTGGATTGCTTTTATCAACAGGTGAGGTTTTTGGTCAAGACCTAGGTTGTAAAAAGGCTCATGGGGTAAAACGTGTGTCTGAGAGCATGACAGCAAAGACAGCTTCATTCACACACCATGGAGGGAGAAAAGTAGGTCCTTGTTTACTTCATTCTGCTATGATCTCAGCAGGGTTTATTTCTGGAAAAAGAAAATTAAGCCCATAACTGAGTCTTTCAGTGTAAGCCAATTTCAATTTAGAAACACCTAAATACACCTTAGTCAGCAGGCTCTGGTTGGATCGTCAGAAAAGACAACAGCAGTCCTAACATTTTCACTGCTCCTAGGGAAAGCTCAGTGACCAAGGGCATCTTGGTCTTGCAGGTATACTCAGGATTTGGTCCTTACAGAGGAATGGCTGTAACTGTCTATCTAAGTTTCTAATCTCCAAAGTTAGAAACTACTTATAAAACCAAGATAAAATAAAGAAAGGTAAAACAAGTTTTGAAGGTATCTACATTCAAATGAAAACCCTGAGAATCAGAATGATCCCGAAGGTAAGCAGTATCTAGTAGAACAGGTATTTCAGGGGCATGAGGCATGTTGGGCAGCGATCTGTGTGGATACTGAAGGTTGAATAGATGGAAGGTGAGGTTGTGATTTCCCTCATGCTATTGCAGGGGTTGAGCACTTTCTCTTCATCCTGCTCCAGGTTTCAGATAACTTAGCTGCGAGAAGTTATACCTAAGGTTTCTCGTATATACACCCCATTTCATGCTTTTTGTCAAGAGAGGAATACATTCTAGGGACTGTTCATTTTAACACACAAGCCAGGCTCCGGAGTGCCACTTGCATCTCCCAACCAGACCAATATATTTAAGTCACTAAGTGGAAGCCTGGCTCCAGCCAGATCCATGTGTCCTCAGTGTTTGGCACAATATAGCCTTTCCCCCGTGGGTGCTGGCTCCCTGGGATGTCTGAGTAAGTGGAGGATTGTGTTGGGTTCCTCAAAGAGTTTCTCAATTCCCAGCAATGAGTCTATCTAGCTACTCATGTGTGCTTTCAAAGTGGGTTAGCTCACTCTGCTGCTGTTAATGCTGCTGCTGTGTGCAAATGGACCGATGCCTCCATTGAAGCCCCTCGCATACCCAGGCTGTGCATGTTTTAGAATATTTATGGAATACTTTGAATTCTTCTTCCCCAGCCTACCCCCTCAAACATTCTGCTTCAAAAATAAGGGGGAAAGTATGACACTGGGGGAAAAAAAACTGACAAGACTGTTTTAAAGATGCTACTTGGATTTCTGTATGTCACATTAAACTTCACTTTCTGCAGCTTCTTTTTTTTTTTTTTTTTTTTTTTTTTTTGAAAAGAATGTCTGTGATGTCAAATCACCAAGAGGGACTTTGGATTCAAATGAAATTGTGAGTTATGACAGTGCTCATTAAACAACAACAAATGGAACTTACTTTTCAATGAGAGAGGCATTTTGTGGGCACCACAGAAAAATGTCATCCCTACATAATCTCAACAAAACTTCCTATCACTTCCCCTTTCTCTTCTGAAGCATCAGGAACATAGCAGCAGATCTTGGGAGAGCTTCACAACCACTCTGTCTGCACCTGCCTCACCATAATGTGAAAGAAAATGAAAGTCTTGGAGGTAATTCTGTATTTCAGAGCATATAAGGTGGTGATTGTCTGTATGTGTCCTTTTTGTATGAGACAAAATTAACTCCCTTATTTACATACAAACTTTATAGTAGCCATGCATACAAAGACATTAGCTAAAATCCAGAGCCAAAAGAACAACAAAAAACACTTCATGAGAGGAAATTTTAAGCAGCTTCACAAGAAGGACAAAAAGGTTGTGGCATTCACATTAAGGATTGGAGAGGTGACTTCTTACCTGGGCTTCTTTCAGAATTCCATTCTTCACATTGTTTTTGCTTTCTGAGTTGTTGCTCTGTTTCTTATTACCGTGAACAGTTCCATTGTGAACAGCACCACCTCCAGGATTAGCCATTTGTGGAAAGTGTAGGAGCCTAGTAGGTTCTGCTTCAGAAGTCTCCTGGAGCTTTAGTTTTCCAGTAGCTGAGGGGATGGGGATAAAGCACTTCGGGGCTGAGGGGCTGAGCTTTTAAAGGAATCCTACCAGTCAGGCTTGTCCAGAAGAGTCTCAGCCTATCTTCTCACCAGATCATTAATGGTCACCTTTCTACCTAACTCCAGTCACAGTGTGGATTCCATGGCAACATACCTACTTCAAAAGCTACAGAGGGAATTTATCATGCTAGTAGGCTGAGGAACCTTGGGGACAGAAAAAGCCAGTGGCACACTGTAAGGAGGCGGGCTGGGAGGTGGAGAGTCTTTTAAAGACATACACACATACATAGCACACTTGGAGTCTTTAGTGTATTGTTTGGCCAGTTACACATTTATCTCTTTCATATATCATGTATTTCCCTCCAGCATGTAATTACATGTTTTATTTTAATTCAGGCTCAAAAATTAATATTTCTTTTAGTTAGACAATAACATTCAAAAGCAATTGCTGGGGCTAGATGGATAACATGGAATTGGAAATTATTGTTTAATGCATATACAGTTTCTGATTGGGGTGGAAGAAAAAGTGGAGATGGGTCATTGTACACAAGTGGGAATGTATTAATGCCATTGAATTATAACTTGGAAGTGACTAACATGGTAAATGTTACTGCTGAAAAATTTGCAGCAATAAAATGATCAACTTCAAAACTTACATACAAACTTATATACCACACAACATAAAACCAGGGAAATAATGAAGGGTCCTAAATGATCCAGAACTCCAGAGATACAGAAATCAGGGAAGTAGAATATTTGATTGATCCTCTAGAATACATTTTCTTTTAAAAAATATTATTATTATTGACAACTTCCATAATTATGGATAATAAACCATGATAGTTCTCCCCCCACCACTGTTACCTTTACAACTCCACTCTCCCTCGTGCCCCTTCCCCTCTCAATCATTCTCTCTTATTTTAATGTAATCATCTTTTCCTCCTCTCATGAGGGTCTTGTGTTGGTAGTGTCAAGCACTGTGAGATCATGGATTTCTAGTCCATTGTGAGTCTGGAAGAGTGTATTGTATGGAGTTGTACCCTTCCTTTGGATCTTACATTCTTTCCTCCATCTCTTCCACAATAGACTCTGAGACTTGGAAGATGTGATAGCAATGGAGGAAGATGTGATCGAGACATTTCAGTGCTGAGCACTCCTCTGTCATCTCTTCTCAGCACTTTGGTGCCTTATAAGTCATCCCAAGGTCACAGCCATCTGAAAAGAGAAGTTTCTCTAACCAAAAACGAGAGTAGCATTAATATATGGGTATGAACATTAAGAAAAGTGCTGACTTGGTAGTTTGGTGAGCATAGTATATACATTTAGCCAGATACCAGCAGACATTACACCCCTAGGGCTCATGACTTCCCCTGTCATAGGTTTTCAGTATCAGGCATGTATTGCCTCCCATGTAGTGGGCCTCCAGTCTAAGGAGAGAGTGGTTGATTTCTCCCATAAGAGACATGCCACTATTTCAGCCGTTGGCTCATTTGGTCTGGCTGGCCAAATTTAAGGCTTGCAATGTCCACTGTTGTTTCTCTCCACTGGTTATTTCTCTCTCTCCCTCCCATGGAGCTGCATGCAGCATAGCTTTATCCAGCTTTCTTTCAGTTGGTCTATAGGGAGGAGGGTTTTAGCTTAGTTCCAGCAGGATTTCACAGTGACCTTGCAGCCCAGGTATAGAGTACAGTTTCTTAATCAAACGACCCTGGAGGAGCCACCTGCCCTCTTTATGACTCAGTTTTTCTACATATAAAATGAGACAAATGTTTTGGGTTTGTTTACTGACTCAGGTGTTGTGAGGTACATGGTAGCCTTCAAGTCGCAGTGTTCTCTCAATGTGACAACCATCAGATATCTGTTTCTTTTCATTAGCTTCAAATGGCACTGTGGTGACATAAAGTCAATGATTTATAGCCTATTGAGTATTCCTGAGCTCACCTTTGTGGTTTTCCTATTGGAAGTCAGAAAATCATACCCCCGAAGTAAAGGTCTTAGAAGTGAAGTTCTTCCCAGGCTATGGTAGCTTATGTCACTACATTGTTATTGGGGATATTATTATCTCAATATTGGGAGAATGGCAGCTTTAAGATTGTGAGTTCCAGGCTAGTTTGGACTGCATAGTGGGTTCCAGGTCATTTGAGCTATGAAATGCAACTCCCTTACCTTCTCTCGTAGCTCTGCTTTCTGCACTCCTCATGCTTCCTCCACTGAACACAATAGAAGCTACAGTTTTTGCTCCACTAGATAGCTCCTAGAAACTAAAGATCCCTTCCCCAAAGCAAGAAATAAATCTTAAAAATATGTCCCCATGTTTTCCAATTTGGAGCTAACCACAAAGCTCTCTGACTTACCTTGTCTCATAGTAGACCATAAAACTTCCTTTCAGAAGGAATCCTATCCCACACCTGCAAGGAGAGAATGCTTTACAGAGAAAAAGCTGAACAGACAGATCTTGCTGAGTCTCTCCAGTGAGTAGAAAGTGGGGAATATAAAAAGTAGAAAAATGGGGCAGGAGAGGCTGCTCAGTAGTTAAAAGCAATTGCTTGCAAAACCTAACGCCCTAAGTCTGATTCTCCAGCATCCACATAAAGCCAGATACACAAAATGGCACATGCATCTGGAGTCCGTTTGGAGTGGCTAGAGACCCTGGCATGCCCATTCTCTCTGTCTGTCTTCCTTCTATCTCTCTCTGCTTGCAAATAAATAAATAATGAAAAGAATACCTCTCCATTTGTAAGTTTAAAAATGAGTAATCCTGGCGGGCATGGTGGTACATGACTTTAATCCAAGCACTTGGAAGGCAGAGGTAGGAGGATCATCATGAGTTCAAGGCCACTCTGAGACTATTACAGTTCAGCTTAGACTACAGTGAGTCCCTACCCAAAAAAATATCCAAAAAAAAAAAAAAAAAAAAAAAGAAGATAATCTCTGTGTCTTTGGGTTATTTATCTGCAGGTTCCTGTGTCACATAAAGCTACAATTTAACACATTTGTTACATTTTTCTCTTGTTAATGTGCTGTGACCCTGTCTTTCACCATAGGAATGTCAGTCATGACCCTTCATGATGAACAGGAAGGGTACTCTCTTTTCTTCTGTTCCTCCTCTGAACTAAACCTTCCTTGGCATCAGATGTTTAGAAAAGAAATATACGTATTGGATTAATGGACACAATGTACAAACAAAACAAAATGATAACATGGCAACTGCTATCAGAGCTCATTTCCTGGTTCTAAGTTCTCTTGTTTTCTCTTCCAAAACTAAGTGACTTTAAGAAGAGGTAGTCACAACGTTATTGTGACCATGATTTTCATGCAAGAGTTCCTCTTTTACCAGCCCAAGAAGGGCTAGACAAGTAAGATATTGTCTTGGACAAAATAATGAAATCAAGTTGGCACTAAGTATGTTCAGCTCAGTTTGTTTCCAGCTTAACCTTTTTTGCCTCTCCACAAACCCGTGTTATCAGAGCGGAATGAACTTTTTCCTTATCTCTTTCTTCTGAGGCTATTGCAGTGGGTGTTCAGAGCCAAACCTTTGTTGGATTGTTTCCTACTAAATATTATACAATGGAGAGATAAGGAAATAGGAAAAAGTGCAGAATATTGTTGGCCTGACATATTGCCTCATGTTACTCTCAAAAAGACAAGGTGAAGGAATTGTGATATTTTGACTGAACTGTATTGTTCTTTACAGAGATAATGATAATGTTATTGATGTTGGGAATTGAACCTAAAGTCTTGCTCTGGATATACACACACTGGATTGCAGAGCTATAGCCCAGCCCTCAAGATTATCTTTTCAATAAGATTTTAAGATAAATCTGATTAAATTGAGAACAATAGATAATGCTGTTCTTTTTTTCTTCCCTTCTTCTTTCCTGCCCTCGCTAACATGTTTCCTTTTTTCCAACCCTTCTTCTTCCTTCCCTTTCTCTTTGTATTTTCTTTATTTTCTTTTTATAATAGAACAAAAAAGTCTTACATTATTTAAAAAACAAACCCATGGCCACTGTTTTCCTGCTGATTACAAACTGCCAAGTTTGAAAATCACACAGACCTTCAACATATATCTATAACATGCTTTTACTCTTGAACATTTTCCAGTTGACTCTCCATATTAGAGTAGGTACACTGGTGCATGCACAAAACCAACTTAACTCACCAAGCCTTTGCATCAGGTACTGCTAGAAGTATAGTCAGTGGTAGATCATTGCTTTCTATAATTTCCAGTCAAAATAAATGTGAAGTTCTACTCAAGTGAGTGGCAGCTTTATGTTTAGCACTATAACACAAGCTAAATACTTATCAAAGATTTGATGTCTCTGAGTAAATGTATTTCAGATTCATCCATAAATGCAGTAAATGTTTGCCAGGGTGCTGTGCTTTACATCTTTGAACACCATAATAATAAACCATATATGGTGTCTTTCCATCTTAGAAATAAACCTATATATCCTCTATTCAAGACCTCATTATTGAAGATGAAAGACAATGGAAAGGATAAATCATGATTTTATGCTTATGAAGGAAGTTTTTGTTTTATCCAGAAGCCTGTCTGTCAGCAGTTCTGTTGATGGAGCAGAGTCAAAAGTAGATAACAGATTAGAGATGGACAAGAAAGGGATACATATTCTCTATAATATACTCTGAAAAATAACTCTTGGATAAATGTGAAGATAGAGAATTTACAAAACAAAAAAAAAAAAGAAAAACTGAGTAAAATGGATGGATAGAATTGCATGAAATTGGTTGAGTTAATACTAATCTGTTGCTTATTAGTAGTTCAGTCTTTGATTATGCAGTGAGGCTGATATGATAATTAAAGTTTCAACAAGTTAAGTGACTTCTCCAAAGCCATGGGAGTAATATGTATTAGAAGTAGGTCATCAGCTTAAGAATCTTGGGGCCCAAAGCTAGGGAAACCATGGTGCATCTCTTTCAGCTGCGCACTTTTGGACATCAGCCATCAAGGAAAGAAATAATAGAGATTATTAGGATTTAAGAAATAACATTGAAGTGACTAAGCAATAAATAAATACTCTTTTTTTTTACCCTTCTGATCCATCCATTAAAGTCTTGTAATCCCTTAAATAGTTACCAGGAAATAATGACATCTCAATATCTACTCAAACATTTACATGGCAGTACTTAAATTTGCTGAAGAGTTTAGTCCAGAAAAATTATTAGAGTATAGACAATTCAGTTTCCAAAATGTTTTCAAAAACAAGATATAAACACAATAGCATAAAAATTACCAACTATATGTAACCAAATGTCAGATTTGGATTTGCCAAAAAGTCACTTAAATTTCCTAAGAAAAGGAAAAGTAACCATATCAATTTTCAGTTGTCATGTAGAAATTATAATTTTTAATGACGATCAAGTCAAGTTTTGTTTTTACACCTCTAGTTTTTGTGGACTACTATGATTATAAAAGTTATATGAAATACATATTCTTCATCACATTGTTTCATCCTGAAATGGATTACTGTTGCAGACTTTGCCAGAGACTCCTTTATCACCCTTTGGCCTTGTTGGGGGTCTTTGAAAGATAGTTTGTTATGTGCCATCTGCTTTCTACCTCTTGATACCTAGGTAGGTTATCTGACCATAGATGTTCTCTACCAAGTAATATAGGCCAAATGCACTGAAGATTTTGCATTCCTGACTTCAACTCTGAGCCCAAAAGGCACATAAATTAATAGGCAAACACTTCATGTTCTTTTCTTCTTTGTGGGACAATTCTGAGGTGTGTCCATCGTCTCTCAATAATGCTGAGTGGCACATCAGCCTGTTGTCCTCAATACTATCCCTATTGTGCAAACATCTCTTACCAGTTTTCTCCCTTCCTTGTTATACTTTCCCATTCTTTTTTATGACACTTTCCAAGGAAACCCTTGAGTCAAAATCCTTGTCTTTGAGTCTAGTTTCAAGAATCTAAATTAGGACAAACATATCCTTGCTAATATGCCAGATGTGTTGATCAGATATCAAACTTTCAGCTTGCTCTGAAAATTAAGAGACAACAGATAGAGAAACTCAATATATTTTTTGAATAAGATCTCAATAAACTTGAGAGAGAAACAGGCAGTCTGCACTCTTGTGTGAACTATAGGAAAGAACTGTGGAATACATTTATAAAGAGACTATCTACAATCATGTGAGGAAGGATCATCATTAATTGTGAGCCATAACCTCATAAAAACCTACACATTCGAATGAGTCATAGGCTCTGACAGGTCTTATTGAATAATTTTCATGTGTAGAAAAAAATGACACTAACTTATTATCTTTTTCTAATACTTTCTTACAAAGAGTCCTTCTGCATTTCTAGCTAGAAGAGATGGCAAATGGAAATAATATTCTCAGTACTGTATTAGACAACAGATTTATCACCTTGGAATTGTGCCGGTCAGTAGTCTGAGATGGGGTGCATCATGCAGGCCTGTGATCCCTTTTGTAAGTAGACTCTAGGGAGAACCTGCTCTTCTGGGTTTCTCAGCCTTAAGAAATCATCCCAATCCTTAGTTGCTGTCCTTTCCTCCCATAGTCAAAGTAGCAATGCTGCATCTTTGTAATATCCCTTCAGCCATGAATCTCTGACTTACCACACCAAGAAAGATGTCAGCTCTGAACAAATAATGAGATTAGGTTAAGTTTACTTGGGTAATCCAAGATGATCATTATCACATCTACAAAATCTCTTTTTTTTGAAAATTAATTTAAATCGACAAATAATAATTATATATATTTATGATGTATATTGATTGAGATATCTATGTATTAATATATGATGACATAGTGAAGCTAATTGAAATAGACATTCCCTACCATAATTCTCATTATTGTATTTGGAAGGTACACTTAAAATCTACCATTTTAGGGCTGGAGAGATGACTTAGCACTTAAGGTGCTTGCCTGTGAAGCCTAAGGACCAAGGTTCAATACCCCAGCACCCACATAAGCTAGATGTACAAGGTGGCATGTGCTTCTGGAGTTTGTTTTCAGTGGCTGGAGGCCCTGGAGTGCTTTCTCTCTCTCTCTCTCTGCCTCTTTTTTCAAATAAATAAATAAATAATAAAAATTTCTTCTAAAAATCTGCCATTTTAATAGTTGTCAGATATATAACACATCATTAGTAACTATAGACATTTTTTAAAACTGGATCATTAAGATTATTTCTCTTGTCTAACAGAATATTTCTGTATTATTGGGTCAGTATCTTTCAAAGTCCATTTTCTGCTATAATATAACATATTTATAAGATCCAGGGATTAGGATATGGAAAAATTAGAGGAGGTTGTGACTCATGATTCTTCTGACCATAGTACATATTACTTCTAATTTAAGGCATGTGAAGAGTCACAAAGCATCTCTTGAATCTATTGTTTTTATTGCTTTCAGTTAAGGAATGTTTGAAAATGTATATTTTTTAAAGCTTTCTATAAGCTCAATTTGCATTATCAAATTTAACATCTAAAACCTATTTGAGCATCTGACACTTCAATTTAGTTTCATAGACAAAAGTTTAAAGTTTAAATTTATAGCCTAATGAACCTTCAAAAAGTGAACATAGGGCTGGAGAGATGGCTCAATAGTTAAGACATTTGCCTGAAAAGTCTAAGGACCAGAGTTCAATTCTTCAGTACTCACATAAAGCCAGATGTACTATGTGGCACATGTATCTGGAGTTTGCAATGGCAGGAAGCCCTGGTGATCTGACAGTCACTCTGTGTCTGCCTTTTTCATAAATACACACACACACACACACACACACACACACACACACACACACACACAGAGCTGGGAACTACCACCCAGATTCTAGCATGGAATCTAGAAACCATAGCATCTAGAAACCATCTTCATTCCCTTATTTCTACAACCTTAAGAACAACCCTAATAAACCAATGTTGATTTTTATCACCATATATGGTTCTGCCTCATGATACGATGTAAATCACAGAGTACATATATTTTTTTTATGTCTGACTATTACTTTGTTTGAGACAATTTCCCTTTTGATATATGTAGCAGTGTTTTGTTTATTTTTACTATGATATGATATCCCATTTCATGTACCAGAATTTATTACTATCCAATGTGCTGTGGATATTTGGATCGTTTCCAGTTTGGGAGTATTAAAATTATCACCACTGAAAGTTTTCTAGCATGTGCTTTGGCAATATCTAAACACTCACACATATATAATTATGGGCGTAAGGTATGCATCTATTCAGCTTTGAAAAGTACAATCCATAATCTCTAAGTGGCTACACCTGTTTACACCTCAATCAATAATGAGCACTCCAGTTGCTCCACATCCTCCTTAATACCTTATCAGAATTTTAAGCTTTCTGGTAAATATATGGTGGCATTTTATTATGGGCTGTGTATTTGTTATTGTTGTTATAGTAGACTTTACAGAGAGTTAAATAGATAAATCCTAAGATACAATTCACTAATTTTTCTTTAAACACTAAACTTGTTTTAACTTTATGATTCTAAATTGTTTAATTTGAATTTTTCTGTCAAGATAGGCTGAGATGAATTAAATTTTGCTGAAAAGGGAAAACATTTCATGTTCCTAACAGCTTCTTGGTGATACACAGACATGGGCCAGCAAACAACAAAAATCTGTGGACCAATGAGTTAATGGAGTTAACCTCTGTCCTCTGCCTCAGAAGGCATCTAGTTAGTGACTAGAGGGAGACTTGGCTAAGAAAGGTGGGGGAAAGGTAGACCATTCACATTTGAGTCTTAGCAACATTCCATAAGAACAAGAGTCTGATATTCTGCTCCAAGCTCTTGCTGGTGGTGTCATCCCTCAAATATGCAATGAGAATGAACATTCAGGCCTCAGAATCCTCCCTTTTGATCTTGTCACATTCCTGTATGAGTCATGCACTATTAAGCAATAGCATGGGATAAACTGCTTGTCACATATAAGTCCTGATGTTTCACACTTCACTTCACTGCAGAAAATGTAACAGGCAGTTATAATTTGCCTTTCAAGAAAAAATATGGGAAAAAAAGAAAACAGTTGGTTTGCAACATGATGGAGACCTATGGCCTATCCACCAAGTGCCCCTATGCAGCTATTCTCTTTCCACGGCCCTTTCTCCTTTGGGGCACTACTTGGGAAACAGTGCCCTCCACTATAGCTTATCAGTACCTCTATCCAATTATTGGTCATTTTATGTTTGTACGAAAGTTTTCTCTTCTACTTGTCTTTCTACAAATCTAGAAGGTTCTCCTTTCTAGTCCTCTAGGAACATTCACTTTTATTAAGATCTGGTGTTCTAAGTTCATCCAAAGAATTCACGTTTGTGACACACACATCCAGAAGAAATTATATATTTTATTATTATTATTATTATTATTGAATTCTACTGGTACCTTTCCTTCTGGAAAAAATGAGAAGAGATTAGGTTTGTAGCTAACATGAGGGGAGAAGGTAAGGGTGATGATGTCTTTCAGTTCATATATTAGAATAAATATTGTGACAATAACTCACCTGCCTACCTATTCATTCTTATAACAAACTCATTATCCAACAGCAGATTTTGATATGGATATATGTGATTTCAAGTATTTCAAACTGTTTTTAATCATATATATATACATAGATAGATACATATACAATATATATCAAATACATACTCTCTATTATATGTCTATATGTATATATTTAGCTATAGAATAGACACTTTTATAGAAAGAATGACCCAGTACTTGGAAGCTCACAGTGGTAATGAACTCCTAGGGGATCATCTGATACACCAGGTGTCTGCACTATTTTTGTTGGTTTACTATTGACTATTTTACTGTTGATTACAATTTTGTAGGGAGTGCAATTATTGTATAGGAATCTTCTAACAAATCAATGAATAGCAATGTGAATGAATTTTTTATTTATTTTTATTTATTTATCTATTTATTTTGTTAGCTATGTATATAGTATAAATACAGCCATGATGGTACCATTGTTAGCCTTCACCCTGTCCTCCCCCTATGGGTAATGTGGGTCTTGCCTTATGAGGGTAGCCATCAGTTATGCGGGAGACACAATGACTCTGTGCATAGTGACCCAACTCATGGCTCTAACAATCTTTCCGCCCCCTCTTTGGGCGAATTTCCCTGAGCCATGTTGGGTTCATTTTAGGTCTATTTCAGTGACGAGGTTTTGTGAGTCTCTGTGTCTCTGGATATCTGATTTGGTAGGGGTTGAGTGTTCTTTGTGTCTATCTCCTTTGCACTTGTGCTTGTACCAGGTTCACCAATAAAGCAGCACTCTTGCTCATTTCCCCTATAACTCTATGGATTCAGCTGGTGCCCTGATGTGGTGCGATGGGTGGATTCTCTCCTCAGGTACTGAGTCCATTTGAAAGAGAGAAGCAGATTCTCCAATGAAGAGTGCAAGATATATGGATAACCATTATTATTTTAGAGAGAATTTAATAGGTTTAGGCCCTCTTGTATCCTACTATTGGTGGGAGCTTGATATTGGAGAGTAGGCTCATTTTTGGATATGGTTCTGACTTGTTAAAATATTTTATTTAAGCTGGGCATGGTGGCCCACGCCTTTAATCCCAGCACTTGGGAGGCAGAGGTAGGAGGATAGCTGTGAGTTAGAGGCCACCCTGAGACTACATAGTTAATTCCAGGTCAGCCTGGACCAGAGTGAGACCTACCTCAAAAAAACAAAAAAATTTTATTTATTTATTTACTTATTCGAGACACACACACACACACACACACACACACACACACACACAGAGAGAGAGAGAGAGAGAGAGAGAGAGAGAGAGAGAGAATTGGTGTAGCAAGGCCTCCAGCCACTGTAAATGAACTCCAGATGCATGTGCCACCTTGTGCATTTGGGTTATGTAGTTACTGAACTTTTGCTGGTAAAAATATACTTCACTTATGGCAATTTGATAACTCTAACCATCACTAAATATTTTTTTCCATAGAGGATGCCATGCAGTTTCACTTCTGTAAGAAAATACATTTCTGCATTCCTATCTCTCTCTATGTACATCTCTTTGTATTTATCTATATTTGGCATATCTTCAGATTCTCCTGTGACAGTATTTCCATAGCATTATTGATTAGTTAAATTGAACAAAGCTTTAATGTATTCGTTGTATATTTGTATGAGGCTTTATTTTTTTTAAACATGAATTTTGTCATTTGTAGTACCAAATGTTTCTTTGGTATCTAAATTGCAATTCTCATTCTCTCCTCTTCTTAGAGAGTTAATCTGGCTGTTTTACAGGGTTTATTTAGTTTTCATAGTAATCACCAAAGTAGTAAGACTTACATTTTAAATTATGAAAACAGGCTCAGAGAATGGTTTGACTGTGCATATCAGATACTTAAATACAAACTATTAATGTCACGCTTACTCGAAACTCCTGAGTGCCTCCTCTTTGTCACTTGAAAGTCAAAATTGCAGAGGACCAGCCAGGCACATGGTACATGCTATAGACCCAGCATTCAGAAGGCTGAAGCAAGAGGACTGTGAGTTTCATACCAAGCCTGGACTGCATAGCGAGACCCAGTATAATTTTTGGAGGATTTTATAGTCATATTATAAAGCAAAACCTTATGTTCTTCATGTTAAGATTTCAATAAAGAGCAAACTTTTCACTTTGGTGGTTTAAACTCTAACATTTGTATCCTTACTACTATAGAAGACCGTCTATAGGATGTGACATATAGATGTCACTTGCATGAAGGAATATATGATATTTAAAAGATTAAAAATATTCATCAATCTAGTGATAGAGGCAAATAATAGCTGTGTAAAAATGAATCAGTATTTCCTGAAAAAATTACCTATAAAAGTTCTATCACAAACATCAGATAAATTAATTAGTCATTAGTGATCAAATGAGTCATTCTTTTTCTTGGGAGAAAGAGAAAAACATAGAATATGTTTTGTATCAGCCTGCTAAGATTTCATTCAGATTCAAAGTTGGTCAATTTTGTCTTGATTATTTTCCTTTTTCTCCCTTTCCAAACCACAAAGGTAGCTGTAACTCAAAGCTGAGTGACACAAGTCCTGAGCGCTTCTCATCATGTGCATGAGAATTCTTGCTTTCTTTAGACTGGCTTTACTACATTGTTTTTTATTCTTTTTTTCTTTCTTTTTTTCCCTGCCCTGAACTTATGACTCATGATGCTCTACAGAGGTGCTATAATTACTGCTGCTTGAATTTCCAAACTGAATAAATGTGTTGACTGAGGAGAGCCAAGGAAAACTAGCTATATAAAAAAATAAAAACAGATGATTCCTATCATAAGCAAGAAACAATTTTATTAGTATATCCAGAATTTTCTGCCTGCCCCTTCCAATTTCAACTTTGCTGAGGCTAACTACTCCCAGGACTTCTAACTATACATGATTTCTTGGTGTGTGTGTGTGTGTGTGTGTGTGTGTGTGTGTGTGTGTATTCATGTGTGTAATTGTGGGTACATGTGTGATGGAGGCAGAGCCTTGTTCATTGCTGCCAGAATTCTCCCCACATCAAATCTCACCACCGGTGTGTTATGATTACAGATGTTTTTGCCACCATGCCTAGCTAGGGATCCTAACTCAGGTAGTCATGCTTTAGAGGCAACCTATTTTATTCAATTGAACCATATCCTCAACGCTTGGCCTATTTTTGACTTGATGTTAATGAAATCATACAGGAGGAACTCTTTTGTTCCTGAATCTTTTACTCAGTATTATCGTTGTAAGAATTTTCTATACTGGCTGGAGAAATGGCTTAGCGGTTAAGGCGTTTGCCTACAAAGCCAAAGGATCCCGGTTCGATTCTCCAGGACCCACGTAAGCCAGATCATGAGGGGCACATGCATCTGGAGTTCGTTTGCAGTGGCTAGAGGCCCTGGCATGCCCGTTCTCTCTCTGTCTGCCTCTCTTCTATCTCTCTCTCTCTCTGCTTGCAAATAAATAAAAAAAAAAAAAAAGAATTTTCTATACTATTTAAAGAAGTTATGTTTTTATTCATTCTTATTGGTAGATAGCAATCAAATCAGAAAATTACAGTAGTGATGAGTGACTTCAGGCTTCATAAAGAAACTGAGAAAGCAAAATGTATTTGTCTCTTTGATACTTTGTCCACTCTTTACCTTACCCTTTTTCACCCCAATGCAAGACATAAGGTGAGCCATAGAACAGCAACAAAAAATGCACTCTAATTTTCTCACCACCACCTATTTGTCTTGAAGCTGGTGATAAATAAATTCTATGGACCTTGCTGACCCACAACCATTGGGTTGTTGCTGTTTCTCCCTCTTCAGGCACCTCCATTGCAGCAACCCTCCATTGCAAAGATCTGCCTGTGGAAATGCCTGCCTATGTGACCCCAAGAGTTGAGCCAGATCTCCACACACACTTAGTCAGATAATTATCTATAACTTAGAGGGGATAGAACTTTTAGATATGCTGTGATAGCACCTATTACATTTCTTTCTTTGACAAACTTGCAGAAGAATGACACTGGATCACCCAATTTGTCTGAGTGGAGTAGTACAAGGACGCCTTTCCAATATCCTGTACACCACCCTCACAGTACTTCCCCATGGAACTCAAGCTGTGTTTTTTGAATGACTCAATCTTCAGACTTTACTCATATTCTGCTTTATTTCTAATTAGTGAAATTAGGTCATAAAATTCCTTTCCAGAGGTGTGGCAGGGTACATGTAAAATATTCAGCTGGCCATCCTCTCTCTCTCTGTGTATTATATATATATAGATATAGACATAGATATAGATATATATAGATAGATAGATATATAGATAGATACATGCATATTATATATACCATGACAACTTTAACCATTGAGTCATCTTCTCAGTACTTAGATAGATTGTTCTTTTAGGACTTTTGCACTGGAAGGTTAGCATGAAGATAACTTTGAAAATAGCTATTTTGATCATGAAGTCTTTAGTAATGAATCATAAATTAAACACAGTGCTGGAACGTATGCTTTTTACTGAAAAGATGGACTTCTCTGTATAAGTCCCATGACCTCTCTAGAATGCTGGGAGATGTAAGTCTAGCATAGTGAGTTTACAGCATCCAGCTTGATACTTGCATAGCAGTGTAATTTGATGGAAAGAAGCTTTTAACAGGCTCCTCTGATGTGGTCTGCTGGGAGTAGACATAGAAGCAGGACTCAACCCTTCTGGGGACACATTAGGGTAGAGTTTAATGTGAACCGTAACAATGAACTAGATATCTCCATGGGTGGCTCTGCAGCCTTCACTGTGAGAGTATGAGAATTATCTGCTGGGACAAGCCTGAGCACCTGCACCAAGCACATGGAATGGGTCACCAAGGTAATTTTGCAGAAGTGCAAAGTCCAGCCTCTCTTGCAGGATGGAAACTACATCCTTTAATGTGTGGAAAAATATGAAATCACAATTTGTCACATTGGGAGGGAAATCAAGTACAAGTGCTTACAGACATTATCTCTGAGGATAAAAGTACCTGCCAAAAGTCAATATTTCATTTTGATTGGTATGAGATTCTCAGGGTCATGTAGCAAACCTGGCTCCATGTGGCTTTGCAATGTCTTTGTTCTTCTGTTTAACTGCTGCCTGCACATCATAGACTAACAGACAGAGCCTGATGACTGTCTGGCCTCTGCTGCATTAGAGGAAATCAAAGAGAGACTCCAGCTTCCCCGTAAGTGCATCATCCTGTCTAAATGGACTGGATGGATACAGTGATACAAGCTTGGTCACTGCTACCACATGCCTGACCACAGTATTCACCTGGCTTTGTGGAAGGAGCACAGCTAACACCACAAGCCATCACCATAGAATAACTTAGCATCCTGGGGCTGTGGGTTTTGGGTGCAACCTCTGTGACAGCTAACTTCATGAACCAAACTTCTCATGTTATGGTATCACACAGTGTATGATCATTTATCTATGTTTTCAAAGGCTCAGGGCTTAGGGCAGGGGAGGCTTGTTTTATTGTCATATGATCCTTCAAGACAATGGGCCATGCCATTGACTTCATTTGTACTTAGTCATGATGATCAATATAAGGATGTAATTTTAGGTTCATCTTTCCTGAGTCTAATAAAGGAAGGAGGAGGAGCTTATTCTCCGATCTACCTTACCTGAAGGTCTGTTATAAGACCCTGCATTTCAGAAAGGGCCATGTTACATATGTACAAGGAAGGAATGCTGCACAGAGAGAACAAGAAGACTCTGAGTAGACAGACTTTCTGGGCTTTCTTATTCAGTCAATTTGCATTAGATCCTGCCAATAACAATGATACACAGTTGTTCATGGTTCAATCATGCTTGTTCTCTGAGGTCTCCATGAAAATCCAAAAGGACAGGGTTTGGGAAGCTTCTAGTTACCTGTTGGAGCTTCCAGGAAAGTGGTGCTTTGGGAAATGAAATGAAAGTCCCATGCTCCTTCCAACATATCTAGCCCTAATCAATACCTTTCATAATGCATTGGGAAATTTAAGGAAGCATTTCCTTGAATTGCTTGTGTTACTTGAGCAAATTAATCACACCGAGGGAAGAAATTGTGGGAAACCTGAGGCTTGCTCTTGGCATCTAAGGCGAGGAGTGGGTAGTCATGGGACTTAGCACTCAACTTATAGGATCTGACACTATCTGAAGAAAGTGTCAGAATTATGTTGAATCATAACATTCCCAAACCTAATGTCTGCTAAAAAAATTAATGGATTGTTTTCTGGTGGTGAAAACACCACACATCTTGGAATAGAAATGATCCTTGAGGCAAATATATGTAAGGTAAGTTGGGTTTGGGTTTGTTTACCCTTGAGATCAGCAGAGACATACATCTATGAATGGGATTGTTGGTGGTCATATGACACCTCTATGTCTTTCCAAAGTTACTGAACTGTTTTTTTTTTTTTTTTTTCACTTAAGATTCTTTTATTTCTTAAGACAAGGCTTGAATGCTACACTGTGAATAACACATTAGCCTTATATCAAAAAGAATGTCACATGTTCTTGAAAAGAACACATTAATGTCACTGTTTTAAAGAAAGCTTTTGTGAAATAAGAAAGCATTACAAGAACTGTTTTATGCACCACCATTAATGAATGAAGGCTCTAACTGTCCCACATTTTCAATAACACTTGCTATTATTTTAGGAAAGAATTTATGATGGCATAGAACTCCACAGTTTTCTATGTGCTTTTGGAAGTTGGAATTCACATGTGTTATCTGGCATTGGTTGGAATAAAAATCTCTTTGAAAGTAAATTATTTTTTATAAGAAAGAGAATAAAAGTAGCCAGGAGATGAAGGACTTTGAAAGTTAGTATAGGACAAGGTTTGATGGCTGACATTTGGTTATCTTAGTAGCCTAAATAAGCAAATAATTACACAAATGCATGCATGCATGTGTGCATACACATACACACTCACATGCACACACACACATCCCTAAGGTCATCAGTCTAATAATGCTTATATACTGCATTGTTACTGAAATAAAGCATATAACTTTGGACTATTCTAAGCATTTTGGGTGTCTGAGAAGCAGTACAAGACAAACTCCTCTGTTTAAGATCTTACAAGTTAGATGGAATAGTTGTAACAGCTGGTAAAATAGAAATGTGTGAACCCTTTGTGCCAGCAACCTTGCTTTTGCAAATCAATCCCATATTACTAATAGCAGACAAATCCAAAGACACGTGTACTAATATGTCAAGTTATTTTTTAAAATATTTTTTTATTTATTTGCAAGCAGATAGAGATAGAGCAAAGGGAGGTAGACAGAGAGAATGAGAACACCAGGTCCTCCAGCTGCTGAAAATGAACTCCAGACACATATGCCCCTTTGTGCATCTGGCTTTATGTGGCACTGGGATACTGAACTCAGGTCGTTAGTCTTTTTTTATTTTATATCTCATAAATATATATATATATATATATATATACATACATATATTGTTTTTTTTCCAAGGTAGGGTCTCACTCTATCTCAGGCTGGCCTGGAATTCACTATGTAGTCTCAGGGTGGCCTCAAACTCATGGTGATCCTCCTATGTTTGCTTCCCAAGTCTGGGATTAAAGGCGTGTGCCACAACTCCCGGCCTATAATTTCTTTTTAAAAAAGAATGAGAGAATGGGCATTCCAGGGCCTCCAGCCACTGTAAATGAATTCCAGACACATGCACCACCTCGTGCATTTGGCTTATGTGGGGCCTCGGGAATCGAACTGAGGTTCTTTGGCTTTGCAGGGAAATGCCTTAACTGCTAAGCCATCTCACCAGCCCCAATGTGTCAAGTTTTTACAGCATTGTTTGCAATAGAAAAATAAACACAAAAATCCCAATAAGAAAAAACAGAAATACCTGGATACAACTTGAATATGCATCTATTGTACAATGATTTAGCAAAGTATAATACATCCATAGAATGAAACATTTTGTAGGTATGATAAAGAAGAACATTAGAGCTCTAAGAGAGACTTGGAAGAATACTCAAGAATGATAAGTGAGAAGAGGTTTAGTAATGTGAATAAACAAAATCATTTTGTAAAGCCACTAAAAAACATCACACACATTTGTGGCATCAGGGAGTAAAAATGATTGTGTAATTATATCTGGGGAGTAAGCAGATGAATAGTAACTTTTTCTTAATGATCTGTTCATCCATGAGTTAAAGTAAGCATACTATCTGAAAAGAGATTTAGTGAAATATACCTTTTTAAATGTCAATACTTTTCTTAAAGCATTTAAACTTGAATGCTGGACAAAGAATTCTGTTATAAGGTGCTAAGTATAAAATATATGAGGCTATTTTATCTAATAATAAAGTAACATACAAAGAGACTACAAATGAATATGCTTGTTTCATTTCATTAAAAATATAAACATTTCTAAATTATATGTAAAACAACTGTAGGATAATTTCTATTTGTTTTTAGATTACTAGTTGCAAGACTATTGTAGAATATTTACTTTTTTAGATTGCTAGTTGCCTATAATGGGTATCTTGTTAATGTGTGATTTTTGCAATAGTAGAATTACATAGTATCTTCCATTGTTTTGCTAAATGTGACATTTTAAAAATGTTGACCTCCTCAACTCTGTGGAACACTTTGGTAGTATTTTGTGAGTATATCCTGAAAATTAAAACAGGTTCTATTAGAGGACGGAGGACCGCATACAACTCAGGAAGCTCCTGAAATTTATGAGTCAGGAATCTCAGGAAGTTACAGATTTACAAATCTCCTTTCCAAGATGATGTAAGCAGTAAACAATGGCTGGGGAAAAGGAGACTTTTTAACAGAGTTACCTTTAAATCCAACAGGAAGTTCCAAGGATGCAGTTTTCACAAGTTACCCCTGCTGGTGTAGAGATTTTGGTGATGCAACTGCCTTTGAGTTATCTACTTTCCTGTAAATAACCCCTTACCCATGCTCCTGTAAGTAACCCCAGTGAACCAATTGATTCAATAAGCTAGACATGGGCGGAACCATGTCTTTGTTCTGTCATGGTGCTGTATCTGAGGTGAAACTTGTTCACGTTTCCCTAGAAATAATGGTGCAACATAATCGCTTGAACAGGGACCAATGGAACCAAAGATAAGTTAGGGAGGATCATAATGCTTGGTAAGACATGTGACTTAGGTAACCTGAGAGTAGAACGTCCATGGGGGCAATCTTGTTGTGGCTACCTACATGCAACATGAGAAAGTGGGTTTCCTTACAGTAGTGTCTGCTGCTTGATTCTGTGTTGGGTAATAAGGTATGCAACCAAGGCTGAAAATGCAGAGTAGAATCCTAGTTAGCCTTCTTCCTAAGTTTGGTGTTGCTGTATGTTGTGGTATGTCTCACTGATGAATGAGGTCATGTAAGTATGTGGATGTTCCATAATGGTTGATACTTAGAGAATATACCATGATTTTGAAAATCACATGGATGGGATAGATGGAAGCAAACTGTAGCTGCTTTTTGTGTTTGTGATAAGATATGCAACTGAGACTGAACTGTCTTCACAGAAACAACTTGCCCATGTAAGAGAGGCATTACAATGGTAAAAAGACATGCAGATGCTGTCTTCCACATTAGTCTCTGATTTGGCAGGGTTGGAAAAAGAAGCTAGCAACAAAGGGAAGAGAACATAGTTAGATATGTACCAAAGAGTACTTCCTAGGATCCCAAAAACCTGAAACACCTAGGAAAAAAAAATCAGATCATAAGGAGGAATAGAGCAAGGTAGAAGGGCTGGGAGGTCTAGCCTTTAATACAGAGGAAGGGAAAATCCATGATTTCAGCATACAGATGGGGGCCTTACTAATGACTTGTTACAGGGAACTATGATAACTGGGGAATACTCTGCATAGGAACTGCTTTAACTGGGGATGACTTAAACAAGGAATGGAAGAGACTCTCATAGGCTGGCTCATGACTTTGTGGGATATGGGATAAATGGATCATCAGTCTGATTGCTAAGGAAGCTGAGAAATTAAGAACTATATGTACTTACCCCTACTTGAGACAAAAGCTGCATAACTTGAGAAAACACAAAGGAAATCAATTCCTAATGGACTAGCTCATTCAAGTCATTAGACAGTTATTACCAGCTAATGTTCCCATAAGCACCAGGGACTGAGAGAGAGAGTAGAGGAAGGACAAGCATTAGTGAGAGAACTGAACAGGTGAGAGGTGGTCTTTGATACCCAGTTCAATAGGTCTCTTAGGAACATGTTAACAGAAGAGTTAAGAAAGATTGATTAGTCAGTGGTCTTGAAATTGATATTGGGCTTTAATTGCTTTAATGAGGACATGATATTCATGAGGTAAGGGGCTTTCTTTAAGGGAGCCATCTGCAAGATGGGCACCAGGAATGTAGCTTTCATAAGTTGTCATTCATGTTGGAGTGGGCTTTTTGGTGATACAGCTGCCTTTGTGTCAATCATGCTCCTGTAAGTAACTTGTTACTTATTCTCATATAGGTAACACCAGTAAACTCATTGGTTCACCAAACTAGATATTTCTTATTTCTTATTTCTTCAGTCTGTTTTTGGTTCCCTATCTAGGGTAGTTATTTGTTAACATCATCCTAGGAAAGATATTTAATAGGAAACCTCATTCTGAATAAAATCCTGCCATCTCTTCTGTTTACTGCTGATGAGGTGGGATACAAACATAACACCTAGACTGGCTGCTGGCATCCCACACTTATTAATCCTATCCATACCAGCCAAACATGCTTAAGTGGAGGCATGGAATTTCCATCAGCATTGTTCATAGGAACCACTTGCTTCATGATGCTAGTTTTTGGTTATCCAGCAAGCGGAGTATTAGAGGCATGAATAGAACTAAGAAAATAACCGACATGCATAGAATTTGGGTTTCAGAGCCCAAGGGTGGGTGTTAGACAAAGGTCCCAAGATCTCTATATTCTTCTCAGCAAAAGTTCTGGCAGAGAGCTTCCCATAGACAACCAAGGGAGACTATTGGGCATCTATAAGACACTAGAAAAATCCATACTTATAGATACAAATATAGCTAATTTATTTTTTTATTGGGGCAAAATCCATATAACATGAAGCCTATCTCCTTAAAAAAGTTGGGTATATGAACCCATTACTATTTTCTCTTAAGAACTTGCATTTCTTTTTCAGTGATTTATAAGAGAGAGCTTAGACATCTGATTTTAATCTCTTCACCTTGCAATCCATAAGGCAAGTAGTTATGAAATACTACTACACTTATGAAATACCCAGATGACAGAAACATAGGAATTATTACCATACATTTCAGAAAATATCTGACCTAAGGCCTCTCCATTCCAACCACAGAATCTTTGTTCTCAAAGATTACTCTTAAATTTATTTGTAATAAGAATTATAAATATCATCATGTAGTTTATGAGATGAAGTCATTTTTAAAGACCCATTTAATTTTTAATAATAATAAAAGAGAAACATGCTAGTGCACATTTTATACTTTGCATTAATGATGTCTTACAACAGAATAAAAAGGCAAGTAATTTTATTATAATTCATAAATCAGAAAATTGAGCATAGGGGAGTTAAATAACATTGTCTAGGCTCTCATCCTGTGATTAGATGTATTTGTATATTTTATTTAGGAGTATGAATGAGTGTGGTGGTTTGAATGTTAAACATCCCTCTTCTCTCAAGGGTTTGAATACTTACTCTCTGATTGGTGGCCCTGTTTGGGGAATTTATGTAGCCTTTGGGAAGTGGAGCCTTGCTCAAAAAAATGTGTCACTGGGGGGCTGTCCTAGGGTATTAAAGCCCAGCTCCACTTGTCACATTCAGCTTTCTCTTGCTGATTCTTCCCTGCTGTTGTGAAGGCATGATGATGGATATCTGCTTCTGCCATGATTTCTTTGCCATGATGAAACTTCCCCTCAGAACTATAAGCTGGAAATAAAACTTTTCCTTTGACAAGCTGCTTCTGGTGAGTGTTTTATCCTAACAACAAGAAGGTAACTGCTTCAGGAAGTTCTTACCAAGAAGTGGAGCTGTTGCTGTGATAAACCTGACCATGTACTTTTTAGTCTTTTGTTTTTTTTTTTTTTTTTGAGGAATATTGGAGGAATGGAACTTTGAAGTAGAGAAGCTTTACAATGCTACAAGTGGGAAGGGCCATTTGTGTGAGGGTTTAAAAGATGAAAATGCAGTGAGAAGTGTGGACTGTGGAGGCTTATCCTGTGAGGTTTCACAGTGAGGATAAAAGGACTTTATTAGGAAATTGGGGAAAGGCAGTGTGATATAATGGCAGGGAAGCTTCTTGCATTCTGCCTAGGACTTGAGAACTTGAGCAAGTTTGGATTTAAAAGTGATGGACTGGTGTGTTTTGTGGGGGAAAATACAAAGCATAAGGGTATGAAAAATATACAGTTTGGTATAGAAAGAAATGTGAACAAATTCAGGTTCCAGATCCACAGACTGTCATCACATCAGATGCAATTGTTAAAGCATTTCCTGTCATTGAATGATTCAGCCAGTCTGCATTGGGACAATAGGAAAGGTGCACCCAGGGTGAATCAACTCACTAAAGGCTCAAACTAGTAGGACTGATGACTTACTTGAAAGGAGGGGCTTGAAGCAAGGATGCTGAAGGAGCTTCCTGTTCATCAAAGTTGGGCTTCTTCCCACATGGAAAAAAACATTGGTAGTGTCACCCATGTGGTACTGGTTTATAAGCATGACAAATGCAAGAAGTGAAAAGGTCATGGATTGTCACATGGTTCCAGACAACCACAGAGGCTAGGTAGTGTGTGACAGGGTGGAAATCCCTACAAGGATGCCCTGTAAGTGCTGTGGAGATGAACTATGAGGCTCCAATATACACCCCAGGATTTTGGGAGATGCCAGGACTATGGGGTAACCATCAAGGAAAGCCACAGGCTCAGATGGATTCTGCCTGGAAAGCAAGCAGCACAGCTGGAGGGGCAGAGCTGTTCAAGTGCTCAAGCCTTTTGGAGCCCATATGATTTAATCACAAATCCCAGATGCCAGGTACGGAGCTGCAGAGTTTGATGTTTACCCTGCTGGTTTTCATCTTGCATTGGTACAATCTTTCCTGGGTATTCCAGAATCCCTCCTTTTTGGCATGGGAATGTTTACTATGTATCACTATGTGTTAGAAGTATATAACTTGTGTTTTGATTTTATAGGGCTCAAAGTTAAAAGAAAACTATAGCATTTCTCAGATGAGAGCAAATTCATCCAAAGACTTCTGAACAGTGTTGGGACTGGTAAAGTCTATGGGGAGGATGTTTTAAGTTTTACTGAGTATATTTTGCATCATGAGATGGGACCAAGGGGTGGAATGAGGTGGTTTGAATGTAAAATGTCCCCAATAGCCTCATGTGTTTGAATAGTTAATTTGCACTTGGCAGTGCTATTTGAGAAGGCTGTGGAGCCTTAGGGAGGAAGTGCATCACTTTGAACATGCCTTGGGGTGCTATAGCCTTGCCTTGCTTCCCACACTTAGGTAGCTTATTCTTGCTACTTCCTCCCTGCTGATGTGAAGTTGTGATGCCCATAATGCTTTCCCCAACATGATGAAAGTTCCCTTCAAAACTGAAAGTTGGAGAAAAAAACACTTTCCTTCCATAATATGCTTCGTGTTAGTTGTTTTGTTTTAAAATATGAAAGCAACTGCTATAGTGAGCATTAGCCTCACTTAGGAAAAAGCAATATGGGGCAGGTTGAGGCTTCCAAACATTAATCAGTTGTTAATTTTTCAGTTAATGTATGGCTTAGATACTTTCTGGTTTGAAAATTTCAGAGTATGAAGATATTCCATTCCACACCTAATCTTTCATTTATTATTCCATTGTATCAGTTGTTTCCCCTTTATGTTGGAAACTGAATGAATATACTCTCTATGGAAAAAATGAGAAAGGAATATATATTTGGCATACCTATATGTATTTATATATAAGCATACACATACATACATATTTGTACATATATACCTCTCACTGTCTGTCTATCTCTCTCTCTCTCTCTCTCACACACACACACACATGCACACACACACACACTAACATTTATGGCACAAAAGCTAACTTTATATAGAGATATAGTAAGTACAAAATTTAGAGACATGATTTTTAAAATATAGAATTCTTAAAAATATGTTTTGTTAGTAACTGTATTAATTACTTTCTCATTGTGTGGTTAAATACTTGATCAGAAGAAGAAAAAAAAAGAAGCAAAGAGTTCATGTAAACTCTCAGTTCTATAGTGTAGAGTCCAAAGTGGCATGGCAGGAGCAGAAAGCTAGTATCACATCAGCAGGGAGGAGGTAAAGAGAAAAGAGCAAGTGAGGCTGGACTACTAAACCTTTGCACAGTGACACAATTTTTCCAGTGAGGCTCCACCTCCTATAAGTTATGAAATCTTTCCTAATAAAGCCACCAACTGGGGATTAAATATTCAAGCACATGAGTCTTGGGGGGGGTGTTTTATATTCAAACCACTGTAGGACTAGACATCTGCCATATATTATCTAAAGCCACTTCTAGAACTTATGGGTCTTCCTGAACCTCTTCTTTGGAGGTCATTCAGTTTAGCAGAAAGTGATGTAATTTATGTTTGAGAATCAACTGACATTGTTCCGCTTACTGTTCTCATCTTGGCTGGTGTTAGTTGTTTGGAAGACTGAAGAGTAAGAGTGGCAACAAGAAGACTAGAAGAGTGGCAACCATATTTTATTACTTATAACTTACTTTCTAATTTACCAAGCTGTTGAATTCCAAAAGGAATAAAACACAATTTCACCTAACATATATTTTACAGTTTTCACCATTAGCAAGAACTAGTAAATCAAGGTTTATAATGAGAGTCATCAAACTGGATTCTTTTGGTTCCACCCCAATCATTCTGCAACAGTGAAAATTTCAAGTTCCTCCTGTATCTCTATGGGATGTTCATGTATATTAAACAGCCTGGAGAAAGAGGACATGTGAAGACATTGACTCTGTACTTCTTCCCCCATCCCTGGGTTGATCAATCCCTACCTATCTCAAGGCAGATCCAAGACTGCCATGACTCCTCAGTGTGGTTTCCTGCTAGTATCCTTGCAGTGGCAGCTGATCTATGATCTCAAGGCTTCAAAAATTCATGATTAGGGCAACAATTTCAGCTTTTACTGATCCCAACTACTACTGGTGTTCTCTCCAAGTCTCATGGGAGATGTAGTGATATAATCTTACCTTTTCTTGTGGGGGGTGTATATGTGTGTGTATGCAGATGTACACCATATGTGCATGTGTTTGGAGGCCAGAGGAAAATACTGGGTTTCTCCCTTTATCACTCTTTCCACTTTGTTTCCTTGAGAAAGTCACTGAACCTCTCTATAGTTTCTTAGTTCAGTTTTATATTTATTTTTTATATTTTTATTTGAAAGAGAAAGAGGCAGGGAGAGAGAGAGAGAGAATGGGCACTCCAAGGCCTCCAGCCACTGCAAACAAACTCCAGATGCATGTGCATTGTACATCTGGCTTATGAAGGTCTTGCAGAATTGAACCTGGGTACTTTGGCTTTGCAGACAGGTGCCTTAACTGCTAAGCCATCTCTTGATCCCATATTTCAGTTTTTCATTGGGCTGTTTATTTTCATGTGATTTAGTTTTCTAAACTCTTTCTGAATTCCAGTCATTATTCTTTTGTCAGATATATAGTTGGGAAAGGTTTTCTCTCATTCTATACGCTGCCTCTTCCCTTGGCTGATAGTTTCCTTTGCTGTGCAGGAGCTTTTAGCTCATTGAGAACCCATTTGTTAATTGTTAATCATATTTCCTAAGTGACTGGAGTCTTACTCAAAAACTCATTACTTCTTTCTGTGTCTTGAAGTGCTTCCCCTACTTTTTCCTCTCATAGTTTCAGGTCTTACATTAAACTCTTTAAGCTATTTGGAGTTGATTTTTATGCAAGGTGATACACAAGGTTCCAGTTTTCCTAGCCCTTCTTTTTTCAAAGTCTTAAAGTTTTTATTATAGAGGTCTTCCACTTCCTTGATTAGGTTTATTCCTAGTTTTTTTTTTTCTATTTTTACCCCAAACCACATGTTCTCTCCCATATGCAGATTTAAATTTTTTATTGTAGACTTATGAACATACTGCAAATTGGTCATATTGCCATCAGTTTATCTCCTCTTCCCCATCCCTATTCTGCTGAAGGCCCCCTCAGCTGGGGCATCAGTCAGTAATCACTTGAGGTCATGAAGGTATGAGCCAGTTCCTATAGGACAATGCTTCACAGTACTTCTTCCCACCCTGTAGCTCTAACCATTCTTTCTACTTGCTCTTTCACAGTGTTTCCTGAGCTCTGCAGGGTTCTTTAGAAGGCTGCAAACATGGTTTAGAGGTTAAGGAACTTGCCTGCTAAGCCTAAGGACCCATGTTTGTCTCTTTAGATCCCACATAAGCCAGACACACAGGGTGACACAAATGTTTGCACATGTGCACAGGTGGCATATGCATCTAGAGTTCAGTTACAATGACTGAAAGCCCTGGTGTGCCAATTCTCTCCCTCTCTTTCTTTGTCTTGCATTTTGTTCTCTTGCATTAAAAAAAAAGGGCCAGTGTTTGGACTTGTCTCAAAAAAAAGAAAAATGAAGTCACCTTTAGTGCTGTATTCTCAGCAGCCTCTTAAATTCTGCTTTGATGACTTTTGAGTCTCCTCAGTGTATACAGCCATCTCCCTGGAGAAAGTTGTCTGGCTAGCTATGAGATAAGCACTCATTTAATTCACCACTTCCTTAGTAATGTTTCCTGTTCCCTGGCAGGTATGCTAGAGATAAGCCATCTAGTGCTAGGCACTTGGATTTCTCTTGTCAATTTTCCAAAAAATTAAATTAATTATGAATTACCATATGAGCATATGCATATTGGTCATATTTCCATTAGGTTATACTCTTGTAATCTCTCTACCATGCCCCCATTCCACTGAGGGCCTCCTCATATTGTTATTGGTCTGCACTATGGGAGCATAACTGCACCAGTCAGTCTCTGTGGGGAAGGGAAATACTTCAGGATACTCCTTTATACCCTGTGGCTCTTACAGTCTTTCTATATCATCTTCTAAAATGTTCCCTGAGACTTGTCAGGTGTATTATAAGTCTCCTTAGTGGTGACTTCTCTGTATCCTCTGAATTTCTGTTTTGATGATCTTGAGTTTCCTCTGTGTCTACCACCATCTCCCTGGAGGAGGTTGTCAGGCTACCATTGAGAGCAGCACTTGTGTTTAAATCAACACCTCCTCTGTAATGGTTCCTGGGCCCTGGCAGATGTGATAGAGATGACTCATGTTATACTAGGCAGTTAGATTTCTTTTCATGTATTGATTTAACTTGTTTCTTTCTGGTATTTACTGCCATCTGTAAAAAGCAGATCCTCCAACAAAGAGTAAGAGTAGCATAAATAAAAAAAGATAAGCATAATCATTTCAAAGGCTTTTTTAAGGTTAGGTAGAAATTTTGTATGGAGACATCATGTGTTGTTGGTACCATTTCCCTCCTTGCCTGACTGGTTGATTTTGCAGTTTGCAGGATCCTCTGCTTATTCATGTTATTGGTGATCATTACTCTTCAGCAGCCTCCATAGCACTTTCCAGTTCTATGAATGATAGCCAGAAGGGATCTGGCTTCCTTCTCAGTTCCACTGTGATTTCTTGATATCCTGTGACTATAACCTGGGGTACATTTAGCAATAAGGTGTTATCATTCACTTTTTGTGGGTAACCAAATTTTATGGCAATGGCCTTCATTATTTGGAGTTCCTCATGGGCTTCCCTGACCAACAACTATTCTGTGGCAGGTAACCCAATTCTGACACCATGATTTACTAACCAGAACATGGTTTCATGGTTAAGCTTTCTCCACCCTCTTCAGGGCACTGTTGCCAAGTCTATACTTCCCCCTTTATTAAGAGTTATAATTAGCTTTTAATTAGCTACCCAGGAAGGAGGTTTCTATGGTGCTGATTTATGCTGTCTTTAGTTTTTTAAGTTTTCCTGACTCTTCCTCACCTCCATCCTGCCAAGAACCTTCCACGTGTCTCTCAAGTATTCCATCCTCTTATCCCTCCCTGTGTCCTTTCTTTCCTAGCCTCATTCTAGTTCCTTGACAATAGTACTGATGCTTACTACACTTATAAACAAATCAAGTTGTTGCATGTTTGGAACCACATATGTGGCATTTGTCTTTCTGAGCCCATGTGACTTTGCTTACTATGATATTTTCCAAGTTAATATATTTTTCTGTAAATTTTATTTTTTTCTTACCAACTGAATAGAATTCCACAGTGTATATGTATCACATCTTTATTATTTATCCATCAGTTGATAGGCATCTGGTCCAATATAAAATGGTAAAATTCTGCAGTAAATCTATTTGGTCCTGACTGTTTGTTGTTGCTGTTGTTGGGAGGCATGTAATTACTCTTTAAAATCTCATTTGATGTTACAGCTCTTTTTCAAATAACTCATCCCTTCTGAGTTAAGTTTTATTAGGTGATATGAAAAAAGAAATTCATCCATTTCTTCCAAATTTTCCAATTTTGTATAATGTAGGTTTTTGAAATATAGCCTGATGATTTCCACAGTTTAATTGATATCTGTTGTAACACCTCCTTTTTTTTAATCTCTAATTTGGCTAGTGTTTCCTAATCTTGTTTATTTATTTTTTTTTCTGAGGAACCAGTTCTTTGTTTCATCAATTTTTTAAATTGCTTCTTCATTTCCAATTTATTGATTTCTGTTCTGAGATTTATTTTTTCTGTCTAGTACTTTGGGTTGTTCTTGATTTGTCAAGCATTCAGATGGATGGTTGTTATTTATTTGAGATCTCCCTATTTTTGTGTTGTAGGCATTTAGCACTATAAACTTCCCTCTTAGGTCTGCATTATTGTGTTCCATTTGGTATGCTGTGTTTTTATTGTCATTTAGTGCTTAAATTTTAATTTCCTTTCCAAGTTCTTCAATGACCCACTCAATGTTTAATAGTGAGTCATTCCGTCTTCAAGAGTTAGTGTATTTTCTGTTGTTTCTCTTGTTGATTTCTAGATTTATTGCATTGTGGTTAGATATAACAGATGGAGTAATATTAATCTTCCTGAATTTATGGAAAACAAAGAGACAGTACTAAAAGCTGCAAGAGAAAAAAACAGCTCATTATTTACAAAGGTAAGCCCATTGAGAATTATCTCCATACCTATAATATAATGTAGAGATTTCTTCTCTGGTACTGTTTATATGCTCTCCTGTGTGTCTCCTGTACCTGGATTGCCTCTCTTTTGTAAGATTAGAAAATTTTTCTTCTATAATTTTATTGAAGATATTCTCTATGTTCTTAGACTGTTTTGTACTCCCATGATCCAAATGTTTGGTCTTTTAAAAGTGTCACACATTTCCCTCATGTTCTTTCTGTTCACACTTTGTTTGTGCTTATCATTGATTTTGGACTTCTGGTCTATATCCTCTGTCATGGCTTCAAGCTCTGATAGTCTGTCCTCGACATGATCTATTCTGTTGGTGAGACTTTCTATGGAACCTTTTAATTGAGTCTCTATCTCTTTATTGAATTCAATTTTCATTTCTCAGTTTGACTTTCTTATCATCTCTTGGAATCCATTCCTGCTTTTGATCATGTCCTCATTGAGTTTATTCCACTGAATACTGAATTTATGTTTTTCTTATTGTTGATCATCATCCATTTCATTTAGCCATCTATTGATTTCTATTTGATTCACTTCCATTTAATTCCACCATTTGTTCATGGACTTATTAAGTTGGTTACATATGGTTATTGTAATTTCATTTTTGGATGCTATGTGTGGAGTTTGTTCTAAGTTTTCCTTGAAGGCTTCCACCAAAGGACTAGGTATTCTTGGCAGAGATATCTTGCTTTGGTTTCTTGTGTTACTTGTTTTATTCTGGTATTTATCCATCTCAGGATAGTTCTCTTGTCTTGCTTAGAATGTATCAATAGCAGCTCTTGTGGAGTATGTGATGAATGGACTGGTCAGTCTTGATTGAGATAGGATGGGATAACAGTCTATTCACAGGTTTGACCCATGTACACTTGAATCTGAGCAGGGTCTTCCCTGCATGTGTGCTTTCCAGGTGGGTGTGCGATAGAGCTTTGGAAGCCTGACCTATGCAGTGTCCAAGCTGTGGAGTATGATTAACTATAGAGTTCCTATTCAGTCAGGCTAGAGCATGGAGTGAGGGTTTGTATGTACAGGGGGCAGCAGGAAGCTCTCCTGGACTGTGGACACCCAACATTACTCTCTGCCCAGGCATGTGAAGTGAGATCAGCTCCAGGTTCCCTACTGGTAGCTGTGGTGGAGGGGGAGTTCTCCACATTGTGTGGCTGATCTCTAATTACTGAAAGTGGGGGAACTGGGAGAGTAGAAGCTCACCTGGACCCTGGTTGCCTAATACTGCTCATTGTCCAAAGGTTTGGAGTGAGATCAGCCCTGAGGTACCTCTCTTCTTTTGATTTTTATGTGTCTTTGGTCTGCCTAGTATTTATCACCATATGCAAAAAACAGATTCTCTAATTGAGAGTGAGAACAGCATTGATCAAAGGAGATAAATGTATAAATTTAGAAAGCTTTATGATGTGCATAACTTCTCCATTTAGCCAAAGAATAGTAGTGGAAGTTTTCCTCCAGGGTATAGAACTTCTAAGCCTTAGGCTTTTGACTTGGTTTGCACTACCAGGCATGAGTTCTCTGCCATGCAGGGGCCTCATCTATATATGTTCCTCATTGTATCTTATAGGTTTGTTATGTTGTATTTTCATTTTTACTCAGGTCTAGACAATTTTTGGTTTCTGTCTTCAATTTCTTCAATATCCATCATTTTGTTGTTTAATTTCCATGAGTTTGTTTGGATCTACAATTTATCTTGTTGATTTCTAGCTTTATTCTGTTATGGTAAGACAGGATACAGTAATTTATTTCAATTTTCCTATATTTGTTGAGACTTACTTTGTTTTATAACATGTGGTCTATTTTATAGTCATTTCCTTAGAATACTGAGAAGTATATGTATCCTGTGGTGTTTGGTTAGAATGTTCTGTAGATGTCTCCTAAATCCATTTGATCTATCTCATTTAACCCCAATCTTTCTTTGTTTTTATCTGGATGATCTAACAATTGGTTGAATAGAATATTGAAGTCACCTACTATTATTGTGTCAAAGTTAATCTTTGACTTGAAGTGTAGAAGTGTCTTACATGAAGCTGGGTGCACATGTGTTTAGTACCTATATGTTTAGAATTATAATGTCCTCTTGTTGGAGTGTCTCCTGAATTGGTATGAAGTGTCTTTATTTTTCTCTTCTGACTAGTTTTTGTTTAAAGCATCTTATGTCAGATTAATGGTTGTTTTCTGATTCCACCTGCTTGCAATACCTTTGCTGGTCCTTTCACTCTAAGGTACCATCTATCTTTGATGATGAAGTTTGTTTCTTAGAGTCAGAAAAAATAAAGATACTGATTTCTCATCCAACCTACTAATTGGTTCCTTTTGATCTGTGAAGTGAAACCATTAATGTTCAGAGTTCTTAATGAAAGGTGTATTTTCACTTTTTGTTGATTTTATAATGTTTGGTGCTTACTTAGGCCTCATTTGTTTAATCATTGTCCTAGTATGATTTGTTTTGTTGTAGCTCTTGGATGTGCATATTCCTCCCTTCAGACAATAGTATCTTTTGGAGAGCCAGCTGAGTGAACATAAATTCCTTTAGCCTACTTTTATAATGGAAATTTTTCTTCCTCCTTCATTTATGACTCTGGCTTTTAGAGTTTCTATTGAAGAACTGGCTGTTGTTCTGATGGACCTGTCTTTATACTGTAATCCTATCTTTTTAAAATATATATTTTTTATTTGTTTGTTTATGAGAGAGAGAAAGACAGAGAGAGAGGTGGAGGGAGAGAAAATAGGCACACCAGGACCTCTGGACACTACAAACCAACTTCAGAATACATGTGCCACCATGTGCATCTGGTTTACATGGGGTCTGGGGAATTGAACCTAGGTCCTTAGGCTTCACATGGAAGCATTTTAACCACTAAGCCATCTCTCTATCCCTGTATTTCTCTCTTATAGTTTGCTTTCTTTGATATTTTAATACTTAGTATTTTGAATATAATATGATTTGGGAAATTTCTTTTCTGGCATTTTCTATGTGGTATCCTACTAGCCACTTATACTTGAATGGCCATCTCTTTCCCTAGATTTGGGAAGTTTCCTCTATAATTTTGTTGAAAATGCTTTCTATATCTTTGGCATGAAATTATTCTCTTTCTTCCATGCTCATAATTTCTAGACTTGGTCTTTTAATGAAATCTTTAAAATATTGCATTTTCTCTTCTTACTTTATTTTTAAATTTTTCATTGTCTTTGAATGATCCAGCTTTTCTATCTTAGTTCAAACTCTGATAATCTGTCTCCCACATGAGCCATTCAGCTGGTGAGTTTCCTTCCAATTGGCTTTTTATTTCATTTATTGAATTTTTCATCTTTAGCATCTTTTTATTTTTTTTTTATTTTTTTTCAGGTAAGGTCTCACTCTAGTCCAGGTTAGCAGTCACTCAGTATTCCAGACTGACCTTGAATTTACAGCAACTCCTCTATCAAAGTCTCCCAAGTGGTGGGAGTAAAGGTATGTACCATCTCCTAGGCTTCTGTCTTTGGAATTTCTTTTTTTTAAATAAAGCTTTTATTCTGTTTCAAAAATATTTTCATTTATTTATTTGAGAAAGAAAGCGAGCAAGTGAATGAGGAAGAGAGAGAGAGAGAGAGAGAGAGAGAGAGAGAGAGAATGGACATGCCAGGGCCTTTTGCTGCATCTGGCTTTACATGACCATGTATTGGGGAATTGAATCCAAGTCAGCAGGTTAAAATAATGGTCAAGCAAATGCCTTTTTCCTAACCTGATTCTGCTATTTAATTCATCTGTTTATGTTCTTCTGAAATTCATTCAAAAATCTGTGTCCTCCTTGACATATTTATAATGTTCTTTAAAATGATTTGTCTAGAATTGTGTCTAAGTTGCTCTCCATGGGGTAATTACTATGGGATTGATGAGTTTTGGAAGAGTTATGTCTTGGGTTTTCATGTTATTTCTTGTTTCATTGTTTTTGTTTTGGGACTTGCATATCTAGAGTTTGTTCATTGGTTAAGATTTTCTGGCAGAAATGTGTTAAATGAGTGTTTGGATCCATGCTTATATTCTCTTTACTTACCTGGTCTTGGCTCCACTGGGTGATGCTTAAAATTTAGACATGGAGGCACTCACAGCTGATTTGATTGTGGTTTAGCTGCAGTGGTCACAATTTGTTTATAAGGGGTTATTGCCTCTGACTTCACAAGGACATACATATGGTATTGATGGGGCTGTCAAGAGTGGGGGCAATGGTCTTGTGGGTTTTGACCTTATGGGGTGAGGTCTGTGCAACAGGCACTGGTGTGCTAAGGGAAAAGGCTGAATTTCTTGTGGCCTCTGACCTTAGGAGCTGGGGACCATTGTGTGTGCAAGAGTCAGAGTGTCGTCAGTGGGGCAGGATTTTGCCATACACTCTAATCTTCTATTATATTCTAAGTTTCAAAGGTCAATAAGCCTATTAGCTTCCACATGGGTCACTCCAGATATGGTGTATTTCATTGCCACAGAAAGTTCTTCTGTGCAATACTGTTCCTTTTGGTTAAGATTATGGAAGTGGCTTGTGTAATGTTTGCAAATTAGATGCACTGAATGGCCCTCTCAATGGAAATAAGAAAGGTCTTGTATAATGTTCCCTAGATATTGTTTTAGTGCCTCTTTGAGCAGGTACAAAAAAAATGAATCTACAGTTTTCAAACTGAAGTGAAACTATACACATGCCACAGCTAGAGCTTCCTCAGGAGATTATTAAAAGCTTGGGGGACCTTAAACTTCTGATTGGCTGCATGAGATTCAGAATATAGTTGAACCTTAGGGCCCACGCAAAGTGGAGATTTGTCTCATATTTCTTGGTTCCTCAAGGGCTATGCTCTTGAAGGTAGGATGAACTCAGAAAAAACTCCCTCTGCAGAAGGGCATATCACTGAAAAATTAATTTTATTCTTATTGATGGATGGAGGAGAAAGGAATCACTTGTTACAACATGCAATCAGAACTCCACACCCAGCTCTCATATCAATTCATAATCACATTGCCTTTGCAATACAAAAATTTTTATTTGAGCTCACTTAATGCAGGTAGGATCAAAATGAGAAATTCCCATAGACACGTAACAGAGTGAAGTACTACTTGTGGGGGGTAAAGCCTCAGATTCAAACCCATAAAAATTTTTACAGAGTCCATTTCAAATAAAAATAAGTAGCTCACAATTCAAAATTCACCATGTAATCAGGAGATAACAACACCAAAAATAGTTGGCTATAGAATACAAAATAATAAATGCCAATTAATCAAAGTACAAGCAACCCAGACTGATTCAGTTCCTAGGGAAAACTTGAATATACTAGAAACATAACAATATTTAGATTCTTTGTTGTAGTTAGTTTCTCATTACTGGACAAACACACTACCAAAAATGCTTATAGGAGGAAAGGTTTGATTTCAGGCTTACAATTTCCAGGGGAACACCATCAGTGGTAGAAGAAACTGTCAATTTTCCATGGGTATAGGCAGAGAAACAGCTACCACCACGATATAACAACCAGAAGTTCAACTGTACTCCACACCTAGGGCTAGACTCCACCATTGGCCTCCAGTGACAGTCTCCCTGTAGCAGGAATCTGTCTGTTAGAGGCTCAAGTTGCAAGCTCAATTTTATAAAACACCAGAGTCTATGGAGTCATACATTCAAACTATCGCATTCAAACGACCAGATTCCACTCCTGGCCCCCATAGACTCATAGCCATCTCATAATGCAAATTGCCTTCAGTCCAACTTCAAAGATCACCAAAACCTTTACCAATTTTAAGATTGTTCCAAAGTCTCATCTGAGATTCAAGACTGTCTCATAACTGTAAGTCTTATAAAAATAAAAACATGTTACATACTTTCAGAACATAATGGCTGAGAGTACACATTTCCATTGCAATGAGGCATAACAAGGAGAGATTAGGACAATACAAATCAATAACCATCAGGTAAACATCAAACATCTGCAATTCAAGTCTGATATCCATAGCCAATGTTGATAGTCTCTGGATTCCAATTCTGCCTCTTCAGCTGGGCTGGCCATAGGCTGGGTAAACATCCTTTTCTGAGCCACCAGGTCTCCATGTAAACTGTTTCACATTTTTGGTATAGGTAAAACATCCTTGGGTCTATACTGCAAACCATGGTCTGTCTTCACAGCTCCATGCAATGGCATTATTTGGTCTGCAATACAGGGATTTATCCCTGCTTCCCATTGTCACATCTCACCAGCTACTGGACCCTGTTCTTATTCATACAGTGGCCTTACTGGATCTCCATACAAGGACATAGCCATGCTTCACATGCTCCATCCCAGCAGCAGCTTATGGAACCATGTGCAATTAATGATCCACTTGCCTGCATTTTTCATGCTTCCAAAATCATTACCAGGTGTGCAGCGGCAAGCAAAATTGGTAAAACCATGTTGGGGGGGCATGATAAACCTTGACCCTGAAGAGCAGCATACTCCAGAATTCTTCCTTTAAATTTTCTCCTTTCAAAAAAATTTGCTTCTTACTCATTGATCCTTTCCTGGGTGGATTTCACCCTGAGATATCTTTTCCATTGTCCCAATTCAAGACAGTAACCAATGTACAATTACAGCTTCAGTAACCTAAAATCAGTCTTATAACTCTAGTCTGGTTTGAATTTTTCCTGTGATAAACCATACATCCCTCATATTTTTCTGTTCTATACATTCTGCCAAGCACACCAGTCTATTATTTTTAAATTTAACCTTGTTCAAATTCTTATGGCTTGGGCAGAAATGCAACCAGCCTTTTTATCAGTACCCAAATTCCAACAAGGTTCTCTACTTCCCCTTTGTAAGCTCATAAGCCAGCCTTCACAGTCCATAATTCTTTGTTCATTTAGCAGTTTCAAACTGTCACCAGAATAGCCCACAAAACTTTGCTTTCCACACTGTGAGGCTTCTCCAGTCCCAAGTACCAAGTCATACCAAGTTCTCACATATTCCTCCAGCACACAAATTCCAAAAGATAAAAATCCACATGGTCAGATTCATCACTGAAATGACCACTCTTGGTACCAATTTTCTGTTGCAATCAGCTACTCATTGCTGGGCAAACACTCTATCAAAATCAGCTTATAGGAGGAAAGGGCTTATTTGAGGCTTATAAACTCCAGGGGAATACTACCCATGGTGAAAGAAGCTGGCTCATTTCTGTAGATCTAAGGAGAGAGATACCACTGACAGCCAGAGTTCCAACTGCATTTCACATACCTTCGAGCTAGTCTTCAAGATCTGCCCCCAGTGGCATGCCCCCTGTATCAGGGAACTAACTACTAGGGGTTCAAATTGCAAGTTCAATTTAATAAAATACTGGAGTCTAGGGGACCATATATTCAACCTATCACATCAAATTACCATAGATTTATAGTTAAAAATCTTTCTATATAGAAAATACACCAGCTCCAAATTTTCAGTGAGCTCTAAAAGATACATTTCAGAACATATAAAAAGAATAAAGGGGCTGGAGAGATGGCTTAGCGGCTAAGGCGCCTGCCTGCTAAACCTAAGAACGCTGGTTCCAATGTCCAGTGGTTCCAATCTCCAGGTCCCACGTTTAGCCAGATGCAAAGTGAGGCAAGGGTGCAGTGCTGCACTTGCCCACAAGGGGGTGCACGCATCTGGATTTTGTTCACAGCAGCTGAGAGAGTGCTGGCGCGCCCATTTCTGTCTCCCTCTCCCTTTCTGTCTATCTTTCTCTGTCTCTCTCTCCAAAAATAAATTTAAAAATATTTAAAAATTAAAAAGAATAAAGATGGGCTGGAGAGATAGCTTAGTGGTTAAGGCACTTGCTAGCAAAGCCAGAGGACTCAGGTTTGAGTTCCCAGTACCCATGTAAGCCAGATACACAAGCTGTTGCATGCATCTGGAGTTCCTTTGCAATGACTGGAGGTCCTGCTGCACCCATTCTGTCCTTTTCAATCTCCCTTAAATAATAATTATATATATATATATAGATAGATAGATAGATAGATAGATAGATAGATAGGGAACTAGAGATGATCTTAGTCATTGGTGAGTCTACAATGATCTCAATACTGATTCCTGACAAACATGAGAAAGAAAATTTATAGGATTATCCAGCTAGTATAAATGCAAAAATTGTCAACCAAGTGTTGACAAAGTAAATTTAACAAAACACAAAAATTAAAATATTTATGAGTTCCAGATTTGTTTATCTGTTTGGTGTGAGAGAACTCACCATTATGATTAATTCCAATGGTCAATTGTGGGGGAAAAGTAGAATGTTCACATACAGTTTGTTGGCTACACCAACTTTGAAAATTAGTTTACAATCAAGTATGGTATCTAAGCTTTGTATTTCCACAGTACAAGTATCTACTTCAAATGACGTTTTATATTGTACATAATATATAAAATGACTTATAACGTGTATTTTATAGATCTGTGGCTGGTAAAACTTAAAACTGGGTGCAAAGAATAAAATATGTCAGAATCAAAGATGAGATGTCATCTGGAAGAATACAGGGAGCTTCTAAAGTGCTGGTTATTTTAATTTGTCTTAAATTGTGTCATGTACTTCGGTATTAAATTAAAGAAACTGCCTAGGGCCATTGGTGTGATAATTAGCAGAGCTGAAAACTGCAACCTAGACTTTTGCTTAGCACCAGCTTGCTTTCTCAGTGACCTAGCCTCAGGCAAGAGATGTCTTCAGCAATAGGGTCTTACCATCTGTTTCTCAAGGGAAACCAAGGGCCTTGGCAATAGCCTTTAATGTTTTGGAGGCTACTGGGACCTCCTTGGCCAACAACTCACTGGAGGGTATACCATCCCAGGCACTGAAAATTTTCTAGTAACAGTCTATAGCTTCTGGATGTGCCATTATTCAAAAAAGTAGGTTTACATAAGTCTTATTCAGACTATCTTGAGTTTTGATTGACCCTCCCCCTGCCTTTCTTTTACGCATTCTCTTCCCATGGCCTCGCTTAGGCCTTTCACCTCCCTGTAATCTATGGCAGGGGAGGTCATGAGCCTTAGGGGTATAAAGCCTGCTCTTGTCTGGCTAAATGTATATATTATTTCCACCCAGCTGTCCTGAAAGCACTACACGTAATGTCCATATTCACATATTAATGCTACTCTCACTTCTGGTTAGAGAAGCCTTTCTTTTCAGATGGCAATGACAACTGGGATGACCCAAAAGGCAACATAGTGCTGAGAAGAAGGGATGGAGGAGTATCCAGCACTGAAACATCTCTGTCACATCCTCAAAGGCTCAGGGTCCATTGCGGAAGAGGGGGTGGAAAGTATGTAAGAGCCAAAGGAAGGGTACAACTCCTTACAATGCAACTGTCCAGACAGAAATTGGCCTTGATATTCATGATCTTGCAGTGCCTAGCAATACCTTTGCAAGACCTTCATAATAGAAGAAAAAGATGATGGCATCAAATTAAAAGAAAGACTAATGGAGAGAAGGAGGGGATATGACAGAGAATAGAGTTCTGAAGGGGAGTGGGGGGAGGTGAGGGAAATATCACATTTTTTGTATGTAAGTATAGAAGTTGTCAATAAAGAGAAAAGAAAAAGAAAAAAAGTGCAACCTACTGTTATCAGTGCTATGGGCTTCTTGTGTGTTCTAAGAAGTAGCTTTGTCTGCTTACCTCTGAGTTTGTTATCAATACTTTTTCCTATCTTCCAGAAATCTGTGTAGAACTTTTATCTTCTAACCCCAATTCTAATCGCATGTGTATGTGTGTGCGTACACACACATACACACACACTCAAGGCACATAAGAAAACTCTTAAAGAATTATAATACTTTAAGAAGATACTATATTTATACATCAAGAATAGAAAACTATGCATATGGTAAAAGTGTACAAAATCACAATTTAATTTAAAAAGAGAAAGTAAGTGAAGAAATTCTCAAAACTTAGAGCAGTAAGAAAATGAGATAGAAAGCTTTAGAGAAATCATGAGACATATAGAATCTATCCAGGGCAGTATACACCCCAAAAATTGTATTGTTCAAAAGGCAGAGGAAGTATAGAGGTCTCAATTATCTAAAGTGTAATATGAGGACGTTTCTTAGAGTCAAAGAATAGAATAAGTAAAAAGTCTCCTATCTAAGTCTTAATTATAAAACATGTAAACACTAAAGGTAAAGGAGACATTTCCCAGTAGACTTATAAGTGAAAATTGCACAGGCTAGAAAACAATAAGACAGTGTCTTCAGCTGCCAGAAGAATAATTATTTCAATTCTTCCCTCCCCTCCCCTTCCCTTACCTCCCCTTCCCTTTCATTTTTTGTCTTTTTCTTTGACTTCTCCTCCTCTCCCTATCACTTCATCTATCAACCTATCAACCATCCATCTGTTCATTTGTCCATCCATCTGTTCATCTGCCTCTATGTCCACCATCTTTCCTGAATTTTATTTCATAGTCCATACATTTCTCAAGTTGTTTCCTTATAGCAGTTTCCATATGTATTAAAATAGGTCTTCCATTTGTTTACTCTTAAAGAATATTATTAACTGTTCTAGTATGACATTCCTTAACTGTTTTAATACCATATATTGGAATCTAAGTATACAGTTTTTTTTTTTTTTTTTGGAGAGATACAGAGAGAGAGGGAGAGGAAAACAGAGAGAGATGGGTGCACTAGCAGCCTCTCAGCTGCTGTGAACAAAATCCAGATGCCTGCGCCCCCTTGTGGTCAAGTGTGGCATTGCGTCCTTGTGTCACTTTGCATCTGGCTAAATGTGGGACCTGGAGATTGGAACCACTGGAGATTGGAACCAGTGTTCTTAGGCTTAGGAGGCAGGTGCCTTAACTGCTAAGCCATCTCTCCATCCCAGTACACAGTATTTTTAAAACCTGATTTTTCTCTTTTAATATATTGCAAATTAGTATAAAAGTCAATATAGATTTAGTTAACCCTGCCTATTTGCTTCCTGATACTTCCTTGTAAGAATTTACCTGAATTTATTGATCTTCTTGACCAATGAATCACTTTTTCATTTTCTGAAATCAAGCTCCAGTCTGTACAGGTATTAAGTTTGTAGAGTGGGAGGCTGGGGAGACCCAAATTATTATAGCATATCTTAAGGATTTGTACTCTGTTTGACATTCACCACTCAATTTTCTACATACTATCTAATTCCCACATAAACCACCTTCTTTTTTATAATTTATTTTTATTAGATATGGACAAACTTAGTATGTAAACGACACATGTTGGTACCATCCTTTCCCTCATCCCTGCCCCTTTTCTGTAGAGGCCCTCTTCCTTGGGGATTCAGGTCAATTCCATGGGGATTGTGGGGGCAGTAGTCAGTTATGGGGGAGAGGCAATGTCTCTGTGCATAATGTCCCAACTTGTGGCTCTAACAATCTTTCTGCCCCCTCTTCTGCAAAATTCCCTAAGCCATGTTGGGTACATTTTATGTCTACTTCAATAATGGGCTCTTAGGAGACTCTGGATTTCTGGTTTGGTAGGTGTTGAGTGTCCTCAGTGTTTATCTTCTTCACCCTTGTGCTGATATCAGGTTCACTGAGAAAGCAGCACGCTTGCTCATTTCCTCAATTCTTCTGTGGTTTCAGCTGGGGCCGGGGTGAAGTGTGCTGGGTTGTTTATCTCCTCAGGTCCTGCTCTCATCTGAAAAAAGAAGCAGATTCTCCAACAGAGAGTGAAGTCAGCACTGGTTAAATGGGATAATCATTAATTTAGAGAGAATTTAAAGGGTGCAGACCCTCTTAAAGCCCAAGATTAGTGGAAGCTTGACATCAGAAAGTAAAATCATTATCTGGATATGATTCTAACTTGTTTTCCAGTTCCAGATATGGTTTCTTTTCCACTGAGTGAATCTGTTAGCCAATCCAAGAGCATTTGGTTGCCCACCATGGCTGTGTGCCACTATTGCACTTGTGTGAGGATCACATCAAGTTGTTTACTGTTGAGTAGGTTAGACTTTGAGTTGCTCAGACAGATGTTGGCCACTTTTTAGCTTCACGAGATCTCATTGGTTGAGTGTTTGTTTAATTTCCTGGGCTACTGGGGTTTTGTTCAGGAAGTCTTTTCCCAGTCCTATATAGTGGAGCATGCCTCCTATTTTTTCTTCCAGTAGTTGAAGAGTTTCAGGCCTTATATATTGAGGTCTTTGATCCATTTGGACTTGATTTTTGTGTATGGAGAAATGAGTGGGTCTAATTTTATTTTTCTACATATGGTCATCCAATTTTTCCAACAACATTTGTTGAAGATGCTGTCTTTTCTCCAGTCTACACTATTGGCATCTTTGTCAAAGATCAAGTAGCTGCAGTTACTTGTCCTAAGGTCTGGGTCTTTAATTTTGTCCCATTAGTCTATGTTTCTGTTTTTATTCCAGTGCCATGGTATTTTTGTTACTATGTGTGGTGGTTTGATTCAGGTGTGCCCCATAAACTTAGGTGTCTTGAATGCTAGGTTCCCAGCTGATGGAGATTTGGGAACTAACACCTCTTGAAGGCAGTGTATTGTTGGGGGCAGGCTTACGGGTATTATAGCCAGTTTCCCCTTGCCAATGTTTGGCACACTCTCCTGTTGCTTACAACACCACCCTCTCCTCATGCCATCATTTTCCCCTGCCATGATGGAGTGTCCCCTCAAGTCTGTAAGCCAAAAGAAACCAAGAAACCTTTTTTTCCTCACAAACTGCTCTTGGTCATGTTATTTCTGGCAGCATGTGAACCTGACTGCAACACTATAGCTTTGTAATACAACAATACAACTTTAGCTCGGGTTTGGTGATACCTCCAGATGTGTTTTTTTTTTTTTTTCCTGAGGATATGTTTGGATATCTGAGGCCTGCTGCCATTCCACATGAATTTTGATATCACTTTTTCAATCTCGGTGAAGAATGATGCTGATGTTTTTATGGATATTGCATTAAATCTGTATATTGCTTTTGGTAGAATTGCCATTTTCACAATATTAATTCTCCCTATCCAGGAATATGGGAGGTTTTTCCATCTTCTCAAGTCCTCCTCAATTTCCTTCTTTTGTTTTTTAAATGTTTTCATTATATAGGTCTTTCACATCCTTGGTTAGTGTTATTCCAAGGTATTTAATTTTTTTGTTGCTATTGAAAATGGGACAGCCTCACTGATTTCTCTCTTTATATTTGTCTTTTTGTGCATTGATTTTGTATCTGACACTTTGCTGAAGGAATTAATCACCCATTTTTAGGTCACTTATGTACAGGATTATGTCATCAACAAATAGGGCTAACTTGATTTCTTCCTTTCCAATTTTATTTATTATTTCTCCTATCTTATTGTTTGGGCTTGTACTTCTAGTACTATGTTGAAAAGCAGTGGTGAGAGTGGGCACCCCTATCTTGTTCTGGATCTGAGTGGGAACTCCTTTAGTCTTTCCCCATTGAGTATTATTTGGGCTTTAGGTGCTTTATATATAGCCTTTATTGTGTTGAGATATAAACTCTCTATTTCTATTCTTTCTAGTAAAACCACCTTCTTATTACTGAAAATGACATCTACAGACATTGATCTTTAAGAATACATGTTTTGATTAGGTTACATGATTAATGGATTTCACTTTAATTTTTAGGGGATATTATAAGATCTTTGAAGTATAAAGTGTGGTGAACTCAAGATGTTGAGAATCCCAGAATCCTTCATGTGACCTTATATGGGGAAGAGTAAACAGTTTTAAAAAGGTGCCAGTAATAGCAGGAATAGTTTAAATATTGGTTGCTTTTTTTAAAAAAATCACACTTATCCAAATTGCACAGGTGATCATTTATCTTGGATTTTATTAGTGGCTTTATTCAAAACAAAAAGTGGAGCTTAATTCTGTCCTGGGTGGTCAATGTTTTGTTGCCACTTATAGCTGCCTCTACTTCTAGTTCTGACTCTGCAGTTCTGATCAACATGCCAGAGACAAAGAGGTTTGAGGTGGGTGATAATGAATACCCATGGTAGCTCCCTGGCTGAGGGGATTTACAGTGTGCCAAAGTGTTTTTGTTCATATAGAGTTCAGAAAGGGTAATTGAGGGCTATGGAGTCAGACATACCTGTGTGTTTGTTCCACTGATAGTTATAGGCAAACTGTTGCACAAGCAAGTTATTAAATACTTTCTTATCTCCAACTTTGCTCATTCACCCAGTGAGGGTGATAGTGCTCCATTATCTTGTGACAATTTCTCAAAATACTCAAAACATCCCAGAGTTTTCCTTTTTAATATTGCACATAGTTCCACAAATCAAATTCTCTTTAGCAGCTGGTATCAAAATCTGAAAGACATGAAAGAGGACCTTTACTTTGTCTCCCCATATTGGCAACAGTAAACCAGAACTAAGGATGAAGTTAGATTTTGATCTTCTAAACAGAATTACAAGCTGTAGGGTGCAGGCCATGCCCCCAGCTTGCCAGTAAGGGGCGAACACCATTCCTATTATCCCCAAAGGTCACCCACACCATCTCTTCCATACTAAAAGAGAAGAGAGAGGACTGCATTCTCACAGGAAATGTCAAATGTGAGTGTGAGCTTGATGAAGCAAGTGTCATGATAAGATGTTTTTCTCATCTGTAATGCCACCTGATGGGATCTCTGAGAGACTCCTTTATGAAGATAGGGATGCCTGCTAAAAGGGACGTCAGAAGGACACAGACTGTTCCTCTGCCAGGAGCCTAATTGAAGAAAGAGAAGTCAAGAGGGCAGGAGAGAGGGCAAGGACAACAAAGGAGATGTTTGCCAATTTGGAATGCTGAGTTTCCTGTGGGGGCATGACACGAGGACATGACATGAGGAGCTAGTTTGTCTTATCTTCTTGATTCTCCATGCAAGATAGCTGCCAGTCTTGGGCTCGCAAGATGAGTGGTTTCTGTGGGTAAGCATAGAACTCAAAGGGTCTTGAATATCTCAAAATTCATGATCAAACAACAACAAAACTAAAATGAAACAGAACAAAACAGAACCAGTTGTTCCAAGTGGCAGAAAACTCAGAGATGACTAAGCTTAGGCTGACACCTTGTGGCTCAACATGAAATAAACATTTCCCTAAAAAATTCCTTAGACTGGATGATGAGAAGCAGTTGTGGCCTAAGAACAAATCGGAAAACAAAACAATGCAGAGTACTAACATGACCTACACAAGACCAGAATAACAGGAGGAAAAGATGATGACATCAAATAAAAGACAGACTGATTGAGAGGGGAAGGGTTATGACGGAGAGTGGAATTGCAAAGGGGAAAGTGGGGGAGGGAGGGAATTACCATAGGTTATTGTCTATAATTATGGAAGTTGTCAATAAAAAATAAAAACAAAACAGCAAACAAGAAAACTTATTGTTTGACATTATGATGATATTCTCATTTCAAAAAATTTATTTATTTATTTATTTGAGAGAGAGAAAGAAAGAGAGAGAGAAAGAATGGGCATGCCAGCCACTGCATATGAACTCCAGATGCATACATCACCTTGTGCATCTGGCTTTACGTGGGTCCTGGGGAATCAAACATTGGCCTTTTGGCTTTCCAGGCAAGTGCCTTAACCGCTAAGTCATCTCTCCAGCCCACGATATTCTTTAATTGCTATTTATTTGGGCTAATGCAATAGCATGGGTTAAGAGTTATCAAAAGGTGGGTTACTGGCAAATGATGTAATCCCAGCCCTTTAGAAACTATGACAGGAGAATCATAAGTTTGAGGCCAGTCTAGGTTACACAGTGAGACCTTGCCTAAAACATAATCAAGATAAGACTTTCATAATACTGAGTACATCATTTTGTTATATATGATGGAGGAAGGCCAAAAAATAAATAAATAAACTGTGGTCCTAGCTGGAAAGGAAAAAGGGTTCTGTGGAAGGAGGATAAGGAAAGAGAAACCAAAAAAGATAAAGATAAAAGATAAAAGAGATAAAGATAAAAGATAAAAAGATAAAGATTAAAAAAGATAAAAGGTAAAGAGAAACCAAAATATAAAGAGAAGGGATTTATGCACCTGTACATATATGAAAATTATAAATAAAAGTTGAAATGTTATCAAGAAACGATTTATTCTGTGCCTATTACTCTTTAACCCTCTAAAGATGTGTAATCTGAACTCCTTGTGGAAGTCCACAGATATTTCTGAAAATCCTGAGGAGTTCTAAAACATTCCATCGTTATTGCCAGTAATCAAGTGAGCTGTTTTGTTCTGCTGGGACAAGAAGCTCTTCCAATGCTGGTCTCCTATAGCTTTGGTTTCTCTCAGCAGCAGCCAGCTGCTGCAGCAGGAAGCACAGGCAGGTGGCACTCTAAGGACGATAGTCACCACGAAGGCCTCAGGTAGCTGGGTCCTTGGTCCTGGTCCAAGCCTATGGCTCTCAGCCTGGGGTCTAAAATCCTTGAGTCTGATGATCCACAGGGATCTGGAGCTCTTTTGGGGAAGAGGCTACGCAGGTTCTCTTCTCTGGTCCTTAAAACTTTTCAGCTCTTTGCTCTCTTCTTCTTCCTGTTTCCAGTCCCTTTGCCTCAGCTACTCTTGGACAGTTCAGATACTCCTTTAGTTGTCAGTGGCAGTTGCAAAGACTGGCTCAGAGAACTCGCCAGATTGCATTTGGAAGCCTGACCACCTACAGGGCAGTTCAGGACCTAGGCACCAGGCCCAGCCATGACTTTCAGACACAAGCCTTCCCTCCTGCCAGGGGTCAAGATCCCTGCAGACAATGGGATCTCCAGGCCAAGGTCTGTGGGCAGCCCGAGTCCATGGTACCACACTGGCACCATAGGAATACGAGCTCTGCAGTGGGCAAGCCTAAGCCTCTGGATAGCTGCCTCGTTGGAGGTCAAGATTCAGCTCCACTGATTCTTCAACAGTCAAGCAACAGTTTCTGTGGCTTCTCTCTTGGAAGCCAGGCCCTAGGATCTGGACTGTACAGTGGTTGAAAGCAGGGCTATTAAGGAGCCCAGCACCAATTATTGGAAAGAGGTCACATCAGCTACTGGAACTGCCTCCAAGCCCAAGGGAATTGCACACTTAGACTGTGGAAGGCCCAGGGCTGAGATACACAAGTTGGGTTGTTTGGGAGCCCAGTGCTAAGCTTCCAGTGCTCTTGGACTGCTGGAGGCCAGGCAGGCCCCCTAAGCCGTGGATCTGCATCCTCCACAGTCTTTACTTACACTACCATCTTTATTGTTGAAGCGAGGTCTTTCTTTGTTATCAGCTCAGACTGCACTGCTGAAGGCAGACACTGAAGAACACTGGAAAGAATTCTTTATTCGACCCACTGTTGCAAGAGGAGAGGTAGCGTAGGAAAGTATCTCCAAGCCCACTCACAGGGAGCCTATGCAGCGTGCTTACAGAGTGTCAGAAGGACTGTCTGAAATCATCACAGCTATTTGTTTGGAACAGTCACAGCCTTGTTCCTTCTAGTCATTAAGGCTGTTATTTTGAACCAATCATGACCCTGCCACAGTCTTAATAATCTCTCCACTTGTGATTGTAAAAGGTCTGACCCAAACTTCAGCCAGTCCTGGCTGGGACTGTGTCTTCAGAAGGAAGAGCATTCAGTGAAGGACTTTTCATGGTAATTTCACAATACTGCAGAGTGTTTAAGATGGCTAGTGTTGGCATCAAGGTCTGCTGGCTGTTAGGCTGTTAGCTTCCTTCAAAGCGGCTCAGCCACAGGGGAGTCTCATAGATACTAATTAGGGAATACTACTGCCCCATCCCCAGCATATTTATTTACTCATGGGCAAATGAACATCAGGAAGACTTATAATAGAAACTTGTAGCACTTTTCATGAATAGTAACAAGTATCTTAACAGATTTTAACAATATTTGAGCTATGTGTAACACCTGCCTGGTCCCCAGGGAGAAGTGAGCCTGTCTCTCTACCACCTGTGCTCTCACATTTTCAGACTCCCTCAGATCTCTGTCCACTTTCTACACTATATTAGACTCTTTCTAGTCTCCACTTGTGGAAAACCATGGACTAAAATGATTCCCCAAAAGGCTGTGAATGAGTGTTGATGCTTGAAGATAACATAAGGAAGTTCCAATACACAATGGAGAAACAAACAAATGCAACACCTGCTTTCACATTCCCAGAATCCATCACCTGCCTACTCTACTTCACTTTTCCACTGACCATAGATCATGGCATGCTACCAATCTTTTGGAGGTCAAACCTTTGTCCCTAAACAGTTCATGTCTTTAACATCCTCTGAAGGAAACATCCCAAACCTTACCTTTAGGGGAAAAACATCACTCAGCATTGTTAACCCATGCAGCAGCCCTTGACAGTCACTTTTAAAACAGGGCACTTAACATATCATATTTGGAAGCATTTGAATTTAGATGATTTTCCATTGTTTCAGTTTTCTAAATAATGGGCTCCTGGTTTCTCATTTATTTTTTTATGTCTGACAGAAGTTCACCAAAGCGGTTCTCAAAATCGAGTCTATCCCAAACTGCAAATGTGTTTTTCACCCCAAGTTGAACAAAAGAAGTGCTCTGAAACAGAAGTTCCTTTATGGACCTTGCCATTCCACTACATATTGGTGGCAGATAAGGCAGCCCCTCTAGCTCTCCAAGTGAGGACAGTAGTGTATAACTTCATTTAGTATGGACCAAATAAGATAATGTATATGAAAATGTATAGGAAAAGTCACATAAACATCAAAGTTTGCTTATTGTTTTTCTCCAAGTTTTCTTTAAATTCAGTGCGTCAGAAGCTGAAAAATTAAGAGTTCTTCCACTATTGTGAGTAATTCTGTGTAGATTCAGGAGTCAGTGATAAATACTATTGAGTACATATTTATATTTTCAACATTTCATGATGTATTTTGATCATGCTAATACCCCACCGTTAGCCTTTCTTACGTCCCTTCCACTTCACCATCACTGAGGCCTTTCTTCTTCCCAACTAGTCCTGCTCCTGCTTTTATTTATTTATTTTGTGTGTGTGTGTGTGTGTGTCTGTCTGTGTGTGTGTGGCCATGTGTGCATGCGCACATGTGCACTTGCATGCACACAAGTACGTGTGAAGTGCATGTTACCCACTGAGTTTAATTAGTGATTGTTTGCATGAGCATGGACTGGAGGTTATTTACCAAAACATGGGCAATTTACCAGTGGCAACATCACTGAGGAAAAGGACTCCTGTAAGGTGGGCTGATTCAAACAGTATTCTACCCAGTAAGAAAGCAAGAAGCAGCTTAACAACACATGACTGTTAACCATATGAACTTGACTTGAATTCATCTCTTTATATCTTGTTGTGCTATTAAACTTCTGATAGTTCAGGGAAGATTTTAGCTAAATTTAATTTAATATTTCCAAGAGAATTAGAAATTACATATTTGCAGTGTTTGTTTACAATATATCCAAATAACAAGAACATATAAAAAAAAAAAAACTCAGCCTGGAGTGGTGGAGCATGCCTTTAATCCCAGCACTTGGGAGGCAGAGGTAGGAGGATCACCATGAGTTTGAGGCCACCCTGAGACTACAGAGTGAATTCCAGGTCAGCCTGGGCTAGAGTGAGACCCCTACCATGAAAAACAAAAACAAAAACTCAACAGCAAACACATCATATATATATTTAGAGAGAGAGAGAGAGTAAACATTCCAAAAAATAGAAACAAATCCAAATCTGAAATACTTCTTGTCCCAAGCATTTTGGATAAAGGATATTTGACCTGTGCTGAGTCAGGCTGAGGTCATTACATAACTCAGAGGGGGATACATAAGATGATGGCATGGAGGGTAGTTTTGTTGTGCTGACATTGTTCTACTTCATGCCTTCAGTGCAGGCTCCTTCGATTTGCTTACATTGTGAAAGTTCATGCAAATGTGCACTGACTGTATCTGCACGTTTCCTTGTGCATGCTATCCTTTAACAAAAGTTTGCTGGAAAATCTTTAGCTTCCAACCTACTTGCCTATTGAAAGGCACACATATACAACCCAGCAGGTGGCATATTGGAGAAACAGAATGTCAGTTGTAGAGATGGTGTAAGCCTACATCCTTTGAAAACAGTATTTACATGACTTTTTGTGTATTCAGTACTGAGGATTGAGCCCAGGAACTCACACATGATAGGCTTTACCCTGGAGATACAGCTTCCATTTCTAATCCGTTTCTGTTATTTCATTTCAACACTCCCTTCTTCCCTCCCTCCCCTTCTCTTGCTCCTCATCTCTTCCCCCTTCCCTTCTTTTTTCCTCCCTCTCTCCCCCTTCCCTCCCTCCCTCCCTCCCTCCCTCCCTCCCTCCCTCCCTCCCTCCCTCCCTCCCTTCCTTCCTTCCTTCCTTCCTTCCTTCCTTCCTTCCTTCCTTCCTTCCTTCCTTCCTCTCTCTGTCTCTCTCTCTGTCTCTCTTTGAGACAATATCTTTCTAAGTTGCATAGATAGGCCTTGACCTTATGAGCCTCTTGCCTTGGCCTCTGGAGTGGCTGAGATTATAGGTCTGCATGCACAGGCTTAGGTATAAGGCCCTTCCTGACCAGTGGCATTCTGTCTTGAGAAATAAAAGGCCACACATCTGTGTTCTAGAAAAGTGCAGAGGTCAGTTTACATTCCCAGGGCTTTGGAACTATAGTAGAATGTCGAAACCAAGGAAGCAGCAAGGGTCATGTTGAAATTCTACTGGCTGGAGAAAAGCATAGTGGGAAAGTGTGTGTGAGATCTTAGGTTTGATCTCTAGTACCATTTAAAATTTTTTATCTTGTCTGACATGTTGTTATTATAAGTGTATAGCTTATACATCTATAGCTCCACACTTGTGATCCCAGCATACGAGAGGCTGATACAGGAAGATGTGGGCTTGAGGCTAGCTGAGGTCATATAGTAAGACCCTGAACTAGTTATTTTTCTTGTTGCTGTGACAAAATACCTGCAAAAAATGAAACAATGAGGTGAGGGTGTTTGTATGAGCTCATAGGTTGAGGGTACTGTTCTTACCCTCAACTGGAAGGCCCAGTAGCAAGGGTAGCTACAGCTGTGGCAGCAGGAGCATGAGAAGGCTGATCACCTTGAATCCACAGTAAGGAAGCAGAGAGAGATGAAGGCTGGTGCTTCACATTCTCCTTTTCATTCACTCCTGGACCCTAGGCCATGAGATGTTTTCCCTTACTTTATCCATTTCACTTAAACTTGTCTTAAAACACCCTTACAGACATGCCTAAAGATTTGACTCCTAGTTGATTTTATCTCTTATCAAATTGACAGTCCAGCTTAACCATCATAGACCCTATCTTAAAAACAGTCCAATGGTCTTTGGTTGATTAATGGTCACTTATGAATCTACTATAGCAGTGAGATATGCATGCAAATCAGCTGCTCCTTAGGGTGATGACACAAGTGAAAATAGGATAACCCTTTCTTTATCCTCAGCCCAGTTCAACAGTCCTTGCCATGTCTAATGCCCATTTTCCCAACTCTTGGATAATGCACCATGTTATGGTACTGGGGTGTTCTCCTGTTGGGGTTCCCCCTAGGGCCAGCCCAGGAGGGAAGACAGGGTCTCTGCCAAGTTGGGGGTGAGAAGCGCAGTATCACAACACAGACCCCGGGAGTTGGGTGAAAGCAGGCAGAGGGCGAGCTGCAGCAAACTCATTTATTCAAAAAGTGTAGGGGGTTTTAAGGGGCTTGGCTGGCCAATCATTGTATGGGGTGTCCCCTTTTTGTGACCAATGACAGCCTGTCTCCAGATCATCTCATAGCAGGTTTCTCATGAGCATGGGACTGTAGCTGTTGTCACGCCAGGCCTGCTCAGGACGCCATGTTCACAGAAGCTACTTCCTGGTTTCTTCTGACATGCAGTCTGGCTAGGGCCAGACCTGCATTGTGCCATACATTTTCCTGTTAAGGCTGGCGGTGCCTGCTCATGACTAGTGCTGGAAGTGTCTGAGAATTAACAACCCCAGAAGCATTCAAAAAGCATTGTAGCTCCCTTGCCCCTCAAAAGGGATAATACTGACATGAATCCTACACTGACTTTCAGGACTCTCTGAGGACAACTGTCCAGTTTGCATGCTCATTAGGAGTGACTTCCCTTCTCTCATTTCCTCATTGTCTCACAGATGTTTCCTGTACCTCCCAGATACAATGTCACATCCCTGGTCAGGGTCTGCTTTTTCTGGTTTCCAAGTTAAGATATACCCAGTATTATTAGCTTTGATTTGGGACTCTTGCAGTTGAATTTGTTGCTTCACTTGTGGAATTTCTTTTTGTTTTCCCTAAACACCCTAGACCACTGATTAAAGTTATAGGATGATATTGGCATTGGTTTATTTCAGTAGGCATGCATATATACTCACCAATCTAATTTCTAAAATTATTTGTTATAATCTAATACCATCTGGGTTGCCTCTCCTCTCCAAATATTGACCATTGGAATTCAGTATAACCCCAAATAAATTATTTTAGAAAGCATTCAAAGTAACAAAAATCCTTTCATTCCTGAAGGAATATGGTAAGAAAGTATATAAATAAGATTTCATAAATGAGATTCATTACACCTAATTCTCTCCTTACATTTTCATTTCACTCCTTTCTTTTTTTTTCCCTACATTTCTTCCCTTGTGTAGTGGTTTCAGTCAGGGGTCCCCATAAACTTAAGTATTCTGAATGCTAGACTCCCCAGCTAATGGCAAATGGAAATTAAAGCCTCCTGGAGGCGGTGTATTGTTGGGGGCGGACTTATGGGTGTTATAGCCAGTTTCCCCATGCTAGTGTTTGGCACATTCTCCTATTCCTGTTATCTACCTGATGTTGGCCAGGGTGTAATGTCCACCCTCTGCTCATGCCATCGTTTTCCCTGCCATCATGGAGCTTCCCTTCAAGTCTGTAAGCCATAAATATATCTCTTTTTTTCCAACAAGATACTCTTGGTTGGGTGATTTCTATGAGAAATGCAAACCTGACTGCAACACTAATGTTGGTACCAGGAGTGGGGTTGCTGCTAGATACCTGACTGTGTGGCTTTGGCCTTTTGGAGCTAATTTTCAAGAGGAATATGGAAGCATTTGACACCTTGGTCTAAGAGATGCCTTGCAGTGCTCTAAGTACAGCTTGGTGGATTATTCTGTTCAAATTCAGACATGAATGCAGTAAGAAGTATGGACTGTGAGATTTGACTTGTGAGGGTGAGAAAGAGTTTTGCTTGAACTGGGCTAGAAACAGTTTGTGTGAGAGGCTTGCTCTTATCCCTGTGTCCTGAGAATTTGTGCAGGGTTGCATTGCGTAGAAATGGACTGGTATGAGCAGAGGGTTATGGCATAGAAATAACTCTTTAGACTGAAACTGCTGCCTGTTCAGCTGCAATTGAGAGATTACAACCATTGAGATTGGGCTAGCTGACCTGCACTGGGGCAACAGGAAGAATGTACACTCTTTTGAAGGGGACTGAGTGCTTGAGTAGTGTCCTGTTCTTCAAAGTCTGCTTTATTCCCCCTGGATTAACAAATTGGCACCCTACCTGGTATTGTGGAGTATAGGAAATGTAGGAAAGAGAGGGTCATTGAGTTTGCAATGCAGTCTTGTGTTTTGGAAATGGCCATGGGCAGTGTGAAGCAGGTTTGCTGGATATCTGCATGGAGACCTGATGGAGCTGTGACGATGAACTGTGGCTCACAGTGGAGACCCAGTGGAGATGCCAGGACCATGAGATGGCTTCCAAGGAGAGCTGCTAGCCCCAGATGAAGTTTTCCAGGACTGTGAGTAGCATAGCTGGAGGAGTGGAATTGGAAATCCAGACTTGTTGCTGGTTAGAATTATTGGACTTGTAGATTTATCACTGAATAGAGTTGTTGGACTTGGAGTTATAGAGTTTGATTTTTGCCCTGGTTGTTTTAAATCTTTTATTGGTTGAATATTTTTTTCCTATGCCCAATGCCATCTTTTGCTGTGTGAATGTGTATTCTGTGCCATTACGTGTTTTGGGTTTTTTTTTTTTTTTTGGTATTATGGCTCAATTAAAAGACTTTAGATTATGGGGATGTTTGAACATCATTAGGATTGATAAAAACTATGGGGACTCTTAAAGTCATACTGAATGCATTGCATTTTATATCATGTATGGATATCAATTTATGGGGCCAGGTGCTGAATGTGGTGGTTTGATCCAGGAGTCTCCCATAAACTTAAGTATTCTGAATGCTAGTCTCCCCAGCTGATGGCAATTGGAAATTAAAACCTCCTGGAGGCAGTATAGTGTTGAGGGTGGTCTTCTGGGTATTATAGCCAGTTTCTCCATGCCAGTGTTTGGCACACTCTTCTATTACTATTGTTCACCAGATGTTGGCCAGGGGTGATGTTCACCTTCTTTTGAAATGGCCATGGGCAGTGTGAAGCAGGTTTGCTGGATATCTGCATGGAGACCTGATGGAGCTGTGACGATGAACTGTGGCTCGCAGTGGAGACCCAGTGGAGATGCCAGGACCATGAGATGGCTTCCAAGGAGAGCTGCTAGCCCCAGATGAAGTTTTCCAGGACTGTGAGTAGCATAGCTGGAGGAGTGGAATTGGAAATCCAGACTTGTTGCTGGTTAGAATTATTGGACTTGTAGATTTATCACTGAATAGAGTTGTTGGACTTGGAGTTATAGAGTTTGATTTTTGCCCTGTTTGTTTTAAATCTTTTATTGGTTGAATATTTCTTTCCTATTCCCAATGCCATCTTTTGCTGTGTGAATGTGTATTCTGTGCCATTATGTGTTTTGGGTTTTTTTTTTTTTTTTTTTTTTTTTTTTTTTGGTATTATGGCTCAATTAAAAGACCTTAGATTATGGGGATGTTTGAACATCATTAGGATTGATAAAAACTATGGGGACTCTTAAAGTCATACTGAATGCATTGCATTTTATATCATGTATGGATATCAATTTATGGGGCCAGGTGCTGAATGTGGTGGTTTGATCCAGGAGTCTCCCATAAACTTAAGTATTCTGAATGCTAGTCTCCCCAGCTGATGGCAATTGGAAATTAAAACCTCCTGGAGGCAGTATAGTGTTGAGGGTGGTCTTCTGGGTATTATAGCCAGTTTCTCCATGCCAGTGTTTGGCACACTCTTCTATTACTATTGTTCACCAGATGTTGGCCAGGGGGTGATGTTCACCTTCTGCTCATGCCATTGTTTTACCTGCCATCATGGAACTTACCCCTCGAGTCTGTAAGCCAAAAGTAAACCTCTTTTTTTCCCACAAGCTTCTCTTGGTTGGGTGATTTCTACCAGCAATGCAAACCTGACTACAACACTCTGTTTCTTTTGTGTCTGTCTGGATCTCAGCCTCTTACTTCATCTTAAAGGATGGCAAGTATCAAAGGACTCCTCCAGAAACTGTGACATGAAGAGCACATTCTTAGATAATGGCCTACCTGTCAAAATTCTTCCTCTTGAGCTGGAGAGATGGCTTAATGTTTAAGGTGCTTTCCTGAAAAGCCTAAGGACTCAGGTTTGATACCCAAGAACCCATATAAGCCAGATACACAAGGAGATGCATGCGTCTGGAGTTCAATTACAGTAGCTACAGGTCCTAGCCCATCAATTCTCTCTCTCTCTCTTTCTCTCTCAGTCTCTCATAAAAAAATAAAATTCTTCCTCTTGATGCCAAATTACTTTAAAAGTCATCAATTCTGAATACTTCATGAACAGAAAGTTTTCTAGGTAGAATATTCTCTAATGGGACAGGTTCTGCTGGTGACATGTGTGGCAGTCTAAGGCCTCAAAATATTTAGAAGACCTCAGACACTGGTATCTTCTTGGGTAACAAACATACTATGGATTAATTAAGACATAGCAAAAGAGAACTATTTTTATCCCAATGAACCACTTTTGTTTTTCTTTCCTTTTCCCCTTATTTGACTACCATGACAGAATCCCACCACCTTTGGGTAGTTTCATGGGAGAGTAAAAATTTTACTCATAATCACTAAAACCTCTTGGAAGCTGCTACAGCTCCATTTTTAACTATCTGCCAAGAAATAGCTTAATTTTAAGAAAGAAGGAAACAAGACTTTTCATCTTAGTGACCAATAACAGTGACCCACCAAATCTTGGTGTCTGTATAACTAGGGTGCAAGGAAATATTGATTTCTTTTGTTTCATCTACTAGGTTGATGAGTGGAGATCTTGAAGGTCTTTTTCACATGAGTCAGACTAAGAAGCTAGTGGGAAGACTTGCTTGATGCTATTGCTACTTTTCTCTAGAATTGCAGAATTAGAAAGGCTGGTTCATTGTCCATGGCCTCCACACAGTTTATGAAATTCAATAGTGAACACAGCTTCAGACTTCTTCTCCCTTTGAGGGTGAGGTTTAGGGTTTAGAGATTCATGCAGATTATAGAACCTCTACGTTTTTTGTGGGCAAAGGCATTGGACAAAAAAAAAACAACAACAACAAAAAAAAAAAAACATGATATCTGGGGTGGGTGTGTGTGTGTGTGTGTGTGTGTGCACACACATCTTAACATTTTATAGCTTGGATTTTTATTTCTTTGCAAAACAAGTCTGACTCATCTACTTAGTGGAGCATGTTTGCATAGTACCCTTATAAAAATTCCAGTTTCTGAAATCTGCTGAGTACAGAGGGGACCTTTGTGAACAGGGAATAGGGAATCAACCATCCCTGGGTTAAAAAGCCTACTTCCCATCCTGGGAATTTTCCATTTGGTAGAACTTTAAGATCTCTGTGTTTCAAGTGTTAAAGTTAAGGTGTTAATGGAAAATGGAACTTCCTATAACTGTCATTAGCTAGAAAGCTTTATTTTGTTTATTTGACAAAAATTGTGAAGATCACCAGCCTGCTTTGTTTATATTTTAAATGCATCTCTCTGTCAATCAAACACACATAATGAACAGTCCTGTTTTGAGAATTTTTTAAAAAAATCAATGCTGGGGAAAAGAGAACATTTTTGGGTTTTAACAAAAAAGTACTGATTTTTCTCTATTTCACACTTTAAAGGAGAAGCCTCTTCTCTTATGATGCAAAACGCAAAGCAGAAAGTGGCAGTAGTTAAGATGTACCTCAAAGAGTCACAATGCCTAAAGAATGCTTAAAGAATTAAGAGCAAGACATAAAAATGTAGTATGCTCTTGAGTTTTTTTCAGACTTTCCTATCTACAGTGGCCCCGGGAGCTTTGGAAGAGTAAGACTCTGCTGCTGTAAGGTTCCTCCCTGTATGGGCACCTGCCAGATTCTTGCCTCCAGAGGATCTCACTGTTCTCAATGCCCATCTTTGTGGCCTCCTCCTTCTTCTACCTGGCCTAAAACATAATTTATGTTGATTTCTCTCACTTTCACTTGTGCATTTACACAGATAATGCATGATTATTTAAGTTTATTGAATATTAAGTGTTTTGAATCCCAGTTTTGAAGATATGACATTAAATACTTTAAAAATGTAGATAACTATGAACTTATATAACTAGTCAATAGGAATGGGAATTGTTAACAGTTTTAAGATTCATTTTCTGTATTTTATACAATTAAAAATTTATATAAAACCCAGGCTGGAGAGATGGCTTACTGGTTAAGGCACCTGCCTACTAAGCCTAAGAACCCCAGTTCCAATCTCCAGGTCCCATGTTTAGCCAGATGCAAAAGTAACACAAGGTCGCAATGCCACACTTGCCCACAAGGGGGCTAACGCATCTGGATTTCATTCACAGCAGCTGAGAGGCTGCTGGCAGGCCCATTCTCTATCTGTCTTCCTCTCCCTCTGACTCTCTCTCTCTCTCTGTGTCTCTCTCCAAAAAAAAAAAAAAAAATTTATATAAAACCCAACAATTGCCCATGTTTCCTATGTAAGATGGTGATAACAATTTTATCTATTTCACAGGGCTGTGAGGATAAAATGACAATTTGTAAAACATATTACATTTTTAGCTTTTAATATGTTATAGACTTTATTATTATTATTAGTCACATAATGCTACTATTACTATATTCTTTAATTAGAGAAACTTTTGCAATGTCAATAAGGAAATATGTATATGAATATTCTAAAATATTTTTGTAATAATGAGAAAAAACTTGAAGAGGACATAAATATTAATGAAAATGGATAAAATGTCATACTATAGTCATACAAATAGAATACTATACAGCAGCTACTTTAATCAATATGGATAAGTCTAGAAAACATAATTCTTGTTAAAATAATTTGCATTAGGAATACTGGTTAGAACCCACATGCTCCAGATTCAGTTTATCTCTGTCTCTCTCTCCCTCTTTCTCTCAGCTGCTGCTAAGAGGAAACAGGCCACACCCAGCTGCAGCCTTTCCCCTGTAACAACAAATAGCCAAGTTCTCTCTTCCTGTGAACAGGGCCCCTTAGAAAGCAAAGCCATAAAGGAGGCTGAAAACACAATCAACTACCCTGGCCCCCATCCCAGAGATAGACTCACCACCATCCCAGCATGTAGTCACATACTAACTCAGCCCCTTGTTCTTCCTCATGCTTCTTGTCCAGTAGGGTTCTTATGACTTTTCAAATACCTATTTTGGCAAGAAATACAAGAAAACATTCTTTAAATCTAGTTAAGTGATATCAGTTGACCTGGAACCCATTTGCTCCAGCACAACACCTCCTCTCTGCTACTGTCCCAACAAAACACCTTAAAAGACCACAATTTGCTTTCCCTGGGCAGCCTGAAGCTTTCTTGTAGGCCCCTGCTCCCTAATAAACCCTTCACTTGAAGGGTGATCTGACTTTCTCTCTCCTCTCCCTCCCTCTGACTAGGTCTCTTGAACCCTAATATCTAACAATACCAGATTAGGAAGCTAGTTACATGTCTATAATAAACAATATTCCATATCTTTGGAATAAACATATGCCTAGAAAAATATTTAAAAATATATACCAACAATAATCTTCAAAATCAAGAGAATTGTTAACTGTAGTAGGGAGAAAGAATTCTATGATCAGAGATGAAACTACATGGGATTTCAAAGGGCTTAAAATATTTCATTTTCTAAGTTCATTAATGTGTAAAAAGGAGTATTTCATTTTATCATTTTTTTATGTCTTTTGGTGGGAACAACATAATTTAAAAAGCAGTACTATAAATAAAAAAAAAAACACTCATGAATTCATTTTTTAATTGCCCATGTGGGAGGGGGAGAAAACAGTTTATTTGTTAACCTTGAAAGACTCTTGAACTTCAATGTAATACATTTTACATAAATGGTATTGGTATATCTGGATTCAATTTAAATCCTTGCAAAAGAGTTGAAAACAGAGAAATCCAAAAAATGAATAATTTCATGCTGCAAGTATTTATTATTGGCAACTCATAAAGTTAATGAAGGCAAGACAGTTTACTTGAAGCGAATTACACCGAGTATAAACAAAACTTCATTGAATCTAGTCATTCATTTTTTGCTGTGTTCCCTAGTACCTTTCCCCAACATATTGTCCTTGTGCTTTGGGTGTGGTGTCTCATTGTCTATAGTTGAGTAGACTTTTCCTAGGGTGTGGTCTGGATGCTGGTAACTGTCCATGTTTGGATATTTTTGTTACATTCAAATTTTCGAGAGGTCTGAGTTTCAAGTAAAGGTATTCATTGCAGCCACATTCATTCATCCCATAGACATTTCTTTTGTTTTTTCTTCCTCAGCCCTGATATTTATTTTCTTAAGAAAAAGATTCTCCTTTGTATTTTTATAGGGAATTTCATGCCTAGAAAGAGTATTGAATAAATACTATCTATCAAAAGTAATTTTAGTTGAGATTTAAGTTCTAATAGCAAGTGAATTTTCATTGAATCTTAAGAAATGTTAACCACAAACTTATAATCACCTTGCAAGTTACATTCCTAATATTTTTCTTGCCTACATTAACCAGTTATAAAACTCATCAAAAATCAATTGTTTACCCATTCTCTCTCCTTCTTTTGCTCTAATAAGTAAATAAATAAAAATAAACACAAAATTTCTAAAACTCTTCTTTCAGTATCAAAGCTCAGGTACTTGGACCATAGTACACAGATTAAGTAGGTTAGAGATCTGTCACAGACACTTCCTATGTGCCTATATCATGCTAGACTTTGGCTTTACTGTTCACTAAGCTTTTAGTAAATATTCCCCGTATGAGATGCTGCCTAGAAAAGGACAAAAGAGGCAGTTGCATTGCTCTGAACAACTTCATCCTACGCTCAGGACATAACGTCTGCTGTCTTCACCAGTCCTACTTTAATCACAATGTTTGTGCCTGCTGTATTTTCCAATGTTATCCCCAAAGTCTGGAACCTTTTACAGAAATCTGTAACACAGAAGACAATTGTCATCCATAATTAATATTAAAAAATAGAAGGATACATTGTTACTAACAACAAGAAACAGTCCCCACTGAGCCCAGCGTCTTTTTCCACTGAGCATTAGTTACGGGCTTATTTTACAATACAGTCTTATGGTTTATGCACCATGACTTAATTGTTGAAGCCCATAAAAATCCAGGGGAGTTAATGTGGAGCTTGTTGAAGGCGCGTTTCCAATGAGTGACTGGGTGTGCCAGCTCTGTGGCCTAGTCACATGATCACAAGTGGGATTTCCAAAGTGGAAAGTTGCCTTAGGAAAATCTTTGCAGTCATGGTAAATGTTTGTTTGCCTTCCTCTCTTAGGCAGTAAGAATAGCTGCAACATAGTTGAACATAGATTTTCAACAACCAGCTTATTTCCATATACTGGATCATCCAGTTGCAGGCATATTCAGCTTTGTAGGATGTATTGTTTTCTGTGCTAACTATGAAACATGGCAGTGAAAACATTCATAGTATTGTTTTAATAAAAACAAAATAAAACAAAACAAAACCCACAGGGATAAACATGACCTGCTTCTGTACTTAAACACTAATGTAGATGGACCTGTTTTTCTTTCTTTCTTTCTTTCTTTCTTTCTTTCTTTCTTTCTTTCTTTCTTTCTTTCTTAAAATATAAAGTGGAACACTAATATATCAGCAAGATCTGCAATCTTGGCATGGAAGTTATAAGGAATCTTCCTTGAAAAAAAAGGAACTAAGCAAGAAATAAAATGAAATATAGTAACTTTATATACAGTAACAAAATTATAATTTGTGCATACATTATAACAGGTATGCTTTTTATAAGAACTCATACAAAATAAAATCCATATATTTAACATGTTATGACTTCACTTGATGGAAGGTTAGGGGAATGGAAAATCTGAATAAATAAAATGAGGGAGCTGACTTTGATGGATTAATAAGTGTACCCTGCTTTGATTTGAACTTTTGTTTAACAGACCCCCCCCCATTCCTGCATTTTCCCCCTGAGAAAAGACATGTTCAAGATAATACCTAAACAAAAAACAACTTTCATCTTGACTTTAACCCAATGAAGACAACTGTGTGAACAAAAAAGATCATGTTAACTTGAATGATGCAGCCTCACTTTGTAACTTTATTAAATATTTCTCATAAATATTTATTGAATGCAGTTAAATGTAGTACAGCCTGTCATAGTATAATTTGTGAACTGTGAAAATGAACTAAATATAACTCCCCTATTTATAAGTTCCCTATGTGTTGGGAGAAAATTATGCTGAAATAAATGAAATTGCAAGCATATACTATCGGTCTTTGCTGGCCAGTGAATTTCTTACTACTGGTCTAAGTTAGGATTCATACAGCAATTGAGAACTAGTATTTACAAATGTTCAGTGCAATTTCACTGCACCATAGCATCAATGCCTACTCGCCTTACTGAACAAAGTACAGAGCAGGTCTGGTGGTAACAAACTTATAAGGCGAGGCATTAATCGTAGGAGCTATGTAAATGCTAAGCCCAATGGAGCCATGTACAAGAACCTTTATCTAGATTAAGGGGTCATAACAAGTTATAAATCAATGTTATATTTTCTTCACCAAGGAAGTCCTCTGTTAACAAAAGACATAGTTGAACGAAGCACTGTGCTTAGAGAAACAGTAAAATATTTGCATTCCATAAGGGATAATAAGTTAAATTCTATGGTACGGTATTTGGTGTCCTGGTAGAAAGAGTTTATTTACCCTTTAGTCTTGAGTAGGAACAAGGACAAATTTGTTTAGTAGTTTGCAAAGACAGCAGCAGATATGGTAGTAATATATTGCTGTGTGTGTGTGTGTGTGTGTGTGTGTGTGTGTGTGTGTTTCATTCATTCGGGACTAGTCCTCCTTCAGGTAGTTCACGTTGTTTTGTGAGCAATTCTTGTCATGTAAATGACAGCAGCCAGCTTGGTCAGTCTTTGGTCCTCAGTTGTTAGGCTGAGCTACTTGGGTGTGCAATTTTTCCTTGTGCAATCCCTGCCATTCAAATTACAACAGGATGTACCCAGTGTTTTGTCCTCTAACATGAGCAGATTTCTTGAGTGGAATCAGTTCTCACAGTCTCTTTACCACACAATCTTTTCAGAGATCATTAGACTGCTATTTAGCTAGTTCAGAGAAGTCATGGCAACAGCTAGGACCTGAGAAGGAGGTACAGAAGGTGAACTTGGAAGAACTGTGGAAGTGGGTTAGGAGGAGCAAGATGTAGCTTCATAAAGGGAAAATACAGAGTAGTAACATAATGTAGAGCTATATTTAAAGTTTAGGAACTTGCAAAATTACTCAATATGTTGCTTATTTAAAAGTTGAAAAAATTAAAATCAAGTACTGGAGCCAAGTAACAGAGGGCTGCAGTTCCAGCTACTCAAGAGGCTGAAGCAGGAAGATCTGGACTACAGAGTGAGCTCAAAGTCAGCCTCAGCCACTTAGTGAGAGTTTGTCTGTCTTAAAATATAAAGTAAAAAGAGAGTTGGAAATGATATAGTTCAGTTGGTAGAGCATTTGCCAGCCATGCATAAGACCTTAGGTTCAGTCTCCAATATCACTAAAAGAAAGGGGAAAAGGAAATCAAACTACAAATAATGCACTTGAGAAATAAATATAAAATTTAGAGTAGCAGTGACTGAGGAGGTAGCTGGGAGAGCAAGACACAGGGGCTGATTAGGTTGCTAGTACTCTTCAACGAATGACACAGTGCTGGGATTGTGCCATTCTCTTTCTCCTTTGCACATACATTTCATGTATTATCTCTTTTCCAGTAACTTAGTTCAAGGGAGTAGTTACATATTTTACTAATTTTAAGATGACAAAAGTGACCTTGACTTATTCTAGTGAATCTTAAGCATGTAGCACACAGTATTTACCCCTTTCCTGTTTGAACTTCCTTCTAAAAATGGATACAGAAAAAACAAAGTAGCTCATTCAAAGGTGGGATGTTGAACCACCCAGATAGAGCAGAGAGACAGAGAGAAAACCCTAAAGGTTATAACAAAAATGTAGATGAAGACAGAGGAGAAAAGGTGAAGCAGGACTCACTGAAAGCAGTCTTCAGGAACATATCACCTGTGAGCAAAGAATGACCCAAGCTGACACAACTCATTACATGGCTATCATGCAAAACTCTGACCCCTCACAGAGAATGGGAGAAGCCAGCAGGACCAGCTGGCATTTAAATGGCAGCTGGCAAGGTTGGGGGTAGGGAGCTGGAGGCAGATTGATGTAGACAATCCCAGAGAGAAAGTGGATTCTTGAAGGACAAGCAGTGGAGTCATGATATTATTATGAAGTGTGTATTTTAGGTGTTGTCCATTGATCCTTACTCATAACTGCCATAGCTCTTGTCATTTCCTACTGGACTAGGATGAGACCATTAGAGTACATGGCCATTTGTCCTTGGTACTTGAAGCAGCTTCAGAACAGTTTAATAGTGATGAAGGTAAAAAGTCTTCTTAAAACAAGATTATGATTTTAATTATACAGATGTATGGGTTATGATGTGATAATCCAACACATGTGTATGGTATATAATGATCAGAGTGGCTAACATTTTTACCTCAGGTTTTTATTTCATTTCATTTCTATATGGAGTACAGTGTGGCATTTCAGTAATAAATACAATAAATACTGACTAAATCCAGGTAATTGGAATTTCCTTCTCCTTTGGAAGCACAAACACAAAATCTTTGAAAATGTATAATAGGACACTGTGAACTATAATCATCCCTCTGTGCTATAGAACACTAGAACTTGTTAATTTCCATCTATTTGAGCATTACTACTTGTTAAGCCTCTCTCAGGCTTCTCTTCCCATAGCCCATCCCAGCCTCTGTCAATCACTGTATACCCTAGTTGAAGTTTTCTTCTTAAATATCTACATATGAGAGATAACATGGTATATTTGAATTTCTATGTTGACTTAATCACTTAGCTTAATGTCTTCAAGTTCCATCCATTTTCCTACAAATGTGCTATCCTTTCTATACACACACACACACACACACACACACACACACACACACATATATCTTAAAAATGTTGCAGCAATAAACATCGATGTTCAAATATTTCTTTAATATGCTGATATTATTTTCTTTGGACATATACTCAGTAGTAGGATGATTGGACTACACGTTAGATCTGATTTTGTTTTTCTGAGAAATCTCACTCAAGGAAGACTACTTCTGGCTGGTCTGGGCCATAATGGATAAAGAGACTCGTCTTGTGTCATGTACTGAACACACACACTAACAGAAGCTGATGAACAACAACATTAAAACCATCTGTGAATAATTTTCCTGATATCTTCCACCACAGGTAAGTAAAAAGGCCTCACATAATAATGCTAATTGTATGGCACCCCATTAAGGAGAGTCTTAACATTGTTGAGCAGTTTCCAAGTCTGATTGCTAATAAAAAAGGGAACATATCTGCATATTAAAGCTTCATTGTTTTTTTTGATATTTTTATTATAAAAGCAAAAAAGAGAGAACAAAATCAAAACAGTAAGGAATTTGACATCTTATTTAAGAAACCAAGGAACCAGTATTTGGTTAGATAGGTAGAAGTAGTTGAAATTTCAGTTGCTCTCAAGACATTCATCAGATATTTTATTCTAATTTTACTCTGTGTGTTTCATTCTTGATAGTAATTGCTCACAAATGTAGATGTTGCCAAAAAGTGATTGAAATGAGTAAGGTGTGATTGTGAAGTGAGGAATATTTGACTCTGGGAATATAGGTGTGTGTTAAAAGTATAGTAAAGAGATATGATTAAATTTTTTCTATAAATTGACTAGCAGATGACAGCTGTATGCATTCCACTTGAAAAGTGGCAAGAAACATTTGTGTTGACTGAAAATGAAATCAAAATTATACCAAAATATTGATTACTTTTCCAGAAATCTTGAAGTCTGTTGTCCCATTATTGTATCAAATCAAAAGCAGTTATACAAGGCCAGGCGTGGTGGCGCACGCCTTTAATCCCAGCACTTGGGAGGCAGAGGTAGGAGGATCGCCAAGAGTTCAAGGCCACCCTGAGACTACATAGTGAATTCCAGGTCAGCCTGGACCAGAGTGAGACCCTACTTCGAAACCCCCCCCCCCCAAAAAAAAGCAGTTATACAATTTACATTTTTTCCCACTGTTTATGGGACCTTGCTTAGCCACTGTAACAAAGTGCATAAAATTGTTTGCGTTAGTTTGAATTTTCTGTAACTTCAACTTCATTTGGAATGCTGCCATGATTTGAAATATTGTACTGATGTTTGGTTTTCACCTTGAATATGTATGTTTACCTCAGTTAAATGAACAGTTACAATCACTAAAAATGCTAAATCTACAAGTCAGTTTTTGTCATTGAGTTCTAGCCAAATTTTCTTTTTGAAGACATAAATGACTCAATAACATATCACAAATCAAAAAATCGTTTTAGCATTTGGCCTCCACTTAGCCATCTTACTTTCCCAAAATAAATGATGTTGCCATAGTCAGCAACCTTTCAATAAATTCCTCAAATTGGTGATTATTTAATTTCTTGGTCCTTATGAAATTCAGTTTCAATAATGCTTTATATGACATTCTCCATTTTAATGGTTTTTGCATAAATTTATTTGACTTATTATGTAATGATGCTTCATTAAATATGAGTTTTGGGTGAAATTGCATTATCTATTAATTTTGTAACTTCTCTTTTATGTATCATTGCTAGGGCACCATCACTAACTACACTAGATATATTGATAATGGACTTTGTCAATTTTCTTTGAAAAACTTCACTGGAACAGGGAGCAATAGTGCATGTAATCTCTCCTCATCTGAAATTTTTCTGTAGGAGGGTATTTGGAGGACTATTTTCTTTAGAAATATCTTAGAAGCATTGCTGGGAATAAAAAAAAAAACAATGATAAGGGACTATATTTACTTTCATTATGAAAATTGAATGATAGGAAAATAGAAAGCAAGATGTGGTATCAAGGAGAGGAAAGACTGCCAGTGGCAACATATGAAACTTGGCCAATGTGTGAAAGTGCCCTTAATAACCAAGTAAAAATACTTACCCATCATCTAACTAATATTAAATACCCATCATTTGTACTGATATGTTAAAACATTATTGATAATCACCGCATTTCACTTGGCAAATCACCAGGAGCTTGTATCAAAGTCTTGGAATGTAGCACACTGGAAACTTCACACCATTGTACATATGAAGCCATATATGTGTACAAATAGCATGAGTATTCATATGTATATTTTGCTTGACACTGTGACATGATATCATCTATAAAGTTTACACTTGAAAACTATGCAACTCAGTTACAAAATATTGCAAAAAATTCTAGTTTATAACTCTGTGTTGTACCTGACTTACAAATGTCTGGGACCACATATGTCTTAGGGGCTACAGGTTGGACACCCCTGCTGTAAGACCTCAGTGTAACAACGGCTTTCGGGATAAGACCCTAGAAGCACCACAAGGAAAGAGTTCATACCAAATTAGCGAATTTCTGCACAGCAAAAGAAACAGCCCTCACAGTGAAGATGCAGCCTGTAGAGTGGGAAAAAAACATGTTTGAAAACTATTCACAAGGCTAAGATTAATATCCAGGATATGTAAGAAATCAAATATAGATAATAATAAAAATTATCCAATTAAAACAAGCAAAGGATGCAAATATTCAGTTCTCAAATTAATTCAAGTGGCCAACAAATTTATGAAAAAAATCAATTTCATTAGCCATCAGATAAATGCAAATTGAAACTACAATGAGAGATCTTAGCACAGTCAAATGGCTCTAAACAGGCTTTGCTGAATTTATTTTCCCAGTCTATTAGCATTAGATTATACCCTTTGTGTCCAGATACTTTTCTATATGGTTGTCAAGGTCTCAATCATTCCTATGGCATGAAAACCTCAAAGGATGGGGTTTGGAGAACTTCTGGGTAGATGAGCAAGTGGTTGCTCCCAGGTTGATGAATCAGGATGCATTCATGAACTTGGGAGGGCACCTATACCTCAACTCTGCAGACTCAGGAGTTCCTGACTCATGACTCTTCCAAGCCTTCCATTGTTTATTTGTGTCCTTTAAAACATCTTTTTGAATAAGCTGGCAAGTGAAATGGACTCCTGAGCACCAAGCAAACTAATCTTACCAAAGGAAAGATCTAGGAACCTAATCCTTAGCCTGCTGCTCAGAAATTCCAGAAATTGGGACTTGAACCTGGTTTCTGAACAATTTGTGCTTAATGAGTCCTCAACCTGTATGAAGCACTGCTGTCTCCTGATAAGGTTATAATGAGTTGAATTAAAGATGCCAACCTGAAATCCATCGTAGAATAAGTTGTGTGTATGTGCGTGTGTGTGTGTGTGTGTGTGTGTGTGTGTGTGTGTATTCGGCATGGGGGGAGACCTCACTCATTTTGGGATCCCAGAAGTCACCTGCATTGTGAGCTCATAGAAAAAGAAAAAAAAAAACAACACCTGAATTAGAAGTTATTTTTTCCTCTATTATCAGAGGACAGAAGTGTCATATTTGGAAAGGGAGCCTAAAAGAATATGTCTGTTTAGTCTACATGAATATGTAACTTTTATGAATGGAAAACCTAATAAATAGTCTCTTTCCTGATCATGAGTAATGCTAAAATCACAGGTGGTGTTCCTGGCATAGGGTCAGCCTCTGCTCACATCATCCTTGGCCTGGGAGACTATGTGGCTTCAGGGATTTGTTCTATTCCAAGAATACTCCACCAATAAGCATAATGTTAGATAGAAGGGGCCTCTCCTGGTCCTTTCCATGTGTCCATGCTGGCCCTAGGAGACAGGGATGGAGAGTTTTCCCATCCCTCCCCAAGTATTTCTCTGTGCTCCCCAGTTTCAGCTAAGTATCTTTGGTTCTTTCTGTTGCTACTGCTCTGATCCTCATGTCTGGACAGTCCAGCATGGAAGCCTCTGATCTGCAGGTCTAATGCCTCAGGTGAGTCTACTCTAAGGCCAAGCTGGTTTACTTGGGATTCTGACTTGTGCCTCCCTCATTACAGCTGCACACCTAGAATTTCAACTCTTGCACAAATAAGGAATTGGATGGAAGAACTTAAGTGTGGTCAAGACAGTTGAGGCATTTTTACTGTATCACCATGGAAACCACAGGGTAGAGAGGAGGCAGAAGGTCCTGCCAAGGTGTGGGCTCAAATGCTGGAGGCAGAGTCAGAACACCTAGGGGTGCTTGCACCAGCACTTTTAACTGCACCCATTCTGTGCTTCTTGGAGGTGCTTTAGAGTTGCCATTTCCTACCTGGCTCCTCCTCCATCCTAGGAATGAGTCCCTAAATTCCTCTTGACAATATGAGACAACTAGCTCCACTGGAACAGTAGGGGTGCAATGAGTGACAGGGAGCAAGAATCATAAGACAACACTGCTGCTACTAGGTGGAACCACTGGAAGGAGACCACACTATGGAATCACACTGTGGGGGTGGGCAGGGGACCACGAGGCTGCAAAGGTCTTTTGTGATCCACTTGGAGGCTGCTGATATTCCACATACTGGCCTGATACCAGCACTGAGAAGCTGGGCATGAAGGATGGTACTTGGGTTCCTACTTGCAGATCCTTCCCCTTGTTCCTTTTCTCCTTCTTCAAGGATGAATTCCCCACCTGCATCTTCCTTTGGGTCTCAGGCACATATTGTACTCCACAATTTCTACCCCAAAGCTCCCCCCACACCAGCTTCTCTTTTCAGTTCACAGCTGCCCTTGGTCTTCATTTGGTTTTCTAGAAGTTTCAACTGGTGACACTCGCTCTCTGCAGTGTTTTGTACATCCTGCCCACCATGAAGTCCGGATGACTGTGATGAGCATGGTCACTTGTGTTTTTGCTTTTATTTTTTATTTATTTGTTTATTAGAGACAGGGAGAGAGAGAGAGAGAGATGTTGAGAGTGAGAATGGGCATGCCAGGGCCTCTAGCCACTGCAAATGAACTCCAGATGCACGTGCCACCATGTGCATCTGGCTTACGTGGGACCTGGAGAATCAAACTGGGGTACCTTAGGCTTTTCAGGCATGTGCCTTAACCATTAACCATCTCTCCAGCCCTACTTGTGTTTTTTGACTCACTATGTAGATTAAAAATGCATTCTATCAAAGCTGACAGATGAAGCTTTGTAGCAAGGTCATTTTGAGGGTACCACTGAAGAAGACACAGGCTTCCTGTGATCACTGTCTGAAGGTACCACAAAGACACTTCAGTTTACAAGTTCTTACAGAGAGAATGTAGACGCTTCTTGGAAGAGAGGCCTGAATAACATGGCTATGCTTTGGTTTTGTTTATCCTGGCCATGCCCCAAGCCCCCTGGGTGATATACAAACAATCTTCAAAGGAAGGTGTCCTGTTGGCTACTCCTTAAATGCTGGAAATGTAATGCCATGGGATCTTGAAGAATCAGAAACTGAATCCAGAAAAGAGCCTCTAAAGTCATCAGAGCTCCATGTAGAAAAAGGACATTTTTCATGGGAGAGAAACAGTGGGTCCTGGAACACAATGGACACGTCTCACAGTGGACACTTGTGGAAGCAGAGGACTACTGTAATTACCCCTGATATATCTACTGCTTATGAAAAGAAGAAATCCTTAAAGTAGAAAGAAAAAAATAGTTTACTATTTGCAGGTGAGAAATAATTCCTTATTGACAAAGTACTCCCTAGAAACAATATAGGCAAAAGGAAAATAGAATGGCACATTCTACATGCTGAAGAAAGTGAAAGACAAATAAACAAACAACCCAACAAAAGCCCATAAACGAACTAAACAGAAAATAAACGCATATTGATCAAAATTTTCATATCCAGTAAAATTATTATTAAGTAAATGAAAGCTAGGGACTCTGAGAGGACCTGAATTTGGATTCCCAGTACCCATGTAAATATCCCTCACGGATGTGTCCTTATGAAAATCCCGATGCTAGCTACTACGATTAGTATTACGATGGAGTTTTTAGCTACCAAAATGAAGAAAAGTACAATATAAGTGGGAAGATAAACACATTATCCAAGAAGTAAATGATTTTTATTCATCGATACTAATATTTTGTATGTAGAACATTTTAGAAGTTATGAATGAGTCTAACAAATTTGTGGGATGCAAGACTATACTGAAGAAATAAGTTGTGTTCTAATACTAGCAAGTAAAAATTCAGGAATGAAATAATTTCATTCATAATAGCCTCAAAAAGAATAAAATAAAGATAAATGTGGAAAACATTTGCAAAACTTGTACACTCAAAATTAAAACATTGTTTAACAAACTTAAAAAACGATAAAATAGAAAGACAGTTTATATTCATGATTGGAAGACAGTATTATCAGGATAATAATTCTCTAAAGTTTACATGTTTAAAACAATCCTTGAAAACATATCAGCAGGTATTTTTAGTGCTGTGGAAGGCTGATCTGAAAATTTATATGGAAATGCAAAGGACAAAAAAGAGCCAAAATAGTTTTCAAAATAAAACATGAAGTTGGAGGACTGTAATGTGCTTTCAAAACTTGCTATATAAAGCTTCAGTAATCAGAGCATGGCATATTGTCACAGGTCAGGTATATGGATCAATGGAAACATCCAAAATAAAACATTGCATGCATGGTTAAATGATTTTTGACAAAGTTATAGTCTTTTTAAATTAAGAATTTTAATATATGAACATGCTGGAATTAAATCATGTTCTCTATCCATTATCCTCTTTTGTTCCCTCTCTTCTGCTCCTCCATGCACTAAGGAACCTCCTCTATCAAGGCAGTCAGTTCTCTGTTTTGTTGTCCTCCACTGTCCATGGCAAACGTTGATGGACTCAGAACAGTGCTCATCTTGTGGGGCTATCAGTAACTACTATGGGTTCCTGAATCCACATAGCAGGTTCATGTCAGGAGGACAGTGCCTCAAAGCTGTCTTTGCACTCTGTGGCTCCTACATTCTTTCTGCTCTTTCTTCTTCAATGTTTGCAGAGCCTCAGAAGGTGTGATAAAAATCTCCTTTAGTGTTAAGCTCTCAGTAGCTTCTTGTTTTCTACTTTGCTGAGTTTTTAATCTTCTCAGAGTCTACAGCCACCTCCCTGGAGAAGGTTCTCTGAGTAGCCATAAAAGTAGCACTTAAATATTTAACCCACCTTTAACTCTGTTATGTTTTCTGAGTCCTGGTGGGTGTGCTAGAGATCCAGGGCTAGGCACAAGGCTTTGTCATCTTGTCATTTTGATATGTCTTAGTTATCTTTAATCTTTGCTGCCATCTATAAAAATCAGGTTCTCAAACACAAAGTGAGAGAAGAATTTATTAAAGGGGATAAACATATACACTTAGAAGCTTTTTTTTTTTTTTTTTTTTTTTTTTTTTTTGAGAGTGACAGAGAGAGAGAGAGGGAGAGGGAGACAGATAGAGAATGGGCACACCAGCAGCCTCTTAGCTGCTGTGAACAAAATCCAGATGTGTGCGTCCCCTTGTGGTCAAGTGCAGCATTGTGCCCTTGCGTCACTTTGCATCTGGCTAAACGTGGGACCTGGAGATTGGAACTGGGTCCTTAGGCTTAGCAGGCAGGCACCTAAACTGCTAAGCCATCTCTCCAGCCCTAGAAGGTTTTTATGATGGGCATGATGTCTCCATTTAGCTAACAAACAGTGGAAGCTCTTTCTAGACAACATTAGCCTTAGGCTTTTGATTTGGTCCTCAGTACCATGCATGAATTCCCTCCTGCTGAGCAGAGCCTCATATCCAGTCAGAGAACAGTTGATTACCACTGTTGAACCCGTGGGTCTATCTTGCCTGGCTGGTAGATTTTGTAGCTTGCAGAATACATTGTTCAAATTGTAGATGACTTTTCTCCCCCAGAAACTTGAATAGTACTTTTCCAGTACTATGACAGCTAGCCAGTAGAGAGCTGGCTTCCATCTCATTTTCAGCTTGATCTTTCAATGTCCTGCCATCGCAGCCTGTGGTGTCTTCAGCAGCAGGGTCTTGTCATCTAGTTTGGACAAGTAACGAAGTGCTTTGGCAATGACCTGCACTGTTTTGGGGGCCTCATGCCAAAAGCTCACTGTGAGAGTGAGTGACCCGTATCTAGCCCTGGGATTTACCTGCAACAACTTATAACTTCAGGGAAAGGCTTTCTCCACCTTTGCAGGGTGCTTCCGCCCAAGCTATTTCTCTCTCTTAAAAAAAAAATCTTAATTAGGCAACGAAGGAAGTTTGTATAGTATTTATTTATAGTGTTTACTTGTATGCACCTCTCCCCATCCTTTTCTTCTTTTTCCCCAGTCTCTTTTTTAAAACCATTCCATCCCCTGTATTCTGTCCATCCAGTCGCCTGTCTGTTATCCCCTTCCTAAATCCATGTCTGCCTCAACTATTATCTAACCCTTACTATAAATTAAGTACAAATCTTAACTATTCCAAGTTAAGATATACATAGGAGAGGGAATATGTAGCATTGGTCTTTATTTACCATGAATAGAACTCGATTGTGTATATGTACCTCATCATCATTATCCATGCATCAGTTGATTGGCATCTGGGTTCATTCCATTTTCTAGCTATTGCGAATAGTGCAATAACAAAGAAACAAACATGGCTGAGCAAGTATCTCTATAGTGAAGAGGAGGTAGTCTTTCAGGTACATATCCAGGAGTGGTGTAGATGGGTTCATATGGTAGATCTATTTTTCTGTTTACATTTTGAGAAACCTCCATACTTATTTCCATAGTCTACACCCCTACAAACAGTAGATAAGGGTTCCTTTTCCCACACACCCTCACCAGCGCTTGTTGTCATTTGACTTTTTATATTACTGTGAGATGGGATCTCAATGTAATTAGCATTTTCTGGATGGCTAAAGATATTGAACATCTTAAAAGATGTTACTGGTAGTTTGTATTGCTATCTTTGAGAACTCTGCTCAGTTCCCTGCCTCATTTTTTAATTGGGCTGATTGATGTTTTCTACAGCTTAGTCTTTTTTTAAATTTCTTTGTATATACGCAATGTTAAACTTCTGTCAGATAGATGTACAGCTAGTGAAGATTTTCTTCCATTCTGCAAGTTGCATATTGACTTGGTTAATGGTTTGCTTAACTGTAAATAGCTTTTTAGTTTCATGAGATCCCATTGGCTGAGTGTCTTATTTCCTGGGCTGCTGGGATCTTATTTATAAGGTCCTTTTCAATGCCTATATCTTGGAATGTTCTTCCTACTTTTTCCTCTAGTTGTTTCAAAGTTTCAGGCATATATTGAGATTTTAAACCATTTGGAATTTTTTTTTGTACAGGGTAAGAGAAAAGGGTCTAGATGCTGTAACTACCCACTTTCCCTAGCACTTTTTATTGAAAATGCCATCTTTTCTCTAGCATGTGTTTTTGGCCTCTTTTTCAAATATTATGTGGCCATAGTTACATTGCCATATATCTGGATCTTCTAATCTTCTGCTCTATCCCACAGATCTATGTGTCTGCTTTTATTCCATAGTATGCTTTTTTAAAAAAAAAAAAAATACTATGGCTTTATAGTATAACTTGAAATTAGGTATGGTGGTACCACCAGTTCTTTTCTTTTTGCTGAGGACATTTTTGGCTGTCCAGGGCTTCTGTACTTCCATATGAATTTTAAGGTTAAAGTTATAGTCTTTATGATGACATCAAAATAAAAGAGAGACTCACAGAGAGAGGGAGGGGATATGATGGAGAGCAGGGTTGTGAAGGGAAAATGGGGTAGGGGAGGGAAACATCATGGTTTATTGTCTGTAAGTATAGAAGTTGTCAACAAAAACAAAGTTATAGTCTTTAGCAAGTGGTGCTGAGGCAATTGAATATCATATGCAAAAAAGTAGATTCATGTCACTGAGGCAAAGATGAAAGCTTTTATTGGGAAAAGCACGAGCTGCCAGGACTGACTCACAAGAGAGGAGCAGAGCCAACCTGAGTTCCTCAGGTATGGGCTTTATAGGCTTCTTCAGTTGGGGGAAGGTGAGGAAAGGAAAAGAACTCCTTTGTTCTTTACATTAGCCATTTCAAATAGCTAGGGTCTGAGACCAGAACAGTGACCCAGGCAACTTAAGAGATAAGGGAGCAGGGAACCATGATCTGGGGGCAATTCCTTGAGTAATGTGGATAACCTGCTTCCTTGTCTCTGTCACCATCCTGCTGTCCTTGGTGACTCCATTTTTCAGAGCCTGTCCTGGCCTAAAATTCTATCCTTTTGTTAATGATAAGCCTTTCTTCTTGCTGACCGTAGTGACCGTAGGGGCATTGAGTTCTTATGGGAAAGGCTGGATAATGTGGTTGGTGGGTCTCCCTTCAGGACAGTTCCATGGTGGCTGTTATGTCTTGGTTCTGAATGAAACAGACATCTCTTATACCATCCCTGTATTGAGCTGGCTTTGGGACAGTCACTGGCAACATCTGTTATAGAGAAGGCGAGGGAGATGGGCTCTGCACACCCTGTGAGAGGACAGAAGGAAGAATTAAGGAGCTTGTTATGATATCAAAACGCCAGGCTCAAGGGGAGGATGAACACTCAGAGGTGAGAGATAGAGGGCTTGGGGCAAGAGAGAGGAGGCAGAGGGGAATCAATGTATTCAAGAGGAGCATTTTGGGATCGGGGAAGAGTAGGAATACGAGAGAGTTTAAGTTTGAGAGTGCCTGTTGGGGTTGTGGTGTACTTATGCCTGGATGAGGTAGAAAGGAGGGGGCCAGAGGAATAGCTCTGATTCTGGCTAAGGCAAGTGGGAGGAGCTGGGGTCAGGGTAGGTGAGAGTCATAGAACTCCTCACATGACCCTAAAAGTCTCTCCTACAGCACCATTACTGACCACCAAAATATAGTGTTAACTCTGGCAGCCTATATCGTCTTAATCACCCAGTAAGAAAAATATAACTACAATATAAACAAAGATTCAGACTAATAGACTCCCCTATCTGATGCTGACTTACAATAGTAAACTCTAACATTAACTCATGCCTTCTGCCTCTGCCTGTCCCTGATTAACTTCACCTACCCTGACCCCAGCTCCTCCCACTTGCCTTAGTCAGAATCAGAGCTATTCCTCAGGCCCCCTCCTGCCTTAGCCCTTACCCTAACTCATCCAGGAATAAGTACACTGCTTCCCCAAGGGAAACTCTCAAACTTAAACTGCCTCATGTTCCTACTCTTCCCCTGATCCCCAAATGCTCCTCTTGAATACATGGATGTCCCTCTGCCTCCTCTCTCTTGCCCCAAGCCCTCTATCTCTCATTGTCCCTTTCGCCTGGCGCAAGCTCCTTAATTCTTCCTTCTGTCCTCTCACAGGGTGTGCAAAGCTCATCTCCCTCGCCTTTCTCTATGACAGATGTTGCCAGTGACTGCCCCAAAGCCAGCTCAATACAGGGATGGTACGAGAGAAGTCTCTTTATCATTCAGGACCAAGTCGTAACAGCTACCATGAAACTGCCTCCTCATCACTTGCCCTGAAGGAAGACCCACCAACCACATTATCCGGCCTCTCCCATTAGAACTCATCTCCCCTACAGTCAGTATGAAGAAATTAACCTTCGTCTCTCATCATTAACAAAAGGCTGGACTGTTAGGTCAGGACAAGCTTTTCTCGAATAAAAGCTTTCATCTTTGCCTCAGAATGGTTTGGTGGTCATGGTCACCCCTGAACCTTATACTCACCACATACACAAATTAAAAAAAAAAAAAAGAAGAAGAAGAAAATCAACTCTCATTACCTGGCATTGGGAAAAGTGTTCATAGCTAAACTATCAAAAGCATGTCCATGAAAGAAAATCTCAAGTGTTTTTCACAGACGTTAGAAAGCTTTGCACTTCAAAATTCAGCAATAAGTAAGCAAAAACACATAGATAGGAAGAAAATATTCACAAATTAATTTGGAATATGCATGCTCAAAATTCAATAATAAGAGAACACTCAAAAATGTTTAAAAGCTTGTATAACATTTTGTCAAAAAACATTTAAGAATGGCTAATGTGCTCATGCGTGATGATTCCATTAAATGTGCTAACCATTATTAACCTTTAGAAAAATGCATAGGAAACCTCTTTTATGTACCCACTAAAATGACTACAAGGTAGGCAACCAGTGTTGTGTTACTGGCTTTGATAGGGATGGCACTTCTCCCAGCTCTTGACAGGCTTAGCTTAGAAGTTAAATGGCAGACACTCCATGGGTCTCCCATCACTCCAGTGGCTCTGGAGCTCATTGCCTTGAGACTTGCAAACAACTAAGAAGCACAGACATGGCATAAGGACATTAACTAAGTTTTATTTGAGGAAAGAACACTGAACAGACTGCTCCTGAGTTGGGAGGGGTCCCAAGCAGGTAACCCACATGGTGACTTGGATAAGGGTTTCTTATAAACATAGGGATGTAAGTTAGACATCCAATTGGGATCAGCTTTACTGGTCAATTTGGAATTAAGTAGAGGACCTTGACTGGTTAGTGGGTCAGGAGAAGAGTACTGACTCGGAATAAACCTGCTGGCAGGGGAAAAATAAAGCCCACAAAAACTTCCTAGAAAGAGATGGAAGATAAACCATGAAGCTGTCCCTCATTGCCATCTTGTTGAGTCAGTTTTAGGTTCAGATGGACTTGTCTTCCAGTCTCATCAGGGTAGGTTGACATTGATGTCCTGGGGGTACCTACTAAAGACTATCTTGCAACTAATCTTTTGTCATTATGAGGGTGCAGAGAAAGTGATGTCCTCACACACTGCTGCTAGGAGTGTAAAGTACTACAACCATTTTTAAAAAACTGTTGATCTTAAAATATCGAGCTGGAGAGATGTCTCAGTGGTTAAGACACTTGCCTGCAAAGCCTGAGGATCCAGGTTCGATTGCCCAGGACCCATGCATGCCAGATGTACGAGGTGGCTCAAGAGTCTGGAGTTTGTTTGCAGTGGCTGGAGGCCCTTGCGTGCCCATTCTCTCTCTCTCTTTCTATCTGCCTCTTTCTCTCTCTCTCAAATAAATAAATAAGATATTAAAAATATATTAAACTTACCCTACAACTTAGCAACTATACTTAGAATCAACTTAAGAGAAATAAAATCATGTTCATATAAGACATGTGTGTGACTATTTCTAGCATTGTGATTTTTAATATTTCCAAGCTAGAAGTAATTCAAATGCTAACAACTGGTAAATGGTTAAGTAACTGTGATATACTCATCAAAGAAAATGCTATCCAGTTACTAAAATGGGAGAATAGTACTGGTAAATGCTAAAATAGAATAATTCTTAAAAAATGTCCTGCTAAGAAAATGAAGCCAGACAAAAACATCTTACAATCCCATTTCTGTGTGATGTCTATAAGAGACAAATTTAAAGTAAGACAGTAAGTGTTTGCTGAAGGCTTGTGTTGGAGAGGCAACGTTGCAGTCAGGTTCACATTGCTGGTAGGAAACACCCAAACAAGAGCAGCTTTGGGGGAAAAAAAGTTTATTTTGGCTTACAGACTGGAGAGAAAGCTCCATGATGGCAGGGAAAAATGATGGCACGAGCAGATAGATGGTAGACCTCACCTCCTGGCCAACATTGGCAAGAGGAAGCTGGCTATAATGCCCATAAGCCCTCCCTCAACAATACGCTGCCTCCAGGAGGCATTAATTCCCAAATCTCCATCAGCTATGAACCTAGCATTCAGAACACCTTAGTTTATGGGGGACATCTGAATCAAGCCACCACAGGGAAGGAACTGCAAATGGGTGGGAGGGGATTTTAACTATTTATGTGACATCATCATCACAACAGACATCCTGTTCCCTTATGTGAAAGAAAGATTTGTTTTGGGCCAGTCTTGTTATGTAGTCCAGGCTGTCCTTGAACTCTAGATTCTCTAGCCTCAGTCTCAGCGAGCTGGTTTGCCACACTGCCCAGCCGGGAAGGAATATGTAAGAGAAAAGTCCTTGTACCTACAACCAAAAAACACTCCCTGCTCCATTCTCTTCTTTGTTTTCTTTTTCCCCCAGAGTTGGTATATATTTTGGTTCTGCAACCAATCCTCCTTCACTTTTTTTTTTGGCTTTTCAAGGTAGGGTGTCACTCTGGCTCAGGCTGACCTGGAATTCACTCTGTAGTCTCAGGGTAGCCTCGAATTTATGGTGATCCTCCTACCTCTGCCCTCCCGAGTGCTGGGATTAAAGGCGTGTGCCACCACGCCTGGCTTCCTTCACTTTTGTTTACATAGCTCTATCCGATAAATGATAATAGCCGCTCATCTCCAATGTTGCAAACTTGGACATCAGTGGACTCACAGAAAGGCCACATCCTTTTGCTTGGAATTACTGCCTAAAGTGCACCGTGAGAAAGACAAGCAGGGGCCTGCATTGCTTCCTCCCATGAAGGGCATGGGCCAGGTGGATTCTGTACACTGCTGGTTAAGCTGTAGCAAGCTGCACTTCTTTAAAGACAACAGACATTGAGGAAGGACGCTGTTTCTCATGTTCAGTCAGAGCACAGCAGGTCCTAGAACTCAGGGCTCTGGCACTGAACCCCGTCAGGGCTTCTTGGTGCCAGAGTCAATGAAGGTCCCAATAACATTCATTGCTTTTTCATTCTCCTCCAGCAAAGGATAGTGTGGTAGTTTGAATATATGTCCCCCAATATATTCAGTGTTTTTTTTTTAGTTATAGCTTGCATCTGTAATCACCTTGCTAGAGGCAAGGTCACTGGGGGCCCCCGGTCTTAAGGTGTGGTGATGGTTTGAGATTCCATTGTAAAGATATGCAAATGTGCCTAGCAGGAGTTCCTGAAGTGTGCTGTGTGACCTTTTGGCTGTAGTTTTGCTCTGTGTGCTGTGGTGGCTGGTTGGTTTCTCTCTCTCTGCTTGGCCCTGTGGAGAGCAGGCCGCTTCTCTTGCTATTATGGAACTTCCCCTGGATCTGTAAGCTTCAATAAATAATATCCCTTCCTCCATAACTGTGCCCGGTCTGGAAGTTCATCTCAGCGAACCTGAAGCTGTCTGCTATAGTAAAGTGGTACCGAGGAGTGTGGGGTGAGATGAACCTGACCGTGTGGATATTCATCTTTTGGAACTTTTGTTTTGGAGGAATGGGCATGGACTTGGTGCTTGCAACTGAAGATGCCTTCTGGAGTGGTAAGCCAAATAGTATGGACTATTCTGATGAGAGTTTGAGAATGCTAAGTGCAGACAGTATTGAACTTCGAGGCTTGGCTTATGAGCTTTCTAGGGGGAAAGAAAGACGGCAGAGGACTTTGTTGGAACTGGGCTACTGGCATAAGGGATGGCTACGTTCCGCTATCCAGGCCCAGAGAGTTTGATCAAGGTTAAATTTGTAATGGACTGATGTGCTTGGCTAAAGATATCGGACTGAGATTTTAAGATTTTGAGTTGGAAAACCTGAAGCAAGCTAAAAGTAGAGGCACTGAGACTGGTTAAGCTGCTATTGTTGACACATTAGCAATCTTAAGGAAGGTGGAAGGAAGGTGGCCTGACTTGATTTACATTAAAACAATGGAGAGGATGCCTGAGGAAAGACTGTTAAAAATGCAAACTCTTGGAAAGAGCTGACTGGAGAAGGAACCTGCTTTTCAAGGCTATGGTTTATTTTGTCCCTGGATTAAGAATATGGCTGTGTCCTGCACACCTGGTATTAGTTTTGGAAATATGAAAAATGCATAGAATGGTCATGAGTTGCACACGGTTCCAGGAGCTGCTGCTGAGATGCGGCATGAGGCAGGGCATGAAGACCCTCAGGAATAGGCTGCAAGAGCCTTTGGAAGATGGACCGTGGTTTGCATGGAGACCTGAAGATGTTCTGGATATACCAGTACTGTGCAAAAGGGCTACCATGGAGTGCAGTGTTGGCATGGGATGAAAGTTTTCCCTGGAGACTCTGCCCAGCTGAAGGGGCGGAATTGGAAAACCTGGAGACTGTCAGTCTCTGGTTATATTGAACTTGAACTGCAGAAGTTTGATGACGGCTGATGATGGCTGAGTTTGCATTGTTTTAGTCTCTCCTTGCTATTCCTTATACAGTTAAAAATGTTTACTCTGTGCCTTTACATGTTGAAAGTATTTAACTTGTTTGATTTTACAGGACTATCTTAAGTTGGTCAAGACTGTGAGAACCTTTGAAATTGGACTGAGTACAATTTACAATGTGTGATAGTTATAAATCTATTGGGGGCCAGGAGCTAAATATATTGGGGGCCAGGGGCGGAATGTGGTAGTTTGAATATATGTCCCCCAATATATTCAGTGTTTTTTTTTTTTAGTTATAGCTTGCATCTGTAATCACCTTGCTAGAGGCAAGGTCACTGGGGGCCCCCGGTCTTAAGGTGTGGTGATGGTTTGAGATTCCATTGTAAAGATATGCAAATGTGCCTAGCAGGAGTTCCTGAAGTGTGCTGTGTGACCTTTTGGCTGTAGTTTTGCTCTGTGTGCTGTGGTGGCTGGTTGGTTTCTCTCTCTCTGCTTGGCCCTGTGGAGAGCAGGCCGCTTCTCTTGCTATTATGGAACTTCCCCTGGATCTGTAAGCTTCAATAAATAATATCCCTTCCTCCATAACTGTGCCCGGTCTGGAAGTTCATCTCAGCGAACCTGAAGCTGTCTGCTATAGATAGGCATTTAGTGGGTGGTTTCTTGGAACTTGCTTCACAGAAGCTCTGGGCAGCCACAGTGGGACTTGTGCTCACATAGCCTGGGAGAAAAGGCTGTGTCCTGGGTTCTTTGACTCCCTGGACCTAGAATTCAGCCTCGGGGGGATTGAGCTCTGGCAAGAACAATGTCCTCCAGGAAGGTGAACCCTCCTCTGCCCCAGGGGCTGTTGGATCTAGTCAGTCTAAATCAGACACAGCATCTTTGCTTCTCTTCCTGGTGACCTATTCAGAAACAGGCAGGGAACCAACTGCTGGTTGTCGTGTTGTAAGCATATATAAGGGTAGAGAGGAGTGACCAGAGAGATGTGTTTCTATTCTCACAAAAATTTACCAGGAAGGGGCTGGAGAAATGGCTTAGCAGTTAAGGCATTTGCCTGCAAAGCCAAAGGATCCCGGTTCAATTCTCCAGGACCCACGTAAGCCAGATGCACAAGGGGCACACGCATCTGGAGTTCGTTTGCAGTGGCTAGAGGCCCTGGCGTGCCCATTCTCTCTTTTCCTCTCTTCTATCTCTCTCTCTCTCTCTCTCTCTCTCTGCTTGCAAATAAGTAAATAAATTAAAAAAAAATAACCAGGAAGAAAAAGTTTCCCCCCTCTTTTTGGACCCACGATGTTGCGTGAATATGCTTCTTAGAGTATGTTTTACCCAAGCCAGGTTCTGCATATGCATCGGGTAGCAGGTTGCAAGTGAGAAAGTGACGTTTCCTAGGCCTGCGGATCTGGTTTAGCGTCACTTCCACCCATCCCCAAGGGATTCAGACAAGCAGTGCTATTTCTGTAAGGGTCACGAACACTGGGTTTCTGAGGTTGAGCTAGAAGTGTCTGTGCATATGCTTGGCTTAAGAGAGGACAATGCCCTCCCAGGTTTGGGAACCACAACCAGAAGGAAGCGCTGCCCTTCTGGAGGCTTTGGACACTGCTGTCAGCAAAGGCCCTTTCAAAGTTACTAGAGCTGCAGTTAATCTATTGTGATTTATTTAATACCCATAAACCTACAGATTACCCATCCATTCACCCAGAGCCAAAAAAAGAAAAAGTGACTCTTAGGAGGCCTGAGGGTGGAATGAGGACATGGCTGAGCTTACGTTGCCATCCTGTGGCCGAGCTTAAAAAGTACACTTTGCTTAAGGAACTGAGAGGGCCCAGGCTGCAGGGAGGCGACTGTGTGTGCAGTCTGAGAACATGAGCCTTTTGAATTTTACCTGCACTTTCTTTATATGTTAAAATTCTATAAGAAAGATAATATTTAACTGTAATGATTATAGACAAATTTATTTCTGTATGCTAATAAATCATTAGTGACTAATTCTGCTTCAGATTGATATTAATGAGCCATTGAATGAAAAATCAATGAATGACCCCTTTCTTTAACTGATAAAGGTGATGCAGTTGACTGGAGTCATTTAACTGGAAATGAACAAAGTGTCCTCATTTTACATAGGTGAAATCCCAGCACTGCTTGTGGTCACAAACTGAGCCAGGGGATAGGTACATTAAGACTTGTAAGGTTCTGGAAGATCTCAAAGCTTAACATGGGGCTAATGGTCACCAGGTCTTTCTATCTCATAGGACCACACACACAGGTCTTTACATCATTTGAATTTAATTTTTACAATTACTCCAGGAAAGCGTTTATGTCCTTACTTCGTGAATGCGGAGACAAAGTAAGTCGTGGTGGATGTTGCTCTGTGAATCTGAATAGATTCTGAGTATGAACAGGGCTTGTTACTTTTAAAACTTATCCATTCTGTCAGCCTCCACTGGTAGAGTTATCCCTCTCCCTACCTTGTCTTCCTATGTTACATCCAATGCTCCTAGAGCTGGACTGCCAAAACATTCTTGTTAGCGTTTTTACTATGGTTCTCTTTAAAATACGAGTTGATGCAGTTATTTTTTCTCAGAAGCATTTGCATCACAATAGATAAGCAGCCCATGAACACAGAAAGCCTCTGAGGTTTAAAGGAAGCCTGCCACCTAGCAAAAAATATATGGGAGGAATACATTTGAGGGCAGGTAAACAAAGATTTCTTTAAATAACCTAACAAAAACAGCTCTGTCCTTGGCAGCCCAGGGTGTCCAGACAACTGATTGCATATCTAGCATAATTGAAATCCAACTGAATGCAATCATTTGTTTGCTCAGCATTATGGTAGATTTACCACCAGACCAATGCAAATGCCACCTGAGAAGAACTGGAAGTTGACCCTAAGAAAAACAGAGGGCTTTTATTTCCCTGCCCTTATCATTTTCAAAAACAATATCTTAATAATTCAAAAGGAGCCAGAACATTTTAATTGCAATGAACTTGAAGCTTATGCTTCAAATGAATTTGAAGATCAATGGCAGTAAGTGAACATACAATGCTGTGGATTATGTGTAGAATAACACTCATTAATAAGATGCCATGCCAATTACTTTCTCAAGTAACTTGTTAATTCCCACAAAACCATCTACAAGGTAGCATTGAAAGCTGTTTTACAGATGGGGAATCATGTGTGGAAAGCCTTGTTGGCCTGTCCCAGGTTGTACAGATGACAAGGGGTACAGCTGGGATCCAAATGGATTTGGTTCTAGACTCTAAGCTCTTTCTTTAGCCACTGCAAACAGATTCTGGATACATGCGCCACTTTGTGCATCTGGCTTTAACTGGGTCCTGGGGAATCGAACCTGGGTCCTTTGGCAAGTTCCTTAACTGCTAAGCCCTCTCTCCAGCCCCCTTCATTGCGTATAAGAAAATGAAATGGTCACTCTAAGCTCTTTGTTTTCAGGTGTGCCCCCTCCTTCCTCCTTGGTAGACAGGTGAGGAAGGCAGACAGACATAGCATTCCAGTCTCTGCTAGTGTGGGTGTAACCCAGGTTTCCTGCATTATGGGAAGCCCTCTTTCCTCTGCTATCCAATGGTCCCTAGTCCTTTGTCTGAACCCTTGATGGATCTCAAGTTTGAGAATCTTGGGGAATGCCAGAATGTCCCACGGGGTCCCTTAGAAATCCACTATTCCAGACTGAAGCTGGGTCTATCCCTTCCTCTCTTCTTGCAAGTTTATGATACCATTTTCTGCTGTAGTTATTACTTCTGATCAGCTTTACCAAGAAATGTCAACAAAGATGATTCTCTACAAAGACTAACACATGGCTTCGGAATGCTCCCCACTTGAGGTAATAAAGAGAATACAACACAGAGAAAAGAAACAAACTATCAGGACACTCCTTTCCTAGAATTCACAAAGTTGCTTCTTCTCTGGGAACCTCCCTGCCTCTCACTTGAGTCTCAAGTTTTTCATGTCTTCTAGTATGCCAGATCCATAATCCGGACCTCTGGTTCCTGTCCAGGAAACACCATGTCAACTCACATCATACTAACCTCAGGGAGAGTTGTTAAGGCAGCTTGCCCTTACGTTTTAAAAGCAGTCACTTCCTTCAGCATGTTCATTGCCTTTGGTTCTCCTGTTGAGTGTTTCTCCAAGGTGCTTGTGTTTGATTAACATCTGAACAGCTGAAAGAGCTTGCTAAAAATATCTTCTTGGAAAAACACAGAACTTTGCCCCAAATAACATTTCTACCTTGAGCACTATAAGAAAGAAATGTTTAGAACACATGGCTTTTTTGTTTCCGTACCATAGCTCTGTGTTGGCAAATCATGGAACTGCTCTGAGCCTCCACAAGAAGACAGGAAAACATATCCCACAAAGCTGTTATGAGGTTAAAATAAAACAATCAAACACATTCTGTGCGCTATAAAACATTAGATAAATGCAAAATGTTTCTCTTTTGTTTTCAGTTTCTTTGCTCAATGCTTGTGAGGCTGCTGATGAGAGCTCATTAGTTGCCAAGCGTAGGTCTGTTTACATGCAAGTATATTGGGGTAAATATGTGCTAAAAGAACTTTGCATACTTTAATGTATTTCATGTCTTTTGGGTGCCTGTTTTAAAACATATGATTGCATTTAAAAAGTATTTTATTTTTAGCCAGGCATGGTGGTGCATGACTTTAATTCCAGCACTTGGGATTGGCAGAGATAAGAGGATTGCCTTGAGTCCAAGGCCACCCTGAGACTACATAGTGAATTCCAGGTCATCCTGGGCTCAAGTGAGACCCTACCTCAAAAAAAAAAAAAAAAAAAATAATAATAATAATACTTCTATTTATTTGAGATAGAGAGAGAGAAAGAGGGAGGGAAGGAAGGAGGGGAGAGAGAGAGAGAGAGAGGGAGAGACACAGAGAGAATGGGAACGCCTGGGCCTCCAGCTGCTGCAAACAAGCTTCAGACATATGCACCAGATTTTGCATCTGGCTTAAATGGGTCTTGCGAAATTGAACCTTGGTCCTTTGGCTTTGCAGGCAAGTGTATTAACTGCTAAGCCATCTTTCCAGCTCATGATTGTATTTTTGATTGCATGACCTTTCCCTGCTCTTCCTAATGCAGATTTTACTTGTATGCTTCATAAGTGGAAAACAGAGTGACAGAGAGCAGGGGAAAACAAAGATTAGAACTAAGTCTATTACAGATGATATTTAAGTGAAAAATAATATTAATCCCTTGATATGAAATATAGGGTGCTCACTCCACAATTTACAAAGTAAGGGTCTTGGGAACAAAGCTTTGTTGGGCCCAAAAGTCTTTCCTCCTTTTGGAGGACTCTTACTTATTTTCTTCCATGGTGCTGAAGATGCTCCTTTTGATTGTAGCTACTGAGAGAGGAGATGGACAGTTCAAGTGAGGGGAAGAAGAGTTCAGTCAGGTGAGTTATGCCCAGATAAAAGGACTTAAAGTGAAAGAAAGGGAAATTAGAAGAGCCCAGCTTCTAACTACACAAGATTTGTGGTAAAAGCAAGGAAGGGAGATGGAGAGAGTAACTGACATGTTGCCAGCTGAGGTTGGATCTGGTGTGTTTGAGGGAGGAATGGGAAGTCAGCTTTTCCTTAGGGCTATAGGCTAAGTTTGTGACATCCTAAGAACCATGGCTGGGCAGGCTGGAAGCACTTCAGGAATACTATATTTCTGCATAAGACCATGGTTTAAATGTTGCTTCAGGGGCAGAAGAATAGAGGAAGGTAGAGCAGTACATGGAATCTCCCTTCTAAAATCAGTACCTGCTTCTCTTAGAAGGTCCTTTGTAAGCATTTGTTATGAAAACATGCTGCAAGGGAGAGTTGTACTTGGGTATGGTATGGGTGCCCCTCTTGTGTGCTCATCCTCCTAACTTCCTCCTTCAATGAGTAGAAAGGAATAGCTGAGAGATTAACAGAAGTTCTTACCAGAGGGTGTCACTGTGGTGAGCAAAGAGGTTTTATTCTGGATGACAGCAAAGGGACCACATGAACCCAAATCAGGTGAGAGCCATAACGGAATTCCTGGGAACTAAAGATTCACAGAAGTATCCAGAGCTGATATGGGGCAGAGTTGACAGGGATAATTATTAGTCCCTGTCAGGGACGATTAGTCCATTGTGCTGGCTACAGATGGCAGCAGCTTTTGACAAGAGAGACGTGTGCCCCAGAAACCATCACCAAGGACACTGAATACAAGTGTGAAAGTGTGTTATCACCCCACCGACCTAGATGGGGCACCAAGTGATCTTCTGAGTACTGGCCATGTTTTGTTTCTTGATCTGGGTGCTGACTATACACACCTATTTACTTTGTGAAAGTATACCTACCTGTACATTCAGGAATTGTACATGTGCATTATGCATAAAAAACTTAAACACTTATACAAATCACCCCACATATGAAATATAACTCCCCACACGTGCTTTCATATACACAAGTCAGCAAATGGGTGATTATGAGAAGCTAAAAGTCAATTATAAAGAAATAAAAATACATCATTTCACTGCACCTTTAATATTAGTGTGCTTAAAAGTGTAACTTAATTTCACTTGGTTTTGAAAAGTCAAGCAAAAATCAATAAACCTGGAAAACAGTAGTTAACAACCCAAATGTACAATAGCAATGATGTCATAGGAAAACTGAAGCTTAATATTTGATTTTAGAACTCTGATAGATAAAATTCCCTAGATTGGTCTAGGAACCATTGGATATGCCTGCTGTCTTTACAGAGAAATCATTTTTTTTTGGTAGAGTTTTTTTGTATATCTTTGGTAAATCACACATTTTATAAAAGTAAGATTTCAAGAGAGCTGGTTTCTTTCCTCTTCAGAATCCCTCCTCCCACCAGCCACTCTCATTCAAGGTCTGGGATTTGTAACTTACTTCCTAAGTAAGCCCCATTATGCCTAGGCTGAGGGGAAGGAACATCTCCTCCCACCTCAGTCACTACCCTAGTCACATCCCAAGAAAGACCCCTCCCTCCTCTTCTTCCTGAAAACTCTTTAAAAAAACAAACCCTCCCTCCCCTTGCCAGTATTTTGGGCTTAATTCCCTCTTACTTCCAATCCTGCCAGTTTCTCATGTTTAAAAACAAACAAACAAACAAACAAACAAACAAACAAACAAACAAACAAAAACAAAACCCACCTTGGGTCCAAGAAGCCGTTTGTCTCTGGCCCTCTAGCCTAACCCAAACCCAGAAACTGATATTAATATTCTGAGAGGAATTGAGCCTTCTCTAATACTAGCTGGAACTTCCTCCACCACCTGCCCCCCTAAAAAAAAAGCCTAAAATTCTTCCAGGTATAGTGCAATGCACACATAATGATAGCAAAGAGGATGCAGGTTTGGGTTTGACCCTCTCAGCAATCAGAGAACTGGAGGAATTACATGATTCCTTGGGCTGGGCCATGTGATTCTGACTCTGACAATTAGGTTACACTTTGTAGGCTCAGAGCAAAGTCCTATGCAAGATTCCAGTCACTTCAGACAAGCTTCAGAGATCTCTGGAACTTGTACTTCTGACCAATTGGCTACCAGCCCAGCCACCCATCCAGGGGCTCACATGAAAGATCCAAATCCAGAAAGCTAGGTGGCATTCTTATTTCCAAGAATCCTTCTCTTGTCTTCTTGCAGGCAGGAGATTGCTATATTATTTCGTCTTTCCTTCTCTTAAGTACCTTAGGTTCCTTAAGTCCTACAATAAAATCTTTCTAAGCTTACCTCTGGTCTATGCATTTCATTTGTTGAAATTCATAAGACAAGAATCAGGGGGCCAATGACTCAGTGCAAGTTTTGTGGGACTGTGATATTCCAGGACCATAGCTCCTGAGTTACTACTGCTCACCCAAGTGCCAAGAAGAGGCTCCAATATCTTGAATGACACCTTAAATTTATTTATTATAGCCAAATATATCATTGTCTTTAGAAGAATGTGATTACTTTTCTTGTGTATGTAGAACCATCTTTTTCCCCCAAGTTTCTCTCTCTCTCTTTTTCAGAATACCTTCTCATAATACCGTCACTTAAATTCAAGTTACAGCATTGTCATTTTTTTTTTTTTTTTTTTTTTTGAGGTAGGGTCTTGGTCTGGCCCACGCTGACCTGGAATTCACTATATAGTCTCAAGGTGGCCTCTAATTCAAGGTGATCCTCCTACCTCTGCCTCCCGAGTGCTGGGATTAAAGGTGTGCACCACCATACCTGGTTTAAAACATTTTCTTAACAAAACTCAAATTTTTGCTTCATATTGACCCGACAGTCATATGTGTGCTGTATGCCAAGGAACCCCTGCTTCACTTGAGTAGAAGTGTCTGGAAAAGAAACAAAAACTCGGGCTTCTATAAACAATGCTGTAGTCCTTATCCCTTTGTCTAGAGTGTTTTCATAGCTGCTAAACAAAAATGCACAATCTGATAGGCCTGTATTTGAAGAAAGACACTGTGGTAACTACATGGGCTGCCTTCTCACACATAGGGGATGTCCCAGTTGGTTCTACTTTGAAGTTCCTAGGTTAATACTTATGAACTAGGGAAAATTGGTGCTTCTCATGGTCTTTATGTTGTAAGGGCCTTTGTCTGACTTGAACTAAAGGCTTTCTGATCCTCTAGCATTCAGAGTTTGGGTGTGTTTTCCCATTGATCAAACATACATAATAAACACTCCTTTCTCCTAGAGGAGACAAAAGAAAAATGAATGAATACTGGTGAAAGTGATAATTTTAGGTTAAAAAGAATGTTATTGATTTGCTCTGTGCTATTTGAATTATTCATAACATCAAGGCGAGAGCAGAGGTGCTTAGGGATACCACATTTATTGAAAAATCACCATGTTAAAAGTAGGGGGGGGGGACTGAGAGGTAAAGATAAAGGAACTTTCCATTCTCTGATCTTTAATTCAGATGTCCCTTGTAGTCTTTATCAGTCCAGTGAGCCCCGGAGAAAGAAAATAATTAGCATACTCACAGCTCTATTGCTTGGGTGGGTACTTAAAAGGCTATCAATTAGTCTTAAAGCTTTGAGTATTTTTGCTGAGTGTCCACTCCCTACTGTTTTTCCCCACCAGGTAGGGTCTAACTCCAAGAGTGACTTGGCATTCACTCTATAGTCCCCAGATGGCCTCATACTCACAGCAATTCTTCTACCTCTGTCTCCCAAGTGCGCACCACTAAACCAGCCTATCCCTACTTTTTAAAAAGCACCTTTTGTCCTTTCTTTTACTTTGTTTTCTCTTTTTTTACTGCGGATCTTAATGCCCTTTTCTCTCTTACCTTCTCTAGAACTATATTTCAAACAATGAACATATATTTTTTCAAATAATCTATCTTCCTATTCATATTTGAAAACAAGTTTTTTAGTATGATAATACCAAGTTGGGGGGGGAATTAGAATGTGAAGCAACAGGAACTTTTGTATACTTTACAGGGGAATATAGGGTAATATTTTATAAGAGAAATGATATATATTCTACAACTCAATAACTCCTTTTTAATATATCTTAATTATAAAATAGAGCTGATGGTCTTCTTTCTAGAAATCTCAGGAGTAAATGAGTTAATAACTGTTAGACATCTAGACTAATAAAAATTACCTATTACTAATTAGTAGCAGTTGTAGTAACAGTTAATACTGTTGAAGTTTGAATATGATTTGGAACAACTAGCACTTGTGTTGAAGCTTAGCCCCCAAGGTAGTGATAATGAAAGATGTCAGGGCCATTAAGAGACATTTGAAATCTTGGAGGTGTCAACAGAAAAAAAAAATTATAGGGCTGGAGAGATGGCTTAGTGGTTAAGGCACTTACTTGCAAAGCCCAAGGCCTCAGGTTCGATCCCCCAGGACCCACATAAGCCAGATGCACAAGGTGGCACATGCCTCTGGAGTTTGTTTGTACTGGCTAGAGGCCCTGGTGTGCCCATTCTCTCTTTCTCTCTGTCTCTTTCTCTCTCAAATAAATAAAATATTAAAAAAAGAAAACACAGACAGACAGGCCAAATGAATGAATGAGTGCAATAGTAGCATGTCTGCTCTTGGGGAAAACCAACTGCTCTCTAATTGGACTGGAGGCCCGCTCTATGGGAGAGAATATATGCCTGATACTGAAAACCTAATCAAAAGCCTATAGCAGAGGAGGTCATGAGTCTTAGGGGTATAAGCATGCTCTTGTCTAGCTAAATGTATATATTATTCTCACCAAACTGTCCTGAAAGCACTGCACTGAATGTTTATATTTATATATTAATGCTACTCTCACTTTTGGTTAGAGAAGCTTCTCTTTTCAGATGGCAATGACCACTGGGATGACCCCAAAGGCAACACAGTGCTGAGAAGGGATAGAGGAGTATCCAGTACTGAAACATCTCTGTCACACCCTCAGGGTTCACTGTAGAAGAGGTGGCAGAAAGAATGTAAGAACAAAAGGAGGGTAACACTCCTTACAATGCAACTCTCCAGACAGAAATTGGCCTTGATATTCATGACCTCACAGTGCCTAACAATACCTTCACAATACCCTCTTAATAGGAGAAAAAGATGATGACATCAAAATAAAAGAAAGACTAACGGAGAGAGGGAGGGGATATGATAGAGAATGGAATTATGAAGGGGAAAGTGGGGGAGGGCGGAAATATCATGGTTTATTGTCTCTAAGTATAGAAGTTGTCAATAAAACTATTAAAAACACAATTCTTATCTTAAATTTTTCTTTTTAAATATATTTTATTTATTTATTTATTTGAGAGAGAAAAAGGCAGAAAGAGAGGAGGGGGAGAGAGAGAGAATGGGTGTGTCAGCGCCTCCAGCCACTGCAAAAGAACAATAGACACATGTGCCACTTTTTGTATCTGGCAAAAGTGGGTACTGGGAAATTGAACCTGGGTCCTTAGGCTTCACAGACAAGCACATGAATCACTAAGCCATCTTTCCAGCCCCACAATTCATATCTTAAAGAGAATAAGAGATCATTTATTCTGGAGTGTGGTCGTTTGAATATTAATGGCCCCATAGACTCAGGTATTTTTGATTAAGATTAAGCTTCCTACTTAAGTCTCTAGTAGGCAGAGCCCTACTAGAGTGTGTCATTGGAGGCAGATCTTGAGTCCAGCCCTACTAGGTGTGCAGAGAGCCATTTTGAGCTATGGATGTTGGTGCTTCCTGGTGTTTGTTTTCCTCTGTCTGCTATGGATATATGAAGTGAGCCAGCTTCTTTTTGTAATGATGAAGCTTCCCACGGAATCTGAAAGCCTGAAATGAACCTTTCCCTCCCACAAGCTGCTTCTGATTAGGTGTTTATCCCAGCAACAAAAAGGTAACTGCAACATGGAGCCAAATCTGAGTGACCATGACTTGGAAACACAGGTGCACGTTACTCAAAATCCCATGATTCAACACATTAATAATTTCATGAAGATTTTATAGTTACATAACAAAAACATTCATAAAGCAGGGCACATTTAAATACATCAAGGGAAACACTAGGCAGGCGGGAACAGCAAAGCAAGAAAATATCTGATAGGCTTTAATGCTATCTGATGACATCCTTAGCCTTTGGGTTGGTGGAAGCTAGGGGTGTGTTTGTTAGAACATTCCAAATGATATAATATTAAGGGTGACAAAGACACTCTGCTTGGATATATTTTAAAATGGATAATTGAAAATTGTTTAAAACAAACAAATAAAAATATATGGAAACAATAATCTCCAAATTTTGGATTAACTTAACAGGAGAATCTGAAGTCTGAATGAATGAAATTTTCTTGTGGTGATTGGAAATTAAATGAGATGTTCCCTCTATTTAATGATTTTTATGCTTTGTGTTTTAAATGCTATATCTTAAATATTCTCACTGTCATCATGTTCTGAATCTCTAGAACTGTGAGCTAAAGTAAACTTCTTTTCTATATAAATTACCTCATCTCAAGCATTATGACATAGTGACAAAAATGGACTGAAAGAGGAGTATATTTTCTCTTCTTGCTAAGTAGGTAATATATAAAATGGATACATTTTTTATTACAAATAATTATTTTTTATTGACAAAAATTAAACTTCTCATTGAAAAGAAAATAGATTTATTTGGAATATTTTCCCCCCTACCTCCCAATTCCCTTACCCTCAAAAATTAATGATTTAGGCCATTTTAGAAAAGCAAATTATTTGTTCCATTAGTTGAAGTATAAATTTGATGTCATCATCTTTTTCTTTTAATTTAATTAATAAATTTTATTTATTTATTTATTTATTCATTGATTGATTGATTTTCAAGGTAGGGTCTCATTGTAGCCCAGGCTGACCTGAAATTCAGTTGCATTGTCAGGGTGGCCTCAAACTTTGGCAGTGATCCTCCTCTTCTGCCTCCCGGGTCTGGGATTAATGGTCCCTGAGCCTTGGAGGGCGTTTTTTTTTTTTTTCAGTGCTAGAGTCTCTCCTGTAACCTAGGCTATCTCAGCATATGATTTACTTTTCAGTCATCCCAGTGCTGTGGTTATAAATATGTCCATCACAGAAGTGCTTGGATATATTTTAAAATGGATAATTGAAAATTGTTTAAAACAAACAAACAAAAATATATGAAACAACAGATTGTAAGACCCTATAATCCCAGCACTCTTGGAGGCAGAGGCAAGGTCAGGATCAGCTGGTAGTGAGCAGAAACCTTGAGACTAAGACCAGGTCAGCCTGAAAGCTGTGAGAAAAGCTGAAAAACCAAAAAAAAAAAAAAAAAATGGGAAAAAAAAGTCATCATATATATAAAACAGTATATATATATATATATATTTGGAAACAATAATCTCCAAATTTTGGATTATTGTTAACTATTGAGAAGTCTGAAAACAAGACGAGCCTTAAGCCAAATGATTTTGCTTTCTTAAATGAGTTGTTCCCTCTAATGATTTTTATGCTTTGTGTTGTAAATGCTATATCTTAAATATTCTCCCCAAAATAAGTCAAACCACAATGGAAAATTACAATTTAGTGAACCACAACAAAAGTTGACAAATTTTCCATTTGTTGTGGGTGATAAAGACCTGTGCCACCACACCTAGGGACAAGAAAGTAACTGCATGCAATTAGGAGAACACACACTAGAGGGAGTATGGGGCATCTGACCAAAGGTAGCAAATACGGGGATTTTGGAAACAGCTAGAGTTAAGGTAAAGCTTAAATTAACTAAAGTCACATTCTCTTGTCTCAAAGTTGAGCAGAATTGAATGTAAGAGGTCAACATCATGTCTCGACAAAAAGTGGTCCCAGGGTTGGGCCTATCACCAAAATCCAAGCACTAAGGTCGAGGTAAACTTCTGTAGCAACAACCCTTTTATTTGAATGTCTGCAGATGAGCTCAAAGTCCAGGATGCTTCTCAGTGTCAACATGACTTCAGTCCTCTAGGCAAGAGTGTGGCAGTGTGGTGAGAAGCTTCCAGGAGCCAAAACAGTCAGCCTTTCAGTCAACAAGGCAATAAGAACATCAGTCCTATAACTATAAGAAATTAAAGTCAATCAACAACTTAAGATGATCTTGCAAACATTCTTCCCCAGAGTCTCCAGGACAGAATGGTAGCACTGGATTTCAGCATTGTGAGATCATTAGCAACCCGACCACTGACCTGCAGAAACTATGAAACGACAAATGCAAATTTAAAATGGAACCAGCAAAATACTAAAGTGAAGCAGGAAGGGATGTTTCATTCATAATAACTTGGGTTGAGTCAGCAACATTTCCATAGTCTGTGATTTTAGAGAGAACATGGTTTGTTAGTCAACCAACCAAGAGGGTCTTAGGTAGTTTTTTAGCCACAGTGTGTCTTAGAGGGGAGTGTTGCTTGCTGGTAACTAATTTTGCAGCTGGTTTTATCTTTTCCGTGTTGTTCAAGCATGAGGAATATCTTGGCTGAATTTTACTTTGTTCAAGCTAATTATTACTATCTTGAAGTATTGACACTGGATCCTCACAACAATTCCTTGGACTGTTATGTCAGAGTCCCATTTTATAGATGAAAATATTGAGGAACCAGGAAAGGGAAGTTACCTTGGGGAGAAAAGGAGTCATACACAAGCACCAGCTCATGTCATGTGTCTTCTAAACCATGTATACTGCTCAGTGAGCCCTGATTCTCAGCCCAGCAACAAATATTATCTTAGCAAATGGAAATGGAGCTCTTCTTAGGGAAGAAAATAAGTAATCAGCTTTTCTCAGAGATGGGCTGATTGTAATGACCCACATGGAAAAGGTGATTTAGTTGTTCTGTGTAAATGACTACATGCTCACACATATTCCCTGTGTTCACAGGACTGCATACATGTATAAATTCACTTAACTCTTAAGAAAACTCTGGGAGACTGTCAAAATGGCATCTGTATAAACACACCTCACCTGGTACAGAAGGAAAGAGATAGAAAAAATGATCTCAAAATTCATATGGAATGGCAGAAGGCCTCGGATATCCAAGCACATCCTCAGCAAAAGAAACTCCTCTGGAAACATCACCATACCTGATCTAAAGCTATACTACAAAGCCATAGTAATAAAAACAACATGGTACTGGCACAAAAACAGGAATATAGACCAATGGAACAGAATAGAGGACCTGGACTTTGGGTCAAGTAACTACATCTACTTGATATTTGACAAAGGCCCTATCAATGTAGACTGGAAAAAGACAGTATTTTCAACAAATCGTGCTGGACAAACTGGACAACCATATGTAGGAAAATGAAACTTGATCCACACATCTCACCATGCACAAAAATCAAGTCCAAATGAATCAAAGACCTCAATATAAAACTGGAAACTCTGCTACTCCTGGAAGGAAAAATAGGAGGAACCTTCCATGATATAGGAGTGGGAAAAGACTTCTGGAACAAAACACCAGCAGCTCACGAAATTAAACAGTCACTCAACCATTGGGATCTGATGAAGATGAAAAGTTTTTTCACCTACAAATATACAATAACCAAAGCCAACAGATTACCCACAGAATGGGAGAAAATTTTTGCCAGCTATACAACTGACAGAGGCCTAATTTCTAGAATTTACAAAGAACTCCAAAGCCTAAACAATAAAACGTCAAACAACCCACTCACAAAATGGGGCAGAGAACTGCACAGGGAGTTCTCAGAGGAAGAAATACAAATGGTAAACACAGGCTTAAGAAAATGTTCAACATCCCTAATCATCAGGGAAATGCAAATTAAAACAACTATGAGATTCCACCTTACCCCAGTAAGGATAACTAATATTAAAAATCTAATGAAAACAAATGCTGGTGAAGCTGTAGAGAAATAGGAACCCTCTTTCCCTGTTGGTGGGAATGTAAAATGGTACAAGGACTATGGAAAGCAATATGGAGACTCCTGAAAAGAATGACTATAGACCTACCAACAGATCCAGTTATTCCCTTACTGGGCATTTACCCTAAAAGCTCCAAGACTTAGATCAGAGAGATTTGCTCAACCCTATTTATAGCTGCTCAATTCATAATAGCTAAGAGCTGGACTCAACCCAGATGTCCATCATTAGATGAATGGGTAACAAAGATGTGGTATGGAATTCTATTCAGCAGTAAGGAAAAATGACACAATGAAATTTGAAGAAAAATGGTCGAACATGGAACAGATCATTCTCAGTGAGCTCACCCAATCACAGAAAGAAAAGCGTTGCATGGTCTCACTCATCTGTGGCTCCTAACCTGAATCTTCCCAAGATGCTGTCATACCTAATAAGTTTCTTGAGGACCAGACAATAGGGAGGGTGAGACGGGAGGGTAGGGTAAGAGTGGGATGGAGCTTAAGGGTGGGAGGGAGGGTAAAGGTGAGGGGACACAAATAGGGACCCAAATGGCAATGGTACCATAAAAACCTACATTCTGAATAACAGGCTAAAACACTGATCCTTCAGCAGGCCCATAGAGGGAACACCTGAATCACAGGGCCCTGGAGAGGACATCATGAAGACTAATCTTAATCTTTTCCTGTTTCTCTTTCTCTCTCTTTCTCTCCCTCTCCTCTCTATGCTCTCTTTCTCTTTTATGTTACCTATCTTTTTCTTCCTTCATCTTCCTTGGTGCTGATTTGTAACTCCCAGTACCAGCATGCAGTTAACTTTCACAATGAGCTGTTGATCAGAGAGAACTACAAGGTTTCCCAAAAGAAGACTGATTTCTGTAGAGTTCTTGATGACCCACCAAAGGTTAATGATAAGGCCCTACTGCCAAAGACACTATATGCTGTTGGGATGGAACATGGAATGACCTGGTTAGAATCTAGAAGAAGGTCAGTCCCCAGACAGTTAGCTTGTCTAGTGCCATAGGGTGCTACACAAGCAACTGGGAGAAAATGAGCAATATCTGTCCAAACAACTCACAGTCTAAGCTACTCAGCAGTAAACAACCTGACGTGATGCTCAAACAAGTGCAATAGTGGCACACAGCCATGGTGGGTAACCAACTGCTCTTGATTTGGCTAGCAGATCCACTTAGTGAAATGGAACCCATAGCTGGAGCTGGGAAACAAGTCAAAACCATGTCCAAAAAATGAGCCCATTCTCCAATATCAATCTCCCACCAATTGTGGGCTATAAGAGGACCTATGCACATAAAATTCTCTCTAAAATAACAATGTCTATCTCATCTTATCGGGTGCTGACTTCTCTCCCCATTGGAGAATTTGCTTCTCTTTTTCAGATGGACACTGAACCTGAAGGGAGGATCAGCCTATTGCACCTCACCAGGGCCCTAGCTGAAACCATAGAGTAACAGGGGAAATGGGCAAGAGTGCAGCTTTCTTGGTGAACCTGACACCAGAATAATGATGGAGGAGATAAACACAAAGAACATTCAGCTCCTACTAAACCAGATATCCAGAGACACAGAGGCTCCCAAGACCTCATCACTGAAGTAGAACAAAAATGAACGCAACATGGCTCAGGGAAATTCACAGAAGAGGGGACGGAAAGAGTGTTAGAGCCACAAGTTGGGTCATCATGCACAGAGACATTGCCTCTCCCCAATAACTGTTGGCTACCCCCATAATGCACGACCCACATTCCCCAATGAGGAGGGTCCCTTCAGAGGGGGGGGAGGACAGGGAGGAGGCTACCAGAGGCACCAACATGAATGTAAAATTAAAATAAATTTTAAAAAAACATTAAAAAAAGAGAAAACTCTGCAAACAGGGATGATCCACACCTTACAGAGGAACAAAATGTGGCTCACAGATGTACTCTGAGGTCATATACCCTGTCAGGACTGTTTTAGAACCCATATCTCAGAGGTTTGGCTTCAAAGCATGGCTTGCTCTGTTCTTATTGCTGCTTGTATGTTATACAGGAGTACATAAGAATTAAAGGGCATAGGCACCAAGAAATGAATTAGGAACAGAGGTGATGGGATGTTTGAACCTCCCTGCAATGAAACTGAAGGGATTTGAAGCTCAGGTGGCAAATATTCATTTTGAAGTTGTTTGTATTGCTGTGATATAAACATCTCTCTCTCCTTCAGTCTGCCATACACAAATGCCTTGTGTAAATGAGATTTGTTTTGTTAGTAAAGCTGTGGATCGGGAAAATAATATGAATTTCACATTTGGTATAGGAAAGTCACAAAATATATAATGGAAGGTGTATAATTCACAGGAGTTTGAAAATAGAGAGAAATAGAAGGACCCAATTTCAAACTTTCTTTTCTTTCTTTGTAGTGGGGAGTTAGAACTTTCCAGAACATACAAAGCAGAGTTGAGCCAATCTTACCAAGGTCAAAGGAGCTAGATGACTTTATTTGAGCATGGTTGCATATCCATTAAGCAGTTTCAGAGAACACATACCCTGAGGAGTTAATATATTTAAACCAGGAAATGATGTGTCATTAACTATTAATTACTTCTGACACAAAACAGAGTGCCAGGTACATTGCAGTCTCTTAATAAATAAATATTTGCATAAAATAATGAATATGCATTAATGACTAGTTTTTTAAATAACAATAATTAATGGATGAAAGTCAATTACTTTATTTTATTGTGCTTATAGACAGTAAGGAACTCTTTCCCATGCCCACACTATTTCTCTTTTATCTTGTGACTTATGGTATAGGAAATAAATGGTTTTTAATAACCTCTAGCTTATGATGTTGATATTTAAATGCAGGTGTGTGACTAAGATTAAAAAGTATATGGCATCTGCACAACTGAAGTCGATTTGGTGAGATAATGCATCTTGAATACAAAGCACAAAATTTGTCTTGAATAATATTCATCCTTTTCCTTCCTAAATTTTGTGTTACGCAGTTTCCAAAGTTGAAAAATTACAAGTAATGCATAATGACTTTAAAACCCCAATTTTTGAAAATATTAAACTCTTTTCTTTTGACTCAAAAATTTTAAAATATATTATTTATTTATTTTGAGAGAGAGAGAGAGGCAGATAGATAGAGAATGAGCTTACCATGGTCTCTAGGCACTACAAATGAACTCCAGATGCATGCACCGCCTTGTGCATCTGGCTTACATGCGTCCTGGGATATTAACACATATTTTTTATGAACATTTACTTGTTCTGTGAATGTTTATTAGTTCTAAATTTGGGGCCTGTCATGCAGTGTGGACCTTGTTTACAGGTAATTGGCAATGTTATTAATTGCAAATAACAAAATCCATTCTGCTAGCTAAATAAAAAATAAATATACCAAGATATTAGAGGGGGAAATTGCTCAGTGGTTAAAGTGCTTGTTAATGCACAACATTATAGAGAGGGCAAGAGGATTAGCTACAAAGCCCATGCAGTCAGGAATGATCACTAAATGTCATCACTGGCTGCTTGAGGGGAATTCAAAGTTATGCCACCATAATGTCCAGTTTCTCCCAAGGTGCTCTGTGTGTGGTGTTGCTTCCACAGTGCCAGTAACTGCTCCATCTCAAGTAGGTATTCTCCATACAGTCAATCACCCTGAGCAGGAGAGGAGGAGAATGGATGCCACATAGTTTAGAATATACAGTTGGGAGTGATTAGGTCACATGTCCTTGCCTTAGTTATGAAGAAGTCTGGAAAAATTACTATGTGAATTCTGGCATCTACTTGAGGGAGACAGGTGACAGGTGTTGTGTGACTTCTGCTGAGGAGTTGTGAACAAACATGTATTCATTTCAGATCAGGCACTGATGACTAAGCCTAGCCTAGTGATACAATGAGTGTACTGGGGTTACTTCCGGGAGTGGAGGTGAGGCTACCACAGGAGCATGGATGACTCCAAGGCAGCCACATCACGGCAAAGCCCATCCTGGCATGAGTGACGACTCATGAGAGCTGCATCTTGGTGCATCTGCATGACTTGCAGGTAGCTCAGCTGATTGGAGGCGCTCTTCTTCCCGTAATGTTAGTGCCTCTCTTGCCTTGGGGAGGGGCCTTGTGAACCTTGTACATTGTAGGAGCTTGCTGAGATGAGTGAGTTTTGTGCATTTCCTGAGTCTGAGGAAACATCTTAATTCAGAGTGAAAAGGTAAGCTACAGCAGGTTTATAATGTGGCAGATCCTACAAACACAGAGTTCCTCCAGCCATGCTACGTAGCCACACAGTCGCACAGGGGAACAGGCTGAACATATTTCTGGACAAGGAAGGCTCTGCTCTAAAGGATCTTAGCCTGCCTTCTGGTTTTGCATGGTTTTTCTTGGTTTTATCTCTTTTACCCTGAGTCAATATTTCTTTCTACATCTTGTTATAGGGGAAACAAATGCAAGCATTTATTTTTCTGTATGCCAAGATATGATATTCGTTACCATTTGTGAACTTCTAATATGTGCTAAGCTCTATGGAAGAAAGCATTACATACACTTTAGGTTGTCTTCTTTGTGTGTGTGTGTGTGTGTGTGTGTGTGTGTGTGTGTGTGCTGGAAATCAAACCCAGACCTTCTCACATGCTAAACAGACACTGTGCCACAGAGATACACCCCCCTGTCCTCTAACTTATATTTTAATTTTATTTCTTAGAAATCGATGAGATAGAGATTATTCTCCCAGGATTAAGTTTTGTTAACTTTTTAATTTTCTTTTAGAGAGAGAGAGGAGAAAGAGAGAAAGTGTTAGGGAGGGAGGGAAAGAGAGAGAGGCAAGAAAATGGGCACCCCAGGATTAAGTTTTAAAAGTGAATCAACTGATGCTCTAAGAAGTGAAGTGTCTGGCTGGGGTCTGTGGTGGGAGGTGGACTGAGTGAAAGAGCTGAAATGTAGGCTGAGGTCCCCAGCTCTGATGTCCTGCCCGTGGAGCTATCTGTCCCTCGTTAAGTTCATGCATCGTAGTTGGTCAGCAGGCTATGAATTGTCCTCCATGCTGCTTCATTACATATGGTCCACTAGATCCACGCCTCCTTCCTCTATCAAGGGAGTGAAGGAAGTAATTTGAATTCATATGACTTAGGAGAGGTTTTCAAATATGAACAAAATGACAATCACATGAAGACAGCCCTTTGAGAACAAAAACAAAACAACTATTAATCAATAAATGGGCTAATGATCGCAACAGACAATCCTGGAATATAGAAACACAAATGGCCAATAACTGTTTTAAAAGTGTTCAACACCCTCAGCCATCAGACAAATGAAAACTAATACTACTTTGAGATCCTATCTCACCCCAGTCAGGACGGCGTCATCTAGAAAAGAAGCGACAACAAATGCTGGCGAGGGTGTGGGGGAAGGGAACCTTCTCTGGTGCTGGTGGAAGCACAAACTGGAACAGCCACCAAGGAAATCAGAATGAATGTTTTTTTCAGAAAACTAAAAATTGAAAGTGGGGAGATGGCTCAGTGGGTAAAATTCTTGCGAAACAAGCATGTGGACTTGAGTTTGGATCTCCAGGACTGATGGAAAAACGCTGGGCCTGGCAGAACACATCTGTAATCTCAGTGCTGGGCAGACAAAGACGATTATGAGCGCTTTCTGGCTAGCTTGTCTTGCTGACTTGGTGAGCTCTAGGTTCAGTGCAAGACCCTGTCCTCCCAAATATAAAGTGGGCAGTGACTGAAGAAGATACTCAATGTCTGTACATTAATGAACAACAGTATCTGAAAATGAAAAACGAGTTGCCCGCATCAGGGTTATTTTAAGGTGACTCTACACTGAGCAGAAGACCCAATTTACAGCAAACACTATTTCTTCAAGAAGGGATTCAAGGAGTCAGGTGCCTCCACTTCGGGAGGTGTGTGGTCAGAAGAGGATTTGGTCACTCAACAGCAACTCTAAGTAGCTAGCACATGTTCTGTGTCCACTTAATCTCCCGGAATCACTTAAAGTTCACTCTATCAGTATACATTCATGGCACTTATGTTTATTATAAGATTGTGAATTGGATTTCTCAGAAAAAAGTGTCACCTAGACTAAAACTTCTACAAGGCTGGTTGACTCCTGAGAAGTTCTGTGGGCCTGGAGAGTTGCAGTGTTGAGTGTTTGGAACCATATTCTCTTGGATTACCAGCATCTCTTTTACCAGTCATTCATTGCCCCCTCTTGTGTTTGACCTAACACCCTTGTGTTTGGCTACTAGCTTCCACCAAGAGTTTGATCAGGTAGCATTTGAGACCTATAGCAGAGATTTCTCTGCTTTCTTGTAACCTGCCTGTCTGATGTTTCTACCAATATATTTTTAAGTGAGTTCACTTATGACTTTATTTTCTTTAGTTACTATGAAGACTTGAGAGTAACTAAGACTTACTTGGAACATGGTATTTGGGGTAACGTGAAGCTGTGTTCTTCAGGCAATGGCCATTCATATTTGGGTCCAGAATAAACTATCTCTTATTTCCTGTGGGATGAGAGCTATATTTTATTTGCAAGCAGAGAGATACAGACAGATAGAGAAAAAGAGAGAGAGAGATAGTGAGAGACAGAGAGAGAATGGGCATGCCAGGGCCTCTAGCCAGATGCATGTACCACTTTGTGCATCTGGCTTATATGGGTACTGGGGAATTGAACCCAGGTGTTAGGCTTTGCAGGCAAGTGCCTTAACAGCTGAGCCATCTCTCCAATCCGAGAGCTGTGTTTTTAAGTCAACAAATTATTGGTTCATGCCATTGCAAAGGCAAGTCTCACAGTGTCTCCACAAGGTGGAGACCAAGTTAAGTACTTCAAAGTGTAACAATGAACAGACCTTCCACCTGAGAAGGGACACAGCCTCCTATGGAGCTGCTCTGCCCCGCCCCCAGGAACAGTCTGATGAAACTGACAACTAAATCTACACACCTCCTGTTTTTTGACTCTTGATTTACCAAAACTTGTAATACTTTCCATAGGCACATTAGTGAGAAGTCAGGGACCTTATTTATTTATTTTTTCCCTTTTCTATTCCCAGGTTAGCTGAGCTGTAATAAACCTAGTTTCCTTCAGTACCTTTTGGTTTCACAATTCATTCTTTAAGATGTAGTGAGCAATGAAGCCATGAGACTGGTTCTGCAGACTGGTGTCCTCTGGCTACCAAAGCACCAAGAGCAAAACAGGAGAAAATCAAAGGAGAGCCCATACAGTCAGGCAGGAAGAATCCAACACCCTCTCTTCTGGTCTGTTCAGGCTGTCTGCATATCCACACATTGGGAAGGGCCATCTGCTTTCCTCATTTCATCAAATCAAAGGCTAATCTCTTCTGGAAATATTCTTATTGATACAACCAAAAATAATGTTGACTCTGATATCTGAGTACCCCATGGTACAGTCAAGTTGATATCACATTTGCTAAGGCTGCAGCCCATCATGAAGTTGTGACTTTAAATTTTATCTTTCAATGTGGATAATGGGGGTAATTTTATTTTAAATTTATCTATCACACTTACATTACGGATAAATTTTTCCTACAAATTAGTATCAGCAGCACCACTATATTACTGTGTTTTTATCCATTCACATTTACATATTACTATGATGTACACTCACTTTCACTAGAGTTGTTGGTTTTGAGAACATTAGCTAAGTCTGGCTCTGTATAAATTCCCACACATTTTTTTTTTTAATTCAAAGATACTTTTACTTCCCAAAAGGCTACTGATGATTTTTATCTTGGAAAGGCAAATTGCTATTTAAAAATAATGTTTGAGAAAAGAAACATAAAGTTAACTTACAAAACTATTTTTCCTTGCACAGAGCCCATTTGGTGTATTTATGGAGACACTCCAACTGTGTTCCAGTGAATATGCAAAGCATGACCACAGAGCTCTTGGGTTTATATAGAGGAGAAATGGAAGTTCCTGCAGGCTCATACTCTTGCATCCCAAGGGCTGATCTGATTGTCTTGCTTGGTGTTTTGGCATCTATGTAAACAGTTATTTCTCTACCTGTAGCCAAATGTATATTTTCTGTTCTCTTTACAAGGAGGCACTTCACAAATTTCTCATGTCTATTTCTAGCCACTCTCAGCTCATTTGCTCAGGGTGGACACAAATATTTTTAGCTTTGAGTGAATAGAGCATTTCTCTCTTTATGTGCGGATGCTTTCCACCCCCTTTCCTATATCTCAGTAAGGGCTTTGTGTCACCCAAAGGCTGGCAATATTTGTCTGACATTATGTTCTTGGCCTATGTATAACCTGCCAATATCCAACTTGGCTGTTCGTGCAGGATTCATTTCATTCCTTTCTGGCACTTGGACACTCTAGGCTCTTTCAGCTCGCCTGAACATCCACACAGAATGCCACAACCTTTCAACCAGGCTCTTCTGAGACACTGGAAACCTCGGAGTGTCAGAGAGGCAGAGAGGACAGAGCTGAAATGAAGCAGGGCTCATTAGTAGCAGCTCTCCTCAGGGCCCTCTGCACAGAGAAGCAGGGCAGGATCAGAATTGAGTCAAGCCCCAAATTATTTCTGAGCCTTGCTACTGGCAGAAAAGTCCCACACCTGACCCCAAGCATAAGCCTGCAAATTGACCTGCAGAGCTCTATTCTGTGGTTCGAGAGAGACAAAACTGTGCAATTAAGGCTGGGCCAGGTATTCAATTAGCCTGTTGCTTTTCTAGAGACCAGGTTTCTCTGGAGTGAAAGGATGTTCTCTGAGGCCACAGAGGGCAGCCAAGTTTGATTGCGCCACGCAGATGGAAAGGCTACTGTTTGAACATCGAGAAAAGACACACACACACAGATCAAGAAAGAATGTGTTATTTTCAGACAATCGTTAAATGATTTCCAGTAGTTCACATCATTATTCCAGGTTGTGAAGGTAGACCCTTTTTCCTTATGGATGGGGTAGAGAGCAGTGATGTAAAGATCAGTAATTGGAAATCTCATACATTCACTCATTCATCTAGTAAGGATTGATTGAGGGCATGCTATGTGCTAGGAACTCTTGTAGGCATATCATTTCTTTCTCACATGAGCAAACTAAAGATTTGGTCCTCTAGCTTCTGCATTTTGGCCATAGGTCTATAAAGGCATGCTGAGAAGGAAATCCCACAGCTTTAAGTCCTCAGTGCTGCAGTGAAGCAGGGTCATATCTGCTTGGCTCGTCCTGCAGAATTCATTGATGTTCTGCACGGCAACATCAGGCTTGCTGACTAGGGGCTCATAGCCATTCCAGGCAGGGTGGATGAGGGCTCCTTTCCACACGGTCTTGACCACTTTTTACTGCCCATTCCTTACATAGATAAATCTGTTTCTGTGTAATATTAAAACAGCCCATTTTTGGGCTGACCCTTGTCTGACCACTGCCTGAAGGCCAAAACTGATTCTGAATCATTCTTTTTTTGGGGGGGAAGATATTTTCTTTTCTTTTTTTAAAAGTTTTTTCTTTATTAGTTATGTACATATTAGTTATGTACATAGTATGTAAGCAGCACATGTTGGTACCATCCTTAGCCTCTTCCCTGTCCTCCCCCCTTCGAAGGGACCTTCCTTATTGGGGATGTCAGTTATCTCCATGTGGATACAAAGATACATAAAAAGAAATAACTAACATTGTCCCATTTTCAATAGCAACAAAGAAAATAAAATACCTCGGGATAACATTAACCAAGGAAGTGAAAGACCTATACAATGAAAACGTAAAAACACTCAAGAAAGAAATTGAGGAGGTCCTACAAAAATGGAAAGACCTCCCATGCTCCTGGATAGGTAGAATTAACATTGTGAAAATAAATGGCAATCTTACCAAAAGCACTATATAGATCAATGCAATGTTGATAAAAATCCCAACTTCTTTCTTCACTAAGATAGAAAAAACTATCTCAAAATTCACATGGAAAGGCAGAAGGCCTCAGATATTCAAGTATATCCTCAGCAAAAGAAACACCTGTAGAGGCATCACTATACCTGATCTAAAGCTATACTACAAAGCCATCGTAATAAAATCAACATGGTAGTGACATAAAAACAGGAATATAGACCAATGGAACAGAATAGAAGACCGGGACTTTGGGTCAAGTAACTACAGCTACTTGATATTTGACAAAGGCCCTACCAATGCATAATGGAAAAAAGACAGCATCTTCAACAAATGGTGCTGGACAAACTGGACAACCATATGTAGGAAAATGAAACTTGATCCACACTTCTCACCATGCACAAAAATCAAGTCCAGATGGATCCAAGACCTTAATATAAAACCAGAAACTCTGCTACTACTGGAAAAAAAATGGGAGGAACCTTCCACTACATAGGAGTGGGAAAAGACGTCCTGAACAAAACCCCAGCAGCTCACGAAATTAAACAATCACTCAACCATTGGGATCTCATGAAGCTGAAAGGCTTTTTCACCTACAAATATGCTATAACCAAAGCCAGCAGATTACCCACAGAATGGGAGAAAATTGTCACCAGCTATACAACTGACAGAGGCCTAATTTCTAGAATCTGCAAAGCCTAAACAATAAATCATCAAACAACCCACTCACAAAATGGGGCAGAGAGCTGCACAGGGAGTTCTCAGAGGAATAAATACAAATAGTAAACACACATTTAAGAAAATGTTCAACATCCCTAATCATCAGGGAAATGCAAATTAAAACAACTACGAGATTCCACTTTACCCCAGTAAGGATGGCTAACATTAAAAAAAAATGAAAACAAATGCTGGCGAGGCTGTGGAGAAATAGGAATAAGCTTTCACTGTTGGTGGGAATGTAAAATGGTTCAACCATTATGGAAAGCCATATGGAGACTCCTGAGAAGGATGACCATAGACCTACCGACAGATCCAGTTATTCCCTTACTGGGCATTTACCCCCTAAAGGCTCCAAGCCTCAGATCAGAGACATTTGCTCAACCATGTTTATAGCTGCTCAATTCATAATAGCAAAGAGCTGGACTCAACCCAGATGTCCATCATTAGATGGATAGATAACAAAGATGTGGTATATCTATACTATGGAATTCTACATAGCAGTAAGGAAAGATGAAATAATGAAATTCAAAAAAAAATAGTCAAACATGAAACAGAGCATCCTCAGTGAGCTCATCCAATCACAAAAAGATAGTTGTCACATGGTCTCGTTTATCTGTCTCTCCTAACCTGAGTCCACCTGAGGTACTGCCAAATCTAATAACTCTGAGGACCAGACAATAGGAAGGGTGGGATGAGGGGAGGGTAAGGGTAGGAGGGAGCAAGAGGGTGGGAGGGAGGACAAGGGTGGGGGGATACAAATAGGGACCCAAAAGGAAATGATACTATAAAACACTTTATTCTGAACAACAGGTACTTCTACTTTCAAGGCACGATCACTTTCTGCTTTTCAAAAAGTGTAACTCCTCTGATCACTCATTCCTTATTTCTCTCTGTTGTAGGAACCAACTAGCTAATTTCTGAGCAAGTGGTTCATTGAGAGATGCACAGAACTTGTGAGACCCTAGGGAAGATGGACACTGGGAGACACCATGCAAATGCAATGTGATCAGGAGGTTGTCGTGAGACTGAACACTTTCTTGGTTTAGTGTGTTTTGTCTCCATTCTCTAAGGTCCATGTTACAGGCTAGGATTATCTGTCTGGCCCAGCTGAATCTCTTGTTTCAAGTGAATGGTTGTAGAACAGGAAGCAGAGCTGTGTTCATATCCTGTCTTAATCTGGGATCACTGAAAAGCAGACATGAGACAAGAATCCAGGTAAAGGTAGGATATTTGAGAGGTGACTCCAGGAAAAGCCAGAAAGACACTGGTCAAACAAGACAGACGATAGAAGGAAGCTGGTAACAAGTGCCTAACCAAACCAGAAGCCACACCAGGCACCTGCAGCTTAATCCTCTGGGAGTACTCGAGCCCATGTGTAGAATCCATGCCACACTGTATTTTATTTAAGGGCAATGGAGGTAGGGCTTATATTTACAAGCTCTTCTCAGCCAGGGATTATCAGGTGCTGGGTGGGAGGGAGGAGGTGATGGCAATCAATCTTCAGGCTGGGGAGATGGCTTAGCAGGTAAAGATGCTTCCTTACAAAGGCCCAGGTTGGATTCTCCAGTGCTCATGTAAAGTCAGATGCACAAAGTGGCACATGCATCTGTAATTTGTTTGCAGGGACATATTTTCTCTCTCTAAAAATAAATCAAAATATTAAGAACAGAACTTCCTGTATGCCACAATTCAGAGTGATCTCAGAAAGGGAACCAGAGACTTGCAGCCAGAAGCAAAGTAGTTTTACAATAATATGGTGCATTAGTTTCCTATGAATGTGAGTTATTTTTCTATTAATTTCCTAATTACTACAAACTTAATGGCCCAACACAAATTCTTGTATAGTCGGGAGGTCACGAGTCTCAAACAAATGTGGTAAAAATCGACACTCTGGGAGGTTCTAGGAGAGATTTATTTCCTTGGCTTTGCCAGCTGCTAGAGGCCACTTACCATTCATTGGCTCATGGCACTTTCTGCCATCTTCAAAGCCAGCAAAGTAGTATTTACCTTGACTGCTACCCTCAAATCTTATCATCACATGACCTTCTCTCCTTCTGACTCTCGGACTCCCTTTGGCTCATTTTTATCAAGTCCTTTCTTCCTCTCTCTCTCTCTGTCTCTCTCAGATCACATGTGCCATAGAACATGTAGATGGTAAAGAATAAACTCAGGTGTTACTCCTCATCTTTCACCTTGACTGTGTAGGGTCTTTTGCTTGTTTATTGCTAGGTATGCTAGGCTAGCTAACAAGAGAGTTTCTAGGTATTCTCCTGTATCTGTACTGGGGATTACAGATGCTCCTGCTACCTCATCCTGCTTTACATGGGCTCTGAACACAAGGTCTCATGCTTGTTAAGCAAGCACTTTAACTATACAACCATCTCCACAGCTTTATAAAGACCTATATGATGACATTTTGCCCCCAGGTAATGCAGAGGAATCGTTCCATGTCAAAATCCTTAACTTCATCACGCCTGCAAGGTCCCTATTTAAGGCAACGTATACATAGCTCTAGTGACTGGGATCTTTGGAGGATTTCATTTAGCCTTCTGCATAGGAAAGTTCTGAGGCTTGCCACACTTTATCTTTGATAGAACTAGGGAGACAGGACCTTAGGCACTGAATAGGTTCTATGACTAAGTTATAGAACAAGTTGGTCTTCTTGTTCTTTGTATTTAGTGAAAAAAAAAAAACACCAGATTAGGACAAATACAAAGCTCTATGTAGCTGATACCAGCGTTTGAAATAACTGGAGACCCAGTCCCTAGCACCCATGCGAGTCCCACTGAAGGTCTCACAGGATTCTCACAGTGATTCCCACTTGGCTGAGGGTGAGTTGAATGCCCATACCCTTTTCTCCTTGCCAAGAGCACATGCCAATAAGAGTTTATTTATACCCTCTTCAACTACTGCCTTCAAACTCATGACTCTCACATCACGTACCAGGCTTGTAGCCCCTAAATATTTGCTGTGAGATGGAGGATGCGAGTAACGAAGCTCTGTGTGTACATGCATGTGAGTATATGTGTCCTCAGTTCAGCTTGTCTGACATCACATTGAGCCTTGTGTATAAATCCCGAGGGAGAGTCTTTAATCAGAAGTGCAAGGCATTATAATTTATTTGGGGTCAACCCTGGGCCAACACAATGAATCTTCTCCAATGCTGCTGATGTGTGGACTGCTTAAGGTGGGAAGGTGCAGCCAAGAACCTTACCACTTGACCTGCCCTGGACTATAGGACAGTTCCAGCTCCCAGCCTGAGACAAGAGCAGAATAGGTTTGGAAGAAAATGCTAACACTATGTTGGCTGCTGACAGTTCTCTCTCTGAAAGGCTGGTGTTTCCAGAATGGCCAAGTTTCAGCTGCAAGGCAAAAATGTTCGTCTAGGTTACCCTGGAACAAATTAAAGGAATCATTTCCCCAGATGGCTGTACTTGATAGAGTTTTCACAGTCTGGAGAAGTGAAATCTGCATGCCTGCACCAGTTTTGACATCAGGAAACTAAGCCTCTCTCAACTTTCCACATCATACCACCTCTCTGCCTCCACACAGATCACTGTAAACCATTCCCTATCCTGTCCCAGGCAGTCCTTTTCCTACTTAGGGAGGTCAATCAAGTATGCCTAAGTAAGTGTGTGTTTGTTTATAGACAGGAAGCTGTGATTTCCACACAACATATTTTTTGCTAAGGATCGTTTCTTCTAAATATAACATTCTTTTTTTGTTTGTTTGTTTTTGTTTTTTGTTTTTTGTTTTTTTGAGATAGGGTTTCACTCGAATCCAGGCTGACCTGGAATTCAATCTGTATTCTCAGGGTGGCCTTGAACTCATGGTGATCCTCCAACCTCTGCCTCCTGTGTGCTGGGATTAAAGGCATGTGCCACCACGCCTAGCTCTAAATATAACATTCTTGATGAGGAGGGAATCTTAATCCTCCTTTTATATATATTTTAAAAATATTTTTATTTATTTGCAAGGAGAGAGAGAGAGAGAGAGAGGATGGGTATGCCAGGGCCTCCAGCCATTGCAAACAAACTCCAGACACATGCACCACTTTGTGCATCTGGCTTTAAGTGGATACTGGGGAATATAATCTGGGTTGTTAGGCTTTGCAGGAAAACACCTTAACCACTGAGCAATCTCTCCAGTCCAACCCCCCTTTTTTCTGCCACCTCCTCTGAAAAAACAAATTAACCACAGTTCTACCTGATTTTTTTTTTTTTTTTTTGGTGTGGTCCCTCTTGTATATGATTATCTGGGGAAACTTGAGGAATAACCAGTTGAAACCAGAAGGCATTTTTCTAGATGTATTTTCTATGTGATTATATTTTAGTTTTGTTGTTATTCTTGCTGGTGTTCCCATGGTACCTCAGAAAGCAGCTAGGACTTCTTTACATTTTCATGTTTTCTCTATTTGTCTAACTAATGGAAAACTAAAGAGGAGTATTCAAGTCTTTTCCCAATGCCATATATTCAGCTGGGAATAGAAAATGGGTGTCAATCAAAACCCCTCCTCTGCTAATTTTCAAAGCTGGTTTTGGAATCAAGACAGGTGACTTGACAGGGAACAGACTGCATTACTACCCAAGAATGTTCACTTCTCTGTCTTGAAGAACTATAGGTAGAGTTGTAAGTGTGAGATGGTCTTGTGTGTAGTCCCCTGGCCACTGGATGGCTCTGGCAGATAATCCTGAGGTCTCTGAAAGCTGTCTCCAATCTCCACAGGGGTGAGGTCAGCAAGAGCACATGCATCTGAAATTTTACCACTTACTGAGTTGGTGAAAACTTAAGAGCTGCTGAATGCTTTGCAGTTTGAAACCCCACAGAGCGAGATGGAGCTCTCTGAAGGATGCAGCAGGCAGAGGGAGGCTAGAGCATGGCCAGTACATATATGGCAGTTCTCAGGAATCAAAGTAGGTGGCTGACAGCTCTGCCCCTGTGATGGCTCCCCACTACCCAGGGAGTAAAGCGTAAGTCCTTAGCCAAAGCCAAGGACGTGCAACTTTTTCTGTTAGATTTATGCCCTTCAACAGTCTAATTCCTAAGAATATTTCACTACTAATGTGTTTTTAACACTGAGGGAACCTCTCGGTTAGCCTGTGCCTTTGGTTCAGAAGGTCACCGAGCTTGTCAGATTCTTTTATTCTCTGATGAAGGGCAGTTTTTGAAAGCAAGCATGACACTACGTGTGAAGGGCAGAAATAGTACATGATTGAATGATCTGGCAACTCTCCAGATCATTTCCCTTGTAACTGAAAATGCACAGATCCCTTCTCCAGAATTTCCTTTCTACCCTCATATAGTTCTACAGTAGGAATTGTGGTTTTGGAGACTTTGACTTGGAAAATTTTTATATTTTAGACTTTAATCTTTCAAGATTATGACTACCAGGAGTTTGATCTTTATGTATTTTAGACTTCAGAGATATTAGACACTAAGGGCTTTGGTCTTTGAGGATTTTAACTTTTTGGACGATGTGATTTTTGGATTGTCTTTCAAGATGTGGTTTTCACCATGCTCACAAAACTACCCCTGTACAATTCTGGTTCTTAACAACTATCACACTAAAATTGCTTAGTAAATCGCCATCTTGTCTACTTGTGTCTAGCTCTAAAGATGAACAATCCATGCGTTTCCATGAACAGCTCTATCCCCCAAGGTCCACTGAGTTACTGATGCATGGCTGTGGAGCAATCATTGTTGGAAGAATGAATACAACCAACTAACTTCTGCAGTTGATTTGGGATATTTGGCAAATGTCTACAGTCAGAAGACTATGTAGAAGCTCAGATTGTTTGTCCAGATCAGTCTGTAACTCTGTAAAGAGGGACTTTGCTCCTATAGTCCCTTGCTTTGCGCCCATGCCCGGGAGAACATAATTTAATGTGCCTGAAAAGACCACAAATGTTAGAATTTTAGTTGTTGTATGCAAGAACATGAAGCAGAGACGGCCACCACCTGTGTTTACATGTGGGTTCTACCATGTGGAGGTGAGCCTTAGTTCCTTCCTTTTTTCTTGGGACAGAACTAATTTTCTTTTTGTGTTTTCGAACTAAGAGTACAGGCTCATTAGGTAATGTTGTTTGCAGATATGTTAGCTGCTAACTACTAACAGCATCCAGTGATGGTTTATATGCTGCTGCCTTCACCTTTGTTCATGTTGCTGGCTCCTAACTCAGACTCAAAGCTCTGAAACAGGGACACAGCGGCCCTGTGTAGTGATCTCCCAACAGTCCCAGGGGGGCCAAAGGCAGGTCTATGGCACACAGGCTCCATTAGATGGCTGTGTTATATTCTCTTTCCACTAACAGATGTTTCTTTTCCCATGAACCATGGGCTTTGCTGCTGTCTGGCCAGCCTCTCTCATATGTTTAGAAAGCCAGAACGAAGCTTTCCACCTTAGATCTGTAGGGAACACTGTGTTGTTCTGGTTTTACCACTTCTCTGTCAGGAATTTGAAGATGTGCTGGAACTTTGCTTGGCTGGTTTCAAATTCCTGATTCTCCTGCCTCTACCTCTTCAGTAACTGCCTACCAGTGTGAGCCGGCATAACCAGCTGGAACTTTCTTTTGGAACACAGCTGCGTAGAGCTTGTTGGCTTCCAGACTACAAGTAAACACTATGGTTTGATGCAAATTGTCAGGAAACCTGGTTTTTGTGTCATCTCTTATGCTAATTGGAGATGATAGTAGGTTCTATAGTTCTACCTTCTCTCCCCACAGGTCCTGATTTATGAGAGATGGAATTCTCTTTCCTTTCCACTGGCTTTGGACTTACTCAGCTGACTTGCTTTAGCAAATGGAAAGGGACAAGACCGGAAGCAAGTTCCAAGCTGAGGTTCCAAGTTACCTCTGCTCATTGCTCTTCTGCTTTGGCCTGAGATACAAAAACTTGCCCTGGGTGATGTGGTAGTTTCCAGGCAAGACAAGTCTCACAGGACTACTACTGTCCAATAAGCAGACTTATGAACAAGAAGTAAGTGTGTGCTTTTGCAAGTCACTGAGTCTTGAGATCTTCAGCCAGCATTTTACCCATATCAGTATTACTGAATTCAGTAGTTGAAAAGTTATGACCTTTGGACCAGTCACATGGCCTTGCTTTTTTATGTTTCTTATTTTGTGATATGTACATCTATGGATTGGAATGTTTCCTCCAGTTTTATTTGGTTTTTTTCTCAGTAAGTAGTTTGCTCTTTTTAGAAATATTTTATTTATCTATTTGAGAGAGAGAGGAGAGAAAAAGGCAGACAGAGAGAGAAGAGAGAGAATGGGCATACCAGGGCCTCTAGCCACTGCACACAAACTCCAGATGCATATGCCACTTTGTGCAATACACTGTGTATTGGGGAATGGAACTTAGGTCCTTTGGCTGTGTAGGCAGACTCCTTAACTGCTAAGCCATCTCTCCAGCTCAAGTAGTCTACTCTTAAGGGCCCAATCCCTAATACCACTCAGAGAGGAGGAAAAAAATTTCCAAGAGCATCAAACCATATAGGATACAGAAATACACTTGAAACCATTAAAACCCACTATATATCACCAGTGACCATAAAGTAGAAAATGGCAAAACTAGTATAGAGGTGCTGTGAAATTAAAATTTATTTATGATAAATGTGGACTTAATCAATGAGTGAGATACATGAATGGGGCAGGAAATGAACAAAACAGAGAAGCAAGGTTAAATAAAGAAAAAAGAAGAGGAGTGGAGAAGGATGACATAAAAGGGAAAAGACCAAGAGATTAGAAAAAACATTAAAAATGAAAGAAAAAATACCATAAAATGATCCAATAATGAATGTTTGTAACCAAAATTATTTAAATGTAGGAAGGGAATATGAAGATGAAAACATAAAAGCATTTTTTTAAAAAAACAAAAACAAAAAACAGAAACAATTTAAAAAGGTCAAAACACTTTTGGATGAAACTTCTGCTTTCACTGTCTCCTAGGGAGCCGTGTTCTGTGCTCTGATTGGCTTCTTCTTTTCAGTGTGTCACCCTCCTGTTTCCCTGCACTTTTCAGTTGTCCTATTACATCTTTTATGAATGCATGAACCTCTTTTCTTCCCTTCTTTGCAATAGATTCTATTTTTTCTTACCCTAACACTTCCCCTTTGCTGGGTTATTATAAGTGGCTTCCAGGTCACCATCTAGCCTGGAAGTTTATTTCAGGAAAATTTCAAAGTATTTTATGTTTACTCTTCCTGACACTCTTCATTCATTGCTATTGATCTAAGCTTCTGTCTGATATTTTCCTTCAGGTTCCTGTCTATATAGGCTCCTCCTCTTCCCAGTCCTCTGCTGGGGATAAATCAGCTCTGAGTCTTAGCTCTTCTGTAAAGAGCTTGCTACTTTCTGACAGGTTTAAACTTGATTTTAGAGGTCTTCTTTGTTGGTTTCTTAGGGTGGGAGTGACAGTGTCTGGTAAATTTCTTCATTGAAAACATGAATCTGTGATTCCTTTTTTTTTAAAAAAGAACAGTTTAGTTTCCATTTACTGAAAAATAAAGATTTTTAAGAAGCCCTTCCAGAAGTTCAGCATCAAAACTATAGAGAAATATTGAGATATTTTTCTCTCAATGACTTCTTGAGGGAAAGTTTGCATCTTTAGCATGGTCCCGAATATCCCAATTTTACATGATTTTATTATGCTTGGCATTTAAATCTCTTGTTGTTCATTAATTTTGATATTTTAAAATCATTTCTTTACTAGTTGAATCCTCAGCCTTTGCATGTTTAAGGGGCTGATCTCTGCTTTCATGTGTGGTAGTTCTCCCCTTTCCTCCCTCCTATCCTTGAAATGCTTTTCCATCTTTATTTACAGACTAGTCTCTCTCCCTTCTCTAGAAGGCCTCCCAAAACATTGCCTTCCTTCACCCTCCATTCCAAATTCAAACAGACACATACAGTGAACATACGGCAGAAAAGGATGTTTATGCCTCATTATTCAACTGTTTTTGGTTTCAACTAAGCATGTATATTCCAGGATAACCTTACTTCTGTGAAGGGCTGGTGTTCATTTAGTTGGTCAGTATGTGTACAATGTTAGATTTTAAACATTTGGCAACACCAGAAAAATCAGTTCAACAGAAAAAAATAGTACATTACATGATATTTAGCTTATAGTACAAATTGAAATAATTGCTGAATAAATTAAGGATTTTCAGGCTAGTACAGACTCTATAGCTGCCAGGCTCTGTCATTTACTGAGGCTCAAAGAATAGACATGAACATGTTTCCATTCCTCATAGTTGTTCTGGTCATTGGTGTGGACACATGTTGCATTCACATGTTCTTCAGATGCATTTACTACACACCCTAGCCTTTTCTTTTTGAATTTCTTTCTTGATTATGAGAAACAGGAGCCTATAGGTAAATAATCCTCTCTCCTTCAGGTAGATAATTTTCTGGACACATTTGACACAATCTGTCATGGGACTCCTTCCCAACAGGTTTTCTGAGGTGAGTTGTCTACTGTGTTGACTGGCTCAATAATTATCCATTGGGTTGCCTTTTTTTTTTTTTTTTTTTAAATTCTTTCTTCTTTCTAGTCTCTACTCCTATTTCCTAGGATCACCTTCACAAACACATTTCCTAAGTGCAAGCTTTATGTTTAAACCATATAAATAGAATAAACTTCAAATAAATAATAAAAGTATATTGGCTCCATAGTCATCAGGACCATGGAAAAGGAAAAAGATCTGAGGATCTGATTACCAAAAAAATTATACTTGAACTTTTCTTTAAGAATGAATGAAGTCATTCAGACAGCCAAGATGGATGCAGACATTCAACACTGAGAGGAGAGTATAGAAAATCAAGGATGGTGGCTGGTCTTCAATCATCCTACCTCTCAGTACTTATTTAGGGCCCTTTTGCTCCCACATTGTAATCCGTGTGACCAGCTGACAGGGTTAGTTGGTTGTCTTTTCCAAGACTGAGGTATACAGGACTTGAGCATCTATCACATGCTGTGCTCACTCCTCTTGGGTCACTTACTATAGGGAAATCAGCTACATGTCACAGGACACTCAACCCATCTATAGTGAGGTCTTCATAGGAACAACTATTTTAGATGACATTTGGAACTGATGTTCCAATAGTTAGTGTGGAGCTGGGGCCTATGAACAACCACATGAGTGAACTTGGAAGTAGATCCTCAAGTCCCAGTTGACCACCCAGATTGACTTCAATCTTATGAGGAAACTGGAGGCACAGTCACCCAGCTGGGCTGCTTATGGATTTCTGATCCCCAGAAGTTGTGTGAAATGATAAAGCATGGGGATAAGTTGTTATGCATAAATAAATAACCAATGTAGAAAGGCATCATGATGCACCCTGGAACTGAAAGTAGATGACTTGTGCACGTTCAGCTAAAAAATGATGACTTCATCATCATTTAGGTCAATGTTGCAGAGATTAAATTCACTGTCTTTGGTGACGGATGACTCAGGTAAGTACTAAATTTATAACTTTGGGATCTTGGAGAATTTACTTGACTTCTAAACTTTATTTTTTCTCATTAGTAATGCGAGGTGAGAATTCATATATCTCAGAGAATTAAGAGTTATATGGCATGTTGCATGCAACATTTTATTATGATTCCTATACATGATAGCAGCTCAATAAATCTTAATTGTTATCCTTATGAAATGGTCTAATACCTTGGTACCAAGATAGTTTATAAAAAGATTAAGATTGCAACCTCCCCTTTTCTGATTTATTTGTAGGCACTGCTAACCATTTTTAAGTATAATTCCAATGAAAACTTTCCCCTCTTATTAATCAGCTTAGTCCAGGAGTCTAAGAATGAAAAAAGTGTGAAGGGATAGCCAATGCCTTTAATTAGTAACCACTAGTACATTTTCCCAACGTGCCAGCAAAAAGGTTGAAAGTAATCTGCTAGTGAAAGGTTAATTAACTCAATCTTTTATAATTCAGAACAGGCTGGGCTGTGCTTCAAAACACTTCATTTTGGGCAAAGAGCCTTATGTTCAAAAGGAAGGAAAGAAACTCAGTCCAAACTCTGCTGAGAACAAACAAACAAGAAAGCCAAGAAGACAAACAACTCACACAGCTTCATTTCTTCCTCAAGAGCTACCCACTCTCAAGGCAGAGGCTGGTGCTGGGATCATCCAGTTCCAGACAGAGGTGGTTAACTCATTGAAACTCAGGGTGGGCAGAGCAGGTTGGAGGTAGTCAACTGTGCCAAGGGAAGTTGAAAGTCACATATCTTTAGATGACATCTACTTATACACGTGTTTGTCTTTATCCTCTGACCTCTTGTGATCACTCTGAAACCTTTGTGGTTGGTGGGTCTCTTTTCTGTGCTATTTCTACTCTAAGGACTTTGTCTATGGACTGAGGCTCCTAGCAGTGTTTGTTCAAAGGTTGTCTGTCTTCCCTGATTGGGGACCCTTGGGTCACATTTTTGTCAGGGCAACAAGGGAACTTCCCAAGACACAGGAGACTATCTCAGGTAGATAGGAGCATCTAAAGCCCTCACAGCCCAGAAGGGCAGAGCAGGGTCAGCAATGCTGTGAGCCCACAGGAAGAGCATAGGCTTGAGAAGGAAGCTGCTACTGGCAGTTATTATGAATTTTAGTTAGTCTCATGGACACTAGGGAATTTCAAGGAAATCAGTTCATCCACCCAGTTCAGTATATAATCTTAGCCTAGACTTCTTGTGTCATAATTTTATCATCACATCAACTTACCCTTAGAAGAAAAAATTCAAGGCTTCTTTTCTCTTTAGCTAACTGTAACACCTCTTAGGTTTTTCTGTTTACCCATAATGCCAAATGTCATGATCAAGGTGCATGATGGCCTGGTGAGAGTATAGCTTTGAGATCCATGGACAGATCTCTTGCTTCTTTGGATGAGGCAGTATGAATATATTGAATGTAACAAAGAGTGATACTTATTTTTATGTCCAAGGATTAGAATTTGATTAAAGGAGGCTTTCTTTTTACTTCCCTCTCACTTTTTAGTCTTAATTTAAAATTTTATGGACTGGAGAGATGGCTGAGTGGTTATTTTTTAAAAAATATTTTATTTATTCATTTATTTGAGAGAGAGAGAAAGAGGCAGAGAGGACTGGGGGGTGGGAGAGAATGGGTGCACCACAGCCTCTAACCACTGAAAGCAAACTCCAGATGCATGTAACACCTTGTGCATCTGGGTCCTAGATCATTGAACCAGGGTCCTTAGACTTCACAGGCAAGCTCCATAACCGCTAAGCCATCTCTCCAGCCCAGCTGAGTGGTTAAAATGCTTACCTGTGAAGCCTGATGACCCAGGTTCAATTTCCCAGAACCCATGGCATGTGCATCTAGAGTTTGTTTGCAGTAGCTGGAGGCTCTGGCACACCCAGTCTCTCTTTCTCCTCTCTTTCTCTTGCAAATAAATAAATTAAAATATTTTAAAAATGTATTTGAGGAGATGTGAAGAATTCTGCAAGAGACTGAAGGAAAACTGACAGAAGGTTAGGATGCATGGAGTTCAGAGTTTTGCTCTACAGGGATTTTCCAAGACTTTTCCATTGCATTCTAGCAATATTGCTGCCAACAAAATCCACATAGCCTGTTATGGTTTTAATGTGTATCTCAAAGTTCTTTGGTTGAAAACTTCATCTCCAGTAAAATAGTGCTGGGAGTTGGGGTTGAACAACAGGTGAAACCTCATGAAACTATTTGATGTTATTGTCACCTGAGTAGGCTAGTTATTACAAGAGCATACTTGGTGTAAAAGCAAATTTGCCCCTCTCTGGCTTCTTTGCTCTCTCCAGCCTTCTTGCCCATTTTCCTCTTTTAGTTTTCTTCCTACCTGCCCTGATCTGTCTTCTGTCATATGACACAATAATAAGGTCCCCACCAAAATGCCTACATCATGTTCTTAGACTTCCCACCCCACAGAAAAAAAAGAACCAAATAAACTTCTACTGCTTATAAATTACCCAGTCTCGGGTAATATATTATTGCAGCACACAATGGACCATGACATTGTTCCTCTCCACATTTTCCCTACACAGGTAGTAGGTTGGGTAATAACATTTCAGCTTGAGGATGGATAGATGCTCATCTCTCACTTCCTGGCATATGTGTAGAATCTTGAGTTCTATGAGACTGTGATAGAAGTATCTTCTCCCTTTGCTGATCTGCATCTGAGGAATCATGGTGAGAATGAACTTAGAAACCTGCTTTCTTTTGATTGATCATCTGACCCAGCAACTAAATCCATGAAAAATCTGCTCTGTCTCACTAGTGCTGACAAGGAAAATTTGTCATGCCTAAATGTATTTTAGCATGACTGTCAAAAGTACAGGGTCCTTGGTCTAGTGGAATGGACAGCATATCCAGACCCCAGAGATAGGGAGTCTAGACTTGATTATGACATGTTGGGGGGTTCAGCTCATCCTTCTCAGCCACTAAGTCCATTTGCACCAAACAGGGGCATCATCAGATTAGATGAACTCATTATCTTCCTGTTCTATCAAAACTGAGATTTACTTTATATCAGTTCTTTATAGATCTAAATTACATGGGAATGACAAATGCATTTCTATGTTAGATCTTAACCTTTGGAATTAACTAGCTTCACAGGTCTTACTTTGTTTAATGTGGGTCATGATCTGCAATTTTCTTACCAGCTTGATTGGCTAAAGTCAAATTTATCTTAATCTTAATTTATTATTTTTCTACCATTGGGAGAAAAATCTAAGAAATATGTTTAAAAACTTGAAATAACAAAGTTTTATTCTCACATAAACACAACTATGGATTTATACCATAAACTTCCACAGGCAGATGTGGCAAAATAAATCATTAGGTAGGTAAGTAGTGTATAAATAGCTTTTGCTTATATGCTTTGAATGTGCTTGGCACATGTGCCACTATATATATATGTGTGTGTGTGTGTGTGTGTGTGTGTGTGTGTGTATTATTTATCATATCACTATATATATGTATATATATATTCTTTATCATAGTAGTTCTATGGAAAGGGCTTTATTTTTCTTTCAGTTCAGGAAACATAATACAGATGAGGCAAGACTGTGTTAGTTTTGCATGGGGATAGATACTGCTTGTGGATTCCTTTCACCTCCCTGTTCCTAGATTCAGTTCCCTCAGAGTCACCCTCAGCCAGGGAGAAGATCAGAGCCTGCAGGCTGTGCAATCACCTCACCCTCATGTGAATCTGGGTCTATTACTTCTCAGCTGTGTGGTTTTGGGTATATTTCTGTACCTCCCTGAACTTCAGTTTCTTTCACTGTTGAATGAGTGTAATTCAATCTACCCTGAAAAACTGAGATGAAGTCTAATGAAATTGTTGGGTATAATGAAAGTCCTCAAGTATAGTTGTTACTTTTCTTGTGATAGAACACCCAACAAGAAAGATTAGGGAAACTGCAGATTTATTTTAGCTCATGCTATTAGAGGATTCAGTCTATGGTTACCTGGCCATGCACTTGGGCAGAATATCATGATGACAGTAGTATGTAGAATATTGATAACCAGAAAAAAAAATATATAGAGAGAAAGCAGACAAAAATAATATATTTCTAAGTCATCCCTTAGTGATCTATGTCCTTCAGCCTGGCCTATCTCTAAAAGTTCTGTACCTTCCCCAATAGCATCAGTAGCTGGGGACCGAACATTGAAAGCACAGGTCAGTGCGGGACATTTCAAATTCAGACCATAACACCAAATATTGCAGTCCTCTCCCAAACTTGCTCTGTCTCTTATTCCTTTTCTCTCCTTTTATTTCCTCAAACACTATTTATTTCTTATGCCTCCCTAGAAGAAAGGTGATATCTGCTTTTTGTCTGTATCCCCTTTTGTGATTTGTTCTCTGTTCTGGACTCAAGTATTTCCTTTCTGGCTCAATCTTTCTCCTTTGGCTGCCCTAACCTCCACATTCTTTGTAGCATAACCCATGGAGATTGCATCCTGGTGTTGTGAACATCCTGTCCTTTTCTGCTTAGTTTCCACAATCTCATGCAGTGTCCAAGAACAACCGTGTAACAGCAGCATAGACAGGAGTCAAAAGAGGTTACTGGATTCTAATTATAAACAAAGCAAGCCAATGTTGTATAATTAGGTTGGAGGAACAGTTACAGCTATTTTAAGAGTTATGACCGAAACTGACAGAAGACAGAAAATTCAGCAAGGCAGATGTCTCATCAATTTTGAGAGAGAGAAAGAGAGAGAGAGAGAGAAGTTTCTCTCCTGATATATCATTCTCCTTCAAGGTATTTTGAACTTCTGATTTTTCATTTTTAAGGCATTTACAGAACATCATACCTGGGAGAATGATGGACTCCTTTGAAACCTAAATAACTCAAAGGAGCCATCTACACCTCTGGGTGGTTATGTATTCATGCATTTTTTTAAACAAAAGGTATATTATGTTCATCAGAGACTTAGATGGCTCATTAGGAAGGGTTTGGTGGAGTATGTAATTCAGGATTTAATGTGCTGTCCACAGACTATGGTTACTGGAGCTGCACTAAAGCTGTTTTATTTTACCTCATTTTCCACAGTAACATCTAAAGCTAAAGCATTTACACAGAATGACTGACTAATCATTTGCATAGTTTCATTTTTGAAATTTAAGCCTTTTTAAAGTTAGATGAAAGCCAGTACTACCTGAAGTTAACACTCCTTTCACAAAACTTACATAACCTTGGTATAACCTTGTTATTATTCTTTACCTTTTCTTTTTTATTTTTAATTTATAACTAAGGCAAGAATGAATTCCTTTAGCTTTTATACATATTTATTTATTTGAATACACACACATATGGGGAGAGAGAGAGAGAGAGAGAAAGAAAGAAAGAAAGAAGAGAGAGAGAGAAAGAAGGGACACAGTGAGGCCTCTAGCCACTGCAAATGACTCCAGATGCACGTATCACCTTGTGCATCTGACTTTATGTGGGTACTGGGGAATTGAACCTGGATCCTTTGGCTTTATAAGGCAAGCATCTTAACCATTAAGCCATCTTTCCAGTCCTTAACTCTTATTTCTGAGATATTTTCTATGCTGGGTCTCAGCAAATCAACTCTTGGGGTCTTTCCTAGAGAACAACCTTCAAAAGGATAACATATTGGTTATTGTTTGGTATACTTAGTATTTTCCAGGATTAAAAAAAAATAGCAGGTTGAACCATGCTGGAACTAAAAGGGAAACTAGCTTTCTCCACCTCCCCTTGGCTAGCCCTCCTAGTGCTGGAGAGCCCTTTGACAACTACTGTAGGACAATGGTCACCAACAGCATGAATAAGCAGGGGACCCTGCAGATTATAAAATCAATCAGCCAGACAAGACATACACACTTGTGCAATAGTGGCATGGACCAAGTTAGAGTCACATGGTTAGGGAACTCAGACATTAGAGAGAAGTCCCATGGCTCTCTGAACAAGAAGAGTGGGCGTGCACACCAAAAAATCTTTCAAATAACCTTGCTTACCCACTTTAATCCAAGCTGCTCTTACTCATGGTTGGAGAGGCTGTTTTAATTTACAGATGGCAAAGAAAAAAGAAGAGAGACATGATCCACTGATAAGAAGATAGCCAACAGTGCATTATCAGACTTTGCAACTCTACCCTATCTTCCAGGGCCCAGGAGAAACTACAGAGGAAGTGACCACTTGCATACTGCTCTTACTGCTAGTCTGACAACCCACTCCAGAGTGATGGTGGCAGACATGAAGATTAATCAACACCTATCAAAGCAGAAATCCAGAGGTTACAGAGAACTCAACACTAAATAAATCAGATTGCCAACAGGCCTGCCATGGCTGAAGGAATGTTGCAGAAAAGGGGGCAGAAAGATTGCAAGAACCACAGAGTGGGTAGGGATACTCTGAGATATGCCCCCCCCCCACTACCCTACAAGGACTGACTGACATCTTCCTGCCCCAGAGAATACCATAATACCACTGAGGAGGGTCCCTGGGATAAAGGGTGCTGAGGTAAGGGGATAAAAGAATATAACCTGTTACATATAAAATAAAAAAAAATTAAAAAGCAGGTTGATTGAGAGCAGGGTTTTGAAGGAAGTTTTTGGGAATCAAATACTTAAAGTATGATAGTAATCAGGCAGAAAGAGCTAAAACTTGACCTTCCACATTTACATGGATTTCGGTATCCTTGTTTTGTCCTGTCCTTTTTTGCCTATCTTTTTTTTTTTTCATTTTGCTTCTGACAGAATTATAGATATAAAACACATACCTTAGTTTGCTAATGCTTCAACTGACCACACTGGAATAGTCAAGCTTCTAGTAGATCTATTTTGAGTTTCTCAGAACACTCTGGATCATGTCAAGCTGCAGAGAGAAGTACTTTCTTCAGCACTCAGAGCTGCAATCCCTCCTCTCCTAGACTAGGGAGAATAAATCACAATGACCTGGTGGCTGAGAATCTGAGGTTCATAAGCTTTTAACTTCTGTCTCATGTGCTTTTTAGGGATTCACAAGTATAAGAGATACAGGGAAAAGTATTTTTAATTAATTAATATTTTAAATTAAGAATATGCTTTGTATGGGCACATCAAATGTTGATACCATCATTTTCCTCCTCCTTGCCCCTAATCTGCTGAGGGCCCACATTAGTGGGGTTGCTGGTATTCCTCATGGGGTTTTGGCCTTTGTGTTGTGAGCAGAAGTCAGTCATCGGAGGAATGTTTCTGGGTATGCCCTCCCAACCTGGGGCTGGCTCTTATAATCTTTCCTACCCCTTTTCTGCAAAGTTCCCAGAGTCATGGTGGGTGTGTTTTAAGTCTACTTCAGTGTTAAGCTCTCAAGAGCTTCTGGGTTTCTGCTTTGGTGTGTGTTGAGTGTCCTTGGCATCTGTCTCCATCACCCTGGTGCAGATTGTCAGGCTTACCATGGAAGCAGTACTCTTGCTCATCTCATCAAGTCCTCTCTGGTTTCACTGGGGCCTTGGTTGTAGTACAAGGGGTGGTTGATCTCCTTTGATATCACTACCTTCTGAAAAAAAAGAACAGATAGTCCAATAGAGAATGAAATCAGCATAGTTAAATGGGATAAGCATTGTTAATTTAGAGAGGTTTTGATGGATGTAGCCCCTTTTCTTGGCCAAAAGACTAGTAGAAAGTGGTCATTGGAGTCTGTAATCTTAGTCTCCGTGGGATTCTGACTTGGTTCCCACTTCCAGCCCTGGGTTCCTTTTCACTGAGTGGACCTCTTAGCCAATCAGATAGCCATTGGTTATGCAACAAGGGTTTGTGGCACCATCGCACAGGTGAGCACATCTTGTCAGGCTGGCTGCTGTTGTGTAGCTGTGACCACTGCTTGCTCACAGTATTGTTGGTCACAATAGCTCATGTAGAGCTTTCCAGCACTAAATGGGCTAACCATCTTAGGATTGGCTCCCTTCCAGATTCCAGCTGGGTCTCTAGGTATTCGGTGTCAGCAGCATGTGGGGTCATCAGCAATAGGGTCTTACCTTTTACCTCAGGTGGGTAATCAATTGCTTTGATAGAAGCCTGTCTTGTTTTAGGGACCTCATAGGTCTCTCTGATCAATAGGTCAATATGGGTAGCAACCAATTTGGGAAAAGTATTGTTAAAGGAGTATTTAAAATACAATATAAACAGCTTCCAAGATGTTTAATACTCTTACCTGTAGATGGAACATAGGAAATGTACTTAGAGTCTAAAATAATGTCTGAAAATTTCTGATCCATGTCTCTATTCAACCAGAAGTGGTGTTTATTTGAACTCTTGCTTCTGGTAGCATTATGCCATGAGTACAAGATGAAGTAAAACAGAACTATGTATTGAACATCTGCTATGTGTCAACGAAGCTGATAATTGTGCTGGAGTTTTGTATATACATTAATTATTTTGTCTCCACCACCCAGAAAAATGGTCATTATAATTTGTACTTCCAGATAAAACAATTTCATGGAGTGAAAATCTGCCTATAGCATCAGGTTAGATTAGTTCTTGCTATGGTGTTGCATAGTATCTTTACACTTCATGTTTATTCTTTTCAAAAGGAGTGATTGTATTAGGGCTCTTGTGCATTATTGAAAAAGGTTCTAGATTTTAATATTGCAAATACTTTTGAAAGTGATTTCCCCTCTCCTGGAGAAGGTAAGTTAGATGTCTCTTGAGTCACAGAGTCTGTGAATCACCTGGTAAGACAGGAAGTGGTCCCCAGCACAAGGGAGAGCTATAAGCACCTCCTGGATCCTCCACTCGTCTTTACCATGGAGAACTATAGAGAACTAGAGCAAACAGGATGGTCTTATTCTGGCTGGAAAAGCAAGGGCTCCCAATGAGTGGGAGAAGTGTAAGTTACTTTGGCTGAAAACACAAGATGTGAGATTTGTAGTCAGCAACTGAAGTAACCTTTCTGTTATATCTCAGATGCTCCTGGCATCCATTCCCACTTGGATGCATCCTGTATCCTTGTACTTTAAGATGATTTGAAGAGCTTAGCCTTGCTTGCCAGATCTCTGCCTTTTATTAGTCATCTCCACCTTTCTCCCTAAAGCTTCCTTTTTCCTATGGCTTTGTCCATTTTTCATAGAGCTTTCCTATAAATCCCAAGATTACAATGTCATTTAAGACTATACACTGGTTGGTGTGCTCTGCATGAAAGCCAGACGAGTTTGACTCTGTGAGACACGAAAATGGCACTGTCTGACATAACTTGGAATTCCAGCAGTGCTTTAAGCAAGCATCACCATTTGGAACCCAGGAATAATTTCTTCTAGAGAACATTTCCTGAAATTTCCTTGGTTTCCAGTGTGTTCCATTTATAACCTTCAGAATAAGCAATGAAATGAGCTCTGGCTTTTTTCTTACCCAATCATTAATATACTAGCCTTGTCCTTTGTGTAATTAATATCTTTTATTTTTTAGCTCATGTAAGGATATTTTTTCTTGAATTGGAAAAGTAATATATCTATAGATTAATTTATTTGTGATTTTGCTAATTTCTCATCTGGGTTTCTCTTTTATAATTTATTTGTGGTGTTGAACTTTACAGCAGTGCTTCAAGAAATAGTTTCATGATTTCAATTGAAACAGCACAAATTGACTTTTTCCAGGCTAATGCGTTAGTCACTGTAGAATGTAGAACTGAATAATGTACTTTTTATCTGCTCAAGGAATTTCCATTCGTATAGACAAATCCACAAATCCCTGTTAAAAAAGATGATTTGGTGCTGTGCAGTTCAGGGTTAGGCACTGTGTTTGAGATATGTGGAGGTGAGATCACTAGGTGCTTCCAATCTCAAAGAGCAGCTGCCTGTCAAGATGAGCTGGTGTACTCTTTTCTTTACAATGTTTTATTTATTTATTAAAGAGAGAGGCAAATAGAGAGAGAGAGAGAATGGGCATATCAGGCACTCTTGCCACTGCAAACAAACTCCAGATGCATGTGCCATCTTGTGGGTCTGGCTTATGTGGGTACTGGGGAATTGAACCTGGGTTCTTAGGCTTATCAGGCAAGTGCCTTAACCACTAAGCCATTTCTCCAGCCCGAGATCTGGATTCTTATTCTTTCTTATTTTTTAAAATTATTATTAACAACATATTTTATATGAATTTATGCATCATGTGTTGGTACCCTCTTTTCTCTTGCCACTGTCCCCATTCTGTTGGAGACCCTTCTCAGTGGGGTTGCAGCTATTTCTTATGGGGTTCTGGGTTATGTGTTGTGGGAGCAGTAGTCAGTTATTTTTGAGGGGAGAGAATGCCTCTGGGCATGATGTCTCAACCTGTGGCTCTTACAATCTTTCCCCGAGCCACGGTGGGTGAGTTTTAAGTATACTTCAATGATGAACTCTTAGGAGCCTCTGGATCTCTACTTTGGTAGGTGTTGAGTATTCTCAGGGTCTGTCTCCTTCACCCTGGCACTGATTATCAGGTTTAGTATGGAAGCAGCACTCTTGCTACTCTCCCCAATTCCTCTGTGGTTTCAGCTGTGGCCTGGCTGAGTGTGAGAGGTAGTTTATCTCCTCAGGTCTCACTACCTTCTGGAAAATAACAGATTTTTCCAAGGGAGAGTGAAGTCAGCCTAGTTTAAATGGGATAAACATTATTAATTTAGGGAGAATTTGATGTATGCAACCCTTCTTTTAGCCAAAGACTAGTGAGAACTTCACACTGGAGAACATAATCTTTGTCTTCATTGGATTCTGATTTCTTTCACAATTCCAGATACAGGTTCCTTTACATTCAGCAGATCTCTTAGCCAATCAGAAGAACTCTTATGCCTGTCAAAGGATAAACCCAGCAGTCAGAGTTCAGCTAAAATTTTCATATGACTTCATAAGGATTTTTTTTTTAAAGAAAGTAGCTTTATTGAGGTACATTGAAGTTAATGGTCATACGATTCTTGTTGTTTTCTTTTTTCAGGAGCACTTGATATGGTTAGTTAGCATTCTTCTCCCAGGGTAGGCACCTGCGGTGTCTTCTGGTACTGCACCTCCCCTTCCTCCTATTGGCGATTTTATTCCTTCCTTTCTGTTTCATTCTGTTCTACTTCGTCCCCTTCCCCTTTCCCTTTTTCCCTCTCTCCCTCCCTCCTTCCCTTTTCCTTCCTTCCTCCTCTACTGGTGGTCTGCTTAATACAGAGATTTACAATGACTTTTTTGAAATAAGTCATGCATGCCTGTGCTCACCTCATCAATATATGTTGCAGATATGTCTATACAGTAGCAACATTATTGCTAAGCACATGGCAATTCTAAACTATACTTAGCAAGGAAATAAGACTTCTCAACTTTTCCTTCATTTGTCATGACAATTTAGAGTTTATTTTAAATGTCTGACTTTGCTTGTAACTTCTGTTACAGAAAACACATGTTCTGTCTAATATTTCTGTTTTGTATCTTTTCAATCAAAGTTGTTTTGGTTTTAAGGAGGGAACATTGGCATTGTTTGCCTATATCTAATCAAATACTTATATTCAGTTCATCCCACAAGCCTGTATTATGTAGCTTCCACCTCCAAGCCTTGGCCTATGTGCCTGGATTACATTAGTGAACACAATAGTTTAAGGTCCCTGCCTTCCATGCTGTAATACTCTGTTAGTCACTCTGTAGATACCAAGTGCCAACACGGGACTGATTTATTTTCATTAGAATGATGATGGTAAAACAACTGTTGAAATGGGCAGTGTTTCAAAGGTAGCAGACTTTTATCATATGAGAAAAAATTTTAATCTTTATCAAGATTCTCCCTAAAACTGGTCTTATCATTCACTTAAGTTTCACCTTTGCTTGGAAAGGAAAGAAGTGTTAGAAGCTTGAATATGGAAGTTAATTGAAGTTCTTCTTTCTCTAAGCTGTATAATTTAAAAATTAATATACTGTGCAGACAGCAGTGCCTAAAGGTTACAGAGACAGGTTGGTGAGCTGGCAGGCATTTGAGTCTGCCAAGCAGAATAAGAAATAGGGAAAGCTAAATTATAGACCTATTAAAAATAAATTAGTGGTATCAAAAAAGCAAATTAAAATGCAGATAATCAATCTAATTTCAAGGTCTATGGTGAGTACTAATGCTTAATGCTCCTCATGTTTGATGAAGGCATCTATTAATTAAAATATTTATATCAAAATGAGCCTATACTGGTTCTTTATTTTAAAAGGAACCAACTTCAACAGGCTTGACTCTCAGAAGATGACTGGGTTTTATATCACAAGGCAAGATTTACCTTCTTGCAATCTGAAGTAAAGATCATTTTCCTTAAATTTATTTACCAGCTGGAGAGAAGGCTTGCTTCACTTTCCTCCACTTCCATTTCCCTCTCTCCTTTTCTGTTTCAGTTCTTCATCCTGTTGACTTCTACTCCATGATTATTCTTTCTGCATGGTGGTGGCTCCAGGACTCACGTGGAGTTGGATACCTAACTGACTGGGGAGAGGGTTCAAGTCTGATTTTGGAGAGGTTCAAATAGACAAAAAAGTCATGTGTGACAATATGGTTGGAGAAGGGAGGGGACATATCAGGATGCACAGTCACTGAGCAAACACATGAGAAGGAATGATGGAAAGACTGAACTCCTGTGAATGTTAGGAGATGTGAAACTTCTGGATCTTAGGCTATCATATATAATTGACTGGTATCATTTTTATTCCTTCTACTCAATATGCTGCCACATAGGTGTTAAAAGTGTAGGCCAAAATTGAGTTTAATCTTTTTGCATTCATTCCTCTTCCTCAATCCCTAACCTGAAGGTCAGAGGTTAGCGCAGCAGGGAGGCCACAGAGATCTGTATGCTGGGCATTGGCCCCTCTGGAGTTAAAAGAATGAACAGCTTTGCAGTCCTGGAATCAAAGGAGCAAAGGAGGTCAGTCCTGCTGGTCCCATGTACCTCCCTGTCCTACTTTGTAGCAGAAATGAGATTGAGCCAGAGGAGAGAGAGGCTGGAATCAAAGCAAATCCTCCCTGCTGGCCACATGTCTTGTGTGGGTCTAGTTCTTGCTAATAATGATAGAAAGAATGGTGACAGGCAACATGTAGAGTTTTAGTCCTTTACACTCATGTTTTTTAATTGAGAAAGTTATTTAACACATAGGAAAAAGTCAAAATAAAACATTTATAAAAGGGTAAACATTGAATTGAGTGAAGTCAGGCTTCTCTTATTCTCTGAGACCAGGTTTGATTTCTACAGAGAAAAGGGGCTTTGCACAGGAGACAGAAAAAGAAATAAATCAGGAAAGTGTCATGCAATACTGAGGAACATCGGTCACCTGCAGTGTTAGAGTGATAAGTGTTATAGAATACAATCAAGCTGATGCTCACTTCATAGTCCCAGGAACAAAGGACTGTTAATACAGCACGGCAGAGCTCTGGTTTGTCTTATGTCTTATGACAGAGGTCTGGAGGGGTTTTAGGGGAAAGTCACATTTCTATTAGTTGTTTTTGAAGAAGTGCTGGCACCCCTTTGCCAGGCTACTCTGTGTGCATCCCTGCCCAGGGCCTGTAGGTGGTAAGCTTCTCCCATTTGTGCCTTTTGACACCTGACAACTTTCAGTTTATCATTTTGTGTTTGACACAGTCTAAAACGAAGGTAACTGCAACAACAGCAAACTGATCATCAGTTATTTGTTGAAAGTTTGTTATAATCTGAAACGTATTTTTATATTATCTTCCAGCCTCTTATGTTTCAGAAACATATACCAAAACAGTTAATAGTTCCTACAACGTACTATAGGGGACTCTTGTTCTCACCTTAGATTTTTTCATACTCTCTTTTAAAAAAAGTATTTATTTCTTTTCAAGCAGAGAGAAACAGAGGGAAGAGAAATGAAAGATAGATAGATAGATAGATAGATAGATAGATAGATAGATAGATAGAGAATGGGCACACAAGGGCCTCTAGCTACTGCAAACAAAGTCCAGATGCACATACCACTTGTGCATCTGTCTTTATGTGGGTACTGGAGAATCAAATCCTGGTCATTAGGCTTTGCAAGCAAGCACCTTAACTGCTGAGCCATATCTCCAGATCTCATACTCTCTTTTAAACATTTATTATGCTATATTTTAATTCACCCCATCTCTATCTCCTTTTATATCTATGGTCTGTCATCTATCTATCTATCTATCTATCTATCTATCTATCTATCTATCTATCTATCTATATTTTATTAGAAGTTAATGTGTTTCTCTGTTTAAAAAAATTCTTCCCTATCATCTCTCTGTTTATCTTCATGGATCTGGAATAACTATTTTATGACATAGCACTGAATTTACTTTGGGGAGATGTCTTATCCTTTGGCAAGTCCTAGCCATTGCAGAAAGTCTCATTGTGTAAAATCTAAAATATCTCAGCATATCCTGCCCACTTTTTTTTCCTGAGTGTTCTCCCTGAAGGTTGAGTCAATGCAGATGAACAGTTCAGATAAAGTAGCCATACAAAGTAGCCACAATACTAATAAAACTTTTTTACTTATTTTTAAATTTTATTTATTTATTTTGCTTATTTGAGAGAGTGAGAAAATCTTGTACTTATTTTTATGTTAGTTTTATTTTGTGCCTTAATATCTGTGAATGCATAAAAATATTTCTACTGTTTTGTGGTAACTTGGAAAAGTAAGGTGTTTCCCAGAAGACTGCCAGGTGACTCCAGAGCTTACAACTTGCCTTGATCTATAATTTCATTGAGGGCTATCATAGCTTTAGAGCAAAAGAATATATAGATCATATCAATGTATAGGAAAAATCCATCCTGAATTTTCAGTTAAAATGACTTGGTTCTCTGGATTGTAAGGGATCTTGCATTAATGACAACCTCATGTGTGTCTACAGTTCTCTTGCTTTGGCCACCATGTAGCTTACAATCATCAAAGTCTCACAGTTTCTAAGGTGATTTAACCCACTTGAGAAGGTCAGTAAATATTCTTTGTCTCTTAAAATCCATTTTCCACCATTCTCTTGCCGTAGGAGACAACCCTTGACATATGACTCACTCCCTGAATATACACGCTCTCCATTTTCCTGTTGAGTAGGTTAGGTAGAGGTTCTGTTGGAGATGTTTGGCTGGGAAGAGAGAGGATGGGGTCACAATTTTAGCCACAACAGGTGTCTGCTCATTCAGATCCAGGGCTCACCAGCATTGGCTGTATCCCTTTAATATAGTTTTATATATATATATATTTGATGTTTTCCGGGGTGCTATGAAGCCTAACAAGGTTTATTTATCTCTTTTTAGTTTTCAGTGCATGCATATATTTTATATTTTTAATTTTTTAAAATTTAATTAATTAATTAATTTGAGAGAGCAAGAGAGGGAAAGAGGCAGAGAGAGAGAGAGAGAGAGAGAGAGAGAGAGAGAGAGAATGGGCACACCAGGGACTCCATCACTGCAATCAAACTCCAGATGCATGCGCCACCCTGTGCATCTGCCTTACATAGGTCCTGGGGAATTGAACCGAGGTCCTTTGGCTTTGCAGGCAAATGCCTTAACTGCTAAGCCATCTCTCCAGCCCCATATAATGTATTTTGATCTTATTCATTTCTATTAGCTTCTGTTATCTTCCTCCCTTTCCCACTAAGACATTTCTTCTTCCACACTACACACCTTCTTAATTTTCTGCTTTTTTTGTGACCCACTAAATTAACTTAGGGTTGCTTATATGAGCATGGGTGGGAAATTACATATTATGAACAGATTATCAGTAGCTATTCCACTGAAGAGCATAATTATCCTTTCTCAATCAACTATTAACTACTCATAGCTTCTCTGGGATGGGGATTAGGGCTTTGTGAGTACCTACATTATCCATGATGAGATATTGAGGGAACCTATGAGCAAGGGGGTTATATTTATGCAGTATCTGAGAACAAAACCATTATGCTTAGTTCATTTCCAAACCTGTACACACAAATACCAGACACAGATGTCTTCTGCCAACATTTGAGGATATTGGCCAAGTGATAAGAGCTAGGATACTGGTACCATGAAAATCACTCTATGAATGTTATATATTTAATCCTCATGAAATTCCTATGAGGGCTCTAAGCACTTCACAAAATTATTTCATTTAATCATCGTGAAGTTCCCATGAGCTGGCATTTTACATTCAATTTTACAGATGAGGAAACTGAAGCCACACAGCCAGAGCTCAATCTTTAAGTACTTTAGCTTTAAGACATGCTTGAGTGGTGTTAGTCAAAGAAAGTGATGTTTCTTGCATGTAAATCTGAGTTTTCAGGCATAGCTCCATATAACCTATTTGCAATATATGTATTATATCTTGGCAACTCATCAAAGGGGACAATCAGTTCACCCAGCTTAGAAGTGAAAGAAAGAGGTATGTGCTAAGATCTACTCACAACCCTTTGGCTGACTATCAGGGTTCATAAGTGAAGGTGTAAGATTCACAAAGGGACCTATCTATGGCCTCAACAGTATCATGCTCTCAGCTAAGTGTCTGGAACATAATAAGCTCCCAATAAATATCAGCTGCTTTAATGATTATTATGATGATTATGGTTATTATCACCCTATAGAAAGCTGTGTAGACTCCATCTGCCAGCCCAGAATTGCTGCTCTTTCAAATCTGAATCACCCTCTCACAGATCTGGACTGGTCTGAGGTCATCATCACAGTGACTGTTCTCCTGCTACGAATGTCCAAACTCCTTAATTCTTTCCTCCTCCTATTGAGGAGAAACACATTCTTATAATCTAAAGTAAGACCTTGCTGTTATTGTATTTAGAAGAGGATAATACTTGGCCCAAAACGAAGGCATATGTAACAATGCAATCACAAGCTTCCCTAGGCAATGATTCAACAGGAGGACTTCACAGCTGAGCTACATTGGATGATACAGCTTATATAGCCTCTCAGTTCTTACCCTATGACCAAATGCTTATCTACCCATTCTCATTCCTGTCACAGGTAGCAGAAGGTACTATGGCTCAAGAGCTGCAAGAGTTGCATACATGTGGGCAACATGAGCAGCGAGGGCAGAAAACATCCTTTGGAACTATGCAACATAAGCATATCATGACCTCATAATGCCTGCTGGGAAGTTGCTCTCTTTACACAGAGGAATTGGGACATGGCCTATTGTATTTTAAAGACTAGGAAGTGCTAGCGTGGATGAAGTTTGCCAGCAGCAGCTATTCCAGAAGGTATAGCTGTGTGTTCTGAGATGAATACTCATCAAAGTCTGCTTGTATGTTTGGACAAGTATTATCTTTGGAGAAGAGTGAAATGAAAGGCAGGGTCTGACAATACTAAATTCCTAGTGAACAGCACATTGGTTGAAAAACACCAGTTGATTTAATTGATACAAATGAGGATATAGCTATTAAACATTTCCCATGGCATCTATAACAATTTCTTAATCACACATGATGCTCAATGAAGACTTATGGGCTTGATGACAACAATGTATGAGGCGGTTAGAATATTATCAATTATGGTGTCAAGATGGTCTTATTGGCTGTGTGACCTTGGTTCTGTTTTCCAAGCTCTAAATGAAGACACAAAGCAAGATAATATTTAAAACTCTTTCTAGCCAAATAATTATATGAGGGTATGTTTTGTACTTAGACATATTCAAATGAAAGATCATGTTTTTCCTCCATCTGAGGTCTTTAAATCTTACTTATTTAAATTTTTCCTTTAGGCAAAATGACTTATAATTGTAACATCCTGTTCCGTGACTCTGCAACAAAAGAGCTCAATAATATGAACATTTTCTACTTAATATACAATTTTCTATATGTAGAAAATTCCTTAAATTTAATTTGTATAGAAAAATAGAAACTTTGCACTATTTTCCTTCCTCAAAGAAAATGTTCAAATGTCAGCTCTTTCTGTACATTTCCTAACTATTTGGCTTGTGACAAATTTTTGAGAAATTTGACAATTGTGATTCTTTAGCAACCCATCCTTGAGGTGATAGACAAAATGGTCTGGCACAGAGGGTATAACCTTAATGTGTACATGTGATTTAATGGGACACATCAAGCACAGGATGCTACAGTGACCCCATTATTTGACAAGACTGCATCTGGATGTCTATGGCAAAGAGATGAGACTGTCAGTCTTGTCATAATGCCATGCCACCTACCTGTCCAATCACAGCTCACCTTTATAGAAAAATCAATAAAAATGAGTCTCAGAAACCATGAAAACTAATACAACTCTGCATGCTAGAATAAACCCTAAGCCAGGGCAGAAAATAAGGGATATAGCAGGTCTTACATTGTGGGTCTCGTGCTGTGGGTCTCCTTCTGTTCCCGTTCCCCGGGGTCGTTGGCCACCGACGTCCTGGGTGAGCTGCAGGGTCATCTGGCTGGGCGGGTGAGTGCGTACAAACACATGACGGGGCAATGAGCACCCGGGAGACGTCTGATGGACAGCACTAGTTTATTGAAAGGGTGGGTGGGTTTATAAACACTTGCCGAAGGTTGAGACGGCACGTACACACTGTATGGGAATCGGATGCATAGTTTATAGGCTGTTATCTAGATAGAGGAAGGACTAGTAACTTCAAAGCTATGGGGGAAGGATAAGGGAAGGTAGGGGGAAGGGCGGAAGAGATTAACAGGAGCTGTGACTTCAGAACTGTGGGGGGGGGTGAGAAGGCTAGTGACTTTAGCCACATGAGGGTCTCTTGGGCAGCTAGCCACAGGTCAGGAACTGTGAGGGGCAAAGTCTGACTTATGGAATGGTCATAGCCTTTTGGGTCTGGGGGGAGCGCCTTGCCAGTTTTGCCCACTCTGGGCAATGACAGCTCACTGCACCCTACAACATAGGGAAGACAATCACCATCACCAGGGAGCGCTGACAGAGGGCCAGCTGCGACCCCACAGCCCAGGGCCCCTGGCCATGTCCAATAGTTCAGGCCAGCCCTCTCACCAGTCCAGCCTGTTACTAGCAAAGCCCAACATTACATAATGAATAATAATAATATATATGAATGAACAATGCCTTCTTGTACTTCTTTTTTTTTTTTTTTTTGGAGATAATGAAACTTTATTTAAAAACCAAACCACTAGGAAAATATACCACAGCTTCAGCAAATACACTGGCTGTATCTCCATTTCAAGTAAGAAGTTGGTTTACAAAAAAAAAAAAAAAAAAAGACAAGATGGTACTAACTCAAAAGATAAGGGGCCATGCTGGGGGCAGGAACAGTGCATGGTGCAAAGACCCCAGGCAAAAATGTCATGTGGTAGAGGGACATGTGTGCCTCCTTTTGGGTCTATAGCAGTCCCAGCTTTTCTTAGCCAAAGATGCTTACTGTTTTGGCCTTTTGGTTGTCAGAGGATTACTCCATGAAGCTCTGTTAATTCAGGGGACTGCGTAATGCTGGGTGTTCAGGCCTTTATTCTATGAAATACAGATTTTTTTGGGGGGTGGTTTCAAGGTAGGGTTTCACTCTAGTCCAGGCTGACCTGGAATTCACTATGTAGTTTCAGGGTGGCCTCGAACTCACAGTGATCCTCCTACCTCTGCCTCCTGAGTGCTGGGATTAAAGGTGTGTGCCACCATGCCCAGCAAAATACAGATTTTTTTTTCCCCCAAGTCCAGACTTCCTACAGTTCTTGAATACAAGAATACAGATTTTTTCCCCCAAGTCCAGACTTGCCAACAGTTCTTATTTTACTGTTTATTCCTGGAATCTGGTGTCTCTGATGTGTGTATCTCACAACCAACCCCTTTTTCTCTTCAAGGGGAAAATGTCGCTGCAAGATTGTTCTATTACTCTATTGCAGAAAGTCTCCAGGCCCTATAAGCTAATAAAGAAAGCTGTTTTCCACCCTCAGTGTGACATTACCATGCTTTTTGAGGGGTCTCCAGATTGAAAGATGCCATGGAAGAACTGACCAGAAAAAGATAAACACAAGAAACCTTTCATTATACTTATTCAAATTGTCCTCCCTCTCAACTCCACACCATGTCCTTACATATAAAACAAAGCACCACCAACAAAATTAAGATCTAGAAGCTCCCCTCCCTTTTTTTAGAGGTAGGGTTTCACTCTAGCTCAGGCTGATCTGGAATTCACTATGTAGTATCAGGGTGACCTTGAACTCATGGTGATCCTCCTATCTCTGCCTCCTGAGTGCTGAGATTAAAGGTGTGTGCCACCACGTCTGGCTCTTTTTCCCTTCCTCCTTTCCTTTCTTTCAATTTTAAGTTTTATTTATTTGAGACACACACACACACACACACACACACACACACACACACACACAGGATGGGTGCACCAGGGCCTCCAGCCACTGCAAACTCCAGATGCATGCTCCACTTTGTACACCTGGCTTATGTGGGGAATTGAGCCAGGGTCCTTTGGCTTTGCAGGCAAACGCCTTAACTGCTAAGCCCATCTTTTCCCTTTCTAAGATTTGTTTTATAGCTTATACAAAATGGTGTGGTGATACTTTTGGTAGACAGGTTGGCAACAGACACACCTCTCCTCCAATTTCTCCAGATCATAGGCCAGTTGGAGGAAATTGCCAGCCTGTGGGTGTCTGCGCAGTCAGAGAATCCGGAATTGTGGTTTCTGGGTGGTATGAGGGCAGTTTCTACTGTCAGGGACAAGCACTTGCCCTATGAAATTTAGGGTCTAAACGTGCCTGTGTGCAATCTCTGACCCAACATTTAACACCAGTTTTTCCCATGTCACTTCCTCGGATCAAAACATAAAGAAACCAGTGTTCAAAGACCAATGAGCTACTTCAATCTGTTGCCACCCACGGTTTCCCTACTCATAATCTTGGCTTAAAAGACATTTCCATTCATTTTATACAGATTCCTGCCCTCAGTCCCAATGGTCATTGGGAAAGCTGTTTATTTTCCAATGGATGAGAGAGACTCCTTCATCTTCTTAGTCATTGTTGGGATAAGGTGCATGTGGTGATCCACACACTTGTCCAGCTGCCGTTTTACCTGCAGCTCCTTGTTCCCTGCATCCATGGCATCTCTAGCTTTGTCATTGCAGTGCATGGTGCACCCGGCCAGGCAGGCCTGGAACTTTTCCAGCTCACTAGTCACCAAGGCCTGGGCCTGAGCCAGAGGCGCATGGCAGGGCTCCATGCACTGGTGCAGCTGCTGCATAGATGCATGGTTGTCCTCACAGTAGCCAGCGCTGCACCGGAACATGAGGCCCTTGGCCATGCCCTTTCTGGCCACGGGCTCGCCCACCTGCGCAGGGGTCGGCCACAGGCAGGGTGGGGCCGGACGGGGTGGAAAGCCCGGCGCGTGGCCGAGGCACAGCCTTCATCCAGCCCTAACCCAGAGAGCGCCATTGGCACTACCTGCATCTTCCGGATGTTCTCTCGCTCCACGTTCTTCACCATGGCATCGACGGCCTCCTGCACGCAGAGGCGGCTCCTCCGCCACGGCGGCCCCGAGCCCCGCCTCCTTCTTGTACTTCTCTCATGTAGTTGGAATGCATTGCTTTGCATGGTCTGGGGAAGATCCAGGAAGTAAGACGTATGGAGATGAAGAGTGTTTTTTCCCGGGATTCCGCAATGGATTCCTGAAGAGAAAACAGGGGCGTTTCAACTTCATGCTCCCACAAAATGCACCATGTACTTTGGTAAGTCTAAATGCCTACGTTTGTCTGAGTGCTGGGGACAGTTTGCTCTATAAAATGTTCATGGCTGGCTGGATAGGCTAGGGCTGACTGAAGTGAAATGAAAAGGTTTTAGGGAGTCTTTTTGCAATGGCTTGGATTTCATTGTGCTGTTGATATGGTCTATTGACTCCATAGCTTCTACCCCAATTATTAATCCTTCTGTATTCTTAGAAACCAGCACAGCCCAAAGTGTAGGAGTCATTCTAGAATTCACAATCTCCTTCACAGATAGTCATCCATTGTCTCCTCATTAGCCTCCTCTTGTCTCTGCTTCTCTATCTCCCTTAGCCTAAATTTTCCCAGTAGCTATCATTTTCTGTCCTCAAGGATCTATTGTAGCCACAGTGACAATAAAAAAATATATATACTATTTCATGAGTGTGTGCATGCATAGATGTGTGCTAATGTCAGAGGACAAGTTTAAGGTCAGTATTCACCATTCTACTTCTTTTGTGAAAGTATTTCTCTCTTTGGATCTCACTCAGCTGCTTGTTCTTTGTTAAAGTTGCTCAGAGATTCCAGGAAAATCTGTCTCTACCTCCCATCTTGCTGTCAGCATGCTGGGATTACAGAAGTCTACCACAGCTTCTGAATTATGTGAAGTCTGGGGATTGAATTTAGGAACTCTGGTTTGAGCTGTGAGATCTTTATCCATTGAACCATATCCCCAGCTCATCCTACACTAATTTAAAATGCAAACTGAATTTTATTTCTCCCTTTTTAAGACCATACCTTCATTGCTCAAAGGAAAGAGGCCAAATTTTCTAACAAGACTTAAGAGGCCCTTTGTATTTGTTCCCCCTTAGCTCTCCCATCTCTGTCTTCTTTCTCATAAGTTCCATAATTCAGTCACAAGAGATAACTATAGTTACAAGAAGGCATGGTGGTCTCTCTTGCTTTGAGCTTTACATTCTAGAACATCTTGATGTCATTGACCCGATTCAACACTATCCATCTTTCAGAGTCTAGTATAGTCATCCAGGAAGTTTTCTCTTATCACCTAAACAGGGCTGGGGCTTCCTCTTGTGTCCTGCAATGGACTCATCAGAACTCCCTATAAACTTTAATTTATGAAACATTTTTATCTAAGTGCAATGTTCATGAAGAAAACTGCATAACTCACAGTACTTAGCTTACTTACCTTGAAATGAATTCATTCTTATAACCACTTTTCAGGCCAAGAAATTCAATTTATCATTCTCAAGGTAACCATTTCAAGTACTCTAGTTAATTCTTCCAGTTCTAGAACCTCACATAAGTGCATGTAATCATGTAGTATATAAACTTTTAAGTCTGGTTTCTTTTGCTCAGTATTGTTTCTGGGACATAGTTCTACGTTGTACATAGCTACACTTCTTTTAATTATATGCACACCCTCATATAGATGGGCATTTGTGTTTTCAGTTTTTGCTCTTTTCAAATATAGTGTGAACATTTTTAGTTCCTGTTTTCTCATAGAAATACAATCATTTCTCCTGAGTTCATATTCAGGAGTGGTAGAATAGGCAAACATTTGGCTTTAAAAGATACTGTGTGGTTGGGAGATGGCTCAGTGGCTAAAGGTGCTTGCAGATTCTGCTGGCCCAGGTTCAGTTCTCCAGTACTCATGTAAAGCCAGATGCACAAAAAGTGGCACATTTATCTAGCATTTGTTTGCAGCAGCAAAAGGCCCTGATATGTCCATTCTCATTCTCTCTCTCCAAATAAATAAATTAATTAAAAAAGATATTTCCAAAACATTTGACAAAGTTTTTCCCTGATTTAATCTCTCCTGGAGTGTTTGTAAATTTCTTGTTTCTTCCATCCTCCCTAGCAATGGGCCTAGTCAGTGATCAGCGATTCTGGTGGTTCTATCATGGCTTGCTGTGGCTACAATTTTCTTTTTCTTTGCATTTTTCAAATGTTTATTTCTCATGGAGAACATGAGTTCTTTTGCGATCGCCAGTAGAAGTCTCTTGTCCATTTATCTACAGTATCTTTTTTTTTTTTTTTTGCTTTTATTGATTTGTAGTAGTGACTTGTCAGGTACATGTAATAAAATATCTGTTCCCATTATATGGTTTCTAACCCAAGTCTTTGTGTCTTTTGATGAATAGAAGTTCTATTTTTTAATACTATCCAATTTCCTAGTTGTCTTCTAGATGATCATTTTCCCATTCAGTTTTTTTAATACTCCTTTAGTTTTGAATATTTTCTTGATTTCTTTTTTACATTTGGGTCATCAATCCTTCTGGAATTGCTTTTTACATATGATAACAACTGTATTTAATTACTCTTTTAGTCATCTGCTTTCTCAACTAGGTTTAAAGAGCTAGGAGGGAGAATGTCAATTGTACTTCCTAGGGGAGCCATATGTGCAATGTTTAAGTTCGACCGTTCTCAAGCAGAAGAAAAATTTCATTACCTTTAGTTAATTTTCCTCTCTGGGTTGAAACAACTATTTTAAAACTCATTGAAAACGGCATCTTAATGTGTTATTGAAGAAACCTATGCATCACTCTCATCTCTGTCATCTCCAAATGCTCTGTAACACTGAGAGTTTTTTTTCTGTTGCACTTGGTGTTATTTCATTTCTGTTTGTTGATGCTATTTTCAAGGCCACACTGCAAATTTGAATTGAAATGGGAAGCTGTGCAGCTCTTATTTACATGACATATTTTTATTTATTTCCCAAAAGTTATTGATTTAATTTTTCTTAGCATTTTAAAAGTATTTTATTTTTATTTACTTGTTTGAGTTAGAGAAAGAGGAAAAGGGAGAAAGAGAGAGAGGGAGAGAGAGACAGAGACAGGGGAGAGAGAGAGAGATAATGGGCAGACCAGGGCTTCCAGCCACTGCAAATGAACTCCAAATGTACCACCTTGTGCATCTGACTTATGTAAGTCCTACTTATATAAGTAGGTTTTTTGGCTTTGCAGGCAGGCACCTTAACCACTAAGCCATCTCTCCAGCCTTGCATTTTTTTAAATTAGGTAATACATTTTTAAAAACATTTTTTATTTTATTTATTTATTTGAGAGAGAGATACAGAAATAGGCAGGTAGAGAGAAAGAGAGAGAATGTGTGAGCCATGGCCTCCAGCCACTGCAAACGAACTCCAGATGCATGTGTCCCCTAGTGCATCTGGCTTACGTGGGTCCTGGAGAATGGAGCCTTGAACTGGGGTCCTCAGGCTTCACAGGCAAGCATTTAACTGCTAAGCCATCTCTCCAGTCCTGGTAATACATTTTTATTACTCAGATATCAAATATTAAAAGTAAAAACACTTGAACTCCTCTCCACTTCTATCCATCACTCTTATTTCCTTTGTTTTCCACTTTTCTTAATTTCATGTTTACCCTTCATGGTTTCTGTATAACAGAGGGAATCTGCACAGAAGACAAAGGTAATGGGACTGGGGAAATAGCTTGGTGGGTAAAATGATTGTCCATGGAAACAAACAAACAAACAGAAAACTAATTTGGGTCTTCAACACCTTTGTCAAATGCCAGGTGAGGGAATGTGTACCTGACATCCCAGCGCTGAGGAGGTGGAGACAACACATCCCTAGAGCTTACTGGCTAGCTAGTGTAGCCAAACCAGTGATTAGGTTCAGTGAGAGACACTGTCTAAAATAAAATAAAATAAGATAAAATAAAATAAAATAAAATAAAATAATAAAATAAAAAATAAAATAATAAAATAAAATAAAAAATAAAATAATAAAATAAAATAAAATAAATAAATAAAATAAAAAATAAAATAAAATAATAAATAAAATAATAAAATAATAAAATAAAATAAAAAATAAAATAATAAAATAAAATAAAATAAAAAAATAAAATAAAATAAAATAAATAAAAAATAAAAATAAAATAAAATAATAAATAAAATAAAATAAAATAAATAAAAAAATAAAAAATAAAATAAAATAATAAATAAAATAAAATAAAATAAATAAAAATATAAAATAAAAAAATAAAATAATAAAAAAATAAAATAAAATAAAATAGTAAAGTAAAATAAAAAATAAAATAAAATATAAAATAAAAAATAAAATATATATAAGGTGGAAAGTGACTGAGGAGAACACCCATGTCGACCTTTAGTCTCTACATGAACGAACATACATATGCATGAACCCTCACACACATGTGTGTGCTCGCAGGCCTATAAACATAGACACATACATACCATGCACACATACATATACAACAAACAAAAGAAAACAAAGATGAATGGCTAGACAGTATACATGGCCAGCCACTTGGAAAAACATTTACTGTGATAGAAACTTGTAGTGACATGTGTAACTCATTATGCTCCAGGGAAGAAGGTAGTGGTCTAGAAAGGTAACTGCTATGCAGTTATTTCTTCTGAAAGGGAAAAAGCCCTCCTGGAGGAAGACTCCTTAAGGCTCAGGAAGGAAACAAAATGTAGAAGTCTTAGGAAGCTCCTGAAACTTACAATATTTATAAGGTTCCTCTCAAGGTTATATGAGCAGTAACAATTAGGGGCAGAGGGGACTTACAATTGGCAGAGCTGCCTGAAAGCTGTGGGAGCTCCAGGGATACAGCTTTCCTGAGGCCTGCCGGGTGAGCTTTGAAGTGAAACAACTGCCTTTGAGTCACCCCTTCTCATCTGTGCTCCTGCAAATAACCACTATAAACTCACTGGTTCCATAAGCTAAACTGGGTTGGAATTGTTGATTAGCTCTTGTCGAAGCCCTATCTGGAGTGAACAGACATTCATTTGCATCTGTCTCCCCAGGAAAAGTCACAACTTTATCTTAGTTCATTTTGTGCTGTTGTAAAAGAATGCTTAAATGTTGAGGAATTAAGAAGCATAATAAACTGGGTGTGGAGGCACATGCCTTTAATACCGGCACTGGGAAGGCAAAGGTAGGAGAATCACCATGAGTTTGAGGCCACCCTGAGACCACATAGTAAATTCCAGGTCAGCCTGGGCTAGAGCAAGAACCTATCTTGAAACATCAAATAAAAAAAAAAGCATAATAAAGGGCTAGAGAGATGATTCAGTTAAGGTGCTTGCCTCCAATGCCAAAGGACCCAGGTTCAATCCCCCAGCACCCACATAAATCAAGATGCACAAGGCAGTGCATACATCTGGAGTTTGTTTGCAGTCGTTAGAGTTCCTGGTGCACCCATTCTCTTCTCTGTGTTCCTCTCTCTTTCTCTCTGTCTCAAATAAATAAAAAAATGTAAAGCATAAAAAATTTCTTTGGCCTATAATTCTGGAGATTGGGAAGCCTAATATCAAGGTGCTGGCATCTGGGGACGGTCTTCTCACTATGTCATTCCACTGTCAAAAGCAAGAGGATGTGAAAGGGCCAGAGACAGTGGAGAAGAAGTTTGTTTCTTTGTTTTTCTTAATCAGTTTTTTTTTAATCAAGCCCACTTTCATAAAATCCTCCATGATAAGGACATTACTCCATTATTTAGTCACTTCTTAAAGGTTCTGCCTCTCAGCACTGCTTCTGATACATGCACACTGATGAACACATTCATACCATAGAGAAAGGCCAGCTGTCAGATTTCCGGAGCTGGAGTCTAGCCCTTGGGTATGGGGCTGGGGCCCCTCATGAATCCTTTTCCTCTCATGATCAGGGCTGTGGTGCTTTGTGGGTGAAGCTCTGTGACAAGGATTCATTGCTTTTCTCCATGATTAAATGCTTTACCTCATCCTTCTCTAGGATCAATTGACTTGTGGTGGCAGTTTTATGAAGCTCTACAAGAGGCCATAACCTTCCCTGATGGCCCAAACTATGGGGAGTTAATGAAGTTGTACTTGCCATCTCAGTTTATTCCTCATGCCAAGGATGAATGCTATGTATAATTATTCATTCAATCAGTAAGCCACACTATTTGTGAGTGTGTGTGTGTGTTTATGTGTGTGTAAATAACTGTGAATTGAATCTAGGGACTCATACATGCTAAGCAAGCCCTCTATCACTGACCTATTTTCATAACGCTTTATTTTAAAATTTGAGACAGGGTCTTGCTAAGTTGCCTAAGCTATCTAACTTGTGATGCCCTGCTTCAGATTCTTAACTTCCTGGAATTAAAGGCTTATCCCACCAGGCCCACTCTTAACATTTTAATATGTAACACCATGATCTAGTCTCTAGTATTGCTATAGGAGACAGTAGAGCATGGGATTATAACATAAGTAGGAACATGGAAGCTATGACTAACACCCCAATACACAACCCCAACACAATGGCTCAGGAAGCCTAGGTACAGTACAGAGGACAAGTTCCATGTTCCAGATTATTGGGAGCTTTATATATCTCTTCATTCTGTTCTCTTAGGCAGGACTTTAAACATTCCAACTTCCCCACTGGTGTTGTTGGATATATTATTTGGTGGTGTGTTGGCTGTGCTACTCCCTACTTGACCAATAGATAACTGAGATAGCCCTAGGATTTATGTTAATTTTCTGAGTCTTTTGCTGGTTATTTGGCTGAAATGACTGGCAGATTCAAGAATCAGATATCTAGGAATTAGATCACAACAAATTACATAATCTTGCATTGCCTATTGGGGCAGCTATGGGTGTACACTGCTAGATCTCTCTTTAAGAACTTGTTGAAAGCAGTGCAAACAGCTGGTGCAGCCCAGCTGTGGCATCTTCCAGGTGTGTTGCAACACCTGGGCTGTGGCAGCAGTGTTCTTTGGCAGCTCCCAGCCAATGCCAGAGCATCCTAGAGGTACTAGGGCCAAGGCATTTGTCTCCACTATTGGGTCCCTTCATGGTAATTCTCTGCACTGGAGCTCCCTACTGGAACAGCTGGGGCTCCCAGAGATCTGAAGTGCAGTCTGAACTTCTTCCTACCTCCTCCTGCTTCTTTCTTTTGCTTCTCCATTTCTGGGTGTTAGACCTACATTGTGGGCTGAAAGCTTTCCCTCACTCTTTCACCTGTCACAGAGTTCACCCTCAGTAAAATTCTGATATTTCTAACTCTGGCTTGGTATCAATGACTTATAAAATATGAGCTGACAAACATAACCTAGGAAGATTATTCATCCAAACTTGGGCCTGAAAGGACAGAGGACCCTGGAGAGGATCCAGAAATTTTTGGAATGGTCATATCACCTGCACATTGTGCTCAGAATGTGTTCAATAGAGGCCACATTTGGAAGGTTATTTTTTCTTGTCCCCCTCGGCCTCTGGCAAGTTTTCTTTCTCCTGTTAAATCTTCCCTTCTGCTTTCATGACTACCTGTTTTCCTCACCCTCTCCTCTTTCTTAAGTTATCTTTTTCCCTCTTATGGTCCCTTTGATAGTTTTAACACACATGCATGTTCACACACACACACATGCGTGCTCACACACACACATATCCAACTTCAATCTAGGTTCTATATATGAGAGAAACATAGGGTATTTGTCTTTCTGACTTATTTGACATCATGATTCTAGTTTCATCTGTTGTCCTGAAAAATGATTTCATTTTTCTGAATAAAATGCCATTATGTATATGTGCTATATTGTCTTTATCCATTCATCTATAGATATATATCTAGGCTGGCTTCATGTTTTTCAGTTATTGTGAAAAGTAGTGCCTGGTTGTGCAAGTAACCCTGTGGGAAGACTTTTGAATCCTTCTGGCATATACCCAGGAGTAGTATAGCTAGGCCATATGGCAGTTCTATTTTTACTTTTTGAGAAGCCTTCCCATTAATACCCACAGTGTCTGTACAAGCTTACATTCCCACCAACAGTGTGGAAGTGATCCTCTTCAATCCTCTCAGCATTTATTATCACTTGTTTTCTTGATAGTAGTTGTAGTGGTTTTGAATATAATGTCACCACAGCCTCAGGTATTTGTAATAAACTTTCCTACTTAGTGCCCAGTTAGTAGACCATTTGGGAGGTGAAGCCTTCCTGGAGAAAGTGTGTCATCAGGGGCAGACCTTGGGGATCAGTCTAGCCAGCTCTCTGTGTGTTCAAAGTCAGCTCATTCTTGGCATGTTTCTCTCTCTATGTGTGGATGGATGGTAAAGTGAACCAGCTTCTATCACCATGATGAAGCTTCTCCTGGAAACTGTAAGCATGAAATAAACTCTTGCCTTGCATACCATGTTGCTGGTGTGGGTTGTCTGAGCAATAAGAAGGTAACTACAACATTCTGACAGGGGAAAGAGGCAATCTTTCCTTTCTTGGTGGCCCATTGAGATAAATTAGGATTGCTTGCATGAGCATATGTAGAAGGTTATTTACAGGAGTATGAGCAACTTACCATTGGCTAAACCATTGAAGAGCATGACTGCCCCTCTCCCAGAAACTATTAACTGTCAGGGCTACTCATGGGAAAGTGGGGTCTTGTGAGCCCCATCCCCATTCATGACAAGATGCTCATGAGCTCAGTCTTGTGCAGGAAATGACAGCTGCTGTGAGTTCACGAATGTACTACCATGCCATATTCAGAAGTCAGAATTCCACAACACTCCTCCCTATTCTCTGACTGTTACATTTTTTTCTACCCTACACCTTCCTTCTGAAGGTTCCCTGAGCCTTAGAAGTGGTTTAGATGTCCCAGTTAGGGCTGAGCACAACATAGTCACTTATTCGCAGCAATTTTGTTGACTTTGCATCTCTGCATTAGCCTCTGCCTTTTGAAGAAAAGAAAATATATAATCAAGGTTGAGAGCAACACAAATCCTTAGGTAAAAATATAAATATTTGGAAGCTGGTATGATAGGCTATCCATTTATTATAACAATACTGTTAAGTTCCCTTCCTAAGACCTATGTCATTAGTCATGGGTTTTGACCAGGTTCACAGTACTAAGCATAAATTCCGTCCTGTGGATCAGGCCTCAAATCCAACCAGGAAACAGCTAGTTATCCCCATAACAATCAAGCCACTATTTCATCATCTTCTTACCTGGAAGGTTGATTGCAGAGTACACAGTGTCCACAGCTGAATACTACAAAGGATGACTTTTTTTCCCAAGCAGCTTGCATAGCAAGCACCTTTTGATACTAAGAAAGCTACCTAGCTGGGCATGGTGGCACATGCCTTTAATCCCCACACTCACACTTGGGAGGCAGAGGTAGAAGGATCACCGAGAGGTCAAGGCCACCCTGAGACTACATAGTGAATTCCAGGTCAGCCTGAGCTACGTGAGACCCTACCTCCAAAAACCATAAAAAAAAAAAAAAAAAAAAAAAAAAAAAAAAAAGAAAAGAAAAGAAAAGAAAAGAAAAGAAAAGAGAAAGCTACCTAGCAGGGATGTTGTAACTCAAGCAAGTGGTGTCTTTAGCAATAGGGACTTAGCATTTAGGAAACAGTAAGGGGCTTCTGGGCAAGGTGGAGTCATAGTACTATGCCAAAGAAACCTAGGTGGGAAATAAGCAGAAAAGCAGCAAAATATGCTCTTCTACCAAAAAGTGAAGGTGTATAAGAAATTATCAAACTCAACAGAGAAGCAGGGGAGACCTGGAGCTCCTAGCAACTGTAGAAGAAGGCAGAATCAGCTCCCACTAGTGCTGGAAACTACTGGAGACTTAGGGAAGGGAGATCAGTTACACATCACCCAGCACAGGTGATCAGAGCAGCAGATTCACCTACCCAACCAGCCTAGCCAAGCCCACAATGTAGTAAAGAAGGACCCAAGCAGGCAGGCAGCCTAGCTGAGACCAAAGGTATTCCAAAAAGTAACAGGGCCTACTCACACTGGGTACTTACCACAAAACCTGGTATATAGGCCCGCATTAGAAGTGTTAATCACACCTTCCATGTCAGGGCAGGTTATGTGTTAGATTGATGGTTGGCTTTGCCATTCTTAAATAAGCTGTATTTTGGGGTTGTCCTTTGTTGCTTCCTGATTTACAGTGCTTTTACTTTTTCTTTCTGTCATTCTGAGGGGCAGGGCCTCACTTGGCCCCAGGCTCACATGGACACCTTTACAGACCAGATATCTCAGCCTCCCAGTTGACAGAATTAAAGGTGTGGGGCAACATACACCCTTAGGGACTTTGACTTTGTTAGATTATCTGTTTGCTTTAATACCCACTCTTACATAAATAGGCCATACTGGTTTTGATTGAATATGAATATTGCTCAGCTAAGTTTTAGAATTTGCCTGTATTTGACTTTACACAGCCTACTAGAATACTTGTATAACAGGCAAAGCCAACACATAGGGTCACTTCTGCTATTATTCTGAAAGTCATATAAGAGCCACGCTTGGCACCTTAAGCTCAGATTTACACATACAAGAATAATGCAGATAATTAGAAAACCCAAGCATCAAATTAACCTAAGATGCAAAATCTCTACATTATAATACAGAAAACAGAAAAATCAAGACAAAATAATTCCAAAAAATTACAAATCCACCAGAAATGACCTCCAGTGAGACTGATTTAGATGAAATGCCTGACAAAGATTTCAAAAGAATGATTACAATTGTGTTTGAATAAATCAAAGAAGAAAGCAATTAAAGAAGAAAACAAACTCCTAAAGGAGAACACAAGAAACCAACTTAATGAAATAAGAAGGTCAATACAAGCCATGAATAAGCAAGTAGAAATACTGAAGAATCCAATAAGAAATACTAGAAATGAAAAATACACAGACAGTCAAATAAAGAACTCTGTAGAAAGTGTCACCAATCAAATGGATAAAGGAAAAAACAGAATATCTAAACTAGAGGACCAGTTGGCAGATCTAATATAGCCCAACAGAACAAAAAAACATATAGGAAGATATGAATGGGAATTTCAAGACATTCGGGATACTTTGAAGAAATCACACATAAGAATTCAGGGTATAGTAGAAGGAGAAGAATTTTACCTCAAAGGCATAGTAGACCTTTTCAACAAAATAATAGAAGAAAAAAATTCCTCAAATTGGGAAAGAGATGCCAATGAAGATACAGGAAGCTTTTAGAACACCAAACAGACAAAACCTGACCTCTACTCACCAGATTATAATTAAACTACCAAACACGCAAACCAAAGAAAATATATTGAAAGCAGTTAGAAGAAGCAAGTCATTTATAAAGACAAACCCATCAGTATAACAGCAGATTACTTAGCACAAACTTTAAAAGCCAGAAGGGCTTGGAATGATATATTCCAAGTTCTGAAAGACAACTGTCAACCAAGATTACTTTATCCTGCAAAGTTATCCATCCAAATTGAGGGAGAAATAAGGAGCTTCCACAGCAAAAACAGGCTAAAGGAGTATGTGACCAATAAGCCAGCACTATAGTAAAATACTTCAAGGGATCCTTCAAGTTGAGATATAAACCTAAATATTGTTTCCAGCATTTTTCATTTTTTTTTTTTTTTCTCCCTGAGGTAGGGTCTCACTCCAGCCTAGGCTGACCTGGAACTCACTCTGTAGTCTCAAGGTGGCCTTGAACTCACAGCGATCCTTCTACCTCTGCCTCCCAAGTTGGGATTAAAGGCGTGCACCATGATGCCTGGCTGTTTCTAGCATTTTGATCATGAAGTGATGTATTTTGTCAAAGGCCTTCTCTACATCTCTTGAAATGATCATGTGGTTCTTGTGATTAAGTTTATTTATATTGTACTACATTGATCAGTTTCCTTAAGTTGAGCCATCCCTTTGACGAAGCCTACTTGATCAAGGTGGATAATGCTTTTGATGCATGTTGCAGTCAGGTTCGCATTGCTGGCATAACTCACCCAACCAAGAGCAGCTTGTGGGGAAAAAAAGTTTATTTTAGCTTACAGACTTGAGGGGAAGCTCCATGGTGGCATGGGAAAAACGATGGCATGAGTAGAGGGTGGATGTCACCTCCTGGCCAATGATAGATGGACCACAGGAACAGGAGAGGGTGCCAAACACTAGCAAGGAGAAACTGGCTATAATACCCATAAGCCTGACCCCAACAGTACACTGCCTCCAGGAGGTGTTAATTCCCAAGTTGCCCATAAGCTGGGGACATTACATTCAGAACATCTAAGTTTGTGAGGGACACATGAATCAAACCACCATAATGTGTTACTGACTTGGTTTGTGAGGATTTTGTTCAGAACTTTTGCACCTAAGTTCATCAGGATATAGGCCTATAGTTTTCTTGTTGTATCTCTGTCTGGTTTTGGTATTAGGGTGATGTTAGCTTCATAAAAGGAGTTGGGGAGTGTTGGGCATTGCTAAAAGTGGGCTGGGATTATGAGGAAGCTGGCCTGGGCTGTTGGACATGGTCGGGGACCTTGGGCTATGGGGGTTCCAGCTGGCCTTATCTTCGGGAACCCACCCTGGTGATGGTGACTGGCCCTCCCTGCCCTCAGGCAAGGTTGTACTGTACCCTGTCAAGCCCCAGAGTGGGAAGAACTGGTGAGACCCTCCCTCCTTTTGATCCCAAAAGCATCTGACCATTCCATAAGTAGGCTTTATCCACCCACCATAGTTCCTGACCTTGTGGCTAGCTGTCCAAGAGACCCTTTATGTGGCTGAAGTCATGTAGTTTTTCCTGCCACTTTTGTTATCTTCCTTATAGCTCCTCCCTTGCAACTCTGAAGTCATGTAGTTTTTCCTGTCTCTATCTCCCGTATACTTTTGCCTTTCAATCAGTTAGATAGCAACCTATAAACTATGCATCCAATCACCATATAGTCTGTATGTGCCATCTCAACCTTTCTCAAGTGTTTATAAACCCACTCCTCTGTTGAATAAACAAGAGCATGCTATCCCTCAGACTGCCTCCCGGGTGTTCATTGCTCATCGTTGCACTCACCCACTCCAGGACCCTGCTTCCCCCCAACACCTTCTGCACCCAGGACATTGGTGGCCAATGACCCCTGGAGACAGTGAGGATGGGTAAAGCCAGAGGAAACTTTGGTGGAGGTCCGTAGTGGTCCTGATGTGCAAATCAGTCCTCCAATCTGGGTATAGGGGCTCAGAGTTCCCCTGAGAGGATGCTCCTCCCCCAATGGGGTGCATTGGTTTCCTGGGGGTCTGGGCCTCCTCTCCCATGGCAGGACCTCCCTCCCACACCTGCACCTCTCCACCCCATCAGTGGGGTGTAGCTGAGGGTGGGACAGACTGTCCCAGGGTTGCACTGTCTGGATGGGGGTGGGTTTCTATGGCCACTACGCCCTCCCCCTCCCTTCTGGGAGTGCGTGGGGAGGGGCAAAGCCGAGCACATGGAGTTGGCAGCTATGTTGGCTACCCACTGACCCGTCTTGAAACATGGTCCAAGGAGTCTAACGCGTGCTTGAGTCAGGGGCTCACAAAAAAGCTGCCCTGGTGCAATGAAGGTGAAGGCTGGTGGCCTGCCCATTGGCGGAGGTGGAATCCTGAGGCCTCTCCAGTCTGCCAAGGGTGCACCACTGGCCCATCTTACCTGCCAAGCTGAGGAGGTGGAGCATGAGTGCACACGTTACGACCGGAAAGATGGTGAACTATGCCTGGGCAAGGTGAAGCCAGAGGAAACTCTGGTGGAGGTCCATAGGTCCTGACATGTAAATTGGTCATCCCATCTTGGTATAGGAGCTGATTCCCTCCAAAGTTTCCCTCAGGATAGCTGGTGCTCATGCAGCCCGACACTATTCTGGGGGGGGGGCGGGCAAATCCTTCTGATAGAGGCCCATCCAGTGGACGGTGTGAGGTCAGTAGTGGCCCCAATGTGCTGGGTTTGGGTCTTTCTGGAGTTGGGTTGCTTGGGAATGCAGCCCAAAGCAGGTGGTAAACTCCATCTAAGGCTAAATACCAGCATGAGACTGGTAGTCAACAAGTACCATAAGGGAAAATTGAAAAGAACTTTGAAAAGAGAGTTCAAGAGAATATGCTATCGATCAGACTGCCTCCAGGGTGGTTCATTGCCTGTTGTCGCACTCACCTGCTCCAGAACTCTGCTTCCCCCCAACTCCTCCTGTGCCTGGGATGTCGGTGGCCAGCAACCCCCGGGGATTGTGAGGACCCACCGGGGAGCATTCCCTATTCTCTGATTATGTGAAACAGTTTGGGAAAAAATGGTTTCAGTTCTTTTTTTAAAATTAGTTATGTATATAGTGTGTATACAGCCATGATGGTCCCATCATTAGCCTTCTCCCTCTCCTCTCTCTATGGTGATTGTGGGTCTCAGATTGTGGGAGTAGCCAGCAGTTATGGGGGAGAGGCAATGCCTCTGTGCATAATGACCCAACTTATGGCTCTAACAATCTTTCCACCCCCTCTTCAGTAAATTTCCCTGAGCCATGTTGGATTCATTTTAGGTCTGTTTCAGTAACGAGGTCTTGGGAGTCTCTGTGTCTCTGGATATCAGATTTGGTAGGAGGTGAGTATTCTCTGTGTCTATCTCCTTCGCCCTTCTGCTGATACCAGGTTCACCAAGAAAGCAGCACTCCTGCTCATTTCCCCAATAACTCTATGGCTTCAGGTGGTGCCTTGGTGAGGTGTGATGGGCTGAATTTTCTCCTCAGGTTCTGCACCCATCTGAAAAAAGAAGCGAATTCTCCAGCAGAGAGTGAGGTCAGTGCATGATACATGGATAACCATTATTATTTTAGAGAGAATTTATTAGGTGTAGGCTCTCTTTTATCCATTTATTATGTGTAGGCTCTCTTGTATCTTACTGGGACCTTGATATTGGAGAGCAGGCTCGTTTTTGGATATGGTTCTGACTTGTTACCCCATTCCAGGTATGGGTTCCATTCCACTGAGCAGATCTGTTAGCCAAATCAAGAGCGGTTGGTAATCCACCATGGCTGTGTGCTACTATTGTCCTTGTGTGAGCATCATGTCAGGTTGATTGCTACTGAGTAATTTAGAACCCAGGTTGCTTAGACAGATGTTGGTCATTTCCCCCCAGTTGGTCACGTAACACTTTCTGGCACTAGACAAGCTAACTGTCTTGGGACTGACTCTCTTCCAGATTTCAGCCAGGTCCATCTTCCATTCCAACAGCATATGATGTCTTCAGCAGTAGGATCTTACCATTAACCTTTGGTGGGTCATCAAGTACTCTGACAGAAATCTGTCTTTTGGGGGGAAACCTTGTAGGTCTCTCAATCAACAGCTCATTGTGGATGTGTGGATATTAACCACATGCTGGTACTGGGAGCTACAGTTCAGTGCCATGACAAAAGAAGGAAGAAAAATATAGGTAATATGAAAGAGAGAGAGAGAGAGAGGGAGACTAAAGAGGAGGGAGTGAGAGAGAGAGAGAAACAGGAGAAGATTGAGGTTAGTCTTCATCGTACCTTCTCCAGGCCCCTGTAATTCAGGTGTTCTCTCTAAGCACCTTATATAAGTTTGACCTTTTAGTATGTCTTTCAGGTATAGGATTTTATGGCACCATTTCCATTTGGATCCAGCTTTTGTTCCCCCACCCCCCCTCCCATCCCACCATCCCTATTGTTCAGTCCTCTTGATGATTATTAAGTGTGTCAGCATCTCTGGCAAATTCAGGTTAGGAGCCACAATGGGTGAGACCATGAAATGCTTATCTTTCTGTGATTAGGTAAGTTGCTGAGAATTATCTGTTCCAAGTTCAACAGCACATCAAAAGCTTTATCCACCTAGATCAAGTAAACTTTATCCCAGGAATGCTGGGATGGTTCAACATATGGAAATCTGTCAACATAATACAGAACATAAATAAGCTTAAACACAAAAACCACATGACCATTTTGATAGATGCAGAGAAGTCCTTTGACAAAATACAACATCACTTCTGATCAAAACATTGGAGAGAATAAGCATGAAAAGTCTGTATCTTAATATAATAAAGGCTATATATAAAGCTCCTAAAGCCCGAATAATACTTAATGGGGAGACACAGAAGGAATTCCCATTGAGATCAGGAACAAGACAGGGGTGTCCATTCTCACCTCTGCTCTTCAACATAGTACTGGAAGTCCTAGGTCAAGCAATAAGACAGGAGAAAGAAATCAAAGGGATACAAATTGGAAAGGAAGAAGTTAAGTTAGCCCTATTTGCAGACTACATGATTCTATACATAAGTGACCCAAAAACCTCCATCTCCAAACTTTTAAAAGTGACTAACTCCTTCAGTAAAGTAGCAGGATACAAAATCAATGCACAAAAATCAGTAGCCTTTCTATATGCAGAAGACAAAGATACAGAGAAAGAAAGAAGTGTATTGCTCTTTAAGTGTGATGGTAGCCTCTTGGAGGAATTTAAAGGCTGTGGTGAATATTTGCTAGTTTATATTTTAAATATTTACTTTATGTTACTGTGCAGAGAATAATCTGCAGCAGCTACAGGCAGTCAGAAAATCAGTGAACTTTATCGTAATCATCCAGGAAAGAGGACACCATTGTCTGAGCTAAGGCAGGAGTTGTTGAAGCACTAAACAATTGACTGAGGATATGCTGTGAATGATTATCTAACCATCCACTATTAGGCCCAATGTGAGTTAGGTATATGGATTCAATGTGAGTTGTAGCCAAGTAGCTATAATTTTTCAAAGGTCATATCTTAGCGATGGGAACTATTCATGTGAGAGCTTTGATTTGAAATGGTTTCTATGAATTAGCTAAATAAGATAAATTGCCATCAGTGTAACTTGATACTTATTATGCTTTTGATTATTATGAAGGGTGTAAGATGATAAAAATACAAATATCTATTATGATGTGCAGATGGCATAGCTATATAATTCTTAGTCATTGAAGACTTGTGTTTGCAAGGCAAATGGATCAAGGATCCTCAATAAAATATTACAAAAGTATTGGCTCATTTTCTACTGATTCCTTGGTTATCATGCATTTTTATATGAAAAGGATACTTACAGAAGAATGGGAATGATTGTAACAGTCAGGAACCCTTATATTTGATATAAGGATATGTGTTATGAAAGTCATTTTGAACTGGAGAAATTTAGTTCAAATCTGAGTTTGCCTCTCCTTCTCTGAGTCTTGGAACAATTTCATTAAATGTGGCTTAATTTCAATATCCTGAACTAATGGGATCTACCTGACAGGGTAGTGATAAGGTTCAGAGAGTGATATGTCAAGAACTAACGTGGAAAAAGACCCAGTCAAGCTGAAGAAATGGTTTAGAAGTTAAGGCACTTGCCTGCAAATTCTAAGGACCCACATTCAACTCTCCAAATTTCACATAAGCCAGATGCGCAAAGGTGAGTGTAGCACAAGGTCACATATGCCCACTAAGTGGTGGAAGCATCTGGAGTTCGATTGCAATGGCTGAGGCCCTGGCATGCCAATTCTCATTCCCTTTCTTTCTTTCTTTCTTTCTTTCTTTCTTTCTTTCTTTCTTTCTTTCTTTCTTTCTCTCTCTCTCTCCCTCCCTTTCTCTCTTTCTCTTTCTTTCTTTCTTTCTTTCTTTCTTTCTTTCTTTCTTTCTTTCTTTCTTTCTTTCTTTCTTTCTTTCAATTAAAAAAGAAAAATGTCCAGTGTTTTATATTGAAGTGCATGTTTATTTATATTGGTACAAAAATATCTTATTATTATAATTTTCTACCTGGCCATTCACAGTATTTATCATACCTTGAATGTTGACTATTTCTCTAAGACAGTTTTCACCCCTGGGGACCAATGTGGAGACAGGTTTTGTCATGACTTGAGAGTGTCACTTGCATCTGGTGGATATAGCCCAGGAATGTTATTAATAATCTTTTAATACAGAGGACTGTCCTCTTCCCACCCTGTACCAATTATCTGTCTAAACTCTTACTTCTGCCAGGATTGAGAAGCCTTGTCATAAAACATAGTTGAGTTATATACAAAGTAGCATCAGCTGGAACTAAGTGTTTTGATCACATGGTTTTCTCCTCTGCATATGGTAGAATACCACTCAAGCTTCTTTATTGTCTTAATGGATATTAGAAAGAAATGTGTTGTGTGTGAAATAACACATTAGTAGTCAGAAAATGCTCTCATTCCTTCCTACTGTGATAATTTGAGCTACTGCATTGATGTTGGGTTCAGTTATGGACATGGAAGAACGTTCATACATGAGATGCAAGAAGAAGCTGTAACTAGCATTATGTGGTTTGGCTTGTTCTTTGTCTTTCTGCCACTTGTCATTAGAACCTTCTTTCAGTATAGGAGAAGTACTTGGACCATATCCAGACCCAAGTCAAGCCCAGTCCAACTGATATATAACCTGAAGCAGACCTGCTGCTGCTCTGAACCCAGCCAAGATCAGCTCACATGTAGATGTACAGACCTGTGAGTGTTAGAATCATGGCTTGTTGTTCTAAGAAATTTGGTTTTGAGATGGTTATTCACTACTGTCGTAATAAATGACACACACGATACATGGAGAACACATCATTTACTAAGCTTACTTCATATACAGTGGATCTAACCTGGTAAGGAAGATCAACTGTTTGAATACAGGAAGAAAATGTAATAAAGTAGAAGTGTTTATAATTAACAACTGTACCTAAAAATTCCAAATTGAAGATGGCTATCACAAGCTCTTGGTTTTCACACATGTGTTTATATTTGCTATCTAGATATTTGAACATCATCAGACATCAAACATTTCTCAACAGCAACTAGGACAGAAAAAATGGTTACAGCAGTGATCCACTTATTTTTTAAATTTACTGAAAAATGTTTATGTCTGTATGTGTTGAGGAGGGGAAGTGATTCTTTTATATTTTAAATTTACTGAAAAATGTTTATGTCTGTATGTGTTGAGGAGGGGAAGTGATTCTTTTATTTTTTAAATCTACTGAAAAATGTTTATGTCTGTATGTTTTGAGGAGGGGCAGGATTAAAAACTTTCCTTAGATTTTCAAAAGCATTTAAGGATTTCTTTTGGCCTCTGTCACTAAACAAACTGAAACAAAACAAATCAAAGCAAAACCCAAACAAAGCAACAAGAAAAACCCTATTCCTGAGGAGGAATTTCCTGGTATGCCAATTCATTCTTTCTCCAACATATCCTGCTATCTTTTTCTTCCTTTTGCACTATACTTATTAATAATGTGTTTATTGATAGATTTGCTCAGTAGAACATTGGAGGTAGAAGCCATGACAATGGACCATCTGCTGTGGCATATGTGTTGCTTAGTTATTCAGTGTTCAGCTGTGTCACAATTGTGACTTGAAGGCTTACATGGAAGATCAGAATTGTGCTGTATTCCCATATACATCACTTAGCATCCGTATTTGTCCACAGAGTGAACAAAAGATCACAATGAAGTGGTGCATCAGCACCTTCTAGATCTGTAGGAAGACCAGCCTGGAGAATGGTCTCTGCACTGATGGCAGCATTTGCTTCATGTGCCATCTAAGTTTCGCTGATAGCTTGTGGTCAAACTGAGTTGGTACCACTTCAAGCACTAGCTGCAGAATTATGATCAGCATGCCCATGTTGATCCTTTAATAAAATTAACCTTTTACCTTGAGATAAGTACAGATATATGCACTTGTAATAAACAACACAGGGAGATTGAGCATATCCCTTACCCATTTTTAAGAAACTGGAATAAAATATCACAACCAAGATATTAACATTGGTATAGTGTAGAATCTAGACACAGAACATTCCCATCACCAAAGAATCGCTCCTCTTGCTCTTTCATAGTTATGCCCCTTCCATTCAACCTCACATCCTTCCTGAATCTGTGGCAATGTTACCCATTTTAAATTTTGTTGTTTCAATAATATAATAGAATTACCTTGCATTTAGTCTTTTGGAATTCTTTTTATAGTAAGCATAATTACCAGGAGACCAAGTGTTGTGTGCATTAAGTGTGTTTCTTTTTATTCTTGTGTTAATGCTAATCATTGTAACAAATGTACCATGCTTTGTTTAACCATTCACTTACTGAGGACATTTGAGTTGGTTCCATATTTAGGCTAATATGAATAAACTTGTTATAAACATTAATTTAGAAGTTCTTCTGTAAACATATTTTCATGTCTGTGGGATAAATGCCAAAGAGTATAATTGCTGGGTTGCATTACCATGCCAAGCTTTTAAAGAAATTGACAACTATTTTCCAGTGGATCTGTAACATTTTACATTCTGACCAGCAATATGAAAGTGACCCAGTTTCTCCACATCTCACCAGTATGTTGTCACTTAAAAAAATCATTCAGATAGATTAGTGCTGATGTCTTTGTGTGGCTTTAATTTGTGTTTCCCAAGTGCATAATGATAGGGAACATCTTTCCATTAGTTTATTTGCCATCTGCATGCTTTTTCCAGTGAAATGCCTCTGTATGTATTTTACCATGAAGTAATTGAATTTTTTTCTGTTGAGTATTATAGTTCCTTATACATTCTCAATAAAGTCCTTCATCAGATATGCTAATTTAGGTATTTCCTTCCATTTTATAGCTTGCTATTAGGACTTTTAATTGAGTCTTTAATGAATTTACTTTTTATCAGTTTTTCATTTTATTGATTATGCTTTTTTTTTTTTTTTGGTTTTTTCATTTTTCAATTTTGCAAGGTAGGGTCTCACTCTAGCCCAGGCTGACCTAGAATTCACTATGTAATCTCAGGGTGGCCTCAAACTCATGGCAATCCTCCTACCTTTGCCTCCCGTATGCTGAGATTAAAGGCGTGTGCCACCATGCCCGGCTGATTATGCTTTTGACTTTTGTGTTGTTTATTTATTTGAGAGAAAAAGAGAGGGGAGGAAGGGAAAGAGAGGAGAGAGAGAGAGAGAGAAAGAGAATGAATGCTCTAGGGTTTCTAGCCACTGCAAATAAGTTCCAGACACATGTGCCACCTTGTACATCTGTCTTTACAAGGGTGCTGGGGAATTGAACCCTAGTCCTTAGGCTTTGCAGGCAACATCTTAACTCCAGCCTGATTATGCTTTTGATATCAGCTTTCAAAACTCTTTGTCTAGCCCAAGTTTCAGAAGAGCTTTATTTATTTTCTGAAACTTTTATAATTTTATATTTTAAATTTAATCCCATGATACAATAAGCTATTTTTATACAAAGTGTGAAAGTTACATCTACCACTGTTTTCATTTTCATTTTTTGCCTATGGGTGTTTATTTATTATTGCTATTTATTTAAAATATTATCTCTCTTCCACTGAATTGCTTTTGCATCTTTGTCAAAACATCAGTTGGATATATTTGTAGCTGTCTATTTCTGGTATTTATTTTTGTTTTGTTTCAGTCATCTATGTGTCTATCTTGCTGCTAATAATATCCAGTGTTGATTAGCATGGGTAGATCTTAAAAATCAGTAAAACCAATCTCTTCTATGCTGTTCTTTGTCAAACTTGTTTAATTTACTTAATTGTTTTCTTTGCCATGTGATATTAGAATTATTTTGCTTGAAAATATGAAAACTTTGCTTGGATTTTTATAGCAATCTGTAAAAGACATGTATGTTCAGAGAGAATGGCATCTTTGCTGTGTTGATTCATACCATCCATGGATATCATGTGTCATGTGCACCATTGCTTTTACTCTTATGTCATCAATGCTTAGATATTTTTAACAAATAAATCCAGTTGAATTTTGTTAGATATATACCTAAGTATTTCTCTAATTTTTTGCAGTGTAAAAATGCTGCTTGCTTCATTTCAGTGTTAATGGGCATGTTGATAGTATACAGAAATACAGTTAAATTTTGTGTGTTTATCTTTTATTCTGACTTTTATGAGCTCATTTATAAATTCTTCCAGAAGATATTATGTAAAAATTAATATAAAATTTTAACTAGCTAGCAGAATTAATTCTCCAATGAAAAAATGTGGACATGAAAGCTTATTTTTAATAAATTAACAATTATGAATTAAATTAACTTGATAGTTATAGACTTATTCAAATGATCTATTTCTTATTTAGTTATTTTTGACAGCATATATTTTAAAAACTGGGCTGTATTCATATTCCCTGTGTCTTTTCTGACACTAATAATTTGTCTTCTTTTTTCTTTGTTGTTTTTGCTAAAGGTTCATAAGTTTTTTTATATTTCTTGTAAGAACCAACTTGTTATTTTATTGACTTTTCTTTATTGGCTTTCTGCTCATAATTTCACTGCTTTTGCCTTAATATTTGTGTTTTATTTTATTCTACTTACTCTTGCTTTTTTTGTCTTTTTCTAGGTTGTTGAGGTGTGAGTTAGTCTATTAATTTGAATATTTCTCTTTTTTGAATTGATAGGTTTTTGTCTACAAATTTCCCGTTCAGAAATGTTTTAGAAGTGAATTACTAATTTATATATGTTGAATTTTCATTTTCATTGATGTGAATTAATTTTTTAATTGTCCTTGAGACTTCCTCTTTAAGTCATGAAGTATTTACCTTGTGTTGTTTAGTTTGCAAATATCCTGTGGTATCCCATTGCAGATAGTATTTCAATTTCATTAAATCAGTATAATAATAAATTATGATTTCAATTCATTTGTGTGTGTGTGTGTGTGTGTGTGTGTGTGTGTTGTGCCAGGGTCTCTTGACACCACAAACACCTGTGTGGCTTTTTGTGCATGACTGGGGAATTCAACACTGGCAGGCAGGCTTTGCAAATATGTAATTTTAAATACTGAGCCATCTCTCATGCCCCTATTTCAACTATTTTAATGTGTTAATAGTTGTTTAGTGATCAAGAATATGATTTATCTTGGATGAGGTGTTCTATAAATGTTCTGATGTTTAAATATAGTATTGAGGATGTTCTGTATCCCTGCTGATTTTCTGTCTAGTTATTTCAGTTGTAGAGGAATTGATTCTGAAGTCACCATCAATAAACATCATTATCTAGTTTCCCCTTCAGATGTATTAGTTTTTCCTTCAAATGTTGTGCAATGTTATTTATTTATTTATGCTATGGATTCAACTTAGTGCCTTGCATATACTAAATTAGTATTTTACCACTGAGCTACATTTTTAACCCCTGCAATTTTGTTGTTTGGTGCATATAAAGTTAAAATTATTGTATTTTTTGGGAGATTAACTAATCAGTTATTTTATAATGTTATGTTCTAATTTTAGTAAATTGTCTTCTACTTTGTATACTTTGTGATATTAACATAGCCATACATGTGCTTTTTAAATTAGTGTTTGACTGAAATATCCTTTTTCCATTCTGTCAGTTTCATATTTGAATTTAAATGAATTTTTTGTTTTGTGGATAGCATATAGTTTTATGATGTTTATGTCCACTCATTTTCTTTTTAGTTTCATATATTTGGACCATTTACACTTAATATATTTACTGTTATCATTGTGTTTACACATTTTGTGGTATTAGTCTACAATAGTATTGTTATAGTTCATCAATTTTATGTATAGCTAGACTTCCTCTTTTCTGTCAGTTAGCTAACAAAGTTGACTTGGTTTAGTTTGTGTCCACTGACATTTCCAGGTTGCCACTTATTTTTTTTTTTTTTTTTTCAGCTCCTAAGTCAGAATTCTAAGGTAAAAAGAAAACCCAAGAACCATGCCTCATATTGTTCTATGGGTCTGGAGGTCTTTGGCTTCTCTGTTGTAGTCCCTCAACCTTTCAGATTCTGATCATGTTTGTTTTACTTACAACACCTAACACTCTTAGTTATATGCACCAGAAGAAATGGTGAGTCATATATATATATGTTTCATATTTCTGGAAGAAGTCTTTATTTTGATTTTTAAAGGGTCAAATTTATGGTTCAGACAGATCATGTTTCTAATCTATGTATTTTTGAATCTCACTTTCCTTTTCTGCAAGTATGTGAGTAGAGTTATGAGAATTAAGTAAATTGATATTTACACAGAACAGTGAAAGCACATAGTACATACTCATGAAATATAATTTTTACTACCACTATTATTATCACTAGTATTACTGTCATTGCTACTACTTACAAATACTGTCCATTTAATTTTCTTTCTGCACACAGAGTCACCAGTGATTTCTACATGAAAACAGAACATTGTGAAATAGCAGTAAGTAGAGGTCAAGATGGTTCCCTTTTTATTGATTTTATTTATTTATTTATTTATTTATTTGTTTTTTTGGAGAGAGATACAGAGAGAGACAGAGAGAGAGAGAGTGGGAGAGGAAGACGGATAGAGATGGGTGCGCCAGCAACCACTCAGCTGCTGAGAATGAAATCCAGAGGCATGCCCGCCCCCTTGTGGTCAAGTGCAGCAATGAGCCCTTGCATCACTGCATCTGGCTAAAGGTGGAACCTGGAGATTGGAACCGCTGGAGAATGGAACAGGTGTTCTTTAGGCCTAGGAGGCAGGCGCCTTAACCACTAAGCCATCGCTCCAGCCCAAGATGGTTTCCTTTTAAAGTTAAAGTAAGAGGAAAGATATCAGAATCTCTTGCTCCTGATCAAAGACCTTGATTACATTTGACCCAAGAATGACTGACTATACAGCAGACTCAGGAAAATTTGCTGCCAAGTTGCTTTTTTGCCAATGTTGTATCCTTTCTATCCCATTTTCTTAAAGTTTCCATTCTTTTTCAAGGTTTGTCTTCTCCTTGGATTATTCTTATTTTCTCTGGCTGTGGGTCTTCTCTCTGAAATTCATGACCATGGTTTCCCTTCCAGAACTACATGGTGTTCTCTGGATGTATCACTTCCTCAGCATCAGAACCAATCACTAGAGATTGGGCAGTACCAATGGTAATGACAATTCATTATCATCCAATCATCAGTGAGAAAAGATAAGGTGACAAAGAAAGGATCCAAAAGGTGTGGGTGACTATGCAGGAAGAGTGCTTATCCAAACTTCATATCTTAACTATGAATTAAGGATGATTTCTTGGAAGGCAAAATGAATTTTTGCATTTTTTCAGTCTTTATTTTTAAACAAAATCTAGGAGGGGTGTGGGGTGAGTATCATATGTAATCCCACCTTCTACATTTCCAGAAATTACATCATTTACTTCTTGAATGCATATTTCATTTCAGTCAATTAATATTTTGTCATCTCATTCTTCATCTAATGTTAGTGAAAGTATGATTTTTCCAGGGACAAAATTTGTTTTTCCATTGCAGTTAAGAATAAAGTTAGATAAGTGTAATCTATCAAGTTGTCATTCGATGCTTTGTTCCACTCAGTGAATTTCTATATATTAGATAACTCCTGTTTGATGAGTAGAAAGTCTACATTCAATTTTATGATTACATTCTTGATATGGTAAACTAAATGATTCAAAATCAGGGAAGATAGTGATAGGAAATTTATAGTGTTTTACACATTAACACCACTCATTATTTCAAACTGTGTGTGTGTGTGTGTGTGTGTGTGTGTGTGTGTGTGTGTGTGTATGTGTCCTTATTTATGAAAAGGGGAAGATAATTGTCCTTACTTCACAGAGTTGTGAAATAAAGACATTTCCTGGGATGAGCAGGGTCTTACTGTGGCTTGTCATTTTTATTATGACTATTGTTGTTGTACTTACTATATTGTCATTTGTCCTATAACCAACAACATGATAAGAGAAATGAGGTTAACAAAGTTGCTCCACATTCAATGATTACTTTTCCTATTTTGCAAGAATCAACAGCCCATTGTGAAATTTAATGGCATGCTGTGAGAATCTCTGGCAAATTTATTCTTACAAGTTAGCAACTATGTGAGATCCAGAGCACCACAAACTTGACTAGATTTCAAGGTTTATTCACAAACAGTAAGCTCCTGAAAGATGGATCAAGCAAAATATGTTCTTGCTGAATTTGTGATAGGAGGCATGCATTAGAGGCTGCAAGTTACTGAGCAATTTCACCCCAGTCAGAAGACTGAAAGGGTAAAGCCAGTGGGATGGGGTGGAGGTGTGTTAATGAAGTCTTTTAGAACAAAGAAAAGGAGCCTATGAACCTGAAGTAATCAAGTAATACCAAATCTGGATACTTACTCAGGATTTAAATTGACTTCCCTGACTTTAAGCTGATCTAGAGTAAGGAAGCCAGAATGGTCATTCCTTCCTAAAGGTACTCTGTAAAAATGGCTAAAGAGTTAATGCCGTTTGTACAAAGGAAATCCAGTCCCTTGCTGAACTTGGCAGAAGAGGAGAGCTATGATTACCTCTTCAGTGTTTTTCCATAAGCTTCTCATGTGGAGCTGACATTCTCCCAGCAGCATTCTGAGCCTTACCCTTCACTGCACATCACTCTGGCTTACATCTCACAAATTGTCAGTGTTTTGCTTCATGCCTCAGGACTCCTCTTTTTTTTTTTCTTCTTGATAGTCTCAGTGGTGACAGATTTCTCTTCCATCTTTCTATAGACCCAGATTGTTTTAATTACCACTGCTGAGCTTCATTACAGGGTAAACTGTGAAAATGGCTCCACTTTTAAAAATTGTTTTAGTTTTTTGGTTACTCAGTTCTTTTTTTTTTTCCTAAACAAAATAACACCACCAAAACACTTGATTGGAATAAAAGGCAGTGCCTATGACCTAAGGTTCTATTGATTTGCTCATTTGTTCATTAGCAAGGGAAACAGAACTAGAGATAAGGGGTAATTCATCTGCTGTGCTCTCCCCATTTTGACTGCAGAGATTTTTCTTTGTTCACACTATTGACAAGAGTGTCTGCAGGAAGGAAGGAGAAGCTGGGATTTTGTCCTTGAACTATATATACTCTTCACTCAGTCCTGAGAAAAGGGAGATAGGAAGAAAAGGACAAGGAATGGGGCTGGGATGTGGTTCCAAGCCATGAGGTGTGGATCAAGATTGGACCTAGCAGCCTTAATGTTGATCCTTAAGAAATAGTGCTCAAAGTGAGAGGGAATAGGCAGTTAGGGTGACTGGGCCCCTAAAAGTATAAAGGCAGGCAGGATGGTCTTCATTTGCTAGAATTCTTATCTCTTACCTAGACATAGTTTTCTATAAGCAGCCCTGGGTGTCTCCTGGGAGGGAGGTCTTTGATTTAAACATTATGGTTGGTCAATTAAGCCCCTGGAACATGGTTTCAGGGCTAGCCTCTTTGTAAGGCAGCCCTAGTGCTAAACAACCAGCTGTCCCTCTAGTTCAGCTGAGCTGTAAGGCAGGGCCAACTACCATAAGGTTATAAATACCTTTGTGAGGGGAGGGCATGCTCTCTGATCTGCCTGATAACTTGGCAACTTCTAGCTATTGGTGAGTTTCCCCTTAAATGGGCAGAGAAGAGAGCCTCATAGCCCTTATTCCCACATGGTCCCTCTAGCCCCTCCAATTCCCCACAAGGCAAGAGCTCTTTAAACTTTCTTTTCTCTCTCTACTTTCCATTGTTTTCCCCAACCCTCTATGTGGGGTCTCTAGCCACATGGGATTTCTGGCCACATGGGTGCCTTTCCTTGGCTCTGTATTTCCTTAGATAAATATAATTATCTTTCTCAGTCTTTTTTTATTCAATACTTTGATTAAAAGTAGACATAGACCTAGGGTTTAGAGTTCAAGGACTTTCCTGAACCTGGAGCACCCTGTTACATTAGAAACATATTTGTCAAAAATAACATTACTAACAATGGCAATGGGCAATTATTAAGTACTTAGACTTTTCCTGGCTTCTGGGCTAATTACATCAAATATATACATATAAAATCTTGACTCATTGAATCTCAATCTAATTCTCACAAGACTGCAAAGGAGGCATATTAGTTATCCTATATTACAGACAAGCAAACAAAGAGACTAAGGTAACCGTGACAATTTGGTTGTGCCACAACCAGTAAACTTCTGAAAACAAACCCAATTTTAGACTTTTTGGAAATCTTGTTTTTCCATATAATGATGACATTCTTTTTGCCTAGCTGCACATATCCTGCCACCTCTACACAGGCAATCTAAATGTGTCACTGTTCATGAGCCATTTGTGCTAACGATCATGCTTTGTTAGAATGTCATATCTGACAATGTGTTAAATAGCCCTCTGCTATGAATAGCCCTCTGCATGAACCAGCCTGCAGTCTGGCAGGCTTGTTCTTGTCAAATCAGTTCCAATCTCCACTCACCTCATCGCAAACCTTTCTTTCTTCTTCTGTGGCTCTCTGGCAACTTTGAAAGCTCCTACATCTACCCAATATTGTTTACTACCTTCTTTCTTGCCTTGAAACTTGGTAAGTCTGCTAGTAAACTCCTAAGAGCAGTTTCAGCACTGGAGACAGTATATTTTAAAGAAGAGGTAATGAGATAGGGAGTCTGACACATCTTGATTAAAATGGAGTGTTCTGATTAAAGATTACAGTCCATTCCCATTTCTTCAAACAACTCCAATTTTTCTTCTGGTTACCAAGCTTCCTTCCCAGCCAATGCAGTTTATGTATGCAGTGCCTTCCAAATAACTTTTAATTAAACATTTAAATTAGACTGGTGCTGGTTCATTGAATCTGGAGTTTTTATATTTCTCCAATCCAATTATTAGATGTTTTAATTCACCAATTCATGACTTGCCATTTATCTTAATATTACTTATTATGACATTAAAATTATAATCCCTAGATTTTTCTCATAAATAAGATAGTATATGAATGTGCAAAATTAAAAATGAAAATTCTAAGTAGCTAAATTCATAATAAAATATAAATGAAAGTGGTTTAAGGCATCAAGTCCATAATCAGAGGTAGCTATTGTCTAGCCTGATGCAGAGGAATAAACAAAAATGTTGTAATGTGAGGGGAAAATACACAGAGAGAATAAGGGATTTGTTTGCATTCTTTATCAGGAGTGAATGATTCTTCCTTTTATTTATTTATTCATATAATTTATTTACTAGACAGAGAGGAGAGAGAGAGAGAGAGAGAGAGAGAGAGAGAGAGAGAGAGAGGCAGATAGAGAGAATGGACAAGCCAGGACCTACAGTCATTGTAAACGTATTCCAGACGCATGTGCCACCTTGTGCATCTGGCTTACTTGGGTACTGGGGAATCAAACCTGGGTCCTTAGGCTTAACAGATAAGCACCTTAACTGCCAAGTCATCTCTCCAGTTCAATTTTTCCTTTTGATATGGGCAATTTATGGACTTATACCATGGTCTCTAACAGCCAGAACTTCAACTTGGTCATGGGCTGGGGGAGTCCTTCCAGGTTGTGTGGACTCATTTGCACATTTTCTAAGTAGTAATAGTCTATCAGATATTACTTTGTCTGAGTCTGCATATTCAGTACTCAGCACTATTATGAAGTATGTACTATTACTACCTCCATTTATAGAGAAGCAATCTGTGGCACAGAGAAATCAAGTTATTTATTGAGGGTCACAGAGATATAGTCAGCAAGGGAGTAAAATTTGAAAACAAGCTCTCTCACTCCTGAATTTGCAATCACTATCCTTGCTCTATCTTATCACTGCAACCAGGCAAACAGTGAAAAAATAAGAACAAGTTAGCTTGAGCTGCTAAGCCACAGGATTACCAATGGCAACAGTTCTTGTCTAATGTAGTTGGTTGTGATGACTCCTGTAACATGCTTATCTTAGCAGACGGGACAGAATGTTATTCACAGTGAATGTTCCAGGAAGGTTTGGCATGCACCTCTCATAAGGATATGGGCAAGGATGGTTCAAGGTAGAACCAGCACTTGGGATTGACAGTCAGCTTTCATGTACTAGGATAGGAAGGGAAGATGAGGCATTAACTCTCTTCATTGCTAATTCCCAATTTTATGACATGATGTTTATGTGACAAGCCCAAAGAAGATGAGTGAGAAGGAGCTCCTTACACATGGGTTCAGACACTCTCTTTACTTATGAAAAGCCCTTGACCTTGAGTGAAGGCAAAAGGACTTTGGAGTTGAAAGGACAATAGGAACAGTCTTAGGATGTGAAGGTGGGAAATAATTTCTTTCCTTCATACTCCTGTCATACCAACATTAACTCTGCATTGAGCCTCTCTTACCCATCCTGTTTTCAGTCTGCCAAGCCTCATCTGATGGAGGACAAGAGCCTATTAGAATCCACCATTTCACTCACCAGCATGCTCTGCCTAAAGGAACTCATTATCTAAGAGAGAAAGGAAAGCACATTTATAGCCTATAAAAATATGGCAGACAGGCCTGAAGGACACAGTTAGGAACAGTTATAGTGTATACACTAGCAACATTCCTTCCACATTCATCCAGTACACACATTATAAAATACCAAAATTCACATGGTCAGATTCATCACAGTAAGGACCTTACTTCTCTGGGACCAATTTTACTGTTGCCCTTAACTTCATATTGCTGGCACAAAGCACCCAACCAAAAGCAGCTGATGGGACAAAAGGGCTTATTTTGATTTACCAGATTGAAAGAAAGCTCAATGATGGCAGGAGAAAGTATGACATAAGCAGAAGGTGGATATCACCTTTGCTAGAGCAGGTGGCAAACAGAAGGCTGGAGAGATGGCTTAGCAGTTAAGGCACTTGCCTGTGAAGCCTAAGGACCCAGGTTCAATTCACAGTACCCCTGTAAGCTAGATGCACAAGGTGGCACATGCATCTAGTGTTCATTTTCAGTGGCTAGAGGCTCTGCTGTGCCCATTCTCTATCTGCCTCTTTCTCTCTCCCTCTCTGTCATAAATACAAGTAAATAAATAAATATTTAAAAATTAAAGTAGTTAGAATCCATGTTAGATACTTGTAATCAATAACACTAATTCTTGAGTTATAATACTGCTTATATGCCTTAGTACAAAGACTGTAAATAGAGCCAATCACACAGGAATCATGTTTTTATGAATATGCCATAATTGTGAGCCATGTATACAGCATCTTACGGTTCCACCTATATACTCACAATGCACAGGTATTTGTGATGATAACCACCCTGGATTTTATGCCTACTAAAGTGCATCAATAAGACATTTGAAGCCATGGGGATCTTTAAATTTCCTTGGTGAGATAAGGCTCTTTCTCATTTCTCTTAGAATAACGTAGCTCCCAAAGCCTTTCAGAAATCCACAGAGGAAAAGCTTGCTTGCAGGGCTTGCAATAAACTCTTATTAACACTATCAAAAATAATCTGTTTTTGTCTTGACCTCACTTTAGATTTTCAGCAGGCATAATGGACAGATTTGTAGGGTTTTCTTTTTGCTTTTAAAAGACTAGATAAATGTACCTTTTCTCTCATCAGATTATAAATGTCCAATGTAAATGGAAAGTGCATTGCTTTCCTTGATAACAGACATAATCTTCCCAATGGATGCCCCTCTGACAGAAGACATATGAGATAGTTGTAGAGATTGTTTTCTGTTATAACAGGCTCAGAATAAGCTTAATTTCCCAGTCAGCGCACTTTAACCTCTCTCAGATTAATATGATAGAAAAATATTTTGTATTCTTTCTCTGTGAAGAAAAGAAGGGTACTTTCTTATGTTTCCAGCTATACTTGGATATGTTTTTGCTCTCTAGCTTACCATGACTGGCCACAATGTTCAAAGTTACCAATTAGATTGAGTTTTATTATTATTTCTTCTGGTCAGTGATGGAAGTGGAAAGTGACAGAAAGAATGAGAAATTATTAATATCATTGCTGGTTTAGTAATGGCTGTTACAATCAGGCCTGGCTCAAAGCCTAAGAAAAATTATATCAAAACAGCACTCATTGAATGTTTGGCACTTGATGTGTTTTATTATGAATTCATATTTGTAATCTTGGATTCTGTGGCAAATAGAAAGCCTGAACAACCTTTTGACACAAAGGAAAACCAAGGCACACCCAATACATCAAGAGGTTAGAGTCAATCACACAGCTACGTAATACTGCTTATGGCTTGGTTTTGGATCCTTCAGTTCATGGCTTATTTCTTCCCTGGTTGGGAGAAAACAATGATGGGATTTTAGAGCCATGGAACCAGCTGTGCTCCTTCTTGGCTATTTGTGTTATGAAAAAACTAAGTCTTCATTTTTTCATCTATTTTTATAGCATGAAATAATAATAAAAGCACTTTATATAGTGGGTGGTGGTAATTTATATATGTAATACTTTCAAGAGTGAAAAGTCAACAGAAATTAATTTATCATAGCAATTGATATATTAATTGATATAACAATTGATATTTATGAAACACTTGCTATATGTCAAACTTGGCATATTTTATATTTTGTGAAATGAAGTATGTATAGAATAATTTTCTGAACTTTGTTTTGTACTATAAGAATATTTTGTGGAGGTTATCTCTCTGACCCACTACTATGTTAAGAATCTGGATGATATTAGCAACACAGAAACTACAAACATCTTTTTACCTTTCTCAAGTGACTTCTGCTATTCTAGTACTTATGCCATCCATTTGTATATTTCTTTATTTTTTGGTATTCACAAAATGATATAGTCCATTTGTCTTTTGTTGAGCTTTACATCAATGGAATCAAATAGTAGAAATGGTTTTGCATTCAGCTTCTTTTGTTGGCATGATGCTTGGAGGAGTTCTTCATCACACTTGGTTTACTTGCAATCAGGCATTTACATGACATATAGTATACTTTTGTACAGTATTGTATAGTAAGTTATTTATACCTCACACCATTCATAGATATTTTGGTTGTTTCGAAGTTTTGCTCTTGAGAATATCTATAAACAAGTGCATATAGCTTGATACATGTATTTATGGAATTCTGTAAGTATATGTATATTTTAGACAAGCTGCATTTTGACAAGGATAAATGCCCTAATTTATACTCCTATTCATAGCACATGAGAATTTACATTGTTAACAATACCTTCTCCAATATTGAGTATTGTGTGCTTAAATAGTAATGAGTTTAGTACCTGACTAGTGGTATCTTGAAGTATTAGAATGCTTTCCCTGCATACTGAGATTATACCTACTTCTCATTTTTAAAAATATTTTTATTTATCTATTTGAAAGAGTGAAAGAGGGAGAGGGAGAGAGAAAGAGAGGGAGATAAACAGGGAGAGAAAGCAAAAGAGAAAATGGGTGTACCAGGGCCTTCAGCTGCTGCAAACAAACTCTGAATGCATGCACCACCTTGTGCATCTGACTTATGTGGGTCCTGAAGAATTGATCCTCTGCACTTTGGCTTTGCAGGCAAGCACGTTAACTGCTTTGCCATCTCTCCAGCTCTTTTTGTTTATTCAGTGCTTATTCAATGATACCACCCATGTTCTATTAAGCTTTTTTCCCCTCATAAATGTGTAAGATTTATAAAAACATAACCTGGATACAAGCCCTATGTTGGCTATATGGGTGCCAAATGTCTTTTCCCAGTCTATGAAATTATTTTTAATTCTATCATTGTGTATTCTATGACCATAAGTTCTTTATTTTCACATTTTAATTATTATTTTCTTTACGGTTATAGTGTTTCACACCTTGTTATTTGAAACTTCTCATTTCACTAGAGTTGTGAAGACATTAAAAGTCTTGCTTTCTAAGTGCTTCCAGGTAAGACAAGGTCACAACACTCACCTGTAGATGGCTGTTGATAAATTGCTAGTGAGAAAGGGGAAAAATTAGATTGCAGGTTACTGGAATCCTTGTTATGCCTAAGAATTAAAGGTATATTTGTTAGGGCAAGAGTATTTTTGTTGTTGTTGTTGGGCAAGCATGAGGGCCCAAGACAGCCACAATTTTATCCCTAACACCCAGATAAAAACTGGGCATGACCATGCCTGCCTGTAATCCTAGTCCTACTGGGATTCAAGGTTGGAGAGTAGAGAATGTGCATTTTGTTCAGCCAGTTTTGATCAAAAGAAAAAAGAAAGGTAGCACCAGGCTCAGATTCAGGGAGATTCAGAGCTGAATAGTGACAGAGGAGAGCACCAGATATTCTTGTGTGGACTCTGCTTGCATGTGCACAGGCTGTGTGCATCTGTACACACATGCATACATATCACACACACACACACACACACACACACACACACACACACACACCACTCATACCATACACATATGTAAATAAAAGAGTATAAAATGCTGAACAGAGTCACAGTAGATTGGTCTTAGGGAAGGTCTATGGTTGTTCCATGGAAGAGAATAAGCAATATCATTTTGTTTCATTTTAGCCCTCACACATTCAAAAATCATAAAGATTTTTGATGTTTTTGTTTGTTTTAATTTAGTTATAATTCAGGTATTGTTAATAATAAAATTGAAAATTATGTACAGGAGAAAGTTAAATAAAACTGGCCAATACAAAATTTTTCTTTCTTTAATATAGAAATTTATAATTTAACTAAAAGCTAAGTCAGGTAAGAACTTGGGATAAAATGTAAGTTATAATGGTCTGTAATCTTAATTTTAAATTAAGGATAACTAAATCTATGAGAGTCATGTAAATTTCATAGTGTTTCTTTTTACTTGGTGTTCATCTGGCTAGGGACATATATGTTAGTGTTTTATAATATTAAACCTGGGCAATTTCAAGCTTAATCTTTCTACTTTTCACATTAGCATACCCACACTGAAAAGAGTCGAGTACTTACTATAGCTATGGAGATAAAATTACACAAACTCAGTTCAGAATATCTATTTTTTTGGAAAAGTGCTACTGTATACACTTTGTGAACAAGAAATTTTCATCAGTTTAGATGTTATCAGTAATAACTGGAAAAAATCTATAGTTATCAAAGATTCAGTTAACTCTTGAATTCTGGACTGCAGGCCTATATAAAATATGAAATCACTGCAAACAACTTGAAAAAGACAATACAATTCACAAACAACTTTAGTAAGCACTTTACATGGTATGATACTCAACTGGCCAATGAATACATGAAGAAGTCATTCAGTCTCATTCATTATTTGGAAAATTCAAATTGAAACCACAAAAAGGGTTGGAGCGATGGCTTAGAATTTAAGGCGCTTGCCTGCAAGGCCTAAGGATCCAGGTTTGATTCCCCTATACCCACATAAGCCAGGTGCATAAGGTAGCACATGCATCTGGAGTTTGTTTGCATTGGCTAGAGGCCCTGATAATGCCCATTCTCTCTCTCTGCCACTGTCTCTTAAATAAATAAATAAATAACAAAATGAGTAAATAAACTATAATAAAACCACAATACTTAAGAGAATGCCAAACATTAAACAAAAAAGTGAAGAAAAATAAAACCTAATATGTATTCAAGAGAACACATTCATGCAAAAGAAACCCCACAAAAATTCATAGCAACACTTAATAAGAGCCTCTCTTTGTAGACATCTCAAGTGATCTTTAACAGAGAAGAGATAAAGGAATTGTTGCATATTTATACTATGGAACAATATCCAGGAATGAGAAAACAAGAACTACTAGCAAGCAAAAGTATAAATATATTTCAAAAGCATTATACTCATTGAATAAATACAGACATAAAAGAATAAACCACATATAATTTCATTCATACAAAATTCAAAAGCAGATTTGTTATTCATTATGCTTTTATTAGAAGTCAGTTTAATAATTACGTTTTGGAGGATGAGAATGATGAGTTAGGAAAACTCTGGTTGGTTCTCCTATATGATCTTTATTCTTACTAACAATTCTGTTCAGTTTGTGAAAATTCAACAGAGTATGCATTTATGATTTAGACATGTTTTTAATTGTATAATTATTCAGTAAGATGTTCAACAAATTGTAACTTTCACTAAAGTGCCAGGACAAGACAACTATCACTCAACTAGCCTTAAGATAACCAGAACATATTTGTTTTTTGAAATTTTATTTATTTGTATGTGTGTGTATGAGTGTATATGTGTGTATGAGCACACCAGGGACTCTTGTGCCTTAAAATGAAAACCAAAAGTATGCACTATTTATGTTTTGTTTTACATGTATGCTAGGGAATTTAACACAGCCTGGCAAGATTTGCAAACAAGTGCTCTTCACTGCAGAGTCATCTTCCCAGGCCCCTGAATATACTTTTCATGCTACACAACATTCTTTCTTTAGTCTAGCATCTGCTGCACATCTGTATCCCCATAGCATACAATAAGTAAATATCCCAGATGGTGAATAAAATTATTACAGTCAGAGGTTAATCTTGAAACTAATTGGCTAGGGAGGGAAAGATAAGGTTTTAGTTGACACCAAGAATACATAGGCAAATATACAGAGAAAGAAGTTAGGGAGGCTGCCCCATTTTAAATAGCAACAACAACAACAAGAACAAAAAACTAAATACCTTGAAATAACAATAACCCAGGATGTGAAAAACGTATATAATGAAGACATAAAAACACTCAAGAAAGAAATTGAAGAGCACTTGAGAAGATGGAAAGACCTCCTATGTTCCTGGGTAGGTAGAATTAATATTGTGAAATTGGCAATTCTACCAAAAGCAATATACAGATTTAATGCAATACCAATAAAAATTCCAGCATCATTCCTCACAGAGATAGAAAAATGACCTCAAAATTCATATGGAATGGCAGCAGGCCTTAAGTATCCAAACATATCCTCAGCAGAAGAAACATCTCTGGAGATATCATCATACCTGATCTAAAGTTATATTACAAAGCCATAGTAACAAAAACATCATGGTACTGACATAAAAACAGAAATATAGACCAATGGAACAGAATTGAAGACTGAGACTTTATGTCAAGTAACTACAGCTACTTGATCTTTGACAAAGGTGCCAGTAATGTGGACTGGAGAAAAGACAGCATCTTCAACAAATGGTGCTGGACAAATTGGTTATCCATATGTAGAAAAATGAAACTGGATCCACACATCTCAGCATACACAATAATTAAGTGCAACTGGATTAAAGACTTCAGTATAAGACCTGCAATGTAAGACCTTCTCCTACTGGAAGAAAAAAATAAGAGGAAATCTCCATGATATAGGAGTGGAGAAAGACTTCCTGAACAAAACTCCAGTAGCTCAGGAAATGAAACAATCACTCAACTAGTGGGATCTCATGAAGCTAAAAAGCTTTGCACAGACAAACATACCATAATCAGAGCCAATAAATTACCCACAGAATGGGAGAAAATTTTTGCCAGATATACCACTGACAGAGGCCTAATATCTAGAATCTACAAAGAACTCAAAAACCTAAACAATAAAACAATCAAACAACCCATTCGTCTTGATTTGGGTTTGGCCAGAGTACATCCACTGGTAAGGATGCCCAATGCCATCTTTTGCAGTGCAAGTATTTATTCTGTGCCATTATGGTTTTTGTTGGGGGGTGGGGGATTTTTTGGTATTATGGCTCAGTTAAAAGATCTTGGACTATGGGAATGTTCAAACGTCATTGAGATTGATAAAAACTATGGGGATGTTTAAAGTTGTACTGAATCCATTGCATTTTATATCATGGATGGTTATCATTTTATGGAGGCTGTGATGGAATGTGGTGGTTTGATTCAGGTGTCCCTAATAAACTTAGGTGTTCTGAATGCTAGGTTCCCAGCTGATGGATATTTGGGAATTAATTCCTCCTGGAGGCAGTGTATTGTTGGGGATGGGCTTATGGGTATTATAGCCAGTCTTGCCTTACCAGTGTTTGACACTCTCCTGTTGCTATTGTCCAGTTTATGTTGGCCAGGGAGTGATGTCCACCCTCTACTCATGCCATCATTTTCCCCTTACCTTCATGGAGCTTCCCCTCAAGTCTATAAGCTAAAATACCCCCCCTTTCTTCCCCCAAAGCTGCTCTTGGTTGGGTGATTTCTGCCAGCAATATGAACCTGACTGCAACAGTGGGTATTGGGAGGTGCCATTTCCCACTAGTTCTCTGTGTTGTCACACCTTGCCTCCTCTTTTTATGATAACATGTTGTTCTGATCCTAATATGTTATATCTTAGGTGACATCCTGGAAAGATATCAAAGAACCTTGGTTCTAGCATACTTTTTTAGCTATGTGACCTTTGGCAAACTACCTATCCCCAAGGAAGTTTTATTTCTTTGCTCCTAAATAGACCACAATTCTTTGTTTCTAGTAGTACTCTAAGGACTAAATTAGAAATTATACCTATTTTCATATTGTATATTTCATATACCTATTTCATATTCATTAAGTGGTAGTTGATTTCGTACACCTTGATTTGACTGTAGTTGATCAGAGAAACACATCAAATAGGAAGCAAAAGTGTGGGTTTGGGAGTCTTTTAACTTGTTCCACCATTCTGAATGTATAGACTAAGCCCCTCAATAACCACAAGTTGCAGAACACTCTTTGCCCCATTCCATAGGAGAGCAAAACTGATCCATCCTCTTCTCTGACAATGTCACAAGGCTTCGATGGGAGTGTCGTACCATAGGACAGATTCTTAGATTCATGAATTAATTAAGTTCTGCAATATGATCCTCACCTATTCTAATAAATAGAGCTCCACAGGTCTGTGACCTTACTTGGAAGCAATCACTCTAGATAGTTATGTAATAAGGCAGTGGAAGGTGAGCTTATGAAAGCTGGAAAGACCATGATGATCCCAGGAGATTGTGCATGGAAGAGGTAAAGCGTATCCTAGGAGGGTGGTACCACAGATCGGGAATACTCAAAGAAGAATTTAAATTGTAGTAAAATTAGTAAAATGTAATTTTTAAAAATGTATTTATTTGCAAGTAGTGGGGATATAGAGGGAGATGACTCAAACTTCCAATTCATCTGTTTCCACCTCCCAACTGTTGGGATTACAGGCATGCACCACACTTCCTGGTTTATGTGGTGCTGGGGCAGGGGGAAAACCCAGGGATTTGAGCAAGCTAGAAAACACTCTACAAACTGAGCTACATTCCCATCTCAGTAAACAGCTTAAGCTTCATTTAAATGCTTCCTATAAAGACCTTTCACTATCCCAGAGCTTTTGGTTGTTCTATGCTGAGCTATGAGTGTATAGACAAATTACCTTGATGTCACTGTATTTCACATCCATCATCTGTAACGTGGACATAATTCTACTGGTCTCCTACTAAGTAAGGTAAGATAAACAAAGCACTCAGACATCCCTGGGCTCTGAGTAAGTGCTCCATATGCAGCATTTATTTTATTGTTAACTTTGTTAATCTACACAGCAACTCCATGAGGCAGGCATTTTCTTAGTCCCCGAATTATAGAAGAAAGCAGAGTAGGATTATAAACCCAACTAGTGAGGTATATCTAAGTTCATCCTGAGTATCACCTCTACATCCCTCTCTATCACAGTTGTTTTATCATCCAGTGGAACTAATTCAAGACTATTTTCTGTGCATTTACATTCAAATTAGTAAAAGGGTTATGTTGATACACACACACACACACACACACACACACACACATATATATCACACTATATGCATGTGTGATATATATATAATCTCACACTATATGTGTGTGTGCAGGCTTGCTTTAAAACTAATATATTATACCCACATTTCATTGTGCAACTTGCTTTTATCCAACATTATAGTCTGGGTGTTCCCTGGTATCACTAATATAAATCTACATTATGTAAAGTTTTAAAACTAATTCAGCAACCTAAGTATATTTGTATTTTTCAGTTATTTGATTATTGTTGGTTTTGAAGGTCCCATTCCATTCTTTATTATTACTAATGGTATTGTATCTTCCCAAAGCACGTGGGTGTTCATTTCTCTGAGTAAGATACTGAGAAGTTCACTTCATAGGCCATAGTATATGCATGACTTACAACTTTAGGAGGTATTAGCAAGTTTCTCTGCAGTGTAACACGATGAGCTCCTACTTCTACCATTAGAGAGAGGGTTTTGCTTCTGTGGCACTAGAAGGGGCTGGGGGAAGATGGCAAGGAATGATGAGAAAGAAAAGGCTTCGTGAACTATAAGAGACTCAGGCTGGTATTTTTTTTCTCACAATTTTCACTGGGCTTTTGGGAATCAGTTTGGTTTCTAATTTCTAGCTGCTTCTGGGTGTGGGGGAGCAAAACAAAGGTGGCCTCTTTCTCTTATAATGGACAGAATATTATTTCCAAGTTGCCTGTACTCAGGAGTCTCTAAAATCTCACTTCTACATTAAGAACTAGACTGGAGACTTTTGTTTAGAGCCCATAGCACAATCAACTTTTTTCTATCACCCATCTAGCCTTGCATGCCCAGCTGGCACTTTTATAAAGCCCTTCTTAGGAGCCACTTACCCTCCTGATGTTCACATTATATTTAGACCTGCAGGGCAGCATGACACATTGTTTGTTCACGAAGGAAGTCGATATCTTCAGAATTAAAAAAAATACTGTGAGAAAGAGTTTTTCCAAATGGTCAAAACAGTAAACAGAATTTACTATGAGGCATTTACCTTAGGGCAATTGACAGTGTCTTTGTAGCTATTGACAACAGTCAGCAGACAATTAGGAAAATGCTGTTCTTCTGACAATTTATAAAGTTCAGTCTTTGGAAATTGGACAGCAAAGCTTGGTTCTAACCTAGTAACCAAAGCTATATAATTAATTAGTTCTTGCAGGTTTCAGGCGTAAAATGGCGTTGCTGTGTTACAGTAATAATCCCAGTTGTCGTTGAGTTATCAGCAAACTGCAGCTCCTCTCAGGGGAAAAAACCCTGTAATTTAACAAATCACTGTAGTTTGGGTTTTGACATTGCTCACGCTTTTCAATTTCCATCTGTTCCTCTGGTTCATTAGTATTTTATTCTTGCTATAGCCAGAAACATTTTAATAGTTTTTTTCTCCATCTAAAATAATATACTATCAAATGTCTTCTGTCATCCCTTTGGACACCTAAAAATGGCATGTCCATTCCAATTTTAAATAGCTTCTCGGAAGTATTATTTTGGACATTTTCCCAAATGTCCAAGATGGTTCCCTATGGCTATAATCTAGAATAATTGCTTTGTGGAGGAAAACAAATATTCAATGCCTACCTCAAACAAAATTTTTTATATATGGAGAAAAGACATGTCCTCCTACATTCTTAAAAAGGTCTCTTTATTGGACCAGAACACAATAGAAAATTAATTTGTTTACTTGCAAATGTGCATACACACAATTTCTACATATATATCACATTTCTTCAGATAGTTTACAATGCATACACACACATTGCACACACACACACAAACATAAACATACAGAACTCCATGTCACACACACCATCCATGCTCATTTGTACTCCCTATGCAAACACATCCCACAGTCCTCTGAACACAAACACACATATTGTACATACACATATGCATACACATAGCATCAAATACCCCCATCACAATCACAGACTGTATTTTTGTAAATGAAACATATATGTACATACATATACAACACATGTACTTATATGCCATACATATGTACCACACTATGAATGCCCAAACACAGCTCTATATACCCAAACTACCTCTCTCCACGTCACTAACATTTGGTTTGAAGATGAATGCTTACAAGCCTTCTAGAATGCATGGATATATCCTTCTTGAACACCTTTCTCCCAATTAGTTCTAGCTCTAGAACACTATTTATATATGGGAGGCAGCACTACTTAGATTATTACTCTTTAGGAGGCTAAAAACTTATGTATCCTGAGAGTGGCCAGTTGTTCTTTAGGAGACTAGAAGCCAGGTCAGTGCCTATGAAAGCTCAAAGCAGTGTCAACATGTTAAGAGATGCCCCTCCCAAAGAAGGCCAGGCATCCCCTCTGGGTCCTCAGCACATTCTCAAGCAGTGTTATGAAAGTGTCCTTTTGCAGTGTCACCTTGAGAAAATGTTCTAAATGCATTCAGACCTCTGTCAGAACTGTGAGTGTGTGGCTCAAATGCAGAGAAGACTTGAACTTAGAGTGACATCTGACTTCACAAGTTTAAGGGCTGCCTAAAGTTGCCTCTGTTGAGAAATCGATTCCCAGAAACTGCTGTGAACCCCATTAGACTTTTAAAATAACTTTCCTGCTTACCTTTGTCCCTGTCCCCTTTGTTTTTTTCCCTTCCCTTCCTAATTACTTGCTTGTTCTTCTCCCCTTCCTCACCCCTCACTTCTTCTTTTTACCCTATGATATCTTTAGTCTGTTTTCCTTTCTAAAATTAAAGCCAAAAAATTATTTTATTATGTATTTGCAGAAGAGTATGAGAGGCTTCTACTCAAAAATAATTCACACCAGCTGGATCCTAGTTTAATGAAGAATGACGTTTCAATTTTTTCATAATAATTCATAAACTAAGAGACATTTAAGATTGACTCAACCAACCCTTTCAACTCTTCCCCAAATGAAAAAGTATTGTAACTGATAACACATGTTTTATTGTTTGGAGCTTCTGCTGATCAGCTGCAGTTAGTTTAGATGAAACATTTAGATGAAATTAATGTCTTCATCTGAAAGGTGATTGTAAGCATATTTGTCTCCTATTCACCGTTGTAAAGAACTTCCCCCAATTCTTCCAAATTTATTTTTTTAAAGCTTTCTGGGGATGGTCCCCCTTTAAGCAAGTTCACATTCAAAATATCCTTGGCCATCTAATCTGCAACTGGTTCCCTTTCTAAACTCTAAAATATAGTCATGTGTCTTCCGATCTTAGCTTAGTTATTGCTTCCCTCCAGGGTCCCCAGATTGGAAACCAGTTATTCTTTTTTTTTTTTTTTTAATTTTTTGTTTATTTATTTATTTGAGAGCGACACACAGAGAGAAAGAGGCAGATAGATAGAGAATGGGCATGCCAAAGGCCTCCAGCCACAGCAAACGAACTCCAGACACATGCGCCACCTTGTGCATCTGGCTTACATGGATACTGGGGAGCCTCAAACTGGGGTCCTTTATGCTTCACAGGCAAGCACTTAATGGCTAAGCCATCTCTCCAGCCCTAAAGAAACCAGCTATTCTTATAGCCCATGATGTCACTCCATGTATCTAAAGCAGCTTGTGGCTGCTTACCGTACAATCCATGGCCTGTGGCTTGGGCTTCCACTCAGATTTGCACAATACTGAGGGACCTGATGGCTCTTTGAGAGACAATAGTGAAGACCTGACTGATACTATTTGTTATGCAGTCACCTCTAGTTCATAGCAATTTTCCTGCCACAAGGTCAGATCTCAAGAAAGGGATGCTGGAAATGTACCAAAGTGCTGATCATCTGTTGCTGCCTGCCTTACCCTTTAGTTAAGAACATTTGGATTTTTCCTTGGGAAAAATAGGAGTACATGTGACCTGACTTAGCTAATCTGATTCATGGTGTTTGTCACAGAAATGGATACATGGTCTAATTGAATTTACTAAAGTGAACCATTGAAATATTTTGCTTAAATGATTAGAACTAACTTCATACCATTGTTATTATAAAAATAATCAGGATACAAGCCTTGACTTGTGATGGCTACCCTCTGAACTACCTCCTGAAGGTTTCCTCTTCCCAAGATAGTTATGTAGAGGAAAAAGCCAAAATAATTGATGAGTCAAATTCTTGATGATGAATTTGAAGTTAGAACACATATTCCTTTTGCCATATGGCTCAATGCATTCCTATTTTTTGTTTGAACAATTTTCTTTTTCTCTTTAACTTCAATACCCATGTGAATACCATGGGGATCTTGTTGTCATGTGGATATTTGTTGGGCATTGCTAAACACAGGCTGGAACTGTGAGGAAGCTGGCCTGGGCTGTTGGACATGGCCGGGAACCTTGGGATGTGGGAGTTGTAGCCAGTCTTATTGTCAGGAACCCACTCTGGTGCCGGAGCTAGCCCTCCCTCCTTGCAAGGTCATATTGTGAGTCATCTTCGCCCAGAGGAAATGGGACCAACGGGTCCTACCCCTATCCCAGAACACCTGAGTATTCCATAGCCAAAGATTCTGCCTTCCCCACAGTTGTGGCTAGCTGTCCAAGAGACCCTTATATGGTAGTAAACATTCTCCCTGCAGCTGCAGCCATCGATACGTGGCTGAAGTCAAGTAGCTTTTCCCACCACTTCCATTATCTCCCTGCAACTTCTCCCTCCCAACTTCTGCCTTCCAACACCAGCCAATTAGATAGCAAACCATAAACCTATGTATCCAATAACCTTATGATCCGTATGTGCCTTCTCATCTTTCTCAAGTGTTTATAAACCCACACCCCTTTTGAATAAATGAGTGCTGTCCATCAGACAGTCTCCTGGGTGGTTCATTGCCCACTGCTCACCCTCTCCAAGACCCTGCTTCCCCTAGACCCTCCTGTGCCCCGGATGTCGGTGGCCAATGACCCCCAGGAATAGTGAGAACCCACAGATATTGACTCAGCATATCTAGTTGTGGCTCTAGATCTTGCCTTTCTATGTAGAAGTCAGAGCATGAAGCTAGGAAATGACTGATTCCCTCAGAGTCAAGAGGCATCATGATACCCAGTCGTTCTGGTTCACTAAAAATTATATTTTATTTATTTTTTATTAGTTATGGACATACTCTTTATGTAAACAGCACATGTTGGTACCATCCTTACCCTCATTCCTGCCCCCCCCCAAAGGGACCCTCCTTGTTGGGGATGCCTGTTGTCCCCATAGGGATTGTGGGTCATGCATTGTGAGGGTAGCCATCAGTTATGGGGAAGAGGCAATGTCTCTGTGCATAATGTCCCAACTTGTACCTCTAACAACCTTTGTACCCTCTCTTCAACAAAATTCCTTGAGCCATGTTGGGTTCATTAAATCTACTTCAGTGATGGGCTCTTAGGAGCCTCGGGATCTCTGGTTTGGCAGGAGTTGAGTGTCCTCAGTGTCTGTCTCCTTCACCCTTGTGTAGATGTCAGGTTCACCATGATAGCAGCAGTCTTGCTCATTTTCCTAATTCCTCTATGGTTTCAGCTGGAGCCCTGGTGAAGTCTGATGGGCCATTTCTCTCCTCAGGTCCTGCTTCCACCTGTAAAAGAGAAGCTGCTTTTCCAACAGAGAATGAAGTCAGCACAGGTTAAATGGGATAACCATTGTTAGTTTAAAGAGAATTTAATGGGTGTAGACCCTCTTGTAGCCCAAGATTAGTAGGAGCTTGATATTGGAGAGCAAACTCATTATCTGGATATAATTCTGACTTGTTTCCCAGTCCCAGATGTGGGTTCCTTCCACTGAGTGTTTTGTTAGCCAATCCAAGAGCAGTTTGTTACCTACCATGGCTGGGTACCACTATTGCACTTGGGTGTGCATCACATCAGGTTGTTTGCTTCTGAATAGCTTAGACCTCGAGTTGCTCAGACAGATGTTGGCCACTTTCCCCATTAGCTCATGTAGCACCTTCTAGTATTAGATGGGCTGTCTGGGGACTGGATCACTTCCAGATTCCAGCCAGGTCTCTCCATGTTCCATACTGACAGCATATGGTGTCTTTGGCAGTAGGGTCTTACCAGTAACCTCTGGTGGGTCATCAAGTGCTCTGATGGAAGTCTGTCTTCTTTGGGGAAACCTTGTAGGTCTCTCTGATCAACAGCTTATTGTGGGTGTTAACTGCATCCTGGTACTGGGAGTTAGCATGTCATGGTTTTTTTTTAATATGCAGTAATTACATATGTCACTCTTTTTCAGACAAAATCCATTCTTTTAATTTGATTTTCTGAAGAAGAAGCTGATCCAAAACCTGGGTCATAAAAGGAGGGGCAATTGAGCAGTATGAGATGCCAAGAGTGACAGCAAGTGGAGTGACTTTGTAAGAAAGCTACTGTGTAAGAGAAGCATTCCCCTACCCCCACTCCTGAAGCATAGTTTTATTTTACTGGAAACATTTAGTGTGATGGAGCTGCCTCAGCTTGGGACTATGAAGAATTATGACACATACTTCCTTGGGGCCCACCCTGCTACCCAACAGTATGACAGCCCCACCTGGGCTGTGATCTGATTTATTTCCTTTTCCTAGTGCCAGGTTCCTGGGTACTGGTGCCAGAATCAGAAGCAGCACCATTGCTCAGCCATATCCAAAGCAGGCTGCTTGCTGACAACACTGCGTAGCTCAGAATGAGCTCTGCCTGTTATCTTGCATGGTACCACAGTGTGCTGCTTTCACCGTAACAGAAACATATGCCCCATGAGTGTTATGTTTGGGGATTATTAATAACCACACAAAAGTGTTTAAGTAGGCATAAGCATCTCATCTCCCTGTAAACACATCACTTTCAAATGTAAAATCTGTCCCCACATATTCATCAACTCCTCTTGTAAACATCACATTCTTTGCTGAAACTATGTCCCCAGTGTTCTAGCATATTGTCTCAGTCTCGTTTTCTTTATCTTAATCAAGAATTGGCCAAGCAGAGATGGCGATACTTAATCCGAGTATCTTTATCAGCAGTGTTAATTGCAGGCACCAACTCCCTTTCTCTAGGGTACTGAGTAAGTGAAGAGTTGGGGATAAGGCAAAAGGCTTGTTGTTTGTGTTTTTGGAAGCAAATATGACTTTACATTTCATGAGCATTGTGTTCCATGTCCCACAACATGAGAAAGACACCTCTTAGTTACTTCATAGCTTCAGAAAGAGCATGTGATGACAAGGGTATCAGTGCAGAAGGCAACGACAGGAAAGGATAACTAGAAAAATATGCTAGACTTGAGCTGTAGTTTTCCTTCTTATCAGTATTGAGAAACAATGAAAGCTTGAACTTAATCTTTGGAATAAAATATGGAATTTAAAATAGTATATGGCATAGTTGGGTCCTATATTAAAGTCACTGTGAAACATGCATGAGCAGCTTTATGGAATGAATAAAGTTGGCATTGAGTCAAGACAGACTTGTTCATGGTTCTCAGCAGGATGGCAGAGGCTTCTCCTCCCAGATGACGTGTGTATGCTCAGTTAATGCTCACCATCTTTAGCTGAATTGAGAAAATTCCAAACAATAACTTAAATACTTTATAAACCAATTGCATTGCATACAACGCATCCTTTACAACAATAAAAATAACATTTGATTCACTGACTCATCAATTAAAAATATCAAAATGGAGAGGAGAGACATAGCTATACAAGCAAAGAAGAGAGAAAGTGGCTATTTCTCTAAGTTATTTTGGCTTCATTCTAGATCCAGTGATCTCAATTTAGCCAAATATGAGCGGGAAATCACCTTATCAGTCTTTAGGTATTTGTTAGGAGGTTTTGTTTAAAATAATAGAAGCTTGTTTCAGCAAAGATTCCAGACTTGGATTAATAGTTTGTGAAAAGATGACATTTCTTGGTATAGCAAGGCTGCTTTTCTTCATAGTTTTGAGATTACCCAAGAGGGCTTTGTTGCTGATAGCCAAATAGCTCTATAGGCATCTTTAGGGCAGTGGAAGGTACATTTGTAAGAAATGTCAAAGTAATAACTACAGAGAGGTGAGCAGAATATGTTGTTTGGTGTTGTCCCTATCAGTACATGTGCCATGGAGAAGACTCCAAGATTTACCTTTATCAGTAAATTAAAGAGAAGTTGACTGCCCTTGCCTTCCATGAGAACATGGCTATTAGATATTACTGGCTATTGCTACTTCCTAAGGAAGTGTAACTGTTCTCTACAGCAAAAGGGCCATTGTAGCTGGAGCCCAACAGAAATCTGCATATCTCCTAGGTCTTTACTCATGCCGGGATCTTCAACCTGGCTAGGTCCTTACTGAATCTCACAGAGTCAGGTTTGCCTGAATTGGTCTCTATTACTGGGTGTTATCATTTGGTGTGATGAGTTCCTGAAACTAGGAGTCCTGGCATCTACTCCAAGCTCAACTGTGTGTTGCAGTTGCTCATTGAAGGTGTGAACCAGTATGTAGGCATTTGCTGAAAGCACTAGGGAGTTAAAGCTCTGAGGAGGAGGTAGGAGAATCCCCAAAGAGTAAAGAATGGGAGCTGGTGTGAAACATGACAGCTTCCCTGTTTCTTGGTAGGACCAGTCTTACTCATGTTCCAAAGGTCATCAATGGATTGAACTTTGGTTGGAAGTGATAAACGTTCAAGCAGTGTTCCCTTTTGATGTTTCTCTGCTCCTTGTTTTATTTCCATTCTGCTGTACTATAATTTTCTTTGATTGCCTCTTGAATACATTGTGTTATAATCATGGAATCCTTTTAAGGGAGCCCAGATACTCATAAACCTGGAACAAAGACCCTATCATCCTTTGTGCATTGGGTGGGACCTCTACTAGGTAGTACCTCAATTCTCCTTGCAAACTAAGCCTGTGTTTGGAGATGTCTGCTTCTTCTGAATTCCACTACCCTAGATTCTACCTTGTAAGAGGTGGCCAGGTGTGCCAAGATGCCTGGGTTTGAATCCTATTATCTGCTGGCTGTCTGGCCTTGGGCATGTTATTTAACCTTTCTGTTCCTTGGTTTCCTTATCTGCAAAATAAGTCTAGTAAGAATGCTGTCCCTTGCTGTTGCATGAGGATTTAATAAATTCATATTGGTAACAAAGTCCAGCCCATGACAGAACCAGAGTAACTTCTATAGCATGTGAAATGATTAAATATCTTAAACCTTGCCAAGAAGGAACTGAAGTTCAAACATGTGAAACCCACCAACCAAGGTCATATAGCTAAGATACTCTAGAACTTAAAAGCAGCTCCTTAAAAATTAAGTACCATAGCCAGGCATGGTGGCACATGCCTTTAATCCCAGCATTTAGGAGGCAGAGGTAGGAGGATTGCAGTGAGTTCGAGGCCACCCTGAGACTACATAGTGAATTCCAGGTCAGCCTGAGCTAGAGTGAGACTCTACCTCAAAAAAAAAAAAAAATTTAGTACTATGTAATTCTTTTTACATTTCTTTAAATTACAAATTCATTAAATTGAACTAAAAGTGAACTTCTTTGCTCATGTTTTCTTTATTTTTTTAGTGTTTGAAAGAAATGTGTCTCACTAACCTCCCTCCACCTACAAATTTTAACAAAACATATTTGATAATGAATATTGGAAATTGTTTTGTATAATTGCTAGCAATATAATTAGTGGAAAGGCTTAAGAAATTAAATATGTGGTATAAGTTAATTTGAACCAACATTATCTTTATCTATTTAGATTGTTACATGTACTTTATAGAAAAATGTTGTGTTAATAAACATTTCACTTGTATAACAAAGAAATCTCTTTCTTTCTTCAGAACTATAACCATCAAATACCTAAAAAGTTTTTGCTTGAAGGAAAGCCAAGCACTTTGCACATTTTCCATGGAGCAGGGCAGGAAAAGATTTAGGTTAAATTTCACTAGAAGCAATTCCATCCAAGTATAGGGTAGAGATTTCAATTATTTTTTTTTCAGCTTCACTGAAGAATAATTGTTAAAGTAATAGTGTATGTTTAATGCACATGGTGTGGTGATTCAATATACATTATAAAATGAATACTAGGCTGGAGAGATGGATTAGCAGTTAAAGCCCTTGCCTGCAAAGCCTAATTACCTGGGTTAAATTCCACAGTACCAACATAAAGCTAGATTCACAAGGTAGTGCATGTGTCTGGAGTTTGCTTGCTGTGACTAGAGGCCCTGGCATACCCATTCTCTTTTTCGTCTATCTATCTCTATTTCTCCTTTTTGTCTCTCTTTGCTATGTTAAGCCTTTTATTCTAATGTGGTCCCCTTTCTTTACTTTTCTTTGGTTGCCTGTGCTTTTGGTGACATATCTTCATAGCTAAAGCATCATTTACAACAATTAATGTTAAAGAGTTTTAAAGCAGTTTATGTCTTACATTTAAATTTTTAATCCATTTTGTTTTACTTTTTGTATATGGTATAAGGGTCAAATTTCATTTTTTGGTGAAAAGTTATATCCATTTTTCCCAGCATAATTTTTTGATTAGACTATCCCTTCCCCACTCTATATTTTTGGCAACATTGTCAAAAATCAATTGATTGTATGTATATGGGTTCATTTCTGTCCTATTTATGTCTGTGAGATTTTATGACAAATTCAGAGTGAGTATTGGAGCTATCTCTATATGGATTTCAGCTACATGTGAACACAATTTCTTTGCTCAAGAATATACTTGGCTTTTTAATTTTTTAAATATTTTATTTATTTATTTGTTAGAGAAAGGGAGAGAGAGAGAGAGAGTGATACAGAGACAGAGAAAGAGAAAGAGAATGGACACACCAGGGTCTCTAACCACTGCAACAAACTCAAGATGCATATGCCACCATGTGTATTTGGGTTTATGTGGGTACAGGGTCATTGAACCTGGGTCCTTAGGCTTTATAGTCAACCCCCTAACTGTTGAGCCATCTTTCTAGCCCATGCTTGGCTTTTATTGTCACCTAACTTGTTGCTATTGTCTCACATATGTAATGGAATGCCACCCATTAAACAGTGACTGGGCTATATGCTACTTGAAAGTTGACCATTCTAAGCTTTCACAAAATACAAAATTTTCCTGACCAGGTGATAAATTGAGTGATTGTCACTAAGTAATATCTCAGTGGGGAATACTTTGGTAGATACTTTTCAACTCTGAAAGTTGCCTAAGAACAACCACAAGGGAATAAAATAGAGAATTCTAGTATGAGGCAGGGAGATGGGGAAGAAAGAGGACAGCATATTAGCCATCACTAAAGGAGAGCATTGGACACTTGCTGAGCAGATAATCCCGTTCTGTGTGCTGTCCTTCTTCGGGGAGCCTGTCAACACCATAGTGGATGTTTCTGAGGCCTCTTGTTGGATTTCAGCAAGAGATATTAGAATTTCTTCTTTGGGTCAACTTCAGGTTGAGAGAGAAACCCACAAATGGCAAGACAGAACTTCTGTTGCCATGCAAAAATTTCAGTCAACATATATGTAAATTTTTCACAGATGAGGAAATGCCATTATTGTTCAAAGTTGTTCAGCTTTTGTAAGCTATAATATACAAATCATGTGACACTGGGACGCATATAGGTTGAGTAGGAAATAACTTTGCTTGAACTTTTGGCCTCTATTTTACCATAAAAGAGCCTTTAAAAAAGTCTATGTAGTCTTTATTGACAATCTAACAAGCTTGTCAGAAACAAGGAAGTTGTGTTTTCAGGAGATGTGATTTATGCTTTTTTCGTCATTTTATCATCACTCATGTTGTTCTCAGTCACCTGTCCCACATAGCCTACTCGGAACACCTCCTTACTCAGTCACTTATGGGCAGGAGTCTAACCTGGTATTTGTTTAAATTTCTAACAGATGAAGTATTTACCTGTTGATCATGCTCCAAAGTGGATAGTTTCTATTCTGATGAAGATTGCTGTGGTAGTTCGAATATATGGCCCCCAATGTATTCAGAGTTTTTATTAGTTTATAGTTTGCATAGATTCCATTGTAAAGATATGCAAAATGTGCCTAATAGGAGTTCCTGAAGTGTGCTGTGACTTTTGGCTATAGTTTTGCTCTGTGTGCTATGCGCCCGGTTGGTTTTTCTCTCTCTGCTTGGCCCTGTGAAGGCAGGCTGCTTCTCCTGCCATTATGGAACTTCCCCTGGATCTGTGAGCTTTAATAAATAATATCCCTTCCTCCATAACTGTGCCTGGTCTGGAAGTTCATCTCAGCAAACCTGAAGCTATCTGCTACAATCCCAGATACAAGTCTTTAGCAAATACCTAATAAAACTTATTTGTGGGGTTGGAGAGATGGCTTAGCTGTAAGCCTAACAACCCAGATTTGATTCCTCAGTACCCACGTAAAGCCAGATGCACAAAGTGATGCATGCATTTGGTGTTCATTTGTTGTGGCTGGAGTTCCTGGTGCACCCATTCTCTTTCTTTCTCTCTCTCTCTCTTCACTCTATCTCCCTCTCTGCTTGCAAATAAATAAATACGTAAAAATCATTTGTAATAGGTACAAGAACATGCATACCCATATAAATATATTTAAAGAATAAGGAGTAATGAATGTCCCAACATTATCCCTAATTAGACTTAATCTGCTTCTTGTTTACTACTCATTTTACCTTCATTGTTTCTAAAACTGCAGTTTCCACGACACATTCTTTAGTTTGCCCCTTTTGCCCGTGTTTTAAGAAGTCATATCCTGTCAAAATTGAGAGCTGATGCCTGACCTCAGTTTCTACCTCTGTAGGAATGAAGATCATTTCTGCTATGCTAGTTTGTTGTGTACACAAATTAAAGGACATAACATCTATAAGAGGACTGTCACAGCTCTGGGTACATGTGTGATTAGAATACCATCCTGCATTTGGGGAGCTGCTCAGAATGTTGCCTTCTTGCTTGTTGCCTCTGCTAGCCCTGATGTCTCAGATAAGCTTTCTTCCGAGCATTTCCTGGTGCATCCCATGAGGGCCCAGCTCAGCCATTTCACTTGAAGTTCCCTCTTTGGGATGTCTCAGTTTTGCTTTTCAAAATCAGAAGAGAAAATCTGAGGAAAAGCTCTCTACCATTTCACCATGGCAACTAGCTGCTTATATGGTCACAACAGAAAAACCTTCAATTTATAACCTCTTCCCTCTCATTTAGCCCAGATATGTTGATTTCAGATGTTTTGTGGAATCTTCTTTGTTTTTTTTTAGTACATTACAAACATAATTATGTTTTTATTTTAATATATTTGTGATGACTGCCTCTCTCATTAATTCAGAGAACTGAGGAAAAAAACATAAAGGCTTTGAGGCCAACCAGGTTGTTTAAATAGTCCAGTGTGAATCTTCTCTTCTCCTGGATAAGTAGTCAGTTGTCGGCTTTCAGTCACATGCAGAATCCTGACCAGCCTCATGTTGTCTTCTGCTTTGGCTTGCACTTCCAGGCAAGATTGATGCCCCACAGGACCCTGTATTTTGGATCTCAGGCTTGATTCAACATTCTACTCTCGTTTGCTTAAAGATTTTGAATAAGGGCCCCTCCCTTGTATTTTAATTTAGCACTGGGTTTATACATTATGTCATCAACCCTGCTTCTGGGGCCTCCCCTTTTTTTCTTGGTTACCATCTTTGACACCAACTGGTCACCTGTTATCACCTGTCACCAATGCCAACATCTCTCATCATTATAGTGACTGCAGTGCTGTGCACACCATCAATGCAATGCTGAGATCAACCTCAAGTTCACTTTTGTTCGGAAGTCTAACAAGAGGATGGGAAAGTACTCAATAACCTTCATGTTTATACTATTTTAATCTCTTTTAAATCTTCTAACATGAACATCAAAATAGACCAAAAAAACACACAAGATGTTTGTTTAGGACAGATTTCCACTTGTAACTGATTTAACACAACAGTGTGGCTTTTGATAGATGTTCTTGTTCAAGAGGTCCATATGAGTTGAGTGTCAGTGTTTAGGTAAATGAATAGCTAGCTACAAATGACTCGAGCTTAAAGTATGGCATGTATTATGATTAAAAAAAAAAAAAAAAAAAACTTTCTCTGTCAGCTACATAATACAGGTACATTATTTCTTTTCATTGGGTTAATGGTCCATTATCAGAAACCTGATATGTAATAATTCAGCTATCCTGAGTTCTATGTCTTTTGAAATCCCTTATCAGAATTTCCCCTCCCCAGTCTCACAACGAGAGAGGTGACAACTGGCTAAGTTTCTGAATAGGAAATGAAGAGAATTAATGTTAAGGCCCAAAGAGTTGAAAATGTGTGGCGAACAACCAGGTACTAGTAAGTAATGACTCATCACGCACACCCCATAATAGTGCCTCCAAGAACATGCAGAGAATGAACCTCTCCTGCCATCGGAGGAGGCAAAGGTTGAAGGTTAAAATGGAGTTCATCTATTCCTGTAAGTTATCTTTTGTTTAGAACGTGGTGCGGTGGTGTTGCTGCTCTGGTTCCATGTTAAATCTTCTTGGTAAATAAACTCTGAGAGCTGGCTCTCTGTGGACAGGTCCTGTCCCTTGCTCATCATTTCTGAATTATTAAGGCTTACTTCACTTCCAATTGAGTGGTAGTGTTGATCGTGTTTTATTACCTTTTAATCCTATGAATATTGGAAAGCCACATGTGGCTGCATAGATTGCTCTCTTTAAATCCATTTGCTCCAATGGTTTGTTTTATTTTGTTTTCAAATCATAAATATGGTCATGTTGATCAGTGGTTGGGGACTTGCTAATATCTTCACCTTGTTTTGAATCAAGCTGCCAGCAGAAATCTAAACACTCAGGTCCCTGTTCCTTCCCTGAATTCTCACTCATAACTATGATGCTTGCTCTCGAGGGTCCTGTCTGAAGATAAAACCATATTTTCTTTACTGTAGCTAGAATTCTCATCTCCATGGCACTATGAGTAGGATGTGAGGCTGTTGCATCCACTCCTTATCCATCTGACCTCTTGGCACAATGCCTGTCACACAGCAAGTGCTCATTGAAACATTCTTAAACAAGCTGTAATAACGTGCAGCAACAAAACTTTGGTGCAATTACCTTGAGCTGAATTTAAATCATTATCTAGTTACTAAGAGCAAAGAATATTAGATTAGTGGAGGAGCTTGTGGGTCTCTGGAAGGAATTAGTGTTAAAGATAGAGTACATTAAATTTTTAGAGGATACTAGAGGTAGGAAGGAAATAAAGAAGGGGAATTATGTCAGTGGATAACAGAAACACTGTGGAAGGAGTAGTTCTGGAGATGTATGGCACTGTAGGCCAATTACAGTATTTCACAATTTGTTTTATATCTTAAAATAACTAGGAAAGGAGAGTTTGTGGGCTCCCAGCATATATTTAAGGGCATGGCAATTCAAATTAGCCTGATTTGATATCACATACATAGATCAAATTACAACACTGAACCCTATATTTATGTACAAATTGTATTCATTAATTAAAAACAAAATTCCAAAAATCTGTTTTTTATAGTTAGCAATATAGCTTTATAAAAGAAATTTTTATAAATTTCTGAATTTATAAAAGTTTTGAGTTGTAATAATTTTAACTCATGAAATATACTTTATGAGCTAAGTACATGAAAGCATTTGCATTCAAATGTTTCTTGATAACCCTGAGATATTTTTGGTCAGCCTCACCTACTTTCTCCAATGGGAATCACTGTTATTAAGTTTTTTCTTTATCTGTGTAGTATCCAAACATAGTGACAAGTAGAGGCCACCCCACTGTGGGTGCTTTTCTAGGCCAGCTACTACTGCTGTTATACAGCAGCCCAGTGTTGGCTCAGATGGAAAAGCCAGGCAAGTGGTATTGGTGGTGGCATGTTTGGTGGAGGTTGAAGTGCCAGTTCTGTGGTCATGGAATATAGGAGCAATTCCAGAGCCAGAGGTCAAAGTGTATATCCTGTTGTCCCATGAGTGCAACAAAGCCCTGGGTCCTGAGGAGCTCATCTTTTCAATTAAATAAAGAGATCACTGGATTAATGTGATGTCCCTCCCTCTGTCATTTCTGGGCTGAATGAATGAAGCTGATGATGATCACATTCTATGAACGATTATATGACAGTGTCTCTAAGTAACAAGCAATGGGGAAAGATTCAGTTGATTTGGCAAATGATTTATATTGTAACCTATTTAATAAACACTCTGATTTTACTTATATTTCTGATTAAATTTATCTAGAATAACAGTAAACATTTTTTTTTATCTTTGTTTCATATATATGTAGTAGTTTATATTGCTCCTCTGGTCACTAAATATTTTTAATATTATTCTTGTTTTTGAGCATATGTGTGTTTACATGTGTGTGTGCGTGTTTGTATTTGTACACATGTATGCCCATGGTTGTGGGTATGGGGGACATATGCACATGTGTTCATGTATGTGGGAAGGACAGAAGATAACTTCATGTATAGTTCCTCAAGAATGTTGTACATACATGATATATATTTTTCTGGCCTGGAACTCACCAAGCAGGTGACATAGGCTGGCTAGTGAACCGTAGTGTTGCAGTCAGTTTCACATCACTGGCAGAAACACTAGACCAAGAGCATCTTGGGTCAAAAGTGTTTATTTTTATTTTGGCTTATGGACTCAAGAAGAAGCTCCATGATGGCAGGGGAAAATGATGGCATGAGCAGAGGGTGGACATCACCTCCTGGCCAACATCAGTTGGACAACAGCAATAGGAGAGTGTGCCAAACACTGGTAAGAAAAAGCTGGCTATAACACTCATCTACTGCCTCCAGGAGTTCATCAGATCACCATCAGCTCGGAACCTAGAATTCAGAACACATAAGTTTATGGGAGACAACTGAATCAAACCACCACATCCCACCCTGATCCCCATAAACTGATAACCATACATGATACAAAATTCAATTCATCCAGTCCAACTTTTAAAAGTCCCCATAGTTTTATCAATCCAAATGATGTTCATACAGCCCTATAGTCCAAGATATATTAACTGAGCTGTAATACCCAAATCCCCCTAAAACCCATAATGGCACAGAATAAACATTCACACTGCAAAAGATGGCATTGGGCATAACAAAGAAATTTTCAACTAATACAAGATTTACACAGGACAAACTCTGTAGCTCTAAGTCCAACAACTCCAGTTAGTGACAAGTCTCCAAGTCCAATAATTCTAATCACTGACAAATCTCTGCAGTTCCAATTCTGCCCCACAAGCTAGGCTACTCACACTCTGTAAAACTTCATCAGGTGCTGGCAGCTTCCTTGATAGCCATCCTGGCATCTCCACTGGGTCTCCACTGCAACCCACAGTTCATCTTCGTGGCTCCACTGGGCTCCATGAGGGTAATTCAAGAAACCTGCTTCACAATGCCCATGGTCATTTCCAAAATACAAAACCATGTTGCAAATTCAATGACCCTCTCTTTCCTGCATTTGTTATACTCCATACTAGGTGGACTACCAATTTGTTAATCCAGGGGGGAATAAAGCAGACTTTGAATAGGGCAGTCCTTCATCTTTCAGGCCCCTTCAAAAGACTGCATTCTTCGGTCGTGGTGGTGCACGCCTTTAATCCCAGCACTTGGGAGGCAGAGGTAGGAGGATTGCTGAGAGTTGGAGGCCACCCTGAGACTACATAGTGAATTCCAGGTCAGCCTAAGCCAAAGTGAGACCCTACCTCGAATAACCAAAAAACAAACAAACAAACAAAAAACCCCACAAAAAACAAAAACAAAAGACTGCATTCTTTCTGTTGTCCCAATGCAGGTCAGCTGGGTCAGTCTTAATAGTTATAATCTATCAAGCAATTGCAGCTGAACAGGCAGAAGCTTCAGCCCAAAGATTTCTTTCTGTGCCATATCCCTCTGCTCACACCAGTACATTTCCATGCAGTGCAACATTGCACAAGTTCTTAGGATACAGGCATAAGAGCAAGCCTCTCACAAAAAACTGCTTCTAGCCCAGTCCAGGCAAAGCTCTTTCTCACCCTCATGAGTCAAACCTCACAGTCCATGGTTCTTAGTACATTCAGGTCTTTCAACTCTGACCAGATTAGTCCATCAAGCTGTACTTACAACACCACAAGGCATCTCTCAGGCCAAGGTTTCAAATCATTCCACATTCCTTTTGAAAATCAGGTCCAAAAGGCCAAAAGCTATACAGTCAGGTGTCTAGCAGCAATAACCCCACTCTCAGTACCATATTTTCTGTTTCAGTCAGCTTCACATTGCTGGCAGAAAACACTCAACCAAGAGCAGTTTGTGGAAAACAGGTTTATTTTGGCTTACAAATTTGGGGAAGCTCCAAGATGGCAGGGTAAAATGCTGGCATGAGCAGAGGGTGGATATCATCTTCTGGCCAACATCAGATGGACAATAGCGACAAGAGAATATGCCAAATACTGGCAAGGAGAAGCTGGCTATAACACCCATAAGCCCGCTGCCAATAATACACAGCCTCCAGGAGTTTTTAATTACCAAATTACCATCAGTGGAGGACCTAAAATTCAGAACACATAATTTTGGGGGTGTGTGTAGGGAAAACAGCTGAATCAAACTACCACACCTGTGGATCCTTCTGTCTCCACTTCCCCAGTGCTAGAATGTCAATCATGCCTGGCTTTCTTTCACATGGGCTCTACGATTGAACTCAGGACCTTATGCATGCACTGTAATCATTTTAATGACTAAGCTATTTTCCCCGCCCTTAGCCTTGTTTGTATCCAATTTATTATCATATACCAGGCAATAGCAGGCCTGGCTTTCCATACTATGCAATTACCTAATTTATCTCTCCATTAATTTAATTGTGTACAAAGTGGAATAGATAACAGTACTTACTTCACAGAAACATTGCATTAAAAAATTACTACATGTGAAAGGTAAAGGAAGTTTTTTGGGTACACAAATAGTGTTTAATTCTATTTTATCATTATTTTCATGACCCCTTGTAGGTGTCTCCTCTGTATTTGCAAGGAGATGACTTATTAGAGAACATGCTCTGTAAGATATTAGTTCCCTGTAGACTTAAAGTTAATAAGACCTTTCCAGAATTAAACTGAAATTACAATGGATCGGAGGTGAGCAAACATTTTACTGGCATCCAGAGGCCCAAGTTCTGACCAAAACATGGTTAACAGTAGTGACACTTGCAAAGAAATATTTGATCTACCAGAAGGGAAGCATTTTAGAGCTTAATTCAGCAAAATACACCAAGCACAAGCTACTAGGTGTTGGATGAACAAAATGCCTGTTACCTACTCTGGAAATCACACTGTAGTTGCTTGGAGGTAGGAGTGGGGCACAGAAGTTTGTGTGCCTAAATCTGCTAGAATCCTCCTGGGAGAAAGAAACCAATGTAGGGGTCTGAGCAGAGGAGGCAGAGGAAATCCCATAGGAAGGACAGCTGCTTGTAGGCTCTCATAGAATATTTGTCAGTCTAGAGTTGACTGAGAGCAGTATACTTGTCCTACCAAATGTAGTTCACTAACCGTGAAGTTTTCTTAGAGGAAAGGAAAGTAGTGGTCCATGGATGAGGCATCAGTTGCCTGGAAGATTTACTCACTCCCTGATATCCTTTGAAAAGGTATATATTGCCAGGTTTGGTGACTCACACCTGCAATCATAGCACATGGGAAGCTGAGGCAGGAGGATTGAAAATTTTTTGAGCCCCATTTGGACTATGGAGTGAAACCCTGTCTTAAAAAGGTGGGGTATTTCACGCCTGCACTAGTCCATCTTCTGCAGACAAAACAATGATTAAACCAGCCAACCAACCAAACAACACTACCATGGCTCTCCAGCTCATTTGTCTTTGAAGGGAGCCAGACAATCATACACATATTTACTACAGTGGTGGGGAGAGGATGGAAATGCCAGGAAATGAAATTTTAGATATCCCCATTTTTTTTTGAGAAGACTGAAATTACATCTTCAGGAGGTAGGGTGCAAGCAGAGGGGAGAGGTATTTGGAGCTATTAGAGAAATATTAAACAGGCAGAACCAATAGCCCTGAGGACAGGTAGGTTCCAGGACAAAGCCAGGAGGCAGAGGCAGCTGGAGCAGAGAGAGGAGCAGAGAGAGGAGGGGAAGTTCAGGGAACACACAGGCTGATCTTGTTCCACTAGAACTCCTGCAAAGATGCTATTGACAATATTTTATATATACCCCAAGTTGGATTTGAAATTGTAATTCTTTTGCTTCAGGCTCCCTGGTTCTGGGATTACAGGTGTGTATCACCTACAGACACTGGCTTTTATTTGAAAAATTTAAACAGAGGAGCTACAAGATGCAAGGGTTTTGCAAGATCTTATGCTTACTGTGCAGAGGCAGGAGGACCAGGTTACAAAGAAGAACACTGCAAAGCAAAGATCATATGTAGGCTAGGCAGGTAAATACCAGTTTCAAAAATTTCATTTTAGGGGCTAGAGGGATGGCTTAGCAGTTAAGGCACTTGCCTGTAAAGCCTAATGACCTGAGTTCAATTCCCCAGTATCCACATAAAGCCAGATGCACAAAGTAGTACATGCATCTGGAGTTCATTTGCAATGGCTGGAGGCCCTGGTGTGCCCATTCTCTCTCTTTCTCTTTCTGTCTATTTCTGTCCATTTCTCTCTGCTGGCAAATAAAAAATTAAATTTCATTTTAAAACATTTTATCTAATAGTACCTCATGGACATTATTATTAGACATCATTATCCAGAGTATAATCATTTATGTATACTCATGAAGTCATATGATAGGTTTGCCTTTCCCAAGCTGAATGCTTAGGTATGCAAGACGAAGCTTATTCTTTTATATAACTAAATAATTTCTAGTTAGAGAGCCATTAGTCTGAAGTAAATTTAATCATGCAGCATTTTCTAAGGCAGTTTGAAATACAATTTGGGGGTTTCCTCTGCTTCCCATGATGGTGCATCACTCTGCGCTTCTCTCTACTGGGATTAACATGGATGCACCTTTATCCCCTATCACTGACATAACTGGATTATAAGCATTGGTCCCCTTGCTTATGGGGTTCCAGACCTAAATCATGGTTATCCTATCTGCTTCCATTCCATCCACATTGGCTATAGGTGGAGAGCAACTGTCTATCTCATTTCCCCTTGTCTCCTGTCTGTAGACGCTCAGAGCCAGCTGTCACAAGAAGGGAAGAAATCCTCGTCTCTTTCCTTATGCTTTCTCCTATATCAGCTGGTGAGATGCAGATTTTGGTTGTACATTCTTGTGGATTCAGTCTCATAACTTTAGGCATATTTATCAACAGAATCCTATTGAACAATAAATATAATAACCTACATTCGAGGGAATGGCATTGACAAATCTCAAAGTATGCATTATGGCAACATGTGTTTGATTCAAAATAAAATGTTAGGCAATACAAAGTAATCTATAGGACAAAACTAATTAGTATTTGATTAGATGGAGAAAAGGGTAATGAGGGAGATTTTGGGGGTGCAGGATATCTTCATTATTGATTGTGATTGTGATTGTGATGATAGTTTCATACTTGTCTATATGTGTCAGAACATAAACTGGCATACTTAAATATATTCAGTACACATATGTCAACTATAACTCAATAAAGATGTTCAAACAGGCCCTTGGGGCAGTTGCATTATTGTAAGTACTAATGGGCCAGCTGAAGTCATACCGCTTGATGTCCGCGTCATGTAGCTCTTCAATGGCCACTGCACAGGACAATCTCTTTTTTACTAGGACTCCATAGATATTTTATGGTTATGATGAGGAGAGGTAAAGACTGTGGTGGTTTACACTTGCACGTTGAGCGGTCTGGGTCTTTTAGGGATCAGAGATGGAAAGATCCTCTGGCAGCTATTACTTTTTTTTTTTTTTTCTGGAGAGTATCCTCTATTTTCAGATGTAACATCTTTTAGAAGAATCCTGATTACAATAGGCCAAGTATCCATTTGTTATTTTCTACCAGATACCAGGATTTTCAGTTGGCTGCAGGGCCAGGATGTGACTTGCTGGGGTCAAAATGGCCTACTATGTCTACCTGAGATGACTGGCCAAAGGACACCATCAATTCCTTGTTTATTATTATGCTCCTGACTGTGGACTACATGAAGGGCCGCCTTAGCCTCTAGCATGTCAGCTGGACATTCCCCTGTGCTGGAGTCATGGGTTTTGCCTTTGGTGATGAGGAGGATCCTGGGGCTCATCTTGCATCATTCTAACCAGCATAGGTGGATTAGGTCAGTCTTGAAGAGCCGCTCTCAAGCTTTTATCTTCTTGGTACTAAGCTATTGCGGGTGTTTCAGTGGCTCACCTTAATGATCTTGGAGGCCACTCCCTACAACTAACGGGCCCAGAAAAATTTCTCCTCTTTCACTCACAAGCTGGTAGTGGTCCTGCTTGTGACATGTTGGTCAGTATTGCTCCTGTGTGTTCTCAGAGAGAAATTTGGGTCACGAGAGAGGAAGGAGGAAATGTGGTTAAGTCTGTGTATCACCTGAGCACAAATTCTTCAAGACATAGGCCTGGGTCACTTCATTGTAATTACTGCCTTAGAAGGTCCAAGTAAGTATTTTATTAAATTGAATTTCTAATTGCCAAGAGATATTTGTCAAAATTACAGTCATGGCTTATAGAGGCATTGATTTCTTGAAATCTTGAAGGGGAAGAAATGTTGTAGAGGTGAAGTGCAGGAAGTGGGGATGGGATAAAATCTCTGAATCTATTTGCCAAGACAAGAATTAGTTTTATTTTGTTGTTGGGAGGGGGATTCTAGCATTGTTTTGTAAAGTCTTTCATTGTGGCATAACACTCACAGAGAAATGCACCTTTGTTGTGGGTGTGAAGCTCTGCTTATTTTCAATAATGGAGTGGTCATATAACTCACATCTAAAGCAAGACACGGCAGTGCCCACGCAGGCCTAACGAAAGCCTCGCCAACATATCCTCATTCTCTAAACACTATTCTTACTTCAAATATGATAGGTTACTTGTTTTTTTTCTGTTTTCAAACTTAAGATGGACAGAATTGCACGAGCAATTAACTGTTTCTGCCTTGTCTTGCCCAGTATTAATGTCTCTGAGATTCATCTGTGCTGTGCATGTTAACAGTTCATTCATTCTCATTGCATCTCATTTCCATTCTTTGAAACTACTGTGTGTGATTATTTTTAATTCATTCTGTCATTGATGGGCATTTGGGCTGTTTCCAGGTTTTTGCAATTAACAAGAAAGCTTCTATGAAAACTTATATGCATGAAGTTCTACACACATGGCCTACCTGATTGTTTGCTTGTCTGTTTGGATATTCACTTTCATGAAACATCTGTTCAAGTCTTTTGCCCACTTGGGTTATCTGTCTTTCTCAGACGGATCAGTAGTTATATACTTTGGACATGCGTCTCATACTGGAAATATGTATTGTAAATTTCTTCTCATTCTGTAAGCTGAAAATTTTCATCTGGAAATAAAAGAATAGTATCTGTCTTCCTCATTTGCAGGCGTTGTGATCTTTTGACATTCATTAATTCTCTCTTAATTGATATTTTCCCTTTAGTAAAAATACTTTTATTTCTTAATTGTTTATTGCTTCTTGAGTCTGTAACACACATATGGCAAAAATTTAGTGAAGTTCTATATTAACAGTTTTATGGTTAACTTCAGCTGTCTCCAGGTGGAAGTAGGATGAGCAAAGGAGGTGTAATAGGTATGCAGAATACAGGTGACAACCCTGTGGTACTTCCAGCCTTTTATTTTCACCTTGTCATAGCTTAGGTGGACTTTCCCTGAAGGTTCATGCATTAAAGGTTTGGTCACTTTGTTGGAATTATTGAGAGACAGAACCTTTAAGAAGTGTTACAGTGAGTGAGTTCTTTAGGTTATTAGGGTTATGTCACCAAAGGAGATTGTAGAATCTTCCTCTTTCCCTCTTCTTTTCCTGGATCTTAAGGTGAGCAGTTTGCTACACCATGTTACTCCCTGAAACTGCCATCTTGCATCTCTGCTAGAGGCTCAAGGCATTGGGTTGTCTTGACTTAGGACTTCACAAGATCAAAAACTTCTATTCACTGCCAAACTTTGAGCATCTCTCAGAACCAGAGATAGCTTAGTGGTGGAGAGTGTGCTTAGCCTGTATGTACAAGGCTCTGGGTTCAATTTTTAGCAACAAAACCAGATAAATAAATTATAACCCTTTCCTCCTTATAACATAATTATCTCAGGTATTTTATTAAAGTGGTGGAAAGCTGAATGATACCTTTGTTTTAGATATTTTCCATTGCATTCTTCCCTCCTTTCCTCTTATTGCTTTCCTGGGTCCCAACATGTTTCTTTCTTTTTTTTCAAACATCATAAAATTTGGCTACCAGATGAGCTTTAAATCACATATGTAGCTGATATCATGTTTTTTTGGACATCATTCTTATAAAAGCCATAGCCAGGACTTTGAGTGTACCACTGTGTCCATTACAGTGACAGATTCTGCATGTTTTATTTTGTTGAAGAATGAGAGAGCAGAGGGAGGTACCGCTCTCCATTCATATTCCCTTCTCCCATTGAAAGATTGTACATTTACCTCCCTAATTTGGGGCACTTTGGTGAATGCGTGGAAATCTACACTTATTGCACCTTTGCTGCTTGTCCTTCACCTTCTTCTGTACCTCTTTCCCGCTTTGAGTGCACCTAACCTCTCCACCTGCCTTTTTTCTTCTTAAGTACCCCTTCAGATACTTCTATGCCTTTCCAGAACCCCTAGGATTATTGTCCCTGGAAGAGTAAAAACTGGTAAACAGTAGACTCAGTTTTTTTGATGCTTGCCTCTCCTTGGTGTGGGGAAGAAGGGAATCCATGCTTTTTAAAGTACCCATGAAAAAAAAGGGGAAGGAGAAAAAAGCACTTGCTTTATAATTAGAAACTGATTTTGCATTATAGAAATCTTTGATCAATAACTAACTATATGTTAGGAGTAAGCTAAGGTTGATTGATACCCAGGCTATATGACCAGAGAGTCAATGAAATGTATCATTTATTCTGGGAACATATCAATCTGAGGCTGGTATGATCCTCATTTTATAGAAGAGCACTGAGCCTTGACCTCTCTAGTACCTGCTTATACTAAAATTAAAACTGAGCCTGACTTTAGAGTCTAAACAATTCATAATTGTGGTATGTACTGTACTAAGTCAAGAGTCCAGCAGAGTATGAGGTGCATACAAGGGACTTAGCGGATGGGCACCTTCAGCTCTATTGGCTCACTGTTCCTGTTAGTATTGAACATTAAGCAAGAACGAAAGCTGAGTTTCAAATTTCCTTCTACTCAGACTACTTCCTTGCCATATTCCTCCCTGTACTCTTCAAAAGAGAGGTAATAATATAGTGTGCCTGTCAAATTGTCCTATAAGTGTCTATGTTTATGCTTATAGGCTAGTACTGCTTTTACCTTTGATCAGAAGAGCATGTTTGTGCAAATAGTGCAGACCAATGGGGATAATCAAAACTCATCAAAGCACTAAGAACAAGAGACTATTGAGAGCTCAGCACTAAACAGGAATTTCTATCATGCCCTCTGTGGTAGTTTGAATATATGTCCCCCAATATATTCAATGTTTTATTACTTTATAGTTTGCATCTGCAATCACCTTGCTAGAGGCAAGGTCACTGGGGGCCGGTCTTAAGGTGTGGTGATGGTTTGAGATTCCATTGTAAAGATATGCAAATGTGCCTAGCAGGAGTTCCTGAAGTGTGCTGTGTGACCTTTTGGCGGTAGTTTTGCTCTGTGTGCTGTGGTGGCTGGTTGGCTTTTGCTCTCTCTGATTGGCCCTGTGGAGAGCAGGCCGTTTTTCCTGCCTTTATGGAACTTCCCCTGGATCTGTAAGTTTCAATAAATAATATCCCTTCCTCCATAACTGTGCCTGGTCTGGAAGTTCATCTCAGCGAACCCGAAGCTGTCTGCTACAGTAAAGTGGTACCGAGGAGTTTGGGGTGACACGATGAACTTGACCGTGTGGATATTCGTCTTTTGGAACCTTTGTTTTGGAGGAATGGGCATGGACTTGGTGCTTGCAACTGAAGATGCCTTCTGGAGTGGTAAGCCAAGTTTTATGGACTATTCTGATGAGAGTTTGAGAATGCTAAGTGCAGACAGTATTGAACTTCGAGGCTTGGCTTATGAGCTTTCTAAGGGGAAGGAAAGACTGCAGAGGACTTTGTTGGAACTGGGCTACTGGTATAAGGGATGGCTACATTTGGCTATCCAGGCCCAGATTGTTTGATCAAAGTTAAATTTGTAATGGACTGATGTGCTTGGCTAAAGATATCGGACTGAGATTTTAAGATTTTAAGTTGGAAAAACTGAAGCAAGTTAAAAGCAGAGGCACTGAGGCTGGTTTTAGGTTACTGAGCTGCTATTGTCAACGCATTAGCAATCTTAAGGAAGGTGGAAGGAAGGTGGCCTGACTTGATTTACATTAAAACAATGGAGAGGATGCCTGAGGAAAGACTGTTAGAAATGCAAACTCTTGGAAAGAGCTGACTGGAGAAGGAACTTGCTTTTAAGGCTATGGTTTATTTTGTCCCTGGATTAAGAATATGGCTGTGTCCAGCACACCTGGTATTAGTTTTGGAAATATGAAAATGCATAGAATGGTCATGAGTTGCACACGGTTCCAGGAGCCACTGCTGAGATGTGGCATGAGGCAGGGCATGAAGACCCTCAGGAATAGGCTGAAAGAGCCTTTGGAAGATGGACTGTGGTTTGCATGGAGACCTGAAGATGTTTTGGATATACCAGGACTGTGCAAAAGGGCTACCATGGAGTGCAGTGTTGGCATGGGATGAAAGTTTTCCTGGTGACTCTGCCCAGCTGGAGGGGCGGAATTGGAAAACTGGAGACTGTCAGTCTCTGGTTATATTGAACTTGAACTGCAGAAGTTTGATGACGGCTGATGATAGTTGAGTTTGCATTATTCTAGTCTCTCTTTTGCTTTTACCAGTTAAAAATGTTTACTCTGTGCCTTTACATGTTGAAAGTATTTAACTTGTTTGATTTTACAGGACTCACTATCTTAAGTTGATCAAGACTGTGAGAACCTTTGAAATTGACTGAGTACAATTTACAATGTGTGATAGTTATAAATCTATTGGGGGCCAGGAGCTAAATATATTGGGGCCAGGGCGGAATGTGGTAGTTTGAATATATGTCCCCAATATATTCAGTGTTTTATTACTTTATAGTTTGCATCTGCAATCACCTTGCTAGAGGCAAGGTCACTGGGGCCGGTCTTAAGGTGTGGTGATGGTTTGAGATTCCATTGTAAAGATATGCAAATGTGCCTAGCAGGAGTTCCTGAAGTGTGCTGTGTGACCTTTTGGCTGTAGTTTTGCTCTGTGTGCTGTGGTGGCTGGTTGGCTTTGCTCTCTCTGTTTGGCCCTGTGGAGAGCAGGCCGTTTTTCCTGCCTTTATGGAACTTCCCCTGATCTGTAAGTTTCAATAAATAATATCCCTTCCTCCATAACTGTGTTGGAAAAACTGAAGCAAGTTAAAAGCAGAGGCACTGAGGCTGGTTTTAGGTTACTGAGCTGCTATTGTCAACGCATTAGCAATCTTAAGGAAGGTGGAAGGAAGGTGGCCTGACTTGATTTACATTAAAACAATGGAGAGGATGCCTGAGGAAAGACTGTTAGAAATGCAAACTCTTGGAAAGAGCTGACTGGAGAAGGAACTTGCTTTTTAAGGCTATGGTTTATTTTGTCCCTGGATTAAGAATATGGCTGTGTCCAGCACACCTGGTATTAGTTTTGGAAATATGAAAAATGCATAGAATGGTCATGAGTTGCACACGGTTCCAGGAGCCACTGCTGAGATGTGGCATGAGGCAGGGCATGAAGACCCTCAGGAATAGGCTGAAAGAGCCTTTGGAAGATGGACTGTGGTTTGCATGGAGACCTGAAGATGTTTTGGATATACCAGGACTGTGCAAAAGGGCTACCATGGAGTGCAGTGTTGCATGGGATGAAAGTTTTGACTCTGCCCAGCTGGAGGGCGGAATTGGAAAAACTGGAGACTGTCAGTCTCTGGTTATATTGAACTTGAACTGCAGAAGTTTGATGACGGCTGATGATAGTTGAGTTTGCATTATTCTAGTCTCTCTTTGCTTTTTACCAGTTAAAAATGTTTACTCTGTGCCTTTACATGTTGAAAGTATTTAACTTGTTTGATTTTACAGGCCTCACTATCTTAAGTTGATCAAGACTGTGAGAACCTTTGAAATTGGACTGAGTACAATTTACAATGTGTGATAGTTATAAATCTATTTGGGGCCAGGAGCTAAATATATTGGGGGCCAGGGGCGGAATGTGGTAGTTTGAATATATGTCCCCCAATATATTCAATGTTTTATTACTTTATAGTTTGCATCTGCAATCACCTTGCTAGAGGCAAGGTCACTGGGGGCCGGTCTTAAGGTGTGGTGATGGTTTGAGATTCCATTGTAAAGATATGCAAATGTGCCTAGCAGGAGTTCCTGAAGTGTGCTGTGTGACCTTTTGGCGGTAGTTTTGCTCTGTGTGCTGTGGTGGCTGGTTGGCTTTTGCTCTCTCTGTTTGGCCCTGTGGAGAGCAGGCCGTTTTTCCTGCCTTTATGGAACTTCCCCTGGATCTGTAAGTTTCAATAAATAATATCCCTTCCTCCATAACTGTGCCTGGTCTGGAAGTTCATCTCAGCGAACCTGAAGCTGTCTGCTACACCCTCCAAAGGCTCAGGGAATATTTTGGAAGGAGAAGTGGAAAGAATGTAAGAGCCAGAGTATGGGGAGGGGTGTTTGAAATACTGTCTTCTGGACATGAAAATGGCTGTTATATTATGACCTCAAAAAAAGTCATTTGTCATGACCTGTGCAAGACCTGCAAATATTAAGCCCATAAACATATCATCATGGATGATGGAGGAGGACAAAAAAGCAATCATCAAAGAAGGCCTAGCTAGAAAGAAGAAGGGATTCATTGGAAGGGATAACAATAGAAGGGGGACAAAAGAAAATAAAGGCAGGGATTATGATCAGAATATATTATGTACACTTTCAAAAGCTCTCAATAAAAGCTAAAATGAGAGCTAGTTTCAGTTAATTTAAGCCATGACCATAAAATATCACTTGAATCCAAAGGGCACTGACTTTATAGTAAGAAATTGACCCAAGAGATGTTGATGCAGAAGCTGTCTCTTCTAATGGTTGAATGTCATGTCCATTCATAGGGCTGCAGGCAGCAAAAAGGTGTTGGACAGACAGCTAAAGTATCGGAAGCAGTGAGCTTTTCCTTGTATTTCTCATCATACTGTGTCTACTTGTGCATAAAAGCCCCAGTCAGTAAGAAATAAACGAAAGTCCCCTAGCACATCCCAAATGAGCAGGTTTTAAAAATTTGTAAAGCTAATCTTATTTTTTTGTCCTCAAAATAGAATCCATTTCCTCTCCATAACCAAGATGATTTGGAAAACAGATATTCTCCCACAGACAGGCGCAGATACTTTATTAATGGCATAAACACAAAGTGCTGATATTTGCTTGAAATATACCCAAAAGCCTCCAAAAGGGGGGGGGAAACTGTGTGCAAATGGCATGAATGAGACAGGCTATGATATTCTAAATGCACAGTCTGTCCTCAGCCTTGCTGTTTTGCAGAAAGCATCTAAAATTTATGGACGTAGAGTTGTCAACTTAAAATTTTGAGCTGTGTGTTAGCCCAGCTCAGTAAAATATTGAAGACATGTCTATAGATGTGAGAGTGGGGGTGGGATTGGAAATGTAATACATCACAATCAAAAGTATCTTGTAGACTTGATAAATTCTGCAGAGATTTTATCCCATCTCATTTGTGAATTTCAGCATTTGCATATTATCTTCTTTTTCTCCCCTTAGATATTTAGGAAGGACAATAAATTATACTGTACTTCTGTTACTTTCTGAGGCAGACTGTCAATGAACAAGCTTAAAAGGCATGTAATATCCTTAATAAATAAGTGTGGACAACTCACATCACAAACAAGGTTAGGGCAAGAGGTGATGGGTGGCCACTTACTCCCTTGCTCCCTCTAGAGTAATGCACTTATATTAGCTTTATTCTAAAATTCTATAGGTTCCATAGTTGCAGCCTCATAGTCTATACTCATCTAGTATTGGAAGGAAACATGGTTTTGGCCTCTTTTAAGAAAGTATGGTACCATTTGCTCATAGAACATTCTGGCCCTGAAAAAGAATGTTCCTAACTAGCATGCTAAAACAGGAGAATACAGACCAAAAACCATTATTATTTTTACTTTTTGAGAGGCAATGTCTCTGGCGGTCTTTGAATCTTTTGTTTGCCATTACCCATATCAAGAGGTCATCAGAGCTGCCTGAGGAACACAGCCTGTCCTCATATCCCTTAGTAATATACTTGAACTGAACCTGATTAAATCATATGTAATTATATTATCTCTTTTAATTATGTCAAGGGACCTTAGTTTATAATCATTCTGGAATATGAGCAAGCTGGTTTTTTGGATAGTAGAGGTACACTAATTGAAAAGGGTGATCAAGTCTTTATCAAACTTATGCCATTCAAGCTAATTAGCATATTTATTGATTATAAAAAAGCAAGCCTGACCCAGGATTACCTTAAAAAGCACCCTTTTTCTTTCAATATGGGTGATTTAACCTAGGGCTCCACACATGCTATGTACTACCACTGAACAATATCTCCAGCCCTCTTAAGTTTTTATTTGGAGATAGTGTTTCAGTAAGTTATCCAGGCCGGCTTTGAAACTGAGAAGTTCCTGCCTCAGCCTTCCAAGCAGTTAGGATTATAGGTTATAGATTTCAACCACATGGTCTGGTTAAGAAGAGCATTTCTTTTTTTTTTTTTTTTTTCCTTCTGTTTTTTGAGGGCAGGGTCTCACTCTAGCCTGGACTGACCTATAACTGAGGCTGGTCTTGAACTCACAGTAAGTTCCCTCCCTCAGCCTTTCAAGGACTGGGGTTAAAGGCATGGGCCACTGAGACCTGGCTTTAGCAACTGGCATAGTAGATATAGTGCTTATTGTATTGGTCTTCTCTGTACTTAAAAACAAGTGTATGGAGCTGTGGCTTGTATCCATGTTATAACAGAACTGCAGCTGGATGCAAGCTAGCATCTTGAGTGAAGGAAGAGCATTTACATTTTCATCCATGTAGTTTCTACTTAGCTAACAGTTATTTGAACCACTTTATATTTTCTCTGGCTCTTTGGCACTGATTACGTCTGTCACTGAAAATCTAATACCCATTCTATGAAGTCTGTTTGTGCCAGGCCCTATGCTACATGAGGGCAATACCATGAAGGCATTACCTGAGAATGATGATCTTCTAATTAAGGAATATGGGACATCTTTCTTAAGCCATTGGTTATAAAATTAATACCTAAGTGTGAAGAGAAAGACCTGGACATAGTGAATCCTTCCTGAATTCCTACTGTGTTTGAGTCACCCTGAACCATATGAATGTCCAAACAAACAAGCATACACAATCTGTTGTGTTCTCAACAGGGCACTGTAATCTTGGTTAATAAGTGAGTGTGTTATTAACCTTGTTAACATGGGCATTGGAAACAGAGAGCTTCTAATAATGGCAGGAAATATTACTCTGAGCCAAAATCTACTCATTCACAGCCTGCTAAGGAAGAAGAGTCCATATGAGGCTAGAAGCTGCCTCTGGCTCTTAAAGAAAACACAGAGGCATCTCACATGGAAGAAGGGCTGGAAACAGAAGAATGCCTATGGAAAGCATCACATATTTATTTGTCTCTGACTTCCTAACTTAATATTTTATGTTCCCACTTTCTGCAATAGAGAAAAGACAGATGATGAAAAAGTAACCTGTTTTTATATGTTACATCAAACAACAGTGATTCCTTAAAAAACCCATTCCAACCTAGAAAAATACACTATAATGACATTCTGCTGATACTCTCCACCAAAGACTACAAAGAGTGTGGCAGGACTGATTGACTTGAGAAGTTGATAGGGAGATGCACATGGATCTATGCGTTCACTCATGTTCTTCCAACTCTTCAGTGCCAATAGCACAACTCCTGTGATCTTTAATGTAGGCTGGTCCAAGAAGCACTTTTACTTTAACAATGGCTTTTATCTTTGATTTGCTCTCTTCTCCCTTCCCTAGTCCTGTCTTGTGTTCCACATAGATCTGATTGCGGAAGAAAGTAAAAATCAGTGTAATGATAGTATATAAAGTCTGGGAAAATATACATACACTTTGACCCAGAGAATGTGCTCTTCGAAGTAGTAGAGAACACAAAGTTTTACCAAAGAGTTTTACCATGAGAGTGTTCAGAGCAATATGTCCAGTGAGCATGGGCAGCACATAAGAATGACTATGATCACATGAGATGCTAGATGCCAAGGAGAATGAACAAATTGTGACTATGTGCACCAATGCAACTGGATCTCCCCCCCCCCATACACGTTGAGTACAGAAAGACCTGGACTTAGTGAATCCTTCCTGAATTCCAACTGTGTTTGAGTCACCCTGAAACCATGCCCATTCTTTCTCTCTATCTACCTCTTTTTTTTCAAATAAATAAATAAATAAATAAATAAATAAATAAAAAAATATTAATATGATAGTTTGTAGGCTTTGGTAAGATACTTTATAAATCAAAATTGTCAACATAAGTAACTTACATGTCTTTTGGTTCAACTGAGTAATTGTTCATGACAAACATTTGTCTGGCACTAGGTTAAGCGTCAACAATATATTTTTAAACATAATATACAGGAATTTTATATTATCATACTTTTATTCCAGGTTGGTCTTAAACTCACTATATGGCTGCATCTACCTCCCAAGTGCTGCTGCCATCCATCTTATCTTTATTTACATATTTTGTAAATACAATTTATCCCCCCAAAAATGTGTAACACATGAGTCCTGATTCAAGTGAGTATAAATTCTAGTTGTGCAAACAAACCAAAGGAATCAATAAGAAGATATCTTAGGAACATCAAGAGTTAAGGCACAAATGAATACAGGTAAGAAATTAAGTCAAGTATATATAAATACACTTAATTAGCCCCTTTATTATTGCAGATCAAGGTTAACACTGGCCTGACATTTCTATCTCAATTTCATTGGCAGTTTTGGGAAACACTCCCTGATTTCTGTTCTGTATTGTCATGATGACTCAGAACAACAGTGGGTTATGTGCATCATGATGAGTCCAATTACTCATATGCTGGGTTACTCATGCCACCTTTCTCCATGTAGCAGGGAGGTTCTGCTAATTACAATATCTCCAGGCCTAGTTCAGCCTCAGAAAATTTGCTTGAATAAATAAGAGACAGGAAAAATGTGTTTAACATGAGCTGACATTGTGAATAAAGACTTTACAAAGAGCCTCATCTAAGCGAGACTTTGAATGATGTGTAGGAAATGAATCAATACACAGGGAAGGGAAAATAAATGTTAACCAAGCAAATGAGACTACCCCGTGCTGTTTCCATGTGCATCTCATTTGATTATGACAATATCTATCATACCGGCCATACAATCATCTGACTCATATTCACTAATGTTTAGAGTAATGTGTACCAAATCACAGTGAGCGAGTGACCAATATTTGAAGCAAATACATTGGTCTTTTAAATGGGGCATCTCATAAAATCAGGAGAGGAAATCTTGGCATGTATAGATGTGTTCTGCTGGGTCAAAGGAATTCCCATAATAGTAGACACATCATTTGGACCCTGATAGATCTTTTGGGTAGAGGCCTTTTGTCCCATTGAGAAAACAGTAGGGAATTTTTGGTTTGTTTATAGAAAGGTCAACATTTATTTGCAGGTTTAATCCATTTAACCATATAAATCTCAGGTAATTATTAAGGCTTAAAAAGGTTTTTGTCCATCACTGAGAGAAGAAGGTTGAGTGTCATATCAAGCGAAGCAATCAAAATAAATTCAGAAAAAAAAATCTGGGACTTGCAATGAGAAAAGAGTTCAAATGTGAGAGCAGGGAGCTGAGTAGTGTGGCACACCTGAAAGCTATACTCTGACTTCAGCAGTTGTGTTCATCTACTTTCCCTTTCAGCAAGAAAATAATGATTTCACTTTTTTTTGTTATTGTTTTAGAGGTAGGGTCTCACTCTAGCTCAAGCTGACTTGGAATTCACTCTGTGTTTTTGTATTTTCAGGGTGGCCTCCAACTCAAGGCGATCCTCCTACCTCTGCCTCCCAATGCTGGGATTAAAGGTATGTGCCAACATGCCTAGCAATTTTTACATTTTTAAGAGCATAATGAATATGAAAGAATATTTTCCGAGTAAAATGTACTAGTTTATGAATATATTAGCTTAAGGCAATATCAGAACCACATTTGAATTCTTTTTTCCTTTATAGTTATATTATGTATTAGAAATAGTTAAGCATCCAGAATTTATTTATGTCTTTCTTTTCAGCAATCACATAGCCTTCTACAGTAGGGATTCTATAATAAACAGAATAATAATTCCAAAATATGACATTTTCTTCCCCAGGAACTATGAAAATATTACATAACAAAAAAAGACTTTGCATGTATGATCAAGGATATGGGTTTTGGGAACTTAAGATGGGGGGGGTTGTACTCACTTAGGTGGGCCCAATCTATAAGTCCTCAGATGTGGAAGAAGGCAGAAAGATAGGTCAGAAGATGAAAAGTGCCCCTTACTGACTTTCAGATAGAGAAGTGATCTGCATACAAGGAATGTGGCAGCTTCAAGCTGGGGGCACCCTTGATGTTACAGTCAGGATGCTAAAGGACCTCATTTATCCAACCTAAAGGAATCTAACAAGTACAGAGAGGAGCAGGAAAGGGATGTATCCCTGGAACCCTCCAAAAAGGAACATGAATTGATGCCATTTTAATTTTGGCCAATGAAGCTCTACTCCACTCCTGACCTACAGAACTGCAAGATAATAAATCTGTATTGTTGTAAGGCTCATAAGCTGGTGGCAATTTGTCTGACAGTGACAGGAAAATAATACACATGGCCAGTGATGATACAGTCTTTTCAATGATATATCAGTTCTTGCTCATTTTTTACCACTATAGTCCTGCCAATGAACTCTCTTCTTCATTCGTTTTTAGCTACATGTGCCAATGATTAGGGTAAATTTTCCCCCAACTGAAAATTTTGTATTCAAGAATATGACAGGTTTGGGTTTGGCTGAAGATGATTAGATTCCTGATGAGCACCAAAACCAGTTTCACTCCCATGAGAAGTGTATCAGGCTATCCTTTGTGTTTCACCATCCTCTGCACTGATTACTATTATTCTTACTCAATTTTGATGATCTGATGCGTAAAAATGTTCTTGTATTTTCCAGATTAATGGTGAAATCAAGCATGTTTTTATATTGTAACTGCTGTTTGTTGAATCTTTAAAAAAATTTCCTATCAAGCTCATCATCTACTCTGTAAGTCTGCTTTGTATAGTTTCTTTTTGATATCGTGTAAATCATAAGGAAGTTCCATCTTACCATAGGGCTGGAGCTTCTAGTTAAACTCAGTTCCTAGGACCAGAGCATCTCCTATCCTAACTTTCTGAAGATATTGTCACTGTCTCTCCAGCTCCCCTGTTACTTTGTTGGCTCAGGTTCACTTTATTCACCTCCAGGTTGTTCTCCCTGGTCCCCATCATCCCTCATTGTCCAAGTTCCCTTACATTGACATTCTGGTCTCATCAAGCCTATGCATAGACAACATCAGCAGTGGCCGTCCATTTACATTAGTTTTGTGTCAATGTGACCAAACTGCTTTTGCTTTACTTTCTTTTTGTTTCACTGGGACTGAACATAAACAACTTAAATAGGTAAGGTTTATTTTAGCTCCTAGTTTTAGAGGGTTGCAGTCTGTCATAGCAGGGGAAGCATTCATGGCACGAGTGCATGGTACAGGACAGCCATTCATATTGGCAGATCAGAGAGCAAAGAGTGGAACCAGAACCAAGGACCATGCTATAACTTTGAAAGGCACTTCTAGTTATTGACTTCTGCCAACTCCTAAAGGTTTTACAGTCTCCCATCATAACATCACCAGCTAGGGAATAAGCTCTCAAAACATGAGTCATGTGGGGATACTACAGATTCAAACTAAAACATTCCACTCCTGGTCCCTAAAGGTTCATGACATTCTCATAAGGCAAAATTTATTCTCTCCATAGTCTTTTTTTATTTTTTTTAATTATTTTTTTTATTGACTTTTATACTTACATATAAAAAAAACCCACCTGATACTTCCCTCCCCTCCCCCCATTCCACTTTAGAACTCCAGTCCCCACCATATCCCCTCCCTCTCTTCATTAGTCTTTCTTTTAATTTGATGACATCATCTTTTTCTTCTATTTTGAGGGTCTTGCGGAGTATTGCTAGGCACTGCAAGGTCATGGATATCGAGGCCAATTTCTGTCTGGGCAGTTGCATTGTAAGAAGTCATAACCTTCCTTTGGCTCTTCCATTCTATCCGCCCCCTCTTCCGCAATGGTCCCTGAGCCTTGGAAGGTGTGACAGAGATGTTTCAGTTCTGGGCACTCTTCCATCCCTTCTTCTCAGCACTATGTTGCCTTTTGGGTCATCCCAGTGGCCATCGCCATCTGAAAAGAGAAGCTTCTCTGACCAGAAGTGAGAATAGCGTTAATATGTGAATATGAACATTAAGTGTAGTGCTTTCAGGGCAGCTTGGTGGGAGTAATATATACATTTAGTCAGACAAGAGCAGGCTTATACCCCTCAGGCTCATGACCTCACCTACCATAGACTTTTACTTAGGTTTTTCAGTACCAGGTATGTATTCCCTCCCATAGAGAGGGCCTTCAGTCCAATTATGGAGCAGTTGGTTACCCCAAGAGTAGACATGCCACTATTGCACCCGTTCAGTCATTGGGCCTGTCTGGCCAAGGCCAGAATATTCAGTGTCCACTGTTTTCACTGTTGATGGCTTCTGTCTCCCATACTCTGCGTGCAATGCAGCTTTTTCCAGCTTTCAGTTGGCTGGTCTACAGGGAGAAGTTTTTCTGCTCTCTCTCCATAGTCTTAATAGTTCCAGTACTGATAAAGAAAATCCAAAGGAAGGGGAATATACAAGGACACTCACAAAAAAGTAATGGGGAGTATGATAAGGATACATTGTATACGTGTATGGAGGTTGTTGATTAAAAAAATGCTTTGAAAAAAGCAAGTTAAGATGGGTATGATGGCTCATGACTTTGATCCCAGTCCTTTGGATTTGGACCTATATAGGAGGATTACTGCTACTTTGAGGCCAGCCTGTGTGACAAAGTGTGAGTTCTAGGTTAGCCTGGGCTAGAGTGAGAACTTGCCTCAAAAAAAAAATGAAAGAAAGAAAACGTAAAAGAAAAAGAAAAAAGAAGGAAAAATTGTCAATAAAGAAGAAATGAAAAAAAAAAAAAAACTTCAGAGACTGTTGAAACTAAGGCAAATTCTTACCTGTAAATTATTTTAAATTCTTGTTATATACTTCCAATAGATGATAGCCCAGCATAAACATTATCATTCTAAAAGGTAGAAACAGTAGTATTGAAAGATGAGACCAAAAAGCTAGATTAAAACCCAGCACAGTAGACATTAAATATTGCAGCTCTATGTTGGCAAGCAGGCCAGATGGTAGCATGGTGTGAGCTTCAAAAGATTGGGAAGCCCTGTCTCTCTCTAGCCTTGTCGTTTGTAGCACATTCGGCTTCTGTCTTAGGCTGATTCCAATCAGTACCTAACCCATTGCTTGGAAAATCTCCCTTATTCTAGCAGTGCCACCATCTCTTTAATATAACTTAGAATTTACCCTTCAGGCCTCATGAACAGCTTACGGAGAAGCTACCTGTAGGAATTCTGTCACACATTACCTTGTATCCCAGTTTGTTTTTTTTTTTTTTTCTGAAACCTTGGTAGAAGCTTTCATGACCCATAACTCTTGAATTCTGCATGTTTGCAAAAGCAGTATCTCATGACTGGTGCCAAGATCTGCCAGTCTGAGATGTAACCAGCCACTTTTGGAACATAGGTACAGTGGTCTCTGAATGATCATGCAGCTGAAGCTGGGGAAATACTTCCCTAGGTGGTCCTGTTCAAACAAGATACCCCGAAGCTATGCCTTTTTAAAAGAACGTCTTTCAAACGAATTTGCATTATGACATATTAAAGCCTTTGATGAGTGGGTTCTCCCCCTCAAAGCACTTTTCCTACTGTCCTAGTTCTATGTGTGCATCTTTCTTTTTAATAGTTCTAATCTCAACAACTACTGTCATATCTATGAGTGTGCTATACATTGAGAAAGTTGCTTTATATGAAGTTTTTAGTTTGTATTTGGTGAAGGAAGCAGAATCCCTAAGTCAATTCAATGTATCAGAAGACAACATACTTGCAGTGATATTATTTTTGGATTATATGAAGAAAAATATTTTTAAATTTTTGCAGGGGTGGGGAAAATGTGGCTAATATTTGGAGAGGTGGCTCAGTGGTTAAGGTACTTCCTGCAAAGCCTAAGGACCCAGATTTTGATTTCATAGTACCTGAATGAAGCCAGATGCACAAAGTGGTACATGCATGTGGAAATTGCAGCGGCTAGAGGTCTCAGCATTCCTATTCTCTAGCTGCCTTTCTCTCTTTCTCAAATAAATTATATATATATATATATATATATATATATATATATATATATATATATATATATATAATCTTCTGTATTTGCAAAGGGAGAGCTAGATGTACTCTTGGGTGCATCCTCAGAGTAAATCTACTCCACAGCAGAGAGTGGTGAGTCCTACCCATGTACTGGTGACCTTCTTATATCCACTAAAATCTATAGAAATAGAGAATGTTCATGGTCAGAACCCAACAGACTACTTTTTTGTATGAGATAAAGAGAGAGAGACAGAGAGAGAGAGAGAGAGAGGGAGGGGGAGAATTGGAGCACCAGGGCCTCAACCACTGTAATTGAACTCCAGATGTGTGTGCTCCCTTGTGCACATGTGCGACCTTGCATGCTTGTGACACTGTGTATCTGGCTTAAGTGGGACCTGGAGAGTCGAACATGAGTCTTTAGGCTTCACAGGCAAGCACCTTAACTGCTAAGCCATCTCTCCAGCCCAAGAGCTCTATATTTCTGTTACAAATAGTTAAATTGGCTATCTTTCTTAATAAACACTTCTGCTCTCATTTTCATTTTCCTCCATACTTTGAGTTATTATTTATCAACATGCTGGTTCTTTTGTACAGTTTTTCTCTTAAAGAAACTTACCATTTTAGTGGAAGTCTCCACTGTAGGTATTGTTGGGATCCAACCAGGGTATTGGCTACAGTGTATGTTCTTTAAATGTTGGAAATCAGTCTGTTCCAAGAAAATCACTCACAAGGGTTTTCACGGAGGGATCACACTTCAAAGCAGGCACACACATTCTGTGTGTGTGTTCCGCATGTTGCTTTTTGAAATGTTCATGTTTGTGCATTCATATTCATTAGGAGTCAAAACAGCCTGCAATCCTGTTTAATTTCCCCATGCAGACAGTAAAGATTTCTATGATAGTGCCTATGGTCGGCAATGAGAAATCCCTAACTCAACTTGGTACTTTTCCCCACTGGGTAAATGATTCCTCAGAATAATTAATAGGGTGTTGAGATCTGCACAGACAGAAATGCTAATGCTGCTGCCAAATGCCTACGATTATCAGCTCAATCTTCAGTGCTGAGGATCTGACATAAATCCTCCGAATGTATTAAAGTTGGCCTTAGTACATGCTGGAGAGGTTTGTTATGTTGACCTTGGGCAATGCCTTCTCTGACAGCAATTCAATAGAAAGATGGGTACCCAGGTGTGTTTTATAAAGAAAAGAATAAAGAAACTGTTTAAGTTACTTTCATGTACCTAGAAACAGGATTCAGGCTCTCGTGTATCAGCCATGTCCCAATGAGACCCAGGGGACGAAGCATATTGTGTCAAGATCAGAGAGGGACACATCTAACTCACCATGATTGCTCACTTCTCTGTGGGAGAAAAGAGGGCCTGATGGCTTTGTGTTCTTTGCAACAGATTTTTATTGCCCCAGACTGATATTTTTGGAACAATATGTGCTACAGATCGTGCTTCTAAATTTCTGAGATAATTTGGAGGTAGAAATATATTGAGTGAAATCAATAAAGGTACCCTAATGAGGATTAACTACTCAAGTTGAAACCCCCTGCATAAAACATGAAGGCAAACAAGTCTCATTTATAAAGCTGTTAAAGCCCTATTTCTCTTTTATATGCAAGTTGCCTTTTGTCAAGAACTAACATCATAATAAAATTACAATAACAATATTTTAGAAATGTTTTGGTTAAACATAAAATTAATTTCATCTGCTCTTTTGACTTTTTAAAATGCAGATAACTCAAAATGTTAAAAATAAAGTCTGTGGCCCACAATATATTTCTCCTGTGTGTTGTAGCTCCAGTGTCGGGGTTTTCACACATGGCTCAGGGACCATCTCTGTCCTGCTGGCTATTTTTGTGAGCACATATTTATTTGGGCATAACCACTTTATTTGTTGACACGCTGTCTATGGTTGACTATTGGTATCACTGATCTTTTAAAATTTTAGCTATTCTGGTAGAAGAATTTACTATATTTTCACCACCTGTTTTGTATTCTTCATTCTCAACTACATGTCTCAATAACCATTTTTTTTTATTCCTTTCTCCATCCAAAACCTTTAACCTCTGTCATAACTGCACATCTGAAGTCTGGTCTTCACACAGCAGCTGTGATTCAGTTTTATTTTAAAACTTACATCACTCTGTGCCATTGCTGAAACAAACCTTCTAATTATGCATCCTTCTTGAATTGAAAGACTGAATGCTCACCATGGCTTCTAGGACTCCACATGACCTAGACCTTGATGATCTCTTCAGTCAGAACCTCCCAGCATTCCCTATTATGCACTTCACATTCTGTCTAGCTAGAATGCACTTTAGCCTTTCTCATCCTTTGCTATTCCACTTCACTTACATAATGGATAGCTACTTCTCAGAATAGACTTTCTAGTTTATATTACCTAAAATATTCTCCCACCATGCAGATGATCAATATGCCCTTAACCCTAATATGTTTTTCTTCAAAATATTTATGATTATTAGACAATGAATAGCTATTATAACATTACTTGTTGTTGTGTTAATTGTTTAATGCTTTGTTAATATTTATTTCCAGTATCTTCTAAAAGAAAAGTTCCATTAAAAGGGGGCAGTGGTGTGCTGTATCAGATTTATATCGGTGTTTTCCTTTGGAAAGGGCATTGGAGGATGTCTTAAGGTACTAGCAGTACACCATTGCTCCAGTAGGAAGAAGTAGAAATATATCTCAAAAGATGTGGAAGATTTGGAAACCTGAGGAGAGAGAAAGAGAAAGAGAGAGAGAGCGAGAGCGAGAGAGAGAGAGAGAGTGTTTGATCATGCATGCAAACATTTTTGGTCATTTTCATCACACAAGTAAAGAAATAAGAAATGGGATATTTAAATGAGTTCAGGGACTTTTAAGGCAACCATTTATAGTTCAGACAGATAGAGGGGGATGAAAATGATTTCTGTAGGCTGGTAATGGGATTTTAGCAAAGCTCTGTGTTTCTCAGGAAATGAATACATATGCTATTGCACTTGTCCTCCTGATGCCATGATCTTTGAATTGGCTCAGGGTGGCCTCTTTTCCACCCCATTCTTTGATTAATGTTGGCATACCTCCTGCAGGTCTTTATGTCCTACTAATGAGCACTCAGTTCCATAACATAACAATTCCTTGTGATTTCCTGTTTCTTGCTCATCAGTATGTGCTCTTCCTACCTGCCAATTCATGCAAAAACATTAGATACTGTGCTATATTATTATTCCAGACTTCAAGACCAGAAACCCAGACAACAATATGTTGCATTTGAAAGCACACATCTTCACCTGTGCCATTTGGTAGGCATTAGAGACTGACTGATGGGATTGAGAGGATTTGTTTTTTCATGGCTCAACTTTGGCTCAGCACAGCATGTAGACCCCATACATGGCATGGCAATCTTCAGAGCCCCTCCACACACAGGTAAACAGCAAAGATTTACTAAAGTATAATTTGTAGAAAAACCAAACCAAAGTGGCTTAATAAAAAGAGGAAGTGTACTCATCAGAGAAGATATAGAGATGGCAAATGAGCATGAAAGGTGCACCACATCACAACTTCAAGGAAATGCAACATAAAACAAGCTGATGCCACTATATCCTAAGAGAATGACCACAATCCAGACAACAACAGAGCCTGCTGAGGATGTGGAGCAACCCAGCATGCTCAGAGCTGAGAGGAAAGCAAAATTCTTCACTCTGGAAGACAGTTTGGCAATTTCTTACACAACGAAACATACTCTTACCATATAATCTGGCGACTGTGCTCAGTTGAGCTGAGAACTAAACTAATGTTAACACAGAAACTTGCACATGGGCGTGTACAGCTGCTTTATTAATGTTTGTCCACATTTGGAAAACAACTAGGATGCCCTTCAATGAATAAAATGTGATACACCCAGGCAATAAAATATTAGTCAGAGCAAATGAGAAATGAGCTATTAGTTATAAAAAGACAGGAAAAAAATCATGAAAATTACTAAATGAAAGAAGCCAATCTACAAAGTAATTATTTTTTCCAACCAATGTAATTCCAACTATATGACATTCTGGAAGAGGCAAAACTATCAAGACAGTAAAATACTACTAGGGGATTTGGGAGGAAGGGATGGCTTTTCAGAGCACAAAGGATTTTTATGGCAGTCAACTTCTTCTTAATGATTCTATAATGGTAAATATACATAATTATTTGTGCAAGCCCATAAAATATTAACCAGAGTGCATCTTATCATGGATTATGTATTTTTAGTGATAATAATGTATCATTCTAAGTTTAACCATTGTAACAGATGTACAACTCTGGTTTTGATAATACAGGACATTATGGAGTCAGGCATGTTATGGGCTGTTTTTGTATCTTCTACTTAATTTTAGAGAGAAAGTAGAAAAACTACAAGAATAAAACATGCATATGTGTGTGTGATGGGAAAGGGCTTTGCTTGGGCATAGCTTGATTTGCATATTAGGTAACACTACCAGGACCATTTTAACTCTCAACATACTGCATCTGTTTGCCTTCCAAGTTTGCTTTATTTTCAGTCACTTGCTCCCTCACAAATCCAAGATAACTGAACTACAAATCCAATGGAAAAGTATAAGAAATTCCTTTTAAAAATATCTTAAGGTGTGAATATAACTAAGACTTATATTCACTTTTAATCTATTACTTATTCTGTATATTAGCAGTAAGAACTCATTTAATCAGATCTTCTTTGTGAGGTGTACATATTATTCCTGCATTAGAAATAATAGAACTGGGCTAGAAAGATAGCTTAAGATAACTTAGTGGTTAAGGTGCTTGCCTGGGAAGCCTAAGGATCCAGGTTTAATTCCTCAGCACCCACGGAAAGCCAGATGTAAATGGTGGTGCATGCATCTGGAGTTTGTTTGCAGTGGATGGAAGTCCTGGAGAGCTTATTCTCTCTCTCTTTCTCAAATAAATAAGTAAATAAAATATTAGAAAATAAAAATCATGGAACTGAGGCAGAGAAAGGTTAAATAATGGCCCAAGATATACATCTGTAAGGAAACTATATGATGGCTGGAACCCATTGGAACCCAGGTAACTACTTGGGGGGGGTGGTATGTGGATGCATAAATACATCATATCCTACTACATCACCTGATCTCTCAGAAGGACATTTATTTATTTAAAATTATTCATTATTTTTTAATAAACAAAGCTGTACTCTTATACTCCCTCACCCCTGCCCCCTTTCTGCTGAGGGTCTTCTTCAGCGGGGTTATTTGTATTCATTGTGAGTATCAAAAGACCACAGACAGTCTCTGGGTGGGTAGGGAGAATCGTGCCTCCAGCTATTTCTAATCACCCTGAGGCTCTGCAATGTTCCCTGGGCCTTGGCAGGAAAGATAGAGATCTGCTTAACTGTTGCATTCACTGTGGCCTCTGAATCTTTGTTTTGATGAGTGATCACAGTATTACTGCCATCTCTTTGGAATTGGTTTTCTAGGTAGCCATGAGACCAGTATTTGTGTCACAGTTTCCCCTGTAGTGATTTCTGAGCCCAGGCAGATGAGTGGAGGTGACCCATCTCATGGTAGACAATCGGCTGTCTATTCTTGGTGTATTCTGGTTCTCCTCAGTATATTCCACCATCTGTAAGATAGAACAGATTCTCCAACTAAAAGTGACAACAGTTTGAATTAAAGTGGTTAAGCCTAGTTAATAGAGAGACTTGATGTGCGTGTTCATTCTTCTTAGTTAATGAGCAGTAGAAGTTCTCTCTGAAACCTATTGGTTTCCTAGGGAATCTGGCTTGGTTCCCAGAACTAGATATGAGTTCTCCCCAACTGAGAGGGTCTCTTGTCCAATCCATAAACAGCTGGTTCTCAAATTAGCTGTGTGCCACTATTGCACAAATGTTTACTTCTTGCTAAGTTGGTTGGTTTTGTATGTGGCAGGATCTCCTTCTTATTTAACCTACTGGCAACTGTTATTCTCCAGCAGCTCTCACAGCACTTTCCAGTATTATTAGGGGTAGCCAGAAAGGAACTGGATTCCCACTAAGTTCTGGCATGGTCACTTGATAACTTATGAGCTGTGATGTCCCAGACAGACATTAATCCCATTGGCTATGATTGATCTACTTGCAATAGTCCCTGAACCAAACTCAAAGACACTGGTCACTCAGTCCTGAAGTTGGGGGTGTCCCTTCCCATCCATACTGCACATAATGAAAATGCAGGACAACAGGCCACCTCAGGGGTCTTTCTTAAGCAGCGAGAAGGCTCAGGCAGGATAGATACCCCACACAGCAGTCCCCTGGAAGATCTGGGGAATTGTTAGCTGGATGTTTCCTAGATGGACATGAAAAGGCAGAATACTTCCTCAATCTGGTGGGCGGAGAGACCAAGCTCCATGAACAATGATGCCTTCATCCCTCGGGAGGACCTGACTGTCAGTCTGTGTACACTCTGTCCCTGTCTCAGGGGATTTTTATGCTTCCCACCAGTATGTAAGGCATTTGGGAATGAACAGGTAGAAATCATCTGTCCTGTGCTTTTGAGGGATGTGTGGCAATAAACCAAAAGTGAGGAAAGCCACTGTGAGAAATGAAGGGGGCACGTCTTCACTAAATGCTGCTTCCAGGGGCATAGGAACGACCCTGCTGACTGTCTAGACCTTCCCACATTGTCGGCTTAATGAATCTGAGCTCCAAAGCCTGCTGGCAATTGTCCATGCTCAGAGAGAGACAGTGATGTAATCTTGATTAAAATAGTTAATAAGGAACTAATGAGAGGTTATCTCCTGATCTCAGTCATTTCCTGGTGAGAAGAGTCTCGAGCAGAACTCATCAGAGCTGTTGCTTTTTGCAGCTACTGAAATTGCCCTATTTTGAAATTACTCTGAGTTATCATGAAGCAAACTCATTTCAAGTCATTATTTCCTAATGTTATAAAACTGTGTTAGCTTGGAAAAGTTTTATTTTTTCAGCTCAATCCAATTGGGCAAATATGGACTGTTTGCCTTCTATGTTGTGATAAGTGAAGTACTTAAGATTCACGATTCACATATGAAAAAATCATCAGTAGAATGCTGCTATTAAAGTCAGGCTGAAAGCTAAATTTTTCAGCCCTAATATTTACCATCTTTGTGATCTTGGGCAACTAAACTCTCTAATTTTTAGTGTTTTTAATCCATAATAAAAACAATACTTGTCCTTTAGGATTAATATAAAGAATAAAAGAAGAATCTTCAGAAAAAGTGTCTGGTTCCTAAGAAGGGCCAGTGGACTGTGCTCATTGAGCTTGTATTGTCATCAAACTGAGTCTTAGAGCTTTCTCTTTGGAAGCTTTACAAGATGTATGGACCACTGGATGGTAGGTTTCTGTCAGCCAATCACATACTAGCTCAGGTACTGTTAATAGCTCTCAAGCAGGCTGCTTCCATCAGAGAACCTGGGAAAATAGAAGTTACAATCAGGTATATGTGGGAATTTATCATAATTAGATTGCATTTTAATTAAGGATAGTTTATTGATTATATTTACATTGAAATAATTGCTACCAACAGGGAAAAATATGGAAGGAAACATGGGATGCCCTCCTCCACGCTACATACAAATGTGCATTGTAGGTGAATTAAAGAGCTAAATTAAAATAATTTTGGCACAAATTGGATGTGATTTTTTTTCATAACCTTGAGATGCTGGAACTTTTTCAAGCCAGGTAGAAAGCTTAAAAGTCATCACAAACTAGTTATTTGAGTATGTTGATTTCAAAAATGTAGTACAGACAACATGCCATTAATAAAGTGACAATATCAAGTATAGAGATTGGTGGGCTGGAGAAACGGCTTAGTGGTTAAGGCACTTGCCTGTGAAGCCTAAGAAGCCAGGTTTGATTCCCCATAGCCGATGTAAGCCAAGTGCACATGTGGGCACATGCATCTGGAATTCATTTGCAGTGGCTAGAGGCCCTGGTGTGCCCATTCTCTCTCTCTCTCTCGTAAATAAATAAAATTTAAAAATAAATGAAATATAATGTATATAGATTGTTAACTTAACTGCCACAGTAATGACAATTGAAAAATGGCTGGATCTATTCTTAAAAGAACCTTTTCAATTTATCAAATGAAGAATCAAAGGCATATAACTCCAATAAATATGGAGAGGTAATTCATAAAACAAGAGACAAAGACCAATAAAATCAGGAAAAAATGTATAGCCATGTTTAGGAAAATTAAAATTACAAAATGAATTGCTACTCTTTGAATTAAATTTGTTCTCTGATATAGTGAGAATAGCTTTTCTGATGAGAGGGTTAAGGTAAGGAGACACTGTTGCACATTTCTGGTGGGAGAATGAGCTGCTAATACATTTGGGAAAGATATCTAGAAATATTGCTTAAAATTATAAATATTGATACCATTGTGCAAGTAATGCTACCTTGGGGTATTTTTTCCCACAGAAAGGAAAGCACAAATAGGTAATGATATATGTAGGAGAGTGTTTATTGCAGATCTGCAGAGTAAGAAAATGGAAATTAAACTGCAAAATGTATCAACAAAGTAAGCATTGAATATATTATAGTTCATATGTATACCAAACATTAGGCAACATTTAAATAAAATAAGAGGTGTTCATTTATTTTTCCATTGACTAAGTAAAGTTTTTCTATTTTTAATGCTTGATTTCTTTCAGCTTCATAAAGTAGGTTTTATTGGACGTGTACTTATGTTTTTTTCTACATGAATAGTAAGAAAACTGTACCCTGGATGGAAATTCACCTGTTAGACTCATATACTGTATGGCATGAAATTATTTTCCAAGACATAGTTGAGGAAACAATGGAGAGAGAATATTGAAAGCACTTTTGCAGTAGACAGCTGGTATTCACTTAGCATCTTTGCTTCATAATGAATTTTAAGGGGTGGATCTTCTTCTGTGTGGTTAGGCCACTTTTCAACAAGGGTCATAGAGGATTTAGTATCAAACCTTAGGTTGCTCTCATGACACTGTGGCTAATGGGCTGTCTGCTCAGACCTGTCACCAAAGTCATGACTGCTTTCTGAGTGATAAAAGTTAATTATTGGACTACTAGCTTTATCATACTGCCCTTTGATGACTATAAAACTGGCCTTATAATATTGGAATGGATTCATTCATGCTGACATTTCTATAAGTACTTACTGAATACCTGACATGTGTCATGCACTATTTTGAGCACAGAGTAGTGAATCCAAGGAGAAAGTTTGTATTCTTAGAAAGTTTATATTTTAATCAGTATCAGGTTTGTAAAACAGAGTATAGGAAAAGAAGCAAATGAATTTATACATGAATATGATGATGGGTGTAAAGAAAAATAAAGAGTATGAGGCAATGGAGACACACAGAAGTGTGCATACACATAAACACACTAGAAATAGGGTGGTAGCACAAGCAGGTCAAAGGACCCTGTGCATAAATGATATTTAAGCTAGACCTCAGTGAAAAGAGGGCATAAATTTGGGAGATTCTCAGGTCAGAATGCTTCAGGCAGGAACACAGTGATAGTATTTCAAACCAGGATCAGTGGGCTGAAGGCGTGGGGCAGGGCCTGGGAAGAATACTTGCATTATTAAGTTTGCAGATCACTGAAGTCCCTCTGGTCACCATGAGGATTTTTTTTAATTTCCTCTGCTTAAAGCTGTGCAAGCAAGAGTCAGATGGACATTTAAATAAGGATACTTCAGCCTGCTGTGAAGGGTATAGGCAGGAGGAAGCAAGAAGCCAGTGAAGAGTCCCTTTCCTGGGTTCAGGAAATGAAGATGAAGATGACGGGCATGAGGTGCATGTAATGGTCAAATTCATGACACCCAGAAGATGGAGCTGCTCAAATTTGTTAATGACTCCTGTGGTGGCTTGAGTATAAAATGTCCCCAGTAGTCATCAGTGTTTGAATAGTTAGTTTCCAGTTGGTGGTGCTGTTTGGGAAGGCTGTAGAGTTTTTTGGAGGTGGAGTCTTGCTGGAGGAAGTGTGGCCCTGGGGGCTGGCCTTGAAGGGTGGCAGGCCCCTTGCTGTACTCTGCTTGTTGCTGTAACTTGCTCCTTGCTGATGTAAAGACGTGATGCCTGACTGCTTATTCCAGACCTGCTTTCTCCACCATGATGCAACTTCCCCTTGAAACTGTAAGCTGGAAATAAACCTTTTCCTTTGATAAGCTGCTTCTACTTGGGTATTTGCCCCAGCTTTGAGAAGTTGACTAATGCAACTCAAATGCAGGCAAGAGAGAGGATCTGAAGGCAATTCCTTTCTTTTGCCAGCTCCTGCCAAAGACATTTCAGGTTTCTTCATTTACCTCCAGAGACTCTTTAATAAGGGATTGGAAAATTTGCACACAACTTAAAGTTGGCTAGGCAGTGTCTTCCTCCAAGTTGACCTTCTTCAATCAGTCACTTGCTGCTTTGAAGGGCTCCTGCTTTTTTGTTGTTGTTGTTATTCAAAATATTCACATGATTTTGCACATGAAACAACACAGGGTGAAGCAGTGATATGGCTTTTGTGGTGAGATGGGGATGTGATTTGAACCCAAACCCTTAACATACAATATCCATTGCATAAATCCCTGGCCATTTTCCAATCCCTAGCTCATCCACACTTCACTTATCCACCATGTGAGACAGATAGAAATAACTCTGTGTGGGTGAGGGGCAGAAGGAAAGTGACACTCACATCAACTTACTATAATGCCCAGAGATCACCTGCTTTGATGGGTAGGATGATCCTGGCCTGTTGTGGTCCAGGGACCAGTAAGACTGATGATATAACAGAAAGAATTAACAGAAAATTAATTTTCTTCCTTTCATATAGAACACAGAAATTCTTTAAGTACAAGGGGTTCTGGGAAGCTAAATTTGGTAAGGTTTTGCCTTTTCTTGTGGAGCCTACTGGCTTTCTTCACACCCCCTCTGATGAGATGGCTACAAGGATGCAATGCAGAGTTCCAAGCCCCCAACTGACAAGGAAGGTTCAGCAGTCACAGGAAGGGGCATAACACCAGGAGACAAGGGGCAATACTCAAACTTCCCAATCCTATTAGTGTGACATTGTTTGTCAATCCCATTCAGAGCAGGCATATCAGAAGACGGCTATCACCATGACAGCAAGATTCCAGCCTTCTTGGGAACTGCTGCTCATTCAGCCCAGGCCCCACTGGGAGGTGGGACGTTCTCCTTGCTACCACTTTCCTCTGCTCTCCTCCAGCCTGCTCCAGGAGATCAAGCTGGCTGTTCTGAGGTACACTGCAGCCCTGTCTGCTTAATTTCTGGTGGACCCTCTTTTTGCCCAGGGAGAGAGCATGTTTTGCTTGTGATGTTGGTAATGAACAGCCGCTGGGAACAAATTAATGAGTGTGTCAGAAACTGCAGTGGAACTGCATTATGATTCATAAACACCACAGTGAAAATGCCAGTGCAGCTCTGCTACAAGTACACAGACGCTCTGAAGAAACAAACTCCTTCTTTTTCTAATGAAAGAAGAATTCAAAATAACATGATTCTGCCCTGACCAGCAGAGCTGAGAGAATTCCTTAGCACACAGATTGATCTTTTAAATTTCATATTTGATTCATAGAGAAATACAATACAGTTTAAATTTGTTTATATCTATATACACAAATACTATATGAAATAAGTATATAACTACATACAGATATATGTATGGGATGGATATACAAAATGAAAATAGCATCAGCCATATTTGTTTGTTGCATTCCTTTTCTAGGTTATCATGGTTTTCATGACTTTACATTTAGCTTACATTTTTTTTTTTTCTCAAGGTAGGGTCTCACTCTAGCTCAGGCTGACCTGGAATTCACTATGTAGTCTCAGGGTGGCCTCAAACTCATGGGGGTCCTCTTACCTCTGCCTACTGAGTGCTGGGATTAAAGGCATGCACTACCATGCCTAGCTTAATCTTACTTTTTTATTACTCTGAGTGTGGAATTTAGATTCAGATATTAGAATCCAATGAGGAAACACATTCATCCACAGAGACTTATGACTTTAAAGCTCATGGCTAGAGGAGGAAAAGAAACTTCGATTTATTTCAAAGGAACAGTGGAGCTGTGTTCGATCTGGTGAGCATCTGGATTTGTGCTCCCCTGACAGGTATGAGGATGCTCCAATGTATGGTAAGAGGTGCTGCTGGGTGGGATTGGACCAAGATCCAACATCCAATGGAAGCCTGCAGAGCTGCTAAGAAGAGGTTGGGGAATGCAGAAGGAACCTAACTAGTAAGATTGGAGGGCTTTTCCTTTCTTTCTCTCATCAGCTTAACAGCTATAAATAAATTTTTCATTTCATTAAAATGTGCCATAAGTTACAGATAGAAAACAGTAATAGTAGATTGAGCCTGGGTTTTAGAACAAAATAGTCTTGATTTCATACATTAACTCCAGTCTTTATTAGCTATTATATTTGGAGCCCATGTAACTTCTTGGAACTTTGGTTTCTATTTAAGACAAACAATAATGCTTGTTTGGTTGCCATGCAGACTATAGATAGTGAATTGAAGTGCCTTGCACCTAATTGATTTTCACAAAAGACTGTGATCATTCTAACAGATTTTAACTGGTAACTAGTCATAGATTTAAAGTGATTTGTTTTCTTGCTGTGACAACTGCAGAACAAGAAGTCTTCTTCCTCCACATGCTCTGATGTAAAGGCTAACAGAAGGTAATTTCACCATGAGTCAGAGAATCTATTTTAGCTAATTACAATCTCCACATTAAGCAGCATTTTTGAAAGGAGATAGAAGTTGTACAAAAGTATGGCTTATTTGTCACAAGTGACCAATTTGAATTTACAACAATGATGGGAAATGGTTTACTAAGATTTTGGCAGCAATTTAACAGATTTCTTTTACCACCTCATTTTTATTCCTGAATGATTCTGTAGTAGCTTCTTAACTTTGCAACCTGTGAATTTCCATCCCCAACAGTAAACAAAGGAGAAAATGCAATGACTAAATCAGGATTAGGTGTCAAAAAACTTTCAGGAGGACAGACCCTCCTGTGTGAGACGCCAGGCTCCATGTCTGACTGTGGAAGTGTGCATTTCCTCCTGTCTGCCACAGTGCTTCCTGGACTCCATCTCTCCAGTCCCATTGTGGGTTTTTCTTGTGTTTCCTTTTCTCTCTTATCCACAGGTTGACTTCCTAGTGACCTGGCATTTTATTTTCTTTTTAAAGGAGGTTCAAATCAGTAGCTAAACATTTTTCTGTAGTCAATATGTTGGGAAAAAATGACAAGAAATACAACCATTTTGAAAGGGTTATTTGTCTTTTTCATACCCTCTCTCTTCCCAGTGATTTCTTTATTGGAGATTAAAGAAGAAAATCAACCTAAACAATGGTGGGCAAGAGGAAAGAAAGTAGTGAGGTTTGCCTTCTTCTCCTAACAACCCTTTCCCACTTTTTGGTTAGAGGTTACCCCTTTGGGGAAATTCTTGGCAATATATTATTCTAATTGAACTTATCAAGATTTATCTTAAAGACATTTATTTTAAATAATTGGCCCTTTCAAACTTAGCAATCCAAGGTGGAATCTTGATAGATGGAAGGATCCAATTTTACTTAGATTAAAATAAAATCTTAGCCGGGTGGGGTAGTGCACACCTTTAATCCCAGCACTTGGGCGGCAGAAGTAGGAGGATTGCTGAGACTTCAAGGTCACCCTGAGAATACAGAGTGAATTCCAGGTCAGCCTGTGCTAGAGTGAGACACTACCTCAAAAAACCAAAAATAAAAAATAAATAAATGAATAAAATAAAATAAAATAAATAAAACTTTCAAGTGCTATTCACAAGATTTCAGTGAATGGTAAGTTCTCACTCAACCAAGAATGTCCAGCAATGAGACAACCAATTTGTTCTGGCATATCAGAAAAAAAAAAAATGGTGCTATAGATATAAAGTGGTTTCTATTCATCTTGGAAATTCTTCCTTGTAGGGCACTGAATCAAGGCTTCTGACTGGTCTTTTATCCATCATTTGGTACAAAAGTAAGAATGTTTTGTGGATTCCTTCATGTCCTCAGCCACCTGCTTCAGAAATGCTTTAAATATTCAGGAACATCTTGGCACTCTGGGGTGTTTTCCACAAGTCAATGTGGGGCTGGAGAGTCTCAAACTGTGTCTTTGTGCAATGTCTGAAATGAAACAAAATTGTGAGGCAATGGAAAGCTCTTCAGTAGAGTGGTGATTTGTAGGCTTCTGCTAGAAAGACAGTGACAGTACCCACATACAACCAAATGCACAAAATGACACATAAATCTGGAGTTTGTTTGCAGTAGCAAAAGGCCATGGCCTGCCCATGCTCTCTCTCTCTCTCCGCACTCTCTCTCTAAGGGTGAAACTTAGCCAATTTTGTACACTTCTTTTCAACTTCTTTAAGAGGGTATTCTCCTTGCTTTACTTCTACACAAGTCTTTCACAGTGGCCCTCATGATTTTAGTAGCTTACTGACTGGCTAAGACCTCTAAGATCCAAATACATCAGACAAAAGTTCTGAGAAAAGTATTCAAGATCAAGGGGGCTTTGGAGGAATCCAATCCCAAGAAACACTGACGCACTGGAGAAAGGAAGCCGTGGAAGCAGGGGCTATCTGGTAAATTCCCCTGGAGCAATGTCATTGGGAAGTGGGTGGGAAATAACATGAAGCGACCTATTCCACATGAGAGGAAAGAAGGGCCAGGGCAGGTGTGCAGGAAGGAATTAAGAGGCAGAAACAGAGTCTGCTATAGTACCGGGGGATATTTTCCAGGCTTGGGATGAGCCTGGGGAGGGCAAGCAGAAATCCTGCCCATTGTTCAATCAAGCACAGGGAACCAAAAAGATGTCATAGTAGTGAGTGAAAGAACTGGAATGAACAACCACCACACAGTAGTAATTGATCGGGATTGACAGAATGGTTAAACAGGTAAGTTTTCTGGGCCCTGCTAATTTATTTTATTCTGTTGCCATCTATTTTAGCCATGTTATTTTTTAAATTTTACTTTTTATTTATGAGAGAGAGAGAGAGAGAGACAGAGAGAGATTAAATGAGAATGAGCACACCAAGGCCACTAGTTACTGTAAATAAACTAACTCCAGACCCATGCACCACCATGTGCATCTGGCTTATGTGGGTTCTGGGGTGTCAAACCTGGGTCCTTAGGCTTTGCAGGCAAGTGTCTTACCCACTAAGCTATCTCTTAAGCCCCATATTTTTAGCAATATTCTTGATGACCATTACTTGTGGGCAAGCATTGAACAAGAAGGATATAGAAAATGAAAAAAAAAAATAAAGGATTTTCTGCTCAGTTGGGAAAAAGCAGCACTGCATGTAGCCCTATGGGACAGAAGTCATCAGCAGTGAAAACAGTGGACACTGAAAATTCAAGTTTGGCCATACAGGCCCAATGACTGAATGGGTGCAATAGTGGCATGTCTGCTCTTGGGATAACCAACTACTCCATAATTGGACTGAAGGTCCTCTCTATGGGAGGGAATACATACCTGGCACTGAAAAACCTAAGCAAAAATCTATGGCAGGGGAGGTCATGAGCCTTAGGGGTATAAAGCCTACACTTGTCTGGTTAAATGTATATATTATTCCCACCAAGCTACCCTGAAAGCACTACGCTTAATGTTCATGTTCACATATTAATGCTACTCTCACTTCTGGTTAGAGAAACTTCTCTTTTTAGATAGCGAAGACCACTGGGATTACCCAAAAGGCAACAAAGTGCTGAGAAGAAGGGATGGAGGAGTGCCCAGCATGGAAATACCTCTGTCACACCCTCCAAGGCTCAGGGACCATTGTGGAAGAGGGGGCAGATAGAACGGAAGAGCCAAAGGAAGGGTAGGACTCCTTACAATGCAACTGCCCAAACAGAAATTGGCCTCGATACCCATGACCTTGCAGTGTTTAGCAATACCTTTGCAAGACCCTCACAATAGAAGAAAAAGATGATGACATCAAATTGAAAGAGAGACTGATGGGGAGAGGGAGGGGATACGATGGAGATTGGAGTTCTAAAGGGGAATGGGGGAGGGGAGGGAAATATCATGCTTTTTTGTGTGTAAGTATAGAAGTTGTCAATAAAAAAAATTAAAAAAAATTAAAGGAGAGGAGGAGGAGAAAACAGAAAGAGAAGAGGAAGAGAAGAAAGGAGGAAAGAGAAAGGAGATTAAGAAGGAAGAGGTAAGAGACAATGAAGATTATTTGAATTAGATCAGAAGTTTTTGAGTGTGTTATAAAAATCAAGGATAGCCGGGCATGGTGGCACACACCTTTAATCCCAGCACTCGGGAGGCAGAGGTAGGAGGATCACCATGAGTTCAAGGCCACCCTGAGATTGCATAGTTAATTCCAGGTCAGCCTGGGCCAGAGTGAGACCCTACCTTGAAAAACCAAAAAAAAAAAAAAAAAAAAAATCAAGGATAAACCGTAACTTTTTCTTCAAGTTCATGGGAGAAATAAAAAGACAATATAAATGCATAGTCACAAAGCTAAACCTATTCTAATTGTAAGGTCTTTTCAACATTTTGATATTAAAATGTTGTCACTTTTCTGCAACAATGGGGGTAATGGACAAAATAACTGATGATATATTTTAAAATATTCAAAGTTAAGTAATTGGAAGTCCCATACTCTCCACATGTTTCCTTGCTATGAGAAAGCCAGAGTCCTATATAAATTAGCCTCATTGAGTGACACATTCCTTACCTCATTCCAAAGAGGCAACCACTGCTCACGATCAAGAGTTTTGCCTGAGCAACACTACCACTAGGACAGGAAGAGTGTTACAGTGGGTCAGCGCATAGGCTGCTACTCTCAAGACTGTCTCCCAGCAGAACTACCTTCTGTCCATGAGAACTTTCATGGGTCACTTCAATATCGTGTGTCTCAATCTACTCATTCGAACATGGAGAATATAAAATAACCCCTGCTTCAGAAGGCTGATGTTGCAGACAGCTTCAGGTTCGCTGAGATGAACTTCCAGACCAGGCACAGTTATGGAGGAAGGGATATTATTTATTGAAGCTTACAGATCCAGGGGAAGTTCCATAATGACAGAAGAAGTGACCTGCTCTCCACAGGGCCAAGCAGAGAGAGCAAAGCCAACCAGCCAGCCAGCCACCACAGAGCAAAACTACAGCCAAAAGGTCACACAGCACACTTCAGGAACTCCTGCTAGGCACATTTGCATATCTTTACAATGGACTCTCAAACCATCACCACACCTTAAGACCAGGCCCCCAGTGACCTTGCCTCTAGCAAGGTGACTGCAGATGCAAACTATAACTAATAAAACATTGAATATATTGGGGGACATATATTCAAACTACCACAGCTGATATGAAAGTAACTCAAATAGCATATGGACAATGCCCACAAGGTCTGCCACACCAGCAATGCATGCTACTTAATGTAGCTTAGTAGAGACCCTACTGGGTGTTATTGGAAACACAATAACCAAACATCTAGAAATTTCTTCATTAGAGTTTATTTCAGTATTAAATTACTTGGTTTGTAGACATGACAACAGGTAATAAACTATTTGCAAATAACCCATTCAAATAACAATATAACTTTAGGCACTACAGACAGAGATATCCTATAGGAAAAGACTTTTAAATGATCACATTATTTTAATAAATATAGATGTACTCTAAGAAATTTGAATTTTTAAGGTTTGTAAGGTTTAGTACTATTTCCTGATAACTTGATCCTATGTGAATCTTTGTTATACTTAGTATGGCCATCAATGCCCTATTCTTACTACATGTTTTAGGGATGGCTAACTATTATGGAATAGTATTCAAGTGAAAGAAATTAATTTTATGTTCTTTTCTATTACTTTCAGTACTACTTTACTGTATATTTTCAGTTATTTGACTGGACAGGGAAATGTATGAATAGGAATTTAGGAAATGATGATATTTATGTTAGGAGTGCAAATTTTGGATAAAAACTTATGAGACATAGAATAGGTAGACAGTCCCCACAGGCAAAAACATGGAAGCATACAGATGGGCGAAGTCTACAATTCCAGGTAGAGTTCCTTCCAAACACATCATCGACAAAGGAAAAGCGTTTTGTCTGAACTCAGCACCTGAAGCAGTAAATGCTGACATTTCCCCATTACCTTAAAGGAATGTTGGCCAGGATGGAGGGGAGAGCGAGCTAAAGAGTGAAAGAGAACAGTCACGTTTAAGATGCATTAGCTTCTTTATCTCCTAATGGACAGAGTAAAATTTGATTTAAATTCTAAGCAAAATCGCATTAGCTGAGTTCAGCAGAACTCCTAAGAGACAGTTATCGGCCCTCCCTAATCACTTCTCAAGTGGTCACTTGGCTGGACTCTCACAAGTCAGCTGATTTCCTGACTTGCCAGGGGTGGTGGCTAGGGTACTGGGAAAGAACTGAACAATAGTTAGCTTTTTTTGTGTGTGATGTCTCTATGCACAGATAGCTATCTACTACAATTTGTTGGAAAAGTGGAGCTCACAATTATGCTTTCAAAATGACATTTTTCAGTATGACAAAATATTGGTCTATTTGTATTTCGTTAAAGGATTTGGAACTTGATATGGATAATCTCTGAATGCCTTTTTTTTGTTGCTATCATTGTTTGGAGACAGGGTCTCATTTTTGCCCATGCTGACTTGGAACTCACCCTGTAGCACAGGCTGGCCTCAATCTCATGATGCTCTTCCTATCATAGCCTCTCAAATGCTGGGCTTACAAGCATAAGCCACCATGCCCTGCATGAATACCTCTTTTTTAAAAACTAATTATTTATTTGATAGAGAAAGAGGGAGAGGGAGAGAGAATGGGCCCGCCAGGACCTCCAGCCACTGCAAATGAACTCCAGACATGTGTGTCCCCTTGTGCATCTGACTAAAGTGGGTCCTGGGGAATCGAACCTGAGTCCTTTGGCTTTGCAGGTAAATGCCTTAACTACTAAGCCATCCCTCCAGCCTGAACACCTCTTTTTATGGCACCTGGATTGGTGGCATCTAGTTATCTACTTTGGGTTGCTAATTCTAGATTCAGCTATATCTATTTCAATACAAACACCTTTTGGCTTTTGGTATTTTTGTATGTGATTTTTTTTTTACTGTGGGTTATATTTTTTCAACTTTATAGACTCCTCTGTACAAACAATCATCTTTCAGGGTGCTGAAAAAATTTGGATGGTTACAATGTTCATCTTCTATACCTACATGCAAACACACATATCGTGGGTTCCCAAATAAGTAAATACATCTATTAAAGTGGATTTGTATCACAAAATGTTGATTAAAATGGGGGCTTACAGACATGGTGATACTTAACATTAAATGCATACTAAGATGAAAATCTGAATATCCATTTTAAAAAAGATTAATATATAATATTCAAATACATAATTTATAAAATCCAACACTTCCAACCAAAGGGTATAGGTTGTGATGTTGACTGACAACGAATTATAGGTGAATAAAATTTGATCAGCATTTATAGCCTTTTTAGTATAAGACTGAATTTACAGGTGCAATGTTTCTCAATCTGCAGATTTCTCATAAAATTCTAAGACTCCTCCCACTTCAGAATTATAGGTGATGGGTAATCAGAACAGACATGTTCTCTATCTTCCCCTCTTTCCCCTCAACTTACCTCACCTCTTGCACTTGATAGTAGTTCCAGTTTAAAACAGATGGAAGTCCATGCTAGTGGGTTAGGCACATGGCATCAACTTTTTATGAAATGACTAAAGTTATGTTGAGTTCAGACACTAAAGACAATACAGGTGTTCTTAACCTTCTGCCACAAGTGGTGTAGGTAGTCAGAGATCCCAATCTTTTCCCCTTTTTCTCTGACGTTACTTCCTCCTGCTTCAACACATGCTCCTTGTTGGCATGCCTAATTGAACAATCCTCTTGCTTTTAGTAGTTGTTTAATCTTGTTTCTAGATTCCTCTTTCTGTAAATTCTACTTCTTGTCAAATTATAGTATATGCTTTTCTTCTTTTGGAATGTCTTACTAATTACCTCCAAACAGATCCCCTCATATTCTCACGTGTGCCTACACCATAGAATGAACAATTAGGTAGTTCTAGCTTGTGATTATGCAGGTCGGTCTACCATCCTATGAGGGGTTACTAGAAGACAAAGACTGTGATGCATGATGCACTCAACCATCTGTTCTCCATTACCTTGAAGCTCAGATGTGTGGCTCAAATTATACTGGAAGGGAGAAAAAGCAGTTTTGTAAAACATCAATACCATGCTAAGAAACCATAAAGTCAATCAGCTTGAGTGATCTCTCTCTATTTTTCCTTTAGTTGATGGAAGATGTGATGAAATATGACAAGTTACATAACTGCAGTGTAAAATCTGTGAATGATGTCCATATTGCCACCTGGAATCTGGAGTTGCCATCTCCTTTGCAATCCTTTAATCAGTACCAGCAACATCAAACCTGGGCCTTTAACATCTGATGAGAAAGAGAAGAGCTACCTCTCTAAACTTCACCGTGTAGTCAACATCCCTGGATGTTGGAAAATTAAGAGGAAGAAACTTGAAAACCAATAAATGTAGAGTAAATTTTACTCACCTCCATTTTTTAAAAATTTCCATCTATATCACAATACACATTCTCATTAAAATTGCTGAGTTCTGTAAATTATATTTTCACATTGATTTAAGGCCACTTGGCATGTTTCTGAAGTACACAGTGTCCATACAATGTGGTTGCCTTTATATAAGCAAATGTATAATCGTTGCTTGAGGCAAGTAGGCCAAATCCTAAGAAATGATGGAGCCAGGACACTGCGATATGTTTCTGTATTGCCTATCTCAAAGGACCATAGGTTTTCTATCAAAAGTTAGACATTAGAAAGGCAATTTTCTAATTTTCTACAAGGTACTCAGGGAAGTCCTGAGAGCAAATGAGCTGGCAGGAAATAAAATAAGATTCCTAATGCAATAGTTAGGGGTGGCATTTTCTTCAAGGGCTCAGCATTGAGTAACTTTCAAAATGATGAAAAACAGGCATTAGTAGAAAAGGTAAAGCTATGAACCGGGAACTCATTTAAATAGTGAAACTATGCTTGAAGCTGTGTAGCCATAAATGACAGGTAGTTATTTACCTGTAAGTATACCCATGTTCTCATAAATTGTGGACAGTGTTCTTGTGTTCTCACATACTTGTAATTGTCAGAACCAACTTTAATTGACCTCTCCCACTGAAACATGAGGTGCAGGGGAAAAGCAAAGAACCATTCTAGTTAAAATAAAAACAAAAATGACCATCCCCTCCTTTTCTCCTTGCCTTTTATTATGGTCTCTGAAACCCTTGGATTTTATTGTGTTGGACTTGGTCCTAAATTAGGAAGGCTAAATAAGTAAGTACACATTTGATGTTGTCTTATCTTCATTCAAAAATGGCTTACTCGGCTGGAGAGGTGGCTTAATGGTTAAGGCGCCTGCCTCCTAAGCCTAAGAACGCTGGTTCCAATCTCCAGCGGTTCCAGTCTCCAAGTCCCACGTTTAGCCAGATGCAGTGACGCAAGGGCGCAATGCCGCACTTGACCACAAGGGGGCACATGCATCTGGATTTCTTTCTCTGTAGCTGAGAGGCTGCTGGCGCACCCATCTCTGCCTTCCTCTCCTGCTCTCTCTGTCTCTCTCTGTGTCTCTCTCAAAAAAAAAAAAAATAGGCTTACTTATTTGTACTAGGTGATACATTCTAATGGTTAAAACTTACAAAGCCCCAAAGGAAATGGAAATTGCTAGTTTTATGAAGGCAAGTGAAATTTCCATGGGCCCTCCCTCTTTTCATAATTAATTCCCAATAAGAAGGAAAAACAGACAGGCAACAGTGAAATGTCAATGTTACACAATTGGGGGTGATTGAAATGTCAATTTTAAGTTTTTCTGTTGTATGTAAGTTGACACTAAAAATATTTGGACAACATACACACAAACACTCAAAAATACACATTGGGACCCTTTTATTGTTATTTTTTTCACCTTTTCCATTAGTTTGCTTTTGTTTGCTTATTTACTTATGTTGAGCAAATGTCTAGTTATATTCCAGGTTGGCCTCAAATTTATGATACTCCTACCTCGTTATCCCAAGGGCTATTCTTTTGTAAAAATTAATTTTTGGAAACTTTATATTTGAGGAAATTAATCTTCTATGATATTAACCACAAACATTTTTACAAGGACATTTTTAGCTTTTGGATCATTTTATTGTAAAATGTCACACAGGTACCAAAAATATACAAACTATGAATGAACCTCTTGAGAATTAACTACACACACCCATAGCTGTCTTCCAGATTAGGAGAGCATCCCCAGGGGTCCTTGTGCTCTTCCTCATCACATTCCTCTTCTCCTGCTAAAGTTAAAGATTGCCCTCCTTCTCTCTTCCTCTTTGCTTTGCTTCATCTTACTCTTTTACCATCTAAGTATACTTCCTTGAATGCCACAATTAAGTGGCCTGTCTTTGAACTTTACACAAATGGAATCATCCAGTCTTCTACTTTCTGTCTGGAGTATTTTGTTCAGCATGCAAATTTGTGGAATTCCCTCTTTGTTAATTCAACTATATTGGCTCCAGGTTGTGGATATCCTATTATAACCACATCCATTCATCACCATTCGTTTTTCTATTTTATTGCTATTTGACATTATGAGTTTCTTGTTTGACTTTGTAAATATTAATCTTGGCCACATCAAGATTATTAATTTATTATAAAGTATATTATAAAATTATATTATAAAAATATATAATCCCTCTATAGTGTATATATATATGTCTGTCAATACACACATATATATGTATATATACTATCTATCTATATCTATCTATCTATCTATCTATCTATCTATCTATCTATGTATCTATCTATATATCTATCTATCTATCATTTCCTCCCAGAAGTCTACTATACTGTTTCATTACACATATTGAACAGGCCTCCCTTTCTGCACCCTCAACCTGAGCATATTTGTGTTATATTTAATTGCTATTTTTATATGTGCATATCTGGATGTGTACTATTTTGTATTATCATGAATCATACCATTTAAATGATGTTGGCTGTAAAGTAGGCTTCTGTATATTTTTAGCCTAATCCTCCCTCCTTATTTTTACCCCTGAATATCCAAAGTTATTTTTGCTTGCTTTTTATGTAGTTCTGAAGAGATTACTATTTATCATTTATTTGCATAAACTTCAATTTATAGCTAACCCAGCTGTACTTAATATCTTTGTAATGGTAAAAACATGTTTCTTAACTTTTACCTTCTTCTTTGTGGAGCAAGGTTTTTATAATAGGCTGGGAATATTTATGTAACTTTTAAAATGTTTGCTTATTCCACAATATCTTCTTGTGATGTGAGTGTATAAATACAATTTTTGAATGACTTTCAGGTCGAGATACATTTTGGATTCACAGATTGGTCAGGGTAGCTCTCAGATTCTTTTGAGTTTTCCATATTGTTATTTACACATGATTAGTTTATTTCTTGGTTTCTCAGTCTTACTTTCTGTTTTGCTTATTTTTATTTATATGAGAGCGACAGACAGAAAGAAAGAGAGAGAGAGAGAGAATGGGTGCACCAAGGCCTCCAGCCACAGCAAAGAAACTCCAGATGCATATGCCACCTTGGGTATCTGGCTTACGTGGGTACTGGGGAATCGAGCCTCGAACTGGGGTCCTTAGGCTTCACAGGCAAGCACTTAACCACTAAGCCATCTCTCCAGCCTCTTACTTTCTGTTTTGTATAATTGTCTTAGTTGGCATTTCTGGAGCAAGGTTATGTAACAATGGTATTATCAGAATTCTTATTTATTGCTGACATTAATGAGGATGTTTTTCTACATTTTCCCAATAAACTTAATTCTGATTTTGTTCTGTGATCATTTATATTTTAGAACATTATTTTAGGGCTAGAGCGATGGCTCAGCCATTAAAAGTACTTTCTTGCAAAACCTGATGCTCTGGGTTTGATTCTCCAGTACCCATATAAAGCCAGATGGAGAAAGTGGCACATGCACCAGGAATTTGTTTGCAATGGCCAGAGGCCCTGGAGCCCATTCTCTCTTCCTCACTCTCTCTTCCTCACACACACTCTCTCTCATATCTCTGCTTGTAAATAATAAAATATTTTTAAAAGAATACTATTTTAGTCTTCTATAGTGTTTTTTTCAATAATAAAAATTTGGTTGATACAAGTCAGTGTTGCTATAGCATATATGGTAGTGAATCTTCAGTCTGGTTTTGTTTATATGGTAAATTATGCTGATAAATTTACTAACATTGACATCTTCTTGAGTTTCTGAATACTGCCTTACTACTTGTAAGTTTTTAATACACTGCTAATATTTTGCTGCAAATTTTGTACCCTTTCTCAAACAGGATTTATCTTGAGTCTTCAACTTTAAAGGTTTTGTAGCAACATTATATTATATCCAAAGGAAGAAGGAATTTTAACATTTTGTCTTTGTCTGTGCTTTATACAAATCTGAAATAACTAGCATTAGAATGATATGCTCTTTCAATTTTGGTTAGAATCCCTTGGGAAATCATCTGCACTTGGTGCTTTCGTGGCAAGACAGTTCTTTGAAGCCTTTCTTCCTGTGTGCAGATGCACTGCTGAGATCTTCTTTTTCTGGAACAAATTCTGGTCAAGTTTTGCTTAGCCATGGTCATTGAGAATCAACTAACTATACAGAAATCATATTTTTGGAAGCATTACTGACAGCTATTTGGGTGCTTTACATCTCTTGATTGAGCTTTTATAGAGTTAGAGACATAAAAAATGTAAATTCAAAACATGTGCTGCAGAGTTGCTAAAATAGGCAGAGCAAGTGTCTCGACTGCAAATGTGCAGCCACCTTCCCATGATGGAAATTGGCAAGAAGGCTTGAGCGACAGGAAAAGACTGAGAAGGTTTTCAAAGACTGTAGAAAGCTGTTAAGATGCTTTGTAACTCACGAAAGTAGTGTGGGCTCTGAGAAAGGTGCTTGGCAGAGACTAGTTCCTCGGTACTCCTACTTCTAAAACTTGGCATCTCATCCTTGAAGATCACACATTTCTGGATCTTTTCTCCAAAGCTTTGGTTCATTCTTATAAATATAGAAAGTGACCCTCCATTGCTATGAAGACCTCTGCTTAGCATGTCAGATCATGGCTCATCCACACTGTTGATCTGCACTATTCAGAAAGTGCTCTGCTCTGTAGGCCTGGAACAGAGAGCTCGTTAGACCGCAGGGAGGGAAAGGCAGAAAGCAGAGAAAATAAATCATTTTTAATCACCTTCTACAACCATGGCAGGACAAAAACTGCTTGTGTTATATCATTTAATTGTTAACACTTCAATTTCACAGAGAACTAACAAGTTCAGTGGAGCTAAATGACTTAGCCATATCATTAGTGTCTAACTCATTTGTAATACGGACCTATGTTCTTCCTCTCATCCTATACTGTTACCTGAATGACAAAATAAAGAGGTACAAAGGGGAGGGCAAAGGGACTTTTTTGGCAAGGAATTTCTTTGAAGCCTTTTCCTCCTAAATGCCAAATTTCTCTTGCCTTTTCTGAAACAGATTCTAGACAAGTCTTGTTAGCCATGGTCACAGACAATCAATTAATGATAAAGAAATCAAGGAAAAGGATTAAGAATTTCCAGAGGCAACAAAAGTAATAATACCAAAATTTCCCATCTTAGACAATAATTTAACTTCCAATGTTATCATAAGATTTTTCTCGCCCCAGAGGGAATATATCATTCTTATTAGTTTCTATTTTAAATTTCTCAGGCACAATAAAAATAAAAGAAACTTGTGCATCTGGCTTACATGGGATCTGGAAAGTTGAACATGAGTCCTTAGGATTCACAGGCAAGCACCTTAACCATCTCTCCAGCCTAGCTTCATTTTTAATAGCCCCTAACTAGAAAATCCAAAAGTCTTTAGAGGTGATGGGAAAAGTGTATGACCTGCTATGCTATGGAATACTACTCAGCCAGACCAAGGAGCAAAGTATTTACAAATGCATTGACTGAATTCAAAGCCGTTATACTGAGTGCAACATGACAAGTACATATATGATTTCATCTTACAAATCTATAAAATACAAACTAAATAGTCATTTCCCAAGGGCAGGGCTATAGGAAGGGATGGATGGCAAAGGGTACAGAAAGCATTTGGTGTGATTGGAAATGATTTTTTTAATCCTCTTTGTGGGATTGTTAAATGACATGTGTATGTATATACTAAAACTTACAAAATTATGCAATATAAGTATGCACAGTTTGTTTTATATGCATTTATCATCATTAAATAAATGTGGGAAATACTTGTCAACAAAAACAACAACAACAAAACCCAAAAGAAATCTGTGATCTGCTCAGAGAGGTAATTTTCCAGGTTGGTGGTTAGTGACTTTCGAGTGAAGGCTGCCATTTTGGTCTGATCAAAGCATCAGGCCACCAGTCACAGAAATCAGCAGGCACCCAACTCAGCCCTTTCTCTGAAGAGATAGTCTTCATAGCAGTGTTTGATGGACACAGGATCCAAGATGGCTCCAGGAACTAAATCTTAGCACAGAAACAACTTGTGCCAGGGCCACACTAACTAGAGCTTCAGGATTTAAAGAAAACATGTATTTCAATTTTATGACTTGTTCACACCAAACTCTCAATAAGATTCCATTCCATTATTATGAATGTGTGTTTCTGAATTTCTCATGGATGAACTCCTATACCTTTAAGATGATTTTATAAATGTTTCTAAATGTAAAAAAAAAAAAAAAAATGTGTCTAGGAAAAGTTGGACATCCCACCCATCTTTTGGTGTGATTCACATATTAAAACCCCAGGAAGTCCTACAATGTAATAATCACTTGCTTAACTATGTTCAACTGAGCATTTATGAAATTTTATTTGACCAACAATTCTTTTTATTCATGGGATTCTATAAGTTTCTCATGTTGCTATATATTCTGTGTATAAGCTCAAAGACTCTGTTTCTATACCCTAGAGCTAAGAATACTTTTTACACTTTGAAATATTATATTTAGAGAAGAAAAATAAGAATATATATAGTGTGATTCAATTCTAAATATGAATACCAAACTAAAATGTTTACTCTCTAGTTCTTACAAAAAAAGTTGATCAACTTTTGTTAATCTAAGCTAAAAGTATTAATACAGTTCAAGGCAAAACAAACTATTACTGATTTAAAAATCATATAATTTATGATTCATTTTAAAGATTGCTCTTCTTATACAGGTGAAAATACTGAAAGTTCACTTTTAGTTATTTTGAAAATATACAATACATAAATTTGGGTACCGTCACTTTACCAAGTAATAGGACATGGAACTTACTACTACTAACATTGTACTTACTGAACAAAGGTTTCCTTTCCTCTATCTACCACCAATCTCCAGACTCTTGTATCCAGCTATTCTCTCTTCTTCTATGAATGAATTCAACTTTTTAAATTCCTCCTGTCAGTGAAATCAAGACACAGTTTTCTCTATTGTTTCTTAGCATAGTATCCTCTAGCTTCATTTGCCTAAAATTTGTCTAAAATGACAGACTATGGACCAGGACCCAGATCAGAGGTTAAAGGCACTTGCCTGCAAGCCTGCTGGCTAGAGTTCAGTTCCCCAGTAGCTGCATAAAGCTGAATGGAAAGTGGTGCATGTGTCTATAATCACAGAAGGCCTAGGGCTAGGTGAGGTGGAGCCAGGAGAACCTGGAAGCTCATGGGCCAGCTAGACTGGTGCACACGAAGTGGCAAAAAGAAAACAAGGGAGATCCTGTCTCAAGCAAAGTGGAACAAGAGGACAAACACTTCTATGTTATTCTCAAACCTTCTCGCATGCTTGGGTTCATAAAGATACATTACACACATACATGCTGCCATATGCACACATAATAAAAACAGGACAGGGCTAGAGAGATGGCTCAGCAGTTAAAGAACGTACCTGCAAAGCCCAACAACATTAGTTCATTTCCGCAGTACCCACATAAATCCAGAACTACAAAGTAGCATGTACATCTGGAGTTTGCAGCGGTTGGAGGCCCTGGCATGCCCATCCTCTCTGTCTGTCTCTCTCATCGCTGAAGCAGACATAAAACACACTGAACAAGGCTCAGGGAATTTATTGGAAGAGGGGGTAGAAAGATTGTTAGAGCTACAAGTTGGGACATTATGCACAGAGACATTGCCTCTTCCCCATAACTGAGGCTGCCCCACAATGCACGACTCACAATCCCCATGAGGATGACCTACATCCCCAATGAGGAGGGTCCCTTTGGAGGGGGCAGGGATGATGGACAAGTTGGTACTAACATGTGCTGCTTACATACTGAATATGTCCATAACTAATAAAAAATGAAGTGCCATTTGGAAATTATGGCCGATATATATTTCTTGAGCTGTCTATTAATTTCAAGAGAACTACACTAACAAATGTTTGGTAGCTTTTAATGGAGTGTGAGCCACATGTACAAAGCATAATACAGTTGATATAAAATTAAGTCTGTTGGATTCTTGAACAATTCACATGGAGACAAATTCTAAAAGTTTAAAAAGAAAAAACTATTAAAATAAAAAATACTTTAGAAAAATCTTAAAAAAGTAAAAATGTGACAGATGTTCTATATATATATACTCTTTTTCTTTTCTCTTTTTGTCCTTGGTTTCTTTTTTGCAATTCTGGGAAACAAACCCAGAGCCTATGTATGCCAAGCAAGAACTGTACCACTAATCATGTCTAGTCCTTTATCCCATTTCTTAACTATTCATTTATTGATGTATTCACATATCTTGGTGATTATGAATAATAATTAACATGGGACTGTACTCATCTTTTTGGCAAATTCATTTCAATTTTTGAGATATGGTAATTAGCCTGATTTGCTTATTCTATAAAGGATACATGTACCCAAATATTATTTGATTAGATTAATATTATTTTAAATTTATGAATATATTATTTGTAAATTAAAATAAAATTGATATTAAAATTAAAACAATATTATTAGTAAATACTTCAAAATTTAATGATTCAGGGGGAAAAACATACAAATAATGTCATTAAAAATTTCAGGAAGATCTTAAAATTTTAATATTTACATCTGCCCATATCCACAGATGACCTTTCATTGGGTGAAAGAAAGGTAAGTTTAATTGATTCAATTAAATTCAGTTTTGAGGGATAAAGAGATGGTGTATTGGATAAGGCACTTGCCTGTGAAGCCTATGGACCCAGGTTCAATTCCCTAGTACCCACATAAGCCAAATACATAAGGTGCCATAAGTGTGTGGAGTTCATCTGCAGTGGCTAGAGGCCCTGGCATACCCATCTTCTCTTCTCTTCTCTTCTCTTCTCTTCTCTTCTCTTCTCTTCTCTTCTCTTCTCTTCTCTTCTCTTCCCACCTGCCCCCTCTCTCTAATAAATAAATAAAATATTTAAATTTTTTTAATCTTATGCCAGCTAAAGTATTTCTATTATTGTGGGATCACTTACCTTCTCCTTTGGCCCCCTACTGTGTAAGAAACCACGCAGTATCTAGTGGCTTAAGGCAACAATGTAATATGTCTATGTATACCTATCTCTTATGGATCCTATGGGTTGATTGGGATCTGTTAGGTGTTCATCATTTTTTTTTTTTGCATCTTTTGTGAAGCTACAGTCAGAAGGCAGGTGTAGTAATCTGAAGGGCTGGTGAGATGAAGGAGACCCACCTATGCCTGGAACATTAAGCAGGTGTATAACACTCCTAAAAATCACTTTTGGAGATCCGAGCTCCTTTCCCACCTCCAAGTTCCCTGGTCCTGGTTCCCCTGCTGCTGTGTTGGGGATGCCTGGACCCTGTGGGCATCCTACTGAAGCAGGCCTGTTGTTTCACCTTCCTGATTGACCTGACCCTGGGTCCCCAACTCCTGGGTCCCCTGCTCTGAGGGATGCATATACAGAGTGAGTAGACCAGAGTTCCCAGTTCCTTCCTCACCTCCCAGTTCCCTGACGTCTGTACCTTGCTATTGGCTTGAGGCTGCCTGATCCTTGCATGTTGGCTGCAGAAGTAGGACTGGGTCCCAAAGTCCCTGTGCCCATTCTTTGTGTGATCTGGTACAGGGTCAAAACTGGATTCATAACACAAGCGTATGACACTCAGGAGGAATCTGCAAAGAGACCTAGTAGACACAGAACTGCAGAAAATCACTTCTACCACATTACAGTGTTCAACCATGTCAGCTTTGAAGAAAAGGGGATTAAATTCCTCACCTGGATGGGAAGGACACCACAAGGGTACAGAAAGGAATGGAATTGGTGTTCATTATCTTCTAAGACCACCACCAACATCTGTATTATCTAAGAAACTTTCGTATTCAAAGTTAAGGGTCGAGAGTTAATACACCCCCCTTACTTCTCATATAAGATGCCTGAATCACTGCTGTTTATGGAAAAGTTAAAACGCAGACTTACATGTGCTCTAGTTTTCTTTTAGGCGGAGCTGTGTTAGGCTGACTTACTGGTGAAACTGGTTTATTTTTCTGTGACATGTTTACTTCAAGTAGCTAAATATTTTATGTAAGCTCATCAACTATAACATATCTTATAATTTGGATCATGTACCAAATGTATTTTCTTAATTCAACATTGATGTGATTCTGCAAATACACCCACAGCAAGGCATTTTACTTATGGGAGAGTCGGGAGCTTCTTTGTTTACACAATCACACAAAAGCAGTAATTGGATAGACTGATTCATTGCTTAGGGATGCTCCTCAAAGCAATTGATTAGTTTAAATGCGTCTCTGCATTTACTTAGGCCGTATATTTTTCTTTTCACATTTATTTATTTATGAATCTATCATCCTTCCATCTATCTATCTATCATTATCTATCTATCATCTATCTATATTACTTCCATGTATTAGTTGATGCATGTTAAGGATATTTTTATTCAAATAGGAATCAATCTAGCCATTTAGATTGTTATTTATTCAGACAATATTGTAGGGAAATACAGTAGAGGATGCTTATTAAATCAGAACTTCATACACATAAATTGATATCTAGGTATTTTTCTCCAAATGAAATTACATGTGTAATCAGAAAGATATGCAGATGAAAAAGACATTCATTGTAGTGTTAGACTAGAATTCATGATTCAGAATTCATTACCACTTTTTTTTGACATTGGGGATTGAACTCAGGGCCTTATCCATGCTAGAACAATTCCCTATCACATCCTGCATCAAACATGTTTAAAACTAAGATTAAATCCTTCTCCTTCATCTATGTTGTGAATAGTATCACTATGATGTTGAACATTTGGGTCTATGTATGAGTATATGATAAAGTGGTTGATTTTCCCAACATAAACATATTCAATTGGCCATAATTTTTGAAGTGTGTTCTGACGTTTCTTTATTATTTTTAATACACAGAGCCCTTCAAAAGGTGGCAGTGCCTTCTGCTGCATGTAAGATACCATATGCCTCCCTCATCTGCATTTCATGGGGTTGGAATGATGGTACCAATGGTTGCCCTTTCTGTGCAATATTGACAGCTTTCCTTAACTCTATGCTTGTCACATAAGAAAAAGTGCTTATCTTCTTAGCAGCAGATTCAAGAAATTCATTAGTTAGGAAAGGCTAGCTTTTCTGAAAAATGTCTTTGAAATGTGTCTGTTGCACATAAGTTAGCTTCAGGCTAGCCTCCACATTCACATAAAGGGTAGAAGAGAACTTCAATAATTTTATAGGAAGAAGGGGCAGTTGCCAGCTGAGCAGTGAGCATGGAGGGAGTTCATGCAGGAAGAAGACCCTCAGATCTGAAGAGACTTAATACATTGTTTCCTATACGAGTGATGCTAAAATGCTTCAGTAAATTCCACATTGCTGATAAATGCTTTCTGTGAGGGTTCTTTTTGAGAATTTCAGAAAAATAAGACAATGAGAGGCTGGCAATTGGAGTCATATAGTGGGGTAATATAGTTTTTTAAGAGTGGATAATAGAATGGACCCAACATGACATAAAAGCAACAGCTTTTATTCTAGGCTGCCTTAGCAATGGTAAGGACCTTGCCAATAGGGTTCAAAAGAGGGGTGAGTCAATCTTGAGGGGTTTTCATCTCCTAAGGAAAGTAATCCAGGCTCGACCTTTGTCTCATCAATGCTGGGAAGTCTATCCTACTCTTCCCTGTGGAGGAAAAGCAGTGGAGTGACTTAGAACCAGTGTCTGGCAATAGACAGACCAGAGTCCTTTGTCTACCACACATGGTAGCATTACCTTATTTGGTAAGTTCCTTACCTCCTGCCTTAGTTTCCTTTAAAATGGGCTGGGATTTATGACACCTATGTTAAATTGTTTTTGTTCTTTTGAGACTTCAACAAGAAACAAACTATTCCTTCCAAAGACTTACATTCACTAAGTGTTCAATGCACAATAGCTACGGACATACTACTAGCATTATCACAATTAGCAGGCTATTTATCCATTGGTTGTGATATCATAGAAGTTCCACTTGCTTTTCAAGTATGTCAGTCTCACATTTGCATACAATTTGGCAGTTACACCTCAGAGTGGAAATGAAGCAATAGACTTGGTGATATTTCAAAACTAAACTCTAAGGTTTAGAGACATAATATCCTCTGAAATTAGTAATCAGGCTCTGGATCAGAAATCAGACATGAAGACCTGAGTAAGTCTACCGTGGGAAAATTGTCAATGGAGCCTGCTAAAGGAGGGCAGGGCAGAAACATATGTAATCTATGGGATTCCAAGCTAAATGTGACTGGATTACAAAGTTGGCTAGGTCAAATCTTTGATCTTGGATGAATGATGTTGGGGGAGAGAGGGGGGGAAGGAGGGAAGAAGAAGGACGAGGAGAAGAGGAAGAGAAGAATGTGGAGAAAAAGCAAAGAGAGGAGAGGAGATAAATGGAAAGGCAGAAGCCAAGCAAAGGCAATAGTAGAAGGTTTAGCTTCAGCTTCATCTCTTGGTACTTTTTCTTGCAGTTCAACTTGCAGTGTGAGGTTAGAGGAATGGCTTTTGTTACTCAACATCTGTTAGTCATTAACCCTTTCCAGTTATTGCTCTGTGGTAGTATCTAGAAATGGAATGGAAATCCCTTCTGGAGGCCAGTCACATTGACAGAGCCCAGATATGGTCACCAGTGATATCATGTTGACTTGGCATCCACCAAGATAGTGAAATGAGCTTTTATATTCGAATTCTTCTGTCTTAAATTGACAAGATCAGGGCTGGACAGATTGCTCAATGGCTAAAGCATTTGCCTGAAAAGCCTAATGGCCTGGGTTCAATTACCCAGTACCCACATAAAGTCAGATGCACAAAGTGATGCATATATCTGGAGTTTGTTTGCAGTGGCTATAGGCCCTGGAATGCCTATTCCCTCTCCCTCCCCTTCTCTCTCTCCATGATTACACATAAATAAAATTTTTAAAAATATATTAAAAATAAATTAACAAGATCCTTTTCTCAGAGCCCCTGAATGGCCCATGGCCACTCTGCTGCCCCAAGCTTAGTACCTCTAAGATACTTCCCCATAGGCTGGTAAGGTCCTACTGTAGGAGTATAAGCAATTTTAGAATATCATCTATAGATGCTGTCATTGAGGTCATCAGTACTTCACTTCTTTCATTGTGAATCCTTAATGAAATTTTATACAAATTCTCAAAGTTCTTTCTCAATGGAATAAATTCAAAAGCATTATATAAGTGGTGACAAAGACAACACACTTCAGGATTTTTTCCCCCTGTCTAGAAAGTCTTGGACTTTTAGCAATGTTCCTGGCCTGATTTACAACAGTAACTTCTAATGGCAAGTGAACTCATTTCTAAACTCCAGTGTTCAGTGGAAAATTTCAGAGAACAGCTTAGGAATCACTGTATAGTGACACGCCCTGAGATGTGAGACAAGACGCTACGTCACTAGTTAGTACAGTATGGCTTGTAGCTTTATTTACTCTTAGGAGTTTCATTAAGTTTCTAAAACTGACTGTTTTGACAAGCAAACTCTGCCTTCCACCTAAGTTTGTAAATAGCACTATTCAATCTTACAGTAAGGAGAGCACATCTGTATGAGGAGATAGAAATACCAGAGACTTGAGGTGAGGGTAGAAGGGCTGACTTCCTCCTCAAAGTTACTAATCTGTCAAATGCCAGTGGAGCTTGAATCACAGTCAGACTCTGCCCAGTCATGCTCAAGAAAAGCTGCAACATTTGTTTGCCAGTTACTTTCTGCATTATGTTATTTTTTCCTGGTGTACACAATAACATATCTTCTTACCTTAACTTGCAGAGAGAGAGAGAGAGAGAGAGAGAGAGAGAGACATATTTGAATTGCTTGTATAAAACCTTAAAACAAAGATGTGAGTTTTATTTGCTTACTTGAGAAGTGACTTCAGGAAGGGAAGGGTCAGAGGGCATGAATTAGGGATGGTAAAGATATGTCACAGATCTCTTACCATGTCTCCACTTGAGCTCAATCCTGTTGGGATAGTCTGGGAGCCAGCATGCAGTATGTGCCGCAAGGCTTTCCCAGCCAAGGTGCCAGGAACCTCATTGTGTTCAGTTTCCAAGGTTGTTGTATTTATCTGTATCCTCATGGAGGTTGTGTAAGCTTAAAAAACATGAGTGAGTTTTGTTGGTGTCCAGAAGAAAAGGGGATTCAAAGTAAAGTTTTCATTAATACTTGACTTTTTTTTATTACTCATATAGTGTGCATACAGTCATGCTGGTACCATTGTTAGCCTCGTTAGCCTCCTCCCTGTCCTCCCCCTCTGAAGAGACTCTCCTTGTTGGGGAGTGTGGGTAGAGCATTGTGGGGGAAGCCACCAGTTATGGGGAAGAGGCAATGTCTCTGTGCATAATGTCCCAACTTGTGGCTCTAACAATTTTTCTGCCCCCTCTTCTGCAAATTTCCCTGAGCCATGTTGGGATCCTTTTAGGTCTTCTTCATTGATGTGGTCTAGGGATCCTCTGTGTCTCTGGATCTCTGGTTTGGTAGGAGTTGAGTGTTCTCTGTGTCCATCGCCTTAACCCTTGTGTTGCTACCAGGTTCACCAAGAAAGCAGCATTCTTGCTTATTTCCCCATTACTCTATGGTTTCAGCTGGGGCCCTGGTGAGGTGTGATGGATTGATCCTCTCCTTAGGTTCTGTGTCCATTTGAAAAAGAGAAGCAAATTCTCCAACACAGAGAGAGGTCAGCACCAGATAAATGGAATAACTATTATTATTTTAGAGAGAATTTCATAGGTGTAGGCTCTCTTGTAGCCCACAATTGGTGGGAGTTTGATGTTGGAGAGCAGGGTTGTTATTTGGATATGGTTCTGACTTGTTTCCCAGTTCCAGCTATGGGTTCCATTCCACTGAGAGGCTCTGTTAACCAAATCAAGCAGTTACCTTGTCTAGTGCCAGAAGGTGCTACATGAGTGACTGGGGGAAAGTGACCAACAACTGTCCAAGAAACGTGTGATCTAAGTTTCTCAGAAGCAAACAACCTGAAGTGATGCTCACACAAGGGCAATAGTGACACACAGCCATGGTGGGTAACAAACTGCTCTTGATTTGGCTAACAGATCCACTCAGTACTTGACGTTTTTCATGTTTGGTTTCAAAATGGAATTCCTACAAGTCAAAACAGTCACATTGGGAGTCCATATAAAATGTTCAACATTGCTCTTTTACTGACAAGCTCACAGTGACCATGTCCATAGTTCTGGGTTGGCTCTCTTACAACTCTCCATGAAAATACATGTGAAAGCCCATAGGCTTCTGCATAGATGCCAAAGGAGAGATACAGAAAAGCAACTCTCCAAATTTTATCCCTTATTTTCAGAATAATGTAATAAAGAACAAAATGTTGATAATATATAAATTCTTGCTATTAAAGAAAGAAACCAGAGAGATGATCTAAGGGGAAAAGTACCATGAAGCCTAAGGAAATTGGAAACCCTGAAAAGCTGCTATTTTACTGTAAGCTGATCTGGCTGACCTGGTGTAATAAAATGAAGCAAAATTGGGGTTTGTGGGCCTCGACTTTGAATCCATGATCTTCCTGTGTGGAACAGTGGTCAAGCTCTCATCTTGACTTCTCCTGACCTTGGTTTTACTACATAACTGAGGAAGAAAGTGTACTGATTTTTTTGAGGCCTAAATACATCAAATTTATTTGCTTCTCTTTCTACTTAGATCTTTTTCAGAGGAAAGGTAACCTTGGCTTTTTAAGTTTCACATCTATTACAAAAGCAATTTCACAAACTTAGAAAACATTTGGAAAATAAAAAAGGGGAAAAAACATTCCATACCCTTTCCAGTCTTTCATTCTTTCTCATTTGACATTACTTTTATGCCATCAAAATTATAATGCATATGTTTTTATATTCTACAGATGTGAGGAAGACAGCAGAAAGCATATGATCGGTCTTTTCACACACTTGAAAGGCTGCCACATGGAGCAGGTGACAGTTTTGTTCTGAGTTGAAAAGGGAACTAGAGAAAGGAAGCATGGATTTTGTCATTACCTTTTCTGTCTCCAGAGGCATGGGAGTGCTTGAAGGGGGTGCAACAAGGACAGCCAGAGGGATGTCAGTGAAAATTTACAGTTCTAATGTTTTACCATTTAAGTCTATTTTCTGACACTGTAACTGGAGCATCTATCTTTGTAAAATCTTTGGTGTTATCATTCCTTTGAAAACAATTAGCAGTCATTTAACAGTCTTTTGATCTCTTGGTTGGTAATCTTATTAATGACTCTTGAAGGGATAGTACAAATACACACTCAGACAGTTCTACAGCTGGCAAAGGAGAAATAGAAGAAAACATGTTTGTTTTCATAGTATCTCTATTTTATTCCATTTCTTTAATTTCTATCACCAGGTTTTTTTAAACTGTAGTGACTTTGTCCTGAACTTTTCTCATAGTAATCTAAACTGATTTAATCTCAATTTTCTGCTTTTGAAATTTTTATATCAGACCCTTGGTGTTGCTTCTGTTGGATGAAGCACTGGCGATATAGCTTATGTCAATGGTGAGTTACATTGGTGGCAAGGGGTTATGCCATGCAATGTCACATAGACTGAACCCTGCTTAAAAAGTTTTACATTAATCTTGACAAATAGGTAAAATCAGAATTCTCATTCTTACAACAGTTTTTCCACTGTATCATTTCTTTCTTTTTCATTCACTTCAGTGCAGTTCTTAAAAATGTGCCTAGACTGATCATCCACTGAAAGCCAGCTGTGTTCTCCTTGAAGAAGCAGCTAGAAGCAGATATTTGGAGGCTCAGCATCTTTGTCCAATGAGAAGAGCATAAGCAAGAGGAATTAAATCTCCAACATATCATTTCAAATGCTTGTTGGCCAAAACATTTTTCTATCAAATTGCTTTTTAAAAATCATTCATTTATTGGAGTGATCGAGAGAGAGAGAGGGAGAGAGAGAGAGAGAGAGGCACAGATAGAGAGAATGGGCATGCCAGAGCCTCCAACCACTGCAAACAAACTAGACAAATGCATGACCTTGTGCATCTGGCTTATGTGGATACTAGAGAATTGAACCTGGGTCCTTAGGCTTTCCCAGCAAGTGCCTTAACCACTAAGCCATCTCTCCAGCCTTCAAAATACTTTTTAAGGATTTTATTGAGATGAACCGAGAGACTTTCAATGGTAACTAGAGAAGGGTAGAAATTCAGGCATGATTCAGAACTGGCATGTTTCAGCAGGAGATCCATTTATTGTTGCTTTAGTTTCTTTTGTAACAATTATTCTTCAATACTAGATGTTTCTTAAGTGCTCTAAGCACCCTGAGTTGTTTCTATTTATTTCGTTTTATATGATCTTAAAACAGGAACTTTAGTAACAGGAAATGAAGTAATTTATTATTTTTTATTTATGTATGTATTTATTTTTGCTGTGATAGAATACCCAACACAAACAACTTAAGAGAGGGATGATTTCTTTTAGCTCACAGTTTTCTCCGTCATGGAGAAGGCATGGTGGATCAGAACTGCTCACATCATGGCGATCAGGAGAACAGGAGAGACACGTTTATGCTAATGGGTGCTTTCTCCATGCTTTTCTTTTATTCCACTGGAGCCTCCAGACTGTGAAATGGTCTTCCCCTCTTAGTTGATCATCTCTGGAAACACTGCTGCAGAAGTTTTACTGATCACTTAGGTAATTCTGAATATACTCAAAATGGCAATCAAGACTGACTAGCACACAGGAAACAAGACTCTGAGAAGGAGTGGATTTTCCTAAAGTCATAAGATTGCTAACAGAGGGACAAGTCTTGGTTTCTGATCTACTGTCCAACTTTACTTTGGGTTTCCTGCATGTCAGATATAAATGGTCCAACTCATAGAAGCTGAGCAGTCCAACAATGGTCGTCTGCATGCTGGGAGGATATAATGGAGCTTATTTTGAAATGAATTTTCTTCAAATGTGAAATTAATCACTCTGAATCAATTAATGAATATGTTCCTTTTATCTTGAAAGAATGTTAAGTATCCAAATGTAAGTAATAAAATTGACCCAACAGTGGCATATGAATCACTATTGCTTCTGGAAAGAAGCAGTAAATAGCAGGAGATTGTCCATTAAACATAGACTCTCTATTAGCTGCCTAAAAGGTTTATTGAGATGGGATAAACTGGCCATTTCTACCTTTCTTCTGAAATTTTGCTCATTACTATTGATTTCAAAATAAATATGTTAGGAAGTAACATTTTTCCACCTAATTCTCAGTGTTAGAAATCTATTGACTTAGACATCTGATACTTATTTTTTATAGTTTTCTATATTTTTTCTCAAATGACTCATTATTTGATGATATTACCTAGAAATTCCTAATAACTTGTGGTGGTGAAGAGTCACTCCCTGAAATAACCCAGTTTGGTCCTAATATGTAACCACTTTAATTTTATTACTTAGTATTGTGTTAAAGATTTTTGCATCCAGATTCATGGGAGGGGGATATTGGCATATAGTTTTTTTGGTATTAGGGTAACACTAGCTTCATAAAATGATAAGTATTTCCCATTTTGTTTCCTAAAAGAAATTGTACAGATTATAATTAATAATTCTTTAAATAATTGTCCTTGTTAGAGTTTAGTTTCTTTTGTGATCTCCACTGATATCACAGTAGGGTGCCACCTTCATTCTTCACTGCATGAGACACAAAGTACACAAAAGTTGTTTTTGTTGTAATACTCTAACACTGATTTCTTGCCTAGACAGAATTTTCTAGACTTATAATTCACAATATATGGAAAGTATAGGCATGACTATTAACAAGAAATACACATTAATATATGCATGTTTAAGTCAAATGATTTGTTGATTTTATCATAATGCTGAAAAAGGCACTTTTAAGCTGAAGTCTATTGGTATGAATTTCTGACAATATGAGAAGTCTCTGCTATTGTTTAATACTGTGAATATCTAAATTGTCTGAGGACAAGTAGCTCAGCTTTTATTAGACACTTAATGTTTTTTGTGTCCCTGCATTAAATAAAATGACTACTCTGGGGAATTTAAGCTGCTCAAGGAACTTCTTTGGTACTTGATCCATTGGCACTGGTTAGTGAAGCTCAGCCCTAGGCAAATCTTCAAATATTGTCCCCACTGGGGATGCGGTCCAATGGCAGAGATCTTGCTCAGTATGCCTAAGGCTCTATGTTAGATTCCTAGTGCCACAGATAAAAGAAAACAAATAAACAAAACACAAAAAGAAATCTTGTCTCCCACTATGATACTCTTTTGAGTATCTATGGTCAGAACTATGTTTTGGCTCTTAGGCAAACTGAGCAGGCAAATCTTTTATGATGCACCCTCAACAGCTAAGATTCCTCACTGATCATTTGTCCTGAATTAGAGTCTTTACATTTTAAATGTGTTTGTGCATATGTATGTAGATGCATGTGTACACATGCTGGTTTACATGAGGATGCCAGAGGACAACTTAAGGGTATCATCCTTAGGAACTCAGTTCATTTGTTTTTGGGGATTGATTTGGGGGATTATCTCCTTGGCCTGAAGTATACCAATGGGGCTACACTGGCCAGTCAGCAAGCCCCAGAAATCCATCTGTTTCTACCTTCCCAGTGCTGGGATTACAGGGGCAGTTCACAGGCTCAGCTCTGGACCTTGGTTCTGAGGACTGAACTCAGGTCTTCATGCTTGTGAGGCAAGCATTTTACCAGGTGAGCTGTATGTTTGGCCCATGTCTTTACATTTTTGTCTTCCCATCACACAACAGCTTCTTATGGGCAAAGGTAACATCTGACTTACCCCACACTAACTTCTTATCTTAGGAAAATAAATTTTTCTCTATGTAAGTTAGGGTTCAATTTTGTAACCATATGAATGAGTTTGGGTGTGTTAATTATCAAATGCCTGACAAAAATGATTTAGAAAATGAAGTATTTATTCTGTGTCACAGAGATTCCGGTCCATAGATTGACCCATGGGCTTGATTGAACAAAACATCATGGTAATGGGATAGGAGTATGTGCTAGAACTTCTTTGGTAGTTGAATCCAATGTCCCCCATAAACTCAGGTATTCTGAATGCATGGTCACCAGTGGATGACAATTTGGGAGGAGGAGCCTTGCTGGAGGCAGGCTCTGGGGTGTTTTAGCCAGTTCCTCCTTGCCAGAGCTGGGCAGCTCAACTTCTTGCTGCTATATCTCACTTGTTGCTGCATGGAGTGATGTCCAACCTCTATTCAGTCCAGATTTTCCTCTGACATCATGACTGTAAGCCAAAATAAATCATTTCCTCTGATCAGTTGTTTTTGGTCTGGTGTTTTATCCCAACAATATGAAGATCACCAGAACAATGGCAGGCAGATAGGAAATTGAGAGGCTTGGGATAGGCAGGGCTGGGAACAGGATGCTTTTTTTGCAACACATCCCAGTGACCTACTATTTGGTCCAGCTAGGCCCTACATCCTAAAGATTTCACAACCTTTGAAAATAGGGCCACCAGCTGGGGATAAAGTATATAGAATGTGAGTCATTAGGAAATAATTCATTTTTAAACTGGAACACCATCTCATTTCACCAGCTCTTTCACAGCTGTAGATGGAACCTAATCCTAGCATGGGAATGCCAGCCTTAGAGAAGTTGCTATATGACATTGAGATTAAGTTTCTTCATCTACAAAATATGTGGATTAGTAAACACACCTCTGGATCAAAAACAGTAAGGTGCTGTTTAAACAAATCCTAGCATTGTGCCTGAGACATAGCTGAGAATAAATAGGTTTTTCTTTTTCTTCTTCCCCTCCTCCCCCTCCTCATTCAAGTGTTAGATGAAAACCCATGGTCAGCATTATAGTAGTCATCCCGTAAGAGGACATCCTGTGATTCACACCTCCTGGTTCCCATTTCTTTGTGTTTTCTTCTTGCTTCAAACATGGACTGCATCTATTGTCCAACTTCCAGCAAATAGATATGACAAAAAATATTGATATCACAAGATTAAGTTACAGAAAGTAGACTTCTATTGGGCTCATTTCCTCTTGCACTCCAAGTTTCTTACTCTGAGGAAACCAGTTTCTGGGCTGTGAGCTGTCATCCAGAGAGGCCCAGGTAGCAAGAATCTGAGGAAGGCCCCTGATCCAAATCAGTCATCCTATGAAGGACTGAATCCTGCCACCAGTACGTGGGTGAACTTGAGAATTACTGGCTCCTCTGTAAAGCCTTGGGAATGACAGCAGCCCTGACAACCACCTGACCACCATCTGTGAAAGGCTGAGTCTGAAGACCCTGTGAGTCACACCCATAGACTCACAAAGTACTAGATGTCTTAAGTGACTCAATTTTGGGCTGGTTCCTTAAATAACTAATATAGCACTATGTTAATAAAATATTCCATTCGCAAAGCCCCTTCCCATCATAGTCCTGTTTGAACAGTTAGCATCAGAGAAATATGGACATAAAGACTTGTGTCCCTCTTGTGTCCTTATCTGACATACCACCTGACTGCACACAATTTATAATAAGCACACAAATTCAGGCAGCATGGCAGAGGGGTTGTGATGGGGTTGTAGAGAAAGGGAGGGAGAAGAATCAGAACTGACATTTTGGGTCTTTTAAAAAACCTGACCTTTGGAAATATCACTGTGTACATTTAAAATATTAATATGGACTCTTGCTGTTAGTAGGCAAAGGGGTTGTTGTCACATGTGACCTTTTATTGAAGTAAAAGAAAATTGACAGTTTTATTAGCAAGAAGATCAGATGAGAAAACACAGAGGAAAAAGAAAAGCAGACACTGTAGTAATTAGTTACACACGCTGAATATTGTTAAGCAGCTGGAGTTGCAGATGAGGCGAGCCAGAATGGGACTTCACAGCTTCCTCCACCGAAGCCAGGGTTATGCATAGGGTGGGAAGCACTGTTTCCAGACACAGATTATTTCAAAGCTTTTATGTTTCATCTTCTTTTTCATTTCAAAGATATTTTCCTCAAGAAAAGTCATGGAGTCGAGCTTTGAATTTCCTATTACCAGCCATTCACTTATATAGTCATTCAACAAATATCTGTTAAGCCATGTGAGGTGATTTCCATTTTTCTAGGCTCAGAGGAATCAATGATAAATAAGAAAAAAAAATGTGGTTCTTTCCTTTGGGGAGGGCTTATGTTCCAGTAGCAAAGATCAAAACAATCAAATCCCATCAAAAATACGTAATGCCATGTTGGAAACTCAAGAACTAGTAGGAAGACACCAAATGCTCCATTCTTTCTCTCAAGAACCTATCCACACTGAAAAAAATTTACTCTTTATCTCTTCAGGTTAAAATATCAAAAGTTTCATGTCAGTAACAAAAGTCTCTATTTGCATAGAGCAGTCAGGACTCTCCAATTCTTCGTGTGTAGCCAAGCACCTTGAGGAAGCCGGTTGTGGTTGTGGGGAAGCCTTTCTCCTCTCTACTGCCCTCTTTGTGTCAGTTTCCCCCTCTTCAGAGAAAAGTGCAGAGAGTCGGGAAAGGTTTTCTGTGTGGTCATGTGCTGGCTTTACCAGGCAGGAAGGTTTTTCTAGAGATATGTTGAACATGAATCTTAAAAGGTTGCTGCCAAAGATGACTCCAAGCTTTTCTCTCTGGGATCCAGTTGCTAAGATATTTGAAGTTGAGAGAGACTGCTTCTAGGGTCTATTTCAGAGAAATTTCATGCCAAGAATTTCTTCTGATTGGCTGGGGGTTAAGACCACACCCATATTCTCCTGGCTGCATCTTTTGACTCTGATGTCAAGGAAGCTGAGGCCTCCTCAACTGAGTTCTTTCTGTAAGACTTGTCACATGAGAGGTTGGCACCAAATGTCAGTGTGAGTCTTGAAATGAGATTGAGGTTGCATGGCCACACCTGTTCTCCTTCTACCCCAGTGAAAATAACATTGCAAACCAATGCCTCTTTTTAAAAATGTTTACTCAGTTCCCAAGTTTTCTACAAACGTCTGCATCCATTTGGAATGCTTCAATCTGAAATGCACAAATTCTTGCAACTTATCATTTTATTCCCAGGTTTTTATGATCTTAACCAAAGTATGGACAGAAAGAACTGGACATTCATCAGCTCTCTCTATATGTTTATCTGTCTGTCATATTGCCCAGATAATATTATGTCAATAATTAAAAACAGTGAATCAAACAGTGGCATACTATACTGAAGTAATAGAAAAGCCATTTAAGGAATAACTATGCCACACCAAAGGGATTTACAAAACAGAAGGAGTAATAGTGACACGCAAGTGATCTTGTGCTTACTTAAGCAACTTGAAGGAAGGGATCATAGCTATGTTTTTATAACTCTGTCCATTGTCCCTAGTCTAGCACTGTGCAATAGCTAATGTTTAGTTGCAGGATATTGATGACTTTTGTTGATGAGACAAAACCAGAGTGGTTTTGGCCATGAGGAGGAGTGCCTATTAAACATTCTATTTGTGTGTTAAATTGGTGGGTACAGTTTTTGGATCTGTCAGAATCTCAGAAGTATTTCCTTTGCTTGTATCTTTCTCCACAGTATGCTTGGACTTTCTTTGGTTAAAAAGTGTGATGTGCATTTTAGACATTGTTAACTGCAAAGAAAAATCTCAGCTTAAAGTTTGAACCTGTCTCGGCTTGATTTGTAATCCTTTTTTTTTCCCCTTGACATATTTATGGATGTGGAAAGAAAAGTTGGACATTTACAGAAAACTTTATGAATATTTGAAGGATTGCCCATCAAGTGGAGTTAAGAGACTAAGTGCTTTTATAACAGAAAAAAATAGTTGTCATAGAACTCAGAGTCAAGTGGGAGTTTGAAGTGTAAACCACATGAAATCCATCCACTGGAAAATAAATATATATTCTTATGTAGGACCTCAAGGTAGTCAAGGACTGTCCTTACGGTTATTTCTACACTAATCTCTGTGTGAAATTTACTCCATTGTTAAAGCATTTCTGTCCTAAGCTGCCAAAAAGAATTCAGGGACAATATGAGTTGTTTATATAATTTAAGAACTAAGAGTATATTATTAAACCAGTTGGTCTGACATTTAATTTCAAGAATTGAAAACCAAAATGGATGAGAAAAACAGAATTTCTCCAGGCAATGCCAAAGATTAAATTGTCTAATATCACATGATAAGTGCCTAGTCTGGCTTGTGCATTGTTCTTTCCTGCAGCCTAGGTAGATTGGTCATTTACTATATGCACCAAGCCAGATTCCTAGCATATAAAAAGGACAATGCCTACGTTTTGTTCTCAAAGGCAATGTGAGGGTCATATTTTAGAGGATCAAGTATTTTGGATATGCTAAATTCAATGAGATGTATTTTTAAAAATACCTTCCACTCTTTATTGACTTTTAAAATATAGTTAATAGAAAAGTTTTGTAAGTGTTTTACATTTTTTTCCACCAGGCAACACTGGTCCAGAGGGGTCTGCCTGCACATGCCTAGGCCACCTGCTGCCTTCTTCTCAGCCCCACACTAGTGAAGATACAGAAGTGGAATTCCCTGCTAATGCTATTTGTTGGCAGCTCAAGTGCACTGCCGAGAGTCTTCTGATGGGAGGCATTTAGCCTTCTAGTCTGAACTTATTTTCTTGAAGCCTCCACTGCTACCTGTCCTATAAGGTCACTTTGGAAGTCATGTTTTTCTTGGATATGGATGTGGCAAGCTTTAGAGTTAGTGTCCTTTTGGAGGTAAGACAAATTTCTTATTGACTAGCTAGGAACTTCTTCAACCAGGGCAAATATCACAAATACTTCACATGCACAGCATCAACTATCACAGTAAAGTTTTATTCAGCAAGCAACCAGAAAACCAAAGGCGGCAGAAAGGTCAAGTGTGGCTGGAACACATGGATTCAACTGAGTGGGTAAGCAGTAAGGAAGCCTCCCCAGAAACAGGCAACAGTCTGAGGAATTAGTCATCAGAGAGTAGCAGAACAGTTGTGATGATTAACCTGCTGTTTCCCCTTAGGAATTTCTTTGGTGAAGTATTTTTACTAATGCTTGTAAGTTACTTTAAGGTTAGGAAATGGCTTTATATCTTTGTAGTTGTCATGGAAAACCTTTCCCTTGGAGGCACATGAATACTTCTCCCCATATGGGGATCCAACAGACCAAAAGACCATTACACCAAAACCAGGTTAGAGGAACCAATGAATTTATTGGGGTTCCTTACAGAACAAGGTGAGGGGCTGCTTACAGGAGCAACAGATGACTCAAAGGCAGCTGCATCACCAAACATCCCACCCCAGCATAGGTAACAACTCACAGAAGTGGTGTCTCTGGAGCGCACTGCACAACCTTCAGTCAGGTCGGCTGGTGGGAGACTCTTGGGTACGTTATAGGATTTGCAGGCAGATTAACTGGAGAGTCTCCTCTCCTAGCAATGGTTTTCTGTTTATATAGCCTTAGGGTAGGGTCTTGCAACCATTTCCCATACTTGTTGACTTCCTTAGTCTCTGGAACTTCCTTCCTGCCCCCCCCCACCACAGGAAGTGATGCTTCAATTTCTAATTAACATAGCCTTGAGGAGTAGTTGTATAACTTTTAAGTTTCAGATCTCCCAGACATCCTGAATCAGAGCCTTCTTTCTCTCTTCAGGGGACAGTTATTGCAATTCAAAGGAATCTGCTATATGATTGTGGTAGAAGAAAGTTAACAAAGAAACCAGGCCCAGATGATACTCTAAAATACAAGTTTCTACTGTACAAGTCTTTACCAGGAACACAGCATCACCCTGAGTCTCCTCCTTATCTATGTAGCTGCACCTTGCTTTTATCTGATTAGTGCAGCCATAAGGCACAAACACCCCTGAACAAATAGCTGTCTGTTCTACATTTGTACTTTATTATCACTGATTGATTGCTAAGGAGTTTTTTGTTTGTGCCCCCAAATCATGTAACCTTAGAAACTTGTGACCCCACCAATAATGTAAAGAATTCAAGGTGATGTCAGACTGCCTGCCACATTGTCTATAAAACCTCTCAGCTATCAGAGCCTAGTACTCAGGCTTTGGAAGTTATTCCTCTGAGTCCACATTGATGTCAATAAATTTTCTGATTCTCCATTCTAACTCTGGTGCCACTTCTATGTGACTCAGTTTCCCCCAACAAAACAGTAGTAATTTCTTGTATAAATGGTCAGGTATTCTCCTTGTGTCTATGTTCACTTATCCAATCTTTCTCATTTCAACCTTTCTCGTTTTGGGGTGGAATCCGTTTTCGCATTCTGTGAATATAATTTGGTTAGTGTGTTTCTTTGCTGAGGGTAGCAGAATTAACCACATGTCAGGTCTAAACCTGGACCTCAGGAGACTGTGCATGCTTCTTTTTCTTACATCCCTTGGATCAACATGAGGAAAAACCCAAACTACACTCATGAAAGACCTATGTGAATGTGAAATAGAAACTGTCTCAGATAAGATCACCCTAAAACAGCCAGCCCCAACCACTTTGCAGAGTTTGGGTTGCATATCAACATACGGGTTAGTCTAGCTGAGGCTACAATAGGCACCCATTTGATTCCAGCCCCATTTACTAGTCACAGAATCAAGAAAAAAAATAATGATTACAGTTTAAAGACATCAGGGTACCTTATTAGGCAGCAAAGACCAAATGACAAAACACTCTATTTCTTTTATTTCCCTCCCATGCAAAAGAATCAATGTTCCTATTGCTGATTAGACCATCTGTAATATTTCAGAGGCATACCTATTTGAATATTAAAATCATACTTTTCCAGAAACAGGTTAACTCTAGATGGTGCTGAAAATTAAAAAGATAATTAAGATGTGATAAGATGGAAAATCTCTGGTTTCTCAGGCTTTTAATAAAGTCAGTTGATTTTTTTCAAGGTTTGTAAACAATATTTTTAGCTAGGCTTATCACTGAAAAAACTTGTTGTAAGTAAAAAAATAAAAACACACATATATTACATCTTGAACATTTCAGACTATTTTCCATGGTTTTATTATGCCTGCCAAAGATCTGAGTTTTGTCATTAAACTTCATCTTGGCAGACAAATTGCCATTATTATTTCTGTGTGAGTGGGATAATGCCATAATCGGGGTGGACTTAGGTGTTTTTTTCCTCTTCAGGGAAATTGTGCCTACTTTAACGTGGCTTGGATTGAATATGATAGTGACATGTCATACGACACTTGGCTATAACTAGAGGCTTGAAGAAATAACCATCTTATTCCAAATGTACACATAAGGCAAGAGGGTTGTTGCAAAAACATTCCTTTAAAAATATCAATCAACAAAGGGAGCTGTTGTCTACGAAAATTGGACCTAAGTGAATAATGTATTTTCTTCTTATAACAAAAGTGAATCTAAGGTAGGCATGCTAGATAATAGTCCCTGTGGGCAATGGTACATTCAAAAGCCGTAGGAGAGCTCAACAATAAAGTAGAACTAAAACACACCTACCACAGCTCAGGGGATTTTGCAGAAAACAGGGTAGAAAGACTTTAAAAGTCACAGGTTGGCAGGGAATATCCAAAGGCACTGCCTCTACATCCCCCATAATGACTGCAGCTGTCACAACTCATAACCTACAACCCCATGAGGAATACCAGAAGTCCCACTGAAGGAAGCCCTCCAAGAAAATAATGGTACCAACACACAACGTGTCCATACAAAGAATGCGCTTAATAGGAAAAAAAAAAAAAATTAAAGGAATATTGGTTGCAGAATACTGGTGGGAAGTGAAGGTAGTGTGATAGTGAAGAGCTGAATCAACTGCTAGAAGATGGATACCCATCATCCCATGTAAAGATCTGAGAACTTTCTCAAACTCAGCCATTGTATTTCTTGAGGAAACTAGCAAAAGGGGGAATTGTACTTCTGCAAATAAAAATCAGTGAATTAATCATGACTGTCAGCATAAGAATAAACAACCATGGCATGGTAATGATGTAAAGTTAATGAAATTGTGGGGAGGGACTAGAATCACCCACAATAGGGTATTAAATGTTATAATTCAAAATAACCTAAATTTCTTTGCTTTTTTCCTTAAAGGGCTGTGTCTTCCCAGATCTGATCAATCTTTTTTATTTTTTAATAATTTCTTTTTATTTGTTTATTAGAGAGAGAGAGAAATAGAGAGACAGAGAGAGACAGAGAGAATGGGCATGCTAGGGCCTCAAGCTGCTGCAAACAGACACTAGATACATTCGCCACCTTGTGCATCTGACTTACATGGGTCCTGGGGAATTGAACCTGGGTCCTTTGGCTTTACAGGAAAGCACCATAGTCACTATCCACCATAACCATCTCTCCAACCCCAGAATAACCTGAACTTCTGGTGAGAAACAGAAGTGGAAGTCATTTTCAAGATGATTGGTCAGTCACTCCCATGAGTCTAACTAATGCACCACCCCTTGTTTTGTAGGGAGTAAATAGTGGTCCACAGACGGAGCTTCTCATGGGAGGTAAATGTGAAAATTACTATGAAATTAACATCAAAGCCTTGGAGAATCATATTCTAGACTGGAATGTGTTTAGAAATGCACCCAAGCACATGAGAGAGACTCATGAAACTTCAGTCTGAAAGGTAGCGATGTTTAAGCTTTTTAAAATTTTTGTTTTTTCCATTTTGAGACTTATATTCATTTATATAATGTATTTTGATCTTATTCCCCAATTACCTTCTTTAATCTTATCTCCCATCTTCCCCCACCAACACCTTTCTTCCCTAACAAATTCCATCTAGCTTTCATGCCTTTTCTTTTAAACCTGATGAGTTAAATTAGGGTTATTTGCATGATCATGGGTGGAAGGCTATTTACAATAGATGAACAACTTAACCAGTAACGATACCACTGAAAGACATGCTTCTCCTCTTCCTAGCAACCATTAGCTACATAAACTGCCGTGTGTGTGTGTGTGTGTGTGTGTGTGTGTGTGTGTGTGTGTGTGTTCCCATAGGTTAGTATTGCTTGAATCCTTGATCCCAGAAGTTCCTTACCACAATTGGTAGTGATTAATGCAGAGAGGCACAAATGACAAAATTGCAGAGAATCAGTGACTACTGTATGCTTGGCCTCAAAAGAGGACATCTAAGACTTTTCTTTTCTTGTCTGTTTTTGTGAAGAAACTGGAGATGATTCTATATTAGACACTAGACTGTGTCAATCTCAGGCTGTCTGGAACTAGGTGACTGAGACTAGTGACAGGAAAGAAATAGAGGTATTTGCCAAGAGTACAGTTCTATAAATAGAGCATGCTAAAATTGCTGTTAGAGTAATATCAGCCAAACTGGGTGTTGTAGTCAGGTTCACATTGCTGGCAGAAATCACCTGACCCAGAGAAGCTTGTAGGGGAAAAGGTTTATTTTGGCTTACAAACTTGAGGGGAAGCTCCATGATGGTAGGGGGAAAAGACAGCATAAGCAGAGAGTGGACATCACCTCCTCACCAACATCAGGTGGACAACAGCAACAGGAGACTAGGAGACTGTGACAAACACTGGCAAGAGGAAGCTAGTTATAACACCCATAAGCCCCCCCCAACAATACACTGCCTCCAGGAGGTGTTAATCCCCAAATTGCTATCAGCCGGGAACCTGCAAAGACTAAGGACTCATGTTTGAGTCTACAGATTGTATGTTAGCAATACACACAAAGGTGAGGCAAGTGCAAGGTTGCACATGACCACGAGGTGGTGCAAGTGTCTGGAGTTTGATTGCAATGGCTGAAGCCCTGGTGCTCCATTTTACTTTCTCTCTTCCCCTCCCCTCTTGCTCTAAAATAAAAATAAATAAATAAATAAAGGTTAAAAATATGTGATGGGAGCCAGGTGTGATGGCACACACCTTTAATCCCAACACTCGGGAGGCAGAGTTAGGAGGATTATCATGAGTTCCAGGCCACCCTGAGACTACAGAGTGAATTCCAGGTCATCCTGAACTAGAGTGAGACTCTACCTTGAAAAACAAAAGAAAAAAAAAAAAAGATGGGCTGACCATCATGGTTCCAATAAAGAACACAGTCTATGCTTGGAGAAGCAGAATGCCAGTTTCTTCCAGTTATATTTGCAATTCAAAGGCATAAGAGATTAGTGTTTGGACCCTGCACCTAGCAGAAGTCAGTAAGTATGACTCTGTTGCCTATAAAACAGCTGATTGCAAACTATGAGACTTTCAGTCTTGACCAGCATTCACACATGAGCCTAGCTTCACAGCTACAGAGATACCAGACTGAGGTCACAAAGCATAGAGTAGAAACTCTTAGTAGGTTAGACATGAGAGGATCCATCATGAATTTCAGCCATGTGTCTGAAACCAAGACATATTCTAAGGGTTGATACAGTAAGGTTGTTCTGGAAGTTTTCACAACTGAAGGGAAATGGGGGCATTGGATTGGATTCAATCTGAGTTAAAGAGGAAATTTTAAAAAATAAAGAAATGTAATATCCCCTGCTAACCCCAATTTTAAGACTAAGAGCCAATTTCTTTACAGTCATATGCCATGTTGAAGCAGGGTATGTTAGTCAACTTGGGATGCTATAATTGAATATCATAGACTGAGTGGCATAAGCTACAGAAATTAATTTTTCACAGCTCTGGAGGTTAGACAGTGCAATATGAAGGTGCCGACAAGGTAGATTTCATTCTTACACTCTTTTCTTGGCTAATAAGTGGTCATAATCTGTGTGTTCACACAGCCTTCTTGGTACGTGTGCATGGAGAAAGGAGGGTGGAATAGAGATAGAAAGAGATGTACTTTCTGATTGTGATGTATCTCTTATGAGGAGACTGATGCCATTAATGATTGCCTGACCCTTATATGACCTCATCTAAATGAAACTATCCATTTACATGTATGGGTGCATTTATATTTTGTATAAATGTGCTCACTGTGAATCCCTTGTTATTTTTGATATGATATATTTACTTAATAGACATTTATGTCATAATTATTTTGAGGTGAGGATATTTGCAAATGCTTTATAAGTATCAACTCATTAAATCCTCATCACAATCCCAGCATAGGCAACTGACTACTGGTTTAGAAATGAAGACACTGTGACACAAAGAGGTTAGATGAGTTCCTGAAACACTTCTCAGATAGAAATAGTTCTTCTGCGATGAAAACCTGGGACTTCTGGTCTCAGAATCCTGACCCTTACCAGTTTGCTTTACAGGGTCACACTCCCTAATCGATTCTTCATTCTCCCCTTAGCTGATTAAAGGTAGAGTTTAACAGAAGGATTCACTCATATTTGCTCAATAGGCTTTACCTAATTTGGGCAAATCAAAACTGTCTCTAGTCCTTCAAAACACGTTTTGCCTACAATGTCATGGCTGACTACCTTAGTCAACATCTCACTCTTAGTCAACATCAATGGGTCCACCACTGGTGGTGAGGACTTCTAGGGTTCCCCTTGTGAGTTAGGATTCATGGAACCACTGGGGCAGAGCAAGGCATTAGGCCATTTGCCATTTTTATGCTTTGCTATGGAGAGCTTTGCAGATTGTTGCAACCATTCTGAAGGGAATGTGTTTTTATTTTTTTATTTTTTGCTGCTTTGTTTTATGGTGGTAATAGGGCTTTGAGTGTGTTAGACAATGACTCTACCATTGAGTAAAACCCCAGGCAAAATTGTATCCAAGACTGGCCATAAAACTTGTGACCTTCATGTCTCAGTCTCTCCATTGTTTTCCTACTAGTGCGCACTAGTACATTCAGAGCCATTTTTTAAATTGAGATAATTTACCCACATTATTATTCACACTATGGATTCTATTTGCTAATGATCAACCTAGTCCATGCTCTCCTAGCCCTTGGTACATCTGTTTCTATTACGAATGGAATTGTTTGAGGTTTTCTTTTCTCTAAAGATCTCTCCTTGGCCAGTTTTTATAGAACAAGCCCTGTGACCATTTTAATTAATAGGAACATTTACTTTTGGATTTATCTTATTTGATTATGACACAGATCAATGAGAAACTGAATCTTTGTTCTACTAGGAATACAAAAACCTTATTTTTACTTTTGATTTGCGTCCAAATTTACAGGAGAAAGTTACTGAAGGAGATCTAATCTATTCTAATGGTGGTTTTATGTAGGAAATAGGACTGATTTATACTTCAAAATCAGAGTGGTTCTCTGTCAGGTCTGTCAGGTCTGGTGGTACTATTGAGCTTGTCTCTAATGTGAACTTTTCATCTAATATTTACAGGCTTGGAATCACTGCAAATGTGTCAGGATTGGGTGCTCAATATCTTTTTTTTAAAGGACCGCTATTTTTAATGTTTATTATTATTATTAACAAGATGCTTCATAAGGATATATAATGTGTTGATATGCTCTTTTCACTCATCTCTGCCCCTGTCCCTTTGGGGACACTCCACAGTGAGGTTGTGGGTATTACCCATGGGGTTGTGGTTTATGCATTGTGGGCATTGTAGTCAGTTATTTTTGAGGGGGAAAATTCATCTGGGCATGATGTCTCAACCTGTGGTTCTGACAATCTTTTTGCCCCCTCTTCTACAAAATTCTCTGAGCCATGGGGGTGAGTTTTAAGTCTACTTCAGTGATGAGCTCTTAGGAGTCTCTGGATCTCTGCTTTGGTAGGTGTTGAGTATCCTCAGGGTCTGTCTCCTACACCCTGGTGCTGATTATCGGGAGCAGCATGGAAGCAGCACTCATGCTTGTCTCCACAATTCTTCAGTGGATTCAGCTGTGGCTTGGCTGAAGTGTGAGGGGTAGTTTATCTCCTCCAGTCTCTCTACCTTCTGAAAAAGAACAGATTCTCCAACGGAGAGTGAAGTCAGCATAGTTTAAATGGGACAAGCATTATTAATTTAGGCAGAATTTGATGTATGTGACCCCCCCCTTTAGCCAAAGACTAATGAGAGGTTGACACTGGAGAACATAATCTTTGTCTCCATAGGATTCTGATCGGGTTCCCAATTCCAGATATGGGTTCCTTTACACTGAGCAGATATCTTATTCACTCAGAAAGCTATTGATTACTCATCAAGGCTGTGTGAGTTCATTGAGTATGATCTTCCCCTAAACCTATAAGCTCCAATAAATATCCCTTCCTCCATAACTGTGCCTGGTCTGAAAGTTCATCTCAGTGAACCTGAAGCTGTTTGCTACAGATGACATTTAAGTAGGTAAACAGGGAAACACTGAGGAGGTTAGAGTCAAGGAACTCGAGATAAAATACTATATTAGTCGTATCAAGCTGTGTTGGTAGATCTGAGGACACAATGATTACTATAACATGGAAAGAAAGAATACCATTTGAATGTACTTACATAAAACTATACAGATTCTATTTGTCATGGTCCTCCAGAGAAGCAAAACCAATACAAGGGATTATTTTCCATAACTGTGTGATTCAGCCACCAAGCTGAAGACCCAGGAGAGAAGATAACTTCATGTTTTAAATATGAAGTATCCTCTACAGGCTCATGCTTTGACTGCTTTTTTCCCTAAGTAATTGCACTGATTTGGAAGGTTGTAGAACCTTTAGGAGATGGGCTCTTCCTGGCAGAAGTCAACAGAGGCAGAGCATTTGAAATTATAGTACAGCCTCTGGGCTGGAGAGATGGCTTAGGGGTTAAGGCGCCTGCCTCCTAACCCTCAGAACACTGGTTCCAATCTCCAGCTGTTCCAATCTCCAGGTCCCACGTTCAGCCAGATGCAAAGTGATGCAAGGGTGCAATGCTGCACTTGGCCACAAGGGGGCGCGCACATCTGGATTTCGTTCTCAGCAGCTGAGACACTGCTCGGGCGCCCATCTCTGTCTTCCTCCCTCCCTCTCTCTCTCTGTCTCTCTCTGTCTCTCTCTGACTCTCTCTGTGTCTCTCCAAAAAAAAAAAAAAAAATAAGATAAAATATAGTACAGCCTCTGCTTTCTGGCCCTCCAAATGAGACAACTGTTCTCTGCCACATACTCCTGCCACCATGAACACTACTATGCTTGCCCTGCTATATGACCTCAGCCTTCTGAAGTCATGAACCACACACACAAAAAAAGCCTTTGTGCCCTTATGTGTTTTCTGTAATGTATTTTGGTCATAGCAACAGACACAAAACTAACTAATACCGACAATATAGTTCAAATCTGATCCACACCAAACTGCTGTTTCAGTTTGAGTCTCGAGATAGGAAAAATAGATGATTTCAGATCTCAAATCAACCAGACAGGAAGACATTTCCTCTTATTTGCATGGGGGTTGGTAGGATCGATTTATACTTTGAAATATGAGTGATTCTTAGGCAGGTCTGATGGAGCTATTTACCTTGTCTGTAATATGAACTTTTCATCTAATAGTTCTGGGCTTGGAATCATTGGAAATGTGTCAGGGGTAGGTTTTCAATCAACCTGAGGGTTTTCAGGCCCTCAACTGATTTGATGAGACACACTCACATTAATGCAGGAAATATGATTTAGTCCATCAAGTTAAATGCTCAACTGTTCTAAAAACACTATCACCAAAACACAGAGAGTAAAGCTGGAGTCTCTAACTGGACACTCTGGCTGACAAGTGGGCATTCAAAACTAACTATCACATGGTGTATTAGTCAGGGTTCTCTAGAGGAACAGAACAGATAGAATGAATTGTATTAAAAGGGAATTTATTGGATTAGCTTACAACAGTCCAGCAATAGCAGGTTGCAGGCCCAAGAGTCAAGGAACCCAGTAGCTGCTCAGTCCGTGAGGCTGGATGCCTCAACAGTCCCTGATCCGGCACTGAAGGCCTGGAGGTGTCCTGGAGAGACATTGCTCTTCAGTCCGTGCTGGAAAGAAGCAAGCACCAAGCAGAGAACAGCGAGCAGCACTGGCAGCCAGGTAGGAGGAGAGGACGCCTTTCTTCCCAGAGCTTCTTTTTATAAAAACCCACCCCCTCCTCCAAGAGGGGCTGCCCACTCTGGGGGAAAGGCTCACCCTGGGGTAAGGACTCTTCCTTTAGTTAATCCTTCCTAGAGACAACCTCGGAGACACACTTATGAGGAATGTCTGTGGATTCCTAAACAAACCAAGTTGCCACAAAATTAACCATCACACACGGTTTACTGATTTTTTTACTTCAGATGTGAGAAGAGAAGGTACAGTTGGAGAAGCCTGGTTTTGAGTCATGCTTTTCTTTCTGCCTGATGATTCTGAATCTTTTCCACTACAAGTGAGGACACCAATAATCCCACAGCAGAGTGCCGAGGCAAGGAACAAATGATAATGAATGTTGAAGGGTTTGTAAACATGAGAGTTTCTTCCACCCTGCAATCATTTATAATTACTATTACCATTGCAGCTCTCCATTCAGGTCTCTGTTCCAATGGTATCTCCTCAAAGAGGCCTTCTGGCAACACTACATAGAGTAGCATTCCATCAGTGTGCTGCCTCCTTCCACTAGCCTTGTGAGAGGTTGAAATGCACCCAAAACCCATATTCCAAGTTCATATGTTGATGTCCTAGCTCTTAGTACTCTAGAATGTGACTATATTTGAATAAATGAAATGTAAAGACATAATTAAAATTCAATAAGGTCATCAGGTCAGGCTCTAAGCCAATATAGCATAAGAAGAGAAAATTAGGGCATATGTATATGGAGAGAGACCAGGTGACAGCACATTGAGTGGCTGAGAGTATGGTCACATAGATGGCCAAGGATGGAGGGAATGGGTCACAGAGAACAACAGCTGAAGGTTATTAAAATTTAGGGAAAAACAAGGGAGTTGTGTTTATATTTCCTTGAAAACAAAGCTTATGGTGCACATACTGCTGGAATGCTCAAATACAACTCAGGAGGCAGGGGTGAACAGAGTCAAAATCAAGCAGGACAGAAGAGGTCTGTGAAGGTTATGTCAAAGTCACTGATGTGGGAAATAGGGGCCTGAATTCTTTGGGACTCTGAGATGCCTGTGACAGTGTGCCAGCATTGTCCCCAGGACAAAGAGGAGGCTGTGACATTTATCCTTCCATTCCCATCCCTTTTGTGCTTTAGCTCCTCTGTACATTCTGGACTGTATGTAGAGCACTTAGAGCAGCTTTACAGGAGGCTCTAAGAAAGAAGAGCAGAGAAATCTCTAGTTGAAGGGGCTCTCTTAGCAGCTCAAGTCATCAGTCAAAATTCCCAGCACAGCTGCAGCTGAAATCTGAGAGGATAATGCAAGAGGAATTGATGCCTGTTACAGTAAGCATTCCTGAGCAGAGGGAAAGGATCCTAGAAAAGAAAAGAAATATAGATTACAACTGTGATTTTCCAGGTGTGGTGCCCTAGACAAGCAGTGTTGTAGTTATCTTCACATTGTAGGTACAAAACACCTGACCCAAAGCAGGTGATGGGAAGAGAGGGTTTATTTTGGCTTAGCGACTCTTCATGATGGCAGGAACAAGGTGATATAACAGAAGCTGGACATCATCAACACCTTGATTATCACAGCAGATGGAAAACAGTAGCAGGACAGTTAACCAAGCATTAACAAGGGGTATCTGTCTATAATGCCTCTAAGCCTGCTCCCAGAAATATATCTCCTCTAGAAAGGCTCTACCTCCAAAATTGCCACTAGCTGGGGACCAAGCATTCAAAGCACATGAGTTTATGGGGGGAACATCTGATTCAACCCCCCACAGGCAACTTGAGCATCACTTGAACAGATTTTAGAAATACTAATTCCTGGGTTCATTCTGAATTAGAAAGTATAGCCTTGGTACTAATAATTCATATAAATTTAAACACGTTTTCTAGTTGATTATAATACATCCTAAAATTTGAAAGTGTGTGTGTGAGAGAGAGACAGTATGTGTGTGTGACAGAGAATGAAATACAGAAAGGTAAAATGTGACAAGAGGTTGGAATCTAATCATTACATATTAATTCAATAATTCATATAATGCTTATGAGATGCTTATTATGTAAGTAGTGTTACAATTATACTAAAAAAGTTGGTAAAGTCAGGAGATCCTGAACATAATGAAAGTCTCCATTTTAGTTAGCTAGAATTCATTACCATCTAGGCTTTTACAAGATGTTAAAAACTGACCAGACTGATTACTCTGAATTTTATCACCACATTGCATTTTCTCTCTGACATTATAAAAAAAAATGGTCAAGTCACTGATAAATAAAAAGAAAATCAGAAGAAGGTGGTTACATTCCACCAACTAGTAGTGAATTGCGCCATGAAAAAGTGCACCTTTAAACATTCGCCTAATGCTGCTGTTCCTGCTAGACTCTAGTGACAGCGAAAAAGGCAGAAAATTGTTGGTACTAAAGAGTGGAGTTGGACTTCTTTTCAATGCCTCCACTTTTATGAAGCTGCTAGCAGTGAGACACATGATGATCACCCTCCACACCTGATTTCTAAGAAACAAATGAGCGTGTGAACATTTCTATTCACTATGAATGACAAGAGAAAAAGCATGTCTGTTTTTGATAGTATGTTATTTAGAGTTATGAACTGAACACTTATCTGAAAATCAGGCCTGTCTTTAGAAGAAACATTGCATGCCTTCATAATGCAAAAGCTTTACAGAAAACATGTTTCTGTGGTATTTGGTGATCATGAGAAAGATTGCCTCGCTTACTCATAACTGAGTCAGTTGAAAAATTGTACAAAGGACATTTACCTGGACTGACATTGGCAGTGGGAATGTGATTCTGACTGAACAAGAGAACTACTCACTCCTCTATCCAAGGTGCACAGTGTATCTGTTTCTCCTCTTTGTGTAGAATTGCTCAATGAGGCAAAAATCTTGTTTCTTGGCTTGATAGGACATGTTATGATACTGTGCTATTTTGGGGCAGTGTTACTGTAGCTAGAGACATAATCCATGTGCAAACATTTCAGCACCTGCCTATTTCTTTTATGTGTGTTGTGATGAGGGATGGCTTTGGATGGCAAAGCCAATATAAGACTAATGCTGCTTAAAGCTAGGGGTGGATGCTCACGAGACAGAGGAAATGAAAGCAATAGCTTCAATATGTAGCTTGGATTATGTCAGGATTACTAGCAAATAAAAATGTATACAACAGGGAGAATGTGCCATCAGAGATTAAATTTATCTTTTTATTGGCCATGCCCTATAGAGGCATGATGACTGATTTTGGAAGCACAGATATAGTTTTTTTTTTTTTTTCCTATTACCCATGGCTAGTGTCAAAGGTAGGTGTGTGTGTGTGTGTGTGTGTGTGTGTGTGTGTGTGTGTTTAAGGTGCCTTAGTGTATGAGGGGAATGTTGAAACTTTCAGGTACACAGTTCTGGAAATCTGAAATGAAGGGCTGTGGCATTCTAAAGAGGCAAAGACAGAAATTAAGTCTTGGAAGATTCTCACCTTGAACTGCCATAGGATGTCAATAGCCTCCGCTGGCAGAACACAAGTGATTACCATACTGTTGTTCCTCCAATACACCTGTATTATAGTCCTACCACTGGAATATCACTGGGCATCAAATTCTGTGCCTTGGGAAGACCTAGGGGTTGCAACAAAGTGAATTTATAAGGTAGAGGTGTTTATTCCATTTGTGTTGGTATTGCTGGTTATTACCTGGTGAACCTAAGACCTTATACTCTGGAGATGGGTGGGGATGTACTGATAGAAAGAATGGAGTGGCAATCATTATTACCTCTTTAAATCCTAGCAACCACATATATTCAAAACTGAAAAATATACATCCAAAAATAAATATGCAATTGACATTGCCCCACTGAAAGATATTTTTTTTTGCTCTAATAAATGAAATAGTTGAATATTGGTGAAAGACAAATAAGTTAATTAAACAGAGAAGAGAATCCACAAATAAAGTCATATAATTTTGTAGTCAATTTATTTTTTTAAGGAATAGTGGAGAAAGAACAGCCATTTAACAAATAGAGCAGGGCTATTGGACAAAAATGAATTTAGTATTTTTATCTTTTACAAAGATTAATTTAAAATGGATCATAGTGCTGGAGAGATGGCTTATCTGTTAAAGTGCATGCCTACAAGGCCTAAGGACTCAGGTTTGGCTCCCCAGAACCTATGTAAGCCAGATGCACAAGGTGATACACAATCACAGGTAGCACATATGGCTGGAGTTCCTTTTCAGTGGCTAAAGCCCTGGTGTGCCAATTCTCTCCCTCTCTCTCTACTTGCAAATAAATAAATAATAGGAAAAGTATGTTCTATAGAATAACAAAATAAGGAAACAAACAACCTGTTTAAACAGTGGACAAAAGATTTGAATAAAAAATTTACCAAACACATACAAAGGAAAAACATGTATGTGAAAATAACCTCAGCATCATGTGTTATGGGGGAATTTCAAATTAAAACCATAAGTCATCACTCCAGACCTCTTACAAATGGTCAAACTTAAAGTGCTGATAACAGCAAATGCTGGCTGTCTATAGAATGATGTCAACTCTTGCATTGTTGGTAAGCATGAAAAATGGCACAGCTACTTCAGAAGACAGTTTTGTATTTTTTTTTTTTTGTTAATTTGAACATACTGTTACCTGAGGTACAGTCTCCACAGTCCTTGGTGTTCCAGCAAATGAGATAAACTGAGTGTAAATGGCATACTACACTTGCTCTTGCATATTTGTAATAGTTTTTATTATAATTGCTTAGACCTTAAAGGAAGCAAGATGTCTTTTAATGGATGAATGAATGAATACAGTATGGGTTATCTATATAATGGAATATTATGAGGTGAGACTCAGGCAACAGAGAGACAGAGAAAATATCAATACGAATTGCTGAATGAAAAGCCAATCTTAAAAGGTCATTTCTTGTAGATTCCCAATTGTATGACAGTGTGGAAAAGATCAGATTAGAAGAAAGCAGAAAATTCAGTAGTTTTCCATGGATTTTGAAAAGGTAGGGAAAGTGGAACATGGGAGTTTTAGGCATTGAAAGTGTCCCAATCTACTCTGTAAGGGTATATAATGATGATCTACTTGTCAAAACCTACAGAATGTAAAACACAAGAAAAATCATTATATAAACTGTAATATATGATAATGGTGTATGAATTCTAATTTATAAATTATAACAAAATGCCACATCAATGCTGAATTACAATAACATGAGAAACTGAGTACAGGAAGTAATATCCTATAAGAACACAAGAAAGGATAGAGAGATGGCTCAGTGGTTAAGGTATTTGCCTGTAAAGCAGAAGGATCCTGTTTTGACTCTCCAGGACCCACATAAGCCAGATACACAAGGAAGTCATGCATCTGGAGATCGTTTGCAGTAGCTGGAGGCCCTGGCATGCCCATTCTGACAGGAGTGAGATGTAATCCCAAAGTAGTTTTAATTTGCATTTCCTGATGGCTAAGGATGTAGAATACTTTTTAAGATGTTTATGTGCCATCTGTATTTCTTCCTTTGAGAACTCTCTAATTAGTTCCATAGCCCATTTTTAATTGGATTGTTTGATTTCTTATTGTTTTGTTTTTTGCATTCTTGTATATTCTGGATATTAATTTTCTGTCAGACATATAGTTGGCAAAGGTTCTCCCATTCTGTAGGTTGTCTCTTTGCTCTATTCACAGCGTCCTTTGCTGTACAAAAGCTTTGTAATTTCATGAGATCTCATTGGTTGATTAGTGGTTTTATTTCCTGAGCAATTGTATCCAGAAAGTCATTCCCTATGCCAATATGTGGAAGGGTTCCCCGTCCATTTTCTCTAGCAATTTCACAGTGTCAGGTTGATCTTAAGGTTCCTGATCCATTTGGACTTGATTCTTGTACATGGAGAAAGACAAGGATATGTTTTGATCCTTCTACATATAGATATCCAATTTTCCAATAATACTTGTTGAAGAGGCTGCCTTTTTTCCAATGAATATTTTTGGCATTTTTGTCAAAATTCAGATGGCTGTAGCTGCCTGGGTTAAGATCTGAGCCCTCTATTCTGTTCTATTGATGTATGTGTCTGTCTTCGTGCCAGTACCATGCTGCTTTTGTTACTATGGCATGGTAATATAGCTGAAAATTGGGTATGGTGATACTACCAGCCTTATTTTTGTTGCTTTAAATTGTTTTGGCTATTCAAGGTTTTTTTGTGCTTCCAGATGAATTTAGGGTTGGTTTTTCTATTTCTGTGAAGAATGCCATTGGAATTTTAATGGCTATTGCAAAAAATGTGAGATTGCTTTTGGTAAGATTGGCATTTTCACCACTTTCACTCTTCCAACCCAAGAACAAGGGATGGCTTTCCATTTCCATGTGTCTTCTGCAATTTCTCACTAGAATGTTTTAAAGGTCCCATTGTAGAGATCCTTTACTTTCATGGTTAGGTTTATTCCAAGGTACTTTAGTTTCTTTTGAGGCAATTGTGAATGGGAGAGATTCCCTGATTTCATCCTCCACATGTTTGTTATTAGTATGTAGGAAAGCTACTGGTTTCTGTATGTTTATTTTGTGTCTTGCTACATTGCTAAAAGTGTTTATCAGCTCTAACAGTTTGCTGGTAGAGTCATTAGGGTCTTTTTTGTATAGAATCATATAATCAGCAAATAATGATAATTTGATCTCTTCCTTTCCAATTTGCTGAGAAGAAGGGACAGAGGAGTGCTCAGCACTGAAATATCTCAAACTCACCTTCCAAGGTTTATCTCACCTTGATTTAATTTTGGTAGGTCATTTGAATCATGGAAATCATCCATTTCTTTCAGATTTTCAAATTTAGAGGCATATATACTCTTAAGGTATGTCCTTATGTATTTCTGAATTTCATTGGTGTCTGTTGTAATGCCTTTTTCATCTCTAATTTTCTTAATTTTTGTCTGTTTTTTCTTTCTTCTGAGATCATAGGTCCTAGCAGGAAAAGCCACTGTTATTGTTTTGTTGGTTGATTGTGATGGTCCTGTTAAACTGTTTGCTAACCATCTCTGCTTGTGCCCATAGAGTATTGCCGCTATACTGCTCCTGTCTGCCTTGATCATGGAGAACTTCTTACAGTTGGCAGTGGTGCTGATGGACACACAACTATAAAAGCTCCTGAGACTAAGTGACTGTTGCTGTGACATAGTTGCCCAGGGCTTTGCCATAAATGGACATCTATCCCACCAACTCCAAGGTCAGGGAACATACAGGGGTGGAGTATTGTGTAACAGATTCCTCAGAATTGGAGAAAGGAGGCTCCGATGATTCAGCAAGTCAAGTCTGAGAGACCTGAAATTTAAAGGTCACACAACAACTTCCCAAGGTTATGTTAGCTAGAAACAGAAACATCGCCTCATGGGAGAGGCAGGAAGAAAGTTTCAGAGATTCATGAAGTCAAGAAGTCTGGGAAGGGTTGTAAGACCCCACTTTAACAGTATATAATGGGGAAACAACTGCTTTGGGATGAGAGACTCTGATGGAGCTTGAGTGTGCTGGAGAAGGAGACTGGTGGAGCTGCCTAAAAGTGGTAAAGTGTGCTCCAGACATGCAGCTTCCACGAGTCCTCACCCATGGTGAGGTGGGCTTTCTGGTGATGCAGCTGCCTTTGAGTTGAAGCAGCTATGGTGACGTCATCATCCTGGATGAGATGGGACTTCTCATGGTGTGGCTGTGCTGGAGTTATCTATTGCTCCTGAAAGCAACCCCCAAAAACTCACTGGTTCACCAAACTGTTTTGGTGTAATTGTCCTTTGGTCTGTCATTCGTGCCCTCTCTGGGGGAGAAGATGTGTGCCTGTGTCACCCCAGGAAGAATGGTTTCCCTTGGCAAATATCTCATTTAGTGTTGGGCATTCCATTATCATTTATTCTCAGCACTTTGATGGGCACACTACATGGCCATTCAGCCCCACATTCTCATCTTTATTTGTAGGGCTTTGACCTCCCTAGCCATAGGTCTTGACTATGTTTTGGTATTCGACTTGCCTCCTATGGAGTGTGCCCCCAGTTCAATCACAGCAGTTGGTTACTTTCATAACAGTCATGCAACCATTGTACCAATCCTGCCCAGTTGATTGGTTGTATAACTCACAGGGTCCACTGTTCAGTAAGATTACTGATGACTTTACACTTCCATCAGCTTGCATAGTGCCTTCTAGCACTGTGACCTTTGTCCAGCAGGAAGGAAACTTTTAGCTCGATTTCAGCTTGATTTCTCCGTATCATGCCATTGAAACAAGCGCTATCTTCAGTGATGTGAACTTATTACCTATTTTTGGTGGGGAACAAAATGTATTGGCAATAGCCTTTTTGGGCGAATTAGGGACCTTCCTTGAAGACAGAACTGTGAAGAAGTATTTATACATACATGTCCATAAAAGTCTTATCCACAATGGCCAAAAGGTGGCAGAAATCTAAATAACTTTCAGTGGGTGACTAGACACACAAAATGTGGTAAATACATTCAACGGAATTTTGTCCTATCTTCCAAATGAAGGAAACTCAGAAACATTCTACAACATTGGTGAAACTTAATTACATTAGTCTAAGTGGAATAAATTACACCCAAAAGGACAAATAATATATGATTCAACTTATATTAGGTATTTACAGTAGTCAATTTCATAGTTTCATAATATAAAAAACAAAACAACAGTAAAATAGGCCTTTGGAACTTCTGTTACAGCATTAGAAAATAACTAATGCATGTCTGAATCACAAAAAAGTTAAATAACACATCAAAAGGCAAAATGCAGATTCCTAGTTATTTCCAATGTTGATAAAAAGAAGGTAGAGGTGGGGCTGGAGAGATGGCTTAGTGGTTAAGGCATTTGCCTGCAAAGCCAAAGGATCCAGGTTCGACTCTCCAGTACCCACGTAAGCCTGATGCACAAGGGGGCTCATGCATCTGGAGTTTGTTTGCAGTGGCTGGAGGCCACTGGAAGGAGATAACAGATACCCTGTTTGTTCTCAGACCTTAATACATGTTCTATGGTATTCACACAATCCATACTCAAACATATCTCTTTCCCTACACACACAGACACACACACACACACATACATCATGAACATTTAAAGGGTATGAAATGTTTCTGTGAGGTAATAAAAAATTTCTATATTAAAGGTAGTATTGATATATATATTAAACTCCACTTAATTGTCCACTGTAAGTGGATAAAATGCAGAGGATATCAATTGCATTTCAAAAAAAGTTGTTGGAAAGTTCAGTTTATGGATAAAAATATAGTACACATAAAGAATGAAGTATTATTCAGCCACAGGGAGGAATGAAATTAAAGTGATTTGTAGGAAAATGAATGCCACTGGAGATATTAAGTGAAATAAGTCCAACTCAGAAAGACAAATATCATATTTTTTCTCATAAAGGATATCTAGATTTAAAAAATATTAGGACATGGAAGTAGAAGGGGTACTATTTATGAAGAGGACGGAGAGCAGGGAGTTATGGGGACATAAGAGAGCACTGAGTGTGAAGGAGAATATGGTCAAAGTTCACATATGTATGAACTTGTCATAGTGATAATTTTGTACAAGTAATAATTTTGTGCAATTAATATGCACTAATAAAGAGAAATATATAGCTATGAAATTTCATAATAAAACTCAGAATTTACTGGTTGGGGACTAAGGGTTCATGCTGCATAAGTGTGAGGGCCTGAGAAAGTCTGTGTTCAATCTCCAGCATCTGTGTAAAAGCTGGGTGTGGCCACACACACCTGTAATTCCAGGCTTGTAGAGGGCAGAGATGGGAGATTCCCTGGGGCTGCTTGTTGATCATCTTCTCTAATTGAACAAAAGCAGTTTCCAAGGGAAGTTTTGTCTCAAGAACACAATGTGGAAGAGCATTCGAGAACACTTGATGTTTTTCTCTCGTATCCGCAGATAAGCACATTTTGTGCACACATCTGCTACTCCATACACACACACCACAGCACATATACTGCACACAAAAATCTCAACATAATAAAATTTTTCCAGTTTGTTTTTAACAATGTTCTTGATGTGTAATTCATCTGACATCACAATTGACTCATTTAAAGTGTATTCTCTGATGGCTTTCAGTACAATGGAAAAATTTTTCACTATAATTTTTATCTGAGAAGATCAACAATTATATTTCAGTTAGAATAACATTTGATGAGACCTGCAACTTTGGACTACATTGACATGCAGCAAATATTAATTCAAGTTAACATTAATATTAGATAAATTTGGAAAATTTAAACACCTGAAGCAATCATTCACTATTAAAAGCTTATATTTAAGCCAAGTGTGGTTGCAAACACCTTTTAATCCCAGCACTCAGTAGGAGGCAGAGATAGAAAGATCACTGTGAGTTCAGGGCCATCCTGAGACTACATAGTAAATTCCAGGTCTGCCTGGGCTAGGTTGAGACTCTACCTCAAAAAAAAAAAAAAAAAAAAAAAGAATGGCTGGAGAGATGGCTTAGCAATTAAGGCGCTTGCCTGAGAAGCCTAAGGACCCAGGTTTGATTCTCCAGGTCCCATGTTAGCCAGAGGTATATTATGGTGCATGCATCTGGAATTTGTTTGCAGTGGATTGAAGCCCTGGTGTGCCCATTCTCTCTCTCTCTCTGTCACTCCATATCTAATAATAAATAAATGTTTAAAAAATTTAAAAAACAATAAAAATCTTAAAATTATAAGAAAAACCATAATTATTTGGGTCTTTTGTGAAAGATTCATATATAAATAAATTTTCAGAAAAAAATACTCAAAATTTTAAAAGTTAAGAGTTGTAGAAATATACGACATAGTGACAGTTATCCACAGGAAGCTGGAGAAGCTGCACTGACTCAAAGTAGAGTTCAGAGCAAGAGAAATTATCAGAAACAAACTCAAACATTGCGTAAAGAAAAAGAGGCCACACATCCTAAGCACACATTAAAACCCCGTACCACAGAGTAGAACATAAAAGAACATGCTAGACATCCAGAAGCAAAGGGCAAATGTACTATTTGTGTTGGAAGTTTTATCACTCAGTAATTGATAGGTCAAAAATGTAGGAGAAAATACATATGAATATTGAATTTTCTGATGACTTTTTTTTAACTTTTCATTTTTTATTATTTTTTTTGGAGAGAGACGCACAGAGAGAGAGACAGACAGAGAGAGAGAGAGAGAGAGAGAGAGAGAGAGAGAGAGAGAGACAGAGAGAGAGAGAGAGGAAGACAGAGACGGGCGCGGCAGCAGTGTCTCAGCTGCTGCCAACGAAATACAGGTGTGTGCGCCCCCTTGTGGTCAAGTGCGGCATTGCGCCCTTGCGTCACTTTGCATCTGGCTAAACGTGGGACCTGGAGATTGGAACCGCTGGAGATTGGAACCAGTGTTCTTAGGCTTAGGAGGCAGGCGCCTTAACCCCTAAGCCATCTCTCCAGCCCTCTGATGACTTTTAAATAAAGCACTAAAGGCCAATCCTTGAAAAACATATTAACATATTGGACTCTTTTAATAGACTATAATTTCTCCTATGCAAAGGCTACTGTTAAAAGAAGCAAAAGGTAAGCTACAGACTGCAGAAAAATATTTGCCAAAAAAATGTGTGATAAAGAACTTGTATCCAAAATATATAAGGATTCCAAAATCCAACAATAACAAAAAAATTAAATAAGAAGACAGAAAGGGCCACTTTACCATAGAGAATGCAGGTACACATGGAGTTCTCTACATAATTTGTAAGTAGGAAGTTTCAAATAAAACAATGGAGCATCTCTATACACCTAATGTGAATCACTTTAGAATGGCAAATCTGAAAACATCTGACACTAATTACTGAGGAGCATGTGGAACAACAGGAATTCTCGTTCACTGCTGATGAGAATGCAAATAGTACAGCTAGTTTATTGAGCTGTTGCTAAGACGCTAAGCAGTCTTACCAAACGACTCAGCCATCATGCCCCCAGGTTGTTTGTTTGCCTAAATGTGTCATTGCTGGAAAAAAATACCTCACTAAAATCAGTGTAAGGGAGGAAGGGTTTCTTTCAACTTACAGTTCTATGTTACAGTCCATTGTGGCTGGGTGGTCATGGCAGGAGCTGAGTCAGCTGGACACATTCAACAGTGATGAAGCAAGAGAACTATAAATGCTTCTTGCCAGCCATCTCTCTCTTTTTTGTACAGTCGAGGAACCCAGTCCATGAAATGGTGCTGCCCACCTCCATTAACCTAATCAAGATAATCTCTCACAAGTGATTTTACGTCCTGTTGGGTTGACAATATAAACCATCACATTCACCTATCCAAATAAAAGCCTTCATAAGAAGGTTTATGACTATAAAATCAAACAAACCTAGAAGCAACCAGAAAGCCTTTCAGCAGGTGAATGAATAGACTAACTGTAGAATATCCATACCAGGCATATAGGAATAAGTGGGTTATGAAGCCACAAAAAGGCATAATGGGTTCTAAATGCACTTTACTAAATGAAATAGAATAGCAACAAACAACTGTACACTCTGAGTACATGTTTTGAAATAGCTAATACTACAGCAATGTTAAAAATATCAGGATTATCAGCATTTGAGGGAGTGGCAAAAGGTTGCATAAGTAAATTTCATCAGGGACATGGGATTTTTTAATATGATAATATAATGGTATGTATATGAAGCCACACATATATTGAAACCCACAGCAATTTATAGTACAAAATAAATATTAATAGATGCAAATTTCAAAAATCACTTAGAAGTTTAGGAGAACCAAGGATAGAATTAATTATGTGAAAAATAACCTAAATTACCAATGTATGAAACAATCTCATTGAAAAATGCAGAGATAAAGAAAGATGCTGAGCTCAGTAGCTTTGCATATGAGAAGAGTCTATAAAACTAAAGCAAAAATATAAACAGATGAACTTTATACTCTGGTGGATGAATTTTTTTCATGGCGATATGGGTTCACAAATCTGATACCAATACAGGTGTATACTCAATTTGGACAAGACAGCAAATCTAGAGTAGCCAGAAGGATCAAGACTTCTAATTAATGAGTGTTATCAGTAAGTTAGGGGAGGAAGAGAGAATGCTACATGCAATAATGAATTAGACATCAGTAAAGCACACTTTTCTCTTTTCCACTTCTTTCCCTTGATCTTTCTCTTTCTTTTCTTTTTTGACACTTTGTAATTGAACCTAGTGTGTCACCCATACACACTCTCTACCCCTGAATAATATCACCCAGCTCAAATGGGCAGTGCTTTTTCTGTTTGTGTTGAGACAGGCTCTCATTTAGTTGCATATAGTGAGTTTGAACCTACACTGTAGCTGGGGCAAGCACTGAAATTACAATTCTTCTGCCTCAACCTCCTGAGTAGGTTGGATTTACAGGTGTGTGCCATCAGGCTGAGCCCCACAGCTTTCTTAAAGGCAGTAATATCATGCTTATATATGGAGGATTACTAGATGTAAATAAAATTTACTAAAATATATTCATAGTAATTAAAAATATCTATAAAATAACTTAAAATATAAAATGGCTAAAAGGCTGCTAACACAAGAGAGGACTCTACTATTACTTATTGGTGATTTCTTTACAATTCAATACATGCAAATAATTTTCTTTTGAGGTAAGCCCAACAGTCCAGCCTTTTTTTTTTTGTTTTGTTTTTTGTTTGTTTTTTCGAGGTAGGGTCCCACTCTAGCCCAGGCTGACCTAGAATTCACTATGTAGTCTCAGGGTGGCCTTGTACTCATGGTGATCCTCCTACCTCTGTCTCCCAAGTGCTGGGATTAAAGGCGTGTCCCACAACACCTGGCTTGGCCTTATTTTTTTATGAGAGAGTGAGAGAGAGAGCAAGAATGAGAGCAAAGAGAGAGAGAGAGAGAGAGACAGAGAGAGAGAAAGAGAGAGGCAATTGGCTTCACAGGACCTCCAGCCACTGTAGTCTAACTCCAGATGTGTGGGCCACCCTGTGTGCATGTGCAACCTTGTGCTTTTGGCTATGTGGGATCTGGGGAGTCAAACATGGGTCCTTAGGCTTCGCAGGCAAGCGCCTTAACTGCTAAGTCATCTCACCAGCCTGCAAAAAATGCTTTTTGATCAAAGTTACCCCCATTATCCTCTGTTATATACTTCTCACTCCAACCTAACCCCTTTTTCTTTCCAACTGGTCCCAAATAGATGACTTTAAAAACAAAAAAGTCTAAAAAGTGAAGTTTATTTTAAAATAAAAGTGAAGCAAGTAGAAGACAGACTCCTTATGGAGGAAGGTACTCCAGAGCTGAATATCTGCTGCCCCAGTGGTAGCCTGATTTTTACTGAATGAGGGAAACACTCCCATCCAGAACCCATGATTGATTTTAAACAAGGACAAAGGTGCTGGTTTGTCCACGATGCATCCAACACTGCTCAGATCCCAGAAAACCTACAAGCAAGCCCACAGGTGGGAATATTCACTTAGAGAAGAAGTAGGAAGTGAATCACGCGTTTTTTACCATCTTGGGTCAGCAATTTAGGGTACTCTGGAATACAGCCGCCTGCCAAGGGCCCTTTTCTCCTACATGCGTAGTTCCTGTAGTATTTCATTACTCTTCTTAGAAGCCACCCTAACTGCTGTCAGGGAGATGGGTCAGTCACCATTTTTTCTTCTTTATATTGATAAGGGGGTGAGGTTAGACCACAGAAGACAGGGCTCTTCCAAATATAGTATTCTGAAATGAACATATCTACCCAATCTCATATGCCAAAGAAGTACTGTCCTGAGATTGTACCCCTTGATATCCAGCCATACCTTTGGTAATGTTCCCAGAAAACCAAAGCTCCCAATAGCCACTGAGCTTTAGGAAAGGCAATGTGTAGAGCACTTGCTCTTTGAGGTAATGTTCGTTAGATTAAAGCTGCCATTACCACCCAGATCCACTTCCGTGAAGATTCGCGGATTGGGTACTTGGTACTGCCACTTTCTTTAGACAGATGGTCCAATAAATTGATTAGCAGGAAGCTTAGTGTGATTATGATGCTGTTTGTGAATGAATACTTGTCTTGGCTAATTATCCAAGTCGGAGATTTCCTAATACATGTAGTCTGATCCATTGTTTAGGAAAAATCTTCTCCTATGACTGAATGATGTTTCTGGGCACCAAAACTTTGTTTTATCCATTAAAGGACAGAGAAGCAACAAGATAGGTTTAAGTAGCTGATTGTATTCTACTTAGGAAACTAGAGTCAGCTAACAAAGTAGGTGGATATAGCAGTTTCCTTCTCATTGCTGAGACACCATGCCTGACAAAACCAGTTTAAGGATGGCAGGGAAGGCATGATGGCACAAGCTGGTCATATTCAGTCCAACAGGGAAGAAGTGGGGCAGAGTGCTGAATGCTCATGCTCAGCCAGGCCTCTCCTTTGTCTACAGTCCAGGGAACCAGCCCATGGAATGGCACAGCCCACAGTAGGGTGGATCTTACCACCTCAATTAACATAATTTAGGAAAATCCCTAAACAGACATGCCAAAAGATTTGCTTCTCCGGTGATTCTAAATCCTGTTAAATTGAAACGAGAGATTAACCATCACATTGGCTATGTTCAGAGACAGAAATGTATCTCTATACATCACTGAGGAGTAATTTCAAAGAAAAGAGAAGTAATCAAGTAAATATATTTGGGAAAGTATTTTTCATCTTTATCACCTGCAGTGAGTTCTACCAAGCCCTTGTCAGTAACACATGTACACATGTGTGTGTACACAAATGCATGCACACACACACACACACACACACACACACATCTTTCCTCCATGCTGTTGCTTATTAATTAAGTCCATAACCTGCTGATTCAGTTTCAGAAATCATGAAACATGTTGGCAAAGAAAATGGCTTTATTTGTAGTATGATCAAATGAGGGTGAGAGTATATTCTAATACCACCCCCCACTATTTTGACTGTGGCCATCTTAGAACTTAGAGTAAGCTGTGAAACACAAAGGTTGGAATATATGTCAATGTACCTCAACTGTTTTCCTTCTCCCTCCAGAGGCAAGTTTAAATAGAGGAAAATGGGGTCTTAAAGATCTCACATTTTAAAAAAAAGTGGAGTGATGCTTAGCAGGTTTTTAGGGTGTGAGATGCCCAACATATGACTGGTGCTTTGTCCTGAGACCCATTCCTTTGATAGGTGCATGGTGGAAACATTATGCATTCTTTCTTTGGAGTTTAACTCTTAACTCCTGCATGCCTGACAAATACACTAATTTAGCAAGTGAAGAAAGATGATAGGCTGGTACAGTATTTCCTCTCTTGTCAAGACTATAGCATGAGGGCTGGGCGTGGTGGCTCACGCCTTTAATCCCAGCACTCGGGAGGCAGAGGTAGGAGGATCGCCATGAGTTCAAGGCCACCCTGAGACTACATAGTTAATTCCAAGTCAGCCTGGGCCAGAGTGAGACCCTACCTCAAAAAATCAAAAGAAAAAAAAAACCCAAAAACTATAGCATGAGATAACTATCACCTATGCTGAAAAAGGTAGGGCAGTGGTCCTCAGACTGTGGTGTGTAGGTCAGCAGAATCAATACATAACAGGTGGGACAGATAATGGGGGCACGTAAAGTCACATTTGAAATACAAATCATAAAAGTAAATCATTATGTACATGTTACTAATAGCTTGTCACATATATACTTACTGTTAATGGTTTGTTCATTCTGCGTTAACCACACTTCCCAGTTCAAATGCCCCTGGAAGAGTACAAGGCTGGTACCAGTAGAAATAAACTTGACTCAACATTTCAAGAAGTACCCAAGTCCAAACATCCATAGAATGTGGGAAAGATGTAAAGAGTGATGAGAGAAACATAGACATCAGAAGACTTAAAAAAATATGGCTGACCAGAGAAGCAAGACTGGGCCTGTCTTTCTCCACTTTCCCATTTTCCTTCTCTCTATATCATCTGCTGTCTGGAAATGAGATTTAAGGTAGATTTTTTTAGGATGCTAATCACTGTCTTCTCATAGTACTAGCTCTACAAATAAAATAATTTTAAGAGTCAATTCCTGTCTCTGCTCATTGGTTTCTAAAGTGACAGGAATCACAAACTGAACTCTGGCTACAGAATCATGGTACTTGTTAACATGCTGACTCTGGGTCTTGCTCCAGAGCCACAGAATTAGAGGCTGTGGTTTAGAAACACATCCAGTGATTGTGATTGTGATTGATATGAAAGTTTGAGAACTAATGATTTATTAAAAAAATAATCCAAATTGTAAGGGACCAGACTGCTGACTTTATACTTTAAAATGATGCAGATAAATTTCTATTTTAAAAAAGGTTCTATATAAAGGGTGGTATGGCTTTAATTTCTGAAACTGTTGGCAGAAAATACAGCTCTCACCTCAAAGTGAACAGGAGATAGTTTGTTATTGAACCAATATGAGGGAACAAGACCAGAGAACATTGATTCAGGTTATCCAAATCACACGTTCAAATGTGAAAATGGTTTCATTAAGTTTTAATAGTTATAGAACAAAAGAAATCCATAAAACTGGTCATTTTCCAAATTCACTGATAGACACATCAGGTAGGCATATTAGAACAGAGTGGGGAAGTCTCTGCTTAAGGTTTCAGATGATGACATTCTTAATGCTTGGGTTAGTTGTCTGTTCTCTGTTAGCTAGTGGTCTATTAACACATTACAAAAGGTTTTATTAGGACAGGCACAGAGGTGAGCACCAAATGACAAAGGGACTAAAGAAAGCTCAAAATGATTTGCATCTGGGACTAAATCTCAACTCTTCTCAATCATAAAATTCTTTCCTAGTCAATCAGACTTTGTAGGAACTTTCGCATAGACATGTGGTTTTTTCTTTTCTAGGAGCTAGAGTTTACTGTACAGAATTTAGGAAGACAATGGGCATTTTGGCAAGTTTCTTAATATTTAACTATCCTACACTTCTTTTTCATCAGACATTTGAGGCATGAAAACTGAGATCTGCTGTCAGTACTAATAATCTTTGGAGATCATTCTGGCTGGGCGTGGGTTCCTGGCAGAAAACCCACAGACACATATCTGGTATTCCATAGGCAGTACAGGGAAGTTACCATGCCTTTATTTGCACCAGAAAGACCTGGAAGAATTGCTAACACATGAATACCCAACTCAGATTCTTGCAACAGAGTATTCCTACTTTTGAAGAAAATTTCCAACAGGGCAATGGATACTCATGGAGTTAATTTAGAATTGCTATGTTGGCTATAAGGGGTTATAAGTCATAGAAAATGTATTTCTCAGAAGCAGAGAGGACCTAATCTGGGCGGGAAGAAATTCCCATCAAAAGAAACCAAAGAGAATTACTTATCTAAGTGAAAGGTGAGGCTTATATTGTCCAAGAAGAGTTTCAAAACAGTCAAAAACAAGTGATTTCTACATGATTCAACACCATGCATCAAAGCCAGGTGTGGTGGTACACACCTCTAATCCTAGTACTTGGGAGGCAAAGGAATAGTGTGGTATTCCTTTGCACTGACAATACACCTGGTCTAAAAGAGGTGGAAGAAGAATCCAGATATCTCAAGGGTGTCCTCTGACCTCCACACATGCACCATGGCACATGTGCACCGCTTCCCTGCCACACTCACATGCATATAAACAACTAGAAAGGAAGATAAGGTAGGTATATGTAATGTCTGTTTAGTGAGTACTCAAAGGGTAGTAGTTACTATGTGAGGATAATGTGACATAAAGTAAAGTAAATAAATTCACTTAACCAATAGGTACAACTTCTCCTACAAAACTGAAGCTTACCTTAAGTCCAGAAATCCACACAGACATATTCCAAAGTTATATTTTAAGAATCTTGGTACAATCAGATTTATTTATTTTCAGGGTTTCCCCTCTAAGGTATTTCTGGTTGAATATATGCTTTTTTAAAAATTTTATTTATTTTTGGAGAGAGACACAGAGAGAGACAGACAGAGAGAGAGGGAGAGGGAGACAGATAGAGAATGGGTGCACCAGCAGTCTCTCAGCTGCTGTGAACGAAATCCAGATGTGTGCACCCCCTTGTGGGCAAGTGCAGCATTGCGCCCTTGCGTCACGTTGCATCTGGCTAAATGTGGGACCTGGAGATTGGAATCGCCTTAACAGCTAAGCCATCTCTCCAGCCCGAATATATGCTTTTTTATGCTAGCAATAAATTGTCAAGTTTTGATGTGCCTTAAAATTCTAAACTGTTTTGTTCAATAGTTCCCTATTTTTAAAAACTTAATGTATTTCTGTTTATTTATAAGAATATTTCTATCACTATTGGAAAATAAGATACAGCTTAATAGAGGTGATTGGTGAAAATATTTTCTTTAAAATGTTATTTTACTATACAAAGTGAAGAAATAAATTGATACATTAAAGTCCAAACTATATCACTTTTCCTTAAAATAAGTTAGCCTTTGCCTTATTTTCATCTTCTATGAAGTTTATGGAATCAAAATGAGCTGACAGTTTTGAAGTAAATGGTGATAAAGCATTCCCAATTTGATTTTAGGAGTGAGTGATATGAACACAGAACATGCAGCAAAAAATAGTGTTAATTTAATGTTACAAATAGGAGAGAAAAGCTCATAAACAAGAAAAAGGGAATTCATTTTGTTAACATCACAACAAATATGATCCACAGGAAAATTTGCATTTCTATCTAAATTCTAGAACACTTTGAACTAGCCACCACAGGAAGCCATGATCAGTTGGCTTTACCTCAAGGCAGATATATCAATTTGTATTCATATGTTTGGAAATGTGCACAAGGAGGCAGGCTTTGTGCTTCCCTTGCTCAGAACTCAGTTTCTCCCTCACAGCCTGTGTCTTCTCAGTTGTTCATATTCTTAGCTAAGAAGAGAGAGAATCCTTTTTCCAGCATCCAAATGTGCTTATTGAGAACCCCTTTGGCACAGCTTTAGTCTGTCCACCTGCTGGACTCAACCCCTATGCATGGAGATAAGCTATGTGTTCACCAGGGAACCTGAGCAGAACTTGGGACTACCCCTAAAGTCGTCTGTGTAAGTTGCCACTATAAATCACATGAGCAGATGGAGTAATAGGTGAGTTCTCCTGTGGCGGGAGTCAAGGAGTTATTTGAAAACAAAAGATGATTGAGTTCTTTGTTCATTGTCCAATTTAGGTTCCATTTTCTCTGGTAAACTCTTTTTTACTTACTTATTTATTTATTTATTTATTTATTTATTTATTTATTTATTTATTTATTATTAGTCCGTGGTTACCTCTCCCACTGAATACATAAAAGAATCTGCCATCGATGTGCTTCTCTGGCATCTTTTCTCCAACTTACTTGTCTATGTCCATAACAGCGATAACAGAGCTTATCAACTAGGCAACACGAACAACAAACATTTCTCCTCACTGATGAAACTTGATAGCTGAAGATCAGGTTGCCAGCATGTTCTCTCTGTCTCTGTGAACTTGTGTTTCTCCTCGATGGACTAGAGAAAGAGTGCTTCCTGGTGTGAACATGCTGTCTTAGTCTGCTTTCTGTTTCTTTTCACCAAATCCCGTAAGTTCTAAAGGAAAGAATCTCATGGTTCTGGTAGGAGACCTAAGGCAGTGCAGGCCCTCTCATAGCAAGAGACCAGGAATGTGCTAGAAATCTAGTCAGACTTGTTTTGATGAGAAAGCCACTTTCCAGATGACCCACTACTCCATGAATCCTTCCATAAGGGCCTGGTAAAACATCCATCTTTCCATATCTCATAGGGAGACTAGATTTCCACATGATCTTTGTGGGGATAAACCATATTCAAACCACAGCAGTCATTAAACCCATTCATGAGTACTCTGACTTTATGACCAAACCACTCCTAAGTACCCCATCTCCTAATACCATAGAGTTAAGGTTTTACTGTACAGGTTGAAGGTATTCACAGCTGTTTAGAAATGCTGTTGTTGCCCTATCCACATTCCATCCCCAGCTGCTGTATAGACTACTAACATCTTATTGGTGATTCCCTTCCTTAGAGAATTGCCCCTGGACATTGCAATCTATTTGGGCTAGAAGTGTACGTCCTCTGTAGGAGAAACCCACCCGTATTCTCACAAGGACTACAAGGGCCTGCTTGTTGTGACTCAAGGGAGAGCCAACTCTGAGGGACAGCTCACATTCCAAAGCTCCCTGTAGGATCTAGTTGGAGCAACTTCCTCCACTTGATCCCCATCTTGTCCCATTCTGACTCCTTCTTAAATCCGCCTGAACTCAATTTTCTTCTTCAGGCTCTAGCTGCAGGTAGTTGTAGTTAAGATAATTATTCAACTTGTCACATTCATTTATCTCAAAGCTGTATGACCCTTGAGATACCATGTTTTGATCCATTCTTAATTTTAATATGATTTTTAAATTTTTTAATTATGTATTTGTCACTTTTTCAATTGCCTTGAGAGGGAAGACCAGACTTTCTACTAAAATATTTTACAAACTTTAATATTCATAAAGATCCCTTTGACACATCAATAAAATGGCTTAGTGGGCTTGGGCTCAGGCCAGAGACCTGCATTTCTGAGGAAGTGGCCAGGTAGTGCAGCTGCTGCTAATTAATACTGCTATCACACTTTAAGTAGCTATGTGCCAATTAGTTAGAAATCCTATAGAGTTTAGTACCATCACTTATTGAATAATCACTCCATAAATGTCTGTTAGATTATGAGCTACTTTAGCAACAGAAATTGAAGGCATTTTGATTAAAAGAAAAAACTGATTTAAAATTTATGTTCCTACCATAGAGTTTCACTGTCCTGCATAGAAAGTTACCAAAAGAGTAATATTTTTAAAATAGGTTTCCAGGTAACCTGCAAAAGAAACATTTCCTAAACCTTATATCTTCTGTCCTAGTACCCAGAGCTAAAATGCCAATTAGTAATGGATCTGGATTTCCTAGATAGGCCAGCAGAAATTAAGAATGGTCATTTTGATAAGAATTACACTGTGTCTTCTTATTTGACATAGAAGAGCCATTGTCTAGTTGGGGCATTAGTTTCTGAGTTTAATCTTGAAGCTGATCGTGCTTCGGCATTTGATTTATTCCCAATAGCAAGGATAATGGTTGCAGTTAGGCTTCTGGTATGTACATTCTATGTCACAGGTCTGTGGGCGGCTTCATTCCAGTGCTCACAGCTCAGAAAAGTTTCTAACATTATACCCCACTAATTACAGATGAGAAACAAATCAATCTGTCATTCATTCTGGTATCTTGTAGTAACTGACTTGCTTCTTGTCAAAGATTGAGAGTCCTTTAGTTTTAACACAAGATATTATGCAAAACTCAGGTAACTCACATCCGATAAAACTCCCCAGGGCTTTTACATACACAAATATGAATATCGTTAGTGGGAAGTGTTCAATCTAGCAAGCTCAGGTGATGCTGATGTAATTGGTCTGTGGGGCATCCGTAGTTTTGAGACAGTTCATTTCAGTGTGCAATAAGATTGACAACTACTGGTATGGATCCATATGAAATCAATGCCACTCTTAATTTGTAAAGAAAGTCACCATTGGGGACATGTAATGGTGAAGAAGAGTGCTCTTTGATAGGCACTCACAGGTTCTGCCATCCAATAATTAAAGATCCAGATGACCATGTCCTAATCTGTATCAGCCTCAATATGCTTATTTATAAAATGGGAATATTATCAATAATATTTTCTTCAAAGAAATGTGCTTTTGATTTAAAGGCTTTGGTGCAAAAGCTGATACCTAGTAAGTGCACACTGAATGCACATGAATGCTATGTTGCATCATTTGTTTTTATTACCTGAGGAATATAAAATATCCCCTTGCCACACACAGTGGTTCTTCCAAAGCCTTCCTTATATATAATGTCCTTTATTTTAGAAAGTCTGTGGGTTTTGAGAGCTTGAGGTATTTCTGTAATATTACTATCTGTGTAGACAGATGACACACAGCATTAAGTCATTCATATTTCTATGAATATATATCACAGATAACTTTCCCCTCACACATTTTAGGGTAAGAATGGCATAGAATCATAAACTGAACATCATGGAATTATAGCACATTTGAAAAGCCAGAGGAGAGGGGTGGGGCTGCTTTTAAGATGGCCACAACCTTTCATACTTTATGGAATATGATTTTTCCAAATTAACAGGGTTCTCGTTCCTTAGCCCTGGAGCCTGGGCTTCCTGTGACTTTCCCTAACCAGTAAGTAAGCTATGGTGGAAATGATGAAGACAATGTACTGAACCTGGGCCCCAACAGTCTTCACATCCCTTTCTTCCTCTTTTACTCTTTTCTCTTCATGAATTAATGACAAGAAGAAAATGGGAAATGACAGACAGAGAGTCAAGTTCACCAATTGTTCCAGTTAGTTTACAAACATGTGAGAAAACCCAGCAAAGATTCTCCTGAGCACCTCATAGCTCACAACAGTTATAAGAGTATTCATCTCGGATCAACACAACCACTCAATAAGACTACAGAATTACGAGAAGTAGTAACTAGTTGTTTAAACTATTAAGTGTTGAGGTAGATTGTTATATGGTAAAATCTAACTGAGGACTAGAATGGAATCCACACTTTACTACTTCTTAAAAAGTTGTTTACAGGGCTGGAGAGATGGCTTAGCGGTTAAGGCGCCTGCCTCCTAAGCCTAAGGACGCCGGTTCCAATCTCCAGGTCCCAAGTTTAGCCAGATGCAAAGTGACACAAGGGTGCAATGCCACACTTGACCACAAGGGGGCGCACACATCTGCATTTTGTTTGCAGCAGCTGAGAGACTGCTGGCGTGCCCATCTCTATCTGTCTCCCTCTCTATCTCTCTCTCTGTGTCTCACTCTAAAAAAAAAGTTGTTTACGGTTGGTCATCTGGGCGAATTCCATATAAAATAAATATTTTTTTTTTGGAGAGAGACAGAGAGAGAGGGAGAGGAAGACAGAGATGGGCGTGCCAGCAGCCTCTCAGCTGCTGCGAACGAAATCCAGATGCTTGCACCCCCTTGTGGTCAAGTGTGACATTGTGCCCTTGCTTCACTTTGCATCTGGTTAAACGTGGGACCTGGAGATTGGAATTGCTCGAGTTTGGAACCAGCGTTCTTAGGCTTAGGAGGCAGGCACCTTAACCACTAAGACATCTCTCCAGCCCTAAAATAAATATTTTTATTTTGCATAATCTCTTAGATATAATTTATGGAGACTTTGGAATTAGATTTGCTTCAGGTTATTTATTTGAAGAATAGTAATATTTTTGTTTGTTGCTGTATTTAACCAGTAGTATATAGACAAACCTGGGGACTTGAGGAGGGAAGACCTCCAAGTAAATTCTGTTCCACACAAGAGCCAGGTGACATTTCTAGTGTGTAGGTCACAGACAAGGCTAAAGCAATAATAGAATGTACCAGTTTCCCAGTTTAGGCTTATAAGATTTAGCAGATGCTATGAGACACAGGCCTATCTACAAAGTCATTCCAAATAGTAGAGATTAAGGACAAGGGAAGAAACTACTTTCCAGAAACATGAGCATGTACATTAATCCTCATAGAGCCATTGCAAACCCATGAAGACAGGAGCTCTGAGGTCATGAAGTAGTAGCACTATACACTTATCAGTGCTGTAATTCCAGATGCTCTGATCCACCCCTTAGTAAAGAAAATAACAGGACCTGTATCCTTCTGCAACACAATGGTCCCTTTTATAAATGTGCTTTACCTGTTCAGGTCTGCAAGACTTAAAGTGCTAAGAATGTATAATTACCCTACACAAAATTAAGTTGGTGCTCAGTTTCTTTATAAAGCCCAAATAATTTTTGCAAACAAGCCTACTGATAACAATTCAGCACATAAAATATTTAAATTTGATGTGCTATCTATGTGTGTGATTTGACTTAGGTAATTTGTGACCCACAATGTGTAAGACAGGGACAGCTAACCAAATCACTCTTTAAGATGAGTTTGGTAACATGCCCACAACCAAGAGTCATTGAGTACTGGACAGGTGATTTGTAAGTTGTCATGGATATTTCCAGAGAATCTGCTGAGTATAATGAGACTCTGTGAGGATGACAATGATTGAGGGACATGCCCTATCTTTAGTTAAAGGTAAACTTAGTAGAGAGTGACAGACAAGATAAAAACTATGAATTTACAATATACGAAAAGACTATTCAAGGCCATCAGAGGGCTAGACTTCAAAAGGGAGGTAATGGCAATTAGGACATCAAAACTGCTTTTGAAGAAAAACTATCATGTTCAACAGAAATTGGGAAAGTCCACTTCTTTATTAGCAATAGGAACAGAGGTCGTTATGTTTGGAAGTGCTAGAGTAAATACCTTTGAAGTTTGTGTTTACTATTAAAGTATCTCAGATACTTTGATATCCCATACCTAATTAAAAAATGAAACATTTTCAAGGTTATTCAGCCAGAACACACATTGGAAATGTTTGATTTGGGAAATGTTAGGCCTTTAATAAAACTAAGGGGTAGAAGTAAAGATGAGCAAAGTGTCTGGGGTGCCCTGTTTTGGGACTTGGGAAGTGGGAAGGGAGTAGAGGTTGGTGACTGTAAGATGACCAATTCACCTTTTGACTTTATGAGTTTAAAATCTACAATAAGAACATTTAATTGTGGGAGTTGTAAACTAAGTAAAATGTGTGCATGAGATCTCTTAGGATGAAGTTGGAGACAATAGGACAATGGAGTGAAGTGTGCATAGTTGGAAGACACCAGGGTGTAGCTGTGAGAAAGACAAGCAGCCTGTGCAGCAAAATTTATAAGGAAAATTAGAGTAGCAGAAGAGAACCAAAGCTGCAGAGGTCTATTAATAGTAGAGAAAAGACTGAAGCTTTAGTTTGCAAACAGATAATTTATATTCTTTATGAGAGACCATTGGTTGAATATGTGTATGTGCCACATTTCAAAGGAGGAATCATCTAAAAGGTAGTTAAGAAATGGAGCAATTCCTTTGCAAATAAGTTAGTAAAGGAATGGTAAGAAAAGGAATAAGAAAATGACTTATTTAAAGGACATAAGCTGAGTGTGTTAAGACACAAAGATGATGAAAATTTCAGAGAATAGACAGGTAAAAACTTAGAAAAAATGAGTGATTAATGATGCAAGGTTTTTGAAGTATGAAATATTATCAGATAGGGGAGGTAGCTCATGCCTATTATCCCAGAACTTAGGAGGATGAGGAAGAAGGATTGCCTTGAGTTTGAGGTGCCATGAATACTAGAACTTTGTTCAGTAGTGTTCCACAATACTTTCACATGAAGAGAGAGAACACAAGCTTGACTTGATCAAAGGGTGGAATTTTGTATGATAGACTGATGGGACTAAAGGTCAGATATGGGCAGTGGCTGAAGTTATAAAATGGGATTCCAGAAGTTAAGGTAGAAAGCAGAGAATGAACGAATAACAGAATGAAGAGAACACAGGACTGCTGTAGGGGATATCGTATAAAGGTAGAGCATTTGACTGCAAGGACTGCTGTAGAGAAGGCAGGAGGAATATGTTTTAATTTGTGGTCATGAATTAGGACATTAAAGGTGGATTGGTTTCAGGTTCTTAGTCTTACAATTAGAATGTGTGTTCACAACATAGTGGTGGTGAAAGTCATTGGAGCTAAGAAGGTCATAGATGGACTATTCCAGGTATCAATTTCAGTGATGACATTCACAAGAGATGGAGAGGGGTTAAGATAGCAAATCAGGTGCCAAGTTTCTCTAGAGAGAGTGAATAATACCTCAACCAATGATTATGCCCTAATTAGACTTTGAGAATACTAAGTTTAAAACTACACCAAACATGTATCTCTAGGATCCAATAGCAGACCTGGAATAATTTCCTGATATTACAATCAGTAGATAAGCAATAAGCAACAATTTTCTGAAAATCAGAACCAGTTTATGAATCTGGTTGGGATACATCATACCTGTGATTCCTGTACTTAGGAAGCTGATGTGTAAGGATTGCCATGAATTTGAGACCAGTCTGGGCTACACAGTGAGTTCTAGACCAGCCAGAGCTACAGAGTGAGATTCTGTCTCAAAGACAAAAAATAACGAAACAACCTCCCCTTCAATAAAAAAACCAACATAATAACAAAAAAACAATTCTTGCCACAACAATCCCTCCAACAACAAAAAATACCCTCAAAGATATGATGGAGAGTGGAGTTGTGAAGGGGAAAGTGGGGGAGGGGAGGGAATTATCATGGTTGATTGTCTGTAAGTATAGAAGTTGCCAATAATATATATATTTTTTTTGGAGAGAGACAGAGAGAGAGGGAGAGGAAGATAGATAGAGATGGGGCGCCAGCAACCTCTCAGCTGCTGTGAATGAAATGCAGATACATGCGCCCCCTTGTGGTCAAGTGCGGCATTGCACCTTTGCATCACTGCATCTAGCTAAACCTGGGACCTGGAGATTGGAACCCGCATTCTTAGGCTTAGGAGGCAGGCGCCTTAATCGCTCAGCCATCTCTCCAGCCCCAAAACCCTGGCACAATTTACAGATTGTAAAAAAAAAAATTACCTTTTTTTCCCCCTGTTTTATCTGCATTTCAAGATAATTCCAGAATATTTGAGGTCCTTTCCTTACTACCTGAGAGTGATGTGCATGGATTTCCTGGGTATGGGATACACAGCCAGACCCTAAAGGGTTTGATAGCATCCAAATTCAACTCCAGTCTTTCAGGTGGCCAGAAATGTTCCATGTGCAAGGGTGCCTCAGTGAATGAAATTAGTTAACCTTTTGTCAAAATAGGGTAAGAAAACTTCTACCTGAGGTAGTTATCTGGTGAACTCTTTACTCATATAATCTATAAAGCTTTCTATTCCAGGAAATACCAGATAGTTGTCTTACTACCTATGTTCAAAAGTTGAGAGGAGACAATTAACATGAGAAGGTGCAGTGTACCTCCAACATGCACCATTTGGGATGAGGTGAACAGTGACTTGTGTTTTGGTACTTCTCCACAGGGGGGCTATTATGCAAATCTCTGTAGTCATCAGCTGCAGAATGGAATAGCAGGACAAGTTTGCACTAATGTTATTGTCTTCTATGTTGCAGAAAGCTGAATATATTTGGAAAACTAATGTTACTATTTTTTTCTACCACGTCCTCTCTTGGGTGGGAATGGTATATAACTGGACATTCCAACAATGAATAGCTGTACTCCCTGGGTCACCAGCTTAGCAAAACCAACCTCTGCTGAGATTGGTTTCTCTGCTTGGGGCATGGTGCAGAAGTATTCCAACTTTTAAATCGGAGAAAATTTTCAATTCACAAGCCAATGCCTAAATCAATAAACACATAGATGAGACATCTTTGGTATACAGTTTGATATAAGAGAACAGAACAGGCATTAGGAAGACCTGCCTGTGTGAAGAAAATAGCTTTAAAGAGTAGGTTTCTATAGGGTACAAAAGTCCCAGTGAAAATAGCCTCATCTCTTCAGAGCAAATATAAAGTTAGAAAATGGCTTGTTTTAGCTTGTTTTTCTTATCACTTGCAGGGGGTGGGGTATGCGGCAAAGTCTGAAAGGATGACTTATGATCTGAAGATCTGTAGCTCCCAGCAGCTCCCGAATTCTGCATTCTTCTTGTACAACCTGGAAAGAACTCATTACCTTCTAACCTTGACATGTTTTGCATGTTGAGAATGGCCAGCCATTCTAGCCTCAGTGATGGGCTCTAGGCCAAAGAGTAGCCTTGTTTTAAAGAAGGTGGATGGTGTTCCTGAAGATGACACCAGGTTGTCTTCTGGCCACCACATGAACATGACATATGTGTACCTGCACACACACACACACACCCATTAAAACTAAATATAAATTTAAAAATTGGGAGCTGGAAACATGGCTTAGTGGATGAAGTGCCTGCTATACAATGCTGAGTATTGGAAACTGTACATTGCACACACACACAATAAATAAACAATAAAACTTAAACATAGACTAGGGGAGATCCAAGGTAAGCAGGAGCCTAGAAGAATGAACTGAAACCTGTATCAGTCTTGTGGTTTCTGATCTTGGTGCAATGGGTGTTCTGCTGTTGCAGTCAGGTTTGCATTGCTGGAAGAAAACACCTGACCAAGAGCAGATTCTGGGGGGAGTTTATTTTGGCTTACAGACTTGAGGGGAAGATCCATGATGGTAGGTGAAAATGATGACATGCTGGGCAACATCAGGTGGACAATAGCAACAGGAGAGTGTGCCAAACACTGGCAAGGGGACACTGGCTATAATACTCATAAGCCCACCCCCAACAATACACTGCCTCCAGGATGTGTCAATTCCCAAATCTCCATCAGCTGGGAACCTAGCATTCAGAACAGCTAAGTTTATGGGGGACACCTGAATCAAAGCACCACACCTGCCAAAGCTGGAGCTTTTTGTTGTATGATAAATACACGTCTGACTTGGGGTGCCATAGAAGTCAAAGCGTCAGCCTGAGGAAGGCAAGCAGTTGTGGGCCCTGTTGTTATCCTACAACAATGTGTCTGAGGAGATTCACAGCAAGGTGTGTGCTTGTCACAGCATCTTTCCAAGTCTCTCAAGAGTAAGAGGCTAGAGATTCACGACCACCCTTCCCACTGTACGTGAAGCTCTGTTGTTGCCATCCTTTACTAGAAACATAGATGGGTTCTGTGAACAGACCAACCTAGCCATGATGAATCATCACAAAACCTGTTCACACCTCCCTTTGTAAAAGCACATTGGATCTCACCCCCAAGTATAATTGCATAGTAAAACACCTAGTGATGGGCCATGGAATGATTCATGACAAGGCTAGGTCCAAACTAGACCCACAGCTGTACCAGTCAGCCTTTCAACACACTTGTCACCAGGATCCGTCACACCTCCCCTTCCTCATGACTCTTACCTCAAGTTTAACTCCAAAACAAGTGGATAAAATATACCTCCAGCCATGGTCAAACACACAGAGCAGGTCAATATAAAGATCAGGAAAGGAAAGAATTACACTCAGGTTTGCTAGGATATAACATCAATTATTTGCGTGTGAGTGTGTGACATTTCCAACCACTGCACATTTTTTTCCCTAGAGGTTTATGACTAGACTATGGTCTGGTTTCCTTTCCTGATAAGGATTGTTTTTAACACTGCACATTCATAACCTAGCTTCTTTGCCAGGCACTGTGATTCACTATAAAGTAAATACAATTGATATACAACACAGAATGCAAATCAAGGCACTTAGAGTGAAAAGACAGCAAACTATATTAGAAATGAAGACTCCTTTGTTAAAGAAGATGAGTATTTGTGGACAGTAAAATATCAGTGATGAAGAAGCATTTCAGTCACTTAAAAATATCTTATTAATGACAACATAGTACCATAATTTATGTCTTAAATATATTCTTTCACATAATCCTATGTAACAAAATTGAAAACACTAATTGTTATTCTAATTTCACATAGGGCAAACCCAAAGTGCAAAGAGATGGAATAAATTGTAGACGGTATCTGTAAGTGGAGAACATAGGTAATGAGACTTCACAGTGTGAGTACCTCGGTGAAAGTTTGGAGGCAGATGCCATGGTCATTGAATTCATGATCCCACAGTCTCTGTATCATCCTGCATAAGACCCCCACAGTACTGGGCCCATCCACATTCCATCATGGATGATGGAGGAGGGCATGAGGCTCCACCCCTCCCTGAGGAGTTTTAGGCAGCTAACAGTAGCTGGGGAAACTTTCTGCAATGATGTAGCCACTGGTAGGATCTATGTGATCAGGAAAATGTGTATTAATGCAATAAATCCTAATTAAACTCAGTGGGTCATACCCACACACCAGAAAAAAATAAAGTGAGGCATCAAAATAGAAGAGTGACTTGTTGGGAAGGATAGGGATTCAGCAGAAGGGGTACAGGGAGGGGGGTCAAAACTAGATAATGGAGGGATTTATGATCAAAAGACATTATATATGTATAAAAATTGTCAACAAAGAAGTAAATTTCTACTAAGGACAACTAGCATTTGTTTGATACTCAGACTCTCTGGCAGACACCATTAAGGATTTTAAATGACTTGTCTTAATATGCAGAGCAGGTTGCACAGCTGCTAGGAGTACAAATGACCAATAACTTGAAATCAATGCTTTTTTGAGGAGGTGAAAGTCAGATTCAAAATTTACTTTCCCTTTGCCATGAATTTTTGAAACTAAAATACCACAGAAGAGCAACTCCCGAGAAGGTCATTGCAAACCCTATAAGGAGGAACGTGGATAGCAATATAACAAAAATAGGAATGTAGACTGAGAATTAAATACAAGTGCTTCAAATCACAGACAATCTATGTGGCCTGTAAGCAATCACTCATGAATATCCTTTTATTTTAAGCTGACATTCTCAATAACATTGAATAGCACTAGAAGGGAATCCAATAAAGGAGCAGTCTGCAGGCCTACTTTGAAAATTATTATTAATACACAATAATGCAACATTCATTGTGAGTCACTCATAATAATTTTCAGGACCAGAATAAAATTAAGTTCTTTCTTTTTAATACTAGAGCAACCTTCCTAAATTAAAGCAGATGTAAATTGTATCTTGCCCACACACGTTCTGATTCTGCTACCAGATATTTATCTGAAAAATCAAAGTCTTAGGTACTCACTGCAAGATGAAATCTGGGAAGATGGAATAAGGAATTATTTTTTTCTCTGTAATATATTCAGGTTATTTTTATCTTTCCCATAACTGTGATCTCTGTTCTCCTCCATCATCACCTGTGGTTGGTTTCTGTAATGCCATTTAGATTTGTATTAAGTTGTAAACTCCTAGGAGGCAAAGGGTTTCCTATTTAACAAATTACTCACAGCTGGTCACTACAAGGACCCTTATGAGGTAAAGGGCTAGATATCGGGTAAAACAGCACTGTGTGGTAGACATGGTGACACCTTTACCTACAGCCATGCCCTTTCTATGTAATTTTGTAATTAGGATTTTTTTGGGGGGGAGGGGAATCATGTGCTCTTTCATTTAGTTACATTTGGAGGGTGGTCTAAAGTCATAAATCTTACAGGAAAGAACCATCTCACTGCCAGCTGCCCTCAACCTACCAAAGTGGAATCTCAGTCAAGAACTCTGGTGCTAACAATGCACACTTGTTTGAGAACCCTGCTCTACTTAGTCATGCCAGCTCATTTTCTACCGTAGCCTGGGACTCACTCTGTTTCTTTCTCCCCTATGACCCATAGATCATTAACTCACATCCTCTAGTTTAGAGCCTAAGTCTTCAAGCACTTCTGCTTCTGCATTTTCTCTGTGTCATTCATGAACTCACTATGTGCCATATTCCTTAGCACAGAGATAGGCTTAAATGAGGATCACAATGCATCCAGGAGCCAAAGTAAAGCAAGTCACACAGGAAAAGCTTATCTGAGTTTTCTTTTAGGAAGAGAAAAAAACACCAGAAAGTTAGAACAGTCCATAAGGCATGACTAATCAGTTATACATATTAAAATAAGAGTGTGTGGGATTTGAGAGTGGACAAAAATTTCTCCTTCTAAAAGAGGGTAAGTTGTAGGGTACATTATGCTCTGAAAATTTAGCACATATTTATTTGCAGATTTGAGTTTGAATCTTGCCTCAGTGTCTCTACCACTCTTTTTGCTCTTGTGCATGTGGTTATACAAACACACACATATGCACACACACACACACACACACACACTCATTCAAATACGCAAGTTTTCTTCTCTCTCATTCTGATAATCTCTAAATCACTGTCATTCTTTCACTTTTCTTTTTTTTTCTAGTTTTTATTACTCATGTGTGTGCATATGTATGCATGTGTGTGTGTATGAGTGCAAACATGCCACCATAGCACATGTGTGGAGGTCAGAGGACAATCTTGAGTGTTTCCCCTCTCCTTCCACCTTTGGAGACAGGGTCTCTATTGCCACTACTGCTCGCAAGCTTTGAGATTCTCTTGGTTCCGGCTCCCATTATGTTGTACTGTAGATGTGTATCACTTTTCAACAGTCTTGCAAGCAAGCATATTTAACTGCTGAGTCAATGCCCTCCTTCTTTGGTGTGTGTGCAGTATGTATCATATGTGTGTGTACATACATGCAGGCAGATGCTCATACCCCATGCACACAGATGGTGGAAGCCATCAGCATTCCCCCTTTATCACTCTTCCATCTTATTTCCTTGAGATAGAACCTCTCATGGAATCTAGACCTTGTGCCACTTTTCAGATAGACTGGCTGACCAGTGAGCCCCATCTGTCCTCCTGTTTTCTTCCTTCGGTGCTGGGTTTGAAGGCACACATGGTCATGCCTGGATTTTTAAGTGTCTTGTGGGGATCAAACTCAGATCCTCATGTTTGCACAGCAAGCACTGTTACACACTGAGCCATCAAACCAGCACTAGCTTCTAATTGCTGAACAGGACACAAGGAACAGCCATTGTTCTTTAAAGACACCTCTAATTTAATTAATAAATTGCTGTTTAATAATGTCTTAAATAGTTAAACATATCCAAGGAAGATCAAGGGTTTGGCACACAAGCAATCAAATAAATAAATGAATGGGAAGAAAATGACTCTGGGACTATAACTGTTCTATTATTAACTAGCAAGCTACATATTTCCCCCCAATTAATGCCTAGAATGGGATCTGAGTCAGTTGAAACCCAATTACTGGCTTATCACTTTGTTGATTAGAAATCCTACAGCAGTCACCGAGCCTGCTTTATTTTGTGTACATTCTGCAACCATCTCCCAGTCAGATCTCAGATATTGCTTTGTCACCAAAAGTCCCTACTATAGCTAGAACTTTCCATAGAAAAGTATGCCACATTTCCTGACAGTCTGCAAAGTAAATATGTTTTGTCAATCAAATTCATAAATTGCTTAAGATAAAGGGTCTCTTGCATGAATCATTCCAGGAGCTATTTGATGACCATGTAAAGACTTACTTTGTAAGGAGGTTTCTTTAATAGTATTAAGAGTAAATGCAGCAAACTTCCCTGAAAGCACTACACTTAATGTTCATATTCACATATTAATGCTACTCTCACTTCTGCTTAGAGAAGCTTCTCTTTTCAGTTGGCAATGCCCACTGGGATGACCCAAAAGGCAACATAGTGCTGAGAGGAAGGGATGGAGGAGTGTCCAGCACTGAAACATCTCTGTCACACCCTCCAAGGCTCAGGGTCCATTGCAGAAGAGGGGGTGGAAAGGATGTAAGAGACAAAGGAAGGGTACAACTTCTTATAATGCAAATCTCCAGACAGAAATTGACCTTGATATCCATGACCTTGCATGCCTAGCAATACCTTTGCAAGACCCTCATAATAGGAGAAAAAGATGATGATATCAAATTAAAATAGAGACTAATGGAGAGAGGGAGAGACTATGACGGAGAATGCAGTTCTGAAGGGGGATGCAGGTAGGGGAGGGAAATATCATGGTTTTTTGTCTATAAGTATAGAAGTTATCAATAAAAAATTAAGATAAAAAGGAGTAAATAAATGTGGAAGAACTTAGTTCTATGCCTGGTTTCTGTCATCTTATGAAACATACAAATGTGTAAATCAACAGAGTATTTCCCATTGAATGTCATCTCTTCTAACCTCCCCATCATCATGAGAATAAATAATTCAGGTATTATTAACTTGATAGTTCAAGGGAGGAATTGGCTGACCCCCAATGTAAGGAAACAAATATAGGTTTGACTGTCTTCTCATTACAGTTAATATAGGTTGTGTTCAAATGGCATTCCCTGGAGATGCTCATTATGAATGATGTTCATAGCTTTCATACTAACTAAACTTTTCAGTGTCTGTACTTCTCCTTGTAGTTTTCATTAGCACACCCTTAAATTTTCCATGCCAGCCTTTTCCACCTTTCTCAGCATGCAAAATAAGGGCATTGGACTTCCTTGCCTACTTCCGTGAGAAGCAAAGATATCTTTTCTGTTTGTCCTGATGATGTTCTCAACTCTATCTTCCTCTTATTTATTACATCTAGGCATGCTTAGATCATTGCTCACTATCTCTGGAATTCACTGGAACAGTCAACTCCACTGTATGAAGCCACGGGTACCAGATGTGAGCAGAGGTTGGATGATATCCTGGGGATGATGAATGTTCCAAAGCATCCGGTACATGGTACTGTGCATAGTGTGTGTGAGTCATGTCTACTCTCCAGCCGGGTTGCTTGACAGATTCTTAGCCCTACGATCTCTGTGGCCCATCTGTAGGCAATGTTCCTCTCTGTTGGACTTACTGGAATTTCAATTTCCCTTAAACTTAGGTGCAGTCTGCCCAGAGTCCTTGTCTTCCGCTCATTCAATTATACTTTTGCTGTAAGACCTTGCTTACAAATGGCCACCTCAGAGAGGTCTTCTCTGACCCTTTCAAGCCATCAAAGCTACCTCTTTAATATGTACAACTATACCGTGGGTTGACCTATTCCACAAGGCTTTTGAAATATTCTTTATCATCTATCACCTATCTACCATGTATTCATCTGTTACTATCATCTATATTTATTAGTTATTTATCATCTGACATCTATCTCTTATCTATCTATCTGTCTATCTATCTGTCATCTATCTATTATCTATCTATCTATCTATCTATCTATCTATCTGTCTGTCTGTCTGTCTGTCTATCTATCTATCTATTTATCTATCATCTGTCACCTATCTTTCATATTATCCAAGAAAACTGCCTCATCTTGTTGTTAAGTGCCCTCATTTCAACCATAATCCAATAAGAGGAAGTTCTTGTATTTTATATCCGTGGGATGCTGAAAACTATTTACAATGCCTACGATGAGATAGGGACTTAACACATGATTCATAGACAATAAGTGCATATATAGTCAAAAGTCTCCACTCTGCTGTTTCCCAGCTGTGTTTGCAGAATGTTCTCGGCCCTTTAGTCATTTTAGTTTTGTTTCTCAATTCTGAAAGACTTTCAAACAACACCATTAGCTTTTTCATCACAATTTCTGGTGACCCAGTAAAAGAGAGCTTTAAGCCTGAAATCAGGCATGAAAATTTCTCTTCTAAAGAAGGTGGTCTCTCTGATAAGGTCACAGGGGAGGGTTTCTGAGAAATATGGGAGAATCAAATTCCTTTGAAGGGCTTCTTATCCACTTTGGGTTAGCTTAGCGAGAATCTGCATAAAGATGGGAGGGCAGATTAGTTCTTTGTAGTCTCGAGAACATTTTTATACTTTGACACTTAAAAGAGATTTTGGAGTTATTCATTTAGCCCACCTTATTTTGTAGATAGAAAAACAGAAGTCTCTTGATCTGTAATTTTTGTGAATGCTTTTGTACGCTCTTATACAAAATATACTATTATCAGCAGCAACCCAGAAAGGCATGGTCCTTAACAGCAGGGGAAACGAGGAGACACATCAAAATGCTGCCTTTGTAGGTTATAATTTTTAACACTTATTTTGAAGGGATGATGAGGCAATGAGAAAGGCTGCAGAGGGTTTACTCACTTAAAAAAATTACAGTGTCTATCTGGAAAACAACATAGGTGTTTTATCAAAGAAAATGTATTCACTTAGTCAAATGTGGGCTTCTATAGAAAGTATAGATTTTTCTTAGCAACTGATTTTTCAAAAGAAGGGGCTCCAGGGAGCAGAGTGTAGGATGCAATAATGTCAAGTCATGGGGGTGTGCATTCCTGCTTTTCATCAAGAGCTTCTGGAATGTAATCACAGTTATTAGTTGCAGTCCTACACAGGCAATCGAGCAATGATATTGTTTCATTGCATTTCTTTTACAGGCCGTGCCTGAGGTAACGTTCCAACACACAGTTGCTGGTCTTCACATTCCATCTAATCTTAAATAGTACTTCTTTGCTGCTGAGACAAGTGATGGAAGGGTTTATACAATAAAAAGAATATTTAGTGGGCTTGATCCTTATTTTCTGACACATCCGTGACTTTCTTGACCTGGCCACACAAACCCAGTGGGGAGTAGCACTTACATGAAATTGGGGCAGGGAAAGGGAAAAGAGACAGTGGTCCACTTTTCAGTAGAGTTGATAACTCCCAAGACTTGAGGATTGTGGTTAGTGTAGCAGAGAGGTGAATCCTGAAATAGTCAGTGCCTCTCTGGGTTGTACATTGTTACAATAAATTCCTGTTATACTGTGTGGTGGAAGAATGACTTCTGACTTATGGAAAAGCTATTCTAGAAGACAGTTTAATATAGTTCCAAGTACATAAAATAAAGTCAAAAAGGAGGTCGAAATATTGATTTGGAAGTGATTCTTTATAAAGAACTGATAAGAATAAATAACAACATATTGTGACCGGGGTTTTAAAAATATTTTAACATAATTTATTTTTTTAAATTGGATGCATAGCAGCCCTCCCTATGTTTTCATTTATTCAATATTTAGCAAGGAGCATAAATTACTCCACAGAAATAAGAGCTGGAATTTTGAGTTTTTATTCTGAAGCAAGTTCTCAACCCAAATCATTGACTGTCGATGGAACTAACATCCGAGTCATCTCATTGCTCTAATATGAAACATTTGTAGATCGAGACACCTTCTGGTGAGTTTCTCCTATAGCTGTTTGTCATTGGAAGAGCCAGTTTTACACAAGATCTTAGAAGTTTGTTGATTGCTCCAGTTCAATTCAGTTCTGCAATTGCCCATTGCTATAGGTTCATGGTCTGGACAGGCTCATTCTTTGACAAATAGACAAGTGGCTGGAAAGCACTAACAATAGCATCCAATAATGTGCATCCACTAAATGGAAACCTCTCCTGTTAAGATCAAAGAAAGTCTGTTTCCCTGGGCTATACGAATCTTTGACATTCTGCCATTAATAAACACTGAATTCCCCTGCATAGATGGATATGGCAATCTTGTTTAGCAGCTCACTACCTCTACCCAAACAGACCTATTAGCTCCCTTATTTCTAGTTTCCTGAGTGTTCATGCAAGGAGAACCTGATCCTACTGTTTCAAGAATGGGTGTAGCTTCCCTGAGATAGTCTACACCTCGTGGCTGTTTCTAGCCTGCTCATTATTTGGATCTAGGTGATACAACTTAGATTGAGTCCTCTGACACAGCTGTGATGACAGCTGTTGAAATAAGGCTCTGGCTATCGAGTTCTGGTCCTTCAGATACTGTAGCCATGAGAAGCAACATGTGTGATCCCTGAAAGGGGGAAGATGGGACACTGCTGGTTCCCACACTGCATTGATATGAAGTTAATATGAAATAGTGATTCCCACCCTTTGTTTTTAACTGGGAACTTAATAGAACATTTGTGTAAATAGCAAGAAAAATTGGGACAAAAGCGAGTCAAGAGAACCTTGAATGAGGTACTCTAGTCCTGACTCAGAAGTGATCTGAAGTGCATAGGACAGAAGAAGATGCTTTATGTCAGCATCTCCATAATAAAGACAGAGGACTAATACACTCAAACAAGCTTCCTAAATATATTTTTATTTCATTAATGATTGAGTCTTGGGTTTCTATTTTGCCATTTTTCTGTTTATCCAATAAACTTCAAGTATCTAGGAACTGGGACCTGTTTTTGTTAAGCTATAAGGACATTTTCTTCTGACACAAATATCCAGACATGTGTAAAATATTTTAATCTTAGGTTGTATCTACCTCGGCCCCAAATAGCAAGCCATCTAAAACCTGAAAGGGATTAAAATTGCCAAGTCATATCCCTGAAAAAATTGTTCTTATCTCCAGCCAAATCACAGCTGCCTGATTGTTTCAGTTAAATATACAGTATAAAAGCAAGGCTATTTGCTATGAAGCAGATGAATATTGGAAATTTCCACTGGATAAAAAAGGATCAAAATCAATCCAGTCTGTATGCAATGTCAGAACTGTGGCTATAATTCTGGAAATAAGAAAGTATTTTGGCTCATGGGCCTTGGTCTGATATCCACATGCTCTGCATCACAGGGACAGGTGAGGTTTCTATGGAAAATTCCTCACTCTGTGAGATTGGCTGTAAAATCCTTGTGATAAGAATTGCTCTGAGAATCAGAAACTGATCATTTACCAAGATCTCCATGGGCAGGAAAAAGTAATAAGTTTGCCAAAATAAAGTTGAAGATGTGGAATCAAGCTAGATCCCTTAATTGAGACATGGGCAGGTAACTGCCATGCCCAGAGTGTTGTGGGCACCTCAGCTAAATTAATAATAGCAGTGTCTTTACATATGAAGGAAAAACTAGCAGTAATATGTTCCTGTATTCCCTTTCAAGGTGAATAACATGTCAAATATAGCCAGTTTTTTCTGATAGGCTCATGAGTCAAAAGAATATGTCAAAATAATTCCCTCTGACAAAGTAGGTGATTTCTTTGTCCCCGATATAATCCATTATATTAATGGTCTTACACCACAATGTCAAAACATTAAGACTGTGTCTCCTTTTAGGAAACATTGAGAAGCACATGTTGGACCCCACTCTCCAGAAAAGGGAGGCTTGTCTTGTATGGAGATGAATATTTTCAAAGAATTAGCATCCACAGAAACTTTATGTTTAAGGTGTGTTGTTAAAGTCTGTGTAAGTTCTTGACTGGATTTCTTGGAGTTTGGCTTATATAAGGACTAATGTCTTTTAGTCCAGGGATTTCTGAAGGCAAATGTCACCTGATGGTCATCCTTATAGTGGGTTTGGAAAGTATTACATAGTAGTGATGACCTATGAATCTTGGAGAGTAAGGACCGAGACTTTAACAGTTCCAGTGTTCAGAATCATGGAGACTAATGGAGATGCAGGACTTGTTGGAGAACCTAGACAAACAGTGGAAATTCTACATGAAAAAGACTTGGAAAAATGTAGAGTCAAACATAGCTTGTCTGAACATTCCATAGAAGGGCCAAGGCAAACCTCATTATCATCTCAGCAAAACCACAGACACCTACAAAAAGACTAGCTAGATGAGATGGAAACAGGACCACAGAAAGCAGGCCCAGAGACTTGTCCCCACCAATAAGCACAATGCCCATACCCAACCAGCATTGAGACTCTTGCTGTGTCCCATTTTCTCTGAAGGAACTGTATGTATCGAAAAAAAGTCACAAGGAGAGAGATTACATGAATATCAAGTATTGAACTGAAATGGATTAAATTCTAAATATTGAAACAGATTAAGAAACTTAGAACATTGCACCTCAAATTCAATGGGGATAGGAAAAGATGACATGACAGAAAGGGCATGGTTAAGAGTGGTGCCCTGAAAAAAGAGACATTCAGTATTACTGCAATGTATCACATCAGCTTTATGGAAGGATTCTCATCTGCTCAGCTATGATTTCAACATTTCTAACGTGGTGTCTGTGCATAACAAATGCTTAAACATGTGGTTGAAAATTCTCCAGTGAGCTAATATTGTACCAATTATAGTCCAGACAAACCCACAGCAAAAAAACTAAACATTGTTATATACCAGTGTTTACTATATTTCTTTTTTTTTTTTTCTAGGTAAGGTCTCGCTCTAGCCCAGGCTAACATGGAATTCACTATGTTGTCTCAGGGTGGCCTCAAATTCCCAACCATCCTCCTACCTATGCTTCCCGAGTGCTTGGATTAAAGGCATGCACCACCATGCCTGGCTGGTGTTTACTATATTTCTATCTGTAAAGTCCCATGATTCTCTCCTTGTTTTCTATTGTGGGGCACACTGAACTTTCCTCTGTCCTTTCATTACCTTACCTTCTTTCTGCCCCAGAATTTTGGGGTGAATTTCTCGAGATCTTGGCAAAGCTCACCTCTTCTTCCTCTGCAGTTTGGTTTACAATTTCTTCTAGCAGATTTTCCATACTCATGTTCTATTCCAATGTGCTCTGTCTCATGTCCTTTCCATGGGAGTCCACATATTATATCTCTGTGACATTTGGATGACATCTGCTGCTTCCATTGGTAGGTAAGGCCCATGAAAAGAGAAATATTCCCACCCTTGATATCGCCATTTATCACATGTGCTGATCAGCTCCTGGAGATGAAGTGGCTTTGTTTAAATATGCAGGAATAAGACCTTATGGTTCAGGACATTTATGGAGGATGTTCCACAGGAAGCAGAGATAAGATCTTAGGAAAGTAAGAGAGGGAAGAGAAGGTCACCAATTAAAGGTGTATTGCTAAGCAGGTCTTTTCTGTGTGCAACTGAAACATAACCCCACAGGGAATCCCCTGGGAAACTGTGTGGGGTATACCTTAGAACTATTTCACTGATAGTGGCCAGAAGTTGTCTTCTTTCTCCACAAGTCTCTGCCTCTTATAGGCCAATGATTGCTTTTAAGAACATGTCTTCCTGACCACTCGTCATCTGTCACATAAGTCCTGCACACAGAAAAAAGCCTTAAAGCAGAGGATCCTAGAAGCTTACAGTTTAACGAGTGTATAGATAAAGAACAAGAGGCTATGGTAGTGCACTGGCAAATTTGCAAGAGAAGATGACAAGTGAATGTTAAAGCAATAGGTTACCCATCCAAATTGAAAACAAAAAAGATTAGTAAAGACAACATTAACCATCTTTATATGAATACATATGATAGCCCTAAATTTCTTTTTTGTTAATATTTCATTTTTATTTATTTGATAGAAGGAGAGTGAGGGAGCGAGAGAGAGAGAGAGAATGGGCATGCCAAGGCCTCCAGCCACTGCAAACAAACTCCAGATGCATGCACCCCCTTTGTGCATCTGGCTAACCTGGGTCCTGGGGAATCAAACCTGGGTCCTTTGGCTTTGCAGGCAAATGCTTTAACCACTAAGCAATCCCTCCAGGCCACACTTGTTTTTTTAAATTATTATTTTTTATTGACAACTTCTATACTTACATAGAAAAAACACATGATATTTCCCTCCCCTCCCCCATTCCACTTTAGAAATCCACTCTCCATCATATCCCCTCCCTCTCTCCATTAGTCTCTCTTTTAATTTGATGTCATCATCTTTTTCTTCTATTATGAGGGTCTTGCAAAGGTATTGCTAGGCACTGCAAGGTCATGGATATCGAGGCCAATTTCTGTCTGGGCGGTTGCATTGTAAGAAGTCATACCCTTCCTTTGGCTCTTCCATTCTATCCGTCCCCTCTTCTGCAATGGTCCCTGAGCCTTGGAGGGTGTGATAGAGGTGTTTCAGTGCTGGGCACTCCTCCATCCCTTCTTCTCAGCACTTTGTTGCTTTTTGGGTCATCCCAGTGGTCATCGCCATCTGAAAAGAGAAGCTTCTCTAACCAGAAATGAGAGTAGCATTAATATGTGAACATGAACATTAAGTATAGTGCCCCCAGGCAGCTTGGTGGGAATAATATATACATTTAGTCAGACAAGAGCAGGCTTTATACCCCTAAAGCTCATGACCTCACCTGCCATAGACTTTTACTTAGGTTTTTCAGTACCAGGTATGTATTCCCTCCCATAGAGAGGGCCTTCAGTCCAATTATGGAGCAGTTGGTTACCCCAAGAGCAGACATGCCCTAAATTTCTAAACCAATTACTGTAAAGAATTCTTTTTTCAGAATGACCAAAATCAACGTAAACAGAGAGCTAAATGCTTTTTCTGATAAATTACACTAAAAAAAAGTGAATTACTTCCTAACAAATTTGCCTGTTGGTTTTAGAATGTTACTTGTTATGGAGTTTTCAGACAGAAAATGGGAGCTAAATTTATTTCATATTTTATTGTTTATTTAGTGGTTGCTTTTTATGAAAGTACGTATGAGATGCTAACTCTTTCAGATAGCCTCTGCTGTTTCTTACTCTAAACACTGCTGCACCTGCTCTGGCTGACGAGTCTTCCTGTCTGGACAGAAGGGTCTGAGAAGCAAGCTTAGTTGCTGAAGTGTACATCACAAGCATGAGGATGTAAGCTCAGTCTCCAGAACTGACAAAAAAATACCAGGTGTGGTAGCTCATGCCTGTTTTCCAAGCTCTAGGAAGGTGGAACCGACAGTATCCCTGGGGCTCACTGGTCAGCTAGTCTAGCCAAATTGGTCAATTCCAAGTTCAATGTCAAAAAATAAAAAAAAAGAAGAAGAAAATGTGAACAGCCTTCCTGGTGATACCCAAGGTTTTGTCCTTTGTCCTATAAGAATATTTACAGGCAAATCAACATACACATGCACAAACACATACATGAACATACACCCCAACACAAATTCACAGAAGAGATTTTTAAAAAGCAGCACAAGGAAAATAATCTCTAATTCAATGCATAAAACACAGACAGCAGCAAGAGGTGGTCTTCATGAACTTTCTCTCTCTTTTTATAACACCATCTCTCATGAATCCCTAAATAACTGCCCACTGCAACCAAAACCAATGCATGTGCCCTCGCTCAAGGCCAGTCCACCACTGCCTTCCTTCTCTGAGGTGGATCCCTGAACACTCTAGTACAGACATGTGAAGCCACTGTTTTCCTGGATCTAGTGTCTGTGGTTCCAGCATAAACTCTGGGATCTGCATCTGTCATTGTAAGAATAATCAGCATCATCTAGTAACAAAGCAAATTCTGATGTGGGGAAGGATCTTGACATGGGTCCCCTGGAGTTTGGAATTGGGTTTGAGCATATGGTTTAGTGCCCCTTGTGGTCCAGAGAGTACTGAAAGTGCCATACACACTAAGAATGGGCCTGTGAGAACTGCTCACAAATATACTTAAGTGTGAAGTGTCCTTCTTTAACTTTAAAAATAAATTAAAAAGCTGTGATGACTTCAAGTTCGCAGCATTTTACAAGAGTAAAACAAAGAGCACTATATCCTTTGTACCCGGACCCATCATTTTTTTAAACATTTTGCTACATTTATTTTCTTTGTTCCAAATACTTTAATATGTATTTCATACAACGAAGTATAATATCACATAACTAGTAGACAGTTCTAAAAATCTCAGCGTTAGATGTTATACTCTCACATGATCTAAATCCGTAATCCGTTTTGAACACTGCTCTCAGTGCACTCTTTCAGTAACACCTGTCATCATCCTATCCAGATCTGCGGCATGCGCGGAGTTCAGTGGTATTTATTCTCCAGGTCTTCGTGCAGGGATGCTGGGTAGACACGCTTTGTCTTTGGTACCACTACATTAAACACTCACACGCAAGTTTGTTTGTTTGCTTTTGTGCACTGGTTGCATGACATGCTTCATGCAGCTCCAAAAGTGATCTGGAGAAAGGAACCCAGCTCAAAAGCAGACCTAAGACTGGAAAAGATTAAATGGCCAGCATGAAGTGAAGGTTCACTCAAGCAAATGTGAAATGTTTCACTCCTTGCTATGTCCTCCATAGCTGTCACCATCCCTTTATCTGGACAAACTGGTCTTCTCATGTCAACATATTTTGATAGGAATTGAACAAACTCATGTTCTAATGTATTTAAGGAGGGAATGGAAACCATCAGTTCTCTACATTTATGAAACGCTATGGTCCACAGAGGAGTTTGCCATCTTACAGACGGAAATTTCTTTGGAAGCCACAGAACTAATTATTGCAGCATATGATAAAAGTGTTTACATAAAGGGTTGGGTCGTTAGCAACAACCAGTCTCATATGGAAAACTCAGATCCAGGAGAAGTTTAACCAGATCAAATGAACGTTAGAAGAAGGGGGTTGTTCTGGAGCCAGCTTAGTTTAAAATGGTGTGTGAAGAAAACTCAAGATAAAATTAATCATATTCAGAAAAAAATTAGACGGTTTGAGATAAGAACCTCAGAGGGATTCTACAGAGTGTGGAGGTCGAGATACAGGCTCTGGATTCAGGGGAGTAGTGTAAATTTTCATTCTGCTCCTAACCTCCTATATGGCCTTTGACAGATACTTATTCTAAACTGCTAAATTTTCCTTGACTCCATTAGTAAGCCTCCATCATGTATGTATGGATGGATGGATATATATATGTATGTATGTATGTATGATCTATCTTCACCTATTTAATCTATATATCTATCTCTAATCTCTACCTCTATGTCTATATCACTTCTCTCTCTCAATAAATACATATTTCCTAAGAGATTCTTATAGTAGTGACTTCTAAGAGATCTCACTTTCTATTTTCCGTTTCTTTGTATGGATTCTTTGTATGGATTCTGCTACTTGATCATGAAAAACTTGAAAATGTGACAGAAGCAGAAGTCTACTAAATTCTTGTGCATTGGAACTTCAATTTGGAAAGTAATTCTGACATCACCATGTTGTGAAGCCAACCAATAGAACCCCAGGAGGAAGTTCATGATGAGGAAGAGATCTGGCCATTGGGGTCTTCCCACATGGGAGCACCTCAGGCCAAGCACCCTGCTGAATGCAGCCATGTGAGTGAACCCAGGTGGGGTCAGCAAAAGAACCACCCAGACAACCTACGGAATGTAAGAGTGAATGAGTTTAATAGTGATTTAAATACAAAGGGTTAGAATGACTTTTTCACACAATAAATATCAAGATTATGTCACGTACGTTGTTATATGAATTATCTCATCTTCATTATATTCTAATGAGATATGTACTTATTCATGAGGAAAACTAAGCACCAGAGTTTTTTTTTTAATTTGAGTATGCATCTTTGTAAAAAGCATAATATACACCACTATATTCATGACTACAATTTATTATTTATTTATTCATTTTTTGTCTTTGCAGTATATCACTTGGAATTTTCCTTGTCAGCATACAGGGCTATAACTCATTCTTGGTAATTATCTAGTACTCTATTGAGTAGATGTTTCATAATTTATGTAGCCATTCCCCTGCCTATGGGCATTGCATTACTTGTCATTTTTTAAACCATTACAGACCATTTTGTAATGAATTTATCTATACACATATTTCATTGCAAATTTTCTAGTGTGATTGCAACATAAATTCCTATAAGTGAAATTCCAGGCTTAAGGTGTATGTGTACTTTTTTTGTAATGTGTATTTTTATTCATCATTTTGATAGCCAAGAAGGTTGCTACAATGTGTAACTGTTACTGAAGAGTATGAGACTTCCTGGTTCCTTTAGTGAAGTATTAATAGTACCATAAAATATTAAACATATGGATAATTTCCAGTCTGATAGATAAAAATGTTTCACTTTTGTTTCATTGTTCCTTTAATTATTTGGAATGATGTTAAACAAATTTTTACATGTTTATAAACTACTTATGGTTCTGCTTTGAAGATTGTGGTAGTTTGAATATATAGCCCCCAATATATTCAGTGTTTTATTAGTTTGTTGTTTGCATCTCTAGCCACCTGGCTGGAGGCAATGTCAGTGAGCGGATCTTAAGGTGTGGTGGTGGGTTTAGGATTCCATTGTAAAGATATGCAATGTGTGCCTAGGGGGAGCTCCTGAAGTGTGCTGTGCTGTGTGGCTGGTGGCTTTTCTCTCTCTTGCCTGGTCCTGTAAGAGCAGGCCAGCTTCTTCTGCCATTATGGGACTTCCCCTGGATCTGTAAGCTTCAATAAACAATATCCCTTCCTCCATAACTGTGCCTGGTCTGGAAGTTCATCTCAGCTAACCTGAAGCTGTCTACATATATATATATATATATATATAACATATTTATACATGGTGTATACTTTTTGTTGTTTTGAAAAAATAGCTTTTCCTATTATGCACTGGGAATATTCCTTTCAGTTTTATCATTTCTCTTTTGATTTTTGCTTAGGATACAATTTTACTGCCACAAAGACAATTTTTATTTTATATAGTAACACTTTTTATCTACCAAATTTTATTTGAATAATTTTGTAGTTTGGTTTTATTTGGACAAGTAAATCTTTTTCCATCTGCATTTTTCCAGTTTTTAGAATTTTATTTATTTTCTATTTTTGTAATGTTTTAATTTTTATTTATTTATTTGAGAAGAGAGAGAGAGAGAGAGAGGAATAGGCAGATAGAGAGAGAATGGCTGGGCCAGGGCTTTCAGCCACTGTAAATGAACTCCAGACACATGTGCCATTTTGGGCATCTGGCTTACATGGGTCCCGGGGAATAGAACTTAGGTCCTTTGGGTTTGCAGGCAAGAGCCTTAATCTCTAAGCCATCTCTCCATCCCAAGGATTTTCCCATTTTTTTTGCATTTGTATGTCCATTGTGCACACCTGCATTTAGGCATTCTCATATGCCTATGGGCACACATGTGTGTGGGTATATGTGCATGTGTGTGGAGGTCAGAAGTTAATGTCGGGTGTCTTTCTCAATTACTCCACTTTATTTACTAAGGCAGAGTCTCTCACTTGATCCCAGAGATTGCTGAGATTTGGTTAGTCTAGCTAGCCAGCTTGCCCTTGGAATCCTGTATTTTTCTCGAGTTTTGGGTTTACAGGTAAGCTACTAGGTTCATACAGCACTTATTGAAGTGCTGGAGATCTGAACTCTGATTTTCATACTTGCATGCCAAGTGTTATCCACTAAGACATTTTTCCAGCCCTCATCTGCATTTTTGAATGCAATTTACATAAAGATCCACCAAATTATGTTTTCAAATATGCAACTAGTTAATCTGAATTCCATGCATTGAAAAATCAATCAATTGGTGTTGAATTAAAATTTCACTCCTATAAAACATTCCCTCAGGGAATTTTAGAAATATCCTTAGTGGAAGACACATATCCCTCCTGGAAATGGTAGAATTGCTATAGAGCTGATCAAAGAGAAAAGCAAGGGGAGATATTACACAACCTTTTTCTGAGCAAAGCCCAGATAAAAGTGGAATTAGATTTCTAATCTTGAATATTTGAAAAATAAGTTCCAATAGTTTTTCCAAAAGATATATCACAAGCACGACTCCCTTACAGATTAGATTTTGCCCTGGATATAAGTACATTGAAGGGTAATGCTCAGTTACAATGTGGATTTATTTTTATGGTGGTTAATACTGTCTACTTGTAGAGGAGATTCTAGGTTGGATTAACAGAGGTGAGAAGATCCACCCTGAATGTGGGTGGGGCTGTTCCATGCATTGAGATCCTGGACCAAAAAGAGAAAAGAAAATGATCTGAGCACAAGCATTCACCTCTCTCTGCCACCTTATGATAGATACAATATTCACCTGCTGCTTCATGTTCCTCCTACCATTATTTCCACACCATGACTGACTATCTTCAACTGTCATGTTGTTGGGTATTTGGTCACACTGATGAGAGAAATAGCCAATACAGTAAATTGGTACTAAAGTGGAGCTTTTGTTGTGATAAACTCAACCACATACTACTTAGGCTTTTCACACTGGTTTCAGGGAAGAATGTGGAAGAGTTTGGCTCTTTGGGCTAGAAAATCTTAGATGCTATATTTAGATTTTAATTGGCCATTCTGGTGAACGTTTGGAAGACCAGAATGCTAAAAGAAATGTGCACAGTCAAGGCCCAGCTCATGAGGGTTCAGAGGGGAACAAGGATTCTATTAGTAACTGAACTAGAGGTCATTCATGTTATATTCTGGCAAAGAATCTGACTGCACTCTAACGGTGTCTTCAGAACCTGAGATTAGCTGAATTCAGAAGCAACTGATTACTTTGTTTGGTGGATAAAACTTCAAGACAACATAGTATTTGGGCTGTGGTATAGTTATGGCTCACTGCTCTTATCTAGTCAACAATGAGAGAGGACAACTAATAATGTAGACATATATGTCATTTGTTAGGGGAAGGAAGGAGGTTAAAGTTTCAGATAAGGTGGCTGAGAAAGTGTCTGTGATATTTTAAAAGTAATAATAATAATTTTTTTATTTATTTTCAAGGAAAGAAAGAGAGAGAGAGAGAGAGAGAGAGAGAGAGTTGGCGAGTGATCACCAGGTCCTCTTGCCACTACAAATGAACTCCAGATCCATGCACCACTTTGTGCATCTGGCTTTATGTGGATACTGGAGAATTAAACCCAGGCTGTCAAGCTTTAAAGCAAGCACCTTTAACTGCTAAGCCATCTCTCAAGTCCAGCAATTATTTTTATTATTATGAACTTTACAGTATGAACATATTGCATATTGGTCATATTCCTATTAGGTTATATTCATAGCCCTTCTTTCCCATCCCCATTCCACTGAGATCCCCCCTCAATGGAGTTGTTGGTATTCACTGTGGCATAATGAATTCACTAGTCTGCCTCAGTCTGTGTGTGGAGGGGGAGTGGTGCAATATCTTGGAAAACACCTTTCCACCCTCTGGCTCTTACAGTCTTTCTACCTGATTTTTTGCAATGTTCCCTGAGCCTTGAACATGCTATAAGTCTACTTAAGTGTTGAGTTCTCTATATTCTCTGAATTTCTGCTCTGATCAGCTTTAAGTCTCCTAAGTATCTCTGACCATCTACTTGGAGGAGGCTGTCAGGATAGTAGTGAGAGCAACATTGGAGTTTATATCACCACTTCCTCTGTAGTGTCTCCTGTGCCCTGGTAGATGTGATAGAGATGACTTGTCTCATGTTAGCAGTTGTGTTCTTCTCCTGCTGTATTAGTAGATCTAGGTTATCCTTAGTATTTACTGAAATCTGTTTTTGTTTTGTTTTTGTTTGGTTTTTTGTTTAAGCAGATTCTCTATCCAAGAGTGAGAGTATCATGGATCAAAGAGCGAAAACATAATGCTTTCACACTTTTGATTGGCATAACCTCTCTTTTCACTAAAGTTTATGACCTTCCTATCCATAGGATTTTGACTTAGTTCTCAGTGCCAGGTATGAACTCCCCTCCACTGAGTGGGCCTTATATCCAACCAGAGAGCAGTTGATTACTCTCATAGCCCGTGTACTATTAGACAGGTGGTACATCTTGCTTAGCTGGTTGCTTTCATATCTTGCAGGATCACCTGTTTGTTCATGCTGTTGGTGATCATTATCACCCAGCAGCTCACATTATATTTTTCAATACTGTGAAGGCTAGCCATCAAAGATCTGGCTTCCTTCTCAGTTCCAGCATCACCTCTTATTATCCTTTGCTTGCAGCCTGTGGTGTCTTCTGCAATAGAGACTTACCATTTAGCTCTGGTGAATGGGTAAATCTTATCATAACATCATTAAATAGAAACTTTACTTTGTGCTCTTCACAGGGACAGTAGGAAAGGCAAGACCCAGCCTATCAAAGGATCAATCTTACCAAAATGCAAATTTATTTAAAGGGAAGGCACAGCTAAAGAAATTCCTTGTTGAAAGTAACCATCTATGCACATAGATACCACTACAACTTTGGTACAAAAGGGGAAAGCAGGGTTATCCATGTGATACTGATAAAAGATTGATGGGGTCATGGATTCTTGTGCCACAGTAATACAGAGCCTCTGAGGTTAGGCAATGTGTGACAAGGTCAGATCCCGAGCATGGAAGTCCTATGAGGCCACTGCAATAAGCTGAGAAGGTTAAACCCAGGTCTCAACAGAAACCTCAGGATGTCAGAATGTCCATTGCAGGAGCCATGCAGAGCCAGCCCAAGAGAAAGGCTACTTGTGAGGCCAGCTGCAAAGGTAGAGGGCAGTCTCCAAGCCCTGGGAAGCCCTAATGACTGCATTAAGAGGCTCAGATGCTGGACATGAAGCTTCTGCAGGATGTGCTGTTTCCCCCTTTAGGTTTTGATCTTGCTTTGTTCTGATTTTTTTCCTGCTATGCCCTCATTTTTCCCTTTTGGAATGAGAATGTTGCTCTGTGCCATTTATATCAAAACTATGTAGCCTGTTTTTTTAATTAACCAAACTTGTGAAAATTTTATAATATATTTTTTGTCATATTCACCCTTCATTCCACTCCTGATAAACTCCTTCTTCCCATTGAGTTCTACTTTCTACTTTCATGTTTTATCCCTTTGTATGTATGTGAGTGAGAGAAAGTGATAGAAACCATGAATTTCAATTTTTGCAGTGGTTAATGTAGAGATATATAACTGGTCATCCTGCTGAGAAGTGACTATTAGAACATCTATACCACTCTCTCCAAGGCTCAAGAAACATGGTGAAAGAGGGAGTAGAAAGAAAAGGATTTAGAGGATGAAAAAGAGTGTTGGGCTGGAGAGATGGCTTAGTGGTTAAGGTGCCTGCCTCCTAAGCCTAAAGAACGCTGGTTCTAATCTCCAGGTCCCACGTTTAACCAGATGCAAAGTGACACAAGGGCGCAATGCTGCACTTGACCACAAGGGGGCGCACGCATTTGGATTTTGTTCGCAGCAGCTGAGTGGCTGCTGGTGCGCCCATCTCTGTCTTCCTCTCCTCCCTCTCTCTCTGTCTTTCTCCAAAAAAAAAAAAAAAAAGTATTGTTGTGGAATTCTGTCTCATGGACATGAAAGGTGGCTTTCTGCACAAGTTTGGACCTGTTAAGTTTCTGTTATGGGTTGGGGAGAAGCTATTTGATGTTAATAATTGCTGGAGGATTTGTAGTCATGATCTTCTGGGGTAAAATTTGGTTTTGATTGTATAGGAGCTCATAGTTAAAAGAGTGCCTTAAGTCTCAGAAGAGACGTTAGACTTTGAGTTATTGAACAGTATTAGGACTGCTGAAAGACCACTGGGACTTTTGCAGTTGGACTGAATTTTTCATATTGTACTATGAGATGGACATGAGTTCCTGGGAACAAGAGGTGGAAAGTTATGGCATAAAAGAGGTATGTTTGGGTGTCAAGTTGACAAGAGGTGAACTTGAGATGTTTAATATTGATTTTCAACTTGAGAGGATCTAGAATCACCTAGGAAACCAACTTCAGGGTATGTCTATAAATATCTCTGGGGAAATTTTAGATTGGGTTGATGTGGAAAGACCCACCCTGAATGTGGGTGGTACCACTGATAGGGCAGAGTCCTGGACTGAAACAAACAAAAGGAGAAAACGAGCTGAGCACCAGAATTCATTTCACTGCTTCCTGACTGTAATATACTAGCACCAGCTGCCTCACATTCTTCCTGCCATGGTTTCAGTACCATGATGAGCTGTAACTTCAAACCATAAGTCAAAGTAAAACCCTTCATTCCTTAATTTGTTTTTGTCATGTACTTTGTTATAGCAACAAAAAGTAATTAACACAGCCATTATCAGTAAAATAATTAAATCAATGCAGTTTAATGAATATGCCTGATACATCAATTAAAACTAGATACAGATCTTAGTAATTGTGATTAGAAGAACTTAAAAATTGGCATACTCATGATATAAATACAAAAAGAAATCTTTCATGGGTTGGGCATATGGCCTTAGTCATAACTTATGTTTAAAAGTGCTGGCTGCACAAGCCTGACAATTGAGGTTCAAATCCCTAGAACCCACATAAAGCCAGAAATGATGGTGTACACATCTGTCATACCATTGGGCCTATAGCATTGGGACAAGGTGTCAGGAGAACCCCTAAAGCTTACAATCCAGTCAGTCTAGCAATCACAATGCCCCCCCCCCCAAAAAAGGGCCCTGTCTCAAGCAAGGTAGAAGGAGAAGACTGACACCATGACATTGTCTGCTGACTTCCACACATGTGCTGTGGCAAGTGTGTGCCAATACATGCACACAAACCGTAACTATACATGTTGCCTCCTAAACAAATAAATCTCTGAGAAACTGGAAGGATTAGGAGGAATTTATTTTCCCTCTTAAAAATTCAGTCTATACTGTTAAACAATGTTCATCTAATAAAACTGATCAAAAGCTTGATTGTTCCTAAGGAGAACTTTGCAATTGTATAAGGAATTTATTATTTTTCTTTTGTTTTTTGTTATTATTTAGAAAACAAATAATTTTATAATTAATTATATAATAAAGTTATAATCTATACTTAAAGTGTGATAAGGACTCTATTATGGTTGATGGGTAGGGGAGCTTCATAATACAACAACATACAAACAGGAACAGAAACCCATGGTCCACAGATCTGCTTTCATAATCACCAGTGCTGATTACTCAGTGCTGATGGAATATCATTCTCAACAGAAAACCGTGATCCCCAGATCTGCCTTCATACCACTAGGTCTGCTGCTTTAGTCAGTGCTGATCTCATGCCAGTATCAAGATTCTTCATCTGGGGTTGGCGTGTAACTCTGTCATAGAGGGCTTGTCTAGCAGACCTGGGCCCTAGGTTCAATCTTAAACTCTATAAAAATAGTAATCTTTATTTGGGGAATGAGAGCATCAAGATCTCAGGGAGATTAAGAACTTTGTTACTTGAATTTATAGTCCATGGAACAACAGTATTTTAAGCCCACAGACTCCTGAGTTGCAATATAAGAGGGAGAAACAACAGTTTGTGCTCTCACAACTTCTCCACCTGATGCTCTCGTTTGTTGAGGCTTGAGCAGCACTGAGTTAGAGACTAAATGAAGCAAAGACGATTATAAACACTGCTTCAACAAGTTTGTTTTTCATTAGGTTAATCATCTAAAATGAAAGACTAGCCGGACATAGTAGAATCTTGGGAAGAATCAATTTTTTCTTAGGTTTGGAAAATTTTAGAAACCTAGTATTATGTGGTTCTGGATGAGAAAGTTAAACTTTCAATAGACAAGAATTATGTCTTTGAACAGTATAATTATAGTTGCTGAGTTCTTTATGTATCTTGGGCCTTGCTTTATTTACTAGGAATTCAGCCACAAGTTTATGGGGAAAGTGATGTCATTGCCCCCACTGCAAAGTCTGCATCTGTAACCCCACAAACATAAGTCAGAGTAACAGAGTGTTTAACCAAAGGTTTACATAACAACAGGGCCATGAGAAATGGTCCAGAGACCCAGGGAAATCTGTGTGGTTTTATGCTCTGGTAAGAGAAGTGAAAATAGGGAGAACCCTGAACAGAAAGGGGCAAGGACTAATGGTAGAAAAAATGGGGGGAATTCCAGCAAGGCCCTTTTGCCTCAACTTTTTCTGTACAATATCCCTTCCCCCTCCCTGCATATGGAGCAGAATGTCTGTGTCAGGAGAATCTTCTTGGGAGAAGGGACTTTTGACAGTAGGTTACAAAGGTTTTACAGGAGAGATGTTTCTGCTTCTGCAACTCTCCTTATGCCATTCAGCTCAAAAATCCACAGCATATCAGGGTGCTGGACTTTGAGGGTTTGTGTTCTGAACTCTGATAAAATCTACATGGTCTCTGCCTTCACGGAGCTTATAGGCTATGATGGCAGACAAAATCCTTAGAAATAACAGGTGTAGGAGAGATGACACTAGAGGAGTTACTATTTGCTTTGAAAGCTTCTATTTTGGAGCTCTTGCCTATAAGTCACAGGATGGACTCTAAAAGGTTCATGAACCTCCAGAAAGTCATTTTTATTTATGCTGATATTTGCATTGTTCTAGATATAGGTCCAAAAAAAAATCCTTGACATCTAAATATTTAAAGACATCTGCTGGTTGTGGGTCTATTTACCTCAGTGGTAGAGCACTTGCCTAGCATGTGCAATGCCCTGGATTTAATTGCCAGCAAAAATGAATGGGTGAAGAAATGAATGAATAGGTGAATGAAATGTCTCTGTAGATCAACATTACTGGCCAGTTTATTACACCAGTGTTTAAATCCATTACCTATATAAAATGAGATTCCTTTTCTCCTATCTCCTTTAAGAGTACTTGTTTTGTCCTGAATTACCTTATTATAGATTTAAAAAATGGATTTCATTCTTGGCATAGAATTATCCCCTCATCATTCTTCTATGAAAAATTTAAGGCAAATTCTCTGCAGACATGAGCCTCATCAAGGGCACAGCTGTACTGCTTTTCACCAGATATTGATGTACATGAATTGTCCTAAAATGAATACTCTTAAAGAGACCTTCCCTGATAGTTTTTCAACATTTAATTCCAGTTCTTTCTTAGAGGTTAACAAGAAGTTCTGGGGTATAGGCTTAAAAGTTTGCATGTTGATTAAAATTGTGCTTAAATCTAGATGAATTAATAAAAAAGCCCCCATGGGGCTAATATTAAGGGTGGATGTTATGTTTTTCATATTTACTTCAGAGTTTCTGCAAGTGGATTAATCAGCTCCTGTGTATTCGTTCTACTATTACCAGAGCAACAATTCATTTTGATTATTTTGTTACAAATACTGGTGACATTCAATAGACCTTGCAGAGATTTTTTATGAATTTGGGTAAATATCTACTGTCATGCATGAAGCAAATCAGGTAATAGCAGCTATTGGGTGTGGAACCTCATGGGGTTACTCAATGACATGCATTGAACTGGAATGGCAATCTGATACATTTTTTTTTTTGTCATTAGATCTTGCCCCTTTCTATTCAGGTTTCTCCCTATTATCACTTTTCTTACCAGAGCATTATCTAAATCATTTCACAGTAAGGACTAATATAGCACATGTGTTTGACACAACAGCCCTTATGTAGACTTTTTGTATAGTTCTAGATGTTTAAATACTGAATTTTTAAGAGCCTTTAAATTAATCACTAAATACCAAGAGCAAGCTAGTAAGTATAATTTAACATTAAATTTTCCCATGTGCCTTTGCAGTCTGAATAGTCATGACATCATTGAATAACCCAGGGTGGTACAGCTATGCACCATGTAGCATCAAAGCCCTTGGTATCTCCAGCTCCCTGCCACCCTTTCTCCTTTAACTTTGTAATATGTGGAAGGATAATGAGAAGGGCTAAAATCTTTTGAAAATATCCTGTGCCGGGTTCCTGACTGGTGTTATTTCTCTACCTCCTTGGCAATCACTGCCATATTCCTGTTCATTAAAGTACCGGGGGCAATGGCAACATGGACATGAAGCCAAGTTGGTACTGCTTCCCTGTCATGATGAAGACAGGGGGTCAGGCACTGTGGTAAGAAATGGGTAGGGCTTTTCTTGCTTTCCCAGATCTTCTTCTGAAAGCAACATAGTGCCCTCAGCCCTCTAGGGAGAAGAAGGGGAGCAGGAGAGGGCAGTGCCCAGTGTTTGAAGAAGCTGTCTTCTTGCCTGTATAAAAGATAATCTGTGCTTTGCCAGTTTAACATCTATACACTGAAAACTAGCTTTCTGGCAGTCTGTACCCAAGATATACAGCAGGTCTATCATTCTTGCACTTTGTGAGATTTTCATGGCTTCTCTTATGCATGAACTGATAGGAAACTGGGTCTTTCCATTAAGAATGTAGAGTGAGAAGGGCAGAAAACCCAGATGTATTCAGACTTGAGCATCTGAAGAGGCTCTCTGTAAATTTAAGTCATGACATGCTCTAGCTAAGCACTCTATTCTAATGTGTGATGTTTTCTTCCTCAAAAGACTTGCAGAAGTATAAAATAAGTCCATTACACTGTATGTGGAGCAAACCACCCTTATGGAACACTTTTCTAAATTTTCCAAGGATTTTGAATGTGATGTCTATTTGGGAACAGGAGAGTGTATAACTCTATACACATTAAGCACATATAACCATGGTGGGGCGGGTGGTGGATTTATTTCTAGAGATGACAAAAGTTTGCCTGGCTCCAGAAAGCTCTCTTCCTTACCTCACATTTCGTCTGACTCCTTTTGGTGTGAGGACATTGTACCACTAGAAGGTGTCGGGTAAGGATGAAGAATGTCTGGGCAAGGAGTTGGTAACACAGAGAGAGAGAGAGTGGTCCATTGGTCAGGCAGGTAACAAGGTGTCTGAGGGAAATGGATACATTGAAGGGAGGGTTTGCAAGGAGACCAGGGAGCCTGACTACATTGTCTAGAAGACAGTGATTTTTTTTTTTTGAGGGGAGTGTTAGCAGGCCACTCAACATCAGTGTCTACCTTCTGCTTTAATTGTAATTCCCCCTCCCCCTCCCTCACATCATCCACCCTCTTCTATCAGCTACTCTGCTCAGCAGACCTTAGAAATGCCCTGATGAATATCTGCAGATGTTCTGTGGCCCGTGTCAATTTCACAGCCTTTATATTTTCCTTTCTATCTAAAATGTAAACTGAAATTAAATATTTCCCCCAGCAGAGCTCAGAGCTGCAAAGGGACGTTATATTGGCATGGTAAATCAGTCACTACTGAGGTGGAACATTGCCCCCCAGCGCTACCACATAGTCCGCAGCTGTGGTAATCTCTGCTGGGATGTCTGCGCTGATGCTTGCTTTTCTGTTCCATATTTAGATGTCAGTGAAGGGCAGAGAGCTCTGGCCTGCCTTCCATTTGAACTTGTCAGGTAGAGAATGCAGTGTAATATAAATACGTCTGAATGCTAAGTCAGAAAATTTAAGCTGCAGTTTGGTGGCACTAATTGTTGTTTTGTGCCTTTAGCAAAGCAACTAACTTCTCTAAGTCTCTCCATATTTTCAAACCAGACTTGATTAAAAAAAAAAAAGGACTCCTAGGATGGTGTTAAGACTTGATTGCATTAACTGATTCTTTCAAAACACAAATGAAAATTGTTCCTTGGGGTAGCTAGTTTTCATGTAAAATGTCCCCCATACTCTCTTGTGTTTGTGATTAAACCCCATCCCAAATGGTGAAGCTTTGGGGAAGCCTACCTGAGAAGAAGAGCCAGCCCCACTTGACTTCCTTAACTCTCTGTCGCTCGCTCTACTTCCTTTCTGAGATGTGATGTTCTGCTATCTGCTTTTGCCATGCTTTCTTTGCCATGATGAAACCTCCTCCACAAAATATAAGCTAGAAATAAACTCTGTTCTTCCATAAGCCTCTTCTGGTCTAGCGTTTCATCCCTGCTATGGGAAGACAATGGTTACATTTTTCTTTTGAGTTCATCCTGAATAGAGTTGGGGGAGCCCTATCTGTAGGAGCCCTGACTTGTGACACCCGTAGGGCCTTACCCATGCAGCTCAAAGGTGGTTGTCTACTTCCACCTTCAACACCTGTCCCTCTGTGCCTGGGGCCTTTTGTCTGATTACTCAAGCTTATTTTACCTATTTCTACCAGAGCAGCCTTGACTCAGTGACTAAAGATAAACTGTACATAAACCTGCTCTGTCATCCTTTGGGCAGAATAGCTCTGGTGCATATGTACACAAGTTCTGTTTTCCAGCATGGCTCAGTTCTTCACTCTTTCTGTGACGAAACTACTAACTCCTCTTCCTCATCTGACCCATCTTACTTCATCTCCTGCCAGCAGTGTTGCCTGACATAATCTCCTAAATGTTCTGTTTGTACTTAAACCATTGTCTCAGCCTGTGACACTGTCCATCCCAGGATTCTGTAAAAGGTCACAGTGAGAAAGGCAACGACACCATGTTGCAGTTTATCTTCACATCCCAGGACATCCATTGAATCATGAAAGTTTTGGAGACACACTGTCCTCTCACACTCAACCAACCTTAGCAGTTTCCTTAGTAAACCACATTCATCATGTTCCTTTTCTCTCCACAGATTTTATAGTGTTTATATCATATCATTCCATTAAAAATGCTCACTGAACATCTAGCAGCTGGTGCTGGAGGGAGATTGAACTGAGGATCAAGGGGCCAGAGTGTTAAGTGCAGGTAGTCTTTCTCACAAGAAAAGATAAATTACAACACATCTGGACAGAATACAATCTTCTTTGGCTCCTTGGAGAATACAGGAAGTCAAGATCTTAGAGTCTCTCAATAGCTTTATGGAGATGATATTCAATTAAAAGAAATCCCAGGGTAGACTTAAAAGAGGGTATCCTGGGCAGGAAACTGCATGTAAGTTCAGTGTGTATGAGAAGTGAGAGACAGATAATAGTTGCTATCCCAACCAAATTGCTCTCAGGAAAGCTCAGAAGACCTTTTGCTTGAATCCTTATTTTGCAGGTAACAGGAACTTCTCAATAGTAACACTGGAAATTGTCTTAAAGAAAGATAAAAATATATCTACTTTTTATGTCTTTTCATGGAGCTAAATTATTCTGTAACCTTCTATGTTTCATTTACCTCTTTTTATATCCATCTTTTATATGCCTCCTTCCAGCCTTCCTTCCATATCTTTCTTTTTAAACTTTTGTCTCTTTTCCAATATTCCTTTTTCTTTCTCCTGGTTTTCTTCCTTTTATCTGACCTTTATTTCTTGTCACGTACATGCTTCCTTCTTTGTTCCCTTATTCTGTGAATGAGTACTCTTGTTTTTGCAATGCTGATGATTGAACCTAGAACCTATATCACTAAACTTCAAAACCAACTAGACTCCCAATCTGACCATGAGTATTCGTCAGAGTGGCATCAGGACATGTGGGAAGTCAGACCATATAGATTCAAACACAAATGCAGTCGGCATTAGGGGCTTTTCAGCAATTTACTTGATGTTTTCATACTTGAGATTCCTATTTCTATTTTTTAAATCTATATAAGTGAATCAATATTAATCCTTAATTATTAGAGTTAATATGGAATCGATATAACAGAGGTTGGCTTGTATTTGGTATTAGTTGTTTGCATATTTCTGGCATGAAGCATAGGCCTTACTTGCAGAGGGGTTCTATGTCTGAAGAGAATTAATACAACATCCAAAATGAGTAAGTAAGTCACTTCTCAAGAGGAATCTTAGCTCGCTGTGTTCATTTACTATAATGCATAATTCAGCATTATCACCTCTGACGTAAGGTGACATATTTGACAGTCCCAAAGCACTGTGGCCCTCTTATAGCTCCCAAACTTTGCCTCATTAAGGTTCCATTCTATTAACCATGTTCATTTGACTTTGATTTGTACAAAGTTTCTTGCTAGCCTTCTGTAATGCAACTGAACATGAGAACAAGTAAATATCCTTGTTGTGAATCACAGCAGCTCAAGAGAATGGAGGGGAAGTTCTTGCCAATGTGTGATTGAGGTTCTCTTGTTACCGGGAAAGTTCTCTATCTTCCTTCAGCTCTGTTGAGAGACAGGCCCTGTTAAGCAGTGGCTCCATTCATAGGAAACTCTTTTTATCCTTTTGGTATCTTATGACAAGTATGTTTTAGAAAAAGGACCAAGACTTCAAGACCAAGAGAAATTTTTCCTTAAGAAGTATCAGACCTATTCTCAGAAGTTAAGAAGAAAATAACTTAAATTTTTGGATCTCTTCAAACTTTTTGTAGAGTATTTGAATAGATTTGTCTTGTTTCCTATATCACTGAACCAGAAATTTACAAACTTCACAGACAAACTGATATCCCAAATCTTCATGATCAGTCAGAAAACAAAGATGACTTTCCAGCAGCCAGCAGCACCTCTAGAATTAAAGTGAGTGTGAATTGAAAATTGGGCAAACATGGGTTAGATGTGCTATGCTAACAAAAGCCTTCTGAATCTCAGCATTTGTTATTAAAATAAAAGCTTGTTTTCAACTCATAAAAGATCAGAGGTAGATCTGTGGAGACTTACTTCTGTCTTATTGCCTAGAGATATGGACTTCATGAATGTTTTATTTCTACCTTCTTGATATGTATCTTCCAAGATCTCTGAGATGGACACAGGAGAAAAAGGTGGTTCTTCAGCTCTTAATTGTCCCAATTGGCAATTGACCTTCCTCACTTACACCATTACTATCCATTGGCTGATATGCATCTCATGTGTTTATCCAGGCAGCAAAGGTTCGAAAATGATGCAAATGGAAACATGGAATGTTTGCTGCACCCAAACAGCATTTTCATGATTGATGCAGATGCAGACATTACAGTACATAGCAGAAAAGTGGTCAAAACAGTAAAGATGAAAAAGGGTGTGGTTCGCTCCTAAAAGATAATGAAAGGACTGGGCAAGGTTTGCCGAGGTCAGAGGCTCAACAATTCAAGCAGCCAGCCACCAGTAGAGCATCCCTTCATAATTTCATAACTTACCTTTAAAAAGACATATTTTCTTAAAATATTTTATTTATTTATTGGAGAGAGAGAGAGAGAGAGAGAGAGGGAGAAAGAGAGGAGGACCTCCAGCCAGTGCAAACTCCAGAGGCATGTACCACCTTGTACATCTGGCTTATGTGTGCACTAGGGAATTGATACTGGGTCCTTTGGCTTTGCTGGCAAGTGCCTTAACCACCAAGCCATCTCTACAGCCCCCAAAGAAACTTTTCTTAAGTATAGCAGTGCCAAACTGTAGCTGTTTCCCCAACTCTGGGAAGATGACGCATGATTATTCTTTGGATATTTTCCCCACAAGTCCTAAAGATTTAAGGAGCACTCTTTAAATGTTCAATAAGTGATTATTTAACGATGGGGTGTGTTGAAGTTATTATTCACTGGAAGGTTCAGCATTGCTGTTGAAAATTAGTCTGGGTATCCTGGATGCTTTGAATGCCTCTTTCTAAAGTGAAAGTTCATTGCAAACACATGCTTTATACACTTTTAATTAACTTTTATCTTGAATGCTTCTCAATGTCCAGTCACAAAAGGTAATGAACCCAGCTAGCATGCCTGTTCAAAGCCTATTATGCCATAAGATTAACAAAGACTCTTTATTAGAATATTCCCGTTTCACTTGCCTCTTAGCCAGGGGTGTTCATTGTACAAAAAGCAAGCCTCGGGCTGGAGAGATGGCTTAGGGGTTAAGGCGCCTGCCTCCTAAGCCTAAAAACGCTGGTTCCAATCTCCAGGTCCCACGTTTAGCCAAATGCAAAGTGACGCAAGGGCGCAATGCCACACTTGACCACAAGAGGGCGCACACTTCTGGATTTCGTTCTCAGCAGCTGAGACACTGCTAGCCCGCCCATCTCTGTCTTCAGTCTTCCTCCCCCTCCTCCCCCACCCCCCTTGTCTCTATCCAAAAATAAATAAATAAATAAATAAATAAATTAAAAAAAAAGGCAAGCCTCAAACCAGTGACTCCTAGGGGTAAACTCTTGATTTAAAGGGCAAATAAAGATAGAAACCTTCTAAGAGCATGAGCTTGTCTATTTTTCATGTTTTTATTGACTCATTTGCTTCATAGCCTCTACCTACATTCCCGTCTGACTCCTGATCACCCTTCACCCTAGTGCCTACATCCAAAGTGTTACCTCTTTAGCCCTCTCCTCACCCAAACTCTTGGGTCCACTTGGCTCTGCAACTTGATGATGCTCTTTAAAAGAAAGTGATTATGAAATAATTACTTCATTAACCAAGTATTTATTATGTACTTACCATCTCCTATGCACAATTGTAAGTGATAGTAATACTTTAAGCAAGACTGGGTACCTCTAAACTGTGCAGCATTGAAATAGGCAAGGAAACACACACACACACACACACACACACACACACACACCATGATTCTCAATACTTATCAATGTCACAAAGAAAAGGAAATGGGGTGATATAATGGTGTGACGGGGCCTGAGGCAACATGCATGGAGAAATCAGGAAAGATGTCCCTTCACAGAAAAAGGAAGCAGCCTTAGCGAGATGTATGTCAGAAATGAGCTTGCTTGGGGTATAGGACAGAAAGGCTAACAATCTGTTTCTGTCCTCCCATGCCACAGCAAGGAATGTGTGCTTCCTTTTCTGATCTCCATTCCAATTGCCTGGATCCTCTGTGGAAAGGATACACATTTGACATTAAATGTAATAACAGAACATCTCAAAGCCCTCATTGCTGTCTTATTCGAATCAGCATCTCTCCACTGGGGCTAAACAAAGCACCTGCCTTGATCTGTGGTCAAGCTGCTGCGACCTCACATTCTCTGTTTAGGCCAAAGGCTGGTGATAAATTATAATTGAAACAGTTGCCTGCTTTCTGCCTGCCCTCTATCAGACATAAGACATCCCTCTGACTGATTAAGTCCCTGGGGAAAATATTTTCTCTGTTCCTAGTGACTGGTGATTGATGGCACTGAGGCAACGTTGCTGTCTGAGTCCTTATTCAAGAAAGGCTCTCAGTTTCTGCAGATTCCTCAACCCACTCTATCGGCATCTATCTCAGGAGATGGAGGGATTGCCTCAAAGGTGTATGGCCACATGTTCCCGAAGACTTTATTGAGAATGACGAGGTCACAGTGAGAGGAGGTAGAAAGGGCAGATGTACCAGTTAGATCAGCACTGAGCTTGCTCGCAAGAGGTCGGCTTCATTGCTCCGTTTTTAGACAGTGGCTTTCTTATGTTTCCTTGTTCCTTGGAGTGGCCTTGTGCTACATTCTCAAGGAAAATGCAGTAGCAAAAAAAGAAAAGGAGAATAAATGGATGTCATATGTGCTTAGGTAAGGTGGATAAAATTCTACTCTTTCTAAGTAAGGAGCTTTCTCCAAGAGGCTTATCTGGGAGAGATGGATTTTTAATAACTTGTCATCTAGAAGACAATAGCTAAATACATTCCCACACCCTCCCTATTTAGGGACAATGGTCTTTAAAATACACAGTATAAGGCATGGATTGGTCAGTGAATTGGGTACTGAAGTGGCTTGGATCACAGGCCAGTCAGTCCATATCTTTCTGGGCAGTCCTGGGCTTGCTCCTCAGCAGCTCTGGTTTTCAGGATCCTCGTCTGAGATGTAAGGCTATGTAACTGACAAAAAATGTTATATATATATTTTTTAATTCTAAAATGCCACGATCACTCTGTAGTATGAAAGATTCAGGTTAACTGAAATAAAAAGAAAAACTATTCAATAGAGACTAGTTAAAATAAAAAGAAGCCTTTTAATATCCCTTTCTACAAAGAAGTTATCCCATAAATCCATACGTTAAGCTCTGACTTAGTCTGCGGATGGAGACTGCCTAGGGCCAAATGGGACAAGTGGGAATTCTAAAAATGCTAGAAGGAGGAACCTTTATGTTTTATTTTGTATGTGAGGAATAAGTCAAAATCATGGTTATAATGGTATTATAAAGATAAAATCAAAACTAGTACAACCATTTCATTTATTTCTCTCTTATTTAATAAATTTATTCTCTACCTTGCTCCAGGAAAGATAGATAATTGGAACATTATTGATGACGTGATATGTGCTGTAGCTGCACTTCTGTTATGTTTGCTAAGACTGTCAACTTACCTGCCTTTATTTGTCATACAAAAGATCATCATTGTTTTATTTAAAATGGCAATAAATATAGAAAGATTTGTCCTGTGCTTATTTAAAATAATTCAAAGTCACCTTACTCTGTAGCATCTATAATCAGTTCATCAAGTTGGTTGAAATCAACCACTTCTGAATAGAATTCCAGTAGCATCTCCAAAACCCATTTTACAAAGTTTAAGTGAGATTTTGTTTTTGTTTTTGTTTTTCCTTTTCTTTTTGTAGGAGTGCCAAACAAGGTCCTTGTCCTGGAGACACATAGTACTTAGCTAAGATGATAGCTGTGAAGAGACACTCCTGAGTTTGAGCCATCCACTCTACTAAGCATCTACCCAGACAAAGCTATTGCCATTTAAGAATCTTCAACTGCTGGGCTGGGGTATGACTAGATTCCAGTAATTCTGTTTTCTTTTCAATGCAGTTTATTTCCAGTGTGTTGGAGATGGCAGTGATTCTTAAAATAGGCATGGTTTTCCTCTCTGATATGTGAAGATGCTCACTCTATCAGAACACAGGAGCTGCCAGATCTCTACAAGAGTCTTTTTTTTTTTCTGAAGAATCTTTTGTACTATAATATGAGATAGCTTGTTAAAGTTCTCAGTACTCTTGTGTCCAAATAGCATCTCAAATTCTGATTCCCCAGATTCCTTAGGAGTAGCGTTCAAGTCTAGAATTTCTTAGTGATCCCAATGTACATGGCAAACTAAGAACCTGTGGATTTATGTATATTATATTATAACTTGAGAGGTATAGTATGAGGATATAATTCATGCTAATGTAGAAATGACTGCCAAGGGGTTGGAGAGATGTTTCAGTGGTTAAAGGTGTTTTCTTGTAAAGCCTGATGGTCTAGGTTTGAATTCCCAGTATCTACATAAAGCCAGATGCACAAAGTGTCACATACTTCTGGAATACCTTTGCAGTGGCAAGAGACCTTGACACACCAACGCTCATTCTCATTCTATCTGCCTGTTTCTCTCTGTTTTGTCTCTGTCTTGCTCTCTCAAATAAATAAAAATATTTTTAAAAAATGATTGCCATGACTTACTTTTTTTTTTTTTTTTTTTTTTTTTTTTTGGTTTTTCGAGGTAGGGTCTCACTTTTGGAAAAATGAGTGCTTGCCACCATGACTCCATGACTTACTTTTATAAGAAACCATTTTGGTAGAAGTAAAAGAAAGGGGGAGGGATATAACTCAGCGGACTGATTATCTAGCTTGCACCCAGCCCTTGGTTTGATGGTCAGCACAGCATAAACTAAATGTAGTGTCATATGCCTAAAATTTTAGCACTTGTGAAGTAGAGATAGGAAGATCAGAAATTCAAGATCATATTTGGCTATGTAGATGGGTGCTACTATGGGATATAAGAGTCCATGTGTCACAGAAAAAAGGTCAAAAACAAAATAAGTAAATAAATAAACATATAACAGTATTTTAATGAATGATACATTGTAATTTGCATCACTTTTAGCCCTCAGATCAGCTTAAAGGAAAGCATCATGAACCCTCAGGTAGAAAAGCAGCTTTAAAACTTCTATGGCAGCTTGTAAGGAATAAATTGTTAAAAAAAAAAGTCAGTCTGTTTCTAAAATCTATGTTCTATAAGGAATAGAACCTAATTTATATGATAATAAGAGAGGATATATATTGTGTCTCAATGGTAGTAGATGCCAAGTTGATTGGTGTCCAACACTCTGGGGAAAGATTTTCACATCTCTGCTCCCTTAGAAAGAAATTCCTAAAGTAGAACATGGTGGCAGAGGGCAGAGGAAATGAAAAGAGCAGGCTTCTAGATTTCTCAAGCATGGCTGAGAACCAGAGCCCTGGGCTAATGGAGGGGTGACTAATTCTGTAAGAGCATATTTAGAAGTGAAAAGGAAGGTCATGTGGACTGTGTATTAGAAAGTTCTAAATGCAAGGTGGAAGCTGTTCATACTGGGCAAAGTCCTTCTGCCTTCCTAAAAGACACACTGGTCTGGCTGCACCAATTTAACAGTGATCACATTAGAGCCAGGTCCCCAACTCCAGGTTGTCAAGGACTATTGGATTTGTTTGTATTTCCTACACAATAAAAGCAGACTTTTAATTTATTTAATCTTATCCTTGATTGCATTACCACCCACATAGCTGGAAAGCACAACTTGGACCCAGGGCAACCAGACACTGTCCACATTAACCTCCCAGGCTTTGAAAATTCAGGGTTCCTATAAAAAGGCTAATTCACTTTGGTTTTGATCAACAAAAAGCCAGCTCAGAGAGGTAGGCTTGCTTTAGCTACTAGAGCTTCTGAAATCAGATTCTAAGTCTGATTTCTTGTGTGGGAAGGAGCCAAACACGTCTTTTAAAACCTTTTGGTCTGAGGTATTCACAGCAATTTTCCTTGAAACAGTGAAAAATTACACCCACAATGTTATGGTATTTCTGAGAAAGCAAAACCACAATGTCAGTGTAACAGAACTATATTAGCTAGATAGAATACTCACATTCTGAATTGTGGGGCATGGGCACATGGGATTGAACACATTTTGTTTTTGACAAATCTGTTTTAATCTGGAACTCAAACACTGATTTAGATTATTTTATGACAGCTTCTGAAACATTATACAGGTAGAAGGGGAAGGCAATATTTTAAGCTTAAATTAAAACTCTAGCCATTAGAGGCTGGAGAGATGGCTTAGTGGTTAAGGCATTTGCCTTCAAATTCAAAGAATCCATGTTTGACTCCCTAGGTCTCACCTAAGCCCAACACACAAGGATGAAGCATGTCATGTTGCACATACACACAGGGGCACATGCGTCTGGAGTTCAATTGTAGTGGCTGGTCACCCTGGCTTTGCTTTCTCTCTCTCTCTCTGACATAAAAAAAAGGACACACTGTTGGGCTTGTCTCAAAAACAAACAAACAAACAAAAATCCCTCTATCAACTGCAGTAGACACAGAAAAATGACAATTTTAGTAGATGAGAAAGTCAATAGGAATAAAAATGTGAGTCAACTGCTATAGGCCAAAGTCATGTTGGGCTCTGAAGAGATACAATGGCTGCCCTTTCCTGCCCCATGGCTAGTTTAAGGGGTGATGCTCTGATGCATATTGTTTGCTGAGCATCTTTTGTGTCAGAGCCACACTGCCTGCAAAGGAGCATTGTTCTCTCAAGAAGTCTGTGGCTTCATACTCACAGAAGTCCTGGGGCAAGAGCTAGCAGGATACATTGCCTTTGGGAATAGGGTCCAGTGGCCCAGCTCTTCCCATGTGATGAGGCTGAATTCCACCTGAGAGAGGATTGCTGTTCAGCTCTCCCAATATGGCCACCCCATGTTCCTCACTCTCCTTTTCTCCTGAGAGCAATCTCTTAGGTAACTATTCATATATTCTACCATACCAAGTTTTGCTTTCCAACAGCCTGGTTTAAAATGTCTGTGTTGATGGAAGTATTTTCCCTGAAGGGTGGGGGCTTTCTTGCCATACTCCCTTGTAATATTTGAACTCCTGTGTTATATTTTGGGTATTTACGCTATAGAGACAAGAGTTGCCAGCTGGAAGACTCTACAGGGAGGCAACTCAGGTGCTGAAACCTCTACCTTGAAATTTTGAAATACTTTGCTGTTTGTTTGTTTGAGGCATGGTCTCATGTAGCCCAGGATGGTCTTGAGCTCACTCTATAGCTGAGGATAAGCTCCTTATTTTACTGCTAAACTTCCCATATGTTGGAATTATAGGCATGCAACACCACACACCTGGGCTTAAAAATACATTTAACAGGGCTGGAGAGATTATTTAGCAGTTAAGGCATTTGCCTATGAAGCCTAAGAACTCATGCTCAAATCACTAGGTCCCACGTAGCCTGACACAGTGTCACAAGCACACAATGTCACTCATGCACCACTAAGGGGTTCAAGTGTCTGGAGTTTGTTCACTGCAGGCCGAATGTCCTGGCACACTCATTCTCTCTCTCTGCCTCTTTCTCTCTCTCTTTCCCAATAAAAACCAATGATAATAAAAGTAAAAAAAAATACTTCTAATAACTGAACTTGTGGACACATTTGTATTTGGAAAGGCTCAGTGTGGTAATGACCCTGAAAAACTTACTTGTTCCCTCTCTAATAGGGAAAGGTCAGGTTGATTTATGAGGCTCCAAAAGGAAGCTCTGATAGGTGAATTCTGTACATTTGAGCTTAAAGTACACATTTTCTTCAAGGAGTCAAGGAGAATACCAGAGCTGAAAGAAACCAACCAAAATATTTCTTATAAGACTATTATTTTTCTCATGAGATCTATGAAGCTCATGGAGGTGATGTGTCTTTCTTGACACTACAATATTCTGTAATTGCCAAGTTGAAAGCAGAAGACACAGAAGCCATAATACCTGCTTATGATGCTTGCACACTATTTATCTCCACTGTACTTACAGCCCCATGGCCATCCTTCTGTTAAAGGCCCACTGTGCACAGGGTGAAATAAACTTGTAAAATACTACAATTTGTCCATTCATTGAAGGGCATTTATGACCATTTATTTTGGGTTAGACAATGCAATCGTGGTTAAAAATGGAGAAGAAATGAAAATGGGAGAACGTAAGCATCCATTCCCCAGGTAAGACAAAGAATATGAAACAGAGAAGAAACCTTCCCTGTGTCCTAAAGTGTAGCTGGGGGCCATGAAGAACAGTGAGAACTCATGATGACCTGATATGAGTGGGAGAAAATGAAAGATCTTTAATAATCTGATTCATGATAATGAAATGAAATTTAAATAGGCTACTCTTGTAATTGCTATTCTTTGTGAAGAACAAGAAGGCCAGGGAGAGGAAGAAGACATATAGGGAAATGGAGAGAGAGAAAGAGAGACAGAAAGAGAGAGATGAAGAGAAGGAAAGGTAGAGAAAACGTGGTTGAGATCTGAATTTAAACAGACCACTGTATCCTGCTGGCCAGACTTGTCTGTCTTTCCTTTCTGCTTCTCTCCATGAAGAATTATATAGCATCACAGTACTCTGCAGATCAGATTTTTGAAGCCAAGTGCAGCCCGGATGCCTAGAGCTCAGAATGGTACCATTTGTCTACCTTGGTTCTGACTGGATGTTTGGCCTCTGTCGCCCAGAATCCTGGCTTCTCCATGGGGGTAAAAGGAACACATTTCAACAAGAGCAATTTAGGCAGAGGAGATGATTCAGTGGATAAAGTGCTTGCCGTGCAGCTCTGAGTTTCCAACTTTGGATCCCAGGCCCCATGTAGAACCCCAAAGTTCTAGTGGGCTTCTGTAATCGCAGGGTGCCTACAGCAAGAAGGAAGTTAGAGACAGGAGAATCTCCTGGAAGCTTATGAATGAAGCTAAGAACAAGGAGTGACACTGCATCAAAAGAGGAAGAGGGTGCGGAATGCTCAGAAGTTATCTTCTGACCTCCAGAAGCTTGCTCTGGTATGCACATGCCTATACTCACACACATGCTCATGTACATGCATACACACACACACACACACACACAAGTTATGCACATGCCTATACTCACATACACACATGCTCATGCATGCACACATGCACAACACACACATAAATAAGTTAATTTTCAAAAGTTTAAAAAGATAACTGGAACACTTTGTTGGCTTCCTGTCTTCTTAGACAATCATTATTTTGTTCCTCTTCAGTGTATGCATCAAGACATTGGTGAACCTCTCTTTTGGGCTCTCTTGTAGGGAGAGGTCTTTACTAGGGAGGAACAGCAAGTCACCCCCCTGAGATGCTGGAATATTCAAGTTCAGTTTCAGTCACCAAACTGTCAATAACATGTGTTAGCTACTTGGGCACATTAAATCAGCATCTTATTTTTTTTTTTTTTTTTTTTTTTTTTTTTGAGAGAGAGAGAGAGGGAGAGGGAGACAGATAGAGAATGGGCACTCCTCCAGCCTCTCAGGCTGCTGTGAACAAACTCCAGAGGCATACGTCCCCTTGTGGGCAAGTGCAGCATTGCACCCTAGCATCACTTTGCATCTGGCTAAATGTGGGACCTGGAGATTGGAACTGGGGTTCTTATGCTTAGCAGGCAGGTGCATAAGCCATCTCTCCAGCCCTAAATCAGAATCTTTGGAACACTCAGCAATGTGGAAAAAAATCAAGCAGGTCCAAACATTTCTTTTGATCCCACATGTTTAAAATAATGTCAGATATTTGCCAGATTTATTGACATAAGAGCACAGTATTACATTTTGTTATATATACATTCCTTCCAACATTTGACTTTATATGTGGCCTCTCATGTATGTTGGAATCTGACTCAACTTGAAAACTGGGGAACATGTGAGATGGTGAGGGAGGAGAGAGAGGACTTCCTGACCCCATGCAGGTAGGTGATGGTGATACGTTTTCCACCACAGAGGCTGAACTGGAAGAGAGGCTCTGGGGCCTTACAAATGATACAAAGTAAGTCTCATACATTTTCCTATTTTAGTTCTCAGCATCTCTCATCCATTTTGTTTTATTACATTTTACCTATATTAAGGCAGGCTGACCTAGTACTAACTTGATAGCCCAGATGGGTTTCAAACTCATAGTGATCCTCCCATTTTCAGCCTCCCTACTACTGGGATTAAAAATTGACATGGTGGCAAACACCTTTAATCCAAGCACTTAGCAGCATGGCCCTGTGACACTTTCTATTCATCTCATACTATTAAACACAAAACCATGACCCTCAGCCCTGAAGTCATTTGATGGGGTTTTACATGAGTACCCATTTGAGCTTCCCAAAGCTGTAACTTTGCTCCTAATGACTGTAATCAGGCATCAAGATATTTGACTTTTTTTTTTTGCTCCATGTTCTTCTAGAGCCAATCCTTTAAATACAAAGTACTGCTAAATGTACCTTCATTGATTTTATTCATACTCGACCAATTCATTCTCCATGTTTTTTTTGGAGGAAGAGAATAAGCTTTGTATGTCTAAATATATTACAAAGCTAAAGGGAAAAAGAGTGTGGTGTTGACATAGAAAATTGATATATAGACAATGTAACACAATAGTTATAGTTCATTGATTTTTGACAAGATGGTAAGGACACTCAATAAGGAAAGGAAGTCTCTTCAGCAAATGGAACTGTCAAGTATAATGTCCACATACAAAATCATGTAATTAGACCCTTTCCTCATATACACAACTATCATCTTGCAAATTATTTAAATATGAGACTTGAAACTGTAAAACTCCCAGAATAAAAAATAGGATGAAACCTTGATGACACTGATCTTAGCAATGAGTTATTGGAAATGATATTACAAGAAAAATAGTTCTGTAGGTTTGCAACAAATTAAATAGACAGGGCTAGAGAGATGGCTTAGCAAAGCCAAAGGATCCTTGTTTGATTCTCCAGGACCCTCTTAAGCCAGATGCACAAGGGGGTGAGTGCATCTGAGTTCATTTGCAGTGGCTGGAGGCCCTGGAGTGCCCATTCTCTCTCTCTCTCTCTCTCCCTGTTGTAATGTTTATTATCAAAGGAGAAGGATTAACAAGTTCTCCCAAGATGTGGAGACAAGAAATCTTAGTATTGTTAGTGGAAATAAACATTGTTACAATAGTTTTAGAAAATATTATCATGGGTCCTCAAAAAAAAAAAAAAAAAAAAAAAAAGGACTACCTTATCATGTGGGGATCCCACTTCTAGTATATAGCCAAAAGAAATTGAATCAGTATCTCATATAGACATCTCCACTATCATGTTTATAACATTGTTGCAATAATTAAGATGTAGGAGCAATATAAATGTCTGTTGATGGATGAGTAGATAGAAATAGATGATATAGGGCTGGAGAAATGGCACTTATTTCAAAGCCTGATAATCTGGGTTTAATTCCCCAGGACACATGTAAAGCCAGATGCACAAAGTGGTGCATATGTCTGAAGTTTGTTTGCAGCTGCAAGATGCCCTGACACTCACTCATTCTCTCTCTCCTTGCAAATAAAAATATTTTTAAATGATATAAATGTATAAAATATAATTTATTTAGTCTTAACAATAAGGAAATCTTGTCATTTAAAACACAAGTGAATCTGAAGGCCATATTTCTAAGTAAAATAAGCCAAACATAGAAAATATTGCTTGAAATCACTTATGCAGGGAATCTAAACATGCATATCACAGAAACAAAGAGAGAAACTTATGGTTTCCAGAGCTCAGGGTAAGAGGATACAGAGAGATGGTAGTCAAGATGTACCAAGTTTCACTTGTGCAAAGCAAGTAGATTCTGAAGACAAAATGTACATTTAACAACAATTCACAATATTTTGTTTTATACTTGAACTTTACTAAAAGTGTAGATATTAAGTGTTTTCCCTATACATCCACATACACACACACATAGGTAGCTATGTGAGACAATGCGGATGTTAATTAACTTGATTAAGGTGAATATTTCACAATGTAGGCATGTAAGCAATCATATTTTGTGCCTTAAATATCTCCACTTTTTTCATTGTCAGCCATACCTTTATTAGGTTAAGGGGAGACAGTCAATGACAAAAGGAAGTTGCAGCCAGCAGTTTGGGAAACATTTCTCATACCCTCTTTTATTCTTAGTAAACAGTCTGTCTCATTCTTATTTGTCATGCACTTCTTTTTTCCATCATGTCATTGTAGGGAATAAATTAATGGAGTTGAGTGCTTTGTAAAGAAACCTTCTACCCCATCTGTGTGTGTTGATCTAAATATTTAGATAGAGTACTTGTCAAAGCTCTTAGGCAGGGAGAGCAGATTCTATTATAACTTGGGAGTAAACAAAGTAGATGTAAGTATATGAGGTAAAATTAGTTATTTAGTTTCGGTGAGTTTTTATCTGGCTGTTCTCTCTTTAAGCCACTCAAGTAGAACGAATACCATTTACCATTTACAAAGTAACATAGAAAGCAGTGTGTGGTGAAACTGGGAATTGATAGTTTCATTTCCAGATGTAGAACTGTCTGAGCTTCATTAGAACATTTTAGAAGTTCTCAAATGGGAAATTATATACAAGACAATTAGGTGACAGTTAAGGCTATTAAAATTACAATATTCTTGAGAGTATTAAACATTTTTACTTAAGCTAAGGAGCACGTGTATCTCCTAAGTGCTCTATGCATAGCTTTAATTATAGTGAAGCCATGATGTAGTTTGAAAACAAGATATATAAATGGTAAAGTAGACCATTGCCTCATGTCTTTCTCCTTTGCTTTCATTGGCTAATGCATCATTTGGAGCTGTATCCTTCCCAATTAACTCACATTATTTCATTATTTTATACCCAACTTTAGCTGCTACTACACTTTTTTGTTGTTTTGTTTTGTTTTGTTTTCTCCCCAATAGAGCATTTCACTGGACCAAATTGAACTCATTACATAAAACAGGCCTCCAATTAGAGAACAAGATGATTTTTGTCATTATCTTGAGGTTTTAGAACAACTGAGTCAAACAGACGTGTTGCCAAGCACAAAATTTCTGTGCTTTTGGTGCAAGGACATGGGACAATTATTCTTTAAAGTGCCTTGACACGTAATGGAGAAATTGGGCAAGACAATGTCTGTGGGCTCTGATTTCCTCTAGTAAAAGTATGGCTACAAAATACAAATAGTGGTTTTATGATATACCAAAATACTGTGGTATGTGAATTAAATCCTACTTGTAACATCACTGGAGTTAATGTCCCACTAGGTGGATAAAATTGTTGCACAAGAATGGTGGAAATAAGGTGTTTGGAGTTTTGGCTTTTTTTTTTTTTTTTTGATGATTTGGTATATAAGGAAGTACTCAAGATCAAATGTAGATCTCATATTTCATATTCTGTGGCATAGTGCTGGAATATTTCAAAATCAACTATTAACTAGAACCAAATTGTTGACCAAGAGAAAAATAGTCTAACAATTATTAGTTCTTAATATCTTAGTTGGCCCTTCTAACTGTCATGCAGAGATGTGTGAATTTAACTAGAGCCAGGCTGATCATATTACTGGATTCTTTCCAGATTCCATTTCCTTCTTTTTCTTTTAATTAATGTGCAACTGTAATGCATGTATGTTCAAGTGCACGTGTGTGTGTGTGTGTGTGTGTGTGTGTGTGTGTGTAGAGGCCAAAAGATGAACCTCAGGTGTCAACTTTATGAATGCCAAATGCCATTTATCTCCTTTGAGACATGATCTTTCATTTGCTTGAATTTCACCAGTAAGCACTAGGAATCCTGTCTCCTACTCCCAAAACTGGGATTATTGGCACATGACACCATTTCTGGCATTTCTTATGTGACTTCTTGTGGTCAAATTCAGTTCTTCATGCTTGTGAGGTAACTACTGACTGACCTAGCTCCCCAGCCCCAGAATTCTTTTTAAAATGTTTTCAGGGCAGTTAAGGCATTTTGACTGCAAAGCCTATGGACCCATGTTCAACTTTCCATATCCCACGTGAGCCAGAAGCACAAAGGTGAGGCAAGTACAAGGTCACAAATGCCTATAGGTAGTGCAAGCATCTGGAGTTTGATTGCAGTGGCTGAGGTCTTAGTGCACAATTCTCTCTCTCTCTTTCTCTCTCTCTCTGTTCTCTGTCTTTCTCTAAAATAAAAAATGTCTTGAAAATGGATTTCATTTCCAACACAAAGAACTTGAAATTATAATAACATTACAAGAAAAAGATTCCACATTTTCCCAGTGTTGGGAGATTTTATTAACTAAAGAAACAACAAGATAGGATTTCATTTAGTAATAATAAGTATTTGACAAGGAGATTTACATGTACAAGTACCCACTGTTAGATTAGAGGTGCAGAGTGTCACATTGTGAACACATGATTGTCAACCTTTGCATGTAAACCAATGGTAATACCTCAATTATGAAACTGAACTATTTACTATATTTTGAGTATATGAATATTCATGTATCATATCTAGTCACATATAGACTGTGTATACATTGATTTATGTATGAATATATTCTTATATGCCATATATATATATATATATATATATATATATATATATATATATTCAATGGAGTAAATAAAATATAGTAAGTAGAAAGAGAATCCACTATTTTTATTTATTTATTTGCAAGCAGAGAGAGAGAAGACAGAGAGAGAGAGAGAGAAAGAGAGAGAGAGAGAAGGAGAATGGACATGCCAGGGCCCCAAGCAAGAAAATGAACTCCAGATTCGTGCACCACTGTTCATCTGGCTTTATGTGGGTACTGAGGAATTGAACCTAGGTCATTAGGCTTTGCAGGCAAGCACTTAAACTGCTGAGCAATCTCTCCAGCCTGAGAATCCACTCTTAAATAGAAAGTGAAGACAGTCACAGAGAATCTATATATTGTTGGCACTCAAAGACATTAATTTGCTTTATTTTAAAAATATTTTTATTAACAACTTCTATACTTGCAGACAATAAACCATGATATTTTAATTTGATGTCATCATCTTTTTCTACTATTATGAGGGTCTTGCGAAGGTATTGCTAGGCACTGGAAGGTCATGGATATTGAGGCCAATTTCTCTCTGGGCAGTTGCACTGTAAGGAGTTGCACCCTTCCTTTGGCTCTTACACTCTTTCTGCACCTTCTTCTGCAATAAACCCTGAGCCTTGGAGGGTGTGACAGAGATGTTTCAGTGCTGGACACTCCTCCGTCCCTTCTTCTCAGCACTATGTTGCCTTTTGGGTCATCCCAGTGGTCATTGCCATCTGAAAAGAGAAGCTTCTCTAACCAGAAGTGAGAGTAGCATTAATATGTGAATATGAACATTAAGTGTAGTGCTTTCAGGGCAGTTTTGTGGGAAAAATATATACATTTAGCCAGAAAATAGCAAGCTTTATACCCCTAAGGCTCATGACCACCCCTGCCATAGACTTTTGATTAGTTTTGTCAGTACCAGGCATGTATTCCCTCTCAGAGAGCCTTCAGTCCAATTAGGGAGCAGTTGGTTTCCCTAAGAGTGGACATGCCACTATTGCACCCATTCTGTCATTGGGCCTGTCTGGCCAAACTTGATGCTTCCAGTGTCCACTGTTTTCACCTCTGATGACTTCTGTCTCCCATACGCTGCATGCAGTGTAGCTTTTTCCAGCTTTCAGTTGGCTGGTCTACAGGGAGAAGGTTTTCTGCTCAGCACCAGCTTGCTTTCTCAGTGACTTTGCCTCTCAGGCAAGAGATGTCTTCAGCAATGGGTCTTACCATCTGTTTTTCAAGGGAAACAAAGGGCCTTGGCAATAGCCTGTATTGTTTTGGAGGCTACAGGGACCTCCTTGGCCAACAACTCATTGGAAGGTATCCCATCCCAGGCAGTGAAAATTTTCAAGTAACAATCTATAGCTTCTGGATGTGCCATTATTCAAAAAAGTAGGTTTACATAAGTCTTATTCAGACTATGTTGATTTTGATTGACCCTCCCCCTGTCCTTCTTTTACACATTCTCTTCTCCTGGCCTTGCTTAGGCCTTTCCCCTCTCTGTAAACTGTTCTTCTACTTACATATATACAATACCATCAACCATTAATTTCCTTTTACAAAAGAGTGTGATACCACTCTCCCACCCAAATGAATTAGTAAAATGAAAACTGTCTCATGTATATATGTATGGGTTTAGCGACATGTGTCACACACAAATAAAATGTTTAATATTAAATAAAGCAAGCACACTTGTCTGTGTATATAACATTAAATCACAGAAAATTCAAGAATATAAATGAATAAATAATTACAATAATGGTAAAATATGTTCCAGAAACTAGATTGGTTCTGATTGTTTAATATTTTGCCAGGGAAATTAGAGACTAAGGATATTTTTAAGATATTGAGACAGAAATAAATGTCAACTAGACTTCTCTAAATACTAGTACTATTATTTGAGTAATAATGGCAAAATTAAGATCCCTTAAAAACAAATAAAGAATAATGATTTACTAAAACATACTCACTAAAGAATAGTCCTTTGGTTAAAAGGACAATGTAATAAGAAAGAATGAATAAATATGTTCTTTCAGTTGTGTGTAGATATAACCAAATTCTGTAAGTGATAACACTAATAATCATGCCTTGATTTACAAGGAAAATAAAGCAAGTCATAGGAGTTTTAATTCTAACAATAAAAGACTAATGAAAATGGAAATTGGTTAACATGAATAGATTCCAAAGTCTTTATGAGAAACAAGCAAATTTTTGATTATATTCTGTATTTTGAAGATAATAATAAATGATGAAATGCCTAGTGAGCTTACAAAAAGAATGTTAATAAATGCTGTACTTTATAACCTGGTAAAAAAGAAGCATGGGGAATGGATGAACACACACACACACACACACACACACACACCAAAATTTGCATACTGACATATTTAAAAACAGAATGGGGAAAAAAGCAATTATTGATCAATTGATGAGATGCAAAACTGTTTTTGTTAGATTTCTATACCTACTTATTATAAACTCACTCTAAGTAGACCCTCCATTTGTTATGTTTGTTCCATGAAGGCAGGTGAGGTTGCAAACTTACCACACACATTATTTAACATTGAAATTTTAAAACAAGTCCTTTTAAAACAAAAGTCAACTTGTACATCATTATTATTTGTACTCCTTTATTATTTATTTATTTACATAGTATGGCAAGTTGAATCCAAGACACTAATATATGTGAGACAAGTGTCCTGTCTTTGAGTGGAAACCACAATCTCATCATGAAGTATTCTGTATTGTTCAGGAGATCACAGGAGATCCTAGATTAAGACAATAAAAGGGATTAATTAATTGCATATTGGTTGGAAAAGAAGCACTAGAGTACATAGCATTCATAATTAATTGTGATTATGAACTTAGAATCACAACAGAGTATAGATAACTCATTACAAAAATGATTACATTTCTATTCACTTTCAATAAACAATTAGAAATTGTAATTTTTAAAGATTCAGTCTATGATTGCTAGGAAACAAAGTATCTAGAAATAAATCCAACAAAATGTGTGTAAAGTGTGCTATGGAGTGACACTTTGGATTTTTTGTGAGATATACTTAATTAAAACTACTTAGTAAGATATACCATATTCTCTGATGTAAAACTCTAGCATCATAAAAATATAACTTTTTTCCCGAATGATCTAGGTTAATAAGATGTATTAAGGGTCAGGTAGAAACTATATATGGCTTTGTAGGTCACAGGCTTGCTGTTACAAAAGTTTACCTCTTCTTTTTAGCTTGAAAGAAGCACCTAAAATTCGCAAAGAAATCAGTATAGCTACATTCCAATAAAACTTTATTTACAAACTGAATGAAAGAGACAGAAGGCCAGATATGGTCTGTATTAGTTTTCTGTTAGATCTGGATCTGATCTTAGGGGTGTTGTGTGGGGAGGGGGGTGTGTGTGAGCACACGCTTGCATGTGTGCATGCATGCTAGGAAGAATGAAAGAGAGAGAAGAGAGAGTTGGTATGTATGTCAATTAATTAAACTAACTTTAAAAGTTCAACCATAATCAACAAGTAGGCTAATTATGACCAAAGTGTTCTCAGGGAAGAATAAATAACACCCCTATCCTACAAGTAACAGAGATATTACAGAACTAGAGATGGTAAGATAAAGTTGTCAAGCAGATAAACAGAGCAGGATTGAAGCACTAAGCTGCTATATAGCAAAGGTGACATTGGATATTGCAGCAGAATGGACTGGCCACTCAGTATGTGGTGCTTGCACAATAGTTCATCAATATGAAAAGTGAGTGAAATGAGAATCCTACCTTAATTCATAGGCAAAATTTGATTCTGTGTGAATTATGGACTTTAAATTTTAAAGTACATTTTATCCCTTTAGAATAAAATATGAGGATATATTTCTTATCCTGGTGTAGGGGAAATGTTCTAAAGACAATAAATGAACAAACCTTAAAGAGAAATCCCTAAATTATGTTGGAGTCAGACCATCTTTGCATTAAAAATGTCCTGATGAGAATTAAAAGATAAGAACCTAGGGTAAACCATTTACTTATTTAAAACAAAAACAAGGGATTCTTATCTGTGAGATATTAATAACTTCCTGTTATCTTTTAAAATAAAAATTCCATCATCATCAAAAATGCCTAAACAACATGAACAGAAATTATATAGTCTAAAGGGGAGGGGGTTAAGCAGTGGAGAAGATGATCATACCCCACAATTATCTCAAACATGGACAACATTTCACAACCCACATTTTATCAGAAACATTGTAAAAGAAAATTACCAAGTATTGGTATATTTTGCTATTTTTCTACTGAAACTATAAGATATTGGATTCAGTTTAAAATTCACTCTGACATTTAGTCACTAAATTAAATATGTTTACATATTGTAACACAGAAATTTAATTACTAAGAAAACAGGGAATTGAATATGCCTACACTAAACATACTTTTTCCAAAACATTTATTGTTTACAAAATCAAAATGCCATAATCTGCTCTAATTTACTACACATTCTACAGATAAGTGAAAGATACTCATGGATTAGAATTCTATATAGCAATGTGTGTAATAAAATTACAGTTATATTTTCATGGAAGATATTAAAACCACAGCACCTGGGGCTGTTAAAATGGCTTAATGGTTAAAGGTGCATGCTTGCAAAATGTAATAGCTTGGGTTCAATTCCCAAACTGCCCAATAATCTGTATGGAAAAAGCAGTGCAAGTATTTGGTGGTCATTTGCAAGGGCAAGTGGTCCTGGCATGTCTCCTCCCAACATACATGCTTATGAGATGGCACATGCAAGTAAATAATAAACAATAATAAACAAATAAATAAAACCATAGTCCTAAAAGAATTCTGCAAGTCCTGAGTTTACTAGAAAAAAATACATTAGATCCTAGTTTAGATGGTCTATGTATGTAAGATAATGAATTCATAAAGTAACACCAATAAACTTTAAAACTAATTTCAAGTGAGAAATATGCACACAATTAAAGTTGTAATTAACTCAGAGTAGGAGAAAGAGAAGCATGTTAAGGAATATTGAAGAGAGACTAAAAGGCTTTGACAATTTTTTGTTTCATAATGTTACCTGTATTTTCTGTCTGGTCTGGGTGTTTTCAGCTTTTCATGCTTTGTTCAAAGAATTACAGAGGTACACATGGAACGTGAAGCAGGAAGAAGTTTTATTAGAGAGCAAAGTGAAAGCACACAAAGGATGTGTGCAAGAGCACAGTGGGCTCCTTAAGTCAGAAGTATTGCCTAGGGCTTATGGTGTCCAGGGGAAGATGTTGATTGCTATTGGGTATCCTGTATAATGTAATGTAAGTCTTTATTCACTGAACATGTCCTTTCATATGGTCATATAGTGCATCTGATTTTAATTACCCAATTACGCATATGCATGAAATAATAAATAGTTTTTCCCCCAAAACATTCACTTAGAGGACATAGTTTTTCCTAATGCACATGCAGACAAAATTGGTTGAGGCTTGATTAGCCCATTTCACTTAGTTTCAAGATGTGTTTCACAATGTTTTTGGCCACAAAAAGGGAGTTACTAAGGAATTACTAGAGAGCAGAGACTGATTATGTATCTTCATGCAGTGGGCAGTCCTAAGGTTGCCAAATGCATTGTTAGGAAAGAGGCATGTGGGTAGTTCAAGTGAAGTAGTGTCTGTGTTGATAACTTATCCCCATGATTGTCTGCCTCAATAAGATAATTGTAGACATGTGTGTGTTTAGTTCCTAATTCTCACACATGCTATACTTAAAATATTTACTAAAAATTATAATGCATCATATAACATGAAAAAAATAAATTAAATCCTAAAAAGATGTATATCAATGTATAATTAAGCAGCAAAATATAAAAAAAAATTAGTTACAAAATGCTCATGTTCAAACTTTTAATCTTTTGATATTTCCCTCCCTCCCCCATTCCACTTTAGAAGAACAATTTCTAATTTGATGACAAAATAATAGGTCACTCAGGTTTGCCAATTTCTGTCTTTATCCTTCCTTTGGCTCTTCCATTTCCGCCCCTCTGGTCCCTGAGCCACTGGAGGATGTGACAATGTTCACACTATGTTGCCTTTTGTCAAAATGAACAACTACCTCCCACTTACAATGTTACTGTAAAATGACTACCTGCAATCTCATTGAATCCTTGATGATAAACATCCTGTTACCAAGAATCTAAATTTTAACTGAAGTAAGATGCTGAGAAGGAACAAAATGGGAGAATCCTGGGTGTGTCATTATTCATGATGATCACCAAGCAAGCGTGAGAACAGAAGGATATGTATGTGCACGTGTGTACATGCAGTTTTATTTTCAAATCTTTTACAGTTTTTTTTATGTCTAGTCAATGTATTAATTAATTTCCCTTTGAATGTGTGAATTAATCTTCTCAGAGAAATAATAATGGTTTTTCCTGATTTTTTTAAGTTATACTTGAATTACTTGTAATGAAAAGTATGATAATTCAGTAGCAAACATGGCAGGAAATTTCAGGTTTAGGAACAAACACAGTTGACTTTTGGGGAGTCATGACAAGGAATATAGAAAACACGTGGAGACAAATGTTTGGCTTCAGGGTTGTTTAGAAGAAAAAAAAAAGTGACATTCCAGGAAATGGAATGTGGGGTTGAGACATAAGTACTACAAATGATGTGATCCCATGCAATATTTTGTAAATCATTGTTAAACAAGGATGAGAAGGAATTTTGTAGCAACCTCAATGGGGTCTTGTGTGGAGAGAAACCAGCTCTGTTGGTTGGAAAACTCCATGACATCTGAGGAACTTGCAAAGCACATAACTCTGAATAGAAAATGGCCAACCCTAAAGGGAGAAAAAGAGTTAAGTGTAACTCACACAGCACAGTCCCCATTGCCATCATCTTATCCCTTGTACTTTCTCAGAGAGATTTGAGGGTAGGCTCAGCATGCTCTGGCTAACAAGATTCTGAGACAGGTTTGTGAGCCATGAGATTGGCTACCAGCACTATGGTCCCCAGAATCACCAAGTGTTGACACAGGCCATTTATTTCTTGTGGAAATGGTGCTTCAGCGAGGATTTTATGGACAGTGATGGGATGGACTAGAATTTGGATATATCAGTGTGTCTTATGGTTTTGAAGAAGCTATTTGGACTGGGTATAGTGACTTATGTCTGCAGTCCCAGCGCTTGGGAAACTGAGGCAGGAGAATCACTGAGAGTTCATGGCCAGCTTTGGCTACATAGTAATGTAATGTGGAGGCCAGCTTGCACTATAGTGTGAGATCCCATCTTAAAACAAAATAATAAATAAGCACACAAAAATAGAGCTATTTGAAAAGAAGTATTTCATAAGGTGTTAGCTGATCCAGTAACATCCACAGCATAGAGTCCCCAAGGGAGCGCATGAAAACTCCTACTGCTTATGTGTCTGCCTTTCACTTGTGCAAGGCTGGATGTGCTAGTGCAGGAAAGCTCATGTGGCTGAATGACGATGTGTCTTTGATCAGTCATGAAGTCTCACATTTCCCGTTTTCTTGATTCTAGCCGATACCACAAGTTAAAAAGATTTTTCAAACAACTCCAAGCCACAGGGGGGAAAAAGATTAAAATGAACCCCCCCAAAAAAATGATAGACTTGAAACAATTAGTCTAACAACTGAAAGTGTTAAGCAGATGGGTTAGGGCTGGAGAGATGGCTAAGCTGTTAAGGCACTTACCTGTGAAGCCTAAAGACCCAGGTTTAATTCCCCAGTACCTACGTGAGCAAGATGCACAAGGTGGCTCATGCATAGAGTCTGCAGTGGCTAGAGACCCTTGTGTGCCCATTCTCTCTCTCTCTCTCTCTCTCTCTCTCTCTCTGTATCTGCCTCTCTCTCAAATAAGTAAATAAATAAAATATTAACAAAAAACTTAAAGAAGATGGGTCAGTGTAAACTAAAACTGGAGTAAAAATATAATAAGGTTTTCTTGGTTTTAAGTCTACATGATTAACAGTAGACTTTTTTATTAGAGAGACAGAGAGAGAGGGCAGGAAGGGGAGAGAGAGAAAGAATGGGCATTCTAGGGCCTCTAGCCACTGCAAACAAACTCCAGATGCATGCACCACCTTGTGAATTTGGATTGCATGGGTTCTAGGGAACAGAACATGGGTCCTTAGGCTTTGCAGGCAAGTGCCTTAACCACTAAGCCATATCTCCAACCCTTAAATCTATATGCTTAAAATAGTGAAATATGTTAGTATATTTCAGGTAAATGCCAACAAACAGAGCAAAATATTAAATATATATATTGTTAAATTGTTGCTATTCAAAGAAAAATAACAATTAGAAAGTATTGGGCAGAAAAATATCTTTAAAAAAATGAAATGGGACTGGAGAGATGGTTCAGCAGTTAAGGTGCTTACCTGCAAAACCTGATGACCAGAGTTCAGTTCCTCAGTAAACATGTAAATCCCGATGAACAAGGGATACATGTGTCTGGAGTTTGCAGTGGCTAGGGTGCTTGCATGCCCATTCTCTCTCTGTCTGTCTCTCTCTGCTTGCAAATAAATAAATAAAAATATTTTAAAAACATGAAATGAATGGGATCATGCAATGCCATATGAACAGGCTTATGGGGAGGGGTGTATTATCTAATTTGTGTTTCACAGCTACTCTTTATTTAATGCGTGTAAACTAAAGCAGAATTGTTTTTACTCATTGAACAATTTGTACTATAAAATACCTATGTGCCCTCCTGATGACAACATGCTCCAAACAGCTTGGAGAGAGATCAGAACATTAATTCAAGAACAGGAAAGCCATAGTATCTAATTATGGTTGATAATTATTGAAGATATATATTAGAATAAAATTGCTTTAAAATATCCTGAAAATTTTGGTCATAAAGTTGCCTGCCAATTTCAAGTTTTTCCTCTTGAAATTATTACTTTAATATTTAAATACTTTTTAATTATAATTATCTACCTCTGCAAATACATATCATGAAAGTCAGTGGCAGAATGTACAGACATAGAATTAAGAACAATGTGAAACTGCCAAATTGCTTTTCATGCATAGAAAAAAAATGAGAATTTATCATCATGTTCTTAACCTTGATACACAAAGAATCACAAACTGAAGAATTTTTTTTAACTTATCTCTTTTTGTTTATTTATTTATTTTTATTTGAGAGCAACAGACAGAGTGAGAAAGAGGCAGATAGAGAATGGGTGTGCTAGGGTCTCCAGCCACTGCAAACAAACTCCACATGCATGCGCCACCTTGTGCATCTGGCTTATGTGGTTCCTGGGGAATCAAGCCTCGAACTGGGGTCCTTAGGCTCCACAAGCAAGTGCTTAACCGCTAAGCCATCTCTCCAGGCCTGAAAAATATTCTTTGCAAAACATAAATTTAACAATGATAAATGTAATGTAGACATTGTATGTTTTTAAAAAGCAAAATATAAAATGAAACATAATCCACATAGTCAATGAGAGAAAACAAATGAAACTGGTAACAATAATAGACAGAAAGTAAGCTGGCAGACATAATCAGCTTATTAACCCTGAGACAAGCATGAAGGTATCACACTCCTTCCTACACTGTAATGTAGATTTTCACAAAGAGACCAGAAAGTGAAAGATTAACATTTTTGTTCCCTAACCTGAATAATTACAATGAAATAATTCAAAAGTTTAAAATTTAGTGAAGAGCAAAGTTAATGGGAAAATCAGGGTAAATAAAGGAGGATATGGCATTGGTGTCATCGGTGAAAGCAAAATCAATGCAAAAAGTACATAGCGAGGGGGTGGAGAGATAGCTAAGTGGTTAAAGACATTTGCTTACAAAGCCTGATGACCTGTGTTCAATTCCCCAGTACCCTCATAACGCCAGATGCACAAAGTGGCTCATTTATCTTTAGTTTATTTGAAGTGGCAAGAGGGCCTGTGCATCCATTCCCCACATCTCTCTGCTTTGCTCCTTGCAAATAAATAAAAATAGTTATAAAAGCACATAGGGAAATGTCTCAAATTACAATCCTAGAGCCTAGATTAGTTTAAAAAAGAAAAGAATGTGAAAACAGATTCAGCTCCATGGGAACAATAGAGTCATATAGAGATAATAGACTTGCAGTGATTTATTGAATTTCTCCAATTTCTGACAGATCAAATAGACAGTAAAATGAACAAGAAAATAGATTATGAGTAAAAATAAATGAGACCTTCTCCATCTCAAATATTAATGGATTACTGATAAAAATATTTCTGCACTAGGTTTCAATGATCATAAATGCCAACATATAGAGAATTTACAGACTTCTGAGTCCTAGCACTGGCAGGTTGGTACCAAGAAAGTCATTTTGTAACTGCATGCAATTCAGCACGTGGGCTCTTATCCTAACACTTGATGCTGCACTCTGTGGAGTCCTCTTCACCAATATTCCAGGACTTCTCAGGAGGGGTGCTGCGTTCTCATCTTCACTCCACGGTTTTTTTGAGGGGGAGGGGGTGACCAGTCCTGCACCAGTTGTCTTAAAATATAAAAGTGGTACTAAAATGAGATAATATTATTACATATCTAAGAAGTCTTAGAAAATCAGCTGGAAAGGACTACCAAAAGGTGTTTTTTTTTTTTTTTTTAGCAATAAGCTGTTTTATTCCCATTAGAACAAGAAAGATTTTTTATTAGTTATGTACATAGCATGCATACTGTCATGCCTCCTCCCTGCCCTCCCCCTCAGAAGGGACTCTCCTTGTAGGGGAATGTAGGTCATGCATTGTGGGGGTAGCCATCAGTTATGGGACAGAGGCAATGTCTCTGTGTATAATGTCCCAACTTGTGGCTCTAACAACCTTTCCACCTCCTGTTTGGCAAATTTCCCTGAAACATTTTGGGCTTGTTTTAGGTCTACTTCAGTGATGAGGTCTTAGGAGCCTCTGTGTTTCTGGATCGCTGGTTTGGTAGGAGTTGAGTGTGCTCTGCGTCTGTCTCCTTCACCCTTGTGCTGGTATCAGGTTCACTAAGAAAGCAACACTCTTGCTCATTTCCCAAATTACTCTATGGTTTCAGCTGAGACCCTAGTGAAGTGTGGTAGGCTGATTCTCTCCTCAGGTTCTGCATCCATCTGAAAAAAGAGAAGCAAATTTCCCAACAGAGAGTGAAGTCAGAACCAGATAATGGGATACCCATTATTATTTTAGAGAGAATTTAACAAGTGTGGGCTCTCTTGTAGCCCACAATTGGCTTGAGCTTGATATTGGAGAGTGGGATCACTTTGTTGGATATGGTTCTGACTTGTTTTCCAGTTACAGCTATGGGTTCCGTTCCACTGAGTGGATCTGTTAGCCAAATCAAGAGCAGTTGGTGACACACCATGGCTGTGTGCCACTATTGGAATTGTGTAAGCATCACATCAGCTTGTTTGCTACTGAGTAGCTTAGACCACGTGTTGTTGGACAGATATTGGTCATTTTCCCCCAGTTACTCATGCATTACCTTCTGGCATTAGACAAGCTAACTGTCTGGGGAATAATGCTATTAAAGATTCCAGCCAGGTTGCTCCATGTTCCGTACCAACAACATATAGTGGGTCATCAAATACTCTGACAGCAATCTGTCTTCTTTTGGTAAAATGTGTAAGTCTCTCTGATCAACAGCTCATTGTGGATGTTAAGTGCATGCTGGTACTGGTAGTTATAGGCCAGCACCAAGGAAAAAGAAGGAAGAAAAAGATAGGCAATATAAAAGAGAAAGAGAAAAGAGAGAGAAGAGGGAGAGAGAGAGAGTCAGAGACAGGGAGAGAGAGAGAAACAGGAGAAGATTAAGTTTAGTCTTCATCATACCCTCTCCAGGGCCCTGTGGTTCAGGTGTTCCCTCTAAGGACCTGATGAAGGTTCAACCTTTTAGTCTGTCTTTCAGGATATAAGATTTTATGGTTTCATTTCCATTTGGGTACAGTCCCCCCCCATTACCTTCCCCTCTTGCCCCACCCTCCCTATTGTCTGGTCCTTGAGATGCTTATTATGTATGTCAGGATCTCAGGCAGATTCAGGATAGGAGCCACAGATGAGTGAGACCATGCAATGATTATCTTTCTGTGATTGGGTGAGCTCATTGAGAATGATCTGTTCCAAGATCAACCATTTTTCTTCAAATAGACCATTTTTCTTCAAGTTTCATTATGTCATTTTCCCTTACTGCTGTGTAGAATTCCATTGTGTAGATGTACCCCATCTTGAAGGTTTGATAGAATTCAGCTGAGAAACCATCTTGTCTTGTACTCTTCTTTTTGGGAAGTTTTTGATTACTTTTTCAATCTCCATGGGTGTGATAGGGTTGTTTAGGAAATTAATCTGCTCCGAGTTTAGCTTTTAAAGGGGGTATGTGTCCAGGAATTCATCCGTTTCATCCATATTATCCAGTTTGTGGAGTAGAGGTTTTTGAAGTAAGCCCTGATGGTTCTCACAATTTCACTTATGTCTGTTGTGATCTCTCCTTTTTCATTTCTAATTTTGTTGATTTGCAGCATCTCTCATTTTTTTTTGCTTGATCAAATTGGCCAGGGGCTTATCAATATTGTTTATTTTTTCAAAGAACCAGCTCTTTGTTTCATGAATTTTCTTGTTTTCTTAGTATCCAATTCATTAATTTCTGCTCTGATCTTAATTATTTCTTTCCTTGTGGAGCTTTTTGAGTTGGATTCTTCTTGTTTTTCCAATGCCTTTACACAGATAGTTAGGTTATTGATTTGGGATCTCTTTGTCTTTGTTATGAAGGCATTTAGTGCTATGAATTTTCTCCTGAGGACCGCTTTCATTGTGTCCCATAAGTGTTGGTATGTTGTGTTCTCATTGTCATTTATTTCTAGAAGTATATGATCTATTTTAGAGAAGGTTCCATGGGCTGCTGAGAAGAATGTGTAATCTGTGGTTCGGGGGATAGAATGTTGTGTAGATGTCCATTAGTTCTAATTGTTCTATGGTTTTGTTGAGCTCTCTTACTTCCCTATTAATTTTCTGTTTGGATGATCTATCTATTGCTGATAGTGGAGTATTGAAGTCCCCGACTATGATGGTGTTGGTGGTTATTTCTTTTTTTTTTTTTTTTTTTTTTTTTTTTTTTAGTCAAGTAGGTTTTGTTTTATGAGTTATGATGAACCTCTTTTGGGTGCATAAAGATTGATGATTGTCATATCCTTTTGTTGGATCTTTCCCTTGATAAGCAAGAAGTGGCTTTTTGTGTCTTTTTGATTACTTTTGGTTTGAAGTCTATTTTATCTGATATTAGTATAGCTATGCCTGCATGTTTCTTCTTTCCATTTGCTTGGAAATTTCCAACCCTTTCACCCTGAGGAGTTTTCTGTCTTTAGTGGTGAGGTAGGTTTCTTGAAGACAGCAGATTGTGGGGTCTAATTTTTCTGATCCACCCTTTTAGCTAATATCTCTTCTTGGGTGAATTAAGGCCATTAATATTTAGGGTAATAACTATGGGGTTTGATTCAATCCCATCCATATTATGGTGGTTTTTGTGGTTTGGTGTTTTCTTGGACTTGATAGTTTTTTGTGATTTCTCTGAATTTGGTTATTGTGATTTGTTTCTTGTAGGCACGTTAGGTTGGTTATTTGATTCTTCTGAGTGGAGAATTACCTGAAATACTCTCTGTAGGTTTGGTTTTGTTCTCATATACTTATAAAGCTGAATTTTATCATGGAAAGTTTTTCTTTCACCAACTATTATGAAGGATACTTTTGATGGTTAGAGTAGTTTGGGTTGGGTGCCATTAGCTCTTACACTTTGGAGTGTTCCATTCCAGGCCCTTCTGGCTTTTAGGATTTCCATTGAGAAGTGTGACATAATGCTGATGGTGTTACTTTTATATGTAATGTGTTCCTTCTCCCTAGCTGCTTTTAGAACATTCTCTTTGTTATCGATGTTTAGAGTCCTAATGATAATATGTCTTTGAGAATTTCTCCTTCAGTCCAATCTCTTTGGAGTTCTGTTTGTTTCTTGTAACGTGATGGGACTTTCTTTTGAGAGAATGGGAATGTTGTCTTTGAGAATTTTGTTGAATAACTTCTCCATGCCTTTTGTCCAAAATCTTGCCCTTCTGGTATCTCCATGATCTGAATGTTTGTATGTTTAAGGTTATGCCACAGTTCCCTCATGTTCTGTTCACAAAATTTTTGAACTTATTGAAACATTTGCACTCACAAACTATTTCTTCTGTTTTGTCTTCTAGTTCTGAGTTTCTATCCTCCACATGGCTGACTCGATTCTTGAGAGCTTCTATGGAGGTTTGGGCTTGTTCAATTTAGTTTGTATTTTTTTTACTGCTTCTTTATGTATAGTCTCCACCCCTCTGTCGAGTTACCTTTTCATGTCATTTTTTGATTTTCTTAATGATTCTTGGACTTCATCCTTGCATTTATTTATGTGTTCATTGAACTTTAGCCAGCTGGTTATTGAGGTCCTCTTTATTTGTTTATTTTTTCACTGTCCTGCAGATCATTTAACTGTCTTTGTAACCCTTCCTGGTTCTTTTCAATTAGGTCTAATCTAGTGAGGACATCATTCATAGAATTATTGGCCCTTTGTTGATTTTCTACAAGTTCTGCTATTCATTTGGCCAGCGTTGCATAGCTTGTATCTTCATTCTGGGGTTCTGATCCTATTGTCTCTTCTATGTTTTGATTAGAGACATCCATTGTGGGACTGGACAATCTTGTTGGACTTACTTGCAGTTGATTTTTCATGTTATTCCTTTTGTGCTGTGGCCTGCCCATCACAGTGTAGGAATCTTATTCAATTTAGCAGGAAGCTGCAGTTTACCCTTGAAGTGTCTTCAGTGATTATTCCCTTTTATGTTTGCTTTGATTAGGCTTCTGATGGCAATGTCGCCTGCCTGCTCAGAGGGAAGCAGCTTGTGAGGCTCTGGTAAGTGCCTGAGGACCTGATGAAGGGCTTGTTGTTCAGTGGTTTGGGTATGGGACTGCATGATCAGGCCTGTGGTGACAGGATATAGGGGGAAATGGGACAATGCAGACTGGTGTTGCAGTTGGGCTGCAGAGGGGTTAGGATGGGAATGTGTGGTGGGTCAGTGATATGAGGGGTGAGGGGTGGGACAGCAGGACCTTTGGGACCATGTAGCAGGGGGTGGATGGGACTACCAGGTGCTGTGACAAGGCAGGGCAGGGATTTGGGACTACTGTGTATCACATGATATGCAGGGGGGGTTGGGATTGGTGGTGGTCCTGGTGGGGTGGCAGGAAAGGGGAAGGAGGGGTGAAGAATTGCCTGCTGGCCTGGGTCTGAGTAGCCTGTAGGAAGTGCAGTAGGGACCTTGTCCATGCAGGGTGGGGTGGAGGGTGGGAAGTAGGTTGTGCCTGGAAGTCCCCTGTTACAGGAAAACCTAGGGTGGGGAACACTAGCCGGCTGGCCTGGGGATGGGGACAGTGGCAAGTGGAATGGCATTCGCAGGTGGAGCTACAAAAGCCTAGGGCAAGGGGAACACTGGTCTGCCAGCCTGGGTCCACTTAGCCTGTGATTAGCGCAGGAGGAACCTACAGCTGGGACTTTAGGCTGCTTTAGGGGATTGAGGGACTGGTGGGCCACCCAAGAGCATGGGAATCAGCAGATTCCCTACTTTGCTTCTCTATGCCCTCCCAGTGGAGGTCTTCCAGAGTCTGCAAACCCTGAAAACCCCAATAAACTCTAAAGGTCTTGTCTTTCCTTTCTCATGAGGTGAGGCATGGTTAGTTGGATGCAATCTTAAATGGAAGTCCCAAAAGGTACTTTTAAAAGTCAGATAAAGAAGCTAGTCAGAGTACAAAATGCATGCAGAGAATCTATTTTTTCACATATATAAATATTGATCAACTGAAGCATATAATAAAACATTCAAATCACAGAAAACATATTGCAAGAAATGTGCAAACTAAAAAAAGAAAGAGAGAGAAATGTACAAGCTAAACTATTCAGGAATAAAACATTACAGAAAAAGACAAAAAAGTGATCTGAGAAAATGGAGTTAATGGGCAAAGAAATCATACCATCATTTCAGAAACAGGACAGGCATGGCCTCCAATTACAGGTGATGGTCACTGAGGCAACTTAAATACAACTGCTTAAAAAAAAAACTGTAAAGTACAATCCAGTGACAGTTTCAAGCTTTTCTTTTCAAACACATTACTTTAATATTAAAATATTTTCAGATTGTAATGTCCTGCATCTAAGAATAGATGTCATGAAATAAGTCCCAGGAAGGCACATGTAGCAAGGCAATGAAAAAGCTTCTTTCATGAGAAGATTACATATCACGAGGTAATTTAGGCACTTGCCTGCAAAGCTGAAAGACCCAGGTTTGATTCCCCAGAACCCATATAAGACAGATGTACAAGGTGGCACATGTGTCTGGAGTTTGTTTGCATTGGCTAGAGGCCCTGGCATGCCCATTTCTCTCTCTCTCTGTCACTCTTTCTCTCTCTCTCTAAAATAAATAAATATTTAAATTGAACCATGTCATTAGGCTTTGCAGGCAAGTGCCTTAATGGTTGAGCCATGTCTCTAGCCTTAGATCTTACTTTTAATAGATTAATAATAATGATTTAATACATTTTAATGCTTATTGAAAATTCTACCATATATACATATTTAATAATATGAAAAAGTGTGTCTCCTCAGTGTCTACCACTATCTCCCTGGAGGAGGTTGTTAGGCTAGCTGTGAGAGCAGAACTCCTATAATTCAGTGGATGCAGAGAGCTCAACACTAAAGGAGATATATAATATACCAGTCAAAGCTCAGTGAACTCTGTGGAAGAGGGGGCAAAAGGAATGTATGAGCCACAGGTGGAAAGGTGTATCCTGACTGGTGTATTCATGACCCCACCATAAATACTACCAACTCCACTGAGGAGGGCCCTCAATGAAATAGGGATGGGAGAGGGGATATAAAAGTATATATAGCCTGATGGGACTATGACCAATATGCAATATGTTAATATTATACAATTCATAATAATAAATATGATTCTTTAAAAAAGAAAAAAGTAGAAGTACAAAGTGAGGAAAATATTGGCAATATGTGTTCCTCTCTATAGGATAATTTATAAAGCCATGATGTAAAGAACTGTGTTCAATTAGTGAGAAAAAGGCCTCATGTTCCTCCAATGAATATGGCTGAGGAAAATGAGCAGGCAGTTCATGATTACACACAGATGGCTTTTAAAAACAAAATAGGTACAAACAGTCAGAATTAAGGAAGTTCATTTTGAGATATATAGATGTTGATATTATTATCTATCTATCTATCTATCTATCTATATGTAGATTTCTATTGTTTAGGTTATACATTTCTAAATTTGAGATTTCAATAAAGCAGAAAAATAGAGAGTTCACAGGCTCTTGCCTGGTTGGTAGGTTACTAAATGAATATGATGCATTTGAAAAATAGGATGGGAAAATCTATTGGCATTAGGTTTTTAGTTTAAATACAGGCACATGTATGAAAATAGATATGCAGATAATTCTTTATTGGACGATCGTATACAATTGACCAAGAATGAATGTATGATAGTCAACAGTAATGTTTTTCTGTGAAAATAGGAAAGTTTTGTGTGAAAATTTAAAACAATGACATAGACCTCTCTAGGAACTGTGATGCAATATTTAAAAGGCATGAAGTATGATGTGCAGAAGAGCATACTAATATATGTTATGTGTATACATACATGAATATTTCTGGAAGATTATAGAAAAATATGTGTAATCAAATAGTAAGGATTAAACCTGGGAATGGTAAAGTGCCTTAACTGCTGAGCTAACTCTCCAGCCATAGATCTTACTTTTAATACATTAATAATAATAATTAAATACATGTTTATGCTTAGTGAAAATTTTGCCATATGTTATAAATCCATGTTCTCTAAAATAAGTTACTTAAAATTGTATAATTAAAGCCAGGCATGGTGGCTCAGGACTTGGGAGGCTGAGGTTTGAGGATTGTCATAAATTCAAGGCCAGCCTAGGCTACCGTGAAACCCTGCTTCTAAAAAGCAAATAAAAATAACCCAATATGTAATTGAGCATAAAGGCAGATCAAGACAAACAAATTCCACATACTAGAATTACTTTTTTGATATTAGCCTTAAAAACGATCACATGCACACTAGAAGAAGACAAATACTCTTATGGAGATAAAAGGGATCTTATCATTAATTTCTTTTTTGTTTGATAGGTAATGTTGGTTTTTGTAAAGATCATCTATCGGACAGCTGAATGCAAGTACAAGTATCTTTAGTAAAGCAGACCAGTGCTTCTCAAGCTTTAACACATGCAGGAATGACTTGCGGACTTTGTTAATAAAGGTTCAGAATGTCTTCTGAGTTCAGCGATTGCATTTTTCACCTGCAGCTTTGATACTTATTCACTCAACAAATTTGAATAGTAAAAACTTGTCTTTCATGGAAGCATAAATGAATTATTTTGCAGCATTTCCTCAATCTTTTTCGCTCTTTCTTCACGGATAAGAATTGGTTGCAATTTCTGTTGAGAAAGCTCTCACCTTTAGCAAACAACACGCACTGGATTAGACCTTTACTGAATTGGGTTTTGCCTTCCACTCTTTCAATGGCAAGATAGTTTGGAGTTGAATTCTTTATCTTACTTCCTTTATCAGAAGAGCTGAGCAGCCTCTCCAAGCCTGAATAATAACATGCAACAACCCATCAGTCATTTAAATTGTCAAAGACATGATTAAAGATGGAAATCCCTCTACAAAGAGGGAGAGCAAGAAGCAATGGGAAAATTTTGATCGGAAACTTGTCAGGGCTGATGTGGGTTAAGGAGTGACCATTCTCCACTTTTGATTGGCTCCAAAAGATGGAAATGCTGGGGAAGCGGTGTAATAATGTTTGCCCTGGCTGATTCTGACACAGTGATTAGAACACCACAATATACATTCTGAATTTTTTTTTGCTTCCAATCTGGGAGGCCTACTGCAAACTTGTATTCTAACTTATTATTAAACCAAAGTAGACTGAATTTTAATGTTTTCTTATCAACTCATTCTAAGACCCATTGAGACAGAGAGCTGTTGGCATTTCATCAGATTCTATTAAGACCTCAGGTAAATTTCTAGGTGTATTCTTCCCATCTGTGTGTCTAGATGGTGAATGAACACAGGAAATTAGAACATCAGAAGTGCTCCTCTTCACCAGTTTATCAATGACCATTATGAAAGAACAGGTCAGGCCTAGACAGGTAAAGTGCATTTGCATCTTTCTTCAAGGTAAGATATGGTCTCATATCAGAAAACATATGTACCTATTTTAATTATTGTACTAAAATTTTTAAAAACTCAGAACCTGAAATTGGCAACATTGTCCTATGGTCCATGCAAAAATTTTGTTACAGAGTTTGTCATGGTAATTTTACAAGAATGGAAAGAAGAGTAACAAAACAAATGGTTAATACTGGGGCATCCATTAAAACAATTATTCATATCAGACCATGAAGTAGTAGCAAGTCCTCAAAATCATGGTTTCAATAAATATATGATGCACTGTTTCAAAGTAATGAGCTATCAGACATTTTTATTTTTTTCTTTTCCATGGGTAGTATGTTTATTCCTTCTCATATCAGAAAAGAAATATAAAATCATGATAAGAATGCCACCAGGGCTGAAGACTAAGGTGAGTATGTGGTCATCTTAAGTACAAGTTAGTGGTCTTGTTGAGAGTAAGGCCTGCAGCATAGGAGCCTCCAAGGGCCTACCTGTGTGTATTGGGGTGGAAATACAAGTTATTGTCATGTTGTGTCAACTCCTTCCATAAGCTATAAAAAATAATATATTCCACAAAGACAATAGCCATTCCAAACTAATGGTGTGCTAAATACAGCTTTTGCAAAGAGGATGATAATTTTGCCCTGGGAGTGAAGCCAATGAACTCAATCCAACTTTATTTATGTTTCACTATGTCTTGAATGGTTCCTTCTGTCCCCATGTGCCAGGGCCTCTCTGATATTTATGAGCTTTAAATCTCTTTCTCCAAGCTGTTTGCCTTTAGGGCCTGGCAATCTCTGGCTTCCTTGTTCTTTCTGAAATCTTTTAGAACTTGCTGTTTCTGCAGTTCTGTCTAATTGGAAAGTACTTTCCTTTCTGGGTAGAGAAATTACAGTCCAGTGGCAACAAGCTGATGAGCTGGAATGAGAGTAGAGCCAGGAGATTGCAGTCAGTTTAGGAAACATACTCTGAATTAGCCTGAGCTTGCTGTGGGTAGAACTGTGTCATCCCCAAAGATATGCTGCAGTCCTAAATTCTGGTACCTGTGGATGTGACTTGATTAGTAACTGAGGCCTTTTTGGATATAAAGTCACTGGTACAACACATGTTTTGGTTATAGGACATGGAGAAATCAAGCTAGACTTGAGTCCTCCAGCTTTCATAGTCCCACAAGGTATCAAGCAAGCTGCTTGGAGAGAAAAGTCATCAATAGTATTTTTAAAAATATTTTATTATTTATTTACTTTCAAGGAGAAAGAGAGAGAAGAAGAGATGGAACAAGAAAGCCTCTTGCCACTATAAATGAACTCTAGATGCATGTGCCAGTTTGTGTTTATGGCTTTATGTGAGTGCTGGGGAATTGAACCCAAGCTATCAGGCTTTTCTAGCATGAACCTTTAACAACTGGAGCCATTTCTCCAATCAAAGTCATTAATAGTCTTAACCATCTGTGGCCTCTGTGTCCTCCACAACCAACCTGCCAAGGAAGTTGTATTCAGTCGTACAATGGTGGTATGGCTATCATGGGGACATATAGCCACTTTCTGATTAGAGTTAAGGCCTGCTCCATATGAATGAATTCATGCCTGCTACTATAAACCTGGTCAGAAGCCCATGGATAGAGAGGTCATAGACCCTAGTAGGCAACACACTACTGTGAATATACATAAGGAAAATGTTGTCCAACTGCTAGCTAAATGTTTACATTTATACACACAGATTAGTGTTGCTCTCAACCACAGAAGTTCCATTCTGCAATGGGTATAGGTTAGTTCAGAGAAGGAGAACTTGCCAAAGTGCTGAGAATAAGGGACTACTATGTGCTCAGCCCTAAATGGGACATCTAAAGCACTCCCTCCAAGGCTCAGGGAACCTTGCTACAGTGAGGGGTAGAAAGCATGTAAAAGCTGGAAGATGGCAAAAATGCTGTGAAATGCTGTCTTTTGGGCATGACATGATTATTACACTCATGAACTCAGAGCAACTGTGGTTTTCAGCACAAGACTGACCAGGCAAGATTCTAACACTGATAGGGAGAGTGTTCCCAAGACCCTCTCAGAGTAACTATCAGCAGCTAATAGTTTCTGGGGGAGAATGTCTCATGTTCTCCAGTGGTGTAGCCTCAAATAAGTTTGGCAAGTTGTCCATACTCCAGTAAATAACAGACCATGCATACTCATGCAAGATGCAAACCTAATTTTATTTGGTGAGCCACACACACAGAGTAGTAAGGGGGTTAGTTGGGAATAAAATGGTCTTAGTGAAAGTGGGAGGGAAATAAGAGGACTACCCCCACAATGCATGACCCACATTCCCCATTGATGAGGGTCCCTTTGGAAGGCGGAGGACAGGGAGGACGATAATGGAGTCACCAATATGAATGTAAAATTAGAATAATATAAATAAATAAATAATTAATTAACTTATTAAATATATATATATATATTAAACACAGGTATGAATTTGTCAAAAATTAAATTATTTAAAAAGATAAGGCCAGTAGGGGCTTCCCTCAATCCAATAGGCTAGGTGTCTTTATGATGTGGGACATTGTTCATAAGAAGGCACAGACTCACAGAACACATGTGAACACAGAGCCAGGGACAGTAGTGATGCTACTCCCCAAAATGCCAAGCACCTTAGGCTGGGTAGCAACAGCAAACAAGCATCCTGCCCTCTGTGCTGTAGAGAGAACACCACCCTGCTAACACCTTGCTTTGAGCATCAAGAGCTGAGAGTGAATAAATTAATTTTGTTTTAAACCATACAATCTGTGGTACTTTGTTATAGTATCTCCAGAAAAATAAAAACAAGGTCTGAGAAATATGACAAGTCAATGACAGAAACAACATGTACTCTACATAGTTTTTTTCTGGTGCTTATTTTCCTGTCTCTACAATAACCACAAGCAATGGACATCATCATTTTTCTTTATGAGTAAGGAAAGTGTAAGCTCAGTTAGGTTAATAAAATGTTCCCAATTGCCAAATTAATATGCATAAATATTTAAGCCTGATCTTTTTAATAGCAAAACCCGCTGCTTCAAATAGCTTCTTGTTGCCACAAACTCGGAATAAATGAAATGGAATCCATTCATGATGATTAAGGGACATTTCATGGGAAGAGGGGTTCAATTAGAACACTAAATGATGGGGGGGGGGGTATTTGGACTGATGGGCATGTAGGTGAGGATATAAGGAAGGAAGGGAGGGGAGAGGAAAAGCAGGTGGATGTGGATGGGCCTAGTCAGTTTGTAGTACGAGTGTCCAGTAGGCGGTTCATGTGCCTTTTGCTGTCAGATTTTCTCCCTGCTGCCCTCTGTTTAATGTTGTCACAACTTCCTAGTAACTGAAGTCTAATCCCATTTAAGTGACATGAGCATGGTTGGAGCTAAGGGGCGGTTACAGGAAGAGAGCGCAGCCAAGGATTTCCCGGGCATCATCTGCTGCAGGCTGGATTTCTGGCACCAACTGGAACATTCCCGGTGGTCATAGACTAACATAGCTTGGATAGTTTATAAAAAAAAAAAGAAGTTTATTTTTCACAATTATAGGAACTGGGAGATGTAAGATCAAGCCCCAACTGCTCTCTGCTTCCAAATGATTCCTTGAACTTGTGAGGATTAGTCTCTGCTTCCAAATGACAACTTGAACTCTGTGTCTTTCATGGGGAGGATGCTATGTCATCACAATGCAGAAGGTGGAAGGGAAATAAAGAACTACATGCCTTCTGGCTCCTCTTTCCTAACATTTATCTGTCCATGAAGGCAGGGCCCACATGAACTGAACACTACTCCATATGCTTACCTCCCAATCCTATTACAACTATACTGTTTCCAACCCATGAATTCTGAGGGTACATTCACACCATGGCTCAGTTCCCAACAGAAGCACCTCCTAGCAGACTGCACATCATGACTTCTGGCCTGGCCATGACTGTAGTAGCATCATTCTTTCTGTATTTGTTTTCAGCTTTCGGGATGGTGATACTTTTGGGTGTTATTGCTACATAATTTCCTGATCCAGTACAAAATCAAAATGTGGGGTCCCTTGCTCAAAAAAAAAAAAAAAAAAAAAAAATAAGAAAGGGTCCTATCAGAAACTTTCAACTTTTTCCTTTTCTCTCCTATCATTCATTTTAAAAATCAATATTTAGTTTCGTTTTAATCTAAGAAAAATTAAAGTCTTAGTTCACTGGCTTTTAACACATGTCTTTACACCATGTAATACAATGTGTAATGGAAATTTGACAACATTTAGTTCTTTTGGGAAGATGCCACCATATGTTATGCTCATGTCCTCACATAATTTTCATTCTTGTTGAGACAACTGAAATGCTATCCAAACTAATCCAACTGTTTTTCTTCACTTCTTGCTCTGTTCACATCCTATCAACACTATCTTTTTCCTTTTAGGCTTGCTCATGTGCCATGGGAAAAAAATGAAAGGAGAAGAATCCATAGATTGCTCTGTCTTTTGCTATGCATGTCTGCATTTTCAGCATAAGGAATTGGCTAATATAGAGAAGTAACAAGGCTTTGCAAAGGCATATATATCTTGATTATTTAATGACACCGCCTTATTCTTCCTAGGCTGACAGCAATTTCTGGTTAGAAATAAACACTCCATGAGGTATCTCAGTGTCAAATTCATGTGGTATCACACTGAACTTTCTACCTTTGAGTTCATTGGATTCTGTTCTCATAGGACACTGTACATGGACTGTCAAGAACTTTTTCCACCATAATTGCAGAGGTGGTTTGAATATGAAATGTCCCCCATTGCCTCAAGTGTTTGTGATTAAGCTTCCTATTAAGTCTCTAGCTGGTGGAGCCTTGCTGGAAGAGGTTGCTGCTGGGGGCAGACATTGGGGTTAATTAGCTTACTGGATGTTCAAAGCTAGCTAGCTTACTCTTGCTCTTCTCTCTGTTCAGCTGATGCATGGAGACGTGATTCACTAGCTACCTGATCTTCTGCCATGCTAAAATTCTCCCTTGAATCAGTAAGCCTAAAACAAATCCTTTCCTTCCATGGGTCACTTCTCTGTTTGGTGTTTTGTCACAGCAATGGGAAGTTAACTAATATAATATCTTCTAAGCTCAATTTTTGGACATGCTCTATCTTTCCATTGACCTTAACTTATAGACCTCAAAGTCAAAAGTACAATTATACAGAATTTCAAGACAGTGACAGAAGGGCATTAAACCAAGTGGGTGGCTAAACACAAGCATGCAGGTCACACACCTGTGAGGCTGGCCCTGCCTTTCCTCTGTGTGTGGTCAGCACTTGTCTGTCTGAATTCAGTAATAAATTTGCTGCATTGAATTACCTACCACAGGTTCTGCTCTCCTGCTTGGTGCCTGATTTATGTAGGTGAACCTCAAAAATGCAGTTAGGGAATAAATTATGGAGTGCCTTACTGAGAAGAATTACAGGAAAAAAATTCTACTTCATTGTTGTAGCATGAAAGGAAGGAAATAAATGACTACCTGTGTGTTGAATTAGACATGTTTAAATGAACAAGAAGTCAAACTACACAAATAAAAAATGTATCTCCATTTACACTTGCTAATCCACTGTGTAACATCAGTGTTTCTCTATGATAACCATTTCAATCTCATAGGATACTTGCTTTCTCTAGGCAAGCCATGGTTTGTGCTGATAGTAAGAGGTAATTACCTTGTAAAACTCTTCTCATTCCTTTGATCTCAAATCTTCCACGTGCCCTGGTAGAACAGTATACTGAAATTTCCAAGTCATCTTCCAAACAATTCTGAAAACCACTTAAGAACATCATGAAGAAAAAAAGAAAAGAAAATTAAATAAATTAAAAAAATATATTTTTTTAAAGAATAGATTAGCTGGGTGTGGTGGCACACACCTTTAATCCCAGCACTACATAGTGACTGAGACTACATAGTGAATTACAAGTCAGCCTGGACTAGAGTGAGACCCTACCTTGAAAAATAAAAATAAAATTAAATAAAATAAAAGGACAGATTAGACATACACTGATTATAAACAATGGGACACTCAATAAGCCAATCATAGCCTTATTCTGTTTCAAACATTTAGGGTCACACAGTTGAACAGTAAACATTAATGTTTAGAATGGAGATGGGTATGTCAAGGGCAGCAATAATGAGGATGACAACTAATAGTCTCAAGGTTATGGTAAAGCACTAACCCTAACACTTCAAGACCTCTCTCTTCCCTTCCCTTTCTACTTTCTCTTTTATTGAGACAGGTTGCTCAGGCTGGCCTTGAATTTGCCATGTAACTCCTGATCCTCCTACTTCAGCCTCCCAACTGCTGAGATAACAGGTGAGCAGCACCACCATTCCTGGAACTCTTTTCCTTTGTAAGTAGAACAGATTAATGGGGGTAAAAAGGCCTAAGTGAGGTCAGGGGAAGAGATTGAGTAAAGGAATGGTGGAGGGAGGGCTAATCAAAATCTAAGAGGATATAAAAAAGTCATATGGAAATCTACTTTTCTGGACATTGGAACACTCAGAAGCCATAGATTGTTACTAGAAAAATTTCAGTGCCAGGGATGGGATACCTTCCAGTGAGTTGTTGGCCAGGGAGATCACAGATACCCCCAAAACATTATAGGCCATTGCCAAGGCCCTTGGTTTTCCACCAGGAATAGATGGTAAGACCCTATTGCTGAAGACTCCACATACTTGTGTGGCAAGTTCACTGAGAAAACCTGCTGGAGCTGAGCTGAAAACCTCCTCCATGTGGAACAGCTGACAGAAAGTTGGAAAAAGCTACACTGCATGCAGCTTAATGGGAGAGAGAAAACACCAGTGAAGGTACTCAACAGTGGACACTGCAAGCTTTAAATTTGGCCAGCCAGGTCAAATGAGCCAATGGGTGCAATAGTGGCATGTCTGTTATGAGGGAAACAAACTGCTCTCTAATTGGACTGGAGGCCCACTCCATGGAAGGGAACATATCCCTGATACTGAAAACGTACAACAGGGGTAGTCATGAGCCCTAAGGGTGTAATGTCTGCTGGTGTCTCACTAAATGTATATACTATGCTCACCAAAGTACACGGTAAGCACTTCTCTTAATGTCCACACCCATATCTTAATGCTAATCTCACTTTTGGTTAGAGAAGTTTCTCTTTTCAGATGATGGCAACCTTGGGATAACTCAGAAGGCACCATGGTGCTGAGAAGAAGTGACAGAGGAGTGCTCAGCACTGAAACATCTCAAACCTACCTTCCAAGGTTCAGGGTCCATTGCAGAAGAGGTGGTGGAAGAGTAGGACTCCTTACAACATGCTCCTCCAGACACAAAATGGCCTGGATATCCATGACCTCACAGTGCCTGACACTACCTACATAAGACAATCATAAAAGGAGGAAAAGATCATGACTTCAAAGTGAAAAGAGAGACTGATTAAGAGGGGGAGGGGATATGATGGAGAGTGAAGTTTCAAAGGGGAAAGTGGGGGGAGGGAGGGAAGTACCATGGGATATTGACTACAATTAAAGAAGTTGTCAATAATAAAAAAAAAAGAAAATTGCAGGTTTATTTTCAAATTCTTTGTCAAATAGATTCATTTACCCACTCATATCAAGTATTGCAATAGGAGAGTGGTTTTTCAGGAAGGTAACCTACTGCTTATATTTATAAATTTAAGAAATATTTATGGTGGGTCTAATGCATGTCCAACAGTGAACACAACCAAGTCTAGGATCTCATAGTTTTGTACATTGTATGGAAGGGAAGACTGAGATAGGCAAATCAAATGACAGTTGTAATGATACTACATGGAGGAAATAAATGTAACATGAAGAAGGGGGGATTCTACAATTTTAGATGGATTATCAGAGAAACCTAAAGTTCAAAATTTTTGTTTATTATTTTATTTATTTTTGTTTCTGTATTTTTAATGTATGTGATACCCTAATATTATGGATTTAAAAATGTATTAACATAAAGCTCAACGAAGTCATTGCTGAACTATTTAGTCTTGCCCACGTGCAAATCCTTTCTGTAGCGAATTTAACACTCTTTTCTAAAATAACACTTCACCAGCATTACAACTATCAAGCCTATTGTTCACGGTTAGTAAATTATGGCAGTTCCCAGCCCAGGTTTAAAGTAATATAATTTAAGGGATGTAAGTTTTAACCTTATAAAGCTGGAAGCACATACACCTGCCTCCAATAGTTATTGCACTCAAAATGTGTGGGCTGTTCCCAATAAACTGAGCTTTTTAAGTGTTGTGTCTCTATTTCCTCTGAAATATTCCCTCTTTTAGGGAGGAAGAAGGCTTATAAGGAAGGCTATGAAGTGAAGGAAATTGACAAGGTTTAGCAAGCTCAGAAAATTACAGGATTGAAGGAGGGGATTCCTGTATAGCCCAGCCCAGCTGCCTACAAGCTGTGCAGGGAGCTCCAAGGATGAAACTTCAGTTGAAACAGGAATCTTTGTGATGCAGTTGCCTTTGAGTTCTCTCTTCTCACACACAACCCTGCAAGTATCCAAATAAACTCACTGGTCCATTAGAATAGACTTAGGTGGAATTGTTTGTTTGGGCTGCCATTGGTGTACTACCTAGAGTAAATAGGTATTTGTTCATGAACCCCCCAAAAATATCACACAACATTAAGTAACATGTTACAATAAATAATATATAAAACACATCTGATGTGATAATTTCAGAAATAATTAAAGTTCTGGGTCAATTGAACAATGCAGAAGTAATGTTTGGTTTTGGTGCCTCACTTGCCTCCTGGGAAATAAAATGCAGCAGTGACACAGAAGATGAGAGGGGAGAGTCTGTCCAGTCTAGGGCAGGCCTGGGGACCAGCAGAGAGTGGAGAGACACGTGAAGGCAGTTGCAGTCTCAACTTCTACCAAGATGAATTGCCAGAAAGTATTCTAATTGTCTGCTGGAGTAATGGGATTTTCCACATTGAGGCCAGGACAGAACCTTTGATATTGTTGAGGTATTGTCAGGTTTTACATGAGAACAACCACACACAGAGACAATGCAAATGGATCTAGAGTGAACTACATCAGCATGTTAACTTCCTACTCACTGAGCCTTGTCCGGGGAAAGCAACATAAAACACTTCCACCCATTTTGGGGATGCTTCCTTTTGAGAGAAAAAAATTTTGAGGTGCATTTGTGTGTAAAAAGGCCTAATACTGAGCTTCTTTCCTATATGGACTGAGAGTTCATATTTCAATTCTTTCTTGGTTCTCATTACATATGTGTGGGTTTTATTTGCTGATTTGCTTTAACCTCCGTTTGTCTTTAGCAGATGGGGCAGGGGCACCCAGAGTTTACTTGGAAAGTTCAAAGCTGAGCTGTGCCATTAGCTGGGAAGCCTCCAAGCAGGTTCAAGTGAAAAGATGGATGGCAGTGCTCCAGATTTGAAGGAAACCATGTAAGACTGCTTGAAACTGAGGGTTTCAGAGCAAATTATTGAATGTTATTTCTAGCCTAAACCAAAGTAGTCTTGATACCCACATTCCCTTTTTCCTCTCCCAATGTTTCCACAGGATGGTCAGTGGCTGCAGATGGCATGCCTCTACTTAACCTGCAACTCACAATGCTTTGCCACAGTTGAACAATCTGATTGAAGAGGATTCAGTATTGTTTATGTATCGATGTAAACTTAGAAACTAGCTTTTTAAAAGTGAGTGTGCATATATGTATATTACATGTTTGTGCTCCTCTGTGTGAATGAGGGTGCATACATGTGGTGGCATACATGTGAAAGTCAGAGGACAACCTGTATTGTTAATCCTTCACTTCTACCATTTTATGAGACATAATTTTTCTTGCTATTTGCAGTTGTGCTCCTCTGGGTAGCTGGCCCATGAGTTTTGGCATTTTTCTGTCTCTGCCTCCCTTATTTCTGTAGTTCTGTGGGATTACAGATGCTCCTGTCACATATCTGGATTTATATGGGTTGTAGATATTAAGCTTGCATAGCAAGCATTTTAGCACTGAGCAATCTTCCCAAGCTCGTAATTAACTTTTGTTGCAAGTGTAACATATGTGATGGTGGTGGTGATTGTGGTGGTGGTGGAGGTGTGTGTGGTGTATGCTCATGAATTTACAGATTCCCATGCCTTTGTGTGTGTCAAGGCCAGAGGTGAGTATCTGGTATCTTTCCTCTATTTTTTATTCACATATTTCCTTGAGAAGTGTCTTTGTGAACACAGAGCTACTGTTTTCACAAGCACTGGTAATTCTACTCGCCACAGTACTGGGGATGCCAATGTGTGTGACCATATGCAGCTGTTCACATGGGTGTGGGAAAATCAAATTCAGGTTGTCTCAGACCCTCATGTTTATGGCAAGTTGTCTTCTACACTGAGCCATCTTTCCAGCTTAGGAATTAACTTTTTCAGAGGAATGCTTGTTTCTTTCTTAAATGTTTTTCAGTGTTTTCTCTTAAGAACAAATTCTCCTCCAGTGTCAGCCTCATGGTTTAAGTGGAGTCACTGTTTTGGTCTTTCCCCAAAGGCAACACATAAAGCAATATTTGGGTGCAGACAGTTTCTTTGGAAGATGATTTCACCAGACAGTGAGGGAGTATGGACACCACGAGAGAGAAAGAACAAAGATCTGTAGAAAGACTAGCATAGAACAAGCTTTTACAGCAAGACAGAATCCCACCAGGAACTCAGAAAACCATACAGAATGCACCTACTAGATGTCCTTCTGCCAGCTAAGGACTTAGGGCAACTATCCATGAATACAATTTCCTAAAGTCGTCAATCCCTGTGTTGGGATGGAACCTTTCTTGGCTTGGGTGGGCTTAGTTTTTAGGTCTGGACAATCAATGGTCACTAAAACTCCTTAAGCTAGTGTCTCTTGAGTTCTTTGTCTCCTGGTAGTGTAGAACTGTGAACAAGGACAGAAGGAGGGAATGCAAAGAAGGCTATGCAAGCAAGACTTACTGAAAAGAGACAGAACAAATCTCCCCATATGGAAGGGGGTCAAAGAAGTTGTTTTCTGCACTCTGGACTGAAGTAGGTTTTGTAGGTTTAGAGTCAGTTTTGATGACTCACATGGAAATTGGGCATTGAACAGGTACAGATCAAAGAGGTCTACATGAACACATGCAGGGGCTCTGATTGGTAAGAGGTAAAGTGAAATTGTGCAGTCTCATGAAGAGCTCAGGAATTCTAAGTCAGGAAGTAGGAAGACTACCAAAAATCTAATGGAGGAAGTTATGAACATAGGAAATGGGGAGAACAATGGGAAAAGGCAGCTGGTCTGCCAGCGTCCTGATGAGTCAGATAGGTAGATGTTTATCTCTCCATCAGGGTCTGTAACCCTGACTAACCTTCATACAATGCATCTACCTGGCCACTGGCCTATCACTTCCTCTTCTTAGCTTCAGTTAAGATCAAGCTGAGAGAGCTTCCATGGCATTGGAGAAAGCCTGGAGCCAGAAAAGCAGACATGGGTGAATTCTGATAAGATATTCCTAAACTGGTTAGATATTCCAACACCAGAATTACAGTAAAAAGTGGCGATTGGCACAATGAATCACACAACTCAATTGTATCTAATTGTAGGGAGGAAAACTTTTCAACAGTTCAGAGTAGATTGTGAGACACAAACCAGATTGGAAACATGGAGATATAATATGTGGATCACTGCAATCTATCTGTGAACATGAAGAAAATACCAACACAGGGCAAGGAAGATAAGCCTGTGAAGGGAGGAAGGGAAACTAGACCCTCAGGATATCACTGTCGAAAGTCAGACTGACAGCTTGAGATTTTAACACTTGCAAACCAATGTATTTCCTATCTATAAATCCAATTTAAGTGGATTGAACATTCTTGATTTGGTTAGAGACCCGTAGCATCAGCCTCACTAGGGAGATTGTTAAAAATATGAAATCTCAAGTCCCAACCCAGAGCTACAGATGTAGAATCCTGAGGATCTGAGTCTCAGGAATATATATATGGTAAAAAACCTCCCTGGGGATCTTTATGGATGCTAAACTTCAAGAACCACTACCCTGCTGATACATCAGATGAACTCTCCAGAAGTCAACATCGCCAGCAAAAGGAATATTAAACAATACCTAAAATGAAACAAAGTAAATAATGTGACTTTAATACCAGTTTGATATTTTGAACAAGTTTCTTTCATAAGGCACACAATATGCCCAGAGTCCAGAATAATCACCAAACTTTTGAGAACTCCAAGGTGACCCAGAAAGCACTGCAGAAGCAACTGCCATATATTTTTCAATTTTTTCTTATTAAACTTTCAGATTTATCTGCACAGCTCTGCTTTATTAGAAAGATTGAAGGCTGAAAAATGAAGACAAGAGATTTAGATTTATTTCTTTGGCTTTTACTTATTCTGACCCAAAGAAGACACCAGAAACATTACAATGAATATTTTCTTTCATTCTTTTTTCTCATGGCAAAAATGTCTGATGAAATTTCTTTCATATCTGTTAAGTTCTTGGATCTGCTAATACTGATAAATGTAGTCACCTCACATACTTTGACTGGGACAAAATTCACTATTTCCACTGGCAAATTCCATGAGAACAATCACTCAGAATTTATTGGAAAGAAACAGAAAATTTAATAATAGTGCTCTATATAGCAGCATTAAAAAATAAAGCTTTGTTTATTAGCTAAGTTAATGGATCTTGTTGAAATTTAATAATCTGATAGCATTTAGGTGACAGCCCATGTTCAGTTAAAGAAAGCAATAATTATGAACTTCAAAAAAGATTGATTTGTCTATAAGTTTTAACTAATAACAGTTTTAACTTATAAGCAGGTCATAATTAATAATTGCAGAACTCATCCACATACAAAAACGGGTATTCTCAAGTCCAAGAAAGCTACCGACTTCTGGAAATGGCTGAGAGAATGCTTCTCGGAACTGTGGTACTCTATAGTTGCCGGCAGAGTTGCTTCTTCATTGACTTAGTAAGTTCCTAATTCTCAAAGGAAACACTATCAGAGCTTTTAAAGTTACTGAGAAGATCAATAAGTCTTTCTAACAAACATCATATTGTAAACGGTGATCAGCTCTCTGGTTAATATAGAATGTCGTGAAGTAACAAATCCCTTATTCTTCCCTGTCCACAGCTATACTACACTTCCCAGAGTTCCTCTGGTAGGCATGGCCATGTGATCTGACCAGTCAAATGAGAGCAAAATATTACCTATGTCCAAATCAAGACCCTAAAAGTATCTTCCACAAGATCCTGTTCCCCTTGTTGCTTTTTCCTTTGTCTGATGATGAAGGTGATGGTAAGCTCAAGGCCCTAGGCTAGAAGTCTGCATCCTACTTCATATGGGATTTGTTTTAATGTATAAAGTTTTATTAAAACACAAATATGCCCACTACTTACATGCAATGATAGAATCTTTTGCTCTTCAATTACTGTATTTTGCAGGGGAGACTGTAGCTCATAGATCTGAACATATTTACAACATGACCTTTTCAGAAGAAAGTTGACTGACACCCTACCCTCAATCTAGGGAGTTGGGATTAATAGACTGCAGTGGCCTGAGCCCTACCTGATTAACTAGTCTGTTTTTCCTCACCACTGCATTAGATTTATAACAAAAGTTAAAAAGTAATTTTATTTTATTTAAATCAAGGCACAGAAAGATGAAGTCAGGAGCAGAAGCAAGTTTTTGTCAGAGCACTGCATTGGCCTCTCCAAATTGTATAACAGAGTCAATCCCTGTCCCCCTCCCCAACACACACAAATAAATTAAGTTCTAATGATAATAGTATAGTAAAAGGGACCTCCAGATCTTTTCAAGCTCTCACCCACTCTGGGACTATAATGCAGAGCCCTGGGTGCTGAGTCTGGATAGTACATCCGGGCTTTGTAGAGATAACAGCACCCTGCCTTCTACCATAGAGGCTGATTCTGCAGTGGGCAGCATTGGCACCACAGTGAAGCTGGATTATGGGGAGGATTGGAAAAGGATATTGATATTCTTACATAGGGACTTGTTGGCATCTGTCACACTTAATAGCAATCTTTAGATGTGACCTGATCACAAATACTAAAATGGTGAATTTTATAAAATAATGTTGTTGTATGTTTGGAAGTGTCTCAACTATAAATTTGGGTCCAAAAGAGCTTACCTTTCATAAAATGGAGATACCCATTATTGTCTCATCCTCTGTATAAAGGCCATCTTTTTCCTAAACCCTTTATTTTTCAATTCCCATGGATTCAATTTGCCCCAAGAGCTCTGAAATCCTTAGATTTTATTTTATTATCTTTCCTGTAACACACGTCTTTCTTGTATTTTGCTGGTACTATATCTCCTTTGGAATGGATCCTAATATCTCCAATGTTACATTCTGAGACTTGGGAAGCAAGCTAGCCATTTTCTCTACGTTAATAGGCAGAAAAGTTCTGTCCTCGGGGTAGCTTTCTGATTGCTGACTATAATAACTAGTGTCACTTACACAATAAAAACTTTTATGAGGGTTTTTTATTGTTTCCTCCTGGAAAATTATGTTGCTGCTCATCCAGCAGATGTGTGAGGCCGCAGGCTGAGTGCATCTGCTTCCCTTGTCCGTGGTCACTCTGAGGTCTCCTGAAGCACACTGGCAAATTTCCTGTCATCGTTTGAAAAGAACAGAACAGGATAATTTTCAAAAATACATTCATAGCTCCTGTCACTTGTGTCTAACCTGACCTCTGTCCGTGTCTCGTCATTTCCGGTTGCCCTTTCTGGATGTCTTTGTATGGGTTTCCCAGAGGATGTCTGATGCGTAAATGAAAAGGTCAACAGACTGGGTTGATGAGAGGCAGCTGAAATGAATTACTCTTTTAGAATTAAAGTTTTATTAGCAGAGTTGGAAACTCCACATGACAGGTGGCATGGTGGAATCCAAAGCCAGGAAGGGAGAGGAAGATGGAAAGGGAGAGAGGGGGGCTTTAGAAATCCAAAGAATGAAGGAACCTTCTTGCTTTTATAAGATTCTTGAGGATAAAAGAAAAGTTTTACTCCATGTGACTCATCCTACATGTTAGGAGCTCTAGAGAAGACCCGAAGCCATAAAATGGGTGGCCTTGGGGTTACCCCCAAATAGTGGTCTGGTCTTGCTTTGCCATTTGGCTTTGGTATTGGGTATCAAGGGAACAATTAGAGTGATGCCTCTATGTTTTAATGCTTATGGTGAGGAGGATTTCAGTGTAGGTTGAGGGGCAATCCCATCAAACAGTGATTCAGTTGTGGGAATGAAAGGCAGGACACAGGAAGCAGCCATCAATGCATGTGTCCTAACAGGGACTTCTAGAAGATCAGTGTGGGATGTACCTCAGAACCATCTCATCCGGCAGAGAGCAGTTCCCCATGTCCCAGTGGAGAGCTGCTTGCTGGTAGTATGAGCTGGAAATTCCAACTGCTGCAAGGATGAAAAACCAGAGGATCTCAGTTCAGAGCAAGCTGTCAGCACCACAAAGCAGATGAGAGGCTTTGAAGGCTAGTCTGTGCAGGGTGTGTGGACTGTGGGCAGGCTCTAACAGCATCTTTGCCCACTCACCACAGGAATCACCTCAGGCTCTTCCTAGGTTTGAACTATAAAATGACCCTGGGTTTTGTGGGCTTTCTTCTATCTTGATCTCTCCCTCACGCATGGGTGGCTTCTTAGGTTGATAAGAATTATTAGTCCCCAAACAATTTAGCTTCAGAGTGATTTGAGGGATATTTGTGTTGCACATTCATTTTTCCTCAAGGTCCTCACATTCTAAATCCCAAGATTAATCAGGTTTCTGATTAATCAGCATTGTTGCCTCCTCTTAGACTACTAAAAACGTAAGTACGGACCACTAACTCCCCTGCAGAATTAACTCTCATGCTTTGCAAAAGACTTTGATATGAGAGGGGTGGTGGCTGACTAGTATGTGGAATGATGCTGCTATGATGTGTATATGGTCTAGCTTTCACAGGTTATGTGCCAGGAAGGAGATTGGACACAAAGGTAAAGCTTTTGGGAGTAATGTGACCTATAGAAGCCATATTTAATGGGAGTGTTTAGGTCACAGTTAACATTACCCTCAGAGAGAGCTAATGCCAACTGTACAGAAGTGAGTGAGATCTCACAAGGCAGATTAGTTATTGTGAGTGTGGGTTTTGAATAAAGAGAGTCTAGCCATGTGTTTGTGTTCTTCTGTGTATAGCACTCAGTACTTTCACAGTGTCTGCTTCTGTGACACCTATGGCAGCATGAGGTTCTTGCATGGGGTTAACTAGGTGGGGCTACCTAATCAACAACTTTCATCCAGCAGTGAGCTGGGCCTCATGCATCCTAACAGATAATGCCCTTCCTCTGCTCAAAACCTTCCAGTAATTCCTCAGCCTCCAATGAATAATATGCTCTCTTGGGTGATCCAGTCCAGCTACCTAGATATGGTTTTTCTGTGAAAGGAAACCCTTCATTTAAAAAGTATGAGAAATTGGGCATGGTGGCACATGCCTTTAATCCCAGCACTCGGGAGGCAGAGGTAGGAGGATTGCTGTGAGTTCAAGGCCAGCCTGAAACTACATAGTTAATTCCAGGTCAGCCTGGGCAAAAGTGAGACCCTACCTCAAAAAACCAAAATAAATAAATAAATATAAAATATAAAATAAAATAAAATAAAAAGCATGAGATTAGGGGCTAGAGAGATGGCTTAGTGGTTAAGGCACTTGTCTGTGAAGCCTAGGGACTCGGGTTCAATTTCTCAGAACCCACATAGGCTAGATGCACATGATGGCACATGCCTATGGAGTTCATTTGTAGTGGCTAGATGCTCTAGCATGTCCTTTCTCTTTCTCTTTTCTTTCTCTTTTTCTTTCTTTTTCTTCCTCTTTCTCATTTTTCTCTCACTAATAAATAAATAAAATATATATTTAAAACAGTTTTATTTATTTGACAGAGAGTGAGAGAGAGAAAGAAGCAGGTAGAGAGAGAATGGGAGCTGCAAATGAACTCCATATGCATGTGCCACCTTGTACATCTGGCTTATGTGTGCCCTGGGGAATTGAACCAGGGTCCTTTGGGTTTACAGGCAAGTGCCTTAACTGCAAAGGATTTCTCCAGCCCCAAATATTTTATTAAGTATGAGATTAGTAAGGTTAAAAAAATGAAAAAGTTGTTGCAAGACTCCTCAAAGTCTATAATACATGAAGATCATTATGGCATCTTCCAGAAAATGTTATATCCACAACCTTCTAAACCCAGGAGAGATGACCTCACTTTCCACCTACATGGATGCCAACCAACTTTGCTATCCTATAGGAAAGGGAGCCAAGAATGATTGACAAATTCCATTATCTTGGCAGAAACAAGAAGGGCCCATGAAGAAAGTGGCCAAAGTCCTGCTTGTGCTAGATGGAGAATATAAGCCCAAGGTTGCATTCTTTTTTCTATGATTTTCTGTGGCTTTCTAATAATTGGATGCTCTGTGTTCTAGTTTCTTCTGTTGGTATTACAAGCGCATTCAGAAGGAGAATAAGTGGGAGGAAGAAGAGGAAAAAGGAGGAGGAGGAGAAGGAAGAAGGAGAAGGAGAAAGAGAAAGAAACAAAGAGGAAGAAAGAAAGAAGAGGCAAAGACAGGAAAGAAAAAAGGGAGGGAAAGGCAAAGAAAAGGGAGAAAAAGACACGACATAAAAGAAAAGGTGTTGGCATGTAAAAGTGGAGGTTTGAATGAAAAATTGTGGAGGACTTTACTACTTACAGTGGTAAAGGAATATGGTTTGAATACACTATGAGCTTTTAAAAGTGAAGGTCATCCTTAAGTAAATTGATACCTGTCAAGGGTCTCTTATGCTGTAACTGACTATCTCATCTAGTGAGTAGTAATCAGCTGGTTTATGGACTATCACTCCTGTGCATGTTTGAAACTAATATAAGCTAAGGAATCACCATTTTCTAGAGTCTGTGGAGAAAGAATATGTTTTCATCCTCATATGCCTTGCATTTCTCTGACAGCAGTGGCTTTTTGAATCCCAGAAATAGCTTTAAAAACCTGCCATCATAACTCACAGAAGATAATGGATTGAGACATGGTACAGACATGCTGTGAATATAGCAACCATTGCTTCTAGACCAGTCAGGCCTTCCTATGCTATGTCCAGACCTCACTTTGAGTCCAGCACAGCTCAGAGTTTGAAAACTTCTCTTCCCTGGAAGCTTGCTTCTGAGTTCCATTCCTGCAGAGGACCAAATAGTGTCATGGTTTTCTCCTCAAAATTGGTCTCTTCCTCTCCTCAGATGAATCAAAAAATGAACAATGGATGATTTCTACAAACAAGGCATGCTTATTTTGTTGTAAATACAGACAGACATCAATAAAGTAAGGACAGAGATTTTACCATGAAAATGACATTATAGTTACTTTTTATGAAAATAAAATGACATTTGACAAGGGTAACAGAGAGCTCACTGTTCTCCATTTAACATTTTCTAACCAAGAGGAAATGACAACAATGTCTAGAAGGAGCCATCTCTTTCCTCTTTCAGGTATGCCTATTAAGTCGATTGTTATTGCTTTGTGCTTAATTGCAAATCAACAAAAACAAGTGTTGCATTCATTATTCATTGAGGCTATTTGGCCACAATGAAATTACCTACAAATATTATTTGCTTATATATTCCCTACTGTCTTTGAGCTGCTAATCTCATAAATAGATGTATGTGTTGACATTTAAATTTTTTTCCTAACTTCATTGCTTAAGAATGTAATGTTTATTGGGTATAATATTTCCATAAATAAACCATGCTATGTGAATATTAAATCTTTAAATAAATTCTTTCAGGTTATAGAGGAAAATAGATGAAGAGATGAGTTCACTGGGTATATGTGGCAGATAGGAAATATTCAAGAGAATGTATGCAGTCACAACTCAAATATCAGGGTCAAGAGAAATTTTACTCAGTGGAGAAGAAATGGACCAAAGGAAAGAACTATCATATTCTTTATAGCATAAAATCCTTTTCATCTAAGATATAGGGTTTGAATGCATACAGTATATCACAGGGAATGCTTATAACATATAAGACAGGGAAGCAACTAACAATAGCAAAAGGAAATGTTACTATCTCCATCAAGCATGCCTTTAGGTAGGAAGTATAGTCAACACCTACACAGAAAGAAAATCACAAGTGGAATATTTTACATGGTATGTGCTATGGAGACAAGAATGGGAAGAGAGGTAGGGAGTACAGGGAAAATGAGTACAATATTAAATACAGAACTAGGTACTACCTCATTGAGAACTAGCAGACTCTGGTCCAGGCTGACCTGGAATTACCTATGTAGTCTCAGGGTGGCCTCGAACTCTCGGCGATCCTCCTATCTCTCAGTTGGGAACTAGCCCGGCAAGAAAAGCATTTTTTAAAATATTTTTAAACATTTTTTATTTTTTCTTTTTTTTGGAGAGAGAGACAGACAGAGAGAGAGGGAGAGGGAGACAGATAGAGATGGGCTCACCAGCAGTCTCTCAGCTGCTGTGAATGAAATCCAGATGTGCGCCCCCTTGTGGGCAAGTGCAGCATTGCGCCCTTGCGTCACTTTGCATCTGGCTAAACGTGGGACCTGGAGATTGAGATTGGAACCTGGTTCTTAGGCTTAGCAGGCAGGCGCCTTAACTGCTAAGCCATCTCTCCAACCCAAGAAGCTAGCATTTTAACTAAGACCTGAAGCAGGGGAGCAAGAACCTAATATATAATACATGGAAAAAGAGATGGAGATGTGGTAAAACAGGATAATTGGGGTTCAGGAACATCCTTGAAACCCAAACCCAGCATTTGCATTTGCAATTAGCCAAAGAATTGGCCAAACTAAACTGAGAAGGATAATTATTAAATTATTATATTTATTGAGAGAAGTATAGAATCAAAGGAAATAAAATGAAAGCACCCACATGGTCTAACAGCCTACATGGTGGGCCTAGAAAAACTGTAAAAAGAGAGTTAGGGAGGAAAGAAAATAAAGTATAAGGAGCTCTTGCCATGCACAGGCCAGGAAGGGGGTGAAGAGCCCACGTGGAAAGTAGGAGTCAGGGGTTCTCCCCTCATCTCAACCCAGCCTAGCCGAAGAGGGAAAACTCACCTTCAGATTCCTGAGTGATGAATGGGACTTCAAGAGAAGTTGCCCTCCCCTGGTAAATGTATTTATCACCTTATGGTGGTGGCCCTAGCTTCCATCTCAGGTGAACAAGAGAGACTGAGCTAGGAGGCTGTATCAGGAAGAGGTTAACCATGACACAAAGTTCTGGGGGCTGAACTTGACTAACCACTGTTAGAATTTGATTTTAAGTCCTAGGAAAGAAGGCCTCCATACCAAGAGAGGACCAGGTTGTTTGTGGGGAAAAAAAAAAAAAGACCCAAGGAAAAGATAAGAAGTCAGATCATACTTTGCTCTCTAGCAAAGTGGAGATATGAAGGATACTTTCAGGGGCCCAGTCACCCTAAGTGCCTAACAAAGCTACCTGACTCCGTCTCAGAAGGATGATCCCTGTCACTCAAGTAGCAGAAAGAAGGCTAGTACGGTGGGGCAAGGTGAGTGCAAGGGAAATGGCAGGGGATGAATACAGAGAAGTGATGGGAAACTACTGATTAAAGCTGAATTAACTAACTATGAGGGTGTGTTCAGGCCAAAGATACCTACCGAGGGAGCCAAAATATACTGGCTGGGTGTCATCCAGCCATCTCTCAGCCAAGGTATGGCTGACTCTAGAGCAGGGCTTCATCTCTAGATGTATTTAGTCATCTTTGTTTTCACAGAGGCACTGACCATACCATCAATGTCAAAACTTGCCCAAAGTTACCCTATTAAGATCATAATGATCTGGATTTTTATAAGAGGGAGATGGGAGCTAATTAGGCATTTCTACTCAGAGAGATATCTGGCAGGAAGGAAGATATTCTACACAGGTAATTATGCCCTTTCCTTTGGTTAGTGGATCATTGAAACAAGAAACTGGAATTTGTCCAGGGAATCTCATGCTGTGAGAAAGAAAAACTCAAAGCCTGAAACCTGATACCAGTCAGAAGGGAAACTTGTCTTTTACAGAAAGGGATTTCACAGCCTGCTGGCCATGTGACAAGAACACCTTTCAGGAAAGACTAGGACCTAGACAATAATGGACAAGTCCATGGCTAGACTGTGCCTGCTTAGCTACGCATACCTCTGGCCCTCTGCTTTCCAATGTAGTCACATTGAATACATCTCATTTTTCTGCTTTTCACTATTAATTTGGCTCCTTAGATTTACTTAGATGGGCTATCAGGGTACAGGCTCTGATCCTAACTCCAGTAACCACACGACCTGTTTTGTTTAACAGAAGCTGTTTTCATCTTGGTTGAGGACAGACTGAAGGGGGCACAGATGTTTGGGGACCAGCTAGCAAGGTACAAAACTGATCCACTTAAAATATGATGGTGTTTTGGGCCAGAATGGTGTTGGTTATGACAATCATGAAAGTGATGTGGTTTGGGTGTGTATTTTGGGAGTAAAGCAAACAGAATTTGCTAATGGTATGTGCTTAACAAATGAGCAAGTTAAATGGTTAAGGATGCGAGAAGGTGGGTCAATATGATGTACAAACTTTGCAAGATCTCAGAAAGCTTCTGTTTTCTCATTGAAACAATGAGCTATATTATCAGATAAAAGAGGGAATTAAATGGGCTCGAAGGTTTAGGGGAGTAGTGGCCACTTTATCCACATAGCACTCTAGAAATATCAAGGGCTCATGCTACCTGCATTGCTTTTCTCTGTGGAAACTGACACCTTGATAGTCCAACTGAACACATTTTTGTCAGATTCCTCCACTGAAAATTTACTACTTTTCCCCTTTCCGTATTTACTCTTTGGAATCCCAAGTCATTTGGTGCAGCACATGTCTAGGGTACAGAGAGTTATGTTAGAGTGTGAAGAAACTGAGTTATTTAAAGTTCTGTGATGGAGATTGACCCACTTTTATTCATTTGTTTATTCAATTATGTATTATATTAGACTTATTTATTTAATACTTGAAGTTATAAATAGTAACTAAATTATTCCTTTCTGTACTCAAAATGCTCCAGCATTGGGAACTTTTTAAACCATCATTTGTCTTGTACACTTATCCATGTGCAGTTTTGTTTGTTCATTTTTCAGCACATAATTTTTGGTATTACATTGTTTGTTAGGTTCATCTCATGTATTTTTATCTCCTATTAGCATCAGGGATTTTTCACAGGGTCTGCATTCCCTTTTATTGAAGAATAAGATTAGAAGCCAATATCTGAGTGTTAAGACTACTTATTACTAGTGATGTGATTTTGCTTCTAGGCCTTCAGTTGATAAAGCAAAAGATGTATATATGCTTGCTATTTGAATGTATATTGCACATTGTAATACACATACATTATAACATTCATTACAGCATGTAGGTTATATAATATATACATATATATATATATTTATATATATAATGCATCTTTATTTATGTGAAGTTAAATGCTAATTCAGGCTGATGCTACACAGATCACTATAGCTCCTTCTACTTGCTCTTTCCCTGTAATTTCTTGCCCTGTTGAGGAATTTCCAAACTGGAAAGGACATTTACATTTAAATAACATGAACCAGGAAGGACAAATGCCCAGCAGCTCAAGGGATATTTTGACAGAAATGAGGGTTTTTGCCTTCAAAATGACATTGGTCGACCCATCGGGAAACAATGCTGTACATGGACAATAATACCTTTATGAGTTCCAACAAAAACAGCATTGCTAGAGTAATTTGAGTGATAAATTTTTCATTCATTAGGGGATTACTCATTAGGTGAGTGGACGATGGCTTCAGGAGTATGGATTGAGAGGAAGATATTGCTGACACGTAACACTGTCTTCTTGGATGTTGGCTGGACCTACAGAGGTTTTTCTAAATGAGAAGAATATAGCAAATGTGATATTAAATATTTTCCAAGATAATGCTACAAAACTGCCGTTTCTTTTGTGTACACTATTTATTTCTTTTGGGACCATATCTCCTTGGTTAGGTTAGGTACTGTGCTGTGAGTTGCATATATGCTAGAGAACTGAAGTTTTCAGCCAAATGGCAACAAAGATCCAGATCTTGGATGTGGCTTCATCCCCAATCCCATCTTGTCTTCACAATAGCAGTTCTTACCAGAGCCAGAAGACCCAGCCAACCTGGACACAATTTCTGAATTGTAGAAAGTATGAAGTAATAAAACTGTACTAATTTAAGCTGCTAAATTTTGGCATACTTGTTATACCACAATAAATAATAAGTGTATCACTTTACATCACTAGCCTGTAATCCTGAGATTTGAATAAGTGTATCATGCCTGTAGCTTGGGAGCTGGCTTATTATTCAGTGTTATATAGCAATAGATGATTGATAGACCACAATTTACCCCCAGTTCTTTCAAGACAGCAGAGAGGAAAGACTGAAAAAAGCAATGAAGTGAATAGCAAACACTCTCCTTGCTTCAAGGTACAGGGATATGTAAGTGAGGATATCAAATTTCTAGAGTTGATTTTTTTAAATTTTTTTTTGTTTATTTATTTGGGAGAGAGAGAAAGAAAGAAGACAGAACAGGTGAGCCAGGGCCTCTAGTCACTCCAAATGAACTCTAGATGTGTAGGCTACCTTATGCTTTAGCCTTTACATGGGTACTCAGGAATTGAACTTGGGTCTTTTGGCTTGCAGGCAAATGCCTTAACTGTTATGCCATCTCTCCAGCCTTAAAGTTGATTTTTGTAGACAAGTTTTGAAAACATAATGCTTTCATATTGCATATAGAAGTAGTCCTTTGCAGATTATAAAGCCCTAAGTTGGCCAACCCCCCAGAACTCTTGACTAACCTCACAATGTAATGACCCACATTCCCCATTGACGAGGGTCCCTTTGAAAGAGGGAGGACAGGGAGGAGGACAATGGAACCAATACTATGAATGTAAAATCAAAATAATATAAATAAAAATAAATAAATAAATAAAAATAAAATAAATAAAACCCTAAGTTAAACACCGAGGTAAATGTGTCCAAGAAATTTTTTTCTCAAATGTGAGATGAAATAATCATTTTTTATGGTCTACTACAAAAAGATGTATAGCACCTATGTTATGCTTTTTTAAAAAAATTTTAAACAACCTTCAGAGAGGCAATTCTTGGTAGATAGAAACAAATGGATATAATTTATAAATATAGCAATACTTAAAAGTCTGGAATGGGTCACAGTAGATAGACAAATATAGAATGTAAGATGGTGAATATAAGATAGACAGATGGATGATACATACATAGGTAAACAGATGATAGGTAGATGATTAATAGATGATAGAAGATGACCAATAGATGATAAAGATAGGTAATAGCTATATGGACATATAGATGATGGAAGATGGAGATATGGATAGATGACAGATGGACATCTGCAGGAGAACTTATTTGAGAGAATGAAAATATTCTAAAGGGATGGTATAGCTTGGTTTCCCAAACTTGCTTTATCCAACAAGTGATCACTCTCCATGTGCCCTGAGCATTGGCTGCTCAATGGCTCTAATCTGCCCACTCTGTGGAGACTGCTTTTCCACGAGCATCTGTCTCCCTAGGGAAGTTCAACATCACCACCCTTGAAGTGTTACAAGCTTGCACAGCATCCAACCTCTCCCCTGCATGTGACATGAGCCCTGTGGTTTGATTCATCCTTTGGAGCTCCCTGAGTGATCACATTTAGATAAACCCACTGCATGACCTTGTCCTAACCCCTTCTTCTTCATCCCCCACTCTTTTCCTGAAAGCCATCCCTTTATAAGGCATTTTCTTTGTAAACTTGATCTGAGGCCCAGGATTCCTCCTTTTCTTCCAGGAAACATGATGCAAAGACTCACACAATGTTTTCTTAACTTTTCAAAAATTTAACTTTGAATTCTACTTCCTGAATATAGGAATTTCCACTAGGGTATCAATCCATGGGTGCCTCCTGAGCAGTTTTACATAGAACAAAAGTACTGGACACTTTCCTCCTCTGTCCCTTTGGCTGGTTACACCTTTATTCTGCAGCAACCCTCAGTTCAAAAGGACATCCTAACCTTGTTCTTGTCATGGGATGAAGAATTCAGTCAGCAGGAAATGAAAGATTTCCCAATCTACCTTGCAACAAAGCTGTGCTATACTTAGGAGTTTCTCTTGAATATCATGGGAAAGAAATAGTGTGGTTTAAGCTTGGTGTTCAGGGTATTAGAGGGTTTCACATATTATTTACTGTGACATTTCTCCCTGTATCCTGCATCCATCTGAGACAGTGTGCTCTTAAGATCAAAATGATCAGCCTGAGAAGCAGTGGAGGGAAGGAGGAGTATTTTAAAAGCACAGTGCTCTCTTCATGTCCATTTTGCTCTCTGGATTGCACCTGTAAAAATTAACTGTGTGGAAGGCAGAAATAATGGAGACATAGGGCTGACTGGAGCTTCTAGTGGGATTGGAGTCACCTCCTGTGGAATGCAATGAAACCTCTAAGTGGTGTCAGCAGAACTTTCCTTTTGGGAGGATGTAATTAGTTTGATTATTTCCTTTAACATGAGACTTAAGAAGACAAGGACGGGTTAGAGAAATGGCTCAATTGGTAAAGTGCTTGCCATTTAAGGATGAGAACATGAGGACTAGAGTTTGGATTCCCAGCTCCCACATGTAAAAAGCCAGGACCAGTGTAAAGCCCACTGCTGGTAGGACAGAGACAGGGGGACTCCTGGGGCTTGCTGACTAGATAGTCTTGCTGAGGACCTGAGTAGCAGGGTCTGTGAGAGACCATGTCACAAAACTAAAGTGGAGAGCAATTGAGGAAGTCACCTAACTTCCCATATGTAAATGCACATATGTACTGCCTATATATATGTGACCATACATATGAACAGTTATATACACATGGATATACCACACACACACACACACACACACACACACACACACATACACACACACACAGAGAGAGAGAGAGAGAGAGAGAGAGAGAGAGAGAGAGAGAGAAAGAGAGAGTGAAAGAAGTAGGTTCTCATTCAGAAAGTAGGAGAGAAGGAGGTTAAATTTTTCATGTCATGTTATAATGTATATAGTGAAATACACATGATACAATACACTATGATTAACTAGTTGGCATTTTCTTTTTATAGTAATCCAAGACCATCTCAGGTAATACAATCTGTGCAAATGATAACTGGGCAAAGTCATTTTAAATGGTAGCAAAAAACAGACTATGAAAGCTTAGAATAAAGTTGAGGTTGAGCTCTTATGAGAGGAATTAGAAATACTTTGCCAAGTGACTACAGACTAGATATTTTATCTGTCCCACTAAATTAATTCATATAATTCTAATATTAGCTATTGAAATCAGACATCAGCAGGATCTCTATTGTAGACTTAGGGGAAGATAAAAGTAACACTTTTAAGAACTACAAAATCCTTTCTGAACCCTCTGATTACCTAACATTTAGTAAGTGACATTAGAAGTTATCAAATAGGTAAAGAAGCATAAAATGAATGGCTGGAAAATTGTGAGGACAATGTGCTACAAGGGATGTGGATAAGAGAGAAGTATTGCATCACATGACTAGATAGAGGATTTGTTTATTTTTTCTATGCTAGGGAACAAATCCACCATTATGTGCATGCCAAGCAAAAACTATACCACAAAGGTATATCCTTAGGACAACATTTAAATCTTTTCATATAGCAAATGAAAATTTTAAAAGCTTGGCATGTAAGTGAATGACTATAATCTCAGCACTTTGCACATGGAAGCAGGAGGCTCAGGAGTTCAAAGTCATCTTCAGCTACCTTGTGAGTTTGAGGCCACTCTCAGTTATTTGAGACCCTGTTTTAAACAACAAACATTAATAAATATCTGGAAAAAAGTGCAACTTCTATCTACACACAAATTTATTGTGTCTGGTACAAATCAGTGGACTCTCTGGGGTTTAATTTATTTTTCTTTTGAGTAGAAAGAATAAAACCTTCCTTTAGGGTTACTGTAAGAATTGAAGATGATATGTGTACAATTTCTGTATATTACTTCTGTTCCAGTTCATTCTGATAGAATGCCTACAAGAAAAACCAATAGAATAAAGGTTCATATGTGGCTTATGGTTTCACTCCATCATGGTGGGGAGGGCATGGTGTAGCAGCTCAATTAGTGGTGGTGGAAGACTGGTGAAAATTGTTCACATGATAGCAGATAAGGAAGCAGATACAGGAATGCTAGTGCCCTCTCACTGTCCCTTTTATTCCATCTGGTTCCCCAGCCCTGGAGATGGTGCCACCCACCCTCAAAATAGGTCTTCCTCCTTCAAATAGTTCTTTCTGGGAGTGATCTAATAGAAGTTCTAGGGGTGGTCTATTAGGTGATTCTAAATCCAGTCAAGTTGACCATGAAGTTTAACCAGCAAAGCCTCATACATAGTAAATGTCCAATAATAAGGGATAACTAATTTGTTGACCTCACAAACAACATACCACTAAGATCATATAGTTATGCAACACAGCTAACACTCAAGGCACCCAAAATGTCACTTTAGTGAGGAGTTCATCTTATGCAAATAAAAAACTTTTTAAAAGGGAATTTAGGTCCAGATATCATTAGAACATACAGTGAACAAAAGGCACTATCGCAGTTGTTTTATCCTGTTTTCCAGTCACTATCAATAATGCAAACCTTCCTTGCAACCCTCTTATTCCTCTGACTGCTCTCTGTCCAAGTTTGCCCAGATGAATCTTGCTCCTACTTCTTGCTCTGCTTAGATTTATGTCATTGAATGCCACCTTTCTTCATTATAGTTCCCTATCTGATCATTGGATTATAATTTCATATTTGCTGTATAACTAGAGTAAAATGGGATACAAATGGTCTAAGTATTTAACAATATTAGTTATTAAAAGATAATTGATGGACTGTAGAGATGGTTTAGCAGTTAAGACACTTGCCTGCAAAGCGAAAGGACTGAGGCTTAATTATCCAGGACCCACTTAAGCCAAATGCACAAGGTGGCATATGCATCTGGAGTTTGTTTACAGCGGCTGGAGGCCCTGGCATGCCCATTCTCTCCCTTTCTCTCTCTCCCTCTTCCTCTCTCTCTCTCTCTCTCAAATAAATAAATAAAAATAAAATATAAAAAAGATAATTGGTGAGAAAAATTCAACTATATTCATTTGTTGAAAATACCAGGAATTACCACTGAAAAATGGGTACATTTTTCTTGTCATCTCACACTCTCTCTGTCTCCCTATTTTTCTCTCATTTACTGCTCCAGCACTTTATTGAAGAATTCTATTTGAAATATAACAGAGTCCATCAGAAGAAGTCTTTCATGGTAACTTATAGCCTTGTTTAGGATTTCAGAAATCAAAATTACCTTATGAAATAATAGGGCAGTGTTCACTTTAGACAGTTTCCAGTGGGGATGACATGTAGTCCAATACCAACAGACTTAATTTACCTCATTGATTTATTTAGTTGTAATTGATTGCTTTTTATATATTGTCATTATTTAAATTTTATGACTAAATAATTTTACTAAGATATCTTTCAATATATACTGGCTAATATATACTGGCTACACAATCACTCTTCAGATGTTTTGGAGCATTTTAAGTCCACCACAATATTCTTCATCCTAGTGAATGTATCCTGGATTTCATGCCAATAAAACAATTTTCTTTTGTAGTGCCAGGAATTGGACCCAGGGCTCTGAACATGGTAGGCAAATGCTTTGCTATTGAGGTACATTCTCAAGAATTACATTTGACTGTCTTAATTATGCTAGAGAAAAGAGTGACTATGTTTGAGTTTTCATATTTATTATTTAATGAATATTGCATAAAGACTCTTTAATTCAACAGGAACATAGCATACAGAAAAGTTTTAGGAAATTTTGCCTAGATTGATTTTTCTTCTATTTTTTTTTTCAGTTTTTAAAATTCCATCTCTTGCAACTGACCATTCTTGTCTTTTTCAGTGAATGTCATATTAATGTAATTGTAGTTAGTAAGACTATAGCCAATATTGATTATGTAATTTCTAAGGCATCTTATAAAACAAAAATTCAGTACAAATTTGTAAAAAAAAAATCTATCATTTTACAATATGATGGAAGAGTATTAAATTACGTGTGTGGCCTTTCTAAGCCTGAGATTCCATGATGTCCCATAGGACTCAACCTTAAAAAGCCAGCATTTGCTCTACCCTGCAAAATCAACCTACCTAAATCAGAAAGAAATACAATATTTTTACTTCACTTTTTTCTGCTAAATTCCTAATAAGTTTTAAGAAGACCAATTCTAGCATAGAAACTTAACTATAAATGCCCATTTATATATTCATATGCAGGGGCTCATGATTATAACACAATGTTCAGTTAGAATTTGTATGTTTCCTATTGATGCTATAACAAATTACTGCAACTTTATAGTTTACAACAACAGAAATGTATATATTTTCTTTCTAGAGATCAGAGTTTTCAAATTGATTCACTGGCTCAATTTGGAAAGGTCTATAGGAATACAAGTTCTCTTGCCTCCTTTCTATCTTCCTCCCTTCATTCCTTTTAAATTAATTATTGTTTAATTATTATATGAATACTAAGTTTCATTACTGAATTTTCAAACATAATTAGATTTATTGATCCTCATCTTCCCCTCTATTCTTCATCCCCATCACGGTTTTGTATTCTTCCACTCCCAGAATCCTCCTTCTGGCTTTCATGTCACAAGGGTTCTATCATTCCTCCTCCTAAAAATCTCTTGTGGTCCCCTTTTTAGTATCAAGACCTATAATCACAATCACACTTGCATGCACATATATAAATATTAAGAAGTAGAATCCCCATACAAGAGATGGTATGTAGTAATTCTCTTTTTCTGTTTCCTGTCTTAAAAGCTATATATTCAGTTCATATGATCACGTACTGACTGATGAGTTTTCTTGGTGTGCACTTTTTGCAGTTCTTTATATCTCACAGACATTAACTCCCTGTTTGTACTCCACCTGTTAAATATGTCTCCTGTTCTGTAGGATGTTTCTCCCTTTGTTGATGGCTTTCTTTGCTGTGATGAAGCTTTTTAATTTTGTGTAATCTCATTTGTCATTCTTTGGACCATCCTGTGCCATTGACATCCTGAATAGAAAGTTTTCTGAATAGAAAGCTCCTGCCTATTTGTATATCTTGAAGAGTTTCCCCTATATTTTCTTCTAACAGTTTGGAGTTTTAAATTAAGATCTTTGATCAAGTTTGAATTGATGTTTACATTTTCTCAAGGTTAGAGATGTGGATCTAATTTCATTCCTCTGCAGGTGGCTACCTAGTATCCCCAGTTTGTTGAATGGGTTGTTTTATCTTGTTTTGTTTCTCAATGAATGTTTTTGATAACATGGTAAAAAATTAGACAACCACACCTGTATAGTTTGATTTCAGGGGCTTGAATTCCACTGCTCTATATTTCCACATAGTGATAAGAAAGAAAAAAAAATAGAAAGATTTAAACAGCTAAAGAAATTTAAGAAAAAAAATCAAAGACTTGAAATAGTAGGTATTATTCTCTTAGTCCTAATTCTTTTCTCATTGGAATGATATGGTTTCCTCCACTCTCTTGAGAGCTTTATTTGTATCAATCTCTCTCTCTCTCTCTCTCTCTCTCTCTCTCTCGTGTGGGGTGTGTGTGTGTATTGCTAATCTCAACAGCTGAGAAAAGTTGAGACAGTCAGTGTGCCTTTCCAAATAAGAAGGACTTCTGTGAGAACTGACATTTTTTTTTTTTCTCACAGAACTTCCTGGCCAGAGACCCCCACTCCTTGGTAAGTTGTAGTCTTGTCCTAGTGAATTAAGGATGGAACATTCTGCAGGTAGGGCTTTCTGTGTTTTAGGCTGTGAAGGGTTCTAGAAGGTCCTCCCACCTGAGTTCCATTGTGAGTGGAGCCCTGGGATCCACAGTGCTTCCAGAAATTCCATGTGGCTAGCCTGTCCTGGAAGTGGTCTGGGAGGGGTGTGGTTTTTTTTACTAGCTGGCTGTTTAGTTCTCAGGCTCCCTGGTCATATTTTATTTGCTCACACTCTTCTCTTGTTCAAAGCTTCTCTGTGTTTGCTTTTTACAGCCTATACTGTCTCTTTCTCTCTCTCCCTCTCTCTCTTTCTCTGAAATTCCTGGAGCCACTCCTGTGAGCATCCACATAGCCCCTTACCTCTTTGTAATCAGCAATCGGAGGCTTTCTGAACCATGTTATTTAAAGAATTTTTGAGAGCTTCATTTCATAGGCTTGATTGATTATATCACTGAACATTGATGACCAACTCAACCTTTGGCTCTTCATTTCCCTCAAGAGATTGGGAGGTAGAACTGAATGTTCCAATGACTTGCTAGTTGTCCTGGCAACTAGCTACTATCTTCAGCCCACCATGAGTCACCTCAATAACAAAAAAGGCACTCATGTCACAGAGGAAATTAAAAAGGTCTTAGGAGTTCTGTGTAAGGAACAAGGTCAAAGACAAATAGAACAAATGCTTCTCATGCCTATCTACAAAGTTTTTGGAGGTCTCAGAAACTGGGAGCAGAGACAAACATATTTGTCTTTTTAAAATTTTTGTTTTATATGTAACAGGTTATACTCTTTTATCTTCTTGCCCGTTACCCTGGGGGCCCTCCTCAATGGGGTTATGATATTTACTGTGGTGCATAAAGACCTCATTGGATCATTATGGTGTAGTGGGGAAACCATGTCTCAGGTATTCCTACCCACTCTCAGGCTTTGCAATATTTCTGTCTCCTCTTCTGCAATGTTCCCTGAGCCATAGCAGGCCTGTTGGCAGTTTGAGTTAGTGGTGAGTTCTTTGTAGCTTCTGTATTTCATCTTTGGTGAGTTTTGATTGATCTCATTGTCTATCATCATCATCCTGGAGCTGGTTGTCAGGCTATCAGTAAGAGAAGTATTCATGTTACCTCTTCCTCTCTGCATTTTCTCCTTGGCCCTGGCCAATGTAGTTGAGGTGGCAAGTCTGTGGTGGGCAGTCAACTTCTTGTCTTATCGATGGATCTTGCCTCTCCTCCATTTTCTCTACCATCTGTAAGATGAAAAGATTCTCCAACCAACAGTGAGAGCAGCTTGGGTTAAAGGGGTAGGAAAAATTATTTGAGATATTGTTTTGGAGTGCAAGCCCACTCTTCTTCTCCAGAGAACAGTGGGGGCTTCTTTCTGAGCCACAAAACAAATCAAATACCTTGGAATATCCAACACCAAGGAAGTAAAAGACCAATACAAGGAAAACATAAAAACATTTAAGAAAGAACTGGAGGAAGAGATGAGAAGATGAATGACCTACCATCATGGATTAGAAGAATCAATATTGTTAAAATGGCTATCCTAGTGAAAACAATATGCAGATTCAATAGAATGATGATCCAGATATCAGCCACAATTTTCACAGAGTTAGAAAAAACTGTCTCTGAATTCATATAGAAAAGGCACAGATAGCCAAAATTGTACTGAGTAAAAGGAACACTTCTGGTAGTATCACTAGACCTGATTTCAAATTATACTACAAGGCCATAAAACCAGCATGGTATTGGAATCACTTCAAGCAAATATGGATACACTGATCTTTGACAAGGGGCCAAAAAAAAAAAAAAAAACCCACTTATTGGAGTAAAGACAACATCTTCACCAATGGTGCTAGAGAAATTGGATAGCTCTGTCGAAGACTGAAATTGGACCCCTCCTCTCACCTTGTACAATAATCAACTCCAAAATGGATTAAGGACCTCAATATAAGAATTGAAACTCTAAATAGTTATGTCTCATCATATCATATTGTCAGAGATTTATCACGTGCTAAGCAAGTTGTTCTAGACCTCCTAGCACTATTCTATTCAGCTGTGAAGTATTCAAAGGAGAAAAATTGATAATAACTAAAATTATAGTTTTCTGTTAAAGAATTTCATTTTAATCACAATATTTCATCTATTTTATGTATTTTAGTATAGCTCTTACAACCCTCTGCAGTTACTGTTCCAGTTCAGAGGCTCTTCCTGTATTCTTCCTTACTGTATCTTGCAATCCACAATGACCATACATGAGTAGGGATGTAGATATTTGTAAAACTTAACAAAATCCATAAGAATATATAGAAAATAATGTTACCCAGAATAACATAGATTAAGCTCAGAGCCATCATCAATGCTAATTTTTGACTATTTCATTTTGCATACACCAATTTTCATAAAACTGATGGTGGTGGTAATGAAAACTGTATGGCCAGGCAATATACTCAATAAGTACACATGTGTTCTACATGATAACAACATGAAAGAAAATGTGAAGCTTCTGTCATTCCTGGAAACTTCTACCAAGGAGAACTGCCAATTTGTGGCTATGGAAGGTACCATTACAGAGAAAGATGGTGAAATGTGTCCTAGGTGTCAGCTGATAGAAATTCAGGTCAGTGAACTGAGCGTAGAAAGGGCTAGTATTTTCATTCTTCCTACTGAGTAAAGAAAATATCTGTTTTATATCAGAACTTAGAAGTCCATAGACTTGATGGCAAAAGGTGGGGGATATGGGAATAATCAACACTAAACAAAGACAGTCTTTTCAGAGCTTGCCATAGCAAGAGGGTTGTCCCCCAACACTATAAAGTTAGGGAGAGATGAGGCTTCAGGTGAGTTAAGGAGGAGGTAGTTGGCCTGGGATAGTTTTAGTTAGGCTAACTAGAGGATGGCATCTTTTGTGATTGGTTTGGGAACATCTTTGTCTTATTTTTAGTTGGTCTTGAGTTGAAAATAAGAACAAATAATATGGAAGCTGGAATCATCTGACCAAGTATTACCCTTTCTCTGTTGACTGCTTCAGAGTCTGTGCTTTGGCTTGTGGGCATGTTGTTGCGGAGCTTGGGGCTCCGTACTCCATGGCTTCCAACAGTCTGACCATTTGTATATTCATTCTCGGGCTTCGAGCCAAAAGTGAATTCAGAATAAAACACTGCCTTTCATATCCCCAGTTAAATTTCAGACACACATTGTATGTTGGCTGTTTACCACTGACTTGAAATACGCAGTGGTTTTTGAATTTTTCTAAGCATTCATTTTCCAATATATAAATTATGAAATTTGGAATCATTTCCAAAGCTTAGAGTTTTGGAAAAAAAAAAACACCCAGGATGGAAGTGTTGAGTCCTAGAAATATCTGAACACTGGCACTGATTTAATATATTTCTTTTGTTGTTTTGTTGATTGGTTACTTTTCTAAAGACAAGATCTTGATTTTAGCCCATTCTGTCCACAGCTCATGTGCTTAGCTTATAGGGAAGCATCATACTTGGCCAGGATTTTGTTTTACATCTGCAGATTTAGAGATCTCCATGTTTCCATTCCAAAGATCTCATTCTATGATTCTAGTCCTGGTGGCTACTCTTGTCAAGTATAAGCACACAATACATAGAGGCAAGAGACACTATAATTATCCTTAGGGGTTACTTTCAAGACAACTTGAATGAGTGCAAAAATAATTGTTACCTCAAAAATACGATTCAGAAACATGAGGAAAATAAATAAATATTACTCTAGGATCTACTTTTAAAATGCCAACATATGCCATAGGGAAGTTTTAACTTGGAAAGAACTTTCCCACAAAACATATTCATAGTTCATGAGCAGTCAACAAAATTTACAGACATTAATTCAGTAATGGGGTAGATGTTCTGTGGACCATGAGATGGTAACTGGCATTTTATTTAACTTTAACTGCACTTTTACCTGTGTCTAGGATCAAAGCCAATTTTTAAGTTTGAAGATTTAGCAGAATCTAGAGATAGGAAGCGCAATGAGTATTTTAGTACATTCATTTTCTGAGCTTTAAGTAGTGAATACCGAGATGAATCTGAGGTCCATATAGTGAGAGACAACTGAATTTGAGGAAATTATCGAGCAGTGGGTATCCCATGAAGGTTTCAGTCATATCTAAGTAAATTTTGTGCATCATTACTTAGCTCAAACCCTCATATCTCGATGTGCTGAAAAATGTTTATCAAGTGAGCTCTAATTCATCAATCCACATGGGGAGCCTCAGTCTACAACAGCAGCTCTGTGTTAGGCTGAGACATAAAATTGACATACTGCTCAATGTAGTAAAGGCATGATATTTATTTGTAACAACTTCACACTGTTATGTTTCTTCTGGATTTCTGAAGGACAAGGCTTGACAGTTTAACATCAGCTGAACAATATTAGACTTCATGTAGTCAGATACAATTGCACGTGAGTTTTTTCTTACAGAATGTTGGTAGGATTTTTTAAACCTTTGAATAAAGAGAAGTGTTCCTAACACTTAATATGTGGTTGTTTCATGTATATGTTTTGGAGAAACTGGAATGCAGGTAATTGACTGTATTCATATGTTAGTGAACTAATATCCCTTCAAGCAAGATAAGGCATTTTAAACATTTTAAGTTAGTATTTAGTAAATGAGTGCATACTAATTGCCACTGGGTGGTATTTCCTTCTCTCAGTGAAGTATTCTGATATAAATCACAGGGCAGCAGACCTAGGCATGGTGCATGGAAATGGGTCCTGACAATATCACACCAGAGATACCCTGTGATTGAAGGGTGCTCCTCCCCTCAAAACCAAACAGGAAGCTGATTGGAAAGAACTGAAGACATAGCTCATGAGGTATTGATATTGCTACCTCTGGAACAGGTCTTCTTTACCCCGAGGAGAAAAATGGTCAGACCATTAGAATGTCCTATCTTTGGCTTAGTGGTTAAACACTTGCCTGTGAAGCCTTAGGACCCTGGTTCAAGGCTTGACTCCTCAGGACCCATGTAAGCCAGATGCACAAGGTGGCGCATGCATCTGGAGTTCGTTTGGGGTGGCAGGAGGCCCTGGTGCACCCATTCTCTCTCTCTCTCTCTCTCTCTCTCTCTCTCTCTATCTCTATCTCTATCTTTATCTCTATCTCTACTTCTTTCTCTCTCTGTCTGTTGCTCTCGAATAAATAAAAATAAACAACAATCAAAAAGTATGTTCTATCTTTGGACTATGGGGAGATGTATAGGATGGGGTAGGACCAAAACCGTATGGGCTTTATCCTTACATTTTTTTCATTATCCATTCTATTTCAAAAAATAAAGTCAATATTAAGATTATTATCCTCTGCCAAGAACTTGTGATCCAAAATCTATGTCTTCAAGATCTCATGCACAAGTTTTAAAATGTACATGCATATCTAAGAGCACTTTAAAGGGGAAAAAAACTCTTTTTTATCTCTCTGTATTTGGCATTAGTACTCTGACACAAAATTAAAATTTGTACTAACATTTTCTTCATGAGCCCTTAGGGATGCTTGGCATTAGGAAGAAAATTAACATAAGATATTGAGGATTAATTTGGAGTGATTTTGGCCTTATACACTCACCCTGGAGGGCAATTTTGACCCAGCTTGAATAACTCTCTCATTTTAAGTTCTTCCTTAAGGAATGGTGCACTTAGGTTTCCATCATGAGGGTTTTGTTCTAGGTAACGAATGCACAAAAGTTTTCCATTGTAAAGAAAATATATTGAAACTACTCTGGAGGCCAGATTTGCAGCTATAGAAGGGTGACAAGTCTTTCAGCACATGCCAACACTTGCAGATCAAACAAAACAGGCAAAAAGATAACTCACTGAGAGTATACAGAGCTTGCCCTCAGCTCCAGCACCATGGGAAAGAACTACATTATCAGGAAGTTGAAGACTTTCAAAACAAGCAGTCTCCCAATGTGACAGTCAACTTGAAGTTCTTTGTCTGTGGCCTCAGTAGCTGTCCTGTCCTTCCTCTTTGCTTATTATTTTCCTCTTATGAATTGGTATATTTATGTAGAAAGGCATAAATTTCTGCTTCTCTCCAGAAACTCTTATTAATAAGGCCATTATTTATATACAATATTTTCTTACCATCTACTGTTCCAAATGGCACAATACTCAATTTTGTGAAGAAAAACATTATGAAGAAAAAAATTAAACCAGAATGTATTTTTTTTCAAAAAGTAATTCTTAAGCTGGGCGTGGTAGCGCACGCCTTGAATCCCAGCACTCGGGAGGCAGGGGTAGGAGGATCGCCGAGAGTTTGAGGCCACCCTGAGAATACATAGTTAATTATAGGTCAGCCTGGACCAGAGTGAGACCCTACCTCACAAAAAAAAAAAAAAAAAAAAAAAAAAAGTAATTCTTAGAGAGGACATGGACAGTTCAGTTGTATATTTACAGGGGAAAATTTTAGTATCTTGTTTTCATATGATTCTAAATAAATTGTCATGTTTCAAAAATTCAAATACAATTTGGATATGTGGTACTAACATTTGTGTAATACATTAAAATTATAAATGTCTTTCATACACAATTCTCAAAGTTTATTTCTCCTATACTAATCAAATGATGAAATATATATACATACACACACACACACACACACACACACACACACATATATATATATATATATATGTATATACATTTATATATTTTCATTTTTTTTGCACAAGGAAAGGACTCACAGAGATTTAGAAACCCAAGGTCATGCACATCTAGAAGGGAATAACTTTAGACTCTAAATGCCTTGCTTTTCTGATGCACCTTATTTATATCCTGTGCAGTGATTTGGTCCCCTGAACTGCAAAAGAAGCCTATTTAAAATGTGGCTAAATAAAAAAAAAGGATCAAAATTGCTGTAGTGATGCAGTTTAAGCCATCTGAAGACACTGTGCCCCAATCACTGTCTTTCATGTTTTACCCGAACCCTGCCTGCCACCTGAATATAAAAATGATTAGAGTAGATTGCCACTAAAGAGAATGCTGCTTTCCATCCAGGCAGCAGGGCATGATCAAAGAGATCTGAAGCTTTCTGGCAAATGAGAGCTGCAAGTCTGATTTTTTTTTTTTTAATTTTGTGAGCTGATCCAAATCACAGGGACCTGTCAGGGAACATTCAAAGGTACCGAGCCACTCAACTTCAGAGGTATGCAGGGAGTGAGAGTGCTCACTACCTGCCATCATTAAACAGCTAGTTTTCTTCAGCAGTTTCAGTTCTAGCTGGTCTTTCAGCTGATTTTGATGTTTTTGAACTTGGAAGAAAAGGAAGCAAGAGAAAGAGGGAGAGAAACCCAAACAAATCTGGCTGATGTTTGTAATAGATGAGTTTCTTGCAGTTGTGTGTGGGTTACTCAGCTGACGATTAAATGACTTGAATCTTGAACTCATTCTTCTACTATCGATGTCTGGAAAGTCACAAAAATCCCCCTGATGTTTTTTCTAAAGCAGTGATTTAGCAGATCTCTGAATCCTACCACTCACATTCTGAGATTCTGTGATGTTTCTCTCATCTAAGTAACTCGCTATTTCTGGAATGTTTTTTGACTTCTATTGTTTTGGGGGCTTTTGAAACAGGGTGTCATGTAACCCAGCTGATCTTGGTTTCAATGCATAGCTGAGGCTGGCCTTCCTGCTCCTATCTCCTAAATGCTGCGATTACAGGTGCATTGCACCACAGCTGGCCTACACTCTTAATTTTAAATGGGCATTTCACTTCATCTTTCTTAGAAGGGCACTCCATTCAAATGCTTGCATGCAGATGCCTGGGTTGCAGATAAAATCAGTTGAATGCTCTTTCTCTCTCTCAAAAAAAAAAAAAAAAAAAAAAAAAAAAAAAAAAAAAAAAAAGGTCTGGAGAGATGGTTTAGTGGCTAAGGTGCTTGCCTGCGAAGCCTAAGTATCCAGGTTCAACTATCCAGATCCCATGTAAGCCAGATGCACAAAGGTAAGACATGCGCAAGGCTGCAGATGCCCACTAGGTGGCCCAAGTGTCTGGAGTTTGATTTCAGTGGCTGAGCCTTGGAGCACCAATTCTCTCTCTCTCTCTCTCTCTCTCATGAAAAAAAAGAATCTGTTCAATGATATGACCATATGTAATGAAACTAATGAAATTCAGGGTAAACAGAGCAACTATGTCATTTCTTGTTACTTCCGCCTTCTCTGTGTTGGCTCAAGGTTGACATCTCCATGGTATTCTTAGGTGATGCCTTTGCTATTCACACTTTCATGTGTGATTAGAGCAGACATCTCAGTTGAACATATACACTATGATCACATGCCTTGAGGTGATGCAACACCCCAGTGGCCCAAGATTTAAAACCAGTGCATTTCATTAATGGCGTCCCAGCCTAGGCAATGGAGGCAGAGTTCATGGAGTATGAGACACTCTCTGGTTCCTTCAGATGATAAGCCACTGAGAGCCTTCTTATGTAGTACTGGCATTTCCCACTGAGCATGACCTTATATCTACAAAACTATTCATACCTGCAAAACATCCTACCATCATCAAAGTAAGCTGGAATAAACTATTCAGAGAGAGGATGTTCACCTAAGTATTTTATTTTAAAAGCACAATAAACATAAGAGAGTGATATAACCAATAACTGCATACCATTTATCTGATCTAAACACTTCACTGTTCTCTCTGCAACTTTCTCTATTTTGTAAAAGAAGTTATCACTAAAATAATTAAAGCTTCAATTCATACTCTCTCCTAATTTCTTTGTAAGTTGACACAAAGTAGAAGTTCATGAATCTTTTCTCATCCATGTTTTCATGTTTTACTACATAAATTATGTCTATACCAAAATCTTTCTTATATTGTTCTCTTAACATTTACATATGTACTGTCACATTCCAATTTTATTTCTGTTCACTCAAAACTCATAGTAGATATTACTTTTATTCATTTCAACTGTTGTACAATAATTCATTACAGAAATACAAAGAGATTTATTCCTTTGTTTCTATTGAGATTTTAAGATCTAGATTCATTTTTTTAAAAATATAGGTTATTTCCAAAAGTTTACTTTTAAATTGATGTCTTGGGGCTGAGGATAGAACTCAGTAAAGTATTTGCCTGAGAACCAGGGTCTGCTATTCAGCAACACCCCCAAAAAAAAAAAAAAAAAAAAAAAAAAAAAAAAAAGAAAAACAAGGCCAGGCATGGTGATTCACACCTTTAATCCCAGCCCTCTGGAGGCAGAGGTATGAGGATCACCATGAGTTGGAGGGCACCTTGAGAGTACATAGTGAATTCCAGATCAGACTGAGCTACAGTGAGACCCTACCTCGAAAAACAAAAAACAAAACCAAACAAACAAGAAAAGCCAGTCTAGCCTAATTGACAAGTTCTAGACCAAAGAGAGATCTCATCTCACAAAAAGAAATGATAGCCAAGGTTTCTATACATATGTCTTTATATGGCTGGTCTCTATACCTATGTATATACATGTGTATACATGCCCACATATACAAACATTCACCCACACAAAACATTTGTGCACATGTGTACTTGCAAAACACCAATGTCTTCTGTTCTTATATATGTTTTCAATTTCATTAACTTAAATATTTGAATTGTAATTGAGTTTATGATTCTAACTGTGCACACCTCTACTCTGTTCAGGGCATTTCACAGCCCATCACTAGTTTAAGATCAGTAAAGTAAAGCATAGTTGTAACAGTTTATATTTTGGAGAGCTAGATTTCATCTTTTTTTTTTTTTTTAACATGTGTTTGTAGTATATGTGGTGTGGTGCATGCATATGTAATGTAGGTATGTGCATGTGCTGAAATGTGCATCACTGTGAATGCATGTGGAGGCCAGGGGTGAGCATCAGGTGTCCTTCCCTATCACCTGTCTGCATTGTTTTCATGATATAGTGTCTCTCACTGCTCTGAAGCTGCCATTTTCTGTCATATTGGCTGGCCAATGAGTGCAGTGATTCTCCTATTAGCACCCTCTCCATTGGCCTGAGGTTACAAGCAAGTATGGCCACATCCAGCTTTTTATGTGAATGGTGGAGACTGAACTTAGGGCTATTACCCTAGCACCAAGAGTCAGATTTTAAGAATCTCTAGCATATAACTGATTCTATCAGAAGGAGAGGAATTGTAATTTTCACATGTCCTAGCTGACAATGCTACACATGGCTACACACACACACAATTTTTTTTTCCAAACTGATGAGTGTGAATGTTAGCTAATTTTTATTTCTCTTTTCTATTCATTAGTAAGATTGGGTATCTTTTTTAGGATTGTTAGTTTGTTGGCTTTCATAATTTTCCAACTTCATCTGTATTTTTCAATTGTGCTGGCTTTCCTTCTTCATTTATATATAAATTTTTTGCATATATTCACAGGTAAATAAGTATATGAATATATATACATAAAATAATCATATGCACAAATGCATACTTATTTATAATAAATCATATGCATATATTTGTACAAATATATATATATATATATATATATATTCACAATATCAATCCTCTCTCTATTATATCAGTATATTCTCTTATCATGTGGACATATGGATTTACATTTCTTCCATTTAAGGTGTTCTGTCTTTGATCTTAATATAAATTTAATATGAATTAATTTTGAAATTCAGTATAGTTTTAAATATTTTTAATTATTTTTATTTAAATATTTTATGTTTTAGTTATATTAATTTTATGATGAGCCTTAATATCAGGAAAAGTAAGTTTCACTAACTTTTGTATTAACTAATCTTTATACTCCATTTTAATTTTAGGACTGCTTCTAAAGCCCTATTAAACTTATATAGTGATACCATGTCTCAAAAATAAATTTGACTAATTACTACCAAGTAGTATTTCATTATAACATATCACATCCTGCAATATATAATGAAAATATCTCAAATTATTTAGCTTAATTTATCTAGGTTTTGCTTATAAACTATTACATGGATTCAGTTTCAGGCATTTAAGTATTTTGGTTGCTACAGTGAAGTGATTTGTTACTTTATTAGGTAGCTTGTTTTCCTAATTTTAAACAATCATTGTATTCATGAGATAAACTATATTTGTTTATAAGCTTATTGGTAGAGCCATTTTGTTCACACGAATATACTTTAGTATGTTTGTAACATCTTTCATAAGTGAGATTGATCTATAACTTTTATTTCTCCTGTTATCTTTATATGTTTTCTATATTTTTATGAGAAAAAATAATACTCTGTATTTGAAATTTTTGAGAGCTGATAATGCCATTGATCTTTGCTCCCTGAAAGTTTAACATATCATAAGTATCTTCCTGGGAAAAAAAAGGCGTTTATATTCTATTTCTTAATGAAGTAGATGTGGTGATTTATATTTTTCATGTTTCAAATGAAATAATTTATAATTTTGTCTTAATTTTAAATTGCCTTTAGAATTCATAATTATATTCATTTGTATATCAACTGTCTTGTTTTTGTTCATTGTAAATCTAAATAGAGCTTCTTATAGAATTTTAAATTTGTTTTACCTTTAACCAAATGCTATCCTTCCTCATTATTTACTTTCAACTGTTTGGATGTTGATCAACTTCTGCTACTATTTCACTGATTTCCTGAGAATAATGCTTAGTTTATTAACTGAAAATATAGTCTCATTATATGTACTTTCCTCTAGCATGGGCTTAGCTTCTTTTCATAAATGTTATATATTATAGTTGTCATTCAGCTTCCCATAATTTTCTTTATTTGCAATCAATTACCTAAATAAACCATTTATTTAAATTATTATAAATTCTATCAGTATTTTATTATGAGATTATTATTGAATATTTTATAATAGAAAATGAATTATAAAGATATTGGCAAGATGGTACTAGCACCCAGTTTCCACAGTGAAGAAGTGAAGTAGACAGTTTTAGGTTTGTTAATATGAACTTCCAAACCAGGCACAGTTATGGAGGAAGGGGTATGTATTGAAGCTTCCAGATCCAGGGGAAGTTCTATAATGGCAGAAGAAGTTGGGGGGCATTTATTTAAACAACCACATTCCACCCCTGGCCCCCAATAAATTCAAAACTATCTCACATTGTAAATTGTACTCTGTCTGATTTTAAAGGTACCCACCTTCTTTACCAACTAAAGATAGTTCCAAAGTCCCAAGTCTCATCTGAGATTTAAGATTGTGTCTTAGCTGTGAGCTCTGTAAAATCAAACAGTTTATATACTTTCAACATATAAAGGCACAGAGTAACCATTTTCAACTGGTATAAAATATAGCAAAGAGAGACTAGAATAATATAAACTCAGAAACCATCAAGTAAACATCAAATTTCTGCAGTTTAAGTTTATTTATAAAAATAAATACACAAAGAGATGTTTATCTACACTAATGTGATTATCTAAAAGTACCTAAGAGACTATTATCTACTGGAACTTTAAAATGTTGTTGATATAGATGTAAAATGGTCCAACTACTGTGGTAAACATGTCTGGTAGTTTCTCATGAAGCTAATACACATCCTATGACAAAATCAACCTTATAGATAATATATGGTAGAGAAATGCATATCAATATTTCTATAAACTTATAATCAATCGAAGTCTGAGATCACCCAATGCCTTTTATTTACTTATTTATTTCCAATGTCTGTGTAGGGGTGGTGATGGGGGGGCCGGGAATTTGGCATGCCAGAGCCTCCAATCACTGCAAATGAACTCCAGATGCATGTGCCACTCTGTGCATCTGACTTTATATGGATACTGGATGTGATGGGTTGAGTAAGGTGTCACCCATAAACGCAGATATTCTGAATGCTGAGTTCCCAGTTGATGTAGATTTGGGGACTAATGCCTCCTGGAGGCAGTTGGGAACAGGCTTATGGGTATTATTGTCATATTGCCAGTTTCACCTTGCCACTGTTTAGCATGCTCTTCTGTCGCTGTTGTCCACCTGATGTTGGCGAGGAGAGGATGTCCACCCTCTGCTCATGCCATCATGTTCCCCTGCCCTGATGGAGAGTCCCCTTGAGTCCATATGCAAAAGTAAACCTTTTTCCCCACAACCTGCTCTTGGTAGGGTGATTTCTTCCAGTAATGTGAACCTGACTGCAACATTGGGGAATCAAACTTGGATCATTAGGTTTTCCAGGCAAGTGTTTTAACTGCTGAGCCATCTGTTCAGCCCAATCCAAAGTCTTCTGTCTTAATTATTTTTCTCTTCATTGAGAAAAGTATTTTGCCTCCTGGCTTAAGAGGAAATTCAGTTCATCATGGGAGAGGCAAAGCAGGGTGGCAGAAACAGTGCAGCCCATGGTATATCATATTTTAAAGGTATGTCCCACGTGATCACCTGCTCTAGTTAGGTTCCACATCTCAAATGCTTCACAGCCTACCAAAGCAGCAGCACCAGCTGAGGAAAGAAGTGTTCAAACACATGAGCTTGTAGAGTTGAGGCATTTTACATTCAAGCCATAAAAACCTCCAATAGGTTAAAGAATGTATATCATTCAAAATTTCAAAATATGAAGGCAGGGACCATTAAAAAACAGGATGAATATCAAGAGCATTATGTCTAGTAAAGGAAGCTAGTCTAAGAAAACCATACACTGAGTGATTGCATGTGTATAATTTAGCATGCGGAACAAATCCTAATGGGCACCTAGGTTAGAATTAGAGGAGAGAAAGTTGACTACAAATATGTAATACGAAGATTTTTTGGGGGTGGGGTGGGGGAGAAGGGTGATTATGAGACACACATATTTTCTGATTTTGTTTCGGTTAGTAATACATGTTAAAATTTTCACACAGATTCTCAAGCAAGACACCAGGTTTCTTGCTCTCTCATTGGATTGGTAGTTGAGCAGGTGCCTCCAACTGTCTGGCTTTATGTGGAAATATTGATTTCAGATGACTGCCTGGCTGGGCAGTGATACTGGTATCATATCTCAGATGTGCCCTTCAGCTCCAGTTCCCCAGCTTCAGGCCTGAAGGTTAGAACAATATACAACAGCCACAGAATTATGTTTGTACTTATTTGCATTTTTGTAGGTTTTCAGTCATTTCTGGTTAAGAGTTGCATTTTTATCTTAAAATTTTAGCTGTTTTATGTTTGGGCATTTTATTTGTGTATTGCACACAGCATTAATTTTTATTTGTGATTATGTAGGACTCTACTTTCCTTATTTTTCCAATCTGATAGGAAAAAAATTATTTTGTGAGTATGTGGTAAAGCATTATTTTATGTACAGGAGATAGTAAATACATTTGACTGTTATTATTGACTAACCACCATTAGTAGTATACAAAAGAATAATCATTAGACAGGCATGGTGACAAAACTGTCATCCAAGTGTTCAGAATCTGAGATAGAAGGAACATGGGCCCAAGGACAACCTGTACTCCAAAACCAGAACTCAAAAAAAAAAAAAATCAAATCCTTCTTGTGAGTTACAATCAAACCAGAGAGTTTAAATGCACACTGTCATGGGAAACTTTTCCCCTGGGGAGATGTGGACACATGTCTTCACCCAAAATAGGGCTCATATGGCAGAACAAAGTATGATTAACACCAGTTTGGTGAAACAATGAGTTTAATGGGAGAGTCACTTACAGAACATGAAGAGGGGCTACATATAGGAACATCCAGCCCCCAAAGCAGATATTTTGATGAAGATTTCAATGTCAACAATTACTCCTTAGGGGCTGGAGTGATGGCTTAATTATTAAGGCATTTACTGGTGAAGCCAAAGGACCCTGGTTCAATTCCCCAGGACCCGCATCAGCCAGATGCACAAGGTGGTGCATGTGTTTGGAGTTTGCTTACAGTGGCTGAAGGCCCTGGTGTGCCCATACTCTCTATATGCCTCTTTCTTTCTCAAATAAAATAAATAACTAAATAAAATAAATTTACTCCTTGGATGCTCCTCCCTCAGCCGTAGGATGGGGGCTTACTTACCGAGCACCGGGACCCCAGAACAGCTGTTCCACAGACAAGTCTCCTTCCACCCTGAATGATGACTTTCACATGCTCCTTGTCCCTGTCCAGGAATGTGAGACCACAGAGCAGCCCTTCAGTTGGGCTCACTCTGCTCCTCCCTCAGTCTCAGGGTGAGGGCTCACTTACATAGCATGAGACCCCCAAAGCAACACTACAGAGGGGCCCACTATACCAGCATTACCCCTATGGATGCTCCTCCCTCAGCCTCAGGTTGAGGGGCTTAAATTACAGAGCATGGAGACTCCAGAGATACCACCTCAATAGAGATCATTGGAGTTCCTTGTTTCTCGATCTTTTTCACCCTATATACTTTTTTCCCACCCCCACACTCTGGTCATGAGATCTTGTGTATTATTTTATACAGGTGGTGCAGGGGGCACCTAAATCTCAGATGGGGGTCTGATGACCCTCCCCCATACCATCTCTGCTGAGTGGACCCAGCTGCTTTTGATAAAGCTGGCAATAGATGTTTATACTTTTCAATGCAGAGGAAATTTGCCATACAACACAAGCACTGGACGAGAGCTGGTACGCTTACTGGTATGCTTACAGGACAGCATGCATGAATCCTCTGTGGAGAAAATGGCTCCCCTTGTCAGCAGTATATAGACCGAGCATCATCAATGAGTGTGGGGTCACATTCGGATCTGATCAAACTGGGATTTCCGTTACTATAGGGTAACAGTCAGTCTACAGATACCTATTAAAGGCCAACCTGATAGAAGGCATTTTAATATTTTTAAGGAATTTATTATAAAATATTCTCTTAATCCAAAACTCATTTTATCTAAACAATTTACTGAGTTCAGGAAAGCATCCAGCTATACATCTGGCAAGAGACTTTCTTGATTAGTCTAAAATGAATTCTTCACCCTTGAGAGAGGCTAGGATTATGCTGTCTGATTTGCAAGTTTCAAGAGCCCTTGAAGTATACTGGTAAAAACTGCTATATTCAGAAGTCTAGATGCCCCAGGGAACAGAAGAGATGGACAGCATTTCATCTTCACACACAGGACATCACCCTCTTACAATGTCCAATTGAAAGTATCATTTTGTTTGATGCTCACTACCTCCCACAAAAAAAGCACCTAACACTATCATCACTTGAAAACTATACTGCTGGTAGTCATAAGGTTTAAATAATCTGCCCCAAACCACCATAGTTAATGATAGCAAATGACGGAACAGATCCTGTGATGGCTAATGTCTATTATCAACTTGATTGGAACTAGTATCTTCTAGGAGACAAGTCTCTAAACATGTATGTGAGTGAATTTATACATTCAATTAATTAAGGAGGAAGATTTACCCTAACTATGGGCGGCGCTCTTCACTGAGCTATATAAAACGGAGAAATCAAGGGGCTGGAGAGATGGCTCAGAGGTTAAGGCACTTGATGCAAAGTTTGAAAACTGGGTTTCAATTTCCCAGTACCCATGTAAAGCCAGACATATAAGGTGGCACATGTATGTGGAGTTCCTTTGCAGAAGCTGGAGGCCCTGGCATGTCCATTCTCTATTTCTATCTACTTATTTCTCTATTTCTCATAAATAAATAAACTATTAAAAAAAAAAAAAAGGATGCTGGGTGTGGTGGTGCAAGATTTTAACCCCAGCACTTGGGAGTCAGAGGTAGGAGATCGCCTTGAGTTTGATGCCACTCTGAGACTACATAGTGAATTCCAGGTCAGCCTGGGCCAGAGTAAGACCCTACCTTGAAAAACTGAAAAACAAAAACAATCGAGAGAGAGAGAGAGAGTGAGAGAGAGAGAGAGAGAGAGAGTGTGTGTGAAAGGGATCTGTTGAGATAGCACCGAACTTAAAGGCACTTGCTTGCAAAGTCTGGTTGCCCAGTTTCAATTTCTCAGAACCCATGTAAATCCAGAGACACAAAGTGGTATATCCATGTGGCATCTGTTTGCAGTGGCAAGAAACCCTGGTGTGCACTTTCTTAAAATGTGTCTCTCTGCAAATAAATTTTTAAATAGGATAAAGCAAGCTGAGCACCAGCTTTCACCTCTGCTTCCTGACTCTGGATGCAATGTGAACAGCTGCCTCATGCTCCTCATACCCTGAGTTCCCAGCCATGATATGGACTATATCTTTAAGTTGTAGGCTTTGAAAATAAGCCCTCCTTTCCCTAAGTTGCTTTTGTCTGTATTTTGTCAGAGCAAGGCATAAAATAATTAATATAGAACTTATGAAACTTTACCTACTGTGATTTATGCTATTGTATTGTACTTTTTTTTAATGGTTTTCCGTGGTAAGGTCTCACTCTAGTCCAGGCTGTCCTGAAATTCACTATATAGTCTCAGGGAGGCCTTGAACTCACAGCTATCCTCCTACCTCTGCCTCCCAAGTGCTGGGATTAAAGGTATGCTCCACCACACCCAGCTCTATTGTTCATTTCTACCTGAATCACTTCAGGGAAACCTGTCTTTTATGACCTTTACATTCTTATGAGATGTGGTAGACATGACTTTAATCCTAAATATATTTTGTGTGTATGGCATGTGTGTATATTCATGTAAATATAGGTGCATGGGTGCGTGGCGAACATGTGGAGATCAGATAACAGCCTCAGGTACTGATCCTTGCCTTCCACCTTATTTGTGACAGGGCCTCTTATTATTCAAAGCTGTGCACATCAAACTAGGTGGGCCTTGGGCTTCCATGATTCTCCTGTACCTGCCTTACATCTCTCCATAGAAGTGAAGGGATTACCAACCCATCTGACTTGTAAGTGGGTTCTGGGGATCCAAACTCAGGTTTTCATGCTTGTGCAGCAATTGCTTTACCCACTGAGCCATCTTTCCAGCCCAGTGCTTAAAATAATATTTACTCTTATAATTAATTTTTTTGCCCTTTGTTAGAATATACATCCATGTATGTAGAAATGGTCTGGGAAAAATGCTGTTGAATAATTTCCTTGGATTTTTAATGTGAATTAAACTTGTTAAAAGTTCCTATCTTCTTTCTCACTCACATTGTTGCCTCAGTGCTGTTTACAATCTAATTCACTTTTTATATTTTTCATTCTGTTTTTATTAAACAGATTTTATGATTAGTGCCCTGGAAAATACCAGAAGATCTTTCTAAGAGATAGAGAACAATGCTGTTATTTTTTCATTGAAATAACATTTTGGGGTAACAACCCTGAAAGTGCCAAGATTTTAGCAGTCAGGGTGAAATTGCTGTAACTGAGCATTAGCTTCTGGCTTGGGATGAATTATCTATTTGTTCTGGCATATTAAACACACTCTGAATAGTATCAGTTCATGCACACAGGAATATCTTGATGAAAACAAAACACTGTCTTGATGTGAGATAATATATCTTAAGCTAACATGAGCAGACTGAAAAAGATAGGCATTCAACATGCACTGAAGTCATAATAAATACATCCTCTTAGTCAACTGTAAATCTAAATATTTTGTTCTTCATGAAACATGTTAGATAGTAACAGTAAAATCTTGGTGATCAGTTCCTCTAAGAATTCCTAGAAAGCTTATGTTCTCTCTCTCTCTCTCTCTCTCTCTCTCTCACACACACACACACACACACACACACACACACACACACGCCCACACTCCCCACACAGGTAATGTATGTGCTCTACTACTAAGCCATATATATTTTCCCCCTTTCCCAACCCCCCAACCCTTTTAGATTTTGATAAAAGTAGTATTACCTCAAAGAGGACAATTGCATATGAGAGGAATAAAGTAAGTTGATATAATCTCTCTCTTTGTCTCTTTCTCACTCTTTCTTTCCACCCAGCTGATTTATGAAGCTTACGTATTTTGTAGTCAAAATCAATTTGCCCCTTTAGCAGTGGTGATACCTTGAATATCACTGTTGGCTCAGGATAGACCTTACATCTTAACTCTCCTAATCTTACTCAATACATAGCATGTTGCCTTAATCTCTAAGAAACCGGTCTGAAGCAAAGCCAGATAAGATGCATAGAACAGAGAATCTGAAGAGCAGTTTGGGGACATTTCCATGCATATTACCAAATTTGAGAGCCCATTTACCAAATGGCTACAGGAAACATGAAGCCCACTTATGCATGTAACCTGCCTTAGGTCAGGTTTCACTTATCAGAAGATATTATCTTGCAATCTGAGCCTTAAACAGCCCCATGACTCTTTCTCATACTAATATCACCTTCATATATTTAATAGTCAATAAATAAATTTGTTCCCATATTAGATCCACTTCTATGTAACATACATTATTAAGTAACAAAGGAAGCACAGAAACATATAATATTTTCTATTAATATCTTTAAAATATTAAGTAATGACCAATAATTAAACACATACCTGTGAAGATCTATGACATGATGAAAAATACTAGGTCAATAAGGAGTCCCAAAGAAAAAAGAAATTCTGAATGACTAAATCAGTTCATTGCTCAGCAACTGACATATTAACATAGTTGAGATGTTTGGGCTGGAGTGGTGGCTTAGCAGTTAAGGCACATGCCTACAAAGCCAAAGGACCTGGGTTTGATTCTCCAGGACCCATGTAAGCCAAATGTACAAGGTGGTGCATGTGTCTGGAGTTCTTTTGCAGAGACTAGAGACCCTGGCATACCCATTGTCTTTCTCTGCCTCTTTCTCTCTCTCTCAAATAAATAAAAAGAAAATAATTTTAAAAGGTAGTAAAGATGTGTTTGGTAACACTAAAACAGTATAAAAACTAAAAGCACAGTGTGCCATTCTTTCTTTCCTTCTTTCTTTATTTATTTACTTTGGTTTTTTTCAAGGTAGGGTCTCACTCAGGCCCAGGCTGACCTGGAATTAACTAAGTAGTCTCAGGGTGGCCTCAAATTCACCACGATCCTCCTACCTCTGCCTGTTAAGTGCTGGGATTAAAGGCACGCACCACCACACCCGGCTCTACAGTGTGTCATTCTAATAACCATGTGTTGAAGAGAAGGAATATAAAATCCAACCTTTCCATATCATTATTTACAGCCTGTGACATGGTCTCTAATAAGAGCAGATTTATTTAATGAAACACTTAATTCTTATGGATACTGATTCCTGTATTTTAGAGATCTGTACAGTCATGCTTTGTCTTAGAATATTACCCCTAAATACCCCAAGAATAAATTAACCCCATGGACATCATTGACATTCTCTGGCTTGACCTGATCATGCTCACTTTGGTTTAGATGTATGCTGATAGTAACCTTTGAGGAATTCTGACAACTTAACATTAAATTTGAGATCTACGACAAGGTCTCCAAATTGGTAGAAGCAACATGAGTGGCAAAATGACAGAACTTTTGCTTTTTGTCATGTGTTGGTGGCACATGCCTATAATCTCATAAATTCCAATAAGGAGACTATGTTACATAGAAAGAGTGTGTCTCAAAAAAAAATAATAAAAAAGAAATTTTATTTCTCTGAAGTAAATAGTATTTAGGATAGAAACTAGATAATCTAAGATATGATACATATGATTGTTGGTATTGATTTTCTTATGACAATGTTTTAGATTAAGAGCTCAGTGCTTTAGAAAAGGAGCAAACATGGTATTATTTAATATTCCAGAACAGAAACCTCTGTGTACCACCCACCTCCTATACTTTTTATAAGAAAAAAAAATTCTCTTTTGTTTCTCTGTGCTCTTTTCTTTTAGCATCCTTCCTGCAATACCTCCTGTTTTATAAGGCTATGTAGAACTACCTTGAATGTTTTACCAAGAAGGATGGCTTTGAAGTAAAGAATATATTCCCCTAATAGTATTTTTAGTTGGCAGGCTGAACCAGGTATAAGAACTAAAAATGCTTTTGTTCTACCAAAAAAATGGAAATTTGCCTTCTCAATATCTCCCTCAAGGTAAATCTTTATAAAAATGCTTAGTAATAAGCCTTATTAAATTGAGATCATTCTGTGTAGTAAGATGAAAGTCAAAGGCCAAGGTCTAGAAAATTAAAGGGATGAAAATTCCTTTTGTTTCTGTAAAAGAAGCAGAGAAAATTTGATATAAATCCCCTTTTGCTTTCCAAAACATCATCATGGAAGATTGTCAGTGGATTGGAATACAGTTTCTGATACGTTGTGTTACTTACCCAGATACAAAGTACATAATGTTGGCCAAGCATAAAATGTTTTGTATCTACTACCAAATAGAAAAAAAAAAAAAAAAAGGAAAGGAAAGGAAAGGATCACATCAACACATCAACAACCTCCAAAACATGAAAATCTCTTGTTTCTCTTTTGTTGTCATTCAATTTTATTAGGTTCTCAGGGTTTGAAAACAGCTAAACTTGGAGTTGCTGGATATTAAAGATGTCAAAAGTACTACAGTCAAGAGGTGACCCAAACTGAAGTAAAGGTCACCCACGCTTCTTCAATTACCCTATAAAACACTGCTGGCCTAGGCTTCTGTGTTTGTTTTCAAAACTGAACTGCCTGGAAGCAATATCATTTCATAGACTCTTGATTTGGGATAATCTGAGTCGGAGATAAAGAATGTGTTTCATTCAAGCATCCTTTGTTCACAACAGCACAATAAATAAACCAAATAAATAAATATATGGTAAGTGAAAGTGTCTAGGACTTAATTTAAATAAAGCCCAAATGATTAATTAATTACATTATTAAATGGGGCTCATTTGATCTACTTTACATGATAACATGCTTTGGAAATAGTTATTATAAAATCATGTAAATGTTGTTTAACCCAAGGGTGAGATAGAGCAGGGTAATTAAGGGGTGGAAAGGATAAACCAACATTTATTGAGTGCTTATAAAACAAACACTCTTCTCTGTCCTTTACTTGTATCATCATATTTGATCCACATATGCGCTGCTGTTACTATTACTTCTTTATATCAGGAAAACAGAGCACAGAGAAGTTAGAGAACTGTCCTGTGTCCCACGTTGGACAGTTAGTAAAGCCTATATTCACACAATATGGTTCCAGAGCCCAGAGTCTCAGGTTATCCTGTCAAAACCAAAGGTAGCAGATCAAATGAATGTAGCCTCATAATTACTGCTTAAAGTTCTGAATTGTGTGAAACCAGAGTTTCTGTGAAGGTCTCTTCCAAGTAGTAATTTGGAATTTTTCTGGAACAATTTTTAGACAATGCTCACAGCCAAGCTGGGAGGTAGGAAGAAATCACTCACCTCATTAGAGTCTGAGCAAGTGTTCTCATTGGCTGCTCTGCAGGAGGCCTCTGTTCACACCTAGTGTCTGTATTTGAAAAGTGATAAAAACGATGACTTCTTCTTTTTTTTTTTTATGGCCTGGAAAGTAAAATAAAACATGGTACTGGTACTGAACTTAAAACAAGACTACACAGCCTAATAGCTCCTGCTTTTGTAATATATTATTAATTTGAATAAATTACAGGGTGAAATGTTGGACTTGCTTGTCTGTGAATAAACTTTATTTAATAATTCTAAGTCAGAACAGTTAGAACAAACATTTATCCCAAGAAAAATATCTACTTTGTTCCCAGAATTATGTAAATTTTTTCAATCATCTATAACCTCATCTAATGAGAAACTATATGTACTGGTGTCTAATGCCAATATAGGAATGTCTGCATGCATTGGGAACTGCTTCCTGACTCTTTGAGTGAAAAAGGAGGTCAGGTAGGAGCAGAAAATGATTGATTTCCAACTGTCACACCTTCCAGTTTAGAAAGTAAAGGGCATGGGAGGAATGAACATTTATTGCACTATTACTTCATTCTTGGGAATTTTATCTCTTTAGCAGAATCACTGCAAATTTGGTCTGTTCTTTCTACTTCAAATTTGTAGAGATAAACTTGTCCTTATGTAGAAGCACATGCTAAGGGAGGCTGGTTCCAAATTTTTTTTTTAAAAAGTGATCTAGAGAACATAGAATTTTATACTTTAAATAAATAGCTCATTCTTTCCTAATTGAGTAGAATTTACATTTGGGATGTTCAGACCCCCTGGTTTGTGATAACTGTCCAAATAAGCAATTTACATACATACACATACATGCATACATACATACATACATACATACATACATACATACATATACAGACACACACAGAAAGAGAGAGAGAGAGGGAGGGAGGAAGAGAGATCCCATCTTCTGTTCATGAGTAAACCATACAGCTAGAAGAATCTAAATGCAGATGACTTGTAATTGAGAGAAGAGACTGCATCAGAATGAGAGGAGAGTATCAATTTATAGCATTCATCTGCCCAAGGAGATATCAATTTAAGTAACTATCCATGCATGAAAATTCCTTCTCAATGACAGGAAAACAAGAAGAGATGACTATAACTGGCTATAGCATAGAAATAAGAAATGTTACACTGAAGAGGTTAGAAAGACAGTGTTATGTGACATGCATTTTCTCTTTCTCATACTCAGTTCCTCATGAAAGAGATACTGCTGCATCGGGGGAGAGAGGAAAGTGAGCATCTGTATTCATATTGGACTCCAACAGTGGGCTTGCCCAAATAAAATCTAGTTATAGACCACCTGGACCAAGACTCCAGGCTAATATACACTCACTGATTTTCCAGGTCTACCCATGTGTTTGGTATGATTATATAATTCATGCTTCAGTTCTGACCTGTACATAGGGTCCCTAGGCCTCTCTTATGATCATCCTTATTCAAGAAGCCTCAGGCTTTATTTAAACTGAACCCTGTGCCCAAGCATCTAAAGCCCCTTAGAATTTTACCCTCTTCTAGTGTCCATCCAGACCATATGAACTTAGGTTTAAGCCCACTCAGAATTAAACTGATTTTAGCATCCCTGGACTTCACATCGCCCCAGCAGAAGGACGAGCTTCACATCCCCAGGCTTGCATGTTCTAATGCCAGGCAGACCCCATATTACGGACTCTATACCAATCTCAGGTTTATATCGAGCCCATCAGACACAGGCTCCAGGCTTATTCACTTCCAGAATAGACTGTGGAACTAGATCCCAAATCTACCTTATGTTTCACATTAGATCAGATATAGGACTGCCAACACAGCTCTGGGATACAAGGATGCCTTAGTATCAGCCTCTGTGGCTTCCTCAACAAGACTAAATCACAATCATTGGTAACGGCGGTGCACATCTGCAATCCCAACACTTGGGACATACAGGCAGAGGAGCAAGAATTTGAGGTCAGCCATCATTACATGAGACCCTTTCTCAAATAAAATGGAAGGAAGGAAAGAAGGAATCAAACACATAACAAAGAATCAAACTATTTAAACTACAGATCCAATAAGAAACAAAACAAATTGCTCAGTAGAGATATTATAGACCAGGGGTGAGAAGGATGCTACATTCAAAATGACAAAAGATAAAGAATAGAAAAACTAAAACAAAAGGACAAAACCAACCCATAAACCAACAATGACAACAAAACTTGGCCAAGTAAGAATACTGTATCTGGCAAAATTATGTGTAATAAATGAGTGGTAGTCAGTGATTTTCCTCCCCTCATAAACAATACAAAACAAAAAAAAAAAACAAAAAAACCTGAAGGAGATCAAACATTATCAGACCTCTACAAGAAATGCTAAAGGGAGTTCTTCAAAGTGAAAGAAAGGATACCAATTAATGATGTAAAAACATATGAGTATATACTTCACTGGTAGAGAAAATACATAAAAAGCATATTCTATTATGATAATAATAATGAAGTGCAACTCACTCATGTTTAATATGAAAATAATAGCCAGAACTATTAAAATAAAAATAGCTACAATAATTTCTAAGCGATATAGAATATACCAAGAGTAAAGGTTACTCTGAAAACTTAGTATGTGGAGGGAGTGTAACCAAAGTTAAGTTGTTATTGTCATAAAATAGTCTTCTATAGCTATGAGATATTTTATACAAGCTTCATGCTAACCAACACCCAATAACCTAGAATTGATAGACAAAACTTAACATGTTAGAAATAAAAATAATTCCAACTAACATCAACCTATATCACAGAAAGACAGAAAGAAAAGAAAAGAGAGAGAAAGAGGAAAAGGAATGAAGGAAAGAAGAAAGGAAGGAAGGAAGGAAAGAAGGAAAGAAAACTACCAGAAACATAATAAATTGTCTTTAGTAATTTGACATCAATCAGTAACTACCTTTAATGTAAATGGATTCACATCTCCTATCAAAAAACAGGCTGAGGGCTGGAGAGATGGCTTAGTTGTTAAGGTGCTTGCAAGCCTGGCAATCCAGGTTTGAACCCTCAGTACCTACATAAAGCCAGACACACAAAGTGGCACATGCATCTGAATGGAGTTCATTTGCAGTGGCAAGAGGCCCTGGTGTGCCCACTCTCTCTGTCTCTCTGCTTATAAATAATAATGAATAATAAAGTTTAAAAACAAAACAGGCTGACTTAACAATTAAAGAAAGAAAAAAATCAAGATTTAACCTTCGTTGTGGGTTTAATATGCAATGTGTCTCATAGCCTAGTATATTTGATCAATTGTTCACCAGCTGGTGATGAGCCTTTAGGAGATACAGCCTTGTTGAAGGTTGTAGTGTACTAGAAAGAGGCCTGGAGGTTTGATAGACTGCTCCTATTTCCTGTCCTCTTTCTGCTTCCTGATTATAGACACACTGTGACCAGCTGTCTCAAGCTCTTGTTCATATACCCTCCTCACAATGATAGACTCTATCCCTTCCTAAACTCTAAGATGAAACAAGTCTGTCCTCCTATCAGTTGCTTCTTATTACAGGAAGAAGAAAAGGAACACATGCAAGTGCATGCACGTGTGTGTGTGTGTGTGTGTGTTCATAAAGGTGTTGTTGCACCTGAGTATGTGGGTGTATGTGCATAAGGCTTGAGATTGATATTGGATGTATTATCAATCATTTTCTACCTCATTTTTGGAGGCAATTTACCTCAGAGTTCACTAGTTTAGTCTGACTCACTATCCAGAAATTCATGAAGATTTTCTTTTCTTCCCCTCCCCAGCACTGGAATTGCAGGTAAAAGCCAACATGCCCAGCTTACAAATGGGTGCTGAGATCTAACTCAGCTTCTCAGGATTTCATGGCAAGCATTTTGCCATCTAAGCTATTTTCCTAATATGACTTCCTCCCAATACTCCCAATACTTAAAGAAGCTATAATAATTTTTCCCAAAAGAATCTTCAAATAAAAAACATTAATGAGGAAGCAATCCTTCCCAATCATGTTATCATACCAGTCTAACAATGATACCAAAACCACATAACACACCATGATAGTATAAAATTACAGGCCAATGTCTCTAATGAAAACACATGGAAAAATTCAGCAATTCGCTAAGTGGATCATGCATCATGATCAAATGAGAATTATCGCAGGTATTTGAGAATGAAAATAGATTATAAATAGATAGATAGATAGATAAATAGATAAGTAGATAGAAAGATAGATGTTAGAAGATATTTAAATAGATGATGATATAGATAGATGATAGATAGATAGATAGATAGATAGATAATAGATAGATAGATAGATAGATAGATAGATAGATAGATAGATAGATAGATAGTAGGTATGCATAGGTATATGGACAAGTAGATGATTGATAGATAATCACATCAATAAAATGAATACCTAAAATTTATTATGTCAATAGAAGGGAAAACAACATTTGATAAATTTCAACATCATTTTATGATAAGAATTCTGAAAAGTTCAGGTATATATGAAACACACACACACACACACACACACACACACACACACACACACATGTCAGACCCTTAGTTAATGTCATAATAGTAAAAATTTGAAAAACTTTACCCTAGGATCAGAAGACAAAGATATTGTGGTCATTTGAATAGATGTCCCCAGGATTCAGGAGTTTATTAAAGCTTGTAATATAGATCTCCAGCCATTGGGCTAGAGGGGGTGTCACTGTGGACAGATCCTAAGGTCCAGCTCTAAGATGAAGGGGTGGATTTGAAATTCCAGGCTGAAGATATGCAAAGTTGCCTGGAGTTACTGACGTGTGCTTGCTTATGGTGCTGGTGGTGTTTGTTTTCTCTCTGTGTGAACCTGAGAAATGGGCCACTGGGCCATAATGGCTTCTTCTCCATTATGGAACTTCCCCTAGATCTGTAAGCTTCAATAAATTTCTTCTTCCCATAACTGTTCCTGGTTTGGAAGTTTATCTCAGCAACCTGAGCCTGTTTGAGCATAGTATTGGAAAGTGTATTCAGAGCAACTAGGCATTAAAAGGTAGGTGAGTAAGGTCATTGGAAAAGAAAAATTTAAATAGTTTTGCTCACATAAAGGTTTTCTGTAGCATCCACAAAAAATAGGACTAATAAATTCAACAAAGTTCCAAGATATAAAATTTATATTAATAATTAGTAGTTTTTTAATCTAAAAAGAAATGAATAAAGCAATTCTATTTATAGTAAGTAAAGAAAATATGCTTAAGAATAAATTTAAAAAGAGATTACAGATCTTTAAAATGAAAAATCATAAAACACTTATGAAATAAGTGTTGAAGAAGACACAAATAAACATAAGAAGATACAAATAAATGGAAAGTTATATTGTGCTCAAAGAGTGGATGAAGTGATATTTTAAAACAGCTATACTGTCCAAAGAAATTTCCCAATTCAATACACTCTCTATTGAAATTTTATGACAGTTTTCACATACACAGTAAAAGAACCCTAAATTTTATATGAAACTTCAAATCCTAAGAATAAACAAAAAGTAAACTTGAGTTACATAAGTAAAACAGAAGTTATACTAGGACCAATCTTCAATATACCTATAAAATACCTATAAAATAAGGTAATTAAAATAGCAAGATACTGACATAAGGCCAGTGGGACAGAATTTTGAGCTCAAAAATATATAAAAGTGGTGCTTTGTTGACAAACACTGCTCTTCTTGGGATGTGGTAGATGAAAATCTGCTCTGTGAAAATTGAGTGGAAATGTTTGTGGAAATCTTAGATTTTGCATTCTTTCATGTTTTGGATGCCAATGTTTGCAAGGAGATTGAGATTATGACAATGCAAGCTGCAGAAAAGATAGACAAAAAGGATCCATTCCTTTTTCAAGAGGGCATGAGCATCATGTGGCTACATAGGGTGACTTCTAGATAAGAAAGCTTGGTTGAAAATGTTCTCTGTTTGTGCATAAGTATATATAGAGGCCAGAAGAGAGGCCCCTGGATGTATATCAATGAAAAGCCACAAGGTAGTTCTCTCCTCATACCCTCATCTGTCTTTCCTGCTCTCTCGGCTTCTCCTGGTCTAGCCTTTTCTGCACTATTCCCCCTTTAACATCCTTTCTGCCCAAATTCTTTCATCTTTCAAGTCCAGAGCCAGTTCAAGAGTGTGTGTGTGTGTGTGTGTGTGTGTATGTGTGCGTCTGATTGCTCCTGCCCACAGAGTCATTTTCTCTCTTTCCCCTTAGCTAACTGTGTTGCATAATCTCTACTTTTTGTTCTATTATTCTGTAATCACTGAATGAGTTTAAGACTTGTTTCTATAATTTGCTTTTGTATTCTTGAGGACAGATATGTTATGGGAAGTTGTAGAGTATTAAACAAACAAGGACAGTGAGAAGGAAATGGAGATAGAGGAAGGGGTGGAAGGAGAAAAGGAAGGGGTAGTAACCATGATGCTGCAGCATGTCTATGAGCAAGTACTAGGTATGGGTATATAAAGGCTCTCAGCATTGCTAGCAGCTGACTTTCTGTTTCTGGATCACTATTTAAACAACATTGTTTTTCAGTAATAACCTTATAACCCTCCTCAAATTTCTACTTGAGGCTGACAAAGCCAGTTATTTTGACATGTGCTTATGAATCAAGAACAAACTTACATTTTGCTTGGGGTTGACATATAATTAAGTCAATGAAAGAAAAGCCAGAGAGAAGTACTTGAGATGTGAATCAGATAGCATTCCAATGTATAACACCTTTACTTAAAATATGAATAAATCAGGCTGGAGAGATAGCTTAGCCGTTAAGGTACTTGCCTGTGAAGCCTAAGGACTCACTTTTGATGATCCATGTCCCATGTAAGCCAAATGCACAGTGATACAAGGGTGCAAGGTTGCACATGCTCACAAGGGGGCACACGTGTCTGGAGTTTGATTGCAGTGGCTAGAGACTCTGGCATGCCAATTCTCTCTCTCACATCCTCTCTCTCTCTCTTTGTCATACACACACACACACACACACACACACACACACACACAAAAAAAAGAGGCAGGAAAAAAAAAAAGAATGGATCAAAGCACCAAGGCATACAGATTTTGAAATGCTACATGCACATTTGAATTTTGGGGGAAGATTAATCATCATTTTGTTTGCTTATTGGAAATAATGCAAATTTCAAGAAGACAATCTTTCTTTTTATCTGATATTATAGCACTCATATGTCTGTTTATTTGGTTGGTGGTTGTGGAAGTTTGAATGTAAAATATCCTCCATAGTTTCATGGACCTCATGGTCTAGCAGGTGGAAGCTTGTGGGAGGAGGTGAGTCACTGAGCAGACTTCAAGGTTCATGAGCCAGGCTCCAAGCCCAGTGCTTAGACTACTTCCACCCAGATATGTGACAGCTTCCTGCTTGTGTGGTATCTTCCTTACCATGGTGAAACGTTCCCTTGAAATTGTAAGCCTGAAATAATCCCTTTCCTCCCATAAACTGCTTTTTTATCCCAGTAACTGGAAGGTAAACCACATAGAGTTGTTTACAGGTTTGTTGTTTTCAGAAAAGAAATGGTTACTATTTTCCATCTGCACAGAAAACTCACAAACAGCAGTTGGGCCATTGCTGTGCGGCAGGGTGACCCTCCGCTTTTGGTCCAGCAGCAATGGCCCAGGACTACTTCTCATATAATTTTGGATCAGCAACTCCCTGGCTCCAGGGTGGCTGCTTCTCTCAGAGATAATTGTGGGTGTGAGGAAGAGGAGTGATACTTTATCTCTTGTTTTTACTATAGACAGGTTGCCACTGGGTGATTTTAGCCAGAGCAGATGCAGGCCTCCTGCCTCCAGGCTGACCACTGCTTCTACATTGGCCCCTGTTTTCCTCCAGCACCAGTGCATTGTTCCTCACTGAGGACAGTATCTGTGAGTCTGACTTTGTGATGATTGAATGGCACAGACTGTCTTTTAAAAAAAATCTTTTGTTGACAGAAAGAAAAAAAGTAATATTAAATGATACCTTTCTATATTTAAAATATAGCTCATATTTTCAAAAATACTTTTTGTCTCCTTTCAAAAATCTATTGCAAACTGTAAATCATTGTTAATCTTAGAGTATGTGATTAGCACTACCCTCTGAGGTGAGCTAGAACACATGCAGAGAACAGTTTGCTTTGTGTCTCAGATCCAGCATTTGCTAGAGTTTAGAGTGTAGTACAGTTTTCATTGTCTTTTTCCTTTCCCAATGCCTACCTGGATTATAAATCTAGAAAAGGTAGAATCAGGCCCAAATCTAGTGTTTAATCTCAAGAAAGTACAACAGTGCATTCCATGAAATAATTTTCTTACTAAATATTTGTAGAATTAATAGTATTAAGTAGAAAATTGTCTGATTCTAGATGCATGCTTCTTGCTTTATAAGGCCCTCATGAATAATGGGGTGTTTACATAACAGCTGAGTGCAATCCCTTCAGCTGAGTACAAAAGAGGCTTTCTGAGGAGACATACATTAAACTTGATAAGACATAATATGTGTTCCATAGAGAGATGAGTTTCTGTTTCTTACACAGAAACTAAGCACAGATAAAAAAGCTCAAAGACAGATACCAAATCCAATGCTGGTTGCCTCAAGGCATTTTGATTTCAAGCTGATGTTTCTGTCTCCAATAACTACTGACACCATCTGAGTTATTCTATTTTGTTTAATGATCTTCATTGGAGTCATCCAGAAACTGAACCTGTGATAACAGGTCTAGTACAAATGTCTATAAGTTAGTTTGGGAAATGGAAAGGGATGAGGAAGTGATGGAAGGGAAGACAGTTAATAGAGATTTTGATAATAAATAACCTTGTGGATGATCAGGGCTCCATCCTGCTAGGGAACTCTGAATGAACCAAGGAGTAGAAGATTAAGCATTTTGTTGGACCATCACTGGTTGAGAGTAGCTCACAAAACTTAACTCCTTGGACCTTTGAGGCAGGCCCATGTACAGACTGAGCAGGAACCTGGAGTCAAATAAAAGCCTTCAGAGAGAGGACTGCAAATTCTTAGTGTAAGATTCCACTGATGATTAGAGGAAGGTGCGGCAACATGGACATGGGCAGGTACTTATGTGGTCTTCTGCAAACAAATGTTCAACTCAACATTCAGTAAAATTCATTGTGTGTTCATGAGTTTGTATAGAGAGTTTATTTGTAGATATAAACAGTGAGTGTTTATAATTTCCCTCTCTGTCTCTACACACACACACACACACACACACACACACACACACGATCTGCATTAGAAAGAGAATATAAGATACAGTTTCACTTCCTCTTCCTGAATGTTTAAAACCTTTTTTACCTAATTCTTTGAAAACACACCTTTTACTTGCTACCTTATATCAACTAAGAAACACATCTAAATGAATTTTGGTGTACCATTGCATATTAGGTGTTGCTTCTACTTGATGTTATATTCCTTACAGTATATTACAACATTCTTGAATATACCAAAATTTAACATTTAGTTGGTGAATGAAAGATGTGGATGTTTAGCTTATAGTTTTTCATTCAAGGGAAGAGTTACTTTTGCATCACTTTCATGTTGAACTTGGCTATGAGATTTTCATACCTGAGGTGATGGACAGATTGTAATCCCCAGTATTTGATTTAGGACTTGGTCATATGACTTGCTTCACCCAATAAGAAGCGAATATATGTGACACAAGCAGAGGCTTAGAATGCGATTGATTCCTGGTTCGGTTTAGTCTCTTGTAATTTTTGTGTTTACAGAAAATATAATTGAAAACACCAGCCACTGGATTAAGAAGTATGAGAAGCACAGGGTGTGATTTATCCACTATGCAATACAGAGGCAAGTGCATTTAAATCAGTCTTCATCACCTTAGTCATGGACATACAAACTAGAATAAATTATTAAGGACTGTGTTTTGAAGTAGTTTGTTACACAGCACTTAGTGGGTGTTATTTGACTAACATATAAAGTAACAAAGCAAATTCTTTAAGCATTAGAACACAGCAGCTGTATTTGTAAATATTAGGAATAATCAAATGCAGAATTTTTAATAGGCAAATATTTCCCAAAGAGTGGTAATTGATTCAAAACTTTTTTTTTTTTCTCTCAATACACACAATACTAATGTGGACCAAAGCAGAAGAACAACACAAGCTGGTATTCATTCTTGAGTAGCAGGAGAAGTCAAGCAGTGCATTAAACAATATGTACGGAATACAATCACACCTAGTCTTTCAAGTCTCAAGTCAGATTAGCATAATGATACAGAGCTCTTTTCTAATCACCTTATCTCATGTAGCTACCACTCAACTTCTCCCATTACCACACTTTTTTCTCTACAGCATTCATTACATCTACAATTCCTTTGTTTATTCATCTGCTCATTATGATTCCTCCACTACAACTCACTATAAAAAGCAGCATTTTGTCTCTCATGCTCATCATTGTGCCTTCACAAATAGTATCTAACATATATAACACACATACATGTACACACACATATATGATAAAGATGTAGATATAGACAGATATAGATATATAAATTTAAGGTCTGATAGGTAACAATAAGAGCAATGTTCATAAGTTAGCTATCTCTGTGGCAGGCATTTTCTTGACTTCTAGATTTAAATTTCTGTTCTTAATCACTTTAGGAGAAGTGTCAGCTTTCATAATAAGGCATTTCTGAATGCTCAGTTGAATAGGTTAAGTTACATTAGATTGAATTTCTGAACAGAGGGTCATTTTTATTTAGCGGAAATTCCAGTAAAATATATGCAGTGGTTTCAGGTATTTGCCCTTCATCTCAGTGCAACTGCACCCAAATGAAGGGGAAATTACCCACAAGCACACTTATTCTTTATTGGATTTTTTCTGATCTTGTTATTCATATCCTCTGGCAGCTGGCTTCAAAACAAGCAAGAGAGTACTACTTTCCAAATTACATTTTTAAAATATGAATATTGTGTGTGTTACTTTATGTTTTATGCATTGTTTGTAAATAGGAAACAGTCACCTCACATCTTTTGGATTTACTTTGGAAAATGATTTCAAAGAAAATTCAATATTAGGAACATAAAACTTACTGTTAAATGCCTGATTTTTTTCTTTGACATCTATTTTCTTAATGAAGAGCATAATTTAGGTACTCCTTACCCTTTAACCTCATGCTAAACTGATAAGAACAATCTTTGAATTTTATACTTAATAGATACTTACTTATTCCAATAAAACATGAGAAGCACTGTGTGGACCTTGAATTCAAAAGGTATATTTCCCCCCAAAATCCATCAAGGCAATATTAGCCTATCTGAATAACATATAAAATTATCCCTCTTCATATAATTGTAGATTTCAGGCCCAAATTGACATAAATTTTAGCAACAGCACCATTAACCCTAAATGGTCCCTTTTCACCATGGCTACAGTGGTTTTAAGTACACGTTCTTTGGCCCTCTATTCTGGTGAAATCAGGGTCCAGCTTGTGATCTGTGATTGTTCTCTGACAGATTCTGTATACTGCTGGAGGACTGATATCACAATGTACTCCCCTTGTCCCTTATCCTACGTTCCTTCTGAACCTGGAACTGATTTGTTCCTGATTTCTACTTATTCATTGTTCTCAGATAATTTTCTTGTTTGTTTACTTGTTAATCATTTTTTTAAAAAAAAATTGTACCTCCACTAAAATATAAAATTAAGGAAGCATGCATATTTGATTTTTTAAAAAAATATTTTTATTTATTTGAGACAGACAGAGAGAGAGAGAGGTAGATAGACACACAGAGAGAATGGACATGACAGGGCCTGCAGCCACTGTAAACAAACTCTAGATGCATGTTCCACCTTGTGCATCTGGCTTACATGTATCTTGGGGAATTGAAACTGGGGCCTTTGGCCTCTTGGGCAAACGCCTTAACCATCATGCCATCTCTTCAGCCCTGTTGATACCTTTTCATCCTTGTGTTATATGGGTCAGATGTCTCTGGACTGACATCTGACCCATAGAAAACACCCTACAAGGAACCTGAAGGGAGGATCAGCCAATCATACTTCATCAAGGCCCCAGCTGAAACCACAGAATAACGTGGAAGAAGGTCAAGAATACAGTGTTCTTGGTGATCAGACACCGGAAAAAGGCTGAAGGAGATAAACACAGAGAACATCCAACTCCAACTAAGCCAGATACCCAGAGACACAGAGGCTCCCAAAACCTTATCACTGAAGTAGAACTAAAATGACCCAAATGTGGCTCAGAGAAATTCAAGGAAGAGGGGGCGGAAAGAATGTTAGAGTCACAAGTTGGGGCATTATGCACAGAGACTTGGCCTACCCTCCAGAACTCTTGACTACCCCCACAATGCATGTCCCACATTCCCCACTGATGAGGGTCCCTATGGAAGAGGGAGGACAGGGAGGAAGTTAATGGAGTTGTCACTATGAATGTAAAATCAGAATGATATAAATAAAAAATAAGTTATAAACAATAAAACTCAAATATGGCTTATTTTTTTAAAAATGTGATGGATTTTTATATTTATAAAATAAATAAGATAAATTAGTTTGATTAAAAATTGGCAACAATTTCAAATAGGCATCTCTTCAAAGAAGGTATATAAATAGCCAATGAGAACATGACAAGATGCTCAATACCATCATGAGGGGATACCATTCACACATTCTAATGATGACAATTAAAACAGATAATATGCACTGATCAAGAGGATGTGTAGAAAGTAATGCTCTCACACACTGCTGTCTAAATGTAACATGGACCAGACATTTTGGAAAAATATACATTGCCAGTGCTTCAAGATATTAAATAAAACACCCTCATATGAACCAAAATTCCTACTTATAACATTGACTATAGAAAACTAAAAATGTGTATCCACACTAAAACTTGTACAAGAATGAGCAGAATTATTCATAGTTGCTAGGAAATATAAGCAATCTGAAGCTGTCTAAATAATATTGTCATGGGTAAGATAAATATTCTGTGATTAGAGATGATAGTGACACATCTGTGTAAAAGTTCTAAAAACTCCTGGCTTGCATATTTGGAAAGGATGAATTTTATATTGTATGAATTAATTCTGAATAAAGGAAAATTCATGTAATAAGTCCAATGATAACTTCTATTTGCAGGACACTTATATTTCAGATATTATGTTAAGGACTTTGTGTGCATTATAAATTTTGATCTAGCTGGGTGTGGTGGCACATGCCTTTAGTCTCAGCACTTGGGAGACAGAGGTAGGAGGATCACTGTGAGTTCAAGGCCACTCTGAGACTACATATTGAAATCCAGGTCAGCCTAACTTAGAGTGAGACCCTGCCTCAAACAAACAAACAACAACAACAACAACAAAGATCTATACACCATCCCATAGGGAAGGTCCTGTGATTATGCTCATATTTTAGTAGAAGGAATAACTGTAAAGTTTAAATGACTTGTCCAAGAACAGTGAGCTATGCAGTGGTGAAACTGGGGCTATTGAGAGTAGATGCTAAGCAGTGAGTCTGGTTCCTGAGCTGAGTGGGTGGACTCTGGGTGAAGCCAGAAACATGTGAGATTTTTGTTATCTCTATACAGACCTTGCAAAATGTATTGGGTGTCCTCGAATGTGAGTAAGTTGGGGCTGAAATACTACAGTACTAGTCAAAGCTCAAATGGAAAAGCAGGGCAACATGGTAACTAGACAATCACAAACCCAGGCCAACTCTTCCTCCTTGGTTCATTTACTCTTTGCCATCTCCACACCTGTATCTTCAATGGCTCAGCCCATTGGCATTTCTTATCTGGGTCCACATACCTTTAACTCACTATCTCCACAACTTTTTCTTTGCTTCCTTTTAATCCACTCCATACGCTGTAAGAACAAATATCTCCTCATAATAATGAGAGCCTCTAATAGCTCAAGACTCTCTGTGCTTCATAAATGCATGAAATCAAAACTGCATAGCTGGGTGGAAATCTCGTTCATGGTCTGACTTCTGCCTAGCTCTCCAGACAGTCATCACATCCTTTCTTCTTGGCATGTTGTGCCCCATCCATGTACATGCACCTCTGTGCTCTGGCTCCCCATCTCCATAACCTGGGCATTCTCTGTATCTAGCTTTGCCCCAGTCCCCGATGAGCTGCATAGTTTTCACTGTGTGCATCTGCCTTTCCTCTTTCACAGACTGGGGCCTGATATTTACCTACACTCAGTAGATACCTCGAGGATTCCCCTTCATGTTTCGACTACAATTTTATCGGTGTTGATATCCATATCACAAGGCAGATGAGAGAGGACAAGTTGAGTTGGAGGTTTCTACTAATTCAAGATGCTCAGAAAGTTATTCAAGGTGAGATGAGCTCCTTGGTGCACATGGTTTTCTAGCTTTTGCAATAGGGAACTGCACATTCAACTGAAAGCACTGTGGGGGCAAAGATGTTCATATTTCCCCAGGCCACAGTTTCTTTCTACTGACTGCAGATGCAGGTGCTGTTCAGCTTCCATTGAGGCTATTTCCTGGTAAGACCATCACATGAAGGACCATTACATATGGAAAATATTGTATGTTACATTTGTTGCATTTAGTATAGCTAAACTGAACATCTTAGCCTTGACTGCTTTAAGCATACTCAGGATACTTATATTAGACTATAGTTGGGCAGAATCATATAATACAAGCCCATTTTCTAAAAAATAAAAATGATTAATATCCCATGTAAATTACTGAACATTTTAAACTAGAATATTGAGTGTTTCCTATCACGACCTCATAGCTGACTGGGTGCTGTAGCTCATTGCTTTTGTATGGCAAAGACAATATCACACTGCACAATTGTAGCCTAGGAGAGACAGTATATACCTAATACATATTGCTTTTGAACTATCAAACATTCAAAAGAGAGTAACTCAAAGAGTCACAGGTCAGCGTGCAGCTTTGTATACTTACAACTAGAAAGACTGTAACTGTGTGAATAGCTGGCATTAGCTCTTCTCCTTTCTGCCCAAGTTTGCCTTACAAAAACTCCCATTCCACCATTTTCATTACTAGGTGATTTTCTGTGATAGTGATTATGGGGCTGAAGGTGGTGGTGTGCCTTCAGTTAGTAAAACTCACACAGGGCAGAAAAATCCATGCAGATTAAGCTCCTGAAAATGTCTGCTTTTCTTCTCTCCTTTCCCAGACCCTTCCTGCAGTATTGATCCTACCTTCATCCTTTCACAAAGCCCCTGCAATAACCTGGCTCCTTTCACTCCCGGCCCTGGTTTTGTGGTGGGATTTATGATGAACTCTGGTTTAGAGACTTTAAACAGTCTATAATCCTGGCCAGCCTCAAGCCTGGCCAGTCTTGAAAGCCTGCTAAATGAAGCATGACAAGCGCACTCTCATTTAGTGGTGGCTGGTGACAGCTGCAATGATGATGTATCCATCCGAACAGCAGAAACAGGACATTTATTTAGTAATACACTTCATCCTCTTTCTCCTAGCAGTCTCATAGCCCAATATCTAAATATCCTACTTCTCTGAGACAATTATCCTATCAGTTGCACTTAAATCCCCCTATTTCCAGAATCACCCACATAAAAGCATCTTCAAGCATGGGTATGATGGCCAGGAATGTATGTTGCCGTCATTTCTTTCCTGAGAGTGAGGCAGCAACATCACTGAGGCAGGACCCAAGGGAGCCCATTATCCCAGCCTGAAATGACACTCAAAATGGAGTATTCTGCCCCTTCCAAGTTCATTATGAAAGAGATGAAAAATAGCGTCTGCAGAATTATCATTTTCTTAAATTGGCATAATGAAATTATGTGTGCCCGTTTCCCCTTTGGGTTCGGTTGTTATTGACTCTTGCTTACATTTGCCCTTGAAAATTGAAAGGACCTGCAACTGAAATATAGGCAGAAAGCCTGCAAAGTTAAATCTGGGCACTCTGACTCCTCTGTGCCTGGCAGTAAGCGTTGGTATCTCTTTGTGGTTTTAGTTTGCATTTCCCTGATGACTAGTGATATTGGGCATCTTTTCACGAGTGTATTGTTGATTTGCATATCATCGCCACTGAAGTTTCTATTCAAGTGTTTGCCCATATTTTATTAAGTAATGTGTCATTTTTCTAATTTGTAAGCATTGTTTTATATATACTGGATATAAGCTCTTTTTCTGACTTGTGTGTGTGTCTGTGTGTGTATTATAAATACCTTTTTTCATGTGGCTTGCCTTCACCCAGTCTTAATTATATCTTTTAAAGATCTTTTTAGGAAATACAGTACAATTACAATTTTTCGTAAAAATTTACATTTTTCTCTAATATTTCCTCTTTTATATGCTGAAAGCAATAAAGCAAATTTTTGCATATCCCAAGTTCACATTTCTTTCTGTTCCATTTCATACTTATGCTAATGATATATTTTGAATTATTTTGTGGATAGAATCAGGTAATGGTCTAGGTTCAATTTTTACATTTCGTGTGAATATCCAATTCATCCAGTATACTTATTACAGAATTTTTTCCTTTAACTATCCAATTGCCATGGCAATTTTCTCATAAACCAATTGACTAATATAAGCGCTCTCAGTTCTCTTTTATTGATTCGCCTGTCTGTGTTTTCACTAATATTAATTGATCTTGATCACTGAAATTTGGATTTTGAACTTTTCCTTGACATGATAATTTTCATACTCTCTTGTCCATATTGATCTTAATATTCACATCCTCTGTCAGATCCCACACAAACATATGATCTTGATTTTTCAAGTGACTCATGATCTGCTTATTGCAAATGTTAAATTTTACTTCTCTAGTGTACTGTTCCGTGAAAACAGTGACATATACAAGGGGTATGCCAAGCTACAATAATGTCTGATAATTGTTTTCTTTCAGAACACAAATCCACATGTACATGTATACATAATAGCTATGTCTATATAAAATAGGATCTTACCAGCATGTGGTTACCATCCACAATGAGCTGTTGATCGGTGAGACCTACAAGGTTTCCAAAAAGAAGACATATTTCTGTCAGAGTACTTGATGACTCACCAAAGATTATTGGTAACACCCTACTGCTTAAGACACCATATGCTGTTTGGACAGAACATGAAGAGACCTGGCTGGAATCTGGAAAAGAGTCAGTCCCCAGACAGTTAGCTTGTCTGGTGCCAGAAGGCACCACGTAAGTGACTGGGGGAAAACAACCAACACCTGTCTAAGCAACTCGTGCTCTAAGCTACTCAGCAGCAAACAACCTGACTTGATGCTCACACAAGTGCAGTAGTGGCACACAGCCATGGTGGGTTACCAACTGCTCTAGATTTGGCTAACAAATCAGCTCAGTGGAATGGGACCCATACCTGGAAATGGGAAACAGGTCAGAACCATATCCAAAAACAAGCCTGCTCTCCAATATCAAGCTCCCACCAATAGTGGGATACAAGAGGGCCTATACCTATTAAATTATCTCTAAAATAATAATGGTTATACATGTATCTTGCACTGACCTCACTTTCGGTTGGAGAATCTGCTTCTTTCTTTCAGATGGACACATCTCTTGAGGAGAGAATCAGCCCATCATACCTCAACAGGGCACCAGATGAAGCCTAGAGTCATAGGGGAATGAGAGCAAGAGTGCTGCTTTATCGGTGAACCTGGTACCAGCACAAGGGCGAAGGAGACAGACGCAAAGAATTCTCAACCCCTACCAAATCAGGGATCCAGAGACACAGAGACTCATAAAACCTCGTCATTGAAATAGACCTAAAATGACCCCAACATGGCTTAGGGAAATTTGTGGAAGGGGGGTGGAAAGATTATTAGAGCCATGAGTTGGGTCATTATACACAGAGTCATTGCCTCTCCTGCATAACTGATGGTTACCCCCAAAATGCAAGACCCACATTACACATGGGGGGAGGACAGGGAGAAGGCTAACAATGGTACCATCATGGCTGTATATATACTATATACATAACTACTTAAAATATATATTTAAAAAATAAAAATATATAAATAAATGAAATAGGATCTTTTAAAATATAGTTTCATAATACAAAAACTTAGCTTTTATGGAGGTAACTTGAGGCACCATAATAAAAGTGAACTTTTGATATAAGTTGTGTGATTTGATATGCTTTAATAACATGCTCCTTAAATTAGCATACCTGTAACATTACTGATTCAAATGAGGCTCTGTATATTATGTTATAATACAAGCAGAAGTCTGTATAGATATGTGATTCTATATTGAGAATGTAATAACTTGAGTTTTATGGACATAATTGCATATCATAAGTACAGTTTAAGAAAAACAAGTTAATAAAATACTGATTAGACAATTTTATAGTAATGATATACATATCTAAGTGATAGGAATATGATTTTCAAATTGGTAATGTTTGAATAGTATAGTCTTTAAACACTAAACCAAGTAAATGCCTTCTATGGGTAAGTAAGGAAGAATTAGATTAACACTGGAAATTCACCTTCTGGAAGGTACCAAGATGCCACTGTTTATCTGGCTAGTGCTCCTATTTTTCAGTGGAAAGCAAAGGCTTTGTAGCAACTCACTATTGTTCCTTTTCTTCGGTATTAAATCTTGATCCCCATCAACAAAAATGTATTGTTCTGTAGAGGTAACAGTGTTAGAGGGCCCACTGCTCATGCACAAATAAAGTAAGGAGGAAAGAAGGAAGGAAGGAAGGAAGGAAGGAAGGAAGGAAGGAAGGAAGGAAGGAAGGAAGGAAGGAAGGAAGGAAGGAAGGAAGGAAGGAAGGAAGGAAGGAAGGAAGCAAGGAAGGAAGGAAGGAAGGAAGGAAGGAAAGAAAAGGGAGAGGGAAGGAAGGAAGGATGGGAAAATATTCATGATATATTTGTTAAGAAACAGTAAGAATTGATTCAGGACCAAAGTAGTAGGTAGAGAGACTTCTGCAATGGTTCCTAGAAAAAAATATATATGTATATAATATCTATATCTATTTTGGGGGGGGAGAGAGACACACTCACACACACACACACAGAGAGAGAGGGAGAGGAGAAGAAGACAGATAGAGATGGGAGCGCCAGCAGCCTCTCAGCTGCTGCGAATGAAATCCAGATGTATGTGCCCCTTTGTGGTCAAGTGTTGCATTTCACCCTTGTGTCACTTTGCATCTGGCTAAACTTGGGACCTGGAGATTGGCACCAGCGTTCTTAGGCTTAGGAGGCAGGTGCCTTAACTGCTAAGCCATCTCTCCAGCCCTATATCTATATCATCTATATGTCGCATGCATCTGGAGTTCATTTGCAATGGCTGTATGTACTGGTGTGTCCATTTTCTCTCTCCCTCTCATTCCCTCTCTGCCTCTTTCTCTGTCTCTCAAATAAATAAATTAATTTAATTAAATATTTTTTTAAAAAAGAGAGAAAAAGGATGAATGGAAGATTCTGACTAAGCAGACTCAAGAATTTTGTTAAATTTGGACAATACACACAGACAAGCTGAATCTCAGACATTGAGATTAGGAAGAGATCAGAAGAGCCTGACTAGATTTTGTCACAGAGGGAATTTCTGTCACCTCCTTCCCTCTGCCAGGCTTACAATATTAACTAATGTTAGAGTTGAAAGCTGTGCTCCCCCTTTCATGCAACTGCGATGACTGTTTCTGATTCATGCTCCAGGCTGCTCCATGGGACAAAGTTGAACTAGCACTGATTTTGCCTGGCCATAGCTATTCCCAACTTGTTACTGCACCCTATCCTGTGTCTCACAGCCCCTTACTCATTTTCCATGAGAGGCCTTCTACAGAAAATCACATGCAAAAAAATCTCTGTCAGGCTCTGCTTCTAGGGAATCATTCTTAAAAAATAATTTTAATTAATTAATTGATTTGAGAGAGAGAAAAAGCAGAGAGACAGAGATGCAGATAGAGAGAGAATGGGCACACCAGGGTCTCCAGCAGCTGCAAATGAACTCCAGATGCATGTGCCACTTTGTGTATCTGGCTTAGTGGGTCGTGGGGAAATCAAACCTAGGTCCTTTGGCTTTGCAAGCAAGTGCTTTAACCACTAAGCAATCCCTCCAGTCCAATCCATTTGTTCTTTTTCTTAAGGCACAAGAAGTAAATAGTTGTATCATGAAACATGGAACTAGTCAGATACCTTTCTGAGACTATTAGATAATCTGACCTCCTTGCTTTCTTAGATTCTATATCAGGTGATATCTAAAGAGGAGTAGATCTTTTAAAAAGTGGCTGATGGAGCTGGAGAGATGGCTTAGCAGTTAAGGTGTTTGCCTGCAAAGCCTAAGGGCACAAGCTCAATTCCTCAGGACCCATGTAAGCCAGATGCACAAGGTGGGATATGTGTCTGGAGTTCATTTGCAGTGGGTAGAGGCCTTGGTGTGCCCATTTTCTCTCTTTCTCTTTCTCTCTTTCTACCTGCCTCTCTCTTTCTTTCATAAATAAATAAATAAATAAATAAATAAATAAATAAATAAAAAGTGACTGTTGATGTTGGCGAGTATGAATTCCTCTTTTTTCCACTACGCTTAAATTTGCCATTTCTTCCCATTCATGTTATCTTTTTCAGCCCTGCACTATTAGCACAAATGATGCTAGTCTTTTATGGTACAAGGCAGCCTACTTCTGCTTGCTTCCTGTACCTATATGCATCACACCAGTTACCATTCATGAACACTCTCCCTATATCTTTAGATTACATGGGAAGAAGCTTGCCCCATGCAGAGTGCCTTGAAAGTTAAAGGAAAGTCTCCCTTAAATACTTTATCTTTGTAAGAACCAGGCAGAAAGAGTTCTTTCTCACTCATTATGGCAATTATTTTCTTCCTGCTCTTAAATATATCTGGAGATTTCAAATCATGGGAGCAATTTAGCTATCAAAACTGCCATAATATGAAAATAATTTAAATTCAAACCAAATTGACTAAAATTGATGGATAAAATAGCTTAGAAAAGTCTCTCATGCTGTAGTCCAGACAACCCTTATTCCTTTGAAAAGACTTATCTTCTACATCATTACATTTTTATTCCTATCACTCTTGGGTTGTTTGACTTAAGGGAATGTTTCATTGCCTAATATTATACTTTTAGAATTCTCAAAAATGTATTAAGGCATAATGTGCATGAGCAGGACGCACAAACCTTAGACACATCATTTGATACAATTTACATATGCCTACCTTTGCAATCATCACCTGGATCAAGATGTAGATGTTGAAAGCAGCTTGAGAAATTTCCTCGTGCCCTCTTCTACCCAGTATCCATTATGCAACTACTATTACCAGAGATTATTTGCCATTGATTCTGCTTCTTCTAGATGGAATAATCTAATGGTAAATTTCTGTAGCAAGCTTGTTTTCTTGAATAGTGTGTCTGTCAGTGCTATTCCTACTCCTACTTGCTTTACAGCCTGTGCTTTTCTATTGTTGCTTAATATTACCTTGGTGAGTATGTTATTATAGAATGATCCATTCCATTGTTGCCCATAAGCACCTGAAAAGATGCTCAACATTATTAGTCATCCAGAAAATGTGTTGAAAAAATCACAATTTGATCCTACTTTGTATCCACTAGGATTGAAAGGATGACGAGACAATAACATGTGTTATATAGTCAGGCTAAGTGCCCATCAATACAGGCATGGATACAGAAAATATGAAATATATATATATGTATATATATATACACACTCTGATATACTAATGGAGGTGAAATTGTATCATTTTTTTCAGGAAAATATATGGAACTGGAGATCATTATGTTAAGCAAAAATAAGCCACACTCAGAAAAACAAATACCAATTGTTGTCTTTTATATGTGGAATTTAGAATTTACTTTCTAAATGGGATTAAAAAGAGGACATGAAAGTAAGAGAGATACGGATGTAGAAAATGGAGACGAGCGTAGTAAGGAGAGAAGAGGTAACCATCATCAAAGTACATCAAAGTACAAATGTATGCAAATATCAGGATGAAGCCCCCTTTTTTACAACTAATACATGCTAATACAAGTGTATTAAAGCATTCTATAAAATAAAATAAGTGTACAATATTACCACAAGGGAACTAAGCTATACTGAAGAACATTCATTTTTACTAAATATTTTTATTTATTTATTTGCAAGCAAAGAAAGATAGGAGAGGGAGGGAAGAAGAGAGGGAGGGAGAGAGAGAATGGGTGTGCCAATGCCTCCAGTTGAGAGGGAGTCAAGGAGCTTTGTTAGGTAGTTAGGGTGACTGCACCTCTGAAAGTAAGAAGCAGGAATGTCTTTGGGACTGTGGTAGTTTGATTCAGGTGTCCCCAGTAAACTTTTGTTCTGAATGCTAGGCTCCCAGCTGATGGCAAGTTTGGAATTGAATCCTTCTGGAGGCAGTGTACTGTTAGGGATGGGCTTATCAGTGTTATAGCCAGCTTCATCTTGCCAGTGTTTGGCACACTCTCCTGTTGCTATTGTCCGCCTGATGTTGGCCAGAATGTGATGTCCACCCTCTGCTCATGCCATCATGGAGCTTCCCCTCAAGTCTGTAAGCCAAAATAAACCTTCACCCCCTCCCCCCAAACTGATCTTAGTTGGGTGTTATCTGCCAGCAATGTGCACCTGACTGCACCTGGGCCTATCCTTGAAGTCTCCATTTGCTAGAGATCAAAGTATGATCTGACTGTTTATCTCTTCCCCAGATCTGTTTTTCTACAAACTACCTGAACCTCTCCTGGGAGGGAAGTTCCTTTTCCTCGAATTTAAATCTAACCCTGACATTGTGGTTGGTCAACTTCAGCCTCCAGGACTTGGCCTTGGCTAGCCTCTTCCTCAGACAGCCTCAAGCCAGGACCAAGCAGTTGTCTTTCTGACTGATAAGGCCCAGTATGGTAAGGTTATAAATACATTTCAAAGGGGAGGGAAAGCTCTCTTGACTGGATCCTGAACTTCAAGGTTCTTGCAAGCTTCCCTCATCTCTGTCCGGCTGGGCAGACATGGGTTCTCTACCTCCTCCTGCTCTCCGCATGGCAGCAGCTTGCTACACTCTTCTCTTTCCTTCTCTTAATCTACATGGCAGGACGTTTCTTCAAGGCCCACCACGTGGGGTCTCAGACCATGTGTATATATCTATTTTCCTTCTCTTTATTCTGTACTTTCCTAAATAAATATAATAATTTAATAATTATCCTTCTGAGTCTTATTTTATCCAATTCTTTGGTTAAAAGCAGAAATGAACTAAGGGTTTTGGGTTCAAGCACTTTCCTGGACTCCCCACAAACTCCATATCACAGTCACTACAAATGAGCTCCAGCTGCATGTGCATCTGGGTACTGGGGAATCGAACCCCTGGTTATTAGGCTTTCCAAGCAAGCACCTTAACTGTTGAGCTATCTTTCCAGCCCAAGGAACAGTTTTTTCGTTTGTTTGTTTGTTTTTTGTTTTTTGAGGCAGGGTTTCACTCTAGCCCAGGCTGACCTGGAATTTACTATGTAGTCTCAGGGTGGCCTTGAACTCACGGTGATCCTCCTACTTCTGCCTCCCGAGTGCTGGGATTAAAGGCATGTGCGGAAACTTATTTTTGAACAAAATTCAATCTAAACTTTAACATGTATGAGTTTGATAATCTTAACTGTCTCTCTAACAGACAGCCTCTCAAGTGTAAACGGTGAATAGTTTTTGCTGCTCTTTGCCATTCTATGGGTAAAATGAGATCACATTTGTAAAGCCCTTGACAAGATTGTCATAAGAGCTTAGAAGTGAAAGTTATTAATTTTAGTGTAAAATTAATCTTATTATTATAGATCTAATCTTCTTTCTATTATTGAACTTTGAGATTGTTTTCTGATTTTCACTTTAGAAGTAGCAGTGTGATTCATAGACATCTCAAGAAATATCTGGTTATATGTTTAATATTTTTACAGGTTCAAATCTCTAGTTGCAAAAGATTGCAAGTACTGACATATGTCATTAAATCACATTTCAGAAATGTTGAGCTAGGGTGTGAAGAGCTATATAAGTAAAACTTTAAAAGCAGGTTAAGCAGAAAGGTCAGCTGTTTTGAATTTCATTGATTTTGAGATTTTTAATTTTTAATTTTATTTATTTAATAGTGAGAGTGAGGAGAGAGAGAGGGAAGGGGGAGGAAAAGAGAGAATGGGCACACCAGTACATCTAACCACTGCAAACAAACTCTCTATATATATATGTGCCACCTTGGGCATCTGGCTTATGTGGGTATTGGAGAATCGAACCCGGGTCCTTAGCCTTTGCAAATAAGTGCCTTAACCACTAAGCAATCTCTGAGCTTTTCTTTTCTTTCTTTCTTTTTTTTTTTTTTTGATTGCAGAGAACCTGCATTATTTGATTTTAAATATGGGAAAATTATCTTTCATCTTTCATGAAATATTTTAAATTGAATATCTTTTTAAATTAATGTATGTATAAAACATATATTAAACACACATATATGTTGCATTTCACTATTTTTTCTAATTTCTAGCTGTATTTACTGTCAAGTATCATTTATATTAATTTTCATAAACCGTTTAAAGGATGATTTTCTGCATAAAACAACATGAGAATTATGTAAGAATTATACAAAAATTCAGATAAAATATATGGAGTACATTTTTTAATCACTCCATATATATCTCTATCTGTATGTATGTATGTATGTATGTATGTATGTATGTATGTATGTATATCTGTCTCAGTAATTGAGGCAAGTTAAGTCAGTATGTCTTTCCAGATAAAAAGGGTTTCTTTGGGGCTGGAGAGCTGGCTTAGTGGTTAAGGCGTTTGCCTGCAAAGCCAAAGGACCTCTGTTAAATTCCCTGGGACCCATGTAAGCCAGATGCACAAGGTGGCACATGGCATATGTGTCTGGAGTTTGTTTGCAGTGGCCAGGGGCCCTGGCACACTCATTCTCTCTCTCCCTCTCTCTCTCTCTCTCTCTCTGTCTGCCTCTTTCCCTTTCTTGCTCTTTCAAATAAATATTTTTTTTAAAAAAAGGGGTTTCTTTGACCAAGCCTACTTTCTTTTTTTTTTCTTTATTTTATTTTTTTTTTTAGAGAGAGAGCAAGAGTGAGAGAGAGAGTTGGCATGCCAGGTCGTCACCCACTGCAATCGAAGTCCAGATGCTTGTGCCACCTAGTGCACATGTGCAGCCTTGCTCTTGCCTCACTATTGTGCACCTGGATTTCATGGGATCTGGAGAGAGATAGAAAATGGGCACTTAGGCTTTGCAGGCAAGCACCTTAACCACTAAGACATCTCTCCAGCCCCACAGCCCCAACATCTTCTTTCTTTCTTTCTTTCTTTCTTTCTTTCTTTCTTTCTTTCTTTCTTTCTTTCTTTCTTTCTCTCTCTCTCTCTCTCTCTCTCTTTCTTTCTTTCTTTCTTTCTTTTTTGGAGAGAGACACAGAGAGAGACAGAGAGAGAGGGAGAGGAAGACAGAGATGGGTGCACCAGCAGCCTCTCAGCTGCTGCAAACGAAATCCAGATGTGTGTGCCCCCTTGTGCTCAAGTGCGGCATTGCACCCTTGCGTCACTTTGCATCTGGCTAAACATGGGACCTGGAGATTGGAACCGCTGGAGATTGGAACCACCGTTCTTAGGCTTAGGAGGCAGGCTCCTTAACCTCTAAACCATCTCTCCAGCCCCCAACATCTACTTTCTGACAGAACTTCCTATACTGAGCTCTCTCTCCTTCCTATCACATTTCAATCTTGCCTCTGACAATTAGGAATCAAACTTTCCATCAACCTGAATTTCTTAATCTGAGGATTCTGAAGAGATGTGGAAGGCGTGCCAACCTGAGTTCCTTTGTGTTTCCTAAAGATATTGTTCTGGGTTCACCCATGTCCCATGTTCCCAGTTCTCCTCAGCCATGGTGGAGAAAGATGGGTCATTATTTCTAGGTGGCCTGTCTCAGTTTCAGGTTCAATGGCCATATTTCTGGTTCTAACGTTCATACTTACTCTCCTCATATCTGCTTTTCATGTTTGCCTAGGCCAGACTCTGGCTACCATTCAACAACCCAGGTCTTTTCTCTTGGGCTCCTGTGGTTCTACGCTAATCATGTTTGCTATATGCATCATGCAGCCATATGTAGCAATGGTTAGCCAGTCAGCAGGACAGAAGCAATGTACAGGCAGTCCAGTTATTTCTCCTGCCTTAGCCCACTCTCTGCATAGGCCTAGTCTAGTTCTGGTTCCTTCTAACTTCATCCTGGATCTTCTCTCTTTAGCTTTCACTGTGATACCAATGGGCGCTATATATGTTCTTTATTTTATACATGAAAGATATAAACTCCAGGGAAATCTATGCCTTTGTATTGAACCATCTGTAGTTTTGAATAAAATTACCATAAGTGATGAACATTTGGATAAGCCTTTCATACAAACTATACACCTTAATGATATATATATATGACATATATACTTTATCTAAAACTGCAATGTTATATATGTTAACCTTATACCTGAAAGCTTTATGCAATATTTATATTACCTATTATTTTGTTCAAAACTTTATTTAGAAGGGTTATTATAAAATGTCTTTGTCATGATTTTCTTGACTAAGCAAAGTTTTCTATATATTTCAGTATTTTTCCTGGTTTTTCAAATATTACTTTAAGACAGTTTTAAGAGGAAACAATAAAAATTTTCTTGATTAATCATGTTTAATTAATAATTTTATGTGAGAAATCTTAATTAAAAATTAAGTAATTTACTATATAAAACTTATTGCTATATGCATCCATTTATTATATCTTAAGTAAAAACATAAACATTAATGTGTAGTAAATTATGATTAATTAGGTAGATAAATATGAATACTATTTAAATATAATTTGTTAAAATATATAATCAACATCATCTATCTTTTGGCCTTTTCTTTTTTTTAAGTTTTATTTATTTATTTATTTATTCATTTGAGAGCAACAGAGAGAGAAAGAAGCAGAGAGTGAGACAGAGAGAGAGAGAATGGGTGCACCAGGGCCTCCAGCCACTACAAACAAACTCCAGATGCATGTGCCACCTTGTGCATCTCACTTACATGGGTTCTGGGGAATTGAGCCACAAACCAAGGTCCTTAGGCTTCACAGGCAAGTGCTTAACCACTAAGCCATCTCTCCAGCCCAGCTTTTTCATATTTTAAGTTGTCATTTCCAGATTTATACATATAGGAGCTAAAACTAAAATATGCAAGGTATTGGTAATATTTTAACAATAACATCCTTCTTTTTTAAAAAAAATATTTTTATTTTTATGTATTTATTTGAGAGCAGGAAAGAGGCTGTCAGAGAGAGAGAGAGAGAGAGAGAGAGAAAGAGAAAATGGGTGCACCAGGGCTTCCAGCCACTGCAAACAAACTCTATATGCTTGTGCCACCTGTGCATCTGTCTTATGTGGGTCCTGGAGAGTTGAACCGAGTTCCTTTGGCTTTGCAGGCAAGCATCTTAACCTCTAAGCCATCTCTCTAGCCCCACTCATATCCTTCTTTAACACAGCCACAAATATACTTCAAAAAGTTTTAATAAATTGACTTAAGTAAATAAATCCCAATGAAGATTATCCAATAATGTTAAGTTAGTTTCTTAGTTGAAAAACAATGAATATTATGAGCTGAATTAGTTCATCATTAAAAAGTAATGACCATTTTAATAAATACAAAAGTAATTTAATAACATTTTACATCTATTTATAAATAGCTCTTAGCAAATTTAAAATTGAAGGGAGCTTAGTTGACTGATTATAATTATTTTAAAAAATGATGGCTTGGAGAGATGGCTTAGGGGTTAAGGCATTTGCTCTGAAGACAAAGGACCCAGGCTCAATTCCCCAGGACCCATGTAAGCCAGATGCACAAGGGGCACATAAGTCTGAAGATCCTTTGCAGTGGCTAGAGAACCTGGCATACCCATTCTCTCTCTTTCTGTCTCTCTTCTCTCTATCTCCCTCTCTGCTTGCAAATAAATAAATAAAATTTATTTTTAAAAAGATGACATTTTCATGGCATTAAGTAAATCTAGGAATAGTATTAATGAATTATATGTAATATTTCTATGAAAAAATGGACAAACTATTGCTGGAAGAAATGGAATATTTAAGTAAATAGATATACATTTCTAGTAGACTTAAAGTGATAGCTGTTACCATAAATTCTCCCTCAATTAATCTATAAATTCAACACAATCTCTTCTCAAATTTTAGAGGATAAGAAGTTGATAGAGTAATTTGAAATGAATATGTAAATATACATATTCTAAAATAACAAAACAATGTTGGAAGATAAACTCAGAAGAATTAGACTATATGTTATTATTTCAAGTATTTCTAAAATATAAAAGTAATTTACATGGTATGACCTTTATGTTTAGATAAAACATTACAATGCAATAAATTGGAAGCTCAGTGAAAAAAAAAACTTCTTTTCATTTAAATTAAAGGAAGATATAGTTTCACAAATGTTTCTGAAACTGCTACAAAACCACGTAGAAATAAAGTTAAACTATGACCATTATTTCATACCATACAATAAGCTGTATTGATAAATAATAATCAGTGATTTACTAGAAACAAATGAAAACCCACTAAGCCAAGAGAAAATGATTCATAAATTCCATTTACCAAAATTATAATTTTCTGCTCATAATAAAGACATCATTATAAGAATAAAAGAAAATAAGAAGACAAATCAAATCATAGAGTGGTAGAAAATATTCTTTGTCTATCTATAACAAAAGACGTATCTGAATGAATAAAGATTTCTACAAGTCAACAATAAAATAAAGTAAATGTAATTAAGGAACTATGGAAATGATCCCTGAAAGTATAGTCTTAAATGAATGTAATTAAAATGGGCAAAATACATGAACAAACACTTTATGCAAGATAGGTGAACATTCTCTAATACCTGGAAAGACAATGAAATTATTGATCAAGTTTAAAGAGAATCACAAGGAGACATACTACACTCATATTAAAATATGAAAATTACAAGGACTGAAAGTACTCAAGGTGGGCATGATATGTGAAACAGTTGAAAAATCTCATGCATTGCTTGTAGGATTCTCTAGTATAATCCCTTTGGAAATCAGTGTGGCAATCATTAAATATAACTACTTTGTGACTTACCTATTCAATTCCTAGATATATCCACTAGGAAGGAAATTAAGAAATATGTTCCAAAATTAACTTTTACAGGAATGTTCAAAGCAACTTAATGAATAGTGGCAGAAGATAGATAGCATTCTATATGTCAATCAACAGGTGAATGGGTAAATAGCAGTGGAACAATATGCTACTCCTAAACAAATCAGCATGCTACTGACAAATGAAATACATAGCATATGGACATATTGTGGATATGATAATGTTATAGGTATATAATGAGAGAGAATATTTATGAAAGAGGCAGAGCATATATAGGTCACAAACAAGTAAGTGCATATTTTTAGAAGTCAAAATGGTGATGTCTCTTTAAGCATGTAAAATGGTTGTCTAGAAAAAGGTCACTAGGGAATTTTTGCACTGCTAAAAATCTTTCATGTTATTATTGTATCTTTTATTACTTTATTGAGATAGGGTTTTACCACATATCCCAGGCTGACCTTGAACTAACTCACAATTTAACTGCCTCAATCTGTTGAATGTTGAGGTTACATTGTATACTGTTATGCTCAGCCCCAAGGACTGTGTGTGTGTGTGTGTGTGTGTGTGTGTGTGTGCACATTCATTCACTGGGGTTAAAACCCAAGACTTTTAAAAATATTAATTGGGTTATTATAAACCCAAGACTTTTTTTAAATATTAGTTGGAGTTATTATTACAAGGTTATATATGTGAAAAAAAATTAGCTGAACTATAGACCTAAGATCATTGAATAAAATTTATTTTTAAAAAGATGACATTTTCATGGCATTAAGTAAATCTAGGAATAGTATTAATGAATTATATGTAATATTTCTATGAAAAAATGGACAAACTATTGCTGGAAGAAATGGAATATTTAAGTAAATAGATATACATTTCTAGTAGACTTAAAGTGATAGCTGTTACCATAAATTCTCCCTCAATTAATCTATAAATTCAACACAATCTCTTCTCAAATTTTAGAGGATAAGAAGTTGATAGAGTAATTTGAAATGAATATGTAAATATACATATTCTAAAATAACAAAACAATGTTGGAAGATAAACTCAGAAGAATTAGACTATATGTTATTATTTCAAGTATTTCTAAAATATAAAAGTAATTTACATGGTATGACCTTTATGTTTAGATAAAAACATTACAATGCAATAAATTGGAAGCTCAGTGAAAAAAAAAAAACTTCTTTTCATTTAAATTAAAGGAAGATATAGTTTCACAAATGTTTCTGAAACTGCTACAAAACCACGTAGAAATAAAGTTAAACTATGACCATTGTTTCATACCATACAATAAGCTGTATTGATAAATAATAATCAGTGATTTACTAGAAACAAATGAAAACCCACTAAGCCAAGAGAAAATGATTCATAAATTCCATTTACCAAAATTATAATTTTCTGCTCATAATAAAGACATCATTATAAGAATAAAAGAAAATAAGAAGACAAATCAAATCATAGAGTGGTAGAAAATATTCTTTGTCTATCTATAACAAAAGACGTATCTGAATGAATAAAGATTTCTACAAGTCAACAATAAAATAAAGTAAATGTAATTAAGGAACTATGGAAATGATCCCTGAAAGTATAGTCTTAAATGAATGTAATTAAAATGGGCAAAATACATGAACAAACACTTTATGCAAGATAGGTGAACATTCTCTAATACCTGGAAAGACAATGAAATTATTGATCAAGTTTAAAAGAGAATCACAAGGAGACATACTACACTCATATTAAAATATGAAAATTACAAGGACTGAAAGTACTCAAGGTGGGCATGATATGTGAAACAGTTGAAAAATCTCATGCATTGCTTGTAGGATTCTCTAGTATAATCCCTTTGGAAATCAGTGTGGCAATCATTAAATATAACTACTTTGTGACTTACCTATTCAATTCCTAGATATATCCACTAGGAAGGAAATTAAGAAATATGTTCCAAAATTAACTTTTACAGGAATGTTCAAAGCAACTTAATGAATAGTGGCAGAAGATAGATAGCATTCTATATGTCAATCAACAGGTGAATGGGTAAATAGCAGTGGAACAATATGCTACTCCTAAACAAATCAGCATGCTACTGACAAATGAAATACATAGCATATGGACATATTGTGGATATGATAATGTTATAGGTATATAATGAGAGAGAATATTTATGAAAGAGGCAGAGCATATATAGGTCACAAACAAGTAAGTGCATATTTTTAGAAGTCAAAATGGTGATGTCTCTTTAAGCATGTAAAATGGTTGTCTAGAAAAAGGTCACTAGGGAATTTTTGCACTGCTAAAAATCTTTCATGTTATTATTGTATCTTTTATTACTTTATTGAGATAGGGTTTTACCACATATCCCAGGCTGACCTTGAACTAACTCACAATTTAACTGCCTCAATCTGTTGAATGTTGAGGTTACATTGTATACTGTTATGCTCAGCCCCAAGGACTGTGTGTGTGTGTGTGTGTGTGTGTGTGTGTGTGTGTGTGCACATTCACTGGGGTTAAAACCCAAGACTTTTTAAAAATATTAATTGGGTTATTATAAACCCAAGACTTTTTTTTAAATATTAGTTGGGTTATTATTACAAGGTTATATATGTGAAAAAAATTAGCTGAACTATAGACCTAAGATCATTGCATTTCAATACATGCCTACTATACACATCAATAAAACAGATGAAAAAGCATAGGTGATGTTTGTTTTAGACAAAAGGGTTTCTTTTCTTTATGATGTAAAACATTTATACAAATTTGCCTTGATATACTAATAACACAATATTAAAATTAAAGAGGCATTTATTGAACTTAAATATAAATTGTAAACTTATGGAATTATAGAACTTTACTTATGTTGTACAGAGGTAAATTAAACAACCATGTGACTATACTTAGCTGTTAAGATGGCAGGAGTTTAACAGTGGTAAAATTTACATATTTGCTAGTTCATACAGTACATGAGCATGTGGGAGGACCCTTCCCTTGTGTATCATTTACAGCTCTACACTACATATTCTACTTTCAGAATTTTCCTGGGTATTCTCTCATTAATACATTTAAAAAATCTAAAAAACAATTACTCCCAATCATTATTGTGGCAAAAATCTAGAAACAATAAAAATAAATATGTTCATAGGGAGAAACAAGTTAACTATGGCATACTTCTAGGCTTCAGAGAGACTACTATATTCTTTTAAAAATAAAATGATTGGCTGGAGAGATGGATTAGCACTTAGGGCACTTGCCTGCAAAGTCTAAGGACCCATGTTCAACTCTCCAGAACCCATGTAAGCCAGACACACAAGGTGACACAAGCATGCAAGATCACACATGCACACAAGGTGGCACATGCATCTGGAGTGCTATTGCAGTAGCTAGAGGCTCTAGTGTGCCAATTCTCTCTCTCATGAAAACAAAAAAATAAATGAAAAAATTTAAATATATTTTTAAAGTGCTTGGTAGAGGTGTCTTTTCATGGTACAGTGCTAAGTGGAGGACAGAATGTATAACATTCTCATTTCTGAAAATCATGCTGAGAAATACAGAAGATGTCTTTGGATGTTGACCATGATGGGGAGCTATACTGGGCCCTGCAAAGGATAAATGGGAGACTCAGCTATCACTGTACAACATATAAATATATGTTAACATTTCTTAAAGTAGAAATGTGTAGGGTATAGAACTGCTCAAGTATTTTGCAATATTTTCAGACAAAAACAATTGCAGCTTGTTGTTTCAGTTGGCCTGCTGCTTTAAACCAATTAACAATAATGATAATATATCTAAATTCTCTTATCTCCTACTATGAATACTGTATATGTGAAATGAAGCACTAAATATGGAGGGCTTTATTTTGCATATGTATGTATAACATAAAGGTAAAGAGTCTGTGATAAAAGAACAACTGATTATGACTTATTTTCTTCCCAAAGTCCTCTGCAAAACATGATTTCAACCTTTTCCATAAGAATATGAACCCTACTTTATGTTTGGAATCTAAGATGACCTTGTAGCTGGCCTTGACAGTCTGCATGCTACAGAAGTAGTGGTCTTTTGATATGTGGTGTAGGCTTCACGACTCCTTGCATGTTTGAAGTCTTCCTATGGGCACTCTGTACAGACGGTAGATAAGTCTAGTTAGATAATGATAATGAAGGACACAAGACACATTTTACTGCATTGCTCTTGTTTTTTTGGGAAAAAAAAAAAAAAACCCAAGGGGTTGACCTGCCCAGAAGTAACAGGCAGCTGGCCATAGGGTGCAGTAATGAGCCACCAAGAACAGGGAACTGTAGAGTTGTTTCCAACACAAACTGCTAGCTCACAGTTATGAAAGCAAAATTAATGTTTCTTGTATGAAGTTGCAGAGTTTGCCGATGTTTTATTGTCCAACAAATTAATCTATATGAGACCTAAGGGAGCCATATTTATGCAGTGTTGTTTTTTTGCGATTCATTTGACTCATTTTGCTTCATTTTGATTCATTTAGATGTATAAAAAGGGCATCTACAATGCGTCAAGTATCATGTGAGATTTTATGATGACATGCCTACTCTTGGAGTGGTAGTCATTCAGTCAAAATGACACAGATAAGAATACGGAATATGAAACCAGCTGTGCAGCTTGGGGATCTCGCTTATCATTAAGAAAATGAAAACAACTGGTAACACATCACTGGTTTGCTGTTGTATTAACTGAGTTAATACGATCTTGGTGTTGGGCTGGAGAGATGGATCAGTGGTTAAGGTGCTTATCTGCAAAGTTTAAAAAGACCTGGGTTTGATTCCTTGGTACCCACATAAAGCCAGATGCACAAAGTGGTATGTTCATCTGGGGTTTGTTTGCAGTGGCTAAAGGCCCTGGTGTGCCCTTTTTATTCCCCTCTCTCTCTCTTCTCCCTCTCTGCCTCTTTCTGTCTCATAAATAAAATAAGTAAAATATAAGATATATTATCTTGGACTTGAAGCATTAAAAGTTAACATTTATGAATGTATCAATGTACAAGGCAGAAGATCATAAGAATACAATGAAAGAAGCAGACAAGTCCAGGACTGCAGAGAGCAATTTCTGAGAGACTTGTGGGCACAAGTATGCCTTAGGGAGCATCAACACAGGAGAAGCTTCTCCCAAGGCAGGCAAGAAGGGTTGAGCTAACAAAGGTGGCTCATGAGCAAGTGGAATAAACCTGGGATTTCTTTTTTTATGTTGTTGTTATTAACAACATATTTCATATGGATACATCATGTGTTGGTATCCTCTTTTCCCTTGTTCCTGCCCCCTTTCCATTGGGGACCCTCCTCAGTGGGGTTGCAAGTATTCCCCATGGGGTTGTGGTTTATGTGTTGTGGGAGCAGCAGTCAGTTATTTTTCGGGGGAGGGAATGCCTCTGGGCATGATGTCTCAACCTGTGGCTCTGACAATCTTGCTGTCCCCTGTTCTGCAAAATTCCCTGAGCCGTGGTGGGTGAGTTTTAAATCTACTTCAGTGATGAGCTCTTAGGAACCTCTGGATCTCTGCTTTGGAAGGTGTTGAGTATCCTCAGGGTCTGTCTCCTTCACCCTGGCAATGATTATCAAATTCATCATGGAAGAAGCACTCATGCTTGTCTCCCCAATTCCTCTGTGCGTTCAGCTGTGGCTTGGCTGAAGTGCGAGGGATAGTTTATCTCCTCCAGTCTTGCTACCCTCTGAAGAAGAACAGATTCTCCAATGGAGAGTGAAGTCATCATAGTTTAAGTGGGATAAACATTATTAAATTAGGGAGAATTTGATATATGTAACCCCTCTTTTAGCCAAAGACTAGTGAGAGTTTGACACTGGAGAGCATCATTTTTGTCTCTGTAGGATTCTGATCTGGTTCCCCATTCCAGATATGGGTTCCTTTATACTGAGTGGCTCTCTTAGCCAATCAGAAAGCTATTGGTTACCCACCAAGGCTGTGTGCCACTTTTGCACTGGCGTGTACATCCTGTCAGGGTGTTTGCTTCTGAGTAGCTTAGAACTCTGGTTGCTCAGACCGTTGTTGACCATTTTACCACTGTAGCCCATGCAAAGCTTGAAAGCACTAGACAGGCTAACTGTCTGAGACGGGCTTTTTCTGAATACCAGCCAGGTCTCTCCATGCTCTGTGTCATGCATGGTGTCTTCAGCAATAGGGTCCTAGCTTTCGCCTAAGGCAGGTAATCAAGTGCTTTGACAGAAAGCTGTCTTGATTTGGGGACCTCATAGGTCTCTCTGACCAACAGCTCAATGTAGGTAGCAACCAATTTCTGGTACTGGGAGTTACAGGTCACAGACAAAAAAAAAAAAAAAATTCTTTTAAGCTTAGGCTTCTTCTCACCCTCGCCAAGGCCCTACTTTTCAGATGCCTCCCCCTTACTTCTTTTAAGGGTTTTCTCTTTTAGGCTATCTCCAAGGATAAAGGTTTCTATGGTACCAGTTCAGTCTGGATTTAGGTTTGTGTTTATTTTCTCCCCTCACCTTCCCCTTCCTCCAAACCCTTCCAGCCCTATAGTATCTGCCTTGAGTTGCTTATCAAGTATGTCAGCCACTCTGAGCAGGTCCAGGTTAGGAACCACAGACAAGTGACACCATGTGGTTTTTGTCTTTCTGTGATTTTTAAAACTGGGATTTTTTAAAAGAGGAAATAAAAGGAACTTATCAACATGTCCATTATTGAGAAAGAGTCTGAAAAGTGTGGACATCAGTGGCCTACATATGACACTCCACTGACTTCTTAATCGATTGAATTATTTTATGTGGTATGGAATGCATGTGAAAAATCGCTACTGGGCAGAATCATGCTTATAAACAAGATGTCTACACTCATGTCATGCTGTGTATGCCAGGTGACATTTTGGATAAACATGTTATCTTTTAAAGACATTTTATTTTTCTTTATTTATTTGAGAGAGAGAAATAGGCAGGGAGAGAGAGAGAGAGAGAGAGAGAGAGAAGGAATGGGCATGCCTGGGCCTCCAGCTACTGTAAACACGCTCCCTTGTGCATCTGGCTTACATGGGTTCTGGGGAATAGAACCTGGGTCTTTTGGCTTTGCAGGAAAGAGTCTTAAAACACTATGCCATTTCTCCAGCCCCAAACATGTTATTTTTGAACTGGAAGAGTCTCCTTCTTTGGCTGGCTATCCAAACATGGATTTCAGTATAGATGGAGAAATTACTCCAGAGAAAGTCCATGTATAGATAATTTCTATTAATTATCATGAGTATCTTTTATGTGTAGCAAACCCATCCCCAGCTACCATAAAATGTGGATTACTCACAAACCACTACTAACTCCCTTCTCCTGGCAGTCACCCATGATCTAGGGCAGTTGTCTCACTGAGAAGTTTCTAGGAGATTATACTCAGCTTCTGGGGAAATGTCTGAAGACAAATGATTAAAGGAGAAACATGGCCAGCCTCTTTGCCTCAAGGTGAGATTTGGCCTCTGCTTCTCCAGAGCTCCCGATGGGATCAGGTTGAGTCTCAACATCAGTGGAACCCACATCACTGCCTGTCTTCACCTCTGCCTGCTTCCCTCCCCACCCCCTTTCCTAAGATCACCCCCCTAATTAATCACATGCACTGAAATCCACATTCCAGCTTCTGTTCTTGGGAATCTGGCCTAAGATAAGTAAGAAATACCATTTTCTGACCTTGCCTCAGCACCCTGTCAGGGAAGTTCAGAATGATTTAGCAAACTAAATTTGAATGATGACAAGATAATAATACACTAATTATAGTAACTGCCTGGAGAGGTGATGTGCTTAGCAAGGCCACTCAAGAGAGGAGCAAAGTGCAATGCAAATATAACTCCACCACCTCTCTTCTGCCTGTCTGCAAGCTCTGCTCTGCAATGCAGAACATCTGCCTTCTCAGGTCAGCCCCATAGGAAGGCTGCACCTGAAGAGAGCTTCGATTCACTGTCTTATTTTGGTGCAGATTGGAAGTCCACTTCTTAACTGGGACCAGGAATTCTGAATGACAACTTTGCCCATACACAATACCTGGCAGAATGCTTCCCATGCCAAATTGGATGCCAGTCACTTTTGTCAATTATCAGTCATGTAGTAAGCCTCACATCCTGGAGGCTAAACAATAGCAAAAGGTGTCTCAGTGTCAGATGCCAAGCACACAGTATTTATAAAAATATTTTATTTTTATTCATTAATTTGAGAGAGAGAGAGAGAAAGAGGAGAGAGAGAGAGAATGACAATGGGCAGGCCAGGGCTTCCAGCCACTGCAAACGAACTCCAGATGCATGCGCCACCCTGTGCATTTGGCTTACATGGGTACTGGGGAATCAAACTGGTATCCTTTGGCTTTGTAGGTAAGTGCCTTAACCACTAAGCCATCTCTCCATCCCCTACATACAGTATTTTTATTCATACATATCTTTGTTCAGCTGAGGTGGTAGATGGTGTAATCCTAGAACATGGGAAGCTGAGGAAGAAAGACAACGAATTCCAAATCAGCTTGGACTACCTAGCAAGACCCTATCTTAAAAACAAACACACAACAACAAAATGTGAGCCTGATGGTACACACCTGTGATTTCAGCATTAGGGATGTGGAGGCAGGAGGATCAGGAGTTCAAGGTTATACTTGATTTTGAGTTTGAGGCCAGCCTGGACTACACAAGACTATTTGTTAAAAATAAAATAAAATAAAATAAACACTTACTAAGTAAGTAAATAAAAATAAAGAAAGAAGAGAGAGAGACAGAGATTGAGAATTTCACGGAGGGAAGAAAGGGCCACCTCTTCAATCTGGAAGAATGTTTCTTACTGTCATGCAGATAATTTACTTGGAAAGTGTATTAAAATTAATATTTCTGAGTCCCATTCATTTGAGTGTTAAAGTTGCAACTGCTTCTACACTATCAAGAGGTCTACACTATAGCCCAGACATCCTAATACCCTCAAAAGAACCAAATGCACTGCCCTGACCTGGAAAAATTAAAACCAACTTTTGTTTATGTGTAACTAATTTAATGCAAGTGTCTGTTCAATAGGTTTTGGATGGAGCCTGAAAATCTGCATTTCCAACAAGATAAGCTCTGGGTGATGACATAATTCAAGGAGTGAAAAATAAGGAAATCCTTTTCAATGCTGGGTTTCTGATTTTCATCTAGCTCCCTTTTTCATAGAGGGTGTATGTGTGTGTGTGTGTGTGTGTGTGTGTGTGTGTGTGTGTGTGTGTTAAGAGAGGGGGTTGGGAAGAAAATGAGAGGAGAAGGAGAATGGGAACTTTGGCTCATGAATGAAAATGTAAGCTGGAGCTAATTTATTCAGTTCTGGTTTCTAGGTTAACTATTACAAAGCAAGCAGCAAGAACTGCGCTATCCCTGCTTTCAGGGATCTGACATGCTAGTAGAGCAAGCAAGTGGATGGATAATCAACAAGAAATTAGGAAGGAAAGAGCAGAAAATTGGAATGGTGAGTCATAAGTAAGAGGAATTATTGTTCATGGATAGTTCATCTAAAGAGTCTCTGAAGAGGTGACATTTGAGTACAGGTTTATGGAACCTGGACAAGCAAGGCATGTCTGAGGGAGAAGACATTTCAGGGAGCACAGGCAGTGTGTTTAAAACCCCAGGGCAAGAGCATACTAATGTAACTTTAGGAGGCCAGCCGGGCTGCACTGGCATAAGAGATGGAGGGCGGCAGAAACTATCTTCAGAGAGCTAAAAGATGACCAGGTTCACAGCCTTTAAGATGTTATTTTAGTGGAAGATTTGAGCAGACATAATGTATCTTACAGTTTAAAGGAGTCACTCTAGGTTTTGTCCCGGAGGCTAGAGGGCAGAAATGGTGAGTATGTAGATGAATCCTGTAGCTGAGGGAGGCAGCAGGGGTTTTTGAAGAGCTGAGTCTAAGGGGGTGAGGGTTGGGAAAAGGTTGATCTAGGAGATAGACCTAAGCTATAAGGAGAATGGGCTTGCAGTTAGTTGGTTATGGAAAAGATTATTAGAGGAACAGATTTGGGAGGAAATCAAAAGTTGAGTTTTGGCTGTTTCATTTGCAATGCTCTTCTTATTTATTATATATATTTTTAAGGTTAACATACCTTATGTTGTGGGTTTCATCAAGGCCTTGCCATACAGATCTGTCATGACACTTGGTTACTATTTGGTCCCCTAGCCCTCTGCACTCTGCTGTGCCCCTTCCTCCCTTTAGCTGGTTCCCATTCCCTCTCCTTTTGCTTTCCTATCACCTGAGTTCCATTCTCCTCTCTTGTTCCCACCTCCCTAAAGATCTCTTCCTCCCATCTTTGAAAACACACACACACACACACACACACACACACACCTAGCTTTCACTTAGGAGAGAAAAAAGGAAGTATTTGTTTTTCTGTGTCTGGCATATTTCACTTAACATGATTTCCAGTTGTAACTATGCTCTTCCGAATGTCATGATTTCAATTTTCTTCTTAGGCAGAATAAATTTTACTGTGTATGTACACTGTGTTTTCATTCTCCTGGCTGTTGTAAAGAGGGTATCAATAAACCTGGATATGTGCGTACCTCTATGGTACATTGACTTGGAGCCCTTAGGGTTAGAAAAGGAGATAGAATGAAGAATCAGCTAGAGGGTAGGATGATATCTAAGGCGTCCATGCAGGATGTGCTCAGGAAGGCTTGGTGGGATAGGTGCGGAAAAAGTTCAAGATAACAATAATTAAAGTGATGTAAATTGACTACCCTGGTGTCATCATTACTCACTGTGTACATGTATCAAATTATGACAGTGTGCCCCAGTACTTTTCATAATTAAAATACTAGTTAATACAATGTTCTTTAATAATTGGAGCACTGGGAAATGATATGAACAAAATTTCCACACCTAGAGTTCAGTTTGCTTTCTTGTAGTTTAGGAAAATAACTACTACAATGATTCCATAAGAGAATAAAGTTATATAAAGGAGTTTGTGCCAAAACAAAAACAAATCAAAACTCTATGTCTGACTAAGGGTGCACTTACAGCCTACAGCCTACATTGCTTTGTTTTATTGTCACAATATCATATAATAACCAGTATTTAGAAATATGTTTTCTAAGCTTCCAGGAGCACATTAATGAGCAAAGATTAATTATTTGCACAAAACAAAGTTATAAATTCTGAAAGGATGTTAAATAATGAATGTTGATATTTTAAGAAAGATGCCAAGGCATACTGCACACTGTAATGAAGTAAGGTTGGGACAAAAATACATGGCTGAATAAAGATTAGAGCTTCTGGAATTCCTGTCTTCTGATTCTATGTACTTTCTGAAGTCAACATTTTACTCACTCCAAGTTAAATGAAGTAAGGAAGATATAGAGGTTAATACTTCATAATTCATATTGACACAGAGACAAAATAATCATCTCATGGCTGGGAAAATGGTTCAGTGGATAAGAGACTTGCTACTCAAGCATGAGGACCTGAGTTCAATCCCCAGCTCCCACATGTAAACCAGACATGGCGGCACAAGCTTGTGACCCCAGCCCAGAATAGAGCAAAGCCAGGCTTATTGGGGGCTCTAGAACGGGGTGAGCTGCAGTGAGAGACTCCATTGCAGGAAATAAGGCAGAAGGGCAGTAGAGGAGCAAGAAGCCTTGCTTCTGGCCTGTGCATATGTGTATGTGCATCTGCACACATGTATGCATATATTCCCCATACATTACATGCCCCCACCAGTTTCTTTGTCCAATGCTAGTAAAATGTAAGATCAAGTTTACATCAGAAATTGTTAGCCCTTCAGGATATTTTTTGGATGCAGGAGGAAGTAAGTGTGAATAAAAGTAACCTGTAGCAAGAGCCAATAGTTTCAGTGAATGCAGAGTGCACTTCCCTGAGCCCCAGGCCAACCTCAGCCTTCAGCATGCCCTTGTTCCTCCCCTTGGGAAAAGTTTTCTGATCCTCTTGGTCTACACTGATTCATTGACAGAGTCATATTGTTCAGCCCAACATCTTGACCCTAGCCTAAGAGGAAGCCTTCTCTCATTCTCACATAGGCATATGTCTTTCAAGCATAGCCCTCCCCTACTTTCTCTGGTCTGGATATATTTTCCACAAAGATTCACTGTACACCCATACCTTGTCTTATCTTCAATTCTAATTTATTTTCTTATAAATCCAAGAGAAGGAAACAGCTAATCACACACACCCAGAGGCCTTTGAATGCTTGTATTCTCTCTTTAGGTGCCCAGATTTTTCCCCTTTAACTTCAGTATCATCTCTCCATTGTTACAAGTTAACAATGACACATGGACTGTGTTCATTATCAGGGAGCTAAGAGTGAAGGAGAAAAAAATAAAATAAGGCAGTAGGCCATTTATGTTGGAGGTGCCTTGAAATGGAACATTCCGGAAAGTGTATCCATGGCTAGTGCTTCTGTCTTTGCATGTGAAGATGTGAACCTACTCTGCCAAAAACATCTCCAGGATGGATTCTTCCGTCTGTCCTATGTTGATTCTGATACATAAGAGTTGAAGAGAGCAGAGATGAAGTGAGAATTCCAAGGGACGAGATGCTCATCTGCATCTAATATTCTGAGTGAAAAACACGAGCTTACACAAAAGTTTATTCACAAACACTAATACAAACAATGCAAAGGAACAGCGGCCTCAGGTAACTGCTTACAAGTTTTATTTCATGCTCAGTCAGCGTTTCCTGAACGTCATCTGTCCTTAGTATTTACAGGATAACGAGTTTCTTAAAAGTTTTGAAAATGTCAGGGAAAAAGAGCTCAAGAAAGAGTCCATGTAGCTGGACACAAAGTTGTCAGGAATGGAATGTGGACTACATGTTTGCCATGGGATGGCAGTAGATTTTGAGAGAGAGAGAATGGGTGTGCCAGGGCCTCCAGCCACTTCAAATGAACTCCAGATGCATGCGCCCTCTTGTGTATCTGGCTTATGTGGGTCCTGGAGAATTGAACCGTGATCCTTTGGCTTTGCAGGCAAGCGCCTTAACCACTAAGCCATCTCTCTAGCCCTGACAGCTTGTTTTTAATCCCTCTACTTCTTGGCCATATGTTTCTTCTTTGTCATAACTTGTTGTCTACAATTAGAAGTTTTCTGTCATGTACCACCATATCACCTTGCTCTTCTCCCACCTGGGAACATGCATTAGCAAAAATGAGTCTCGTTTTAAGGTAATGATTTAAGGTCCTAGGCATGGTGAGCAGAGGGATGTTATATGTAAGACATGGCCCTTTAGTAACCAAGCAAAGAATTTCAGAAAACATGAAGCTTTGGTTGTGGGCTCCAAAGGATGAAAGAACAAACCCTAACCTTAGAACCTACCAATAACTGATCACTGAGATACAATTTTCCATTGGAAAGTCCTCATTCCTTCTATAAGCCTGTTCTCTTCCTACTCTTAACTTATACATTCTCCCCCCACACACACCTTTCTTCTTCTACTTTTCAACTATCTCTATTAAATCTCTCTCCTGGTTTGCAAAGTGAAAGTAGTAATGGCAACCTCTCATGGGTCTTAGGGGACTCATATGGATAGTTAATTGAAAATATTTTACAAACGTAAAATAAAGTGCCTTGATAGGTAGATATTGTTTTCATTATTATTAGATAGCAGAGTGTTAGCCAAGTTCAGAAGTCACTTGGGAAGCAGAAGTGGAGCTGGATCCAAGGAGGTTGCAGATAACAGCAGCAGTAAGTTAAGTAGGAAGCATAAACTGACGCACACATAGTTCTAATTGTGTGCAGTGAAAAAATCTCTAAGAATAGGAATACCTGAGAGATCCCTGCCTGTTCTCAAATAAACTCTCTCTCTCTCTTTTGTACTACCCCACTTTTTAGACACACTCAATTCACTGCTTGGATTTGTGTTTCCAACAAGCTAAGTTGAAATTTGGCAGGTGTTTCCGTATTTCTCTCCTGCTCTTCAGCCAAACTGGCTTGGTCCAAAGATTAAAAATAGCAAGGGCTGACTTATTTGATTCAGTTTTCCATACTGAGCAAGTTAACCATTCAATGGCAACTGAACACATTGTGATGCACATACAGGCTGGCACAAGGCGGTGGTAGGTATTAGGGATTTTTGGTTTTCTGATTACCTTTCAGAAAAGAGTGACCTTTCTGAGCCTTGGTGAAACATGTCCAACAAAACACCTTGGCCAATAACCTGAATTCTCATTACACGGGCAGGAGCCTTGCAGCTTGTATTTCAGGGCCCTTTCATCAGCTTTGTCCATACACTCTAGGCTTCTTGCCTGGTGTGCTGCCAGTCTGCCTCTTCCTTTGTATGTTATCATGATGATTCCTTTGAAGATCTTTCTTAGAGCAAAACCTATACAACTGTTGATGGACTGATAGACTAGATCTCCGAGTTGAGGCCTCTGAAAACTGGCGGAGCAGTTGGTGTTTCATGGAATGTAGATTGAGTCCAGAACTAATGGTCCTTTAACTCAACAATTACTATAATTGCTAGTTACCTCTTTCAGCATGATCCTGGACTCTGTCTGCCTCGTGATTCTTAGACTGAGTAGACTCCACAGATTCTCATGTGTTAATTACTTCGCTTCTTTTACACAAAGTCTCAAGTATATCTATGTAGTTCTGGCTGAGGTGAAACTCACTAGTTACTCCAGGCTGGCCTTGAACTTGCCATGATCTTTCTGCACTTGCCTCCCTAGCTCTGGGATTACAGGACACCGTACCCAGCATAATCTTTTTATTATATGCTATACTCACCAACATCCTCTTACATGCCATCTTGGCTCTTTATTTGCATCTTTCAGAAATCTGAGTATTTAGGCTTCTCCCTGTTTCATATGGAGATTCCAGATGTCTATCCTCAACTAATTATGCAGATCCTGTAGGTGGAAGGTACCTTATATATTATTAATCTCCTATACCACATATCATAATTATCATGTGCATAATATACAATATGAATCTTTTTAAAAATATTTTTTACTTTATTTTTGGAGACAGAGACAGAGAGAGAGGGAGAGGGAGAGGGAGACACAGAGATGGGCACGCCAGCAGTCTCTCAGCTGCTGTGAACGAAATCCAGATGTGTGTGCCTCCCTTGTGGGCAAGTGTGGTATTGCGCCCTTGCATCACTTTGCATCTGGCTAAACGTGGGACCTGGAGATTGGAACCGGGTTCTTCGGCTTAGCAGGCAGGTGCCTTAACCGTTAAGCCATCTCTCCAGCCCCAATATGAATCTTTTTTGTATGAAATCATCTTGATTATATAGCCCAGACTGACCTTGAACTAGCAATCCTTCACCTCAACCTCCTAAGTGGAATAGCATTAGTAGTGTGTACCAGACTCTATCTTTTTCAATATTTATTTATTTGTTTGTTTGTTTATTAGATATAGAAAGAGGGAGAGAATGGGCATCCCAGGGCCTCCAACCACTTCAAATGAACCCCTTTGTGCATGTGGCTTATGTGGGTCTTGGGAATAAAACGTGGGTTCTTTGGCTTTGCAGGCAAATGTCTTAACCACTAAGCAATCCCTCCAGCCCCCAGGCTCTATTTTAATACATTGAATATATTAAAATAATATCTGTATTTATAATTTTTAATATTTATTTATTTGAGAAAGATAAAGAAAGAGGCAGATAGAAAGAGAGAGAATGGGCACACCAGGGCCTCTAGCCACTGCAGAAAAAAACTCCAGATGCTTGTGTCATTTTGTGCATCTGGCTTATGTGGGTACTGGGGACTAGAACCTGGGTCCTTAGAGTTTTCAAGCAAGTGACTTAACTGCTAAGCCATCTCTCCAACACTAAAATATATTTGCATTAGGTAGAATATCAAGAAAAAGAATTAATCAATAAAGGAAGTAAAAAATAACTGAATCAAGGGTCATGACTGGGCTTCATGGCATGGAGTATGGCTCCATGTATGGCCTTCTACTATATATTTTTGCTTCATTCTGGTAGGAAAATAAGTCTTCCATTTCTTCAACCTTACCTTTATTTCCCATTAGCCTCATTGGCCTTGCATAGAGCTGCTAATTTTCCATATCAATCTTTTCAAAATGAAGTATGGGCTATAATACACCTTGGGAAAGTATGAATGTTACATTTTATTTCCACGTGGAGATGTGAATGATTATTGTAATTACCCTTCAGGCAGAAATTGGGCTGTGTCTACAAAGGTTCAGGCAAGGTAGACATTTTCGCAATTTGATTTGTAAAAGCTCTCTGGGATAATATTCTTTGAATTGGATTATCTGAATTATTTGCCTTTCATCCACTTCCTCATTCAGTCTAAAAATATTTACTAAGTTCTTACCACATGGTAAGTGCTGTGCCAACAGTGAGGTGTGGCAGTAAGCAGACAAATACAACCTCAGTTTCAGGGCACTAATATAGTGAGGATCTAGCCTTCTGGAAGGAGTAACGACTCACTCCTCTCCTAATGTCAAACTGTGAGCAGAGCAACCTACAAGTTAGAGGAGGGGTTACTTAGCAGCTATGTCTTCAGTGTTTCTGCCAATGGTTACAGAGATCAGCACTTTTACAGTAAAGCTTTGTCTATATTAGATTTATGTCTTTGAAGCATATTGCTGCATGTAAATAGTTACTACTCAATGTGTCATATTGGTCTCTTTAAACAAAGCCCATTTCTAAGCTAAAAGTGCCCACATGCATGCGTGCTGGGTGGAAGAGCTTAAGTGTCTTACCCCAGGTTGCAAGCCTAGTAGTTAGGAGTGGAAGTGGAGATAGAAACCAAACTCCAATTCCTTTCTCTTTCCATATTCTGCACTCACTGACAGATCCTCAGCTAGAGTTATGCATAATTTGCACCTTAGTATAGACTTCTAAGATCTATTAGTCTATTATTAAACACTAATGACATGTGAATATTTTCTATCCATTACTTGCTTGTTACTTCTACATTTCAGATATGTGTCTTCTGTTATGAAAACAATGTCATTCAGTGGAAAATTTTAAATGAGCAACAGCTGTTTGGTTTCTCGAATAGTCCACTGGACCTCTCACTGATCTTTAAAAAATACAGTAAGCGTAGCTCAGCTCACCTACTAGGCGATTTCTAGGAACCTAATGCATATTTTCTTTCTCCAGTCTTCTTGCTTTTCCATGGAGATATCATAGGTAGGTGACATTAAGTAAAATAATCAGACCAATTTTAATTCTCTGCTTCTCTGCATCTGTACTTACTATCAGTGCAAGAACTCTGTACGGGTCCTACTTTTAGGTGACAGAAAGAGAAGATGGCATGGACAGAAAGCTCTCTGCCTGCCATCCTCCCATGCTGTCCCACAACCACTGTCGGCTCACAATCCAACAGAGGGAGGACCAGAATGGGATGGAATAATTAAAGACATAGTTGAATTTTAAGCCATATCGAAAAAAAAAATCATGTTACACATGACTTTGATTTAAGCTTGTATTTTCTCCCTTCTGACATCAGTATGACTCATCCTGTAGAATGAAATTATAGGGATGAAATCAAGGCTTTAAAGTCAATCCTTTCTTTAAAAAACAAAAAAATCCCAGCCAGCCATTTGCATTACTTCTTATTTTAGACATACCTCCTTTACGTCCTCCTCTTTGGGTTATTGAAGAAGATGGTTCAGAACTCCCAAGGCTGCTGCATTCTCAGGTCCTGTTGGGTCAAGGCTCTAAAATTAACATATTCCTAAGGACAGAGTTTCTTATTGCTTCCTAGAGTGTTTGAATAGTGGACATGAAGTACGAGCTGGCCAGTTTCTCTCATCAAATGATAGGGTATAACTGACAATAGAACCTTCTAGAACAAAGTGGTCATGAAACAACAGTAGAATTTTAAGAGAATTTCTCTCAAAGCATAGTTAAAAGACCAGCAGGAACAGTACCACCTGCTTGGGTGGGGTGGAGGAGTGCTTTAAAATGTTAGGCCAGGTCCTAGACCAAATACAGCCGGATTTGTAGAGCAGGACGCAGGCACATCTTTGTTCTGATTCTATGACTGACACTGAAATGACATCATCCGTGCCACAATACAGTCTCCAGACAAGAGAAACAAGAAGACCAATGCACCAGAAAGATCACTGAAGCAGCATCACGTTACACACAACAGAACTGACTCACAGGTCCAACACCCCAGGACTCCCAGAAGTCGTCAGCTTACTAAAATTGGAAGGCTTAGAAAGTCCAATGCTCACTTCTCTTCTATAGTGCCAAATACATGCATTAAATATAAAAAGAGATTTTGCATCACCAAAATGTAACCAAATGGGAAGAACATAAGCTGTTCTTTAATGCCATATTTTTTCTGCTTTTTATTTTTTTATTATTACTTATCTATATAATGTGCATAGAGCCATGAAGGTACCATCATTAGCCTTCTCCCTGCCCTCCCCCCTTGGGGATTGTGGCTCTTGCATTGTGTGGATAGCCATAAGTTATGGGGGAGAGACACTGTCTCTGTGCATAATGACCCTACTTACAGCTCTAACAATCTTTCCACCCCCTCTTCCACGAATTTCCCTGCCATGACCTTGTCACTGAAATAGACCTATAATACTATATTTTAAAAGGTTGTCTATAATTTAGCTATTTGCAAATCTTCACACTTTTTCTATCCTATCAACAATACTCACTAGACCCTAGAGTTACAGCTAACCCATAATATTTCTGGCCTCTCAGCCATCTCGGGAAGCTAAAAGACACAGTATGCAAAAGTGATGCAAGAGTGCAATGCTGCACTTGCCCACAAGGGGGCGCATGTGTCTGGAGTTCGTTCACAGAGGCTGAGATGCTGCTGGCATGCCCATTCTCTCTCTCTCCTTCTCTCTCTCTCTCTCTGTCTCTCTCAAATAGAAAAAAAAAAAAAGATGGTTTCAAAGGGCTGTAGAACTGGCTTAACAGTTAAGGTGCTTGCCTGTGAAGCCTAAGGACACAGGTTCAATTCCCCAATATCCACATAAGACATATGCATAAGGTGGCACATGTGTCTGGAGTTTGTTTGCAGTGGCTAGAGGCCCTGATATGCCCATTCTCTCTCTCTCTCTCTCTCTCTCTCTCTCTCTCTCTCTCTACTTGCCCCCCACATGCTCTTTCTCAAAATAAATAATTTTTTAAAAGATGGTTTTGAAATCAGCTCTCTCTTCCTCTTTACTCACAGTCATGAACACCTTGCCAAAAGATAAAATGAAATTTTTATCTGAATAAAATCATAAGATGGTTGTTTGAATGTAAATGGTCCCCATACTTTCAGGTGTTTGTGATTAGGCTTCCTACTTAGTCCCAAGCTGGTGAAGTGTTTGAAAGGTGTAGCCTTGCTAAAAAATGGTGTGTTTCTGGGGGGTGGATCTTGGTGTTGAGGAGCCAGCTTCATGCTTGCTCTTATCTCTTTGCTGTAGATGTGTGATGTTGTGAGCCAGTTGCTTTTCTTTGCCATGATGAAGCTTCCCCTCAAAAACTGTAGGCCTGCAATAAATCCTTTCTTCCCATAAGCTGCTTTTGGCTGGGTGCTTTATCCCAGCATGAAGAAGGTAACTGCTAAAATAATCCCTTTTGGTTTGACCTAGAAGTAAAACAGAGATGTTAAACTCTAGGGGTCTTTGTTCCTACTCATTTTGCAGGATGGACTCACATATTCACCTTTTGTTCTGAGTGGATTGGAGAGTGGGCTCCCATGACACCATTCTTTTGTAACACTCAGAAACAATATATTTCCAAGTGCCTTCAATTTGCAGAATTGCTACAGATCCAGGGGATTACTGTGCCCTTCATTTTGACCTTGACCCACACAAAACAGTATAGAAACAAGAGAAAATTGAAAGGGAACAAAATAAGGTCAGATTTCTGCCTCTGGAATAAATGAACAAATGGCTTTTCCACTGCGGCTGGAAACATGGAATGAAACTTTCTGACATGGTTTGAGGTTTACACTTTCTCTCAAGTTGTATGCACCATCTCAATCCAAACCAACTGCCCTTCTTCCAGGGAGAAGAGAACTGCAGAATCTTGGGGTGGCATGAGTATGCAACAGGTATATGTTTCCCACCATTTCCTTACCTGGCATTTATTTCTTTGAAGTCACCAAAGTATTAGTTGCTGATTTCGACCATAATCACACTATAAACACAGAGCTGAAGGTAAATTATAAATTATTTCTTCACCCTAAAATCCCAAATACCAATACTGCCACCACTCAATATGTAATTCTACTAATAATTTGTTTCATTGAAGTCATAATTCTAACCAATGCTCTTGTTAATATATTCAAATTAAATATCTGTATTATAGTATATTTTTACCGAGCTGCTGGTTGGAATCCAAATTTCTGTCATGATTTTCTCTTACATGTTGCTAAATACTTCATTTTTCTAATACTAATTAAGTTAATTAACACTTGATATATTTTCAGAGTGACATACAATCTGAAGCCATGTTCTTTATGAAGAATGACACTTTTGTCAAAAATCACCATGCATACAACCCTTCAAGACTTAACTTTTGTTCTGTAAGAAAGTTTTAAATAACTCATTTACGAAGGCATTATTAGCATTCTGCTCCTAGGTTCGTTTCTTCTGTTCTTTTGTGAACCATAGTTGCTCTGAAACTATATAAGGTGTCCTCCCAGCAGAGAAGAGAGGGCTTGGATCTTCTTGCAAATCATCATTGTAAATTGCCTTTGTGGTGAATTGCTGATGATAAAACACTGAGTGTTTATAACAGGAGGCAGCAGACTCATGCTCCAGGAGAAGACAAACTGGCAGATACCATCTTGTCCATAGTTAGTTGCATGTGCATCTGTTGGAGTGAGAAGAGGTAGAAGGAACCTCGCTAAAAATCTATTCAAACATTGTAGTGGGTCTATGTACATAAATTTCTCTGGTTTGTCACTGCTCAAAATTGTGATTTCAAGGCTTGAGATTCATGCCACCAGCTCCTCAATACCTGATAACTTTAGCTGTCTTTCTACAAGCTGAACTTCTTGGTCACAATTAAGAAAAGATGTTGAATGCTAAAGTACTTGAGAAGAAATTAACAAAAATAGCAACATTCACAACATTTAATCAGTTTTGACAAGCCTTCATAATAGATCAAAAATGTGCATATTTTCTCTCCAAAATTAGAGGATGTATGGTTGAGATGTGTAAGTAAATATGGTAATTCATTTTAAGCTGTTTGCCACATTAAACAACACATGCCACTCTAAAGGAAACTAAGAAATAGCTTCACACAGGCCAAATACAAGATCCCTTTCATGTAAGATGGATCTTCCGTCCTCAAGTAGTGTTTACAATACGTACCTTAAAGATTTGTGTTAGTCTGTACTTATGTGGCAATGATTTGTTTATAATGAAATGGGAAAGGGACATGCATCTCATTGAAACTTATTTGTATCCTGAATTGGGTGTGGCTGGAGGTTAGGAACAACAAAAGTAGTGCTCTGGGGCTGGAGAGATGGCTTAATGGTTAAGGTGCTTGACTAAAAAGCCAAAGGACCCAGGTTTGATGCCCCTGGGCCCATGTAAGCCAGATACATAAGATGATACATGCATCTGGAGTTCATTTGCAAGTGGTTAGATACCCTGGTACACCCATTCTCTCTCCTCTCTGTGTCTCTGTCTCAAATAAATAAATAAATAAATAAATAAATAAATAAATAAATAAATAAAAATAAAATGAAATAAGTAGTGCTGCCAATGTAAGTACTGTTAATAGCAGCCACAATAATGTAACCCATGTGCAACAACACTGACAGTAGATAATTATCACAATTCCCATTTTATGAATAATTGGCATTTTCACCCTTAGAATTGTTTTAGTGTTGCTGTTTTTTGAGGTATATTCTTACTCTAGCCCAGCCTGGCCTGGAATTCATTATGTAGTCTCAGGCTGGCCTCAAACTCAAGCAAGCCTCCTACCTCTGCCTCCCAAGTGCTGGGATTAAAGGCGTGTGCCACCATGCCCGGCTATGATTCCCATTTTAAAGATGAGAAAACCAAGGTTTGATTGCACTGCTGCTAGAAAGAAGAATCTCTGCTCATGCCTTTCAAACCTCACATTCTCTGATAAGGTGCAGAGGCCCTTACATATTTCAGACTTATTTCACAAAGAAAATTCAGAAACTCCTTTGCCAGGTATTTGCTATTCGTTTTTATGCATAATTAAGAAATTATATGCTGCTGATAACCCTAGTAATGTAATGCCTAACCTTTCACATTCTTCCTTGATTGCCTTGCAAAGAATTTGAAAAGAGATATTTTAGAATAATTACCCATCAGTAATCATCTTCACACAGCCCAAATCAGATTTGATTCCTCATTAAGACAGACTATGAGAATGAGAATTTTTCTCTCCAGAATGCTTTCTGCTGCAATCAAGGTTAATTCTATGTTTCCATCCCATTGGACATCTGAATTTAAACATGGGGAAAACAAAACATAGTCTACATAGTGGAAAATAATATCCCCAATCAAGGGTCTTGATCTATTTCTAATCTATTAGCTTTCCAGGTGGAGTTCCATTCCATTCAGAAATGTCACCTGCCTGAAAGGATTCACTCAGCAACTAGAGGCAGATATTTTATTACCTTAGGACAGTTGTTTACTGAGACATTCCAAAGCTCAGATCTTCATGAATACAACCTGTCACATAAAATAATTCATACAGAAGGACAGAGAAACAAATGTCAAGCCACCAGAGTTAATCTATGCTATTTGGTAATATCAGTCAGCAACTCACTACTGCATGGGGATATATCATTTTTGATTTATAAATGTAGTTGACGCCTAATATGATCAATACATCCACAATTCTTTTGTTTCATTTGCCAAGAGTTGGCCACACATTTTTTCTGTATTTAAGCAGCAGCATACAGTGCTAAATTATGAATTGAAAAAAAACCAGACAACAATACTACCATCACCATTCCCTATCACTATAACTGACTTTTCACTCATCTTTTTTCTGCTATGGAAAGAGAGGAGCATTCTGAGAGGAAATTATTCCTCTTTATCTCTCATATGGACAGAATATGTGCTGTCCAAACCTATGGACCAAGAACTACTTTTCTCATCCTTCTATCTTTCAATGGTCTTTCTTCACATTTGCAGTGTCCTTATCTGTACTCAAGAGAAAGAATTGTATAGCATGGCGTGGTAATTTTAAGTCAGATTATTGTTTCACCTAAGGCCATTTTTACTTGATATTTTTCTCTGGTGGCTTGGTGGTAACTCACCCACATTAGGTTTATAATGAAGCCATAAGCATAGAGAAAGAAATAAACTTGTTTCAGGATTAATTAGCAGCTAATCCAACCACATGAATTAAGAAATTTAATGTTACCAACAGCTGAAAAAGCTTCCTGTGTCCCTTGTTAGTGGAGCTTTCTCCACTTAAAGATAACAGATCTCCTGAATTTTATGATAAACATTTTCTTGAAGTCTTATCTTCAAGTGTAAGTAGAAGCACTTGGCTTTGTTAAAACAATTTTAGGCACTCACATCAAGTAAGATAAATGTTTACACTAGATAATGTGTCAGACAATAAGCTAGGAGCTAGGGCATTAAAATCAATAAGATAAAGCTGCCATCCCTCACAAATTCATAGGATATTGGGAGGCTCTATTGGGGCCTATGATAACATGAAAGCTATGTTTTTTTCCATCCTAACTACAATCCACTTTGCCCAAGGGGAATGAGAACTGAGGAAAAGCTCAAGATATGATAAGTTTGCACATGGTCATCCAAAGCCAACACATGGTCTGGCAGCTGGTGCATGGTGAGAAAGTACAGTCAAGGTTTTCCATAGGAAATACAGTTCGTGAGCAAGGGGGAGGGGGGGTTTCATCCAAGAAGCTGAGAATGAGGGATTGTGCCTCTTGTTGGCACCATAAGCAAGGCATTTCCAACTCATTTCTAAAGAAACACCAATGAAGTCATGAGAGAAAACATTGGAAGTAAAAAGCCATTTTTAAAATATTCTCAGGACTTAAGTCATTAATTCTTTATATTCTTATTTGGGAAAGTAAAGATAAAAAATGATTAAGTGGAGTCACTGACATGCAGATTGTGAGGATTTGGTACCCAGAAGTGGTCACTCAGCATTAACTTAGACTTTTTAAAAGGTTGGTTGTACCATTTGCTCCAATTTCCTTGAGTGAAGAATAGATTGGGGCCAAAAGGAACAGTAGTTAATGGCAGGACATTACACTGAGACAGGCCAGTGATTGTGCTTGAAAGAAAATTTATTTCATTTAATTCATTATAAAGTAATTTATCTACAAAGCATAGATTAAAAGTGATGAATGACAAATTATTATTTAATTTAATGGTAGGAAAAGTATTCCTAAGTCATAGTATCATTGGTTTCTGAGTTCAATCAAACATTCTCCCAGATGCCTATGACTATCATTATTGCCTCAGTAGTTGTATAATGTTATACCCATTTTTGTGCCTACTATAAAACCAAGTTAATGTTTCACTGTTATTTATGTAGTCTCTTTTTATGTTTTAAAATATTTTTTCAGGGGCTTAGATAAATGGCTTAGTGGTTAAGACACTTGCCTATAAAGCCAAAGGACCCAGGTTCTATTCCCCAGGACCTATATAAGCCAGATGCACAAGAATGCACATGTGTCTGATGTATGTTTGCAGTGGCTGGAGGCCCTGGTGTGCCCAGTTCTCTCTCTCTCTCTCTCTCTCTCTCTCTTTCTTTCTCTCCTTTATTCTCTCTCTCAAATAAATAAATAAATAATTAAAAAATAAAATATTTTAAAAATATTTTTCAGAACATTTTCCCTTGCTTGAAACTAAAATTGTAGTGTAATTGATCAAAATGAAGACTTGTGGTTGGGAACAGCTAAGTTCAAGTACTGCATTCATTGCTTACTAAACTGTGTGACATGTGCATATTCATTATTTTCTGTAAACTTCCTCATTCATTTAAAAAAGGCAATAACTGTAGTGAATTCTGAATAAACGGTGTCTTTTGCTATTATGTTTCTAATTGAATTCTAAACACCTAGTCCACACAGACCTGTGAAATTCTTATTCAGTCTTCCTGAGAACTGAGCAAAGACTTTTCTCATGAATTCACTCAATGAATATTTGCTTCACAGCCCATTTTAACATGTTGCCTATCAGAATAAACTGCTGCTTTAAAAACAAACTCTCTAGTGTAGACTCAGCTACAAATATGATGTAGTATGGGCATAGTACATACTTAGAGATTGCACTACCAGGATGCAGTTAACATCCATAATGAGCTGTTGATCAGAGAGACCTACAAGGTTTCACATAAGAAGACAGACTTCTGTTAGAGCACTTTGTTACCCACAAAAGGTTAATGGTAAGACCCTACTGCCAAAGACACCATATGCTATTGGTACAGAACATGGAGAGACCTGTCTGGAATCTGGAAGAGAGTCAGTCCCCAGACAGTTAGCTTGTCTATTGCCAGAAGGTGCTACATGAGCTACTGGGGAAATGACCAACATCTGCCCAAACAACTCGTGGTCTAAGCCACTCAGCAGCAAACAAACTGATGTGATGCTCCCCCAAGTGCAATAGTGACACACAGCCATGGTGAGTAACCAACTGCTCTTAAATTGGCTAATGGATCTGCTCAGTGGAATGGAACCCATAGCTGGAACCGGGAAACAAGACAGAATCATATTCACAGAATGACTTAGCCATGCAATATCAAGCTTCCACCAATCTAGGGCTACAAGAGGGCCTACACTTTTATTAAATTCTCTCTAAACTAATAATAGATATTCCATTTATCTGGAGCTGACTTCATTCTCCATTGGATAATTTGCTTCTCTTTTTCAGATGGACGCAGAACCTGCAGAGAGAATCAGACCATAGCACTTCACCAGGGCCTCAGCTAAAACCATAGAGTAATTGGGGAAATAAGCAAGAGTGCTGCTTTCATGCTTTCGTGGTGAACCTGGTATCAGCACAAAGTTGAAGGAGATAGACACAAAGAACACTCAACTTCTACCAAACCAGAGATCCAGAGACACAGAGGCTCCCAAGACCTCATCACAAAAGTAGACCTAAAACAAACTCAACATAGCTCCGGGAAATTCACAGAAGAGGGGGCCGAAAGATTGTTAGAGCCACAAGTTGGGACATTATGCACAGAGACACTGCCTCTTCCCCATAACTCATTGCTACCCCCACAATGCATGATCCACAATCCTCATAGGACCTGAGGAGGGTCCCTTTGGAGCAGGGAGGACAGGGAGGAAGCTAAGGATGGTACCAACATGTTCTGTTTACACACTGAGCCCGTACATAACCAATAAAGAAAAAAAGCAGAACCACACTACTTATTCAATAAACATATCTAGTTGACAAAACAGCCATCCCTGACTTTGACAAAAAGTGATCAATGAAACTCATCTCCCAAAAGAAAAATGAGAGGCAAAGCCTACTCCTAATATTGTTAGGTTGACTGAATTCTTAGTATCTGTAAGAGTGCTATCAATTAAATGCAAAGGAATGGCATAACTCCTCAGCAATGCAACCTGTCAGCCCCCGTAACACAAATCATGAGCCTACATGGCTTTCTAAAACAAGTGGGGATAACGCAGGAGGTGGTTGACTGGACTGCAGCTATGGTAAAATGGAGGAAGCACACAGAAACTTCTTACCTCTTTATGGCACTTTGTGTTTACTGCTAAGAAACTCTGTGAATGATTGCAAATAAAGTTTACAGGATGATGCTACGTCTGAGCAGGAAGTTAACTATTGTGCAAATCTAATCACTAACGTGGCAGGCAATCACAGCTCTGAGGTGACTTAGAGTTCTTAGTCCCCCTTACCTTCAAGATACTGATTGATGATTTTCCCTGGGTAACCCAATTTAAATCTCACATAGCCATCCTTAAGTTAGAATTTGCTGCCCTTTGCTGGAAAGGAAATTGCACACTATATTGCTTGGAAATAAAAGGTATACCTACTAAGAATGATGTTATTTGATGAATAATGATAAACTTACTGGCCCTTGTATACTTTTCTTATTTTTAAGTGATTCCCTTGGGAAATTATATTAATACCCCAATATCCCATTGGCCATAAAATGTTCAAAACCCCGAGGATCAGAATGTATTATCTAAAAGAATCGGTCATTGAGTTGGACATCAAAGGGATCTGCCTCTACCGTCTCCTAGCAACATGGTCTACAATAATCAGAGTCTCATGGGTGATTATAGGTGATGGGATTTTCGAAGAATCCCCCAGAATGATGTTTGGGAAAAATAATGATGAGAACATTCTATATTTTCAATAAACTTTAGTTTAGTTTTCCCTTACTATGGAATTGACTTTGGATTATAGTTACCAGCTGCATCAGAAAAATCAATTTCATTGCATTTCAATCACAAACCTGCTTTTGATATGATGTGTAATTACCTACCTCTTTCCCCAGTCTTCTTTAGTAGAATCAGTTCCTTGTGACCTTTGAAGTTCAAAGGAAAATCAAATTCAGTTTAAATGGTTAAATTTTAATCAAATATTAAAACTATTTGAGTTAAGAAATATACTTTGTGCCTGGCAAAGCGCCAGCCACACAATAATCATTCATTGTTTGTTGAAAGACCATTCCTGTGATGAGAATTCCCCATGACAAGATGTAGTTTTAGCTCGTCATAGTGGTATGTATCTTTAATCAAAGTACAGAGGAAACTGAGGCAGGAAGAAGTCTGAGGCCATAGGGCCAGCCAGTATTATATAGTGAGTCCAAGACCTCCCTGTTAATTTCCAGGGCAGCCAGAGCTACATATAAAGAACCTTTTCTTAAAAACAAACAAATAAATAATAAAGGAGAAGGAAGAATGGAAATATGGAACAAAAGAAGAAGGATGGAGGAAGAAAGGGAAGAAGGGATGGAGAAAAGGAAATAAAGAAGGGAAGCTTTGTGTAGTTCTCTATAATTCAACTTCACATTTGTATGGTTACATTCCAGAGTAAATATTTTATTTTATTTTTTATTTGAGAGATAGAGAGAGAAAGAGAGGGAGAGAGGGAGAGAGAGAACGGAGAGATAGAGAAAGTAGAGATAGAGAATTGGCAGGCCAGGATCTCAGCCACTGCAATCAAACTCTAGACACTTGTGCCACATAGTGGGCATGTGTGACCTTATGCTTGTTTCACCTTTGTGTGTCTGTCCTATGTGGGGTCTGGAGAGTTGCATATGGGTCCTTAGGCTTCACAGACAAGTGCCTTAACCACTAAGCCATCTCTCCAGCCCCAGAGTAAATATTTTAAGTCATTTTAATTAATAATAATACATTATCTATTAAATCTTCCCTAAAATTCGAGCAGCCTACGTACTTCATTGTGAAGAAAACAGTCAAACAAAATAAAAACTGAGAGGAGAGGCTCAAAGATGGCCACTCAGGAAATGAGAGAACTCTAGATGTAAAAGGCAAAGGCTATTAGTAAATTCAATTATTTTGCTAAAAATTGTAATATACATAGAACAATTCATCTACATGATTATATTGGCCTCTAGAATAAAAGATAGAATATAAACCATTTAGCCACCCTTTCCCTCCAACTAAATAAATGGAAACAGGTCAGGTGAAGTTCATATCTGTAGATGATGGAAGTGGTGGACCTACACCCTTTTACTCTAGCTTCTCTGTTCTACTTTGCAATCTTCACATGTCTACATTAGCAAGGACTGGCCATGCTATTGGCAACTGTTTTTCACTTTGTTGGTTTTTTTTCCCTCTTTTTCTTATCTTTTTATTGAGGCTATTCATTCATGAACATACTATAATTTGGTCATAATCTATCCCATTACCTTCTTTTATCTCTCCTCCCCAACCACTGATCCATTAAATCCCTCCTTTTTCCAATTAGTCCTTCCTCTATTTTGATGTTTCTTTCTTTGTTCCTCACCTCCATAATCCATGTCAAAATGTTGATAAGTTCAGTATTATTCAGGTCTTCTGAAAGTAACAATAGCCACCAGCCACTATGAGGTCATGAATGCATCAGACACTTCGTGTCCAGAGCATAGTGTTCCTCTGTACGCCTCACCACTCTCCAGCTTTTACATTCTTTCCAGCACCTTCTTATGAAGTTCTCTGATCGTGGAATAATGACATACATATGTCTTATTTAGTGCTGAACTCTCAATGGCCTCTTATTATTAGCATTTGATGATTTTTTTAGTCTTCCCAGCCGTTTGTAAAAGGAAATTTCTCTGGTCAATTGTGAGAGCTGCATTAATAATCTTTCAACAACTGCTTCCACAATGTTTGTTGAGCCCTGGGGAGTGGGATATAAATGTTTCATCCAGTGCAGAGCACTCAACTGTCACCTCTGAGCACCCGGACTAGTCGTGGGTCTCCCTAGTAGTCATTGCCATATGCAAACATTTTTCTTAACCAAAGTGTGTGTAGCACTAATTTATGAGCATAAATATAAACATTTAAAGGACAATTTGACAGATACAACATATGAATTTAGCCAAAAAAGGTAATATCTTGACCCCTAGGGCCCAAGACCTTTTAAGCCATTGGCTGTTGACTAGATTTTCTAGTTTAAGACATGGGCTACTTTCCATGAAGCAGGCCTCACATCCAATCAGAGACTATTTGGTTATCTCCTTGCTTAGCTGACCAATATGTGGCTCACAGGATCCACTGCTGGCTCTGACTGTTCTGACTTTTCTCCCTCAGCAGCCCGTACAGCATTTTTCAAGCACTAGTCAACAGAGAGGAGCCTCAAAGTTCAATTCTACCCTGATTTCTCAATGTCCTATGACTATAAAGCATGTAGTACCTTCAGCAATATGATATTGCCATCCAGTACTTGGGGATAATCAAGAGCATTGGCAATAGCTTGTATAGTCAAGAACCTCCCTGACCAATAATTCAATGTAATGTTTCCCATTCCTGGTACTGGGATTTTCCTATAACTACCTATATGGCTTGGGCACAGTATTCTCCACTCCTTCAGGGTACTTCTCCCCAAATTCATTAATTCTCATTCCATTTAATTCTCTCTCTTTGTATTTTTTAAATTATATTTTAATTAGCTAATAATGAAGTAGATTTGTATATGACTTATTCATAATGCCTTTAGTTTTGTGTAACCCTCATATCTTTTCTGCCCACTCCCCTAAACACACTTACACATTTCCCAGTATTCTATCCCTATGCTTATATCTCTTCTACCCCCTCTCTTAAGCACATACTCTTCTTCTCCTTTCATGGTTCTTTTCTAGTTATTATTTTCTTTCTTTTTTTTTTTTTTTTTGTGAGGCAAGCCCAACAGATGGACCTTTATTATTTATTTATTTATTTATTTATTTATTTATTTATTTATTTATTTTGAGAGAGAGAGAGAGAGAATTGTCACTCCAAGGCCTCAGCCACTGAAATTGAACTCCAGATGCTTCTGTCACCTAGTGAGCATGTGCAGCCTTGCGCTTGCCTCACCTTTGTACATCTGGCTAACATGGGATCTGGAGAGTCAAACATGGGTTTTTAGGCTTTGCAAACAAGTGCCTTAATAGCTAAGCTATCTCTGCAGCCCCAGATGGGTCTTTTCCTATTTTTAAATTTATTTTTATTAGTTATGATCATACAGTTTTTTTTTTTTCTATTTGAGAGAGCTAGAGAGAGATAGAGAATGGGTGCACCAGCAGCCTCTCAGCAGCTGTGAACAATTTCCATACACGTACACGCCCTTGTGAGCAAGTGTGGCATTGCGCCTTTGTGTCACTTTTTGATTCTGGCTAAAAATGGGACCTGGAGATTGGAACCAGCATTCTTAGGCTTGGCAGACAGGTGCCTTAACTGCCAAGCCATCTCTCCAGCCCCGTAGAGTTTTTTATTTATTTATTTTTTAATTTGAGAGAGAGAGAGAGAGAGAGTAGAGAGGTAAGAGAGAATGAGCACACCAGGGCCTCTCCACTGCTGTGAATGAACTCCAGACACGTGCACCCCCTTGAGAGCATGTGTGGCATTGAGCACTTTCATCACTTTTGGCATCTGGTTAAACATGGGAGCTGGAGATTTGAACAGATGTTCTTAGGCTTTGCAGGCAAGCACCTTAACCGCTAAGCCATCTCTCCAGCCATAGTTATTTTTCATAAGGGCAAATTGTGGCAATCACCTCAGTACTTAGATTACCTCAATACTTAGAACTACTTTAATGAATAGATAATAGGATATATTTTCCTTATTATTTCCAGAAGTCAAAGAATCATTTCCCTCCCTTCATCTGATTTTTTTTTCTTCTATTCAGTAATGTCTACAATTCTTGCCTTATGCCAGGTTCTCCAGAAGCAGAGTTGGAGATGCATTCCAGTGATTCATTCAGCGGGAGAACCAGTCAGGGAGTGAGGACAGCAGGACAGAGCCTGAGTAAGACAGCAATTCCTCTGACATTGAGTGAGAAACCTATTCAGGGAGTGGGGACAGCAAAAAAGAGCTTAGATAATTAGTTTTACTAAAGTTCAGACATTGTCTGCTCCCATAGGGACGTCTGATATGTATCAAAAGGCAACAGGCTCATTCCCTTTTGAGTCCTAAGTATTTTTACACACTAAATTGGTCAGTCGCTGGCTGTGGGCCACACAGAGATGAAAGGCTATGACCTCACAGGCAGAGTGGCTCATTACTGAACTGACTGAGAGAAAGAAGTTGAGGTCCATTGGCATCTAGTATTCACCATTGCCAAAATGCCTGCCTGGTAAAGAGGAGGACCTAGGTGGAAAATTATAAGTATCCACTGCAACTCTTCCACAGCACATATAATTTAGTGGCATGGTTTGCAAATAGTAAATCCAATTTTACTAAAACATAAACAATTGATGTCAGGTCTTTGAAAAGCTGGGAATTCTATCAGCTTAATGACATAGGGAAGAACTACAGACAAGCTTCCTGAAGACACCAGAAAAATTTTAATGAATTCACATGTGACGAGAAAATTTCCATTATTTGAAGGTGGTATGGAGAAGATGATTACAAATGAAGAGCATGACTGAACAGTAATTGACTTAAAAATAGTCACGCCAGAAATTACCAGCTTGTATAGGCATGCATAGATGGTTTTGCAGTGTCCAACAGAAAGCATGTGGGTAATACCATGGCATTATCACTTTGACTAATTCATTAGAGGGTTCTGGACTGAATGTAGTATATCTGGTGGCTCTTGACCTATTATACGGTATATTTGGCAAGCCTGTTGAAAGACTTATGTACAACAATTCTAGGATCTGGATGTGCATTTGGGGCAGGAGTATTTCTTTATGTTAGGAGTTATTAGTGCTACTAAATGGTCCTAGTGATCACAGTCTCCATTCATGAGCACAAGGTACCACGTGCTTTGGCATGTTGCGTGTTGGCCACCTGCCAATCAGCAGAATGGTTATTAGAAAAACTAAGAGCACATGGAGGATTGAGTCATGACTCTGGGGCTATTTTGTACACAGGCACTCCTCAGGGAAAGGAGCTCTGCCTTACTGATCTTGACTCCTGCCAGGTGGATGCTGAACATAGTAGAAACAGCTGAGTAGACACCAAACCTCATAACCTTTCCTCTTAAACATAAAACTCAATAGTATTTCTGTCTCCCTGACAGTTAGACAATGTCATCCCATTGGTTAATCTCTAGCTGTGTTATTAGTTAACCAAACCATAATAGCTTAAATCACCACACAGTCCTTATTTCCTATAGTCCCTGAAGGTCAGGAAACCAAACATAGCATCATGAGTGTTTGGGCTCAGGGTCTCTCACAAATTGTGGTCAAGCTGTTGTCTGGGGCTATAGCCACTGCATGATTCAGCTAGGATTGGAGAATGTACTTCTAAGTTTGCTCACAGGGGGTTTTCAGTCCTGTAATGATGGTTGGCTAGAAGTTCCCTAATATGTAGGGCTTTTATGGAGCTGTTCACAAGAGTTTTATTTCTTCTGGGTGAGTAATGCAAGAGATATTCAGCCTGAAATGGAAACATAAATCTTTTGTAACTTACTCTTAGAAGTCATAGTATCAGCATGTCCCACACAATGAAAGAAGACTATAAAAGCAAGAACCATTTTGGATATTGTGACACTAGGTGCTGACCAGTGGAATACAGGTGAAAATGACCTACATTATTACCAAATATGACACATGGAAAACACTCTCCATAATCATGCATGTTGCTTTTCACAATTATCCAAGTGAATAGAAAGATCTTCAAATATTCAGTAGGGAATAAAAATGACTCAATCTATGGTGCCAGGGATAAATAAGTCATTATTGTGCAGGGTTATTGAGATCCCTCCCTTCTTCCCTTCCTCTCTTCCTTCCCTCCTTCTTTCTCCCCCTCCCTCTCTGATTCTGACCCTCCCTGACTTCCTTCAACCCTTCTCTCCTTTCTTTCTTTCTCCCTCCTTATGTCCTTTCTTTGTCTTTTACAGGATTCACCTTCTCTTCATGTGTATATTTATGGGTACATGTGTGTATTTTAAGAAACTATACATTTTTTTTGTTTTCATGGGCTTATTAATAAGTACTTTTCAATACATTTGATTTATTTGATTTTTTCCTTCTTCATTAATCTTAGCTATTTTATTCAATATTTAAGCTTTGAGAGGTCAGAAACAATCCTGTGTTCTTCTTTGTGCAGCGAGATTAGTCATCATTCTGCACCTAGAATGACTGCTATGCACGGCTAACTGTATGCAACCTTCACCACAAAGGGAAAAGTTATCCCAATGAAGATGTTTTTAAATAAAATTCTTAAAATCTTGACTTTGAGTCTAAAATAATATGCAAGATGGGTTTCATGTTCAACATCAGAAACAAAACACCCCTTGGATTTATAGGAAATATGAATAATTTAATTTGTGTTCAAAAAACCATTGTCTTAGAAACAATTATATGAATTTACACAATAGATGAAGTTAAAATTTATATTTGTAGTTCAAATATATTGGTATAACAGATCCCTACGCTACTTGTTATTTTACTTATTTATATAATTTCAAACATTTTTGTATAATTATCTTAATAGCTTTAATTCTACTTTTTTCTCCAATTCAAATTTTCATATAATATCACTTTGTCTTATAAAAATATTGTTTGGAAATTGATATATCATTATAATCTATATCCAGGCAATACATGCTTTAGTTTATTAAAATAATTTACATTATACCTTTTCTTTGCATTACCAATTAGAAACTTCTTCTGGCTCTTAGAGTGAAAAAAGTAGATGACTTTTTTTATCATTTTCTTTATCAAAGCTTTCTGTTTTTGAAGCTAAGGGCATGAGTGAAGTATGATGTGCAAGAAAAATAAAAAAATATTATTTAAAATGAGAGATTCTTCTCTATGGAAAGATTTTCCTGATATCAGCATTTTAAAAGTAATTAAGAGTGTAAACCTGCTCCACTGGCCATTCATGATTCCATCTTTTAATCATTCTGTCTAGAAGATAGATGTTGTCAGCTGTAAGTGCATGAAATTCTTGACAGATGAACTCTCAGGGAGACTGAAACAACACCAGAAACTGCTGTTTCATTTTCATGGCAGTAGGAGAAATTATTTCTTGTTTCTACATAACATCAAAATATATAAAAGAAAAAGAGGCATTAACTTTATTATTGTGTTTAGATAGTTTTAGACTTTTGATATAATTCACTTTTATTTCCTCTTTAAATACCAAATTCAATTAAAATGAAGTGCATGCAGATGTGACTTTCTATTTGATCCTACAATTGCATGTCCTGATGTACTACTCTTCCAGTACCAGTTCATAAATAGCAATCCCATCTGTGAGACTTATTTGTTTGCCCTTGTCAATTAGCTAATAGCAGAAGTCTTTTTCAACTCCAATTAATCTGAATATAGATAATGAGTTTCCCCTATATTTTTTACTCACTTCCTCCCAGCTCTAAATAAAATAGGTTTCTATTTTCTTGTGTACTTACTACTTGATTTTGTCTTTCACTTAATTTTTCTTAAAGCAAAACTATTCTTCTAACTCTAACACAACAGAATCTTTTGAGGGGAAAAAGGACTAAGGAACACAAAACTTTATAAATGTTTATGAAATCTGCTCTGAATGATCTGGACTGAATAGTATAATGAAATGTTGATGGCTCACTGCTCCCCTCTCCCTATCATTCCCACCCTTATTATTGTACACCTAGAAACAATCTATGTTGCAATCAACATAGAGTTGAATTTAAACAAATGATGAGGATAACTTTGCTGCTACAAATAAAAATTAAAAAAAAACTTACCCCTATACATCCTCCCTTATGCACATATATAATATATTCTTATTGCAGTCAGGTTTGCATTGCTGGCAGAAAACACCCAACCCAGAGCAGCCTATTGGAAAAAGAGTTTATTTTGGCTTATGGACTTGAGGGCAAACTCCATGATGCCAGGGGAAAATGATGGCATGAGCAGAGGGTGGACATCACCTCCTGGCCAATATCAGACAGACGAAATCAGCAGGAGAATATGCCAAACACTGGCAAGAGGAAGCTGATTATAATACACATAAGCCAGCCACCAACAATACATGGCTTCCAGAAGGCTTTAATTCCCAAATTGCCATCAGCTGGAGACCTAACATTCAGTAAACATAAATTTTTTGGGGACTCCTGAATCAAACCTCCACATTCCATATTAGTCCCCATAAACTGATAACCATACATGATGTAAAATGCAATGCATTCATCCAACTTTAAAAGTCCCCATGGTTTTCATCAATCCTAATGATGTCCAAACACTTTCATATTCCAAAGTTTTTTAACTGAACCACAATACCAAAAAAAAACAAACAAACAAACAAAAAAAAAACCATAATGTTAGAGAATAAACATTCACATTAGAGAAGATGGCATTGTGCACACCAGAGAAATGGCAAACATCAAACTCTGTATGTCCAAGTCCAACAACTCTAGTCAGTGACAAATCTCCAAGTCCAACAATTCTGGCCAGCAACAAGTCTCTGGAGTTCCCATTCCACCCCTCAAGCCAGGGTACTCACAGTCCCAGAAAGCATTATCCGGTGCTGGCAGATCTTCTTGGCAGCTATCCCATAGTCCTGGCATCTCCATTGGGTCTCCACTGCAACCCATGGTTCATCCTCATGGCTCCATCTGGTCTCCACACAGGTAATTCAACAAACCCACTTCATACTGCACATGGCCATTTCCAAAATACAAAACCATGTTGCAAATTCAATGACCCTCTCTTTCCTGAATTTCTTATTCTTCATAATACCAGGTGGCATGCCAATTTATTAATCTAGGGGTAATAAAGCAGACTTTGAAGAACGGGACACTTCTTCAGTGTTCAAGCCCATTCCAAAGTGTTGGCATTCTTCTTGTTGTCCCAATGCAGGTGATCTAGCCCAGTCTCAATGGTTGTAATCTCTCAAACAATTGCAGCTGAACAGGCAGCAGATTTTTGGCCCAAAGATTTCATTTCTGTGCCATATCCCTGTGCTCACACCAGTCCATTTCTATGCAATGCAACTCTGCACAAGTTCTCAGGACACAGGCATAACAGCAAGCTTGTCACATAAACTGCTTTTATCCCAGTCCAGGCAAAGTTCTTTCTCACCTTCATAAGCTGAATCTCATAGTCCACTCTGACCAGAATAGTCAATCAAGCTGTGCTTACAGAGCTTCAAAGTATCTCTTAGACAAAGTTTCAAATACTTCCACAGTTCTCTTGCAAATCATTTACAAAAAGCCAAAAGCCACACAGTCGGGTTTCTAGCAGTAATGACACCACTTCTTGGTATCAACTTTTCTGTTGCAGTCAGGTTCACATTGCTGGCAGAAAACATCTGACCAAGAGCAGCTTGTTGGGGAAAAAAAAAGTGTTTATTTTGGCTTGTAGACTCAAGGAGAAGCTCCATGATGGCAGGGGAAAATGATGGCATGAGCAGAGGTTGGGCATTACCTCCTGGCCAACAACAAATGGACCACAGCAACAGGAGAATGTGCCCAACACTGGCAAAAGGAAGCTGGTTATAATACCCATAAGCCCACCCCCAGAAATACACAGCTTCCAGGAGGCTTTAATTCCCAAATTGCCATCAGCTGGAGACCTAATATTCAGAACACCTAAATTTGTGGGGGACACCTGAATCAAACCACCTCAATTCTCTAAAGATATTATAAATAATTATGTTTTGTTCTATGAATACTATTTTAGTCATTATTTATTTTTTATTATTATTAAGAACATAGCTTCACAATGTATGAGTACAATTTTTTATTCTATGAGTACTTTTACATAAAAAGACTAACTCAGAGTGAACCCAGATCTGTACTCTAGGATTATAGAAAGAAATACAGATATAACTTAAAAGTAGGGATGGATCTATTCAGACTATGCTCATTAGTTTCTATGTAAGAAATATATATTTGTTTCTCAGTTTCAATGTATATATGTTCTATGTGGTTGCAAAGACAAAGAGACAATGCTAGGCAATATGGAAGTATGTAAGAGAATAAGGATAGGAAGGATGGATGCTGAGGCTGTACACTGACTTCATAAGTGATAAGTTATCAAGGTGGCAGCCTGGGTATCAGACCACTAGCATGACCCGGTAGGCAGATGGGGATCTTGGAGAACAAGGAAAAATATTAGGAACATGTAGGATGCTGGCATATGCAGGTTCAAGGAAGATAACATGTGGAGATAAAGACATAATAGATAATAGAACCATCTCTGTTTTAAAGACAAACTTTTCAGAGATCTGTCACCTGAGTCTGCACATAGAATTAAAGATGCTCATGAATTTTTCAGTAAAAAAAAAAAAAGTTAAATTAGATGGCATTTGCTATAATTAAAGAAACAGATCAGAAATTTGTAAGCATTTCATGAAAAAGTACATTTTTCTTTGATTCAAATAAAGTCTTCAGAAAAATTAATGTGGCATAGATCAAATAAAAATATAGCACTTCTTCAGCTGAAGTTCCATTATCTGCTGATCTCCCCTTGAAAGCCCACCTCTTCCCAGAGCCAAGTTTTGACACCTCTGGCTTGGTGCTTCTTCCATTCCTCTGAATATTCTTCTGTCCCATTATCCAGTGAGGGGGCACATCAAAACTACAGCTGAAGGAGTGATATGCATTAAGGAACTGGACTAGTAGTGCAAATTGCTGTCCTTCCATGAAAACATACAGAATTAAAATTTGATTTTCTGTGTCCTTCACAAGCCTTTCAACTCATCAGCTGCCCATCTATAACCCAGAGAAATGTGATACAGGCCAATCAGAGTGTGTCCCAACCTATGTTTTTCTAGACCCTTTTTAGAAAGCATATTTGGGCATAGACATAATGCCCCTATATTGTATGCTCTATATATAGTTTCTACAGTTAACAAAAAGAAAGGAAAAATCTAAGCTTTATTTATCAACACTGCAGCACAATGTACCTGGTTTAACACAATCATTTACCATCTCATAAGACTGTAAAATGATTTTCATAGGAAGATATTTTTCCTAGTTCTTTCCATTATGCATGCTTGACATGGTCATAGAGAAAAAAAAAAAGTAATGGGGAGGTGAACAGCATTTTGTTAACCAACATTAGACTGGGGTTTACTTATTTAATTTATACAAAGCTCAGATAACATTTTAGAATGGCTCTCACTACAAATTTAAATTTTGATAATATATCCCAGCAATAGATAGCTTATTAATATTCTTAGAAGTGCTATGCTGAAATTTGAGACTTTTAAGAAGTTACTTTTATTCTTTTATTTCTTTAGAGAGACAGAGAGAGAGAGAGAGAGACAGAAAGAGGAGAGATAGAGAATTGGTGTGCCAGGGACTCAGCCACTGCAATCAAACTCCAGATACTTGTGCTACCTAGTAGGCATGTGTGACCTTGTGCTCCCCTCACCTTTGTGTGTCTGGCTAACGTTGGATCTGGAGAGTAGAACTTGGGTCCTTATGCCTCACAGGCGAGCGCCTTAACTGCTAAGACATCTCTGCAGCCCAGCTATTTTTATTCTTCACTATTCCACAACAGTCATGTTACCTTCCTCTTTAAGTTTCTCTAGCAAAGAATTCTTGAATTTGTGTTTCAGGAAAGTATACAAAAAAGGCATAAGTCATTATAGATCATTTAAGAGACAGTCATGAGTATTTCAGTGGTATGAAAGAAGATGGAGTTTAGCCAAATACAGGATAACTGTGACATGTTTGTGAAGAGACAAAAGAAAAGTAAATTATTATATTGTTTCCTATTACTAGAGAGGATTTAGGTACAATACTTCCTAAAACACATGTAAACCATGTCTGTGGCACACACTTGTAATCTCAGGTATTTGAGAGGCTAAGTCAAGACAATCACAAGTTCAAGATTTTCCTAGGCTACCTAGTGAATTCAAGACCATTCTGGGCAATTTAGTAAAACACTCAAATTATTAAAAAGTAAAAAGTGGGCAAAGAATCAGTGCTTTTCTAGTATTTCCATATTGTAAGAGAAGGCAGAAGGAAAAGAGGGAGAAAGCTAAAGGACCCAGGTTCAGTTCCCCAAGACCCATATAAAGCCAGATGCATAAGATAGCACATGCATCTGCAGTTTGCTTGCAATGGTTAATGACCCTGGCACACAATTCTCTCTCTCTCTCTCTCTCTTTCTCTCTCTCTCCCCCACCTGCCTATTTCTCTCTGTGCCAAATAAGTAAATAAAAATAATTTTAAAAACTAAATTAAGGGCTGGAGAAATGGCTTAGTGGTTAAGGTGCTTACCTGCAAAGTCAAAGGACCCATGTTTGATTCCCCAGGATCCACATTAGACAGCTGCATAAGGTGGCACATGCATCTGGAATTCGTTTGCAGTGGCTGGATGGCCTAACATGCCCATTCTCTCTCTCTGCTCCTCTCTCTCCCTTTCTCTGCCTCTTTCTCTGTCTCTCAAATAAATAAATAAAAATAAATTATTTTTAAAATGTAAACTTAAGAAGTGGGAGGGAAGGAGAGAAGCAGGAAGACAAATCTATTGCATCATCTACATTGACATTCTCTTTCTTATCAACTATCAGTTATTCAAAAGGTCAAAAATATCTACTGATCAAGCATAGCTAGGATCATGAAACTTGGGGCAGGAAAGCTGAATACTGCCTTCCTAGGTCTGAGTGGGTCTCAGTATGGGAAGTAAACACAGAATATGCATAGGATATTTAGACTGGGTGGCTGACTTCAAAATGAATTTTGGAAGGTGAGGAACTGGGGCTGGAAACAATTTAGGCCATGAACATTTCAGATTGCCCAGGAAAACTGCTGAGAGCCTTGAGGAGAGTCTTGGTAAGCTGTCAGTCAGTCATAACCAGGTGACTTCATTTGGTTACAGATGTGTCTTCCTAGAAGGTGCCCCTTCTGGAGCAAGTAGATATGGTACTGTGCCTATTTTCCATACTGTTTAGCATAGAGAGAAAATATATCCTTGAAATTAGTATTATTTAACATAAAGTCAGGAAATTAGATTGGTTTCAGTTCTCATTTCTAATCCTACAGTTCTATATTTTTCTATTTTTTTTTCCTTTGGAATCACAACAGTTTCAGTAAAGGGGTAATATTGGCTTTCAAAACCACCATTTGATTACTAATTTATAGTTAGTATATAGAACAAAAGATCTGTCTCTCAGTTCATATTTGATTTCATGCACTGTATAGTGGCTTAAGAGATTGCTTCATTTAATAAATGTTTTGAGAATACTTTCTATATCCATTGAATAACTAGAAAAATTAAACAAAAGCAACCTTGTGCTGAAGATTTATAGAGGAAAATAAATTTAGTATACAATCTTAAATTCACCAGTACCCGGGGTGACAAATGTTTTTCACGAAGTTGATTTAGAATATTTTGTCTGGGTTTTTAATGTGCTTGTTTGTATATGGGACTGATTAATAACCATTAATCATCAATAGTTATTCTGGATCATCCTGACTCCTCTTATATACAGTTTTAGTTCTGATAAGTAAAATACTTATCACTCATCATTCTTGTCTTTACAAAACGAAAACAAAAACAAACAAAACAAAAACCAAAGAAACTAAAATCCAAATCATATTCTTGGAGCTTTCTGGGCATTCAGGTCACAGAGCAATCTAGGCAAATACTGAGTCCCATCCAGCCAGCATCTGCTTGCCAGAAGGAAAAAGGAATGGAGTTGATAGAAAGACTTGAACGGGACTTTTAATGAATGGATAAAATCTGAGTGGGAACTAATATAAAAATAAAATCTTCCTAGAGGATATTATCTTAGGGAAAATTCTATACTTTCATGAGTTTTACCTCTAGAAAATGTACAAAATTCTCATAGTTAAGATTTAAAAATGATCCCCTTATGTTTTGGGTCCAAGGGACAGTGGGAGTTAACCTTGTAAAATATACTCAGAGCATTTTCCATAGCATCTTCCAAAGGAAAGATTCCTCTCCAGGGATCCAAAGTGTGCAGGATAGGTGCATCCATTGTTCTTGCTGCCTCTTCTGGTGTTCCTATCTTGCCTAAGCAGGGGAAAGAAAGACAACACCTGGGGGTTTCATATTTCTAAAGACGGAGGTCTGCTAAAACATTGAGATTAAATTATATGATCATAGAATGCATGTCTTGTGCCACACTGAACCATACATCCATCGCATCACTGGGACATGGTAGTGGATTATAGTAGAAGAGCTGCAAGGTAGAGATTCTCGGAAAAGGAATACTTAGGAAATCCCAAAGTCAACAGCAGAGACAGAAACATGCAGCTACATCAAATACTAAACAAAGTATAGCGCTCGCCAACTTCACATGCACATCACATTAACGCTTATTTATTTCCATTGAATATACTGGACAAATCATTCAAACAAAAGCTTACAACACACGCTGAAAGTCAGTGTGTGTGTGTGTGTGTGTGTGTGTGTGTGTGTGTGTGTGAATCTGAAGACACAATGCAAATGCAAGAATCAGAATGAGAGTCCTGAGGCACAAAGACTAAATGTAACAACAATTAATGTGTAAAAGGATGTTATGGAAAATGTAGAGAATAGGAAAAGAAAGACAGATAATGTCAGCATAAGAGAAACCTCTCATTGAGAATGTTGCAGTCAGGTTGCCATTGCTGACAGAAATCATGGGACTAAGAAAAGCTTGTGGATAAAAGGTTTATTTTGTCTTATAGCCTCAAAGGGAAGCTCCACGATGGCAGGGAAAATGATGGCATGAGCAGAGGGTGGACATCACCCCCTGGCCAACCTCAGGTGGACAACAGGAACAGGAGAGTGTGCCAAACACTAGCATGGGGAAACTGGCCATAACACCCATAAGCCCACCCCCAACTGCCATCAGTTGGTGAGACTAACATTCAGAATACCTAAGTTTATGGGGAAATATCTGATTCAAACCACTACATTCTGTCCCTGACCCCCATAAACTGTTAACCATCCATGATTTAAAATGCAATGCATTCAGTCCAACTTTCAAAGTCCCCACGTTTTTTAATCAATCCTAATGATGTTCAAAAATCCCCATTAATCCAAGGTCTTTTACCTGAGCCACAATACAAAAAAAAAAAAAAAAAAAAATCCCCCCCCATTCAAAAGATGGCATTGGGCATAGCAAAGAAATATTCAGGCAATACAAGATTTAAAACAACCAGAGCAAATATAAAACTCTGTAACTTCAAGTCCAACTACTGTAGTCAGTGACAAATCTCCAAGTCCAATAATTCTAACCGGAACAAGTCTCAGGTATTCCAATTCCGTCCTTCCACCTAGCCTACTCAGAGTCCTGGAAAACTTTATCAGGGCCAGCAGCTTTCCTTAGCAGCCATCTTGTGGTCCTGGCATCTCCACTGGGTCTCACTGCAATCCATGGTTCATTCTCACGGCTTCATCGGGTCTCCATGCAGGCATCCAGCAAATCTGCAGAATACCTAAGTTTCTGGGGGACACCTCAATCAAACCACCACAGAGAATCAAAAGGAAAATCCCACATATGTCAACAGAAATTCCTCCAGCTGAAAAGCAAAGAAAAAAAAAAGAATTAAAAAAAGAACAATCTTTTATGGTAATATTAAAAATGTAACATACATGTAATAGAGTGTCAAAAGTAAATAATGGAGCAAAAGAAATATTTTGATTCCTCCTGACTAATGAATTGGCAAAATCAAAATAGGCATCCACAGATTCAGAAAGGTCTAGAAAATACCAATCATATTAATACAAAAGACCCAAAAGCTTGATATTTAGAAACAGTATATTCAAACAAAAAAAAAAAAAAAAGAATATCTTAAAGACAGAGTAGAATAAAACATCTTGCCTACAAAGAAACAAGGACAAAAAATCTTTTTGAATTTTTTCTTTGCAATGTTATAAGAAAGAAAAAGCATAGAGTGAAATATTCCATGGTTTAACAGAAAAAGGAAAACGATATTTTTCCAAATGAAATTATTTTACAAAATGATGGCAAAATAAAACTTCCTCAGACAAACATTAAGGAAGTTTGCCAATGTAGAACTGTCTTGTAAGAAATGCTAAAAGAAATTCTTCAGAGATAAGGTAATTGATATATGTCAGAAATCAGATCTGAATAATTAAAGGAAAAGCATTAGAGGAAAAATCAAGGTAAACTAACTTTTTTCCATTTCTGTTATGAATTAATTTAGCAGTTTGCTTATTATAACTATGGCTAAATAAATAACAGCAATACTAAAAGGGACATGTGAGAGTAATTGGATATATGTTTTTAAAAGCCTGAGGCAACCTAGGAATATACGAAGATTTTCTCAATTTGCTAAAAAACATCTCCCGAGAAAATCTATAATTAATACCATAGTGAGATACTGGATATATTTTGCTAACACAAGTCAAAGATTATCATTGCAAGTCATTTGAAGAAGGTTTTGAGGTGGTGTGTTGTGAACGTCTTATACAGTCCTCGCTGGTCTAAACCTTGCTGTGTAGTTCATACTGCTCTTTAATTGATGATCACCTTGCCTCATCCCCCAGAGTGCTGGAGTTACTTGCACTCCTAGACCTGGCCTTAAAATTTTTAACTATGTTATAAAGAAAAGTGAACAGAAAACTGAAAAAAGAAAAAAAAAAAACTATCTGGTCTAAGCTTGAAAACTTTGCACCTAGTATATAAAAATGTTTTATGTATCATCAATAAACAATTACAATTAAAGAAAATATATGCAGGATCTGTATACCGAAAAACCACAAAGTTGTAAGAAGAAAAAAAAAAAACAAGAAAAATAAAGAAATTGTAGCTGAGCTCTTTACTCTGCTTGTTAGAGCTATTTTAAGAAGGCATGCTGGTCAAATGTTAATACTTCTGCTCATGTTCTTGAGTGGATAATTAAGCCAATTGATGGCACATGGTGAGAGCTAAGTACCAATGTTGAAGAAGGGTTTTGAGGCAGTGGTGTGTTGTGAAAATCTTATATAGCCCTCGCTGATCTAAACCTTGCTGTGTAGTCCCTGCTGCCTCATCCCCCAGAGTGCTGAAGTGACTTCCACTCCTAGACCTGGCCTGGAGTGAAAGTCATCCAAGAATCCAGGAGAAGACAACAAGGCAACACGCAAGTTAATGGGCTGAAGTTAAAAGCATTGATATGAACTCCTATTTAGCCAAATGAAGATGTAAATACTTTAATGTAAAACCAATTACAGATATGCATATATGTATGGCTTATGTGGTAGCTGGAATCAGTTATCCCCCATAAATTCATATTTTAGAAGCTTGGTCCCCAGCTGGTGGCCATTTGGGAGGTGGAGCCTTGTTGAAGAAGGTGTTTTGCTGGGGGAAGGCTTCAAGTTGTTACAGCCAACTCCTCCTTGCTGGAGCTCCGTTTACTCTCTAGCTGCTATTGTCCACCTGCTGTGGCGAGATTAGGATATCCAGCCTCTGCTCTTGCTTTCTCTTGTCATCATGAAGCTTCCCCTTGAGACTGTAAGCCAAAGTAAATACTTTACTCCCATTAACTGTTTATTTTTGTTGTTGTTGTTATTGTTGTTGTTGTGTGTTTTGTCCCAATAATGAGATGGTAACTACAACAACTTATTACTGAGATACATATTTCCTTGTTAGTGAAAAGGACCTAGTACAAGCATGCTTGTAATACAGATATTGGCTTCTAATGCCACCTTTTTTCAAAAGTAACTAGTGAATAGAGAAATAATGGATTCTCTCTCTTTGGGCATAAGAACATCAGGAGTCTTACACAATCAGAAAATAAGGAATTATTTCAATCAACCAGCCAGTCAGCTATCTGACCTGCGATGATGAGGTTACATTAGACCAACACAGGAATAGATGAAATACCTTGAGGCCAGCTCTGAAACAATTTGAGGAACAAAATCAGTAATAAGTAAAGGTGGAATTGTAATTTTTTAAATTATTTGCAAGCAGAGAGAGAAAGACAGAGACACAGAGAGAGAGAATGTGTGTGCAAGGGCTTCTAGCCACTGAAAACAACTCCAGATACAAGTGCCCCTTTGGTGCATCCAGTTTTATGTGGGTACTGAGGAACTGAACTCGGTTCATTAGGCTTTGCAGGCAAGCACCTTAACCACTGACCCATTTCCCCAGCCCTGCAAAATCCACTAGTGTATATGGACAAAATAAATAATGGGCATAGATTGAAGTGAAGTATAATTCTCCCTTTTCTATGGGCCTCATAGTGACTCTCTCCTCAGTGAAGACGGAAAAGAGAGAAAAAAGAATAACTTCACAGGAAAGAGAGAGGCAGTCAAGGCTAACATCACTAGGAACAGCATGTAAGCTATGTTTACTTTTGATTTGGGGATGGAAATGACCCCTTTCTTTTCCAGCATCCACAGCCCTAACAATCATAAGAAGAACATCAGATAAAACCCAACAGTAAACTTCCAAGGTCTTCAAAATGAAGGGAAACCTGAAAAACTAAGAGGACTATAAAGAGATATGTCAATTGCATGTAAATTGGATTGACTGTAGAACAGAAAAAGATAAAGACGACACTCAAGAAAATAAATTATGAGCTGCTATTAATAATAATGTACCAATATTACTTATTTGTAACAAGTGTATCATACTAATTGAAGATTTTAACGGTAGTGAAGTTCTGAGATATATGGAAATTTGGGAATTTTAAACTTTTTCTATTTATCTATAGCAATGTTTATTTGAAAAATTCCAAACTTTTAGTAATTTTCGATAGAGCATAGACTGAGGACAAACTTATATTGTTGGGAAATCCAAGAAGGCTGTTTGTCTGGGTGGGACAGCTGAACAAATGTCTGTGATGTCAAGGTACTTTCTAGTTCTAAAAATGGCTGATCAGCAGGTGAGGCCCAAGAAAACTCCAGCCTGTGGGCATGCATATCTACATCCTGTCCCCCAGGTAGAGAAAGATGTCACCTAGCTACAGAGCAATCTCTTGCAATTTTTCAATCTATGTCTTCTGCTAAGGGATAGGCATGAACTTCAAATAACCTTGTAACAGTACTACCTGGCTCATTGAGAGTGGCTGTCTATTAATGCTGACATTTTCCTTTGAAAGTCCATTGTCTTGCTTCAGGCAATAGGGTACTGGAAAAAAAAAGAGGAGGAAAAAAGTCAGCTTGAAATTTATGACCTTATTGTACTTATGAAATTACAAAAAGGAGCCAGCCTTGTCCACGCTGGCCACAGACAAGTGTAGCTATAACGAAAATTTACAGGATGCATAAAAAAAAATCACATCAGCAGAGTGCTGTAAATTCTGGCTGCCCAGTCACCTCAGCAAATTCCTAATGGATCATCATGCCCTGGAGTTTAAATGGTTGTTCTTAAGAAGTAAAGGTAAGTGACAGGTTAGATACATAAGCCAACAGCTATAGCATTTCATTTCTTGAATTTAGAATGGGTAGAATAACTCACTTAGGGGAATTGAGTAGATGTCTGCAGGGACCTTTCATTCAAGTTCCTAGTACATGCTAAGATTAGAATAGGAAAGTGCACCTGTAGCATTGGATTTGTTACTTTTCCATGCAGAGATATCTGTGGGGAAGTGAAGACAGTACTGGGTATAGAGGGATCTAATACCTGGTGTGATTGGGGGGGTCTAATACTTGGTGTGGTTGTAACCGAAGCTTCAGCTGCTCTTGGAGCTCCAAAGTTACAATAAGTGCTTCAGAGTTATCTCAAACTGAGATGGGGAATGGAGCCTCTGTATCCCTTCAGCTGCCCATCATGACTCTCAGCATGCTGCTTGGAAAGGGGTAAGCTTTTGAACAAATGTGTTCTCTGTAGTCCAGGGAATGTCTCAGACAGGAACACTGCTATGCTTTTCCCTAGTAGAAAGATTGTATCATGTTGGCGCTGCATGTGGTGTTGGGAGAGATATCACTGCATCTACCACATGGCTATATTTTCTTATAGCATTAAGAGTTACAAGACTCATTAATTTGGGGGAGTAGAAAATACTCCCAATTCAAGAAAGAACACGTTTTGATTATGTTACTAATTACCTGATTCCAGTTGAACTATACATCAATTGAATCATTGTCCTCTTGAGAATATAAGGCTATGGTCAGGAATAGCCTTCCTCAAGTGGCCATGCTTCTCCCTCCTTAGTTGGGCTCACATGAGAGATGTCCAGATGTAGATGTCCTGAGAACAGACTGATAGTGCAAGTACCATATGCTTGAAATAGAGATCTGAGGGGAAAAAAATCAAAGTGACTGTTGTTGTGATCTCCCATTCACAGGCCCTAGCTGGTGCCGTGAACATTGAGACATTTTCAGGACAGTGTGGAAAGTGAGAGTGAGAAATAGGTTTCAAAGCCTAAGCAACCGCCATCAATTACAATAGCATTTCTCAAATTTGAAACTCCTTTACTGGTGCAGTGGTTCTCTTACTGGTCTACATGCTACTTTTGAGAAACTGAATTTTTTTAAAAATGAGAAAAACAGAAGACTAATGATGAAGAAGGAAGAGCCAAGATCTCAGAGGGAGAACAAGATGATGTTGACATTTCAGAAGCTGATACAGTTAAGATCCAAAGAGGTGTGAGTGGTGAGCATGGCAATAGGCACTCCATCTCAACATGGTTTGGGTGGTGGTAGGAATGGTGTTACTGTTTGGAAGCAAGTTCCTGGTTAAGCCACAAAGTATATTACCTCAAGATAATATAAAATTGCACAAGCCCCTTAACCCACTGGCCATATATTATATAAAGAAATTGTGTTAAGGATAAAAGTACTGGACAGGGTAGAGAGCTGCTGGTGAGAGTAGTTTATGCTGATACTGGAAAAATCAGGGAAAAGGAGTGGCATGGGGATGGAACTAGTGAGAACAGGTCAGAACTGGGTAAAGGGTTGCATAGGGATATTGTAGTGCCCAAGAAAAGACCACCACAGAGAGATAGAATTGTGTAAGAGAAGGACACGAAAAAGATGAAGAGACAGCATTGTCTTTGTTTTTTTTCTTGGAGAGATTGAGGAAGACAGATAGAGATGGTGGGCGCGCCAGCAGCCTCTCAGCTGCTGTGAACGAAATCCAGATGTGTACACCCCCCCCTTGTGGGCAAGTGCGGCACTGCGTCACTTTGCATCTGGCTAAACGTGGGACCTGGAGATTGGAACCACTGGAGATTGGAACCAGCGTTCTTAGGCTTAGGAGGCAGGCACCTTAACTGCTAAGCCATCTCTCCAGCCCAGCATTGTCTTTTTGAGACATACAAAAACATAGTCCTACATCCAAGCAGCACAAAAAGTAATGTATTTTCAAGGGCGTGTGGTTGAGGAAATAAGCAAGTATTTTAAATATACACCTAGTTACAGCCTACATAAGTTTAGAGTGGGTGCTACCTTGACTTCTCCTGAAACATAGTGGAAAACAGAAAAGGCCAGTGTTGCAGTCAGGTTCACATTGCTGACATAAATCACCTGACCAAGAGCAGCTTGTGGAAAAAAAGGTTTATTTTGGCTTACAGATTTAAGGGTAAGCTCCATGGTGTCAGGAGGAAATGATGGCATGAGCAGAGGGTGAGTATCACCTCCTGGCCAACAACAGATGGACCACAGCAACAGGAGAGTGTGCCAAACACTGGCAAGGGGAAACTGGCTAAAATACCCATATGCCCACCCCCAACAATACACTACTTCCAGGAGGCATTAATTCACAAATCTCTGTCAGCTGGGAACCTGGCATTCAGAACACTTAAATTTATGGGGGACTCCTGAATCAAACCACCATAGCCAGTGTGTATTATTAAGGTCATAGCTGTTGACCATGGACTTCTAAAAGGCTTAGGAATGCCTTTCAGAGTATCCAGTAGTCACAACTAGTGGGCAGATTTTCCTTTCCTTCTGGCTACGTTTGCCTGTGGGCTCAGAGGTGGTCCTGAGAAAAGTGACAAGAACATGCCTAGGACTTATGCTGGACATTGGATGCTGCAAATGCAACAGGAGTTTTAGGGCAACCTCACTCCCCCCCCCACACGCACACACAACTCACATAGGTCTGCAAATCCTAAAGGACCAAGTTTAGCCACTGTGGTAGTTTGAATAGATGGACCCCAATATATTGAGTGTTTTATTAGTTTGTAGTTTGCATCTGCAGCACCTGGCCGGAGGCAGTGTCACTGGGAGGATCTTAAGGTGTGGTGGGTTTGAGATTCCATTCTAAAGATATGCCAAGTGTGCCCAGCTGGAGTTCCTGAGGTGTGCTGTGCTGTGTGGCTTTTAGCTTGTGGTTTCTCTCTCTCTCTCTCTGCTTGAGCCTGTGAAGGCAGGCCAGTTTTTTCTGCCATTATAGAACTTCCCCTGGGTCTATAAGCTTCAATAAATATCCCTTCCTCCATAACTGTACCTGGTCTGGAAGTTCATCTCAGTGAACCTGAAGCTGTCTGCTACAGCCAGCCACCTGGATACACCAAAGAGTAATCAGTAATGGTTGAAAGGAGAGAAAGAAGATTCCATCCATGCCTACTGGGAAGAGGAACAGATGAAAGGGCTCCAGTGTCTCCCAGCCTCTAAGCTTGTCTCCAGAGTACTGTATAACTAGAATGAAAGTAAGAGGAATGCATAATTAAGCAGCCCTGGTTACAGTGGTTGTAGAGATACCTGACCTCACTTGGAAATGACCATCACAAGATACAGGTTAACTTAAAGGTAGAATGAGTTACTTAATTAAAAATACTGGAGGCATATGACACAAGGTGACAAAGCCACAGATTTTCTTTCTTTCTTCTTTCTTTCTTTCTTTCTTTCTTTCTTTCTTTCTTTCTTTCTTTCTTTTTCTTTCTTCTTCCCTTCTTGCTTCCTTCCTTTCTTTTTCTTTTCTTTTTATTTTTTGAGACATTGACTGTTTCAAGCTCAGAGTGCTAATGCAAAGCAGTAGTAAGTTGGAGTTGTGGGGTGAGAGCTGTGCCTTCTGGGAGCTACAATCTGCCCGTTATATTCATGCAAAATAGGTGCTCTGTAAATACTTCCTGGTAATTCTGTTTTTCTTAATTAATGGGCCTAGCTAAACCTTTTTAAGCAGTGAGACAAAAGGTAAACTTCAGCTTGGTTGCTGCCAAAATCATCACAAATCCTGAATTAGCCGGATGTGAATTAATGAGCTTTTAGCGGAGCTTGGTTTTTGTCAGACATATTGATCCTGGAGTGCAACAGCCCATTAAAGGCTATAATTAAGATTCTGTTTCTGTTTGAAGATGAAGTGCCTGGGCAGGGACAAATTGTGAGGTGCCCGTTGCTCGTGCCTGGGAGGCTGACAGGTGATCAGGGGATGAACTTGTATGTGGAGTTTCTCTTGTTTTCCTCCTGACATGAAATTACAGCCAAATTTCAAATGAAACAAATGGAGTTTGCACAGTTATTTAAGCCCTAAAAGCAAGAGTTTCTCTGTATCACAAATTAGGACTAGAAATCAAGTTTTCCAAATAAGAAAAAAATAGGATGTTTAATATTAAACTCACCCTTCTTCCACTAGCTGCTTTATATCAATAATTGGAGGGGAAATAATCAAAACTCCTCTCATTAATGAGTTACTGTAAAAAAAGTAGTTGCAAGTTTGAAGTATCAGTATAACAGAGGCTGTGGGGACTCTCGGAGAGGTGCAGAGGAGAAATGTTGGTTCTGCTGGGGAGCACCTTTGCAGATCTGAAGTGTGGGGTGGGGGTGGGGAGTCTGGAGTAAATTTCCAGTGGGAGTAGGAAACTGCATTTTAATTTTGAAAAGTTCAGTAAATGTCCTTTTTCCATCCACCATAGTTGGCACAGGTTGAATTTCATTTTATTTTGGGGGGAATATGATGACCAGCAACTAAGCATGAGGAGAAGACAGACTGCAGACCAGACACGGTAGAGCAGCCTGGCACCCAGACTCAGCACAAGTGAGGTCCTCTGAAGGTAGAGTTTGAGAAAAGAAAACCCACAAACCCACACTGGGATGGAGAAAATGAGCAAGGGTGTAGTCAGCTTTCACGTTAGACAACGTTTCTATGTTGTTATGTTGCGGCCTGACTAAATTCTTAGTGTGAGGTTGGGTAAATTGTTTTTATTTCCATTTTAGAGATGAGATAACTGAATAGTAATGAGGTTATGTGAGTTTGCTTTACAGAGAAATCACTAAAATCTGAACACAGCTTGATCTCTTAAGTTGTCCTCAGGTGCATATAATCCAAAAATAGCTCTAACACAATGTCTGCTAAAAGTATATGCATATTCACATTCAGTATACTAAAATACAAATCAGAGACATGGATGCAATTGTGGTGATTATTTCTAACCACCAAAAATAATAAATGAAAGCATTAACTGACATGAGCAGAAATCAATGTGGAATCCAGACATTCATATCAAATAAAGAGTCCTGAGGTCTAATGTGAATGTGCTTAAGGACCATGGTTATTGATGCTTGAGAGGTGAGAGCTTTTTCTCCAGAGGGTATTTCTTAACCATTGGTATCTTGTATGCAGCCTTGGCCAAGAGAGCAAAGGTGAACTGTGGTCCCGATCAGCTTTCACAGACATGGACAGTAAGATACACACAGGAAAATGGATGAGGAGCTGGTATACTCATTTTATCCAGCAAAATGTTTTGTTGGTCTTCATTGGATTTTACTATTAGTTGAATCTGAAATGTCTCCCATAGACTCTTATGTTAAATGCTTGTTACCTGGTTGATAGTACCATTTGGGGAAGCTGTGAAATCTTTAGTAGTAGGTAGATAGGTAATGGGTGAAATGGGTGAAAGTAGGTCACTAAGGGTGGGTATTTGAACGTGGTACTTGGCCTCTGGTCCTTGTGCTCTACTACTTGGCCTGCCATAGTATATATAGCCTCTGCCACATGTTTCTATTACCATAAGCTCCACTATGCCTTCCTCACTATGATGGAGTGAGACCTTCTAAAAGTATGAGGCAAAATGAATCTTCTTTGTGTTAAATTGGTTCTGTTGGTCCAGCTTTTTTTTTTTTTTTTTTTTGTCACAGTGATACAAAAATGACTGGTCAGTTCTCTATCAACCACAAGCAACACCTTATTGAACCTTTCTCCCTCTTCATAGGAGCAATGTTGAGGCATCGGATGACTGGGATTAAGATCCCTGCAGTGAACACTACCCTTCTCCATCCAGACCCTCTTTCCTGGGGTAGCACATCTTTGTTAAGCAGCTTCTATGGGCTCCAATGTGCCTCTTTTCATAAGAATTAGCTGGGGCAACACTCAAGCTATCTTGTCTGGAAAGTCAATTTAAGTTAGAACAGAGCCTCTCAAATACATTGAGTTGGTATATTTATTATTCAATGCCAAAAGCTTTTTTTTTAAAACTTTTTATTTTTTATTATTTTTTTAGAGAGAGAGACACAGAGAAAGAGAGAGAGAGAGACACGAAGACAGAGATGGGCGTGCCAGCAGTGTCTCAGCTGCTGCGAACGAAATCCAGATGTGTGCACCCCCTTGTGGTCAAGTGCGGCATTGCGCCCTTGCGTCACTTTGCATCTGGCTAAATGTGGGACCTGGAGATTGGAACCGCTGGAGATTGGAACCAGTGGAGATTGGAACCAGTGTGAATTCTGAAAGGGCCATTTGGTCTTCCTATGTGTAACAAGTCATGAAGATATTTTTTGGAAGGCCATCTCTTCACATCCAGCCCATTAGCTTTGATGAAGTGTTCTTTTAAGGCAGGAATGAATCTCTCCAGCCCATTACCAAAAGCTTTTAAGGAATGAATTCTGAAAGGGCCATTTGGTCTTCCTATGTGTAACAAGTCATGAAGATATTTTTTGGAAGGAGTATCCTTCACATACCAAGACCAGTAGATAGCTTTGATGACCAGTGATGGGGGAGCTGGAGCTACAATGAACCTGGATAAACAATAACTAAAGTAATAGTGCTCTTCCATGAGTTTCTGAACCTCCATTTTTCTCTTTTAACATTCCTCAGATTTACTACCTGAGTCTAGATGTCCTTTGGACCTTTGTTTCCTTCATAAATTTATTATAGTCTAAGTATAAAAACACCATGCTTTGGTAATTCTTCAGACTTTACTCTCTTGTGAAGATTCCCATGTACATGTAGAATTAATAAAACTTTTATGCTTTCCTCTTGTTAACCAGTTTTTGAATTAATAAGGTTCATAGACCCAGACAAAGAATCTACCCTAAGAAACAGAAGTGTATGAGACGGGAATCTTTCTCTCCCTATATCTAAAAGGGACTACACTTTGTGAACAGCTCTCATACTTGTTTCACACAGAGCAGCCTATAAGAAATAAGTGAGTGACAAGATGGGGTAAAACAAGGGTAAAAATCATGACTCCAAGCAGCACATGAATTAGTCTGAAGTCAGTTACAGTTAAGCCTGCATTACCTTACATTGTCTGGCCTCTGCCACCTTCAAGGTTTCTTCTGAAAGCTTATTTACTGTCAATCACATCACAAGTGTCTCTGTCTCGTGTTCTTCTCAGATCATGGAACAAGAGATACTTTCTGATCCAGTGACACCCCAGCATAAGTGACCCATCATTCTCAGAGTAATTTGGCTCATTAGTCACTTTTCAGGACAAATCAATAAAATGATAGACAACAAGAGGGGATATTTAGAAACTTAAGCCCCCAGGAATTGACTTCTGTAGCATGGCTTGTTAATAGTTGAGATTACTTTAAAAGGCAAAAGATTTATAGGATCTGAAGGAAGATCAGAGTATATGAGATTACTTTTTTAAAAAATAAGAATTTTCTTTCTGAACTTAGATTCAAGATTTAAAATATGAAGAAAAAAAACAGGAAGATAGCATTTTAAAAGGACCATATTCCTGTAAAATTATATGTTTGGAAAGGAAAACAGGCAATATTACTTGAACGATCTGGTTTATTTGTTTTCCTTGTGTTTCACTCTCCCAATACGTCCCTCTCCATGTTTCCTAGTCCCTATCCCTGCCTTTTACTTCCCTTGAGTAGCTTATGATTTCACCTTACTCATTCATGTCACATGTATTTGACTGAACTCTCTGATTTCCTCATCTGCTTTAAGATCTCCTCCTAATTAAAAATTTAAAAAAAACATAAAATACAACACACACATACACCCACCCACCCTCTTCATTAATAAAGATCTCTTCCTCCTCCTCCTCCTATCTCTTTCATACTTCCATCACACACACACACACACACACACACACACACATACATGCATGCACACTTATCTCTATATATGTATATATAAACACCCACAAATATATTTAAATTGTTTATATATAAACAAAACACATGTGTCTTATATTGCTTAGCAAAATGATTTCCATTTCTATTTAGTTCCTTCAAATGGTATGATATTATTTTACTGTTTAATAAAATTTCCTATCCAAATTCTTCTGTTCCCATTCTTCTGTTGATGCACATCTGGGTGTTTTGGATTCTGAGTATTTTTGCTTCTGTGTTCATTGGGAAAGTTGATATTTTCATGTGGCAATTTTGATATAACCATTTTGAAATGGTGTCTTTTGAAATGATTTTACTTATTTATTTTTGTTTGTGAGTGTGTATTTGTATGTGTGTGTCGAGGCACATGTGTGGAGGTCAGAGGACAACTTTATGGACCATCCTCACAGTTGCACTCACTTAAGGCAGGGTTTCTCTGGATCATATTCTAATGTTGTTCTTTTGTCTGCACTCATGGAGAGCACCCAGGATGTTTCCCTGTTTCTGCCTCTCATCTTGCTGTCAGTATGCTGGGATTAGAGAAGTCCACCATAGCTTCAGAAATTTGGGGGGATCTGAGGAGCAAACTTGGCTTGAAAAATGAATGCTTTATCCAGTGAGCCATCTCCCCAGTCCTGAAGTAGTGGTTTTATGTAGCTGCTTTATAATAGAGATCATTCTGAATTTGGTTTAGAAAGAAACCCTCAAGTCAGCACTGTATATCAATTTATTATTATATCCCATGCCTGCAGTGGGGAACATTATTCAAGTTAGAGTTCAGCATCTCTTTTCTGGATCATTTCCATCATATAAAACATCCAACATCCAACAAATTTTCTAATTCAAATAATGATGTCCATTTCTCCTTCCAGTTACTCTTCCTTTTTTTTTCTCACTTGTACATCAAAATCTCCTTCTGTTATTGCCTGTCCTTGGTATTGTGGTTTGGATGAGATAAATCCTATAAACTCATGTGGTTTCTGTACTTCATCCTCAGCTGACAGCAATTTGAGAAGTGGATACTTGCTGAAGGAGGTATGTTAATGAGGGTGGATTTTCAGGTTTATTAGCCTTAACTTGCCAATGTTAGTTTGGCTCACTCTCCTGCTGCTGTCTTCCAGCTGCAGTGGCAGAGGTGAGGTCCAGCCTCTGGTCATGCCATGCCTGTCATCATGAAGCTTCCCCTCGAGACTTACTGTAAACCAAAATAAAACTTTCTTCCCATCAGCTTGTGGTTGGGTGCTTTTTCCCAGCAATGAGAAAGTGACTACAACATTTGGGAGAAAAATTACAGTTTGCAAGCTCATTCGATAACACTGTCATCAGGCTTTCCTCACCACAGTCTGAAACCTGTGTTTAAGAACACTTATGATGTCCGTGTTGCTCAACCCCATGACCAAGTCTCACCTGTGCTTCTTGACACACCTGCTTTTCTTCTGGCCTTTCTGTTTATCCTCGTATCCTTTTCTGGCTTCTACTTACTCCCATGCACACATCTACACACTCAGAATTCAGGCTCTGGCCATTTCCTCTTTTGCATTGTCATTTCCTCATTGATCCTGTAGAGCCTCATGCTTCACACACATCTACTGCAGATGATCCTTTACTATGTCCTCCAAGATTGATATACTAATATCCTAATTCCTAATTCGCACCTCCACTCAGCCTTCGTAGTCTTCTCAAACTTACCACATTTAAACAAGGCTCCTGTTTTTTCCCATTCTAAGACTTGCCTGAATTTTCCCTCATCTCCATTGATTATGCTTTCAGTTACTTAGATCAAAAGCTCTGTCAACATGACTCCTTCCTTTGGATTATATTTCACATCTAGTCACAAAATCCTAAATAATTTTCCATTGTAATAAGTAGCCAGATTTGGTAGATTTTACTACCATTACTGAGGCAGTCTGGGTGTAACAGAGCCTCTGAAAGGAAAAGCAGGAAATGTCCTTGTGCCTGCCCTTGCAGTCCTCAATTTGCTAACAGTCAGAGAAGGACCTGGTTCCTCCTCATCTTGCTGACTGAAGGAGTTCCCTCGATACATTTTTCTGTAAACTGAACCCAAGTCTCTCCCTATGAAGGAGTTCCACTTTTCTTTTCTTTTCTCTTCTTTTTTTTTTTTTTTCTTTTTTAAATTTCATTTATTTATATTATTCTAATTTTACATTCATAATGGTGACTCCATTGTCCTCCTCTCTGTCCTCCCTCTTCCAAAGGGACCTTCATCAATGGGGAATGTGGATCATACATTGTGGGGGTAGTCAAGTTCTATGGGGGATAGGTCAAGTCTCTGTGCATAATGCCCCAACTTGTTCCACTTTTTTGAAATCCCTGGAAGGATTTAACCTGATTCTGGCATTGTGGCTTGTTTGCTCAGCACCCAAAACTTGGTGTCAGGGGTGGCTAGCTCAGTCACCATTTAGAACCTAAAATTGACCCCAATTTGGGTATCTAGGTGGGCTTTACCCTGCTTCTGCCTTCTCATGGGAAGGAGTTCTCTGTATTCTTACTCCATTTTTTTCTACTAAGCTCTGGGGTTTTCTATTTCTAGAAACCCTGCTCATGCCCTTGGGCATAAACTCTGTCCTCCTTCCTTCTCTTAATCTCAGTGTATAATTTAATAAAACCTGTAAGCTTTATTCTTTGGTCTGTTGACTTCAATTCTTTGAACTCATAAGAGAAGAATCCTGGGACACCTCCAAATTTTTGGTGTGTTGTCATATACTGGTAAGTTGGTGTGTAATCTCAAAATTCCTGAATCATTATTGACATCATCTGCTCATATCGCCATTGCCTTTCATTTGGACTAGCTAGGAATTAATGAGGTCACTTAGATCAGAGCTATTCTAAATGAGAATTTAAACCAGACTTCTATGCAAAGCCACCAAAAGGTTCACAGAATCAAAGCAAAAATCCATGGAGAAAATAAATATCATAGGTGTAAGGTTGAAGCCCTTGAAAAGAAGGGAAATTAACAAGAGAAAAGCATATAAAATCACAAATTTATTCTACAAATAAAAGTTATAAGGGAACATTAATAAATAAATGAAGATCCAAAGAAATAGGAACATTTTAATATTTTATGTTTGGTTTGAAAAACATGGGCAATCGTAAAAAAAAAAAAAAGACTAGAGGATCTAATAGTAATGAACTGAACTGTGGAAAGAGGGTCTCAGTGAGTTTTGATGGTTTCTTCTCTGTGTTCCCTTGTCTTCTGAGATAAATATATTCCTTTCCTAGGGGTACAGGGAAATAAACTCTGAGGTTTAAGTCTTTTGACCTACTCTAGGGAGAAGGATGTGCTGGTATGTAGAGATGGGGGACAGAAATGGTCCTGCTTCTAGTGTTACCTTCTTGTGGCTGGGACGAGCATCTGACCAGAAGCAACTTAATGGGAGGCATGGTTTATTCCATGCTTACAGATTCTGGGGAAGCTTCATCGTGGGCAAAGATGCTGGCTACTTCATCATTCATCCATATCAGACAGGCAACAGCCAGCACCAGCAAGCATGAGCTGACTCTGAACACAAACCTAGGGCTAGATACAGAATCTGCCACAACACACCTCCTCCAGCAGGGCACCACCTGCTGGAGATTAAGTAAAAAACAACAACAACAATAATAATGATAAAAAATCCCGAAGCTATGGGGCCATTTCCATTTAAACAACCACATATTGTTTCCCAACATTCTTGCTCCTTCACTTTTGGGTAATACATCCTGAGTACCATCAAGTCCTCACTAAACCTCTAAAGTCTTATATGCACTACCCTACTCCATTACTAATCTGACCTACCTCCTCTCGGTCTTTCATACGTAAGCAATCATGACTTTTTTTCTATGTCCCTTGATCAATCACACATATTCCCGTCGCAGGGAATTTGCACTTGCTCTTCCTTCCATGTGAGTTGCTTCTTCCACAGATACAGCTGGGACTTGTTTTTATTATTTAATTTTGATGATGTTCCCAGCAAAAAAATCACCCTGAGACTACATAGTTAATTCCAGGTCAAGAGTGAGCTTGAAAAAAAACAAAAAAAAAAAAAAAAAAAAAAAAAAATTTAAAGGGGCTTTTGTTGATCTCCTTGACAAGTCCTATCCCCTGCTGTACTTGCATTGTATTAACACAATTGAATAAAATAAACATGTGGGATGCATCTGAGAACATAAAGTCTCTACATAGATAAAGAAGAATGAATACAGTAAAAGGGCAGCCTAAAGAGAGAAAGAAAAACCCTGAAAATTATTTATATCCAAGGTGGTCAATATACAAAATACATGACATTCCAACAACACTATAGAAACCACTAACAAACAAACAGAAACGAACAAACAGAAACAGCATTAACAAACATTCCAAGAAGTTGGACATAAAAATTGAGAAAATCAAAATAAACATTTTTCTTCAAAATAGAAATGCAAATGACCAGTAGGTATATAAAAAGATTTTAAAATTCACTGATCATCAAGGCAAATCACATCAAATCAAATCAAAATCACGAGGTGTCACTTTACAAGTGTGACCATGTTAAAGGCTATTATAGAGGAGTGAGCACATCTGAGATGCTTGGAGGCCAGGCAGAGTAGGAAGTGGATGGTCAGGCAGCATATGGAAGACAAAGACGTGGACCCTGGGAGCACATGCTCTTCACACTCACCTTTCAGTGAGGCTCAGAATTTATTGGAAAATGAATCCTCCCATTCTGTAAAAAAGTTTACCTGAATCATCAGCCGAAAGGTCTATGAGTCATAAAGAATTTACTTTAACACGTAGATTTGAGTACCTAAAATACTCAGTAGGTTGAGTGGATACTTTTACATTGGGACAACACCGTTAGTGGTTTTGACTTAAGGGGCTTATGCTTAATGACTGGTGGCTATTGTCAATTTTTATATAAGTAGAACATTTAATAATTATCCTGAATTTATAAGGACTATGAATATTAGTAGGTTTTTAAAAATCCCCACATTTTGGAATATAAATGAAGCACATTTACATAAATAAAGACATAATTGTTATATAGTGTTGAAAGCAATGCAATTATATACAAACCTTCACCAAAGTTTGTCTTTAGCTCAATGACACATAACCAACAGTAGATAGAAACACTTATTGTTAAACTTACCATGGTGAGAACAGTAAATACAATAGTACAGAGAGCAATGAGCAATGAAACGATCAAGTTCAAGTCATTTTCTAAAGTAAATAGATATGAGTAAATGAGGAAAAAAATTTTCTTAAGTCAAATATGTAAGGATAGAATAAAAGACAGATTAGGTTAATATGAGTTGGCATGCAAAAAATGAATTTGTTTTTAAAAAGGTATTTGTTCCTGCATACTTTTAATCACAAAGGTATGATATGATTTGAAATTAATTGGCAAAAAAAGACCAAAAAATTCAAAAACATTAGCATTTTATATACCTCCCAGGAAGGACTGAGCTGATCAAAACAAACATATCCAGGATATCTAAATTGATCTGTATAAAAATATGCTGATTTTAAGAAGCTGATAAGTTGCAAAATGGATCATGTCAGTCTTCCTGAAAGTGGGGCTTGTGTGAGTCAACTTTTGACCACTGTAACACTACACCTGAAATAACCAAGTCATAAAGAGAAAGGGTTGTTTTGAGCTCATAGTGTATAGGTTTCTACTCATGATCAGTTTTAACAAGAGCAACAGGAAAATAAAAGAGTAAGTGATCAGGCTCCTAGCCCTTTGAAGGAAAAAACCCAGAGACTGGAAGACCTATCACTAGGCCTCATCTTTCAAATATTTTTCCTTCTCCCAATAGTCACGCTGGGATCCTGCTTTAAAATACTGATCTTTAGGGGAAACCTTGAGATTCAAACTGTAGCAGAGCTAAAAGACCTGTTTCAGATTATGTTGTGTGGAAATGAGACTTACTTAGTCATTCCAGCCTACTGCTATATGAAATTCCCTACAATATTAGTGGATTGTGGAGCTTTGGTAATAGTACATTTGTCATCAGTTTTATGGTTAATTTCATATACATTTTCATCAAAAAAAAAAAATCCCTATAACTTTTGTTCTAAAAGAAAGAACTTTAAATCATGCTTCTCTAATTATCTATTCTTTGATTTTAGAGATAATTTTTTCATCTTGTCATAGTCTGTTAGTTTGCATTGTTCAGAATGATAAGTAGAAATTTGAGTTGTGCATGTTAAAATGACATGAAAAATTCCAATGGCTTCAAATACTTTTTTTGAAAAAAGTTTTCAAAAATTGCGCAGCAGGTGCATTTAGACATGAGAAACAAAGAGTCAGGTAGAGAGAAAGAGAGTAAGAATGAACACACCAGGGCCTCTAGCCACCACAAACAAACTCCAGATGCATCTGCCACCTTGAGCATCTGGTGCCTTAACTACTGAGCAATCTCTCCAGCACAAACATTTATTTTTTTTTTTTTTTTTTTTTTTTTTTGAGAGAGAGGCGGAGGGAGAGAGAGAGAGAAAGAATGGGCACACCAGGGCCTTCAGCCACTGTGAGCAAACTACAGATGTGTGCACCCCCTTGTGGCACATGTGCAACATTGCACACTTGCATCACTGTGTGTCTGGCTACATGGAACCTGGAGATTAGAACATGAGTTCTTAGGCTTAGCAGGCAAATGCCTTAACTGTTAAGCCATCACTCCAGCCTCAAACTTTTATTTTCTATAAGAACAATTATATTTTCCATTTTCTCTTTTAAGTCTACCTATATGCATGGAATTCTCAGTACATATAGATTTACACCTTGTGTTTACACAGAAAATCTGTTTCCCTATCATATTGTCCAAGTCTAATCCTTTGAATTTTTTATTTAATAGTACTCTCATCTGAATAAACTATTCCCGAGTAAACCATCCACTTTTATCAATTGTAGATATAAGAATGTACAACAATATAACAGCATATAGTAGTGTAGGAGTATAAACAAAATTCAGTGTTATAAGAGAAAGCAATACACACAAAGTTGATTTATTGTTTGAATACTGGAAATATGATTTTCAAGAAAAAAACACTCCTATTAATGTAATATTAATCGAGTTAAATTAAACAACTCAATTATTTGAACATGTACAAAGTCTTTGAGAAAAAACATTAAAAACATATGGGATATCTGTGAATACCAAAAAAAATCAAACATTTTAAATATATAGATGTGTTTATGCAAAATAATTGTTTCACTGTTTTGGAAAATGGGTGAATTTCTTCTGGACCACTTGATAAACTCACAAACTCTCTCCTCCTTCCATTCTGTCTCTTCTGTTTTCCACCTCTCCCCTCCCCTCCACCGTCTCTCCCTTATTCCACCCTGTGGTAATTTGAGTAGGTGGTCCCCAATATATTCTGTGTTTTATCAGTTTGTAGTTTGTATCTGCAGCCACTTGGTTGGAGGCAGTGTCACTGGGTGGATCTTAAGGTGTGGTGGTGGGTTTGAAATTTCAATCTAAAGATATGCAAAGTACCCAGCTGGAGTTTCTGAGGTGTGCTGTGCTGTGTGGCTTTTGGGGTTTCTGACTTTTCTCTCTGTGTTTGGTCCTGTGAAAGCAGGCCAGCTTCTTCTGCCATTATGGAACTTCCCCTGGATCTGTAAGCTTCAATAAATAGCCCTTCCTCCATAACTTTGCCTGGTCTGGAAGTTCATCTCAGCGAACTTAAGCTGTCGGCAACACACCTCTCTCCTTTGTGTTCTTCCATTTTCTCATAATGATATAAAATATCAAATGAAGTCTTTATTGTTCTTAGTTTCTGTAGGGTTAGTAAGTTATAGATTTGAAACTCTTAAAATGTTAGTTTCTATAGCCATTCAAATATTTTCAAAAAGTGTTTTTATCATGTTTAGGGGGAAGATCCTCTTGTACCTTTCTTTTTACCCATTTTTCAGTGGTTTGGTATAAGCTAATGACAATAAGACAGTAATTTTATTCACATGATTCATTGAGGGTTAAATAAAAATTAAAACTTTTTGTTTTGTTTTGCTCAGGTAAGGTCTCACTCTCGTGCAGGTTGACCTGGAATTTACTATGCAGTCCCAGGCTGGCCTTCAACTATCAATGATCCTCCTACCTCTGCCTCCTGAAAGTTGTGATTAAAGGCATGTGTGACCATACCAGCACATTTTTTTTAAAGAGTCCAGGCATGGTGGCACACGCCTTTAAATATAATTTATTTATTTTTTTGAGAGAGAGAAAGAGGCAGGGGGTGGCAAGAGAATGGGCGCACCAGGGCATCCAGCCACTGCAAATGAACTCCAGATGTGTGCTCTCCCTTGTGCATCCATCTTATGTGGGCCCTGGAGAGTTGAACCAGGGTCCTTTGGCTTTTCAGGCAAACACCGTAACTGCTAAGCCATCTCTCCATCCCCCCAGCACATTTTTTAAAGAGTATATTCTTCATCCCTATGATGTTAGGCATCTTTATGATGATGTATAGAATAAAAAAATGTAGCTTCTGGTATGGGGAAATGGCTCAGTGGGGAGAGTTCCTGACATGCAAGCATGAGGGCCTTGGAGAGCATGGGATGGCATGAGTTTGAATCCCAGTACTTATTTATAAAGTTGGACATGGGCCATACATACTTAAAATCTAGTCTCAGTTGGGATGCAAAGACAGAAGACTGACTGGGGTTTGCTTGTCAGGTAGTATGACCAGGAAAAAAAACAGGCAGCTCCAAGTTCATTGAGAGACTCTGTCTCAAGGAAACCATGACAGCAAGAGGAAGAGGACGTTTTCTTTTGGCCCATTCCAGCACACACATGTTCATACAGTATATATAAACACACCACAGACATTTACCACACCACACACATTACACAAGCAAAAAGTGTAACTTCTACTGTTTTAAAACTTACTCTCTTTATCACTGTCTCTCTGAACTTAGCCAAAAATACGCTTTATGAGGCCATGAAATTATGCCTTTGGCCTTCTCCCTCCTTGTCTCATAATAATAACAATGCCATCATTTTCATGGGCCTTTTAATTTGTGTCTAACTGTTCTTCATCCCCTGACTAAGAGTAACAAAGAAAATATAATTCATTTTTATAATAGTAAAAAATAATTTAAGATACTATAAAATGCATGTTCATGTCCTCAGTCAGTTTCAACACAATGGAGTGTGGTGCTACTTATAATATCCCAGACTCTCCTCTTATTCCTCTAAAGTGGCTATCACAGTATTTTCCTTGAGGACATTGGAGTCTGTTATTTAAGAACTATGGGAAGTTAGCACTTGCTTTCATTCCAAATACATTGTGGCAGATGCATATCAGCTATCACATAAGTAAATGGCTCCAATGAAGGGCTTCATGAATCAGGAGCAGAACTTGACATGGTCAGCCTTCAACTCTCTTGACCTTGAGGTCTATTGGTTGTGGAGTTGGGTGGGCTCTGATATCTACCATAGGTGGCATAACCTGCTATGAGCTATCGCCCTTGGATCCCAAGTTTTCTGTTGCTGATACCAAGCTCGCCCCATTAACCCACAAAAAGAACATTATTTTGCTTGCCTACTCTGCTAATCAGATATCATTTGCCTATTTTTTCTCACAGGTACTGGAATCTTCTTTTAAAAGTGGAGGATGTAATGTTGTTCAGAGAGGTGAACTAACTTCAGGGAAAACCCAACCACTACAGAAAGGAGCAGAGGCAAAATTTGAACCTTTCACTTTCATAGCAAGTCCAAAGCTTTCAATAAAATGTATTGCTTTAGGATAATATAAATATCCAAACAAGAAACAACTTATTCTTAAAGAAATATTCTACCATCACAACATTTTATGTAACAGAGTGTCCTGATCTGTTATTACTTGACTTAATTCCTTCAGATCTTAGATACTTTGTGTACTCAAAAGCACAAATTTAAGGATATTTTCATTGGAACAAGAAAGGCTCTATGCTTTTAAAAACATTTCACTGGAATAATATATTGGCTCCATATTTTCTTCACCATGTATCCCTCACACTTTCAAGGGTGCTTGGCACATAGATATTGGATAACTAATGTTTATTGAATAAAAGAATAGTTACATATTTACAAGAGGTCATAATTGCAAAAAATGACATCAATTTTGTTGGGTGCTGATAAGAGGGTGTAATAAATAAACACTTTCCATTTCTTCTCATTGCCAGTGGCACAGAAAAAAAAAAAAAAAAAAAACACTAAGGGATGGTGGCAAGGAAACTCGCTGCCAATTTGGCTGCAGAAGTCACAACAAAACAAAAGAGGGAGACAGAAGGACACTTTACAATCAGTGTCAGGCTTGTTAAGCCTGGGCTATACCTGGTAGAACAAGAAAATACGCAGTATCTGGGGGTAGTAACAGAACTAAGATTCTTGGCAAAAAAAAAAAAAAAAAAAAAAAAAAAAAAAAAAAAACTCACCTATGGACAACACTCACAACCAGTCCATTTCCCTTGGGGTTCCCCAAGTGGGAACTGAATTGCAAAGCCAGAGAACCAAGTGTCTTCTGATCTGCTTTTTGTAGTAACTGCTTAGGGAAGACAGCACGAGGGAAATTGATTAAAGCTAGTAACAGTCTCCTCCTAAGTACCCGAAACACTAAACATAGTGTAGGTAAGCTTGTCCAAAACTGCCCAGACTTGGCTATCTATACTCCAAGTTATCTTCAGTTATCAATCATACATTTCTCAATTTGAGAATGCTGGCTTGACATTCCAGCTCATATTAACAAAAACAAACAAACGAACAATAAAACAATAAAAACCCCAGGCCATTTGTTTTGCCAACAATTAAACTATGGACAGTTGAAATTTAGCTGTTTAGATTCCTTCATGGTAAGGGTTCTAGATTACCATGCAAGACACAAATAGCCTAACTACAAATGGATAAAAGTCCAGGTCACATTAAAAGCCCTCATAACAGTTCTGCTCTGCAATAGAGAATATAAGGATAGGTAGTCACACTGGTTAGTAGAGCTCATTACAAAGGTACTAAATTATGCATCGAGGAGCTACTTTAGAATGCAGAGGGACATTAAGTTGCTTGATGAAACCTGAACTCGGCTGGCGCTTATGCTGATGTTAAGGTATTCCTTTCCTTCATGCTGCGTGAGTATAATAAATGCATTGGTCAAAGGCCAAAGAGCTTATCTAATTAATGACTTTTCTATTTCCTTCTTGTCTTCCTTCCCCTCCTTATTAATATTATTATAAAAGCAATATATGCATATTATAAAATATTAAAATGGTATTAAAGGGCATAAAGTAAAAAGTTAAAAATCTCATTCTGCCACTTCCTATTTCTAATAGGATTTCACGATTATCAGTTTTCTGTCTACTTCTATAATTATAAAATGGAAACAATATCACAAGCTAAATTCCTAAATTTGACATATTTTTCAGGTAGATAAAGATATGACACCCAGGAAATAGGAACAAACTGCTATATAAGAAGTAAAAACATAAAGAATTATAGAATCCTTGAAATTTAAAAATATAATAGAATTTTAAAACATCCATTCAAGGAGTAGAAGAAAAAGTACTTTCTAGAATAATCATATGGGTAGGGAGATAGCTCAGTGGGGATAGTGCTCAAGGAAGAGCATGAGGACCTGAGTTCAGAACCCCAGAACCCACATAAATGCTGCGTAAGGCAGCGTGTGCCTGTAATCCCAGTGCCAAGGGAGTAAACACGTGGAATCTCTATGACTCACTGGTATCTAGTGCAGCCAAGTCAGTGAAGTCCAGGTTTAGCAAGAGACCCTGTCTCAAAGAATATGGTTAAGAGTTAAAGAGGAGGATACCTCGTGTTGACATCTGGCCTCTGTGCATGTGCACACACATGGATGTGCATGCATTTGGATACATACCCATGTGCCCACACACATATAAACATGCACATACACCCATGTGTCCACACACAAATGCGCATACACACACACCCATGTGACCACCCACATATGAACATGCACACACACCTATGTGGCCACACACATATGAACATGTACACACACACACATATACATGCAAAAGAAAAAGCCCTAGAAAGTACAGCCAGAAAAAAAAAATGAAGGCTTGTTTTTAAGTCTAGAAAATCAGCAGATCATTTCCGGAGAACCATGGAAAAATAGTAGTTTTCAAAAAGGAGAAATAAAGGTTATAAAACTAGTCAATAAATAAGCAACTACTTCAAGAATGCTGTAATCATGGAATTGTGAGCTTCATAGCTATGTTGAGATGGCTGGCCAATGGACCACAGATATGATGCTGGCATCATACATGGCATGGCCTGTTGATAATGGGGACATCCTCTTTTGTAGCTACATTGCATGTTTGCCCAATGATAAAGTTACCTAAGGATGCATTTCTTACAACATAACCCTGTTATAACGTGGTATTTGACTGCAGAAAAAAAATTCCCATATACCAGGAACCATTCCTGATCATAAAATTGACAAAAATTACCCCTCTTTCTGCAGTTTGGATTCGGATAGGGGAAGACAAAACAAACACCGAAACTAACCAGATTATTTACATAATGTGGGCCAAAGCTGAGGGCAGGATATTTAGAGGGTGTGAGAACCAGTTGATAATTTAGATAGAATGATTAGGAACAATTACAGCATGCTCACTGAAAAAACTGTCGATATTTTACAAAGACTTGAAGGAGGGCATTTTGCATACGGATCATTGGGGGGAAAATTCTCCCACAGAACACAACAAAGAGAAATGCCTACGTGTGCCCCAAACAGAGAGAAGGGCTTATGTGGAACCACTTGGACCGTTGGACGAACCTGAGTTTTACAGTGATCTGTTTGAGAGTTCTGGGAAGCAGTGAGACACACTCTCTTTTTCCTTTGGATTGAAAATAGAATGGGCCTTGGTGTGTTTCTATGTACAATATTTACTTTTGGTAGATGTGCTATAAATATTATCCCTACAGGCAGATACTTGGAAACCTTTCTTCTTTTTATGTTCTGTGAAACAATTTGAACAAATTGGATTAAAATATTATTTCAAATATTGATGGAATTGAAACTATGGCTTCTCTGGGGCTTGAATGTGTTTATCAAGGGCATATCCTAGAATACTTCCACAATTATTTAGCTATAGACAGTGGTTACTAGTCTATCCTATGCAATTTATAATAATTCATCTTTTCCATCTCATCTAGGCTTTCAACTGCATCTATATATTTTAGAAAGCAATTTTTTTATTTTTAAAATTTTCTTAATATCACTTGATTTTTGGTTATCTTATTGTTCTTATGTGTATGTGTGTACATGTGTGTGTGTGTGTGTGTGTGTGTGTGTGTGTGTGTGTAGGTCAGAGAACAGCCTTGAGTGTCATAACTCTCAGGTACCACCTAGCTTTGCTTGAGACAGGCTCTCTTACCGGCTTGAAGCTCCTCAAGTACAACAGAATGGATGGGGATCTGCCTGTCTTCATCTCCCCAGCATTGGGTTTACAAGCATCCACCACAATGCCTGGCTTTTTTAAATCTGGGTTCTGGGGATCAAACTCAAGTCTTTTTAAAAATTTATTTGTATTCTTATTTATTTGTTTATTTATTGACAACTTATTTAATTAAAGACAATAACCCATGGTACTTCCCTCCCTCCCCCCACTTTCCCCTTTGAAATTTCACTCTCCATTATATCCCCTCTCAATCAGTCTCTCTTTTCAGTTTGATGTCATGATCTTTTCCTCCTATTATGATGGTCTTGTGTAGGTAATGTCAGCCACTGTAAGGTCATCGATATCCAGGATTTTTGTGTCTGGAGAAGCACGTTGTAAGGAGTCCTACCCTTCCTTTGGCTCTTAATTCTTTCCACGCCCTCTTCCGCAATGGACGCTGAGCCTTGGAAGGTGAGTTTGAGATGTTTCAGTGCTGAGCACTCCTCTGTTACTTCTGCTCAGCACCATGGTGCCTTCTGAGTCATCCCAAGGTCGCCACCATCTGAAAAGAGAAGCTTCTCTAGCCAAGTGAGAGTAGCATTAATATATGGGTGTGGTCATTAAGAGAAGTGCTTACTGGGCAGTTTGGTGAGCATAGTATATACATTTAGAGTGATACCAGCAGACATTTCACCCCTAGGGCTCATGACTACCCCAGTTATAGGTTTTCAGTATCAGGGGTGTATTCCCTCCCATGGAGCAGCCTCCAGTCCAATTAGAGATTGTTGGTTTACCCCATAACAGACCTGCCACTATTGCAGTGTTTATGCTTTCCAGGCAAGCATTTTGCTGATAGAACCATCTCTCCAGCTGTCTTTGTTCTTGTTTTTAATTTGGATTTTTTTTTTTTTTGAGTATTTGGTTCCCTTCATTTAGTGTGTTAATATTTTTGAATATTTTATTTGTCAAAAACCTAAAACAACCTTTGATTGTAAAATCATTCCTGAGGATCCATAGGCTCCTAGTTCCACTACCCTCTACAGATAGTGAAACTTAGAGTGCTTAAGACTCTTATATAAATTGGTGTATATTTGCATACAATATACACACATCCTGCATATGCCTTAAATTCTTTTACATTATTGATAATGCTTAACCCAATGAAAATTTTCTAAAAGTAGTTGTTACACTGTTTTTACTTACAGAACAACCAGAAAGAAACATCTCCAAGTGTTCAATGTAGTCATTTTTTTTTTTAAATACTTCTCATCTGAGTTTGGTTGAATTTTCAGATGTAATACAACAGCTCTAAAAGACCTACTACATGGCTTTTCAGTGTCTATTTCTTTTTCCTTTTCTTAAAAAAATTTGGTATAATTTTATTTCAGATTATTAAGAACAAGGAAAAGCATCCTATTTATATAAAACTTAGGAGGAATATTTTGTGAGGATTCTATTTATTTTTATTTTTATTTTTTGGTTTTTCGAGGTAGGTTCTCACTCTAGCTCAGGCTGACCTGGAATTCACTATTCACTATGTAGTCTCAGGGTAGCCTCGAACTCATGGTGATCCTTCTACCTCTGCCTCCAGAGTGTGCCTGGCTCTTTTTCCTTTCTCTCTCTTTCTCTCTCTCTCTCTCTCTGTGTGTGTGTGTGTGTGCTTGTGGGTAGTATTGGAGAATGATCCTAAGACTTCTTACATTCTAGACACGTACTCTACAAATGGTGAACATCCCCAAGTACTATTTTTTTTTTTATTTTTAATTTTGAGACAGGATCTTGCTAAGTTGCTCAGACTGGCCTCAATTTACCACTCTGTTGTCTAAGCAGACCCTGAACTTGGAATTAGTTGTAATTTTAGGTCTGTACCATTAGGCTTAGCTTGGTTTCTGCTTTCATGCATTAGTTTCTGAGCTTGTTTAGGTTTCATCCCCATTTTCAGTATATTATTATATAAGGGTTAATATCATAGACTTAGAGGTTATGCAGGCTGTATTCCAATATTGCTCTCCAATAGTAATCATGTTACTTTTTCAAATGCATAAATATTTATCTTTTCTGGTGAGCCTAATTAATTCCACATTGATGCACATTCTGATAGCTGCTGCTTGCTCTTGATCATTCTTTCTCCCTTCAGTGTATTCATCCATTGTTTCCTGTGGTCGCATTTATTTATAGATCCCCTTTTGGAAGTTTTCAACCAGAGTTTACATTAAGGAAATGATGCATTAGTTTTTATACAATCTTGAAAATGTCTGAAAATTGAGGTGGAGTTTTCAATAATCTTTTTCCTTGACCTTCATCAATTATACCTTCTGGGTTCAGAAATCACACACCCATGCCACAGCAGAAAATTGCCTAGCTTATAGACTTTTATTTTGGGGTGTCACGAGTGAGTTTGTACAGAAGCTTCTCCTTCACAGCTGCAGGGATCTTTGCAGTTTTTCTGCCTTCTTTCCTCTACCCTGAATTTCAACTGCTCTTATGAGTTTTTTTTTTTTTTTTCAGAAAAACCAACAATATTGGTGATTCATTTAGTGAACAGTTTTAGTTTACATATACATTCTATTTATATTTTTCTCAGTATTATTGGAGACTCTAGATACTTGTTCTCTTTTTTGTTGTTGTTGTTTTGAAGCAGTTGTTGAAATTCAGGAAGCATTTTAGGAATGACAGGAGAGGAACTATGGCTGTCAGTATCACTTACTGCAATAACAAGAAAAGACAGTGAAATAAAAAGATTGGAGATAGACAAAGCCTGGACTATCACAACTGAGGAGCTAATAAGATTGATGCTGTTGCTAAACTGTGAATAAAGATCTCACTGTGGAAGGACTGGTCAGTAGTAAGAGAAGATAGTTAATTTCAAAATTACTCAGGATAGACAACTAGGAGCCATAAATAAAACATATAGGCTTACCTATATTATAATGAATTGTTTAGCATTATAGGCATGAGACTATATACATATATCTTTTTTGAGGGTACTTATATAAAAGAAGGATACGTACATAAAGGTACAGCATATATAAAATGAAATGGAACAAGTTAATTTTGTAATAGAAACAAAAATTATAATATATGAAGAATTACAATATATGAAGTAATATTAAACATTGATGATCAGTGGCTCGGAAGATGGCTCAGCAGTTAACAGCACCTCATGGCCTGAGTTTGACTTACCAGTACCCACATTACTCCAGATGCAGAAGGTGGCACACATGTCTGGAGTTTGTTTGTAGTGGCAGGAGGCCCTGCACACCCATTCTTTCATACTTTCTCTCTCTGATTGCAAATAAATAAAACATTAAATAAAAAAAAAGTTCCGTGAAAAAAAAAAAGTGAGGCAAGGTGGCACTCACCTTTAATCTCAGCACTTGGGAGCTAGAGGTAGGAGGACGACTGTGAGTTCGGGGCTAGCCTGGGACTACAGAGTGAGTTCCAGGTCAGCCTGGGCTAGACTGAAACTATACCTCGGAAAACAAAACAAAACTAAAAATAAAAACACAATTACTGATTCTGTCTTTAGAGGTGCCAGGAAAGTGTCCATTGTTACTATGGTTTGTAAGACTGGTAAAGAATCAGGATTTGCAGTATTTTATCTATAGAAAGTGTTGGACATAGTGAGAAATAGTAGATGAGAGGGTTTTTCAGTACAAAAGTTTCTACTAAATGGAGAACAAAATTTTAAATCTAAATATTACCATTTTGTGATTGATGAAAATTTAGTGGATCCAGTGTCTTCAACATTTTTAAGTCTTCCTAATAAAGAGGAATATCTATGGAGTATTTTTGTCCATAGTACTAAACACGATCAAGTCCTGAATCTGAAAAAAATTACAGAAATACTATAGAAGACAGAGAAATATTTTAAAGGCACCATGAAGATCAGGATCCCCAAAACATGGCTGTGATGAACTCCACAGTGTCATCAAGAAGAGAATTTCATGGTAACAAAAGGAAAGGAAGAGCATCTATACATGGAAAGAGACTCAGGAACTTCCTTTAGGGCTGGGAAGATGGTTCAGTCAGTACAGTGTTTCCCAGACAAGCTTTAGGACATGAGTTGGGATCCCCACTACCAACATAAATGTCTGGCATGGCAGTGTACAGCTGGGATCCCAGAACTCCAAAGGCAGAAATAGGAGCATTCCTAGAATAAGATGACCGGCTAATGAGCAGAATTGGTAAGCTCTGGGTTCAATGAGACCCTACCTCAATAAATAAGGTGGAAAACAATAGAATCTAGGGACCTTTGATGCCAAATTCTGGCTTCCACATCTATAGGTACACACTTATATGCACACCCACACTCAGCAACATGCATATGCACATAAACACCACAAAAAGAACTAATTGTTGATCAGGATTTGAACAAAGTATCAATTTAGAATTAATCAAAGAAATTTTAACTTTATCTGGGTATGGATTAATCAATTACTGCTTATGTATGTATTAATTTGTTATGAGTTTATTTTAAAGTCATCATCTGAAATGTTTAAAAAGGATACAACAGACTCATTTAGTTTTTATTTTTAAAATATTTATTTATTTGAGCCAGGTGTGGTGGCGCATGCCTTTAATCCCAGCACTTGGGAGGCAGAGGTAGGAGGATTGCCGTGAGTTCAAGGCCACCAGGAGACTACATAGTGAGTTCCAGGTCAGCCTGGACTAGAGTGAACCCCTATCTTGAAAAACAAAAAAAAATAAATAAAATAAAATAAAATATTTATTTGCAAGCAAAGAAGGATACAGAGAAGAGAGCCAGAGAGAATGGGTACTCCAGGGCCTCCAACTGCTGCAAACAAACTTCAGATGCATGCACCACTGCATCTGGCTTTATGTGGATTCTGAAGAATTAAACCTGGGTCATTTGGCTTTGTAGGCAAACACCTTAAGTGCTGAGCCAACTCTCCAGCCATATATATACACATATATATATACACACATATATATATACACACATATATATATACTATATATATATATATTTAATGTGAAGAGAAGCAGGTAAGAGTATGGACAACATTGACAGGGGGAGTGCTACATGGGAAGCTATGGTAACTTAAGGAAGTAGAAATGAGATGGAGAAAACAGGTTTGTGGGTATCTTGTCTTGTGCACCTTCTTCCTTTCTCTCTGTTTCTTATCCACCCTAAGGTTAACAGCTCTTGCCGATCATACGATCCCATGCTCAGGGTGTTCTGCCCAAACAAATGGAGGCATGCTACTATGCACTTCACCCTCTGAAACTCTGAGTCAAAAAGTCTTTCTCCTTTTAAGTTGTTTGCATGAAGCACTTGCTCATAGAGATGGGAAAAGTAACTCTTACATTGCCTTAAAGGGGAGTTGGCTCATAAGGGATATTTTTTACAATAACAAATCAGAACCAAAGAGAAGACTTCTTTGTTGGTTTATTTTTCCTTGTAGGTAAATGACAATGAATGTTTCAAGGTAAATTTGACCAGCAAGATGGCCAGAGCAAGAGGATTTACCAGATAGTTTCCATACAGGTGAAAATACTCAGGGACTTTTGTAAACATCTGAGCACCTCATGTATTTCTAAAGATGATAGTTCTACTCATTAAATTACAAAATAATTTATATAGTAGGTAACAACTAAAGTGCATGAGTTAAGACTTCAGTCAGTCTCTTTCTAGGCCCTCTCTTCTCCCTGTCCAAGACTAGAATGATGGTGCCCACTTGCTTTGGTCATCCAGGAAGAAGACTCCTTGCCCATGAACTTAGATCAGTGACTAGCTGTCTGTTCTCAAACTCACCCAGAGTTCAATCAATATTTTCCCTTGACCCATTTACTCATACAAACTAATTTTGGCATCTTAAATTTAGGCATAGAGTCCAGCCAATGTCCTTGGCCTCATATCAGTCTCCGGACATTCATCACTGCTGCCTGGTGCTTCTCTGAAGCTGCACACAAATTCTCTTGAGGGTTTTCTCTCCATTCCAAATTCATCTTCTGTGGTAGACCTGTTACTTTGATTTCATTCCCACAGACACACATCTGCATCTTCCCAGGTTTCCTCCTGAGTCATATGCCCTAAAGTTCATATTCACCAGATGTGTGTATATACATATATATATATATATATATATATATATATATATATATATATATATTCTATTTCACCTCCAACCATTGCTAGCGATTCTGGAGGCCACACCTGTGAAACACAAAGTATATTTTAATGCAACTTGTACATCTATTCTTATTTCATTATAACTACATCTTTTAAATCTTAGAACTTAATTTCCAGAAAGACTCCCTGTGTTGTTTTTATTAGTCAGTGAAAATTATGTAATCTGCCATTTTTTATTTTTTCCCCTGGGTGCCAGGAAAGTTAGAAGTAATTTAATGCTCAACTATAATTAACACATCTTCCAAGAAGGATGCTGGATTTGCTTCCTCTTCTTCCTATAATTCCTTTCTTACTTTCTAATTTTACTTTTAGGATTATTGTAAGTCATTCCTGATCCAATTCAACATGTTCAGGCTGTGATTAAAAGTAAAAGTGTTTAAGTTTGGATTTGTGAGAGATGCTTTCCTATGAAGGCCCTTTATGAAGCATCAATTTAGGGTAAGGGACAAATACCACCAAGTAAGTCACAAATTTAGCAAACTGTTGGCCCATCTAGCTGATCAGAGATCCTTATTTATCACAATTTGCCTTTTATGAGAAGATTCCCCCCATTTTATAATACAGTCCAAATGCTGTTAGAGGACTCCAAAATAAATCAAAATCTGAGATAAGCCACCAGACTCGAATCAAACACTCCTGTGTTGTGTGGTAGAGATGGTGTGCACACTGGAGTGAAGAATAATATTAAAGTAACAAGGCACTTGTACACTTACTCTATGCACTCATAATGCATCTGTTTTCCAAACTCCTTACAATTGAAGGTAAGGCTCACAGAGGTTACTAATTATTTGGCCCCATACTTATAACTACAAAGGGGTGACACTAAAAACAAAACCCAAAGAAACAGAGATCAGAGGCTGGAAATCAAGTTGTCAGAATGAAGCCCAGGTTTCTTACACATTCCCAGGTCATCTTGTCATATCAGCCTCACTTTTACAATCACTTAACAGTTTTTATATATTAGGAACAATTAACTATTGTTTGTAAATTTTTAAAAAATCTCTTTCAGAGCTGGAGAAATTGCTTAGTGATAAAGGTGTTTGCCTGCAAAACCAAAGGACCCAGGTTCCATTCCCCAGGACCCACTTAAGCCAGATGCACAAGGTACTGCATGCATCTGGAGTTTGATTACAGTGGCTGAAAGTTCTGGCATGCCCATTCTCTCTCTGTGTGTGTCTGTCTCTCTCTCTTTCTCTCTCTACCTACCTCTTTTCTCTCTCTCTCTGAAATAAATTAAATATTAATTTTTTTTTTTCATATCACATAAATATTTTGGAGAAAATGGTCAGTAAGCCATTCATAGCTATGGACTGAATGGGGTTCTGGGTGCTTTAGTTTTGTGTAGAGCCTGGGCCTCACTATGATGTTCTGTCTGATTTTGAACTTGTGGCCATCCTCCTGCCTCAGCTAAGATTATAGGCATGAGCCTCAATGGCTAGCTTTGAATGGGTCCTTCCTTCCTTTCTTCCATCCTTCCTTCTTCCCTCTTTCCTTCCCTCCCTTCCTTCTTTGCTTCTTTCTCTCTCTCTCTCTCTCTCTCTCTCTCTCTGGTTTATCTAGTTGTTTGTTTCCTGTGTGTTGAGTTGGAGTTGAAATCCAAGGCCTTATGCCTGGTAAGTATATGAGCTCTAATTCTGAGCTACCCGCCCCCACAGACTAGGAATGGATCTTAAAAAATATTATTGAGAACATGACTTCCTAGGCTGTCTCTGCTCAGAGAGTGTGACACTTGCATTCAATCCTGAAGTATCCCCACATAATTCTGCTGACTGAAGAGCCTAGTTCCACTGGCTTTAAGGAAGATTTCTTTCCAAGAAGAATACAACATCAGGGTGTGATAAAATTATTCACAGGTTCCAGTGTACTATGAATCTACTCCAAAGGTATAAATTGCAATAAACATTTGTAACAAATTGTATTAATAGCAACTTGCCTTCCTGGATCTTATATAGAAACAACCTCCAACAGAACCTGGACAGCAGGAGACCACCAGATTCTATACCTCCAAGGTAGCTCTTCTCATTTGTCTGTCTTCTAGGCTGGAATCTTTCGACATCCCTGCAAAGTCTTGGGGTTCTGCAAGATCTAGGAGAATAATTATAACATGCTCAAAGACATGGTAGAGAAAGTGAGGGCTCTTGCTTTTTTGACCAATGATTTTTGATAGCATTGAGCAGAACACTGCCAGTCTTTGACCACAGTGCCCTTCCATACATGGACACGACACTCAAAGGAGGGACAAGCACAAATCAAACAATGATTTGAAATTCAGTATTGGTGTCACTAGCTCAGCATATTTTGTGTACATGAAGGCACATGTGACACTGTGATGAATGTTCCTCTTAGAGTTTTTGCATATTTCCAGCAACCTCTGTTTTGTTACTGAGAAGTGAGATAAAATCTTTTTTTTTTCTTTTTTCTGGAATATCTAAATCTTAGTTACCATAAGACAACAGCCTTGCATCAGTCATTGGAGAAACGAAGAACGTCTTCCTGTAGTTGGACTGTGCTATTCTCGGCAGTGCAGGAAAATTATGGCAGTTCAGATATAAGAGTTCAAAGGTTGTTTTCTTTTCAACAGGAAGAGAACAGCTAGTCCACACAACATCTTTTGCACTAATTGGACAATTTGAAATAGACTAAGCACTGGCTTAGAAAATGAGCTTATGTACATAAGGCATTTCTCTGAAGCAAGGGGAAATTCTTTAGGTGAAAAGTAGCTGTAATGCTCTGGCCATATATAATACTCAGATATACTACCATAGGCCTAAGAGTATGAATGTTGTCATTAACAGAATAGTTTCTCCAAAACTTCATTATCTTTTTCTCCTAACAGAGTAAGAACTGATCCTGTTTGATTTGGGAATGAATTCTAGTAATAGGATTATTTTTCATAATAGATGTTTTTTATAAGTATCTTTATACACAACCAGACTTAATCATGTCACATCCATTCATTACTTTCTGTGTATTAGGAAAAGGTGTCTGTGTATCACTCAGACCCTGCTGTTACAGAGTGTGGTAATTTGAAAGTAAATTTTCTTTTATAGCCTCCTGTGTTTGTGATTAATCCTTAAAGTCAATCCATCACTGGTAGAGCCTTTGGGAACTGGAGCATTGCTGGAAGAGGTATGTCACTGGGTTGGGCCTTGAAGTTTATTAGGGCAGCTTCAAGACCAGAAGATACCAGATATGTGGCAAGATGTGAGCCAACTTCCTGCTTGTGCCTGATATGATGACACTTCCCTTCAGTACTGCGAGCAGAAATAAACCCTTTCCTTCTGTCTGCTGCCTTTGGTAGGGTGTTTTGTCCAAGCAAGGAGAAGGTAGCTGCAACACAGAGTTTACAACCTATGATTACTGCATCAGTTTCTCTGGGATACTGGAACAAATTATCTCAAACCCTGTGGCTGAATACATCAGAAATTTACTTTCCACAGTTATGGAAGGCGGGAAGTCCAAAATCAAGGTATTGGCATAGTCTGTAAAAGATAAGTCCATTGCTTTTCTGGGGCTTTTGGCATTTCTGAACCTGAGGCTACTTTACCATAACCTTTGCCCCTACAGGTTATTGATACCTACCCTTCTCTGTGTACCACCTACAGGGACACTTGCCAAATGATTCTGGATTCTTATGAATAGTCTAAGATACTTTTCTTTGATATCACTAGTGAAAACAAAAAACACTTATGTTTCTTTGATCTTAGATGATATGTGTGTAGTGTGTGTGTGGGTGGGGGGAGGGGGTGAGATGGTCTCCTATGTAGCCAGGCTGAACTGGAACTCACCATAGGTCAGGCTTGTCTCCAACTAGCAATCCTGTCTCACTCTCTGAGTTCTGGAAATAAAGTGCATGCCACTACACCTCACTGTAAAATCTTTATTTCATTTCATTTTTTCCAAATAAATTTACACTCACAGATTCTTAAAACTATGATGTGAATACATATCTTTAGGGTAACCATTCTTCAACTCAATGCAATGACTAATGTATCAATAAGTTCAAGTGGACAGTGGCTACCTGTGTTTCCCTGAATGACAAATTTTCTTACTGCTCAGAGTGAAAACTGAACTTCAGGGTCAGAGCTGAAACAAAACTTGGTAGTGCAGAGTTTAAGCAATGCATAGCATGCACAGAATAATCCACTTTGATGACATGCCTGGAGTATAATTTATTGGAAAGTAAAATATATGAATAATAAGGTTTTATTTCCATGCCAACAGGTATGTGTGGTGCACATTAACATTTGTATGTGTGTATGTGGAGACCAGAAGTAAGCATCAGGTGTCTTCTTCTGTCATTCTCCATGTTATTCTTTGAGACAAGGTCTCTTGCAGAACCAAGGGGACACTGCTTATTTAGACTAGTTAGTCAATGGTCCCAGTGATTCCCTGCATATACCTCCCCAGATCTGTGATTACAAGAGCATGCCACTGTACCTGATAGTTTATGTAAAAACACTTGTGCAAACACTACTCACTGAGCCATCCTCTCCCCAGCCCAGAATAAGGAACAATTTTAGTAATTATTTCTAATCAATTGCCTGTGTAAGGTGAAGATCTATTAGCTTATGTTGTAGTTTGAATGTAAAATGACCCCTGTATGATTAGAAACAGGTAATTCCTTTTAATTTTCACATTTTATGAAGGAAATTATTTTTAAAAATATATTTTTAAAAATTTAAATTAAATGAAATTTATTTCAGAGAGAAAGAAGGAGGGAGGGAGAGAGCCTTCAACCACTGCAAACAAACTCTAGTTGCATGTGCCACCTTGTGCATCTGGCTTATATGGGGCCTGGAGAATCAAACCTGGGTCCTTTAGATTCCCAGGCAAATGTCTTAACTGCTAAATCTTGACAACCCATAGGAAATTCTTCAAATTGTTTTTAAGCCAGTTAAAATGTAGTTGTGAAATGCGAACTGACAGTACCTTTCTCTAGAACCATTCTTTCCAGAATTCCTACAACATCTGCTTAGCTCCCAGGTAAAAGGAAAAATATGTGGAAAGGCAGAATTAGATGCCAAGAAATAGTAGAAAAAATTTCATGAGAGAATTATACTATAGCTATGCATCCCTGAAGTTTCTTCAAGATCTTTGCCTAGAGAATACAGTTTCTTGACTTTGTGAATATTCTTCCTACTGAGGGTGTTTTTTTGTTTGTTTGGTTTTATTTTTTATTTTATTTGTTTATTTTTGAAACAGGCTCCCAGTCTAGCTCAGGCTGACCTGGAATTTACTCATGGTGGCCTTGAACTCATGGCAATCCTCCTACCTCTGTCTCCTAAGTGTTGGGATTACTTGGGAAGTATTTTTAAAATCTACAAATTTCATGACACCTAAATCTACCTGACATTCTCTTTCTGGATTCATTGGGTTATGTATTTATCATTTGTCACTAGTCCCATGAGGAGTAAATCCATCTGTACTGTTCTCCAACTAATTTCCTATTACACAGGATAGAATTTCATACTCAGGTATGTATTTTATAAAAATAAGATAGCTGCAAGTTATCTTAGGCATTAACGTACGTGGGTATCGACTCAGCTATCATTTTAATGCCATGGTGTAAGACTAAACGTCAATATCAGAAGAATAAATTAAATTTGTAAATGCTACTTTGAAAACAGACTATACATTCTTCACGACACTTTCCTTGCCTACAAAATCTTCTTTAGGAAAAAGAGGAAGGACTATGTAAAGCTGTCTTCCACTTTGTTTTCCATGTATCATGCTTTTATTGTTACTTCTGCTTGTTCTGAATCATAGTCCAAAAAGTCAGAGAGCTGTACAAGTCTTCAAACCATGAAGAACTGGGAGAAGGGACTTGGGTATGATGCACTGCAGCAGTTATCTTTCCCATAGGTACTGGCAGTATTGGGGCCATGTGGGAATGTTATGCAGGCACAGTCAGAAGGGTGGTAGTCTACTTCTTAAGGTTGTCCTCAAAATGGAACGTTTCTCATAATGGGGAAGAATAGACTTGTTGAAAAGGGATTTGATTTTGTTAAAATAAACATCAATTTCCCCATTCAATTATCAAATTGGCAGGATCCCATGTCCCATGACACAGTCCATATTAAAATACTTTTAGGCACCTCAAACACACTTAATGGGATGGCAGAGACCCAAGTGCCTCTGTAGAGCCAGATCTCCCTGGTGCAAGCAGATAGCTTATTTGCCAACTCAAGGATTATGTCAAATACCATCCAGTATTAAACTGTTAGAGAAGGGCAGGGGTATATGGATGTCTGTCTCTGCAGCTAACTTCCCACCAAGTCTTGATCATAGACAGTGGTTCTGCCACTTATCCTATCCAAGCTTTGCTTTTGTTCCTGTCAAAGCGGTCCTTGCTGGATGGAGGCTGGGGTTCTTGCATACTTGCTGTGTGAAGTCAGACAAAACCTCCTCAGATTCTATTTCCAAAGACATAACAGAGTGGCATGTTGGCCATGTGGCTCTTTTGAAACTATAAGAGGGAACCTTTTCCCATCAGCACTCACAACAGTGCCTGTGCCTCAGAGGATTGTAGGGCTGAATTTGGTGCAAGGGCTGGGATGTGGTGTGGTGGGGCAAGGTGGGCCAGAGGACGGAAAAAAGGAACAATTTCTCAATGGAAGTTAGAATTGCGAGGTCACTAGTAAACTTATGTTAACTGTGCAATGATTGCTAAGCAGACCAAATAATGCAATCTGAAGGGCCCACCAGGTTAAGATAGCCCCCATGAGATCTCAGGACAAGAAGAGGCTCTGGGTAAAAGATGGGTGTTAATAAACCTCTAAGGTACTAATGTCAAAGCAGAATTGAACCCAAGAAGGAAAGAAGGATTCCTCGAAACAGTTCATAGAAGAAACAGAGGTCCACTCGGATGGGCACAGACCACAAGTCAACTAGTTATCACACAGCAGGAATGAGGGAGAAGAATGAGGGACAATTCAAATTAAGGAAAATATGCGACCCAAGGTCCATTTGATGGGTAGTTGTCAGAAACTCTGGAGCCCAGATATTTATACAAAGTGAGGAATATTCTTCCATAATTTTAGTGAATATTCCTGAGTTAGTGAAACCCAATTGTATCTGTTAATAGTCTAGTTACTTCTTATTGACTATAAATCCATTTAATAAACATTTTTACAATAATGCATCTAGCTTTAATCAGGGAAATACATGAACATCATTAATGGAAACAGGACTGCATACAAATGTGCAGACAAAACCAAAACTTCATCTTAAAAGTTTAAAGCAATGAAATTATTTGAAAAACTATAACATACAAAATGGGGTGAAAAAAATAAATTAAGCTTTTCTTCACCTAATCAAGTTCTCCTCCTCTCTTCATCATTGTCAAACATCCTTGCCTCAAATAAGAATTTTTAATTAACTTAATTTTAACTCAATTACCATGTTATTAAAAATAAGCTTCACAGCTTTTAAGCTCCAAATAAAATTTTATCAATATATTAAGCTTGATATCATGCATCAATTTAGCTGCAAAAGAATTTTAACATAAATCATTGGAAGGTTCACTCCTGAGGAAAATTAAGCTGTGGGCTGCTTGAATCTCTCATCAATGGGCATTCATAAAATGAGCATAATGAGATCTATCCTGAGATAAAGATGAAGAGTTATGCACCCGGATATTATTAGTTCTTGTTATTTATAAAAGTGAACAGAAATATTAGTTTGCACTTAGTCACAACCCAAATAATTTACTAAAACTACTGAGTTGTACACTTTAAAGCAGGTAAATTTTATGGTGCATGAATTATATTCCAACAAAGCTATTGTTAAAAAAAGGAGAGATCCTAATTTAAAACTTGACAGTCTCATAAAACAGCCACAGGGCATATTAAAAACTCACTTGTTTTGAATTACTGAGCATTAAAAAGTCAAAAACTGAAACTAAAGCTAACTCAGTGGAAGTTTGCATAGTATCAAGGGATATCTGCAGGAAGATTTGCCTTTACAGTTGCCCACTATTTTAGTGTGATACCTGGTCTTTGTGACCATGGACCTATGATGATAATTTATTTTTAATTTTGTGAGAATTAGATGGTTCTTAAAGGTAACGATTGTCCTGAGAATCAGAGTATAAGCACCAACTTCATTTCTATTCTGTGCTTTCACACTGAAAATTTAGGGTATTTTTCCATTAGTTTAGGTATCCCACATGGTTGTACCAAAGAACTTTTGTGTGAGTCTCGGTTTCCCTTTAGTCACTGGCATGACATCTACTATTCTCACTGTGGTATATTTACTCTTCAGAACTCACTTTTTTAAACATTGCTCTGTAGAGACACAGGAAGTTTGGGTATAAACATTTTTTCATACAATCTAGTGAGCAGGTATCTGCCCTGTGTGTCTCAACATATGGTAGATTATTTGGACACATTTATCCTTTCAAATCTTTAGAGCAGCTTTGCTCAAATGTGGGGTCCTGACCTCTGTCCTTGACTCCTGTCAAAGATTCCATAAGGTCCTCTCTACCTCCACTGTATCAAGCTGGGTTTCCTTTGTATACTTCAAAACCCCACATTTCTCAATAAATTGAATGCTGGAATCAATGGGAGAATTCAGATGTTTTATATGATGTCAGAAATTAAAAGGATTGAAAAAGTAAAATAATGCCACTTGTCTTGTTTAAACATTTTCCTTTCTTTAGAATGCATACTGTTTTAAGAAATAAATGTGACTAAGGTTACTATGTTATAGTTATGGTATTATTTAAAATGAATTGGTAGATGGTTTATGTGTTTCAGTTTTGACTTCTAATATGCATGATATAAAGAAATATATATTGGGGATGGATATCTCAGTGGTTAATATGCTTGGCTGCAAAACCTAAGGACCAGGATTCTATTCCCCAGCACCCATGTAAGTCAGATGAACAAGGTGGTACATGTGTCTGGAGTCCATTAGCAGTAACTGGAGGCCCTGGTGCACCCATTCTCTCTCTGTGTCTTTCAAATAAATAAATTCATTAGATATTTAAAAGAAGAAATATATATCAAACACAGCAAAATACTTTAAGGTTCACAACAAGTATTTTAGTGTGAAAAAGGCCCAGAGGGATGCAGAGATAGCTAATAGATCAATAGATGATAGATGACTGATAGATGGTATAAAGATGAAATAAGAACAATCTTACAAGTGCATAGTTATCTCTATTTTCAGATATCCAATATTTCACCAAGATTAAATGGTAGAGCTCCCTGACGTGAAATGCTATGCTTGTTCCTTCTGACATTCCATGTCATTGATAGGGGTCATTTGTGAGTGGTGTTTCATTTCCAAAGAGCACATAGGCCTTTTAGGTTCTCTTTCCACAGCAACTTGCTTACTGAAGTAGATCAGGACAGCAGCAAGGATTGTGCAAAAAAAACTATTTCCAATATTCCTATCTCAGCCACTTCTGCTTTTCCTGTCATTTCCTTAAGACACCATCCATCAGAGACATGGCTTCATGTGCTGGAGAAAGGTGCATTGCCAGAGAAGCTATGAAGAGGTAAATTCCTTCTTCTACCTAGAACCTTTGTTTTCCATGTTCCCTTAAGATCAGAATCTTCCTTTGTCCATGTAGGCTGCTTCGTATCATGGCCGAAGGAGTAAACCATTGGAATCAGACAGCCTGGTCTACACGTCTATTCTCTGACCTCTAACCCCTTCCATTTTAGGCAAGCTACAATTCTCTGTCACCTCTTAGTTTCTGTATAATTACTTTGGTATCATCTACACAAAATACCTGGCTAAAACAACTTAATGAAAGATGGTTTTAAGACAGGTGAGGTGGCTCATGCCTTTAATCTCAACACTGGGGAGGTAGAGGTAGGAGGATCACTATGAGGTTGGGGCCAGCCTGAGATTACATCATGGAATCCAGGCCAGCCTGGGCTAGAACAAGACTCTACCTCAAAAATAAAAAGAAGGCTGGAGAGATGGCTTAGCCGTTAAGGCTCTTGCCTGAAAAGCCAAAGGACCAGGTTTTCAGTACCCACATAAGCCAGATGCAAAAGGTGGCACATGAGTCTAGAGTTTGTTTTCAGTAGCTACAGACCCTGGCATGCCCATTCTCTCCCTCTGCCTCTCTCTGTCTCTCCCTCTCTTTCTCTCTCCCTTAAATAAACAAGTAAAAAATAAAATGCTTTAAAAATAAAACAATTAAAAATGAAAGAAGGATTTAATTTGGTTCATGCTTTCAAAGAGTTCATTCCATATTGTTTCGTTCTGTGTTTGCACCTATTGAGGCGAGCATCATGCAAGCATGAGTATGAGACAGTGCTTGCTCATCCCATGAAGGACATGAAAACAAGAGCCGAGGAGACTTGAGTCCCAGTATATAACCTTGAATTCATGTCTCCATGACTTCAAGAAAGAAGTGACTTTCTTCCTTCACTTAGGACAGCCTCCCAATGTTTCCACAACTTCCTAAAGTAGCCTCATCAGTTGAGAACCCAATCTTCTAAGCATGAGGCTATGGGACACATTTTGTATTCAAAACATAACAGCTTCCTCCTCTGTAAAGGGACATGGTGATCTTCACATGTTAAATAGTTTGGGAGAATTTCACAAGCTAACACAGCAAAGGTTCTTGCACTAGAGCAGGCAAGGAACTAAAGCAGTCATTGCAGCTTCTCATTTTCCTTCATTTGTCCTTTCCTAAGTGCTCTTCTCCTTAGATTTGTGATCAGAGGAAGGCCAGAGAACTGTAAAGTTTGTGTCTGTTGTTTTTCTATGGTCTATTTGTTTCTGGTGGGGAGAAGGAAGGGGTGATTTGTAGTCATTTCATGTCTAAGATATGACTTACTTCTTTGATTAGTAAACTATAAAATACTCCTGTGTTATTGTATATGAATTCTTTTAAGTTGTAAGAATCTCTCATGATTTCTATATTGTGAATAAGCTCATGAAAATACATATGGTGTCCTGAAGCTTGCTGAGTCTCTCTCAAGTGTAGGCTGCTATTTCATCCTTTCTTTTATACTGCTTTCCCACTACCTTTGGCTTTAAGCATGGCTAGGAAGGGGAAGGGGTTGACATATGATGTAGGCAGACCTCCTGCTATTTCATAGACTGTCCTAAAGAAGCATCATCAACCCCAGGAGAATGTAATGAAGAAGTAGTGAATGAGTACCTTATAAAAATGAGTAAGGCATAAGGCCCTCCAGCTAACCCATTTTACTTCTTAACAGCAGTAAGTGATGCTGAAGAAAGTTTTACTCCATTAGCCCTCATGAGACATCAGCAGAACATTTCAATTTTATCTCCTTTCCTCCTTCACAACTCAACAGCTATTTACTCCAAACAAAACATCAAGCTGTAGGTGAATAAATCCACTTCTAAGGAAGGAAAAGAGTTCATTGCCATAAGAAAGAGTGCAATGAAACTCTCATGGCAGATGACTGAATAATATACTATAACTATATTTTAAGTGTTCTTTATTCTCCTAAAGAATTTTTAAAGCATTATGTTAAAACAAATTAAATAGATTATTCTTCTCTGATCTTTTCCATTTAAAAGGGGCTGCTTTATTTAATGTAGTGCTGCCTTTCAACAAATTAAAAATGAAAGAACCATGAAAATAATACCCTGCTTTGGTTGAACTTAGGACATTTCATAGTTAAAAATCAAGCCACAAGCAAAGGAGGGGAACTGTACCCACTACAGATGGATGACATCCATTGTCACTTATAGGAAAAGAATTCACCTTTTCCCAACATTTGTCTTTTGTATCTCCAAGATTTATAAGAGCAGAAACATATTCTGGTAGCTGATGCTACAATCAGGCCTTGAATCAACTATAATATATCAAAGTTGTCCCTATAAACTGTTATCAATGTGAAAGTGAGCTGACTGGCCAAGAGCAATTACCAAGTTCTAATTAAATGACATATTCTTTTCTTTCAATAACCCCAAGCAGAACCTTGTGATAAGCCTGATTTGGATTATATCATATAGCTTCTGTCCATTAATTAGAGAAAGCACACACTGCCTGCTCATGGCAGGTCTGGACCCTCTAGCACACGACTTTACAAATGTCATTCAAGTTCATGAAGTAATTCATGGAGAATAATCAAAGCAAATGTTTTAGAAATAAAGAGTGGCTCTAAAAAGTTTCTCTCAAAGGAATTTGAGCAAGCAACCTGTATCAGTAAGCATGGGCTTGATGATAATGCAATAAAAATAACCCCAGACTTTCAGTGGCTTAGCATACCACAGACTTATTTCTCATTCATTAAAAATTAGTCATGGATCAATATGATTTTCCCTTTAGGCTACATCAATGTTGTTCCCCCTCCATATTGAGTTCTGCCTCCATGGTTACTGAAGCAGGGGATCAGGAAACCTTACAGCCAACCACCATCACTTAGGTGCTGCAACTTTGACGTCATACATAACACTTCCATACACATTTCATTGAGCAGTCACATCATATGTCTTGCTTAACTTGAAGAAAATAGGAGACTGAGATCATACCATATTCCCAGACAGGGAGGAGAGTTTGAAAAATTGAAGGGGGGGGGGATACACTGATAGCAAAGGCAATGTCTGAATTAACCAAATGAAGAGGTAGCTGGCATTGAAGTATATAGTTTAGAAAAATGCTTTGAAAAAAAAAAAGCCATCAGAGAGGAATAAAGTATAGATGATGTACCAACCCCCATTATGAATCAGCTGGTTAATTCAGTTGAGGCTGTATTTCTGTGACAAGCAGTTCCCTGGGAGACAGGAGGGTGCCCTCGTTATCTGGAAATCTCATTCATGGCACCTCACTCATTTCATAAAAATAAAAATCAAACCACATTGATAAATTCATTTAAATTTTTTTATTTATATTTATTTATTTATTTATTTATTTATTTATTTATTTATGTGAGAGAGGGATACAGAAATATGCAGTTATATATAGAGAGAATGGGAATGCCAGGGCCTCCTGCCACTGCAAATGAACTCCAGATGCATGCCCCCCCTTGTGCATCTGGCTTATGTGGGTCCTGGGGAGTCAAACCTGGGTCCATCTTAACTGCTAAGCCATCACTCCATCCCTACATTCAAATTTTCTATAAGGCTTTTCTCCAAGGACATACTATATTATATATAGTAAAACCTAGCAGTTTATTAAAGGTAATAGATGTTCCCTTCCCCAGACTTACTCATATAAGGATGTATAAAATATTGGCTTTGGTGCATTTAGCAAATTTTGTCACTCTCATAATTCCTTCTCTGAGTGATACCTGAATATCCCATGTTATCTTAGTTCAAGGACAAGCAGCTAATAAGCATAAGTTGATTCAATTTATTTAAAATGAGCTGCATGAGTGACCTGAATGGAATGTCCTATTTAATGAAGGAGAGTCTTGCTACATCCTTCTGCTCACAGAATTGCACAGAGAACTGTTGCGGCAGGTGGGGGACGGGAGAGGGGGTGGAGGGGAGGAAATGCATTAAAGCCACTGATTCCAGAAAAGCCTCCTGGTCTGAAACTGATAACATGGGGTGAGACCAATGGAAGGATTTCAGTGCTTCATGTCAGGGACAGTAAAAAGAGGTCAGGCCTACGTAATCAGAATTTGCTCAAACATCTGTAGCTTCTTAAAGCATCTAATGAGAAATTCTACATTAACATTTGGTTTTACCAGGGTATGCATAATTTTCTACTCAATTTACCACTGACAGGTTACAGACACAAAGGCATTCTTTTCAAAATAGACTTTTCATAATGTAGAGAGATGGAAGTTTTATGATGTTCTTTGTATGGTAAGGGAAAGAGGATCAGAGAGGGAAAAACTTTAAGGCAAAGAAACCCAAACCATGCTCCTTTGAATATTTATCATACTTTTTTATTTTTTCATGAATTTTTAATATTCATCAAAAATGCATTAACAGTTCTGTTTCACTTCAGCCTCAGGATCATTTACAAATGATATTCAGATCAAAACAGTGGAAAGTCTCTACTTCAGCCACAGAATTTCATTGGGTTCAGAAAAAAATACCATTGGCTTACTTAAGAACTGAAATGCAGATTTAACTTCTGAAATGTTCATTACCAAAGAGAATTCAGAAGAAATTTAAGAATTGACTAAAGCATGTGGCACTATAGCATTAAATAAGAATGGAGTACCCTACATTCTTAGTTTCTATAAATTAAGCACTATTGACACTTACCAAATAATTAATTTTAAATCATTATTAAACCTCTCCAATGGGAGCAGTATTATCATTTATAACAACTTCCTAAAAAAAAGGCAGAACTATGCTGATAGGCTAGGTTTGAATCAGATTTTCTACCACCATTATTAGAAATAGCATACTACTCAAAATGTCTATATGAAAACTCTTTAGATCTGAATACTTAAAGCTCCATCCCTCTAGATGACTGAGCTGGGATGTAGCTCATCATAGGTGGAATCCATGTCTGTAGTGAGTGTCTTTCCTATCTTAAATGGAGCTACTTTATTTCTGTTTCTACTTAAGAATACTTTGATTTTCAATAAGCCAGTGATAGAGTTCTTCCCCTATAGATTCTGAGGGTTTTTTTTTTTTTTTTTTTTTTTAAATTAAGGACTGAAGACAAAGAGTTCTTTTTTCAAGATGATTAAATGAAATAGAAGTAAGTGAGATCTCAGATATGTAAAAAAAAATCCTCCAAGTAGAATGTTTAACAAAAACATTAAATAATGAAAAATTATGATGAACTTAGTCACTGAATGACACGAATGATTTGAGAGGTTTTTGGACTTGATGGTTGTGGTAGAATGAATGTGAAATGCCCAACCCACCACAGCTGCATGTGCTTTGAACACCTGGTTCCCAGCTGCTGGTAATTTGGGAAGGTTGTGGAGCCTTTGGGGGTGGCACCTTGTTGGAGGAGATGTGTTGCTGAAGGCAGACCTTAAGTTTATTAGTCTAAGCTATTGGATATCGAGAGCTTTCTCACTTAGATGGCTTCTTACCTGGTATAGTGACAAGAGGTGGCACCCCCAACTGCCTGCTCTGCCATGCTTTCCATGCCATGACGAAACTTCCCATCCAAACTGCTCAGTCCAAATAAACCCTTCCCTCCCATAAGCTGATCTAGTCAAGTGTTTTGTCCCTGCAATGAGAAGGTAACTGCTACAATGATTGACATTTTCTTCTTCAAGTGATCCTCAAGGTCACCACGTTAGACCTGTGAACTTAGCCTGGATTTATATTTTGATAATCAAATTTATGTAAAGATTCTTTTCCAATGTCTGTCTTTGAAAATTAATCTGTGGGGAGATTCAAGAAGAATTCATTTTAGTTAAAGAAAATAAAATAAATAATGTCAAACTTGGCAGTAGGAAAGCAAATATCTGATAGAAAATGAAACAGAGCTGGGTATGGTGGGTTACGCCTTTAATCCCAGCACTCAGGAGGCAGAAGTAGGAGGATCCCTGTGAGTTCAAGGCCACCCTGAGACTACCAAATGAATTCCAGGTCAGCCTGGGCTAGAGCAAGACCCTACCTTGAAAAACAAACAAAAAAGAAAGAAAGAGAGAGTGAGAGAAAGAAAGAAAGAAAGAAAGAAAGAAAGAAAGAAAGAAAGGAGAAAAGAGATAAACTACACAGCAGTCAGAGGCAGTGCTAAAGCTGATATAAAAAGAACATGATAAAAGTAAGCAAGCAATAAAACAAGCAACCATGGAAATGGGGAGAAAAGTAAGTTGAATCCTCATCTTTCACAACAGTGCATTAAAACTTCATGTAAATTTCATAAATAAAAAAATAATAGATCTGCTACATGAAGTTAAGGAGGTAACTAAAGGAGGAAAAGAAAGAACAGAACAGGAGTTAGGACCAAAAGGGAAAGAGATGTACCCTATGGTCTTTAAGAACTTTAAATTTTAAAGCCACACACTGAGAATTGGGGTGGGGGGTATGAAGAATTAAAAAAAAAATTGAGTTACATTGAGTTACAGCCTGGCCAAGAGCAGAGACCAATCTATTCATAATTCTAGTAGTGTACAGACCCAGAGATGGAGAGGTAGCCAGCTCTGCAATACAGAAAAGAGAAGGGATTAGACTTGAGGAGGTGTACACAGTCGCAAGGTCTGAGCCTGGAATCCCCGTGTTTCAATCCTATTAAGAACCTTTGTATCACCCAGGGCTACACTGCACATGGACATTTAAAAATCCAGACAGATACACCCAGAGATTATCTTGGAGCAGCTGTGTTCTGTTCAGGTTAATTCTGCATAATCAAAAAGACATGAATCACACATGCAAATGAGGTCATTCAAGTAATTAAAGGAAAATGAACTTGGGATAAACAAGAGGGTGGGCCCTGCGAAGGTTGTCAACAGGAGTCCAATGTCAATAGCCTCACTTAACAGAAGCCACTGAGATCTCTTGGGAGCCTGAAGCCAGTTGAGAGTGTGGAAGCAAGAAGAAGCCCATGAACTTGCTCAGGTAGGCACTTAAATATGGATAATATACAGAGATGTGTACACCAGCATGGAGAAACAAACAAGCATACAAATGAGCAAATAAATATAACTTTAGCACTAACCTGTGTCTAAAATTTAGCATTTCTTTCAGAGATGAGTGAAAGCAAGCAGACATAAGTATTAAGAAACTTGTGACACTGACTCCCAAAGGAATTACAGGTAATTTTATAAGGTGTTACTATTGCTGCTGCTATCTCAGAATATGGTGTGTACTCATTACTTTCTCATTGTAAGAGTAGTCCTTAAATTCACCACTGAATTTTATCATTTAATGTGTTAACAGTAAGTGTGTATGTTATTCTATTTCAAATAGGACTTCTGAATTTTTTTTTTTACTAAGACATTTCAATAAAATAAGGTTTCCTTGTGGCCCTAAATACTTTATTTTAGGTATTTAAAAATTCATTTCAGGGCTGGAGAGATGGCTTAGCAGTTAAGGCACTTTCCTGCAAAACCAAAGGACCCAGGTTCGATTCCCCAGGACCCACATAGGCTAGATGCCCAAGAGGGGACATGCATTCTGGAGTCATTTTGAAGAAGCTGGAGGTCCTAGAATGCCCATTCTTTCCTCCCTACCTGCCTATTTCTCTCTCTCTCTCTCTCTCTCAAATAAATAAATAATTTTTTTAAAATAGCATAAAATTCATTTTTGCTGAGCATATTGCCACACATCTTGAATCTCAGCACTTGGGAGGCAGAGGTAGGAGGATTTCTGTGAGTTTGAGGCCACCCTGACTACATAGTAAACTACCCTGGGCTAGACTGAGACCCTACCTCAGAAAAAAATTTTTAAAAAATTCTGGAAGCCAAGCATGGTGGCTCAAGTCTCTAATCCCAGCATGATGGAAACTGAGGTTTGAGGATTGCTGTGAGTTTGAGGCCATGCTGGGATACGCAGTGATTTCCATGTGTGCCTGGACTACAGTCAAAAAAATAAAATAAAATACAAACAAAAAAATTAATCCCTAGGCAACTGGTTATTTAGCTATCTAAATCAGGGAACTCTGGGTTCAAATGAGACACCCTGCTCCAGTAAATAAAATACAGATTAAAGGAAACATCTGATGTCAACATCAGGCCCCTACATCCATGCGCACAAACACATGCACATAGACACCCACACACATATGAACATGCATGCACATGTGCACACCACACACACAAACTATATGTGCCTCCTCATGTGATGGTGTCTCTTAATACAGAAGTTTGCTCCTTGTAAGCAAGAAGAGCTGACATTACTGTAACTTGTCTCTCTAAACTACATACTTTTAGGGAGCTCATTTGTTGAGAGTAAGGCTCCACAAAGTAATTTCCCCTTTTCTTAGTATAAAATGTTTTAGGGACCTACAACATCTCCAAAATTTCTTCACTCTTTACATATACCAGAACCCAGTCAAGTGAGCAATCATAGGTCCTAAAGGGAGGGGAATTTGCAAGGTCTGTCCATCAGAAAGTAGACATTCTTGGAGGTACCTTATAAGTCTTCCTCCCACACCACTTCTCCATGAGAAGTGAGAACCTGAAGTCTGGAGCAAGGTCAGTACCTGAGGCCAATTTTCTTCCATTCCAACCAAGGCTCTGATAAAATGACATTATTTTCATTTCATCAGGTAACTGATCATGCATTCCACTTTGATGCCACAGCACCTGGTGTTCAACCTCTGGCCATGTCTTTATGTCTCTAAATAATTCATTTAATGGATATTAATTCAGCTTCCCTGAGGACGGGATGCTTAGGTTTCAAAGTGAAGTAAATATTGTTCTTACCTGATGACAGAGAAAAAGTTCCGGAATCACAGATCTGCAAGGCAGAAGTGAGCAAAGCTAACAAGTGAGACCAGATGATTGATGCAGAGAGAACCAGCAAAAGGAAGGCTGGACTAAGGCTACAGTCCTATCACCTTAAGGCAACTCACACATCTTTTAAGGCATGATCTGACCTTCAAAGGAACATTTAGGCAACCAAGTGAAAAGGAGATGGAGAAGTATGGATATAAAACTTCTTGCCTAGTAAGCTGTGAAGAGGACATTGCCATATTGCTATAGCAGTGTTCAGCAGAACAATCTGTAAAGAAAGGAATGTTCTATATCTGCACTGACTGATAGAGTAGACAAAATTCACATGTGGCCAGCAATCATGAGTAATTGAATTTTATTTTATTTTTATTTTTTAGAAATAGTTTACTATTTATTTCTTAATTTGAGAGAGAGGCAGATAGAGATAGAAAGGATGAGAGAATGGGCATGCCAGGGCCTCCAGCCACTGCAAACGAATTCCAGATGTATGCGCCACCTGGTGTTTCTGGCTTACCTGGTTCCTGGGGAATTGAAACATGGTCCTTTGACTTTGCAGGACTTAGTCATTTCTCCAGCCCTGAATTTTATTTTTTTAATTTATTTATTTATTTATTTTTTTGAGAGAGAGAAAGAGGGACATAGAGAGAAAGAGAATGGACACACCAGAGTCTTCTTCAGCTGCTGCAAACAAACTCCAGATGCATGTGCCACCTTGTGCATCTGGCCTACATAGGTCCTAGGGAATTGAACCAGGGTCCTTTGGATAGATGGTTAAGCCATCTCTCCAGTCCAGAACTGAATTTTAAATTGTATTTTATTACAAGTTATTAAATGTAAGTTGCCTAGCAGGGTACAGTGGCTAAGAACCTCAAATTCCAGAACTCAGAGGCTGAGGCAGAAAGACCATGAGTTCAAGTCTAGCCTTGTCTACATGGTAAGTTCAAAAGTAACCTATAATCAGTGGTAAGCCCCAGTGTTGTCCCACTTTCCTCTCAAAATATGTTCAAAGCCTTGTTATTGGACTCAGTGGTAAAGCTCTTGCCTAGCATGTACAAGGTCTTGAGTTTGATTCCCTGCCCTACAAAAAATAATAATAATAATAAGCCATATGGAGCTAGTAGCTACCATCTTAAAAAAAAAAAACAATGGTGGACTGTGGACTGTGCCAGTTAAGGAATGGTGTAAAAGAAATTGTGTGTCACAAGAATTTTGGAGTGTGATGTAGACAGAGCTTTGTCTGTGATGGGGTAAGGGAAAGAGAATTGGAGAGACGATCTCCTAGGTGTCATTGTTCATCACAGGGAACTAACTTTGAGAATTTAGCACTTGAAGCTATTTCTTTCTTGTCAGCAAATCTCAGCAGAGAGATAGCTCCTGAGAAGAGCAAGTACTCTCTTATGTCAGTATGAACTATTAGAGAGAGCTAAGACAGAAAGCTTTAGGAAGAGGGGGCTGAAACAAATTGGAGACTTGAAAAACAGAGGTGGATTTTATAGAAGCAGTTGTTGGCTCTTTAATGGTTATGCCTAAGGCCTGTACTTGGCTCTGGTCTGCCCATCAAAATATGCTGGGTAAATATTCAAAAACCCGGAGGCCGATTTTCATTGGATTTGATGATTCTGCACTGCAGTGACTCAGCAACAAAAACGTGGTTTCTGGGGACACAGGAGAAGAAGGTCTGGATCTGATAGATGGGGGGTTTGAGTGGGGTGACATTACCATGATCATAGTAATAGAAACCACCCCATCCCTTCAAACTTTTTGGGCATCTAAGGGAAAAGTCTATGTTTTCCTCTTCAGAAATTGTTATGTAGACTAAAACTTAAGTGTTATTGCTGCAGGAAAATAAAAAACAAACGAATTCAGACTGGAAAACCTAAAGCAAAAAATCACATTAAATCTCCATTAATGAATGGAGTGCATTCATCCTTCTGCTTGTTAAATGTCATGCTAAGTAGGGCAAATGCCTTTCCTAAGTCTTCTGTGTGCTCAATATGCTCACGTCAGCTTTGTACCAGCAAGGAGCAGCCTCAGTAAGCTCACAATGATTCTGTGTTATGTTTCATCAGGAGATGGAAGGACATTTAAACTCTTCTTCTGATGGAAGTTAAAAGGTGTTCTCTATTTAGAACCTCTCCTAAAGATTTGGGATTTGCAGAAGACCAAAGAGATGGCAGAGCTTTGTAGAGGTTTGAATGGTGATCAAACCTTGGGTTACATGTATCTTTAAAATATTATCCTCATTCTAAAATATAATGACTCTTTTCTGGAGCAGCAATCCATGGCTCACTGTGCATCTTTCTCATCATGAAAAGTTTGCTGAGTTTCAAGAATTATGGGATAGATTAGGGATAGGGTAGTCCAGCAAATAGCTGCCATCCTCAGGTAGGTCCTCATTATGAGAAAAAGATCAACAGACTTGAACTGAGGTCAAATGAGATGAAGAGATCAGGGAAGCATGGACAGAGGAGGGTGAAGAAAAGAAAAATGTTGAGGTGTTAGAAAACAATTGGTGACTTTCAGGTTCTTAATCTTTCCTGCCCCTTGAATTGCACAGACATTCTGAGGAGCTCATGGACCCTTCCTCAAGCTAATATTTGCAAAAGGCACAAAGTGAAATGCACAGGGGTACAAAGTATTTTAGTGAAATTTAGCAATATAAATATTAAAAAGCCTACACTTGTAATATAGTAATGCTTGTATTTCCTTATTAGCTGAAGACCTAGATCCTGATAATATTGATCATATATATATACTTGTATATATGTGTATATATAGTTGCAAAGAATGCTAAATTCCAGTGAAATAAATAAAAGTATGTTTATTTCTTTACAAGTTAATGTGCTTCCTCTCAATTGCTCCTGCCAGTAATCCCAGTGCTTTCAAGGCTAAAATAAGAGGATTGTTATGAGTTTAAGACTGCACATGCAAGTTCCAGGCAAGTTTGGGTTATACTATGAAAAAGATTTAATGAATACCATCTGGCCACTGTAGATTAAATAATTCATGTCAAAATAATCTATTGTTCACTTACATTGACTAGATTAGTCTAATAATTGCTAAATTCCATTATAATGTTTTCAGTTTCACAGAGTTTGAGAGCAATGAAGAAGAATACAGTTTTCTATACAATTTTAAAACTAGAGACAACTATTAGAAGTGTAAAGAACTCTTTTTAATTTTAATATTGTTTCTGTGGAATTAAGAATATCTACAATATGTAAATATATGGAAGTACTTTTTGTATTAGCATATTGACCCAGAAGCATTGGCCTGGAAACAAAATGAAAATAAAATCAGAGCACAGTTTTTAAGTATCAAGAAGAATGAAAACGCTGGCCAGGTACCTCACACTTAAGGTTTACCTCTCATATCTATTTCTATGACACAGTAACAGATCTGTTACCCTAACCCACAATTGCTTGCCAAACAAAGTCCATTTCTAAAGAGAGAAATTCAAAGCCAACCCACCTTTGGAAAAGGTCCAGGATACAGTTCCCTTTGAGTGATTTCATCCTATTATGCTTAAGAAAATCTCCAAATTAAAAAAAAAAATACAATTTAATTGAATTGGAAACAGAGTTTATCATCCCATTGAAGATGATACTTTGCTCTGTGAAATAATCCTTGTGGGAATTTTCACTCAACTGAATGGCTGGCCACCTTGTGCCAGGTGCTCTGCCTGCTAGGTGACAAGGAAACAAGCATGAATATGAATAACATTTGTCCTAGAGGGGCTAGGTGGGAATCCTTTGAATTTGAAGCTCACCTGTGTGCATCGACCTTTTAAAGTGCTTTAAAGTGTCAATGGAAAGGGTGTGCATGAGAGGAAGGGAAACAGGGAGGCTGAGCTTTAGAAGCTCTTGTTCACTGAAGAAAAGGGTCAAGAAGAAAAGGCTGTTTCTTCCCCAGACAGCAGTGAAGCCATGCTTCTAGCATCACCTTTTGGCACTATGATTTTAGAAGAGAAATTAAGAGTCAGAAAGAAGTTTAAGAGAAATAGTGGAATAATAGCACATAAGATGGTGGACCTTCCCTCCCTCTCCTCAAGGAAATTTCTCTTAGAAGCTAGGGTAGGGCTCACATTTTATATCAAGACAAGCAAAGACCAGGATGACCAGACTAAGAGAAGAAAGAGACTCTTATGGAGAGGTGAGAAAGGCATGGGCCTAGAGTCTCAGAACCTCATTTCCTGAATCTAGAAGCCAGAGAACCTTCAGGGAATGACAACATCACATGACAGATCAACATAAAGCACATTTTCAGGAGCACTTACATCTCTTGTATAATGTACACTGTACCTTGGATGAAAACGTTAAATATGTCATGCCAGAAATAGACTCCTAGCAGATGGATTGAAAACACAGAATGGACAGTTGTGTGACAGACTGTGAAAGACTGAAAGTGGCAGATGAATGTGTGCCTTAGATCCTCATACTGTGAAGGTATTTGGCTCATTATGGACCAGACATCAGCCACTTTCTTCTCACTCACATAAATCACCACCCTCCTGAATTCTCTCCCCCATGAACACTAGGCTGTCAGTGTCTCCCTGGGGAAAGCCCGCCTGTGGATTTTGTGCTCACATGCAAACTGGAGTGGAAGAGGTTCTCAGTGTGTCAGAGTCTCTGGTCTTTAGAATGACAGACAATACTATACTATTTTAAGGGGCTTATGAATTCAGAATCATAGCCAGGAGATGCCCTCACCATAGAAATACCTGGGTAGTTCACAAGGTGAAAGGAGTTGGGAACTGAGATTGGAGGAAGACATGAAGGTTAAACATATTGCAGATTTTGTTGACAGTGCTCTGACTTCCGAGTGCCAAAAAGATTCTTAAATGTTCAACATAATCAAGATACACATGCACTCACTCACCTTCAGCACAAGCACACACATATTCATATGCACACATACAGACATGTACATTTTTGACTTTTGCTTTTTAATGTAAGGAAAATCCAGTTAGATAAAAACCAAAAACCTTCAAGAGAAGAAAATGATGAAGTATGTTCCATGTTGCCTTGAAAAGAAGAAAAATCTATTTTTAGACCTTGAATTAGCATTAACAGAAGGTAGAAGAGGAAGAAATGCGAGAGCTTCAGTAGCCATGCAAAAGAACGCGGTGGGGGATTCTTGAAAGTCTCTGTGGTCCTCACTTCCATCTCTGCATGCTTGTGTTGGAGTGGGGAACATGTCTGTGTAGGATAGGGAGGAGAAACAGCTACAAATGGGGCTATCAAATTTGCCTGTTTCTAGCATTATTATTTAAATTTATATTTTAAAGTGTCTTCATTCAAATCTCCTTGAAGCAGATTTTGAGTCAAGAAAGAGTTTTATTCAGATTTACTGGAACAAACTCTTGGGAAAATGTACCTGTAAGAAAATGGGAAAAGTGGTAGTGGGCAGAGAGAATGTTGGGTCAGTTATAGTGGAAGTCTCAGACAACTCTGTCCAGGGCTGAAACAGTCTCTCAGTTTTGAGGCAGGGTCAGGAAGTTGGCTATTAATCAGTCCTTGTGACATATGCTGCCTTAAGTCAGGTATGATCTTGATCAGGGTGATGTCCTGTTGCGAGTAGTCCTGACAACCAGCATGGGTGATTTCCTTGAAGAGTTGATGTGGTCATTATCCCATAATATCCACTATACAGATAAATAAAAAATAAGAGCATGCTGATGGAGATTATGAAAGCCTAAGAACCCCGTCTTTGTCAATTTAAGCTATAGCAGCAAAATACCTAGAGTGGGAGCTTAATTTATTGCTCACAATTCTGGAGACTGGGGAGTATGAGATCAGGAGACTAACATAGTTAAGTGGGCCTACTTCTGGGCCTATATTTTGCAAACTTCTTACTGTTTGGGGAGATTAAAAAAAATGGATAGATGGTGTATAATAGATGAGAGCGTGAGGAAGAGAGAGAAATTTCCTTCTCATATAAATACTAATCTCATTATTGAGGGGATCTACCTTTGTATTTGAATCACCTCTTAAAGACCCTTACTTTAAATGCCATCACATAACATAGAAGCAGTACACCCACTTCAGTCTCTTGAGATTCTCAAGCACACCTGGTTTACCGTGAGCATATCTCTAGAGTATTCTACTGTCACCATTCCCTTTGGCGGTCAGATGGCACTCAACACTACCCACTGTTACTTCTATGCTTGGAAACCCAGCTCTTCATAACAAGGCCATTTTATTGACTCTTCTTCCAACTGAGTTTCAGTATCTCCTAGAATCAGGGAACACTTACAATAGAAGACCTACCCCGGGTTTCAGATAACAGCTGAAAGAAGGAATCAGAAAAGTCCAGAGAGCAAGTACTGAACTGATCCTTCTGTTGTAGACAGCTCTAGCTCAACACCGTTGCTGGGATAAACTTCCAAACAAACACAGTTTATGGGAGGAACAGGATTTATTTCAGTTTACACATCCAAGCGGAAGTTCCATCAATGGCAGAAGAAACCAGTTCCCCTTCATAAATCCAAACAGAGAGACACAACTAACAGCCAGCAGCACAAACAAGCACAAAGGATAGGAAAACAGGAGGGAGCCAGGCAGAGCTCAAACTTCTCTGCATTCCTTAGGCTGGAAATAAGATCTTATCCCAAAACTCACCATAAGCTGGACACCAGAATCTGCCCTTCATGACACCCCTCCCAGCCAGGAAGCTGGAAGTTGAAATTACAAGTTTTAATAAAACATCTGAATCTATGGGGTCAGGGAAACACACAAACACACACACATTCAGACTATTGCACCTTCTATTACTATGAAAAATGAAGAGAAGGAAAAACAAGAAATACTCTTATGTTGGGGTACAAATTTGCACCTTTTAGAAGCTCTGAATATTCTGAGGGGCTGGAGAGGCAGAACAGATATGACCCATGAATGTTCTTAACCCCATCCCACATGTTTCTTTTCTCTTAGCACAACTTTGTGGCTTATGCCTCAGCATGGAGAAGTTCAAAATATGTTTATGACATACAACTAAAATGACTGTATATTTTGTCTGTCTGGATCAATCCCTTTACACGCCAAGGATGCCAGATTAGTTATTATAACTTCATCACTTAACTCTCAAGGATCCTTGCTTAGTCAACATGCTGGCCTGTGGGCACATATGGGCACATAGTTTCTTCTGCACTTGAGCTCCCATATGTGTGTGTGTGTCCACATGGGTATGTCAGAAGACAGGCTCTGATATCAGTCCTCAACTTCTGCCTTGCTGAAGGCAGGGCTTCTCATTGTTCACTGGTGTGTTCTCTAGGCTAGCTAGCCCACAAGCTTTCAGGAGAGTCTCCTTGGCTCTGCCTCCCAATTCAGTGTAGGTGCACTGGGATTATAAATGCCTACTACAGCAGCTAGCTTCTTTTTGGGTTCTAGGGATCTGAATCCAGGTACTCATGATTGCATTGCAAGTACTTTGTCCATTGAGCCATACCCCCAGGCCTACACATGTGCTTCTAACCACTGCGTCCTAGATGTGCTTCTGCACACAATCATTCCTGTGCTTGGGCACTTGAGGCCACTCTCCCTTCATGCTTGAACAAACCAGCAGCCTGTACATTCTAGTCCCTGTGGCACAAGTGTCTGAATTCTTCTTAAGGCAATGTGGGTGAAGTCAAGGTCACCACTTCTAGGATAGTTCTATAAAATCATCCCCCATGTAAGTCTTACTGGCTTTTCCAAGTAAAAAGAAGATGCTGGGAACAAGGGAAAGAAGGAGCTACAAAGAGAGAAAGAAGTTGGGTTTTCCAATGACAGCCTGATGGCTACAAGGGCACACTGAAGTAAAATGAGAAAGCAACTATCTTGGTCTTTTTAAGACACTGGCATTTGGAGTTGTGATAGCAATTAGACTCGGTGACTCAGAATTTCTGCCAGATACAAACCTACAGTCTTGGCTTAGCTTTCCAAGAAACACAGCCTTGGACTTTATTTGATCCATGAGGGCTCTGAAGCACTACTGAGTTAGTGTGTCTTGAGACAAGGAATTGGCTGCCTAGTTCCATAACTACCTAGGAGATGCTTCCTTGGGAATTGAAAGGAAGGGGAGAAATATGTGGCTCTGAATGCTCAGAATAAGTGTTTTGTTAGGGGTCAAGGGTGGGGAAGAAAGCTTTCAGACTTTTAACAGTTAAATACAGTCCCAGGACTAGGTACATCTGCCACCTAGTGAAGGAATTCTGAGCAAAATACCACTACTTCTCATTTACCTGATTGATAGTATTGCAATGAATCTATGTCAATGTGGCTTTAATGTCTGACTTGATCTCCAAAAAGTAAATATGTAGACTAAGAATTAAGAAAGTATGAGGTACTTTAGAGAGATAACAAGTGCTTGCTGTATGGGGACAGAAGTTTAGATGTCAAGCACCAGCATTCAGCTCTCTCTGTTTTTTAGCTATAGAAACAATGTCACTAGCTCCTCACATTCTTGCTGCAGCACCCATAGCTGTTCTCTCTAGTATGTCTTCTCTGTCATGTTGGATTTAGCCTCAAACTTTGAACCAAAATAAACTTTTTTTTTTCCTTGAGTTGCTTTGGTCAAGTGTTTTGTTACCACCACAACAAAAAAAAGTAACTAATACAGATATATCTTACTGAGTTGAAGAGATGGTTCGGCAGGTAAGGCTCTTGCCTGCAAAGCCTAAAGACCTGGGTTCCATTCCCAAGTACCCAAGTAAAGCCAGATGAACATTTATCTGGAGTTCATTTGCAGTGGATATAGAGGCCCTAGTGTGCCCATTTTCTCTCCCTCACTCTTCCTTTTTTATCTCTCTTTCAAATAAATAAATAAATAAAATATTTAAAAAATATGACTTAACAAAATTAAACAATGAGGATGTAAAAACACTTAAATAGACCAATATTAAGTACAGAGATTAAATAAGTAATAAAAATTCTCTCATCAAATAAAATAGTAGGCCTGAATAGCTTTACTATTAAATTTTACAAAGTATTTGAAGACCTAATATCAATCCTTTAAAAACTATATGAAAAAAGTGAGACAATTCTTCCAAGCTTGTTCTATGTCACCAGCATTATTTTGTCTCCATAACTTAACATGGACATAATACCTGCCACAACAACATAAATGAAAACTACATACCAACATCCCTGATTATCGGAAATGCAGAAATTCTTAGCAAAATATGAGTAAGTTGAACATGACAGCACACAAAATATGACATACCACTTAACAGAATAAAAGATAAAAAATCATATCATCATCTCAATAAGTACACTTAAAGCTTGTGATAATATCCAATTATCCTTCATGATAAAAGACATGAATAAAATATATTTGAATAATATCAAACATGATAAAAGACATGAATAAAATATATTTGAAAGCATCAAAGGTAATTACACATGACAAACACATACCCAGCATAATGCAATGAAAAAAAAAGAGTGTTTCCTTTCACATCTGACACAGTAAGTATGGATGTCCATTGTCACTGATCTTACTAAGTATCATAGTAATTTTTGCCAGATAATTTAGGAAAGAGAAAGAAATAAAGAATGGGAAGGTAGTAAATCAAATAATCTATTGTCAGTTGATATGATTCTATATACATCACAACCAAAATGAATCCACCAAAATGTCTAGTAGAATTAATAAAGTCAGTAAAGTTGCAGGACACAGAACCAATAAACAAAAATCAGTAGCATTTTTATGTACGAAAATGAGCATGCTAAGAAAAGAAATCATGATGGCAATCACATTTGTTCTAGCAATAAAATTATAACACACAGGAATAAATGTAACCAAGGAAGTGAAAATGACTCAGCAATGTAAATCACAAAACACTGTTAAAGGAAAATGAAGAGGACATACACACTCATACAGACACACACACTCCCATGTTTATTGGTTGGAAGAATTAATATTGTTAAAATACCCATATTACTCAAAGTGACTTACCGATTCAATGCAATTCCTATAAAAACATAAATGCCTTTCTTCAAAAACTAGGAAAAGTCCTCTTAAATTTCATATAAAACAATAGATTCTGAGCAGCCAATGAAATCTTGAGCAAAATTAACCAAGTTAGAGTAATCATAATAAATAGTTCAAGATATATTACAAAGCCATCATGACCTTACAGCCTCATACTAACATATCAACAGATACACTGACAAATGGAGCAGAATTGAGAGTTACCAAAAATAAAACCACACATCTATAGCCAAGTGATTCCCAACAAAGACAAAGAATATTTACTGCAGAAAGGACAATCTCTTTAATAAATAGCTCTGAGAAAGCTGAATTGCAAACACAGAGGACTAAACTTGACCTCCATAATCAGAAACTCTAAACTCTAAAAATCAGAAACTCTATAACTAGAAGGAATAGGCACCAGGAAAAATGCAAATCAAAACTACAGTGAGATAACACATTGTTGCAGTTATACTGTTTCATCAAAACACACATAAAAGAGCCACACAGGTGAGAGAGCGAGAAAAGGTAGATATAAAGAGTGCACTGTTTGGTAGTACTGTAAAGCAGTGTCATCATCGTAGAGAACAATATGGGAGGTTTCTCAAATAATTAAATGTGGATATATAACATGATCTTTCACATTTCTGGAAATATACCCAACACCAGTGAACTTAGTACACCAAAAAGATACTTCCTTCATCACATCTATTGTAGCACTATTATTTATAGTAAGGGTCATAATCAAACCATGTCCCTATGAATAAGTGTGTGAATCAATAAAGATGATGTGGCATATAGTCACAATGGAATATTATTTAATCACAAGAAGAATAAAATCCTATAATTGGAGCAAAATGAATGAAGCCCTAGGACATTATAAGTGAAACACACTAAGAACAAAAGACCAATCTCTCCACTATGCAAACAAAACATCAACTTGATTGTAGAATAGCAAGGATTGCAGATTGGGAAGGGTGTGGAGCAGAAGTGGATAAAGAGAGACTGGACAATGGGTACACATATAATTACATAAAAAGAATAATTTCTGGTATTTTATAGCATGGGGTGATACTGATAGTTTATAATGAACTATTATATTTTTAAGATCAAAAAACAAACAAACAAAAAAAGAAGCTTGATGTCTCCAGTCCTTAATAGATGATAAGGAGAGGGAAGTTCTCATTACCCTTATTTGAGTAGTGTACCCTTGGATACGTGTGATGAGACAGCATCCTGAATGCATTAATACATATAATTTATAAACACTAATTAAAAATTACTTGAAGTCTGAGGAGATATACATATATGTGAAGTCTGAGGAGATGTAAATAGAAAGTATCACTTGAATCAATAGCAGTTGGGATCTTGAGTTTTTTTTTTAATCATTTTATTTATTTATTTATTTGATAGAGGGAAAGAGGCAGAGCAAGTGAGAGAGACAGGGAGAGAGACAGAGACAGAAAGGGCACGCCAGGGTTTCCAGACACTGCAAATAAACTCTAGATGCATGTGCCACCTGTGCATCTGGCTTATGGGGGTCCTGGGGAATTGAACCGAGGTCCTTCAGCTTTGCAGGCGAGCACCTTAACTGCTAAGCCATTTCTCCAGTCCGGGCTCTTGGTTTTTGCAACTGAAAGCAATCCTGATCAATTTACCAGAAGTGGTCTTTATTCACAGAGGGGATTTTTATGCTCTGACTGTCACTTACATCTCTTCAAAAACTCATTGAAAATGGATTGGCATTTTGACAGTGTTGGGATGTGAGGCCTTGAGGGGGTAAATAAATCACTAAGAAGGACAGATGTCTTTGAAAAAGATGGGGTTAATTCTCATGATAGTGAGCTTTTGCTCTCATGTGACTGGAGTAGTTTAGGCAAGAGCAAGTTGTTTTAAGTGAAGACTGACCACATTTTCGCCTTTCTGCACACTTCTACTTTTATTTCTGCTCTTCCACCTGTTAAGATCCAGCACAAGATCCACATCAAAACAGCTGCCTGATCTTGGACTTCTAACCTCCAGACCATTATAAATTGCTTGCTGTGTGGTATTTTGTCATAGAAACAGAAAAAAAAGACAAACAAAATTACTAATGAGCGAGTTTTATTCTCAAATAGCTCCAAGAACTGCTGAAAAACATGGAAGTCAGAGGTTGCAAAATTAGAGGGAATCAAGCTGGGCAGAAGCAAAACACCAAGTCCAAAACATGCAAACAGGATACTATGACAACCGTCCTCAATACTGAATGACCTATAGTTGTCTTTCCCAACAATAGCTTTATTTAAGTGGAAAGAATTTTGTACAACATGCTACTTATGTGATTTTTAACATTTATGTTATTTGCAAGGGGAAGTATTGAGAGAGGGAGGGAGAATGAGAGGAAGGGAAAGAAAGAAAGACAGACAGAGAGAGAGCACTAAGGCTTCTAGCTTCTGCAAACAAACTCCAGATACATGTAGCATGTCGTGGATCTGGTTTTACATGGGTAAAACCAGTACATGGGTACTGGAGAATTGAACCTAGACTGGCAGGTTTTGCAAGCAAGTGCCTTTAACCACTTTGCCATCTCTCCAGCCCTGGATTTTTGACTAGATAGGGGAGAATCATGTTCTTAGGTAACAGACAAGTGGAAGAATTATCCATAAGCTAGGTAGAGTCCTCTATTACAATATGCATATACTTTTGGCTGTTTTTTTTTTTTTACCATCATAGCTTTGTGTCTGCACTGTTGAAGGCTTCAGATCATTAGCAGACACCTCTAAAATCGGAAATACCCTTTCCATTTATTTATTTTTCAACTAGCCCCATAATTATGATTGTGTTCAAGTTTCAGAAGACAATACAGAGATAACATGGACGTGTGCAGAGGGACAAAAAAGTGCTGGTGGATAAGGAATTCATTTACTAGTTACTTACATGTTTATCAACCATGTTAGATTTTCTAATTTGAGCTGCAATTGGTTTCAAAATGTTCGCAAGCTCCAGCAAAAAGCACTCTCTTTTCTGAAGCAATAGCCCATCACAACTCTCCAAGGAGAATGCATTCTTCCTACATTGCAGGGATTGCTCTTCTGACGCTAGCACAAAGTTGACAATGGCTTTGGAGTTACTTTGTGTGCATGTTTTTTTGTTTGTTTGTTTGTTTGTTTGTTTGTTTTTCTTTCAAATAAACTGGAATAGGGTGAATGTGGTACTTTGTATAACTTGAAGAAAACAGATAATGGAGCAGTCCATGAGGTCACACAGCTCCTAAAGTAAATAGTGGAAACTGATGATTGGCCTGGAGAAGGGAACTCATGACCTTTAAGGGGGTAGCTGCTGAAGGATTGCTCACTCTCCAGTAAGCATATTCCCATCCACGATTAGGCAAGAAATCATAATTTTAAACCAGTGGGTCAAAAGAATAAATAAGGCTTGGAAGTGGAATGGGATCTAATGGAATGAAGTAGGTTTTAATAGGACAGGAAAGGGGAACTGAGAGAGTAAGGGGGGGGCAAACTGCAATGTATAGACATATGAAGTTGTCATAAACAAACAAATAAGTGGTGGAAAATGGCCTCCTTATATCCAGGTCCTCTGCAATGTGATTTTAGTTTTTTTCCCATCATTTCATGTACTCCACCACCATCCTACCCTGAATGTTGCAGGTTCTCAGAATTTAATTGATTAATAGAATGTGACAGAAGTAACAGCATGTAAACTCTGCACCTTGGCCTTAAACATATATTCCTGCTTCTTCTCTTTCTTTAAACTCTACCATGCCAAGCCTGCAAGAAGATAAGAGATACATGGAGTAGAAATGAGCTACCCCAGTGAAGGTCATTTTGAAAGAGTGCCCCATCAGCCAACCTGAATGCTGATTACAGACAAGTAGTCTCGGTCAAGGCTAGAAGAATCACCCAGATGAGCTAAGACTGCTAACCAGCCTTTAGAATCATGAGCTAATGAAATAGTTGTTGCTTTAAGCCACCTTAAAGCGAAGAAATGTTTTCTTAAGCCGCAAAACCTAATTGCTACCAACAGTGAAGTAGCTCTTACCATATGGGCAGAAGGAGAAAATACAGACAATATACTTGTGTATGTGTGTGTGTTCCCGGAGACTTTCTTCCCACCTTCATGTTCATTCTACACCAAGACTACAGAAAGGCATATGAGCTTTAGCCATTGGTACTAATAGTTTGACTACCATCATTTCTATGAGAACTTGATAATACCCAAGAGCTCTAGACTGCCAACTCGAAAAGAACTAAGGAAAAACAAGAGTGGCGAAAAGGCCTTGGCATGTGCTGACTGTATAATTAAAATAAAAATCTGTCATTTGTTGCCAAGAGTGAGGCAGGTAAAATTACGCATAAACTATCATAAAAATAATTAAAAACCAGACTTTAAATTGAAAGTTGTCTTTCCATAATTAGTGAACATTTGCTATTGTTTTAAATAGACTTGTTGTTAACCTTACACACTTTGCTCATGCACTACTTTCTCAACCAAATTTTAATTATGCCTAGGAGGAAGTGAAGAAGTTATCCACTCATCAGTTTATTAGGAGATTATTTTATGTAAATTGGCTTTCAATGGATAGTGAGTTGAATAGAAGGCTTCCTATGCTCAGTGATGTGATAATACAGAAGGAAAGATACATGTATCAAAATGTCACTTGACAGTTGATTTTTAATTAATTGGCATAAGAAGAAAGCTCTCTCACAGAAATGGATCTGAGCCAAAGATGAAAGGGTCCGAGTATGAGGTGGGGGAGAGGTAGAAGACAGCTACGCAGAGCTGTAAGCCAGGTGGCTGATGGGAGCCACTAAAGTATAGCTCAGCTCACAGGAAGAGAATGTGTCAACAGTGTTGGCATGTGAAGTAATCCACATCCTCTCCATCTAATCAGTTGCTTTAGGCAAACACATTTGCCTCATAGAGTTGGGGACCCTAGCAGCAGAGGAATGCAAGTAGAAACATCCAGTGACATCACGGGGGAAGAGCTTTGATAGAAAAGTCCAGCAACTTGCTCTTTCCAACCTCCCTTCTCCAAAATTCTCAAAATATCTACAGACGACTGCCATGGAGGGGACTGATGGAGACATTCATTTCTGCCTGCAAGGACCATTTCAAGTCTGCTCTATGTTGATTTGACTGGAATGGCTTAGTAAAGTGCTTGATTGGGACTATTACAGTTGGAGGTAAGAGAACTGACTTTGGATAATAAACAAATGTTTCTCTTCTCAGGAAGAGAATAGAAGCATTAAAAGAACTTCTAACATATACTATCAGCTCATTTCTCACCTACTTTCATTTCTACTTGATTTATAGATTAAAGGTGCACATTCCTAGATAATTTAACTGCTTTCTTTTTACTGAACCTACAGTTCTCACTACCAAAGGCCAACAGTCCAGCAACTTCTTCCTCTCACTTTATATCATTATTTTTTCTTGTTCTAGTGGGTATTATGATGGTGTCTATCTCTAAAAACAAAAATCTTTCACTATCTTTCACAGCACTCATTGAAAGAGTGATCTGTCCTATCCCCAGTTCTCCACTCAGCTCCCCTTGACAAAACTTTTGTTCCATCATCCTACATCATCTGTCCTTGAAAGACAACCAGTGCTCTCCACAGTGAAAGATTCCATCTGAAGCACTTACCTTCTCACTGCTAGGGCAAAATACCTGATCAGAAGCAAATTATGGGTGAGAAGGGTTTATTTCAGGCTGACAGTTTTAAGGGAAAATTTCAGCATAGCAGAGCAGGCAGCTGATGTGTCACATCTCCACACATCACATCTTCATATAGCAGAAGGAATATGCACAGACATGTGAGCAAGAAGGAGGGAGAGAAAGAGAGAGAGAGAGAGAGAAAACACACTCTAAAAATCTAGTGAGCTAGACTTCAAGGTCTACCCCAGTGAAAGACCTCCTCAAGCAAGGTCCCATTTACCAAGAGCTCCATCACCTGGGGACTAAGAACACAGTCACAAACACTTGAGGTTATGGGGGGCATTTTGCATTCTAACCACCACCACACTGTCTCAAGGAAACAATATGGACCAGCAATAGAGAAGATTACATTCTACTCTGACACATGTGCAAGGATACATATTTCTGCACACACACGTATATACTATGCATACACATGTCACACACACCACACCACAGACAAAAAAAGTAATAATAAACAACTCATTTGCTTGACCTCTATTACACTCTCATCTTTCCCATAGTTTAGCCATTTAAGTCCTTATTTCTAGTTCTTCATCATCATCTTGGATATGGACATTAGAAGTGCTCCAGGATTTAAGTTTGGGATTTTGTTACTATTTTATCCAAATTCACTTCTATTGTAATCTCATCCAGTTGCTATGCATTGCATAGCTCTAGCCCTATATACAAGCATGCAAAATGACATGGTTTCCCAAATCCATAGGCCCTTCCAGGACCTCCCCTCTCCTCACCTTACCCAACTTGACAGCCTGTTTGACCTGTACTCGAGAGCTAATAGTCATCATAAAAACATCAGGTCTCCAGATGAATTCTGGATCTCTCTCACATGCTCCTCAGAGTTCCTCAGGTCAGGAAACTACATCTCCTTTCTTCCAGCTAATGAGGCACAAAGCCTTTTCATCTGTCCTCCAAGCTGCAAATCTGATCTGTTAACAAACGCGATTAAGTGAGCTTCAAACTGTTTCTAACACTTTAGCCATTCATGATTTACCCTATGCTCTGTCACAACATTGCTCTAAGCTACCATTGTTGCTTACCTCCAGGACTGTGATGGTCTCTTGCCTTTTTCCTTCCTCCCCACCACACCAGGCCACACTCAGTAGTTTAGCCAGAACATCCAGCAAAAGGTGTAATAATGCCATATAGTTTCTTTTCTGTAAAATCTCCATGGAGATCAATCTCTTTCAGAGTTAAAGGACAAAATGTTTCACTAAACAACCTCCTACTTCTCCTCACTTGGTTCTGCCACATAGATGGTCTTTCTGCCCTTCAGGAACAAGCTGAGTAAATGCTACCTCCAGGTTTTGCAGCTTCTTAGTCCTTTGATTTTCTTCAGATGTCTTTTTGTGGATATCTTTTTCACTTCCCTTAAGAAATGCACTCAGTTGTCAACTTATTTTTTTTTTATTTTAAATATTTTTATTTATTTATTTGAGAGAAAGGGAGAGAGAGAGAGAGAGATTAGGTGTTCCAGGACCTCTAGCCACTGCAAATGAACTCCAAATGCATGCACCACCCTGTGCATCTGGCTTATGTGGGTACCGGGGAATTGAACGGAGGTCCTTTGGCTTTGCAGGCAAGTGTCTTAACTGCTAAGCCATCTCTCCATCCCTGTCATCTTATGTTGGGGTCCCTCCTAGAGCCAGCCCCAGGAGGGACGGCAGGGTCTCTGCTGAGTTGGGGTGAGAGGCGTGGAGTCACAACACAGACTCTGGGAGTAGGGTGGAAGCAGGCAGAGGACGAGCTGCTGCAAGCTCGTTTATTCAAGGAAGTGTAGGGGGTTTTAAGGGGTTTGGCTGGCCAATCATTTTATGGGGTGGTCCCCTTCTTGTGACCAATGACAGCCTGTCTCCAGGCAGATCATCTCGTAGCAAGTTTCTCATGAAGATGGGACTGTAGCTGTTGCCACGCCAGGCCTGTGCAGGACACCATGTCCACAGAAGCCACTTCCTGGTTACTTCTGGCATGCAGTCTGGGTAGGGCTCGACCTGCATTGTGCCATACATATCCTCCTTTTTGTTTTTATTATTGGAGACCCTGGGAAGCATGGTTCTTTGCCAAGCCATTGTTATCCCCAGGCCCCAAGGGATCATCACATGCGACAGTGCCTGTCTTAGGTTGCCCCATCTCATGGACATTGACTACCCACCATCCTGGTGAGAAAACCCGAGGGGTGTGGTCTGGTTTCTTTTAGCATGCGGTCTGGCTAGGGCCAGTCCTGCATTGTGCCATACAATCTTATTTTTAAGTTCTTCCTTTCTGACCATTCTTCTAAATTTAAGCCAATGGTCTCATCAGCAGTCTTTTTAATAGTAATAGTGTCATCTATAATCGTATACATTTTATTTATTAATATTTTCCCCATAAGATATAAATTGTACAAAGCTAAAGTTTTAGTCTGATGACTGACTGTGTTCTTCTGAATCTCTACCCTTTGCTATATGCTATGTATTTTGTCCTAAAAGAGATGAATTTCATTTCTCTTCCCTTATCCTGCTCTGATCAGCAGCATGTAGGCAGATGCTGTGGTGTGGAAGTGCTAAGCCTTGGTATTAAAAGGTATCAGATGCTTCCACTTGCTCCTCTTACTGCCTAACATTTTTAGGAGAGTCACATGTGTTATACAGAAACCAGACCTAGAAATATTGTGACAGCTATGCATCATAGACTGGAAGACTGCTAGTTTGAAGTCTTGTTCAGTCACTGGATGCATACATACAAGAAATAGAAACTTATTGTTGCCTACCATTGAACTTCTCCACAGACCTTAACCCAAAACACATACTAATAAGTGACTGAGAGGTAAAGGATGGGATTACAAACTATAAACTGTTCAAATTCTAGGAGTTATCAATGCTTGCCAAACATTCTTTCTATCCTTTAGCTGAAATGACTGTGCTATATGACTAATTCTAATCAATGTGATATGAGACAAAACCTCTGTGTCACTTCCTGCATAGAGAATTTAATTGCATGCCATTCTGTTTCTCCCTTTGGCATGATAAAAATATTGTTTATAATAGTGGCTGATCCATATGTAACAACCATGAGCAGAGTTTCCTTTTGATCTGCCATAGGTACCTAACATGTATGACAAACACATCATCAGTGTTTTTATCTAATTCCATTTGAGATTTGCTTGTTATTGTAACATAAACTAACCTATTCTTGTAACTCTATATACAAATTAGATGTTTGTTTAGAGTCATCTTAAGTAGTTACAAATGGTAGAGGAGTGCTGACTATTTTGTTATTTTTAAATACATTTATTTATTTGTTTATTTGTTTATTGAGCTCCAGATTCATGCACCACTTTGTTCATCTGACTTTATGTGGGTACTTGGCAATCTAACCTAGGCCATTAGGCTTTGGCTTTGCAAGCAAGTGCCTTACCCACTGAGGAAGCTCTCCAATCCCATTTTTTATAAGATGTTTCTAACAAGTATTTGCACTAAAGGAAGATGGCCAGAGTTCTGGATATAACTGCTCTCTGATAGGTTGCATTAGCTAAAGCACTAAACCATTTTGGCCCTGGTTCTGTATTTTAAAAATAGGGACAATAATATTCTCAGAGAGTTATTGCTCTATTCACTCATGGACATGTCATGTAATGAGCATACACTGAGGTTATCTCTTGAACAAGCCACAGGACTATCTGATACATTGTGAGGTATGGCATGTGTGAAGCCAGGAAAGCCACAGAGTGGGATGGGGAGGGAAACTACATCTAGCAGGAGGGAAGAAAGACACAACAGCTACAGAAACACATCACTTATAAATCAGATCCCAATTTCTAAGCAATCTTTACTCAGCATTTAGCTGTCTTAACCAGCAAACTGCACTGTCTCATCTCTATGCAAAAGCTTCTCTTTCTTGTCTAGGAACATCAGGTCCTTCCCAAAACAGTTTTCCATGCTGGACAGCACTATGGCCCTAGAAACATGACATTTAGTGATTTTTCACATTTTTACAGAAGTTTTACAAGACATCATGGCCCTTGGTATTGCTTCCTCATTGAGGTCACTGCAATCTTCAGTCATTCATTGAGTCTTTATTTAATGCCAATCATGTCACTTCATAAAGTGTATGTTCTGAGGGCAAATTCTAGATAGAGCACTCAGTGATATAGTGTCACTTAGTCATATAACATACTGTCTGATAGTAAGTGTTCATTAAACTATTGGAAAAATGAATGAATGGCCTCACATATCAGAGATGTCACTCCACAGAGTGTCACAGAGTGTCACTCCACATAGATCAACACTGAAGTTAGATTCAAACATGTTTGAATGCTTAGAATAGAAAGTGGTTCAAATAAAGCAAATTTATCTCAAGCATCATCCAAGCTTTCCTATTGAGAGATTTTTATTATCTTAAACCAGGTCTATAAAGGGAAAATTATTTAAGCCAAATGAAAGACTATCAAAATTTCTAAAAGGGAAATACTTCATGTAAAAGGTGCAGGCAAGAATTTTGAAACATTTTCACAAGCATTAGCATGCTGCTTTTCAAATTACAGCATCTGTGTAACTGTTTACTCATAAAGCCAATCGGGATGAAGTGACAAGAGAAGCAAGGGAGCATTTGAAAATATACATAATTTCTCCTAAATCAGGACAATTTTAATTAATTCCATCCTCATTAAAAGTGAGTAACCAATTTAATCAGTATGTCCTAGAAATTATAATAAATATCTTTTGAAATGTAAATCCTTGAATGCATGGAGACCAATTAAAGAAGTGGTCCAGAAAAAAGAATCATTAATGCACTCTGATGTAGCCAAACATTTTAGGTTGTGCTTTTCAAATCATTTTATTTGGAATTACTATGCCATATACCAGAATAGCTTACTCGAGAACATCTCTCTCTCTCTCTCTATCTCCTTTTACAGGAATAAACTGTTAAATATTATATACTTGGATACAAAACTAGAATCCTAGAACTCGAGAACTAACTCCTCATAAATGCCAAGTCTGTAAGCATGAGAGTAGCAAGTCTGCAAAGAGTATAGGCTTCCATCTGAATGTTGGTCTGCTGAATCAAATTATAGAAATACTTAGCTTGGATTGAAACCCAACTCATTTAGCACTGTCAATGGTTCTAAAAACTGCACGTTTCTTATTTTATACATATCATCTGCTCAATTTGCCTTTAATTTACTGTATAAGTAGAGTGACCTCATTTCATGGAGATGAAGAAAGCTCAGATTCATTCAGAAGCAATGATTATGGATTGCAGAAGAGAAACATAATGAGAAGATCCTGTTTGCATAAAATTGCTATTTGAGGGTTCGATGCCAGTGTTGGCTTTATCAAGGCTTGACACGTCTGCCAGATTTAGCTTTGGCTCAATGGAGAAACAAACATTCAATATGAATGCTGACAATGTTGAGGCCTATGAGTTTCATAAGAAGAGGTGTTTCAGCTGTTTTAAGACTTCTTTCTATATGACTTCATTATTGCAGGTCTGCCAAGATGCTAAGCAGTTATGAAGGTGACTTCATTTCAGATTTAAAACATTCCTCTAAGGGCCATACCATTATCAACATTCCAATCCCATAGATGAAAAACAGTCTTGCCCAAGGCTGTGCAATTAGATCCTGGCAGAACAAAAGCCCTGGATCTGAATTCAGAGCCCAGGCTCATGGGTTTATTATTATCATATTACCTTTTATGTGTTTTTAATTATCCTGAATTCATAAATATGCATGAAATCTATCCACCACTTTCTCTCCCTCTGCCACTCTGCATCCATGCCATCTGTCCATCCACCCACAGTCTTTCTCTGTGTCGCCATGCATCCTCTTCTTACTCCTTCTGTCCTTGTATCTTTCTCTGACTGTTGTGGCCTCTGCTCTTGTGGGTTTCTTCCTAACTATTAGTTGACCTCTCTCAGTTCTCAATCTCCTTATTTATATGATTATTAATCTGTCCACTATCCATGTATATCTTCATCCTTGTGGAGATTTGTCTGAATTTCTCCATCTAGCTAATCATCCATTTATCTTTCCACCACCCATGATTCCCATTTCTCCATATTCTTTCCTGAATCTGTCATATACTTTCTGTTTTTCTTTCTAAATGTATTTCTGGTTCTGTATCTTTTCCTGTTTCTCTTGATTTTACAACCAACTCTCCTTCCCTCCTTCCCTCTCTCCCTCCCTCCCTCTCTCCATCCTTCCCTCTCTCCCTCTTTTTCTTCTCCATTCTTGCCACTGAGAACTGCTGCTCATCCAGGTATTCTAGGCATGTCCTTTAACACTCTGAAATGAAATATATATCTATGGGTCAACCAAAGGTCATCCTTGTCATTACTTGATGAAAGACAATAAATTGCAAGGAAATTACTGCAGAGTCTCCTGTAGTTTTGCATTAACTGCCCTTTGTTCCAGATTGTCTTTTCAAAGATATTTATAGATACAGCATCGCCATCTGAAGCCATGAGCGGGCTTCATTATGTACTTGGAATTTCATGTTTGCTCCTAGAGTGAAGAACAGAATCCACTGGGCTTACCTAACTTGTCTGAATCATTGAGATTCTTGAGGCTGAGGTTTCTCTCCTGTAATTCTGCTGCATATAGGAACATATATTTACAACATTCTCTATTGCTCTGATTTTACCTGAGGGTAAGGAAAACAGATACAACCATGCTGCTGCTCACACTGCCTGCTGTGTCTTCAGTAATAAAGCCCTTTGTCTCTGACAGAACGCTTTCCTGCTGGTGTCCATGAAGCTCATTAGCTTATCTCATGGCAGCATGATGCTGGCCATCAAAGTTAACTTCTGTCATGAACAGGAAAAGATTTTAACAATTCTTCCCACATGCTATCGTCTGTTGGAAAAGAGGACCTAATTCAGCCTCAAATTCAGGTATACCTTTGCCAACTTGCTGTTTCAATGAAGAAAACCCTTCTCCTTTATGTACTTTTATAGCTTTCTCCCCCAAACTCTATCTGTGAGGTGGTTTGTCACTTAGGTGTGAAGGAAGTTTTACATCCAGTGCAAGGAAAACCTTTGAATGTATGTCACTGTAGCTAGAAAGGCTGAATCTGGGGCATGTGACTTTAACAGAAGGCAGGTGCCTTAGCTCACATTCTTCCTTACCTCTGACCTCAGGTTTGGCTGCCACAGGCAGATCCTTAAGGCTTAGACTTAGCTCACATTCACTGCTTAGTTATTCCCTCTCTATTCTGGACTTTTCCTAAGCATACAAAAGCAAGTAACAGTCTATCCATGTAGCCTGATGTACTTCCCAAAGAACGCAGATAATGTTCAAATGTGGAGGATGGATAATTTCTTCCCATTTATTCAGCAGTGGCAAGTTCTGAGAAAGATCTAGAAGCTGCTTGTAAAGGGGGAAAAAAAACCAAAAACCAAAAACCAAAAAACTGAATCCCAGTTTACCACAGCAGCAGCAGCACAGTAGACTGCACATTGTCTTTTCTTTCCTCACTCTTCTTGTCCTTCTCTGCCAATCTCTGGAACCAGCTCACAAATAAGCAGCACAGCTTTCTCTCAGGTGGTACTCCCTGGGAAATGGAACATAATCCAAGGTACAATGGAATGACTAAGGCCTCCAGAATCAGATCTCAAAAACATCTCTGCCACTTCTATTGAGGAGATCCTTATCAAGTTATCTAATATCTGTTTATTTTTTTCTGTTAAGCTGGGAAACAGTATACATTGCAGGGAGACAAGGAGGGTACTGATCATAGATGAAAAGTATTCGGCTGTTAGAGGTCCTTCACAGACCCAGTGCTCAACAAATAACAGCAAGTACTGTTATTATAGGCTGAGCAGATCCCAGGTGTACCCTAGAAAGTATAGGTGCAGAAACTGCAAAGTTCTGACTATGGTGGCTGTTGGGGGACCTTTAAAATGTGCAATTTAAGGACTTTAGGGACTCAAACCTATATAAAATATTTATAAATTAGTGTTTATAGAAACAGTAGCATCATAAATAGCTTCTGGATTCTGTAAAAGTATATACATAAGGATAATATATTTAAAGCATTGAGCCATTTGTTAAATTGATTCATCTTACCCGTGGGATGTTTTTCTGCCTAGCTAACTAGTAATTGCAAATTTAAAGCCTTTGGGAAGGGATGATACAGTAGAACTATAAACGTTGAAGGAGAAGGAGGAAGAAACATTTAATCGTTTGATTCTCTTTGTTTTTCTACAAAAACCTGCAGCAGATGTTATAAATTTAGGGGAAACCCTCTATTCTCCTGAAGGAAAATTAGGATGAGTGGAGGTGAGGGAGAGAATGTAGTAAAATTACATGGAAAGAAAAATGCAGAAGCAAAAGTCTGAGCTGAGTGGCCACTGGGTGAGGTCCATCTTGTGCTTCCTGGGAGCTGTAGAACATATAAGTGAGGCTCCACAAAGCATTTGGTTCATCTCAATAAATATGCCCCTCTCGTGGGGTTGTTATCTGTTCTTCCTGTTTCATCTACTAGAAAACTTCCTCCAATAGCAACTGGGTTTCAAGTGATCTCCTGAAATTGCTCAATCAATAATCAATACATTCCTTCTGAAACATCCCAAGACCCCTAAACTTCCCCTAGTGAAGGGTGGACCTTAGTGGGGAGATGGCAGAATATGGCATCTTGGAATGTTCCCAGCCAAACCTGTGGTACATCAAATCCCATAAGATAAGCATTAGATATTAAAATGTGCACTGTATCCCAAAGCTTTTGCTACTCATAGTCTAAGGTCTCTGGCAATCCTGAAGACTAAAGAGGATGTCATTCTGTAAGTGTGACCTGTGAGGCTGGGGATGTGCCTCGTTTGGTAGAATGCTTACCTACCATGCAGAAAACTTATGGTTTATCTGATTTTCAACACCACATTTAAAAAGAAAGGGGGAGTGCTGACCTTCTGTAACACTCTGTAACCCAGCACTCTGAAGGTGGTGACAGAGAGACAGAAAGAAGAACCAGGATGTTCAAGGTTACCATCTTTGGCATAGTAAGCTAGTAACCAACCTAAGCTACGTGAGACATTGTGTCAAAAATAAACTGATGAAATAAACTTCCACTATATACTCCCATGCAACACCAATAAGTCATTCTAGAAGCTTCCTGCATTAGTCACTATTGACATAAATTCTAGGAATACCCTAGTTTAGACAGGCATCTAGCTGCTGGTGGTTCCTATGGGTAGACAGATGTATGGTCTGGTGAGTCAACTGTGGATGGAAACCTCACAAGGTAATGGAGATTAGAGATTCTCCAATGGGTAGAAGCTAATCACAGTAACCTCCTCCACCATCTCCATGGTGACCTATGCCCTCTAACTGCATGCATGACCTTTCACCAGGAAAGGTATGGTATGTTATAATGAAAGGGAACCGTATTTCTGAATGACCTGGGAAAAATTGTCTTCTCTCTATTACAGTTACTATTACGCTTACCTGAACCACAGCCCTTTCCAAGGCATGCTTTAGCCAATTAATTGATGATGATGTGTGTTATTAATCTAATATTAAGCCATAAATTACCTCAAAACTTAGCATATTAAAACAAAAACACTGTCCCACAGTTTATAGTTACAAAAATTTGAATATAATTTAAGTAGATGCCTCTGGTCAATAGTCATTCATAAGATGCTAATAAGAATTCCAGCTGGGACTTCAATCCCGTCAGCAGCTTCCTTCATACCTAACACTTCTCCAAAGCTGCCTCATGGCATGCCACCTACTTTGTGTGGAGGGTTAATGATAAAAAAGTTTGGATGAGAGCAAGTGCTCTAGACAGAAGCTTCAACTCAATCTTAGAAATCATATTTCATCACTTATTCTGTATTCTGTTTGTAAGATTAAAGCCTAACTCACATGCATGATGTGTGATTATACAAGGTTTTGAATGCCAGGTTGTGGAGATAATTGGGAAGAGTGGCCATCTTAGAAGCTACAGACTGTAGTTGAAATAATCATTTTCCACAAGCATGTACCATTTTCTTCCTCCATTGTTCTTCAGTTATCACCATAATCATTTTCTTTTTAACCTATTTACTCCACATGTTAGTATTAAATCTTTTCTGTCCATCTGACTCTTCACAGTTTACTTACCGGCAGGCAATGTGAATTTCTAGTTCATTACAAAGATATGTTACCTAAGCATTATCCCCTTTCCTTTCTTCATTTACTTCAGATGTTTCTGGATCTATACTCAATTTTTTCTATCTTGCTTCATATTTGTTATTCTCTTTTTAGAGGATAAGTGAAAAAAATGTAATTTTTGAGCACTGCCTTTTTGCCAAGTTATCTTTAGGTAGATAGATGATAGATGGATGAAACGAAAGATAATAATTTAATAACTATTTAACAGGTGACAAGAAATGATGTAGATTTGACAATGTATCACTTCATTTAATCACTACAACATTTTATAATTAGCCAATCTGATACTCAGTGTAGCTAAATAACTTGTTTAAGCTGAGACAGCTGGTGGAGGATTGACACAGAGCTAGAATTCAGATCAGCTCTCCTATCCATCACTGTTTCTTGATCCCCAAATCCGATTCACATCTTTTGGGATAAACACATTTTATCCTGTAATATATAGGGTCCTCTATCTTTCTGCATTTCTATATTTTTTTAATTTATGGTCTTACCAAGTATGAAATGGCTTTCAGATATCAACTTCAAGCTGATCTTACACTTAAATGTGAAAGAATAAGAAATTAAACCTTATAGCCTTCTGCTTTAATATTTTCATGTCATCTTTTTTTTTTGTTCCTTCCTACCTCCTCACAATGCCTCAGACATGCTTTATGCAGTGTGTCCACATTCTTGCTTGCCTTCTGGGGCCGTCTTCATGGTTCCACTTGTCTCTGTCTTATTTAAAGAAAATGATATACATGGCTTTGGGTCAATACTAATCTATTACTGCTCAACTACATCTATCTGCTTAGACTTAACATTTGTTTATTAAAATGATCTATTTGTGTGAGTTGTACTATTATATATTCCAGATGTTTTTTTTTTTTTCTGTATTTCTCATGGCTCTTTCTTGACCATACTCATTCATGCTTCCACTCACTTTTAAAACTGGGTCTGCTATAACAAACCTCCACAGACTGGATGGTTGAAAACAATCAACATGTATTTTTCTCCTAGGTGTAGAGGATATAAGTCTGAAACCCAGATGGCAGAAGAGCCAAGATCTCTCTCTGAACCTCCAGGTAGAATGCCACCCCTACCTGTAGTTAGCTCCTGAGAGCACAAGTTAATGCTCTGCATGTATTGGCTCCAAGAAACATCACTGTAATCTCTGACATTATCTTTTTTGTATCTGTGCTGTTTCTGAACTTTCCTTCTCTTGTAAGGACTCCTGACTTATTGGACTAAGGGCCTACCTCACTCCAGTATGACCTCACATTAATTAATTACATCAGCAATGGTCTTATTTCTAAATGTGGTCACATATTGAGATGTTGTAGGTTAAAATTTCAACACTGAGGGGAAGGCACATTCAATTCATGAGTATCCTTTGAGATTCTCTGTTGTGTCCCCTAGTCTTCTCTGTTTCCTTTCTGATTCATAACTATAACCACCACCTCCATGCAGATAGTACACAGACTTATATAATTTCCCCCAAATTATACAATTTTATACCTTGGGTTAAAATCAGCAGTGTCAAATGCTTAAAATATACCTACATTAATTACTAATATCATCACAGGGAACAAATATCTGGCAGAAACAACTTGAAAGAATGACTTACCTTGGCTCACAGCTTTAGAGGGTCCAGTCATTGTTTCTTGCATATTAGGGCAGTGGAGACCTTTGATCGAGGCTGTTCTTCACTTCTGGACACACAGAAGGCAGAGAAGAGGGAGAATTCAGGCTGGCTTTCTCTTTTGTCCCATTTATCCAGACTGGGACCCTAGGACATGGGATGGTACCATGAAGATTCAGGTTGGGTCTTCTCCTCTCTGTGAATCCACACTAGAACTCACTTCACAGACACACCTTGAGTTGTGCTTCACTAATCTTCTAGATGATTCTACACCCAGTCAAGTTAACAATGAAGATTAACCATCACAATTTCCCCACTTAGATGAGCCACAAATAGAATAAGGTAACTATGCCCAAAGGCTAGCAGCCACTGCAATGTGAGTTATACCCATAATGGTCCAAACCAGTACCCTTATTTACCTAAGCCTACAGAAACCTTTGATCTCATCTCCTTTCTTCCATTTTTTTCTTCTACAAGCATTCCTTATAATTACTATGGACTAACTTTTTTTAATGAGACTGTCTGCTTTGTAGTACAGGTTGACCTAGAACTCCTACCTTAACCTCCTGAGTGGTGGAATTTTAGGCACATTCCCACTGTGTTCAGCTTAGTTTACTCTTAAATGTCAAAATCATACTTCATTGCACAAGGCCAGAGGGGAAGGTCAAGCTCTTTAAACGTATCGAGTGCCCTGCAACTATTCTATTAGCATCAAGTCAAGAAAAAAATTCATTTAATTTCCTGGCCATCCAGATCATACTTAGGCCCATTCATTGTTAGCTGGGCCTGGATCTCTGCCCCCACACGTTCGCCATTACAGACTTCTTTCTTTATCTCATTTGCCCCTTTTCTGAATCTCTCCATCAAAACAAAATCCTTGTTATTTCAGTTATTTTCCAGTCTCATTTATACCCACTTCTTTCCTTTCTCATTAGATGTGAATCTCTCACTTGCCTCACTGTGCTCCACTCATCATTTGCACTGGGTGTATCTATTTGGATGATGACCCAAACAGACTAATTAAGTCAGGTGTCCTAGAATTTTCTCTTGAGGCCATCCAAATTAAGACATGGCCTTTGATCCAGGAACAATTGACTATTCCAGAAACAGGCTCAGCATAGTCTGGCATACTTGTGTTCAGCCACTTCTACATGTTTTCTACCTTTTGATTAGCTAAAAATCACATGTGCAACTCCTTTGTCAAAAAGCATTACACAATTATGAACACAACATAATGCGAACTATAAATATATTTGGTCTTTGTCCCTGGTTTTTGGCATAGAACTTCCAAAGTCCTTGAAATTTCCTCAGTGATAGGACTGTTAGTCCCAAGGAAACATTTTCATCATCCTTGTGTTTATGCTGATGAGATAGCTGAGGATAGTACTGTCAGACAATTTCAGGAGAAGGGTGATCACAAGAAAAAACATGCACTTAGACAGAACTCATATCCCATCCACTAACCTCTGGGAAGGGAAGGAGGGCTGGGAATTAACATTTTTAAAATATCAAAGAATAAAATTGTTGCCCTTTCAGGTTATGAATAATCCATATGTTTGAAGGAAGTGAACCCCAGTTTCATATAAATACCAGCTTCTGCACTTTGGACCCCTCCAGACTTTGTCCAGACTTTGTACCTCATTATCTGGCTATGCATATTTGTGGCTTTTATAATCATCTTTAAAATAAACCAGAAAACATAAACAAATAGTTGAGCTTAGTTCTGGGATTGGCATCTGAAGTTGGGGGCAGCCTCATGGGACTAAGCCTCTCATATATAATATATAGGATCTCCACTAAATCAAAAAGTTAGTGTCAAAATTAAATAAGGTTAAAAGGCACCCAGGTAGGAACTTGCTTTGTTTCGAGTACCTACACATATGATGTCAGAAATGATACTAGTACAAATCAGATCTTAGGAGTGAACAATTCTTTTTTCCCTTCTTGCTGGCTGATGAAACATGCTTGCCCTAAAATGACTTTATCCTATTCATCAGCTAAAACATTACTCATGCAATAACACCTATGAGGGCATGGTTCTTACATCTCCTAATTTATATTATGAACCTGCATCCCATGCACCTTTTAACCTGGGCATTATTCTCTTTCCTCAAAAGATGAGGTCAGTGTCTTTTAAGTCAGACATTGTTCCTTACTTTGCAATGGGCTACTATATATTACATACTTGATGTATTCAATTAAAGAACTTAATAAATTCAGACCAGAATGCATTCAATAGTAGAACCTTCACTTGGGTGAACAGAGCAGGTGGAGATATGCACAAATATATTCAAAGCACATCAATCGGGGAACATAGTGTTCCAGGTTTGCTGGCATGGTGGCTGCCTGGGTGGTAGGTTCAGGAACAAATCCTCCCAGCAATCTGGAGGTATATTTGGCAAACAAGGCCTCCTGGAAGCTTTTGGCCTCACCCATCAACATGACTCTACATTTGCGATTACCAAACTCTCCCTGATTCTATTGCTTGGCTCTTCATTCATCAGGTGACACCACCCCTAACAGGTGTCCTCAAGCAGATCTAGAATTGAGGAATGATGGAAAAATAGCAGACATCTGTTCTGATCCTGGTGATAGGGTTGATTTAAGCCCTGGCAAGCTCTTTTCAAAACCACCTGGCAGTACATCTCCACACACCCACATACAACATTCAGTTAGCATTTAAAGGACTTCCATAAATCACTAGATTCTCTAAACTGCTACATAGACAGCTGAATTTTTCTTGGCCATGATTAAACTATTCATGCCATCTTCTCCCCCACCTTGTCAACAATTCAGGGAGTCCAGGCTCCAAACAAAACAACAGTTTATATTTCTAATCTTAAACTTTTCTCTGCCATTCAAGGCATATCATGTTGTTCTTCACAGTGTTACTTATAATAGTGGAAAATTGAGAAAACAATTCCATTTTTTCTTATAGAAACTGTATCTAATAATAATATACAACTAATATTCTCACTGATAGTAATTTAGTATATGCATATATAATGATGGGTTTCCTTTTCTAATCAGAACCCATGTTACGCATTGTGAATTTGTAGCCCATTAGTAAGTATATGAAAAATCATGCATTTTTTACACTTTTCAAAAGCAGATAGACTAGGCATGCTACATTGGTGAATAATCATGGGAAAGAGAGAATCATGCCTAACTCTTTGTCTTGTCAAAAGTGATTTCCCAGGCATATGCTCCTGGAGTTCATTTGCACTGGCTAGAAGCCGTGGAGTGCCCATTCTCGCTGTGTCTGTCTCTCTTCTATTTCTCTATCTCTGCTTGAAAATAAATATATTTTTTAATTTTTATTTATTTATTTATTTGAGAGAGAGATACAGGTAGAGAGAGAAAGAGAGAGAGAAAGAATGGGCACGCTAGGCCTCCAGCTACTTCAAATGAATTCCAGATGTGTGTGCCCCCTTGTGCATCTGGCTTACCTGGGTCCTGGAGAATCGAGCCTGGAATGGGGTCCTTAGGCTTCACAGGCAAGCGTTTAACCTCTAAGCCATCTCTCCAGCCCGAAAATAAATATTTTTTTAAAAGTGATTTCACGATTCTGAATGTGTGGTGTAGTATGTTTGTAGTAGCATGTTTGTAATACCCAGTTATAATACCCATAAATGTTTCACAACTGACCCCATTGAAAGCCTTCCTGAGCTAATGCCTAACTACCTGGCAATGTCTCTCAAAAAAGAATTATCCACTCCCAGTGGTCTAAAATAGTGACTTCAAATGGTGTACTCCCAATAATAGAATAGTACTGATTAGACCCACCAAGAACGAATCCAGAAGTAGACAAATGAACCTTACTTCAAAGGGCTGGTCCATGTTCCTTGTGACTTCTAAACACCACTGTATTACCTATATTCAGTTCTAAGGTCCAAATGTCTAATGGGAGATAGAATACTTGATTTTAGTAAACGGAATATCCAAGCTATAGAAAATACTAAATTAAAAAAAATAAAGAATAGCATTTAACATAATTTGACATTCATAAATAAGCACAAGAAAGCCAAAATATCATTAGAAAACTGACCAAAAATTGCAAGGCTAGTAGGAAGCTTGGTGCATACCTAAACTAATAATTCATTTTATAGAAAGGAAAACTGAAGGCCAAAAGAGCTGATATGACTGGTTCAGAGTTAGGTCGTAGCTCAATGGATTCTCATTCCAAATAGGTGGCTGTTCTTATTAATTTGATATCATATAAAATTCATGTGAAACTAAGCTTAGTAGAATCATTATAATATGATATTTCATGTATCAAGAACTCTGAGATTTTTATCTTGCTGGTAAGAAGTAAAGGTTTTTTTAAGGATATCATCAATAAGTTTATGTCTCCAAGAGAAACTTTTTGACACCTACCAGGAAGGTGTTGATGTTTATTATAAATAAAACTACCTCTAATACTTTTCTGTCCCTGATATAAAATAGAAGCTAAGCTGTTCCAATTCACATCTTTCTATTTTATCAAAAGGAAAATGTCCTAAGTATTTCAAGGAAGCCCTAAGTTTTATTTTACTGTTGATGTGAGTGCCTGGGTGTCAGGCCTGGAACTGACTTCCTCAAAGGAAAGCCAAAAATCCATTATTGGGGTCCCCACTAGAAGCTGCATTATGTCACATGTGACTACACTGCTGAATGAAAACACGAGTGCTTTGAAACCTCCTAAAACTACACAATTATCAATAAAACAGCAGAAAGCCATATTCACATTCATATTTGTAGCCTTGTGTTTTGGGATGTATGCATGGAGCACTACACAAACATCAAACACACTACAAAAGTCATTTGCTCTGTCCACATGGAAGCAATTTCAAAGAAAGACATGCTGGTGTTCCTCGCAAAGGGTTAAAAATATAAAGGAACTTGCAGGGTGTGCTGGCCCACACCTTTAATCTCAGCAGAGGTGGGAGGATCATCATGAGTTTGAGGTTTGAGGCCACCCTGAGACTACCTAGTTAATTCCACTCACTCTGGACCAGAGTGAGACCCTACCTTGAACCACCCTTCCCCCGCCCAAAAAAAGGGAACTGAATTCTGGAAGTACACCATTCTATGGAAAGACCTCCCCTGCTTTCTGAGTCAGCCATCCTTGAGACCAATAGACTCAACAATCTTTGAAAGCACAGCCTCTATGTCTGATTTTGGTAAACAATCCCTAAACATTCATTTGTTTATGTTCCTTCTAGAAATGGTGTCATTTCTATATCTCAGCCAATCATGAAAAAGTATGAGATCAAGTTTTGACTATGAGACATAGGACTCTCACCATAGGGATAAAACCCTGGCAGACCTCCTGCTGGGTGCTCATGTGCTTGCTTAAGCTCTTTAAAAGCTATGAACCCTTATGCACAAATAAACATTGCCTTGCCAATCTACTTTGGACCATGTAGTCATTCTCCATGTCCAGACGCATTCCTAATGCACACAACTCAGGTTAGGATTCTCGTGAGAGGCATACAAAAAATACATTGACATTCTTTGTCACTATCTAGATATAAATCTAGTCTTAGGAGGAAAACTATTAATTCGTACCACAATACAAGCAGTTTAAAACAGAACAGCTACTTTGACAATGTAGAGGAAACTGAGCATGAGAGATTTTTCAGCTCACTATGCAATTAGAGATGCCTTTCCCCCTCCCTGGCCCAATCAGAGAGAACTACAGATGGGTAGACCATGATACAGCCTGCATTTCCCTAGAACCAATAAAGAAAATGGAACCACATTCTGAAAGGATGACTAAGAGCAAACCCACTATGGGAAAAAGTGTCAACTGGTAACTTTCGATACAGGAGAATTTCACAGCTGGTGAGAATGTTGTGAAACAAATCATTGGGAAAAAACTATCAGATTCTCAATCACTGTAAGAGGAATGTGTTAGAGAATACAGGTTGCTTTTCTAGTCTCTTAAGCTGCATCAGTGAAAACCAACAGCCATTACACAGCAGGAAGGAGAGGAGCAGAGAGACAGCACTGGAGCTGTGTTATTGTGGACTCAGTGATCCTCTCAGATGTTTCCATGGAGAATTTAAGACTGCAGTCTCATAGGATTCTGCAGTTCTCCATGTCTCCTCCAGTCCCTTTACCTTATCAATGTCAGAGGGTAGCATGACAAGAGACTCAGGAGAGGTATGAATTTCTCGAGGTCATCATATTGTTGAGAATGCTGTTTTGATTCCCCAGAATTCTGACTTAGCATAAGTAGCCATACTTCCTTCCAAAATTTAAGTTGGATTTCTGAAGTGGACTCTAGTTTTTTGTTGTTGTTGTTAAACAGACTGCTATTAGTTCTATGAAATTTAATGAATTTTATTTTAGTTAATAAATAATCTAAAAAATCAAGAGTTTTGGTAAATAACAAAATAGTATAGGTTTGTGTTAGAGTCGTCTACTATCTGAAATTTAAAATATCATTATTTTGTTAATAATTAGATATATGGGTCAAGTGTGGAGAAGGTCAAGAGAAATCTGTTCCATCAGTTAGCAAAGAATGATGTCTTCAGGAATATTAAACAGGGGTCCTTGGAGTCTTTGGGGCTTAATTAAAATCTCAGTAGTACTGTCGCTTTTGGTAGTGAACCTACTTGCGCTTTCTAACTTTAGGGAATGAGAATTTGGCCTTAAAGCTAGAGACAGCTGTGAAATTGAATGCTCTATTGGAGCATTTTAAATAGCACATTTGGCCATTCAGAAGTAACTAAATGGGTTTCTCTTCTACAGATTTATAGAACTCGCTATTTTGCCCAAATTCCTACCTCATCCAACTGACTCATTCCAGCACCTTTGAATGGAGCCAGTCATTACTCCCTCCCAGCAGTACATTAGGTAAGTTGGGACTGACTTCACACAAGGCTTGGAAACCTTATTTCCCCTCATATGCTGGATTTTTATCCATCTCTTTTCCTGCCTCAAAAGCATAAAGAAAAGTACACATTGCAGTTAAGTCTAGACTTACAGCCTATAAATGAAGATAGGGACTAGGAAAGGGTATTCAAGCTCGGTGGCACAGTGGCATCCTCTGGGGATTCCAAATAAGCCCATGACTCTGTGTCTCCCACTGTGATATTGTCACAAGATGCAGCAGTTTCTAAGCAGCTGCTCCTGAGAGTCCACTTTTAAGCTAAGACTAAGAGCTAGTGACTTAAAGTAGTTCTTCTCACAATTGAGAGAGCATCCGTTTTATCTGGAGCTAGTTAAAATAAAGACTTGGGCCACCGGAAGAGTCTTAGTCTATTAAAACTGTGACCCCTACCTAACACAATGGCAAAGTTCAAGAGTTTTCTAGAAGAGAAGGTTCACAGGTGCTACTATTCAGGACCAAAGCATTATGGTGGAACGTGAGCGTCTTCCAAAGTCCCCTTTCTCCAAATAATATGGATATTTGTTAACATTTGAGTAGAGTTCATAAGGACTTTACAAAGGCAACAATTGAAAAGACTGACAACACTAATATTCCAATCACCAATTGATCGTGCAGGCTATCATTTGATGCCACAGAACATTCATCACTGTCAAAGTCCTGATTAAATTGATCCATGATCTGATTATTCATTCCACCTGGTTCATCTTGAGTGAACTTTTCATTCTCTCAAAGACAGTACTCATCAATGCTGAGGTGACCTCAGAAGGTGAGATTGTTTATTAGCTAGGGGTAATCTTCATGAAAATTGATGGCAATATGGCCAAATTTTTATTTTTATCAAGACTAAAGGAATGCTGTTTAATTTAAAGCAAACCCCATGACAATTTCATGGGAAGAAGTGCCCAGGATAAAAATATATATGGATAGTCTAGCATATTGCTCCTGATTCTATGAGGAATGACGCACATGTTGAAGTCTCTAGCCTGCCTCATGGGGTCCAGTTGGCCTGTGGATACATAGTATATACAAAAAAAGAGCTTCTTACAGGACAGAGAGATCAATTTCATTCTTCAGCACCTCTTTCTTCATTATACTTTCCTAGATGCATTATCTGTTTTTATTTTTCTTTTCCCCTTTTATCCAACAGGTCCTCTGAGGTAACTGTGTATATTGTCTACCTTTGGGCAACACTTTTCTATAACTGAAATAGGATATCCAAGTCACTACCAATACCAGTATTATTATCTTTATTATAAGCAGTGATATAAAGCTCCTAAAATAAGCTCCTTTTAATCAATGGAAGTTCAAGGAAAAGCTTAGGCAATCTGATCATTGATCCACAAAATATAACAACCTAGTCTCTATGTCTAAGCTCAGTCACATGTTCTTTGACCATCTTTTTTTAAACACAAGTCAATTTCTTTTTCCTTCTCTAATTAAAAATGCTACTTTATTTCACAGCAAGAGGTAAAAGCTAATGTTTCAGGCACCCAGTCAACATCAAGGAAATACACTTGAAAATTAGACCAAATATTTTCACTATTAGAGTTTGAGTGGCAGGGCCAGAAATGTACTTTATTCCTAGTAGAAAGAAGATGATTCTAAGGTGAAGTTGACCTAAGTTGAAACTCCTGCAGAGAACAGCAAGCCTTCTATGCTGAGTGTAGGTCATGTATAATATTTTATTACTTCCTACTCATCTTGTTTTGTGAAAGTTCAAGAGGAACAGAATATTCAGAATTGGGAAAATGTGCAGATAAAGCAATTTGAAAGAGCCATAGACAATCTTAAGTCCCCAGCTTGGGATAGTCCTCTTTGTTACAAGTGTTAATATAATAAGCTTTTGCTTTCTCCCATTAAAGTTTTATTTGAACAATTAGGTTTACTTTGCACGTTCTTCCATACAAAGGTGCTCTGTAACCAGGAAGCTGAATGTTAATGCTAGGGTTGCTATGGTAAGCAATCTTTTCTGTGGAGAGGAAGAATAAATACTTGCATAAATTCCTAAAAGCAACCTCAGAGGAGACTGAACCTGAACAGGGTGGACCAAGTATTTTGCTACATAAATATAGCTTTGGAGCTAGAAGATAATGGTTTTTTTCTGTAAAATTATAACATAATTATAGATGCTTCAGGAAATTTTGTGTTCATCTTTTGAGGCTGATTTTTGTTAGTTTTTTTCTTAAGTTTTATATAATGCCTTAACATTGTTTTTTTTTTTAATTTGTTTGTTTGTTCTTTAAATCTTAAAACTAGATGAAGACAGCTGAGAGGGTAAAAAGTTCTGATTTTCATGGCTAGAAAAAGGAGTTTTCAGATTTCGATTCTAGTTAATGAATGCTTAATGAGCCCGAAATGTTTAATGAACAATAAATAGTCAAGTATAAAGTATATATGAACATGATCTATAAAAAGCGGTTTCATTTTGTAAGAATTATAACTACCCATATGATGTCTCTGTAGTTATTTTTGAACTGGGAGCAAAAGGGCCCTGCCCTCCTGGATTGTATCAGCAGGTCCCTTTCTTGTAGTTGGTTTCATCTGATGGGAGATGTGAATGGAAGATTGGAGGTGGTGGTGGGGGGGGGGGTTGTCCCCTTCTGCCAGTCTGCAGCAAGTTGGCTGTGATTCTTCATCCAAAGCCATAGCTCCTAAGTGCTGCATCTTTCCCCTTTCCCACTAGAACTGGTAAAGAACCCTTCACTCTTGTTCTCCACAAAGGCTTCACAACTTCTTGTTGGTTCCCAGCTATTCTGCTAAGAATTCTGTAAACACATTCCTTTAATTCTATTCAACCTTGTCCATTGGAGTATAATGTGATTGCCTCTGGGCCACTGATTATGACTCTTTTATAATCCATTTTCCACTATGAATGAAAACTCCCTATACTGAAAAGCATAGCTAAATCTTTAAACATGTATATGAAGCATATATTTCATTACATGGCTGTGCCATTGAGTATCTCAATACCAAATCTCACCTCTTTGTTGACATAATTTGTAAGGTTAAAATATTCACTTTCTTGCATTTATATAAATTCCTGTACATCTTAATTTATTTATTCATCACCTGTCTCCTGCATAATTTTCATGTTTTCGCTACCAAAATTGAAAATCTGTGAAGGAAGCTTTCCAACTGGCTTTAAAATAATCAACTAAAGATAAAGACATATGGTAAGAAAGAGCATATGACCTCAATCTGCTATTAACTAAGAAAGCTGAGGTGAAGTCTTCTGTGAATTTTGTCTCTTACTCCATAGTTTCCTTCCATCTAATGGATGTCTCAGGTGGGGAATGGCCTCCAACCCAACATTTGTTCTAGCTACCCTCAGGCTCTTTAATAGATCTTTTGGCTATGACTTACGAAGAGACATTGTACAAAAAAAAAAAAAAAAAAAAAAAAAACATTTTAGACCTTCACAATGGGGTCTAAAATGTAAATAAATCTAACAAGAGAGACATAATAGAATGATCCTAGCAGAATTATTTCTAGTAGTGAAAACTCTAGAAGCTTCCTAATTATTCATTTCCATATAAAAGTGTATAAATAAACAAAAACTGCATAGGCAGAGAAGTAGTCATCAAAACTTCACACATGGCTATGGATTAGTTTCATAACTACAGTGTCCAATGAAAGAAGCATGACACAGTACATAGTGCATGATTCCATTTACCTGAAGCACAAAAATGGGCAAAGCTAATATGGGCAAAACTAAAGCCAAGATAGTGACAACCTTGGAACACAGTGATGGGCCTGAGGGGAGCTTCTATAACACTGCAATATTCTATTTCCTGCTTGGGCTAGGATTAGCGTCTAACAGTTTCACAAAGTGAACATACTTTATAGAAGGAATGAATGACTAGGAGTTAATGCAGAATCATTAATCTTAGAAGCTTGTAATTTTCTCTTAGAAAGTAACACAGTTAGATTAATGTGTGGGTCATCTAGGCAGCTGTCTGAGAGGCCATTTTATAAAAGGACAAAAGCCTGCCTGGGGATAGAATGTACATAAAACTTGTACTGTATAGAATCCCACACAGAATTAGCTTTGCATATGTTTAAAGATGGTCCTTTAATAATCAGATAAATTTGTAGAAAATAAATATAAAGATAATTAGTCCATTGTTCAAGAATAGTAGTTGGTTTAATAAAATGGCCCTAAATCTTTAACAATCTCTATGATAATCTGAAAAATAAATACTGCTAAGCAGTCATCCACACTCGTTCACTCTGTAGAGAGTATTCAGGCATTGATGTGGAGTTTAGCCATGCAACCTATTTGGGAGGAAAGAATGTTAACAGACCTACTGAATCATACCCTGCATTTGGAATAAGGATGTGGATTTTTCTCTATTGATACAAACAATGCAAAGAGGACAGGCAACACATATAACCCATAAGCTGTTATTATCTTGATTTCCTCTGTTGAAACTCCAGATTCTTCATTTTTAACAAGCTCCCAGATGGTGCTAATGGTACTGATGATGACAGCCCTTTCACTACCATTGAGTACAAGGCTGTTACATCTTTAAGATGTAAATCATAATGTATACTTATAAGTTCAATTGCTTTATCTAAGTCATTTAGTATGTTCAATGAATGGTCATTTCTCTTATGATATTCTACTCTGTTGCAAGCTATAAGACAGGAAAGAAAATACATGTGGTTTTATTTTCTATTCAAAGTATAAAATGTAGAGTAAGAGGACTTAAGGTCAATGCTGTGTTAGTAGTTTGCTAGTTATGCAAACTTTAATAAGTCCTTTAAATTCTCAAAGTTTTCTCAAGTAAAAAGAGATAATGATGTTTCCTTTTCAAGATTATTAAAGTTAAATAATGTATTTTCTGGTACCTGATACATTCTTGAAATTTGCTGACAGAAACAGTATGGTTCAGAATTAAATATATTTAAGGTTTCCACGACACCAAGAGGTACTGAATAGTGGGGGGAAGTGATATTATCCTGAAGGTATCCACTGAGTAACTTGGGGAATGGTGGTAAAGGTCAAAGTTAAAGAGTGGAGAACCTTTAAAAATGTGTCAGGTCTTGTTATCTCCCTGCTCAAAATGCTGCAGCATCATCCCCTAATGCATAGAATAAAATCCAAGTTTTCAACACATAATACACTATTTGCTGACTAATTGAAAGGCACACTACTCTCTAGTCAGTCTCCACTTTGCTCACTGTGATCGGTAACTTTGTCAATTAGACTGGATGTCAATTAGCATGGCTGTGAGTGCTTTTTGAGAGAGTGGAAAAGACCCAAGTTCAACTGAATGTGGGCAGAAACATTTCATGGGTTGAGGTCTCAGATTCCTTAAATTAAGAAAGTGAGTGGAACTTCAGCATCGTCACCTCTCTCTGCTTTCTGACTACAGTCACAATGTGATACTGCTACATGTTCCTGCCATCATTCATCCCTTTCAATAACGGGCTATCCTCAAATTGTGTGACTTAAAGGAAAGTCATCCTTCCTTATGTTCTTTTGTCAGGTATTTTTCCACTGCAATGAGAAAAATAACTAAGGTATTCGCTCTAGTCCAGCTCCCTTGCTTTTCTCTGAAAATCAAGCACATTCCATTCTAGGCCCTTTGCACCTGGTGTTTCTGATGGAATACCCACACATAACCCAAATATCTCTGTCTTGTTCCTCTTCATTTCATTTTGTTTTTTGATAACTTTGGAAAGATCTACCTCACTCCTATATCTCAAATACTACTCTCTCTTCCAGCACAGCACTAATAATCTCATATTCTGCCTTAATTTCCCTGATGTTCTCTTCAGCGCACTGCATTATAAATTTTTGTTTACATATTTTCTGAATCCACCTTGAATTTTTTTTATTATTTTATTTATTTTTGGAGAGAGACACAGAGAGAGACAGACCGGGAGGGAGAGGGAGAAAGATAGAGATGGGCACACCAGCAGTGTCTCAGCTGCCGTGAACGAAATCCAGATGTGTGCGCTGCCTTGTGGTCAAGTGTGGCATTGCACCCTTGTGTCACTGCATCTGGCTAAAAGTGGGACCTGGAGATTGGAACCCAGTTTTTAGGCTTAGCAGGCAGGCACCTTAACCGCTAAGCCATCTCTCCAGCCCCCACCTTGAATTTTTAAGATTCACGAGGAAGGGCTATTATCCCTCTAATTCACTAACACATAATAGATACTTAATGAATGTCATGAACTTATAGAAATAAAGGTGTAGATAATATAGTTGTCAAGACTAAGGTGTTGTAGAAAGAGAATATTGGTGCATTTATATTCTTTCATACAGCTAATGATGCAGCATCTATCTGATGGAATGCTGGTACAAACCTGAAATACATCAATGAAAGTTTCCATTGAATTCTTGAGAAGTAAAGTCAGAGTCAGGGATTAGTATAACAGGCAGGTTTGGAGATAAGTTCTCCAGAATGACATCTGAAAAGATGTGGGAATAAGATTGGAAAGAGAATCTGGTCCTTGTAGAATCTGCAGCAGGGACCTCAGCCCCACATACACATGGAGTAGTGGAACTTGGCCATCTTCCAGAGGTGTTCCACACGTGTATCCACCAGACACTAAACACAGGCTCTTCCTGCAGAAGGGAGTGGCTTTGGGGAAAGTAGCGACCTGCATCAGAGTGTGATTCAAGGTTTCCCATGTTGCCAGCCTCAACTATTGCCTGGAGCAATGAAATGAACGCTTTAGTCCTCAAGGTGAGTTAGATACAGGGTATCAGCTACAGAGGACAAAATCAACAAAGAGATTATTGTTAAGAATCTTAAACTCCATGTGGGAGAAATAGACTGTCAACAATAAACAAGGTAAACCAAAAAGCATATTAGAAAGTGGCAAATGCCAAGGAAGAGCTGACACAGTAGAGTATGAGGAAGAAGAATGAAGTATCAGAGTGAGGAGATGGGACAGAATTGGCAGAGGGAAGAGTGGGCTTCACTGAACAGATACAGTTAGAACCTAGCCCAGCCTATATATATGGAAGAAACACTATCGTCAGAGGTAACAGCTGCTACAAATTCATGAGGTGTGAATTAACTTGCTTCGTCTGCAAGTTTCTACTTTCAAGACATTCAACAAGTACAGCAAGTTTTTCTCAAACAGAAAAACATCATGGTCTGATGGCTTTAACAAAGGAAAAGAAAGGGAATGGTAGGTAAGGGAAGGACAAATGGGGGGACAGGAAGAGAAGTATATTAATTACTTTTCCTGTTTCTGAGAGAAATATCATACAAAAGCAACTTAAGGAAGGATGGGTTTACTTTGGACTTACAATTTGAGGGAATCAGTCCATTAAGTGGGACAACATGTGAGCTGGAGCATGAAGCAGCTGGTCGTATTGTATCTGGAGTCTGGAAGCAGAGAGTGGTGAATACTGATGCTCAGTTGGCTTTGCCTTTTATCCAGTCCGGGGCTCAGCCTAGGCTATGGTCCCTCAACAAGGGTGGATCAGCCCACTGCCATTCACCTCCCTTACAGACGTCCCCAGAGATTTGTTGTCATAGTGATTCCAAATCTTTTTGCAATAGAGATTAACCATAACAGGAGGGGAAGCAAGAAAATATGTTTTTTTTTCTCTTAGTTTTCTCTCTATGTAGATTTTTTTAAGTATCATATTAATTTATTTGAGAGAGAGAGAGAGAGAAGAGAGAATGAATGTGCTGGGATCTTCTGCTACTGCAAATGAATTCCAGACACGTGCCACTTTGTGCATCTGGGTTTACATGGGCAGTAGAGAATCAAACCCAGGCTATCAGGCACATGCAAGCATCTTTAACCACTGACCCATCTCTCCAGCTCTCTCAGAAGTTTGAAAGGGAAGTTTTCTACTGCAATCTACAGCCATGTGTAAGCTGCTCTGAGAAAATCATAATCGAGTGCTGATTTATTTCTTTTCTTCCCCATCTACCTGGATAAAAAGTACACTTAAAAAACAAGAGACAAGTCAAGCTGGGCATGGCAATGCACACCTTTAATCTCAGTACTTGGGAGACAGAGGTAGGAGGATTGCTGTGAGTTCAAAGGCCAGCCTGGACTAGAGTGAGACCCTACCTGGAAACAAACAAACAAACAAACAAAAGCAAGGGGAGGGTGGAGAAAAGGCTCAGTCAATAATGCTTTGCTGTGCAAGCATGAGGAAATGATTTTGGATTCCAGCACATGTATAAAAGTCAAGATCAGTAGGTCATGCTTACAGTCTGTCACTGGGGAGGCAGAGACAAGAAAATCTCTGGGACTTGCTGGCTAGTTAGTCTAACTGAATCAGTGAGCTCCAAGTACAATGTCAGACCCGGCCTCAACAAAACATTAAGTTGGAAAGCAATTTGCTGAAGACACCTAACTCTGACCTCTGGTCTCCCTGTGCACCCACACATACATATGCAACATGCTACACACACACACACACACACACACACACACACACACACACACATTCTCTCTCACACACATATGCAATAAATGAATAAATAATAAAAAAAAATAAAAAGTAACAACTATCTAAACAGGCATTTGTCACTCCTTGGCCCATCTTTCCCCTTCATGAATTTTTGCAGGGAAAGGGAGTGTCATTTTACCTGAGAGAGGAAGCACCTGGGAACAAAACAGTGAGATAATCAGTGATGAGTGTCCCAACACATCCATGTCACTGCATTTCCATTTTGCTCATGCTTTGTGTGGCTCTTTGCAACTTGAGAAGTGGCTGAGCTGAGGAGCCACATGAAGTGTCTGGCAAAAGGGCCAATGAACCACAGACTGCTTTTATACAAGGACCTTTGTTGTGTGACGAAACGTGCTGTACAGGTGACTGCCGGGGATCTGAGAGATGAGTGCAGACACTGCTCCCCATAGCTGCTCTTGAAATGAGTCTTCGTGCCTGAAGGAAATTGCCCTTCAGACTGTTGACTAGGAATCTGTATGTGAATTTAGGCATGCTCTTTCATGATTTTTACAGGAAAGACTCATAAATTTTCTCAAATGTTACATGGTTATTGTTGGGACTAAAGGCTGTGTATTATGCTTGCTCAGAGCCTCTGGTCTGTAGAACACATGTACTGTGGGTTGGTTTTAAACCTAGATAAGTTGTGCTGAGTTTTATTTGGAGCAAGCAACAAGGAGAAATGTTTTGAGGTAGAATTTATAAGCATATTTGGAACCCTGATTCCAGCCTCTCCTTTGCCAGCCTAGCAAAAGTTTCTGCCTATCTTGAGTCTTTTATTTGGAAACACCTACTGTGTGACCTTTTGTGTCTGCCTTGAAACTTTTGAATAGCATAACGATTTCAAAGTTCATTCACACCATATGTGCACATATATATATGATTTCAAAGTTCATTCATGCCATATATATATCAATTCTTCATTGATTTTAAGGGATGAATGCCATTTCTTGCACTTTTATACCACTATTTGTTTACTTACTCATTTGTTGATAGACATTGAGCAATTCCTAAGTTTTGGCTAATAATAATAAATGATAAATGAAAAACCATTAAATTTCTATTGGCAATTGTGTCATTAGACAGTCCCCCAATAATGTATGGCAATTGCTATATCCCCACTGTAGAAGTTTGAATGGTTGTCCCCCCATTGATTCACGACTTTATTAAAGCTTCTAATTTAGATTTCCAGCCACATGGTTGGAGGAGGTGCCTCTGTGGTTGGATTCTAGGGTCCTCAGGTGTGGGGGTGGATTTGAAATTTCCAGCTAAAGATATGCAAAGTGCTTAAGTTCTGCCTGGAGTGCCTGAAGTGTGCTTGCTGTGCTCTTACTGGTGGCTTTTCTCTCTGCAGGGACCTATGGAAGGGGACCACCTTCTACCATTGTAGAACTTGCCCTGGATCTGGAAGTTTCAATAAATCCCTTCCTCCCTTACACTGTGTCTATTCTAGAGGTTTATCCCAGGGACTTGGCTGTCTGTTACACCCACATTCCTACCAATTCTTGTTATGTTTCATTCATTGATATTATTAATAGTATTCTAATAGGCATGATGTGGTGTTTCCTGGTTTTAATTTTAATTTCCTTAGTGACCAATTAACTTGAGTTTATTTTCATACTGTTAGGCTGGATGGGCTCCCAAGATGGAGTCACCATGGTCAGCAGAATGGTGACAGAGGCCTGAGGAAGTAGATTATCCTCATTCCTCAAGAAACTGCCAAGTCCTTATTCCCTCCTTCCCTAACAATGCCCCAGGTCATGGTTTCCTGCCCCCTTATCTCCTAAGTCACATGCTAACTGTTCTGGTGTCACACCCTAGATATTTTAAATGGCTAATGTAATGATCTCCCCTAAATGAACTTTTCTATTCAACTTAACAAACAAGTTCTCTTCCTCGCCTTCCCCCAACTGAAAAAGGCCTGTAAAGCACACTGCCTGAAAATTCAGGTTGGCTGCTCTCCTGTCTTGTGAGTCAGTCCTGGCAGCTCATGCTTCATGCTGCTCCCTCATAAAAGCGTTCATCTTTGCCTCAGAGTGGTTTGTGTGGTCTTGGTCACTCCCAAACCTTATATCTGGTGCCCTGACTCTGATAGGGGACTCCTGGTTGCCCCCTTGGGAGGCCAGACCTCGTTCCTCTGACCATACCACCAAGCTGCCACGGACCCTCTGAAGTCTTCGTACCATCTCTGCCTGATACTGGCTCTCAGACCCACCACAGTTCAGCCTCGCTCTTCTTCCCTTCTTCATCTCCTCCCTCCTTGTTGGTAAGTGTTCCTCTCTGGATGGCCTACTCTTGGGTTTAATCCCCACTCATGGAAGCCATGCTGGCATGCCAGGCTATACCCCACACCTGCTTTTGGGCCCCAACCCCAGGTCTTGAGCAAGAGGCACTCTTGACACCTCAGGTCCCTCACTCTCCTGTCTACCATACCCTAAGGGGTGCCTTTTGGTTCGGTTGCATCATCTCTAGACACTTCCTCTCCCTCCCTCCTCTCCTTCCACCTCTTCAGGTCTCATCTTTCACTGCCAGCTGCTTACTCCACCCATTGGGAGTATAGATGCCCACCTTACCCACTAACAGGATAAACAGCCGACAGTTGTGACCTGTATGGCCTCTGTTTTTGTAGCAGGTGCAGGCCCCATTCACCTTAAGGGCCAGGGGGTTTTATTGGTGTTCTCTGTAAACCAGCTTAAGCCCTGGTTTCTTTCTCCCACCTTGGTCTGGCTTTCTCTGTCTCCTCTCACTGGCCCTCTTACTATACTCTCACCATGCCATGGGGAATAAAACCTTCAAACCAATTTCTCCCCCACCCCCCGCCTGTCTCCTTAAGAACTTAAAGCCTCTACAACTCTTGTATAACATCAAACCTTGTCTTCTGAGCTTTCTCTGCAACTCTGCCTGGCCACAATATAATCTGAATAATGGGTCCAAAGAGTCTGAAAATGGTACTTTTGATTTCCAAATTCTCACTGATTTAGAAAACTTCTGCCAGCATACAGGCAGGTGGTCCCAAACACTCTAATTTCAGACACTTTTCACTCTGTGTGCACAGCTCTCTCTCTCTCTCCTCTACCTGCTCTCCTCACCAGGCCCTTCTAGCCAATGTCTCAGAAATGTGCTCTAATTAAACCCCTCCCCCATGCTTGTCCTCACCCTCTGCTTTTTGACCCAGATGCCATAGATGACCTGGCCCCAACAGCTTCATCTGTCTTCATCTAGCTCCTGTTCTGCATTTGTGCACCCCCACCACCATTATCTCCCATCTCCTCTCCTCCCTTTCCCCTTCCTGCCCAGTGTACTCGTTCTCACAGGGACAAAATATACCCTTTACAGGAGGTCACAGTTGCTGAAGAAATGGTTTGCATTCATGTTCCTTTTTCCATGTCTGATTTATTTCAGATTGAAAAGGGCCTAAGGCCTGGCTTCATTGATCCAACACTCTATACCAAAAAATTTCGCTTCCTCTCCCATACCTATGACCTAACCTGACATGATCTCTTTGTGGTTCTTTCCTCCACTCTCACTCCTGATGAATGAGAACATGTCTGGGTTGCCACTCAGGACCATGCTAATGAGACTCACTTACCTGATAACACATTCTCAGTAGAGACACTTTCTTTCCCCAGAGAGGACCCTGACTAAAAATATCATGCTCCCACTAACTATCCAGGATAGAATGGTTCTTTGCCTCCTGGTTGGCCTCCAAAAGGCATCCTGTAAATTTGTCAATTTTGACAAACTCCAGACACTTACCCAGAGGCCTAATGAAAACCCAGCTGAGTTTATGGGGTGCCTAACTGAGGCACTCACCCAAGACACTTTCCTCAACCCAAGAGGGCATGATAGTTCTCCATACCCATTTCCTGTCCCAATATGCCCCTGACATCAGGAAAAAGTTAAATGCCTAGAAAAGGGCCTTCAACCCCCTCAGGGATAACTGCTTGACCTGGCATTTAAAGTTTTTAGTAACAGAGAGGAGCTGGAACGGACTGAGAGAGTGGCCAGAGACAGACAGCAGTTCCAGTTCCTGGCTGCGGCCCTGAGGCCTCCTCCGAAGAAGATGACGGGGCTGCCACGCTCACCACCAGGACCCTGCTTCAAGTGTGGCCACACCGGTCACTGTACAAGAGCCAGCCACAACCTGCACCCGCAGCCAGGACCCTGTCCCCACTGAGGACTTGCTGGACACTGGAAGGTCAACTATCCTTCTTTGCCTTAACAATGTAGGCCAGCCCCTTCCCCTCATCCCCCACAAGGGCCAATCACTGATCTTCTGATGGTGCCCTGGGACCGTGACCCCCACCAATACTCTCCACATCACAATGGAGGAGCCCAGGGTCACAGTCCAGCTGGCAGGAAGACCTGTCTCATTTGTTACTGGGGCCAGTTAGTCAGTCCTGCCATCCTACTCTGGTAAGACTTTACCCTTGCAGATCTTTGTGTCAGGTATTGATGGCATCACCCTCCCCCTTACCCTGTGTAGTCTGGGACACTCCCCTCTCTCATTTATTTCCTGTAATAGCCTCTTTTCTTATTCCCCTCCTGGGTCGAGATGTTATGCAAAAACTCGATCTCTCTCTCTCTGACTTACTACTCACACTTTGTCTTCCTCCTCATGCCAGCCCCTTCCTTAAAAGGATCCAATTTTCCCCTCCCTGTCTCCAAGGTTGAACCCAGGGTGTGGAACACTTCCTCATTGGCACTAGCCTCTTATCATATGCCTGTCCTCATCAGATTCAAAGATCTTATGTCTTTTCCCTGCTGTCCTCAATACCTAATTTCACTTAAATATTGCCTGGGACTTAAACCTGTTATTTCTCGCTTGCTCCAAGCTGGCCTCGTTCACCCCACTCATTCCCCTTGCAATTCTCTGATCCTGCCTGTTATCAAACCTGATGGGACCTACTGCTTAGTCTAAGACTTGCGCCTAGTCAATGCCACTGTTATGCCCATTCATCCAGTAGTCCCCAACTCCAAAACTCTCCTTTCTCACATCCCTTCCGCCACTACTCATTTTTTCAGTTCTTGATCTCAAAGATGCCTTCTTTTCATCCCCCTTCACTCTAATTCCTACCATCTTTTCGCCTTCACCCGGGAGGATCCTGATAGACATACTACCTCTCAATTCATCTGGATTGTCCTTCCCCGGGGTTTTAGAGATAGCACCCTCCCCCAATTTGGTCAAGCTCTCTCCACTGACCTTTTGTACCTGGATCTATCACCCAGCATGCTTTTATAATATTTACATGATCTTTTGCCCTGCTCACCCTCTTTGTAACATTTTTCTGGAGAAATGTGTACTCGGGTCTTATTATGGTTTGGAATTAAAATGTCACCCATAGGGACATGTGTTTGAACACTTGGCCCCTAGCTGGTGACACTGTTTGGGAAAGTTGTGAAACTTTCGGAGATGGAGTCTCAATGGAGGAAGTGGGTCACTGAGAAGGGACCTTGTGGTTATTTCCCTGCCCCATTTCCATTCACCATCTACTTCCTAACTGTAATTTGATGAGCCACCTTCCTGCTCCTGCCACTATGCCTTCTCTGGCATAACTGACTACTTCCACATGGAACTGTGAGCTGCATTAAATCCTTTTCTTCTTATGGTGCTTCTATCAGAAAGTTGATCACAGCAACAAGGAATTAATCAGTACAAGCCTAGAGCTGTTTTATTTTTATCATTGCAGTATTTGCCTTTTTATAAGAATTCTTTAATCTGAATATTATAGAAATCAATTATATAAAATGAAAATATTTTCTTTATTTGTAATGCCTTTTAATACAATACATTTTACTTTTTGTGAAGTCTATTACTTTATCTTGTTGCTGATAGTTTGTGTGTTTCTGTGTATTCATATAAATCCATTTGCCCTAAGTTGTCTAATATTTGGTCTACAAATATTCATTGTAATCCCTTATAATTCTTTTAAGTTTCTGTGAAGTAGGAAGTAATACCTCCATGTTTGTTTCTGAATTTACTAATATGTCTGTTATTTTCTTGACAGTCTGTCTATCTTTTAGACTTTTCAAAAAGATAACTTTCAGTTTGTTGATGCAAAGAATTGATTTTATTCTCTATTCACTGTCCTTGCTCCAGTCATTATTCTGTATTGTTGCTGGTCTTCCATTTAGTTGCCTGTGTCTTTGGTTGTAATTAAAGTTCCTTTTAATCAACACACATGTGGGTATGTTTAAATATATTCTCCCAATGTCTGTTTTGTAAGACATATTGCAATCAATTATTTCAAAACTCTGGATGCCCATCAACCATCTGCAGTTGCCAAAGGTGTGCTTACTCAAGAAGCTGGTGAATTTTAACGTCTTATATAATAACTACCATTCCTAGTCTCCAAGACCATGCCACACACCATGAGATCACCCATCACCATACTTGGTACAACTTCATGGATGGCAAATTAGAATTTTGTTTTTTTTTGTTTTGGTTTCTTAAAAAAATGGGGATATATATATATATATATATATATATATATATACATACACACACACACACACACACACACACACACACACACACACATATATATATATATATATATATATATATATATATATATATATATATATAAACTACCTATGGAATTTCACGTGTTGGTACCATCATTTCCCTCCTCCCTGACCCCACTCCACTGGGTCCATCCTAAGTAGGATTGCTGGAATTCACCATAGAGTGGTGAATTATGTTTTGTAAGAACAGCAGTCAGTAATTTCAAGGGGGAGCAATGCCTCTATATATTCCCTCCCCACCTGTGGCTTTTATGTTCTTTCCATCCCCTCTTCACAAAATAACCTGAGCCTTGGTGGGTGTGCTTTAAGTCTACTTTGGTGTTGAGCTCTCAGCAGCTTCTGGATATCTGTTTTGGTGCATTTTGCATATCTTCAGTGTCTGTCTCCATCACATTGGTGCAGGTTGTCAGGCTTGCAGCACTCTTGCTCATCTTACCAGTTCCTCAATGGTTTCACCTGGCCCTAGCTGCTGTGCCAGGGGTGGTTCAACTTTCAGGTAGTCAGCTATCTATTTTTTTTTTCTTGTAGATAGATTTTGGTTGTCCCTGGTTCTCAGTGATTTTTGAAAAAGAAAAATCAGATTCCCCAATGAAGACTGAGATCAGGCTAGGTTTTTAAAGGGGGAAGGCATTGTTAATTTTGAGAGATTATTATGGGTGTAGCCTCACTTTTGGCCAAAGACTAGCTTCACATTGGAGTCCATAATCTTGGTCTCCATGGAATTGTGACTTTTTTCCACTGAGCAGATCTCTTAGCCAATCAGAAAGCCACTGGTTACCCACTTAGGTTGTGTGCCACTATTACACAAGTGTGTACATGAGGCTAATTGCTTTCATATAGCAGGGTCCACTGCTTACTCACAACAGTTTTGGTCAATCCCTCATTCTCCCAAGAAGCTCATGTAGGGGTTTTCTGGGTTGATTCCAATTTTTAACTATTGTGAATTGAACAGCTATAAACATGGTTGTACAAATATTTCTTCAGTGAGGGCTGGAGTCTTTAGGTTAGATGCCCAGTAGAGGAATGACTGGGTCAGTTGATAACTATATTTTCATCTTTTTCAGGAGTATCCATATTGATTTCCTTAATGGTTTTACAAGTTTGCACTCCCACTAGCAGTGAATGAGGGCTCTGCTTTCTCACATTCTTAACCACAATTATTATCATTTAATTGTTTTTAAATGATTGCCTTTTTTTTTTTTCTGGAGTAAGGTGGAAACTCATAGTTGTTTTAATTTGTATTTCCCTGATGGTGAAGGATGTTGAATATTTTCTTAGGTGAGTATTAGCCATTTGTATTTCTTCCTTTGAGAATTCCTTATTCAGGTCTCTGCCCCATTCTTTGAGTGGATTGTTTGATTTTGTCATTGCTTAGTTTTTTGAGTCCTTTGTAGATTTTAGATGTTAGACTGCTGTCCTTGGTATAGTAGCACAAAGATTTTCTCCCATTCTGTGGATAGCCTGTTGGCTCTGTTTATGGTATGCTTGTACAGAACATTTTTAGTTTCTTGATATCCCACTGTTTGAGTGATTGCTTTATTTCCTGGGCTACTAGGGTATTGTTCAGGAAATATTTCCCCATTCATATATTGGGGAGATTTCTCCTATTTTTTCATCCAGTAGCTTTGGAGTTTCAGGTCTTATATTGGGGGTCTTTAATCCATTTGGAGATGATTTTTTTTCTGCATGGTAGGACGAGTGGATCTAGTTTCATTTTTCTACATGTTGTTATCCAATTTGTCCATCATCATTTGTTGAAGGTGATGTTTTTAAATGAGTATACATTGTTGGTTTCTTTGTGAAAGATCAAGTAGATGTAGTTACTTGAACTAAGCAATGTGTCTTCAATTCTGTTCCATTGGTCTATATGTCTGTTTTATGCTAGTACATTGTTGTTTTTGTTACTATGGCTTTGTAATACAGCTTTAGATTGGTACTTCTTTAGAGGTACTTCTTTTACTCTGGATATTCTTGGATATTAGGGGCCTTCTGCCATTCCATATGAACTTTGAGATTTTTTTTTCTATCTCTGTGAAGAATGATGCTTGGATTTTTCTTAGTATTGCATTGAATGTGTACATTGCTTTTGGTAAAATTGTCATTTTCACAATATTAATTCTATCTATCCAAGAGTATGGAAAGTGCTTCCATCTTCTCATGTCATCCTTGATTCTTTTCTTTTTCTTTTTTTTTTAATATTTTTATTTATTTGCAAGTAGACAGAGGTTTAAAGTCAGAGAAATAGAGAGAATGGGCATGTCAGGGCCTCTAGCTACCACAAATGAACTTCAGACATATGTGCCACTTTGTACATCTGTCTTTATGTGGGTACTGGAGAATTAAACTTGGGTCCTTTGGCTTTGCAGGCAAGTGCCTTCACTAAGTCATGTCTTTATCCCTAAATTTCTTTCATGAGTGTTTTATGTTTTCATTATATAGGTCTTTAACTTCCCTAGTTATTGTTATTTAATTTGATGTGTGTGTGTGTTTGTGTGTGTGTGTGTGTGTATTGAAAAATGTTACCGCCTCACAGACTTCTTTCTCTGTATGCATATCTTTTCTGTATAGGAAGGGTATTGACTTTTGTGTGTTGATTTTGTATCCTGCCATTTTTCTCAAGGAATTTATCATATCCAAGTGGCCATGCAGCATAGCTTATATAAAAGCTGTTCCAAAAGCTATGGTTGAGTCTTTAGGGCCACTTATGTATGATTCATGTCATTTGCAAACATGGCAAATTTGACTTCTTTCTTTCCAGCTTATATCCCTTTTATATTTTTCTCCTGTCTTATTGCTTTGGCTAGGACTTCTAATACTATGTTGAAGGGCAGTGGTGAGATTGGGCATCCCTGTCTTGTTCCTGATCTCAGTAAGAACTCCTTGAGTATTATTAAGTATTACTTGTGCTTTAGATGCTTTGCATATTGCCTTTATTATATTGTGATATAAACCCTCATGCATAGCCTTCTAGCCTTTTTATCAAGTTGATGATGTTTTTTGTTGAAGGTCATCTCCGTGTATCTATTGAAATAATCATGTGGTTCTTGTGTTTAAGGTTACTTATGTGGTGTATTACATTAATTTATTTCCATATGTTGAACAATCCTTGCATCCCTGGGTTGAAGCTTGCTTGATCAGGGTGGATGATGCTCTTGATATGTTGTTGCATTCACTTTGGGAGGATTTTGTTCAGGATTTTTACATCTAAGTTCATCTGGGAAAATAGGTCCATCATGTTTTGTTTTTCTTGTTGTATTTTTGTCTAGTTTTGGTTTTAGAGTAATGCTAGCTTCATAGAAGAAGTTGGGGAACATTCCCTGTATTCTGGTTATATAAAAGAGCTTAAGAAGTTGGTTCAGGGCTGGAGAGATGGCTTAGCAGCTAAGGTGCCTGCCTGCTAAGCCTAAGAACGCTGGTTCCAATGTCCAGCAGTTCCAATCTCCAGGTCCCACGTTTAGCCAGATGCAAAGTGAGGCAAGCGCGCAATGCCACATTTGCCCACAAGGGGGCAGACTCATCTGGATTTCATTCACAGCAGCTGAGAGACTGCTGGGGTGCCCATCTCTGTCTCCCTCTCTGTCTATCTCTCTCTGTCTCTCTCTCCAAAAATAAATTAAAGAATAATAAAAGAATTTTTAAAAAAGGAACCTTCTTATTAAAAAAAAAAAAAGAAGTTAGGTCAATTCTCCAATGAAGACTTGGTAGCATTTGGCTGAAAATCCGTCAGGTCCCAGACTTTTCCTTTTGGGGAGGTTTTTAATTACATTTTTAATCCCAATGTGTGTAATAGTTTTGTTTAGGAGATGAAACTGCTCTTAATTTAGTGTTGGTAGATGGTATGTGTCTAGAAGTTCATTCATTCCAGGCCCTTCTGGCTTTCAGGCTTTCCATTGGAAAATCTGAGGTACTTCAGATGGATTGCCTTTGCATGTTATGAGTTGTATTGCTCTTTCTGCTTTTTTACCACTCTCTTCCTTTTCATTGTTTAGAGTCTTACTTTTGATGTGCCTTAGAGAATTTCTTCTTTGATCCAGTCTGGTGTTCTGTAAGCTTCTTGTATCTGCATGAGTCTCTTTTATTTATTTACTTATTTATTTTTGAGGCAAGCCAAACAGACTGGCCTTTTTTTTTTTAATGTGGAAGAGAGAAAGAAAGAGAGAAAGAGGGAGGGAATAAAAGAGGGAGAGAGAAAGATGAGAGAAAATTGCTGTGCCAGGCCTCCAGCCACTGTATGTGAACTCTAGATACACGGGGACCCCCCCTTATTTATTTTGTTAGTTAGTTAGTTAGTTAGTTTTTGTTTTTTCGAGTTAGAGTTTGGCTCTAGTCAAGGCTGACCTGGAATTCACTATGTAGTCTCAGGGTGGCCTTAAACTCTCGGCCTCCTACCTCTTCCTCCCGAGTGCTGGGATTAAAGGCTTGCGCCACCATACCCGGCTTACATGTGTCCCTTTTGTGCATGTGCAACACTGTGTACTTTTGTCACTGTGAATCTGGCTTGCATGGGAGAATCAAATTTGAGTCCTTAGACTTTGCAGGCAAAGCACCTTAACTGCTAAACCATCTCCGTAGCCCATGGTTCTTTCTTGTGAGAGAGTGGGAAAGTTTTCTTCAATAACATTCCTGACTATGTTCTCCATGCCTATTGCCTGAATTTCTTTCCCTTCTGGTATAACTATAATTCAGATGCTTGGTCACTTTAGACTATCCCACATTTCTCTCATATTCTGTTTGTATGATTTTTTGAATTTATCAAAGTTTTTGGACTCCTGAACCATTTCTTCTATCTTGTCTTCCAGATTTGAGGTTCCATTCTTTACATGATTAACTCTTTTAGTGAGTGTTTCTAGGGAGGCTTTTACAAGCTCTATTTGATTTTTGTTTTCTGTTGCATTTTTCTGTATCATATCCTTCCCTTTATCAAGTTCCAATTTCAGGTCATTATTTGATTTTCCTGATGCTTTTTGGAATTCATTCCTGTATTTAATCGTGTCTTCATTAAAATTAATCAGCTGGTTATTGAGATTCTCTATTTGTTTACTCACTGTGGTAGTTTGAATAGATGGCCCCCGATAGATTCAGTGTTTTGTTACAGTTTGTAATTTAGATCTGCAGCCACCTTGCTGGATCACTAAGTTGTGGTGGTGGATTTGAAATTCCAATATAAAGATATGCAAAATGCCTAGTTCTGCCTGGAGTTTCTGAAGTGTGCTGTGTAGCTTTTGGGCTTGTGGCCTCTCTCTCTCTATTCTTGGACCTGTGAAAGTAGGCCAGCTTCTTCTGACATTATGAAACTTCCCCTAGATCTGTAAGCTTCAATAAATATCCCTTCCTCCATAACTATGTCTGGTCTGGAAGTTCATTTCAGCAAAACTGAGCTGGCTACTACTCTCACCTCTAATTCATTTGTCTTTCTTTTGAGGTGTCTCTCTGGTTTCCTTCAATTAAGTTAATCCTAGTGACAAAAGCTATGTGCTGTAAGAGATAGTTCTGCTCAATTTCATTTATGTGATTTTTTTTTTTTTTTTTGATGATTTGCTTCCAGTTAACCCATTCATTTGGTCAGGGTAAATAGGTTTATTATGCTTTCATTTTGGGGTTTAGTTTCTGTTGTCTCCTCTATGTTTTCATTGGAGACTTCCATTGTGGGACTAGGCAACCTTGGTGCCTTGGTTGACAGCTGCTTGTTGACTCATGCTATTTATTTATTTATTTATTTATTTATTTATTTATTTATTTTTGCATTTGGGGTCTATCCATTTGGGGTAAAATTAAGTTTTATTAAGGCAAATATTTGCCTTATCCTTATCATCGTCAGTAAGTGTTTTACTTTGGAATTGAACTGGATTGGAGTAAGATGACATTTTATCAAGAGATGCAAAGGTTGTGGAGTTACAAGTGTGGCAGCAGCTCTGGGCTGGTGGCTGATATGAAAACTATGGTTGGAGGTCTAGAATCTCTTCATTCCAAGTTTATAGTCATGCCTTGGCTGTGGGGCTCAGGGGTAGTAGTACTTGCCCCTACTCCCCTACTGTACCCAGTTGAGTAGAGGATTCACTGGGAGCATGTGCTCACTAGATATCCTGTGTTCCCCATCTGGGGCAGAAGTGTTGTTCCCTAGGAGGATGTCAGCAGAGGGGAAGGGTGAGGTAGGAGAGGGGAAAGGGGATGTGGTGCACTGGGTTCTACTAACCAAACTAGAGCTCAATCAATGGTGTCAGCTGTTGTAGGGACTTTGTTCATCAGAGGCAGCTAGTAGTGCTACAGCTTGGCAGGATCAGAGGAGGTGGCCTAAGCTCAAAAGATCTGCTGAAGCAGGAGGCACCAGGTGGGGTGGGGGACCCCACCAGGAATAAGGGTAGCATGGATTGTCATATATACCCCAAATATTCCAAAGCCCTCATCTGTCTGAAGCACACAGACCCCAGACACTGTGTGTCACTTACCTTTCTGGAGCTCACAGGTCCCAAAGATACAGGCCCCAAACACATAGGGCACCTCACCTGCCTGGCTCCTCAACACAGGACCCAAACATGCCAGAGAACCCAGGCCCCAAAGACGCAGGCTGCAAAGAAGCTGAGCATCTCACCTGCCTGTATCATACAGGCCCCAAACATGCAGTGGCATCCTAGAACACTTCTATAGAAGGAACCACTACAACAAAAATATGACCCTCTAGAAAATCCCCTCAGATTAGACTCAGCCTGTGACCTGACTGAATTTTCTTGAAGGCCTGAATCCACTAAAAGGGAAAAAGAGAGAAAAAAAGAAATGTGTGTATCTCCTTTAAACTCCAGAGATTAAAAATATTTGATTCCAGTAGTTTTTGGCAGCTGAGTATTTGCTTTAATGGAAAGAATGACTTCCAGGGTTTCCTATTTACCTTTCCATTTTCTGTGATCTAACTCAATAGACTTCAAAATTTGATTAAGCAAATTGTTGTTTATTATCTTGTATATTTTCCTAGTCACACTTATATATTTATTTTTTCAGATCAACAATAAAATAAATCTAATCAATCCTTATGAAGAAAAACATAGGCACAATGGGGTCTCCTTTATATATTTAAAGAATATCTTGGCATCTTTAAAAATATTACTAATTTCCAATATGACACTATCTGTCTACATAACATATAGTAATTCCCTAGTGATTCAAGTCTTCTTTCAAGTCTCTGTATAGAAATTATATTTTATATAATATCTGTGAGTCATTGTTATTATTTTATGTTTTCTACTATTCTATATTTGAGAAACATTAGTCTGTATGATATAATTAATGTGAATGCAATCATTTCCACTATTATAACTTCTAAAGCATTACAATTATAAAAGAAAACTACATTTGATTATGTTATGATTGGTTGCACTAATAAATTTTCTCCCTAATTCCAATTATTGTTGGCATTCTTAAGATTTGTAGACTGTACAATCACATAATTTGCAAATAATTTCCTTCATATTTCCTATATTTGTATCTCATATTTTTAGAACAATTATAAATAACTGAAATGATTGCAATTGTCCTTCTTTTGCTCCCATTTTAAACTGAAAATGCCTAGTGTTTAACAGTAATCATGATTCTGGCTACTACTGTGTGTGATAAATACACAAACATCCTTGTATTTGGACACTAAGTCTAATAAGTTTTATTTAATCACTGTATTATTAAGACTATTTGTATAGTTTGGACATATTTTGAATTGCACACTTTTTTGTATTATACTGAATTAATTGCAACTTCTTAGATCTTTTTGATTAGTAATAAAATAAATCCATTGGTGGATTTCTGAAAATTGAAAGTTTTATTATTTTTAGTCTAAACTTCACTTGGTCACTATCACTGATAATATTTTTATCTACATTATACAGTTTGAGTGTAATTTAAAATGGCAAGTCTTTTTCCCCCTCCATGAACATTTTTGTCATTATTTGATACCTTCATAGCAGAATTCTATTGACTCCACTGAAAACTTTTTTCTCTTTCTTTACATAGCAGTTGTATAAAATATAGTCTATTTCCATCAACATTAAAAACTATTTTTATTTATTTATTTGCAAGGAGAGAGAGAGAGAAGAGAGTCAAATAGAATGTATGCACCAGGGTCTCCAGCCAGTGGAAAAGAACTCCAGATGCATGTACTACTTTGTGCATCTGGCTATACATTGGTACTGGGGAATTAATCCCTGGTAATTAGGATTTGTAGGTGATGCAGTCAGGTTTGCATTGCTGGCAGAAATGACCTGACCAAGAGAAGCTTGTGGGATAAATGGCTTATTTTGGCTTACAGACTCGAGGGGAAGCTCCATGATGGCAGGGGAAATGATTGCATGAACAAATGTGGACATCACCACCTTGCCAACATCAGGTGGACAACAGGAACAGGAGCGTGTACCCAACACTGGTAAGGGGATGCCCCCAATAATACACTGCCTTCAGGAGGTTCCCAAATCTCTATCAGCTGGGAACCTAGCATTTAGAACATGTAAGTTTATGGGGGACACCTGAATAAAATCACCACATTCCACCCTTGTCTCCCATAAACTGTTAACCATCCATGATGTAAAATGCAATGCATTCAGTCGAACTTTAAAAGTCCTGGTAGTTTTTATCAATCTTAATGATGTTCAAACATCCCCATAATCTGAAATCTTTTAACTGAGCCATGATACCAAAATATCCTCCCCCCAAACCCATAATGACACAGAATAAACACTCACACTGAAAAAGATGGCATTGGGCATAGCAAAGAAATATTCAATAAATACAAGATTTTAAAAGGGCCAACATCAAACTCTGTAGCTCCAAGTCAAACAACTCTAGTCAGTGACAAATCTCCAAGTCCAATAATTCTAAACAGCAACAAGTCTCTGGAGTTCCAATTCCGCCCCTCTAGCTAGGCTACTCACAGTCCTGCAAAACTTCATCTGGGCCTGGCAGCTCTCTTTAGCAGCATCTCCACTGGGTCTCCACTGCAACCCATAGTTCATCCTCAAGGCTCCATTGGGTCTCCATACAGGCATCCAGCAAACCTGCTTCACACTGCTCATGGTCGTTTCCAAAACACAAGACCAAGTTGCAAATTCAATGACCCTCTCTTTCCTGCATTTCTTATACTCCATAAAACCAGGTAGGATGCCGATTAACAAATTGGGGGGAATAAAGCAGACTTTGAAGAATAGGGCACTCCTGCATTTAGTCCCCTTCAAAAGATCGCATTCTTTCTGTTGTCCCAATACAGGTCAGCTGGCCCAATCTCAATGATTGTAATCTTTCTTACAATTGCAGCTGAACAGGAAGAACTTTTAGCCCAAAGATTTCTTTCTGTACCATATCCCTCTGCTCACATCAGTCTATTTCTACAAACTGCAACCCTGCACAAGTTCTCAGGAAATGTGTATAACAGCAAGCCTCTTACATAAACTGCTTTCAACCCAGTCCCAGCAATGCACTTTCTCACCCTTCTAAGCCAAACCTCATAGTCCAAAGTTCTTACTGCATTCAGGTCTTTCAACTCTGACCAGAATAGTCCATCAAGCTGTACTTACAGCATTGCAAGTCATCTCTTAGCCAAGGTTTCAAATCCTTCCACATTCCTCTTGAAAATCAGCTCCAAAAGGCCAAAGCCACACAGTCAGGTGTCTAGCAGCCATCTTCTGGTACCAACATTACTGTTGCAGTCAGGTTCACATTGCTCACAGAAATCCCCTGACCAAAAGCAGCTTGTGGTAAAAATGGGTTTATTTTGGCTTACAGACTCAAGTGGAAGCTCCATGATGGCAGAGGAAAATGATGGCATGAGTAGACAGTGGACATCACCCCCTTGCCAACATTGGATGGATAATAGCAACAGGAGAGTGTGCCCAAAACTGGCAAGGGGAAACTGGCTATAACACCCATAAGCCCACTCCCAACAATGCTCTGTCTTCAGAAGGGTTAATTCCCAAATCTTCATCAGCTGGGAACCTAGCATACAAAAAACATAAGTTTATGGGGGACACCTTAATCAAACCACCATAGTAGGCAAATGCCTTAACCACTGAGCCATCTCTTTAGCACCCCCCATAAACTTTTTTTTTTTTTTTTTTTTGCTGAATTCAGCTAGCTCTGTTCATTATGATTGTCTCCATGTCATCTCAACTTTGGTTACTTATTCCATTTCAATGGAAGTTCCTAGCCATAGTTTTCTCTTGATTTGCAGAGGAAAATTTTGCTTCAAGATTCATTGGTCATTTGTCTTTCACATGCACTGTTATTTGTTATCTTTGGTCTGAGTATGTGCACATGTGGGGATATGTCAAAGAGCCATCATTTTGATTATCTTCTTGGCATCCATGATTTTGTTTGTTCCTATTGGCTCCTACTTTTTCAGTGGTCATTTCAAAGTGTTCTCTACTTGCTGACACATAATGAGGTACATTTTTCCTTAATGTCTTCCAGTTTTCCTAAAGTAGTAACTTAACTTTTTGCCCTAAACCTTTTGAACTAAGGCTCAAGGATGCTATTTTTTTTTTTTGTTTTATTCTTCAGTAAGTTTTAATCTACCTCAGTGGGCTGATACTTAGGATTAATTTGGTATAGCTGTGATAAAAGTGAGCCATCTCCTAGACTTCAGATTTCTGGTCAGTGACAAGTATTTGGCTATAAAAATCTTTGTTATTAAAGGCTTTTGGTTTTCTGAGTCTCTCTCTCTATATATTTTGTACCTGCACTAAGAGTTTCATCCTCCATTGTTAGTATAAGTCCTATTTTGTTCATAAATGATTCCTATCTTCCTTTTGTAAACTAAGTAGACAATATTCAAGCCTGTAAGAGTCACAAAAGATGCATATCTATATTCTTCTGACCTATGAGGCTATCCCATGTGTAAGGGAGTGAAATAAAGAGATATTTGAATGGATATTTTGATTAAATGGGCCATGTTAAATTTCCCTACTAGTGCTTCTTGCAGTTCTACAGTTTTCTGTACTCTGCTTAGGGGAAGAACATTAATTACTAGCATAAATAATTGCAACTCTTCAATTGCTTTGACACACTAGTGGTATACAACCATATACATCCATTCCCTTTATATTCAGAATTGCAAAACACCTCAGCATACCAAGGCCATACTCCCACATGCCATTAACTAAATTTGATCATGTGATTTGTTTTGGACACAGAACAGGATCTGATGAGATATGAGCAGAAATGTTCCATGTTTTGTGTGGTTTACATTTTGCTTTTTCATTTCATTTCTTTTCACTTCTCTTCTCTTCTTTTCTTTCTTCCCTTCCTTTCCCTTCCTTTCCTTTCTTTCTTCTTGAGGCAGAGTCTCACTATAGCAGATACCTTCAGATTTGGTGAGATGAACTTCCAGACCAGGCACAGTTATGGAGGAAAGGATATTTATTGAAGCTTACAGATCCAGGGGAAGTTCCATAACGGCAGAAGAAGCTGGCCTGCCTACACAGGTCCAAGCAGAGAGAGAAAAGCAAAAAGCCAAAAGCCAAAAGCCATATAGCAGAACACAGTTGTGCAGGACACAGCCATATTCTTAATTCAGGGAAGAAATAAATCATAACCTTGAAATGCAGGTTCTTTCTCCAGACAACTCTTCCCAAAACAGTTTGCATTTTTAACAGTCTTTCCTCAGGCATCTTCTCCATTGTTTTAATGTAAAGCAGTTGGGCCATCTTCCTTCAGATTGCTAATTTGTTTCACAATAGCAGCTTCAGTAACCTAAAACCAGTCTCAGTGCCTCTAATTTTAACTTGCTTGAGGTTTTCAACCATAAATCTTAAATCTCTCCGTTAGTTATCTTTAGCCAAGCTCATCAGTCCATTATAAATTTACCTTAAACAAACTCTCTGGGCCTGGGCAGCAGGACACAGCCATCCCTTACACCAGTAGCCCAATTCCAACAAAGTCCTCTGCAGTCTTCCTTTTCCCTTAGAAAGCTCATAACCCAAGCCTCAAAGTTCAATACTATCTGCACTTAGCATTCTCAAACTCTCATTGGAATAGTCCCAAATACTTGGCTTACCACTCTAGGAGGTAACTTCAGTTGCCAGCACCAAGTCCATGCCCATTCCTCCAAAACAAAGGTTCCAAAGACCAAAATTCACATGGTTAGGTTCATCTCACCCCTCTTCTGGTACCAACTTCTGTAGCAGACAGCTTCAGGTTTGCTGAGATGAACTTCCAGACCAGGCACAGTTATGGAGGAAAGGATATTTATTGAAGCTTACAGATCCAGGGGAAGTTCCATAATGGCAGAAGAAGCTGGCCTGCTTTCACAGGTCCAATCAGAGAGAGAAAAGCCAAAAGCCACACAGCACAGCACACTTTAGGAACTCCAGCTAGGCACACTTTGCATGTCTTTTTATTGAAATCTCAAACCCATCACCACACTTTAAGATCTACCCAGTGACATTGCCTCCATCCAGGTAGATGCAGATGCAAACTACAAACTAATAAAATACTGAATAGATTGGGGGCCATATATTCAAACTACCACACTCACTGTAGTCAAGGTTGAGCTGGAGCTCACTTTGTAGCCCAGGTTGGCCTCAAACTCACAGTAATCCTTCTACCTAAGCTTCCTAAGTACTGGGATTACAAGGGTGAGCCACCATGCCAAAATACTATTCTTTCTCATTCTTTCCATCAATCAGAAGCTGATGCACTATAAGAGTTCTTCATCAGCCAGGATTATAGAATGACAGACATGTGGTAATGACACAAACTTGAGCCCAGCCATCCCTACAGATATACAAGCAAAACAAAACAAAAAATGTTTTGCAAGCAAATGAGACTTTGGCTTTGCATGCTATGCATCAGCCCCTTTAAAAGAAACCATCTTTAAATATTCTCTACATGTTTCTGTGTCTTGTTTACAGCATGCAAAGACATTTATGGCATGAAGTAGAAACCCCAAGACTTCCGTCACTGAGCATTTTAATCCATCAGTGAATTTGTGTGATAAGGCCCACTTCCCACAGGCTGCTCCCAGCCAGTGACTGAACATACCATAGATCATTGGAAGATAGGTGAAATTTTGGGATACATGAGTCTCCTATAATGACAAACTTTGATTCAAAAATACCCCCAAACCCTTGCAGAAACTTCCTTAGATTGCTTTCATCCCTTAGGATGCTTTTCATCCCTCCTTCCTTCATATCTGCTTTTTTTCCTCCAAGTCTGATGTATATTTACAGTCAGCTTGCTCCATAGCTTTGCTCAGCTCCTTCCCAATGTTTTGCATGTTCCTGACAACAAAAACAGAGAAAACTGTTATGTTTAATCCTTCCTGACATTTATTTCTCAGAGGATAGGGACAGTACAGTCTACTTCTTTCACCATTTCAGTCTCATAAACAATGCTATTTGTTGGTGTTTCAATCACTGCTATTGATAGAGACTTATACTTTCAGATCCCATTTTACAGTAAGAAATTCAGAGAAATTTTCTTCCATGCTTTGCTCTGTCTTTTGATTTCTTGAGTTTTAAGCTGGGATATCTTTCTAGGAGGCAAAGTCATATTCCTAAATATAAATGTTCATCATAATAAAAAGAACAGGCCAGATTTAGGAAATGCAGACTATGTCCTTGAGATAGTGTGATAGCCACATACTTCCTAAATCTTAAACTAGGCAGACAAGATGTGGTTTCAGTTTTGAAATTTCATTATAAATCTTAAATACACTGAGGCTTGGTGGCTCTTTGGCCCCCGAATTAGCTCATGAAGTTATTGGGTAATAGGACACAGTTGGATTTTTGTAATTATGTAGTAATGTCCTTGGTTTTATTTCCCTAAGGTCTAAGGGATTTGGAGATTAGAAAGATTTGGAAGGGGAGTAGAGAGGAGAGGGCATTACGATGCATGGAAATGTAGTGTGTGTGTGTGTGTGTGTGTGTGTGTGTGTGTGTGTAAAATAGGATGGTTGTATATTCTCAAATTATCCTGTATAGTATAGAGTTTAATTGTTGTCTTATATGTATTTAGGTATGAATACTGCTCTACAAACAAAACCTGCAATGGAGCTGAAATTGTAATTTCCTTGAAGCTGTCAAACGCTTATGGAAATGGCTGATGTGCCAAAGCCATTTTTTTTTTTTCTGGAGACCCACAGGGGAAGCTAGGATCCTTTCTAGTATCATATATCTAAAAGTAACCTTCTAGTCAAACACTTAGGTGAAGTTGGAGGAAGGACAGAAAGGACACAGCACCTTTAAACAAGTAAAGCTTTTCCAAATCATTTGAATTCTCTGAGAGCAAATGAATCAAAGTCTTTCTGTGTGGACACTTAGGCACCTACCTACTTAAAACCTGTCTGATTGAGAAGCCATCTCACCATGCTGGTAGTTCCCATGGGCACAAGTGATCCACGGTAAGGCTTTTAAATCAAGCTTTGCAAAATGGTCTATTCATCTCAAGACTGCTATGAAGAAAAATGTCCATTGAAAAAGTGTTAACCCATTGTTTCTGAATAAAAATACCCTTACCTAGAAAGTCAGAAGACATTTTGGGAAAGATAGTGTTTAGACTGCCAATGATTTATTTAAAAAAAAGGAAAAAATTCCCATTAAAATGAGTTTGTGCACCAACACTAAAACCTTGCATTTCTTATTTTTCTCCAAAAGAAGAGTGTCCCTTTATAGTCCTTTTGTCAGAATTCAATTTTGCATTTACTTGCTGTTCAGAAGGAAAGAATTCTAATTCTCATTTATTTTGTAATGCCTGGCATGTGAACCTCTAGCTGGCTCAAGTGGTCCTGATGAAATGCAGGACAATGACACCTTGAAAGGTGGTGACAGTATATCCACTTGAAAAGTAATTGCTCCTGGCTTCACGCATAGTGACTTCAAAATGGAAAATATATTCAGAATAGCAAATGCCAAGAATGCTTCTAATTCAACTCCAGTTGTCCCCTTTCATTTTAGGAAAGTGGGCAAGACAGAAATATGAACCAAACATATATTATTTATCATAGCAAAACTTAGTGTTTGTTAAGTGTTCTATATTTCTCTCTCTCATCCCCCTTCTCTTCCTCTTTCTTCCCTCTCTCCTTACCTCTCTGTCTCCTTTCTCTCTCCTTCCTCCCTTCTTCATCCCTTAAAGCAAACTATTATTTGAAATTCTGTTTTTTAGTGTTACTTGCTATATTATTACTTTGTCCTGTATGCATATACTCCAAACCAATATATCACTTAGTCTTATTTATTAAAATGGTATCATACTGTACTTAGTTTCTGTGGTAGCAATATTTTTTCTAACTCAAAGTCATGCCTATTTTGTATTTCATCTATTTGTTTGAAGAAGTGAACTTCATACATTTTCACTGCTATCTAGTATTCTCTTTTGCAAACACATTACAATTTGTGATGTCATTTCATTTATGGGCCAGATATGATATGTTTTACACATTTTTCTTCTGACTTGTAATTCTTTTATCTATAGAATTATAACAGATTCTGAGGAATTAGGGTCCCTATTTGAAATACCATGCAGAAAGTGAAAATGGGCCATTCTAAAAGTTTTGGCCTCTAGCTCCTGGAGAAAGATATATTTCTTAGTTGCCATAACTGAGACTCACTGTCATACATACACATGCATATTTTCTGACTTTTGTTTCTTATTTTCATATGTTGCATCATTTTGATGAGAAGGACCACACAGGTGAAGAATTTCTCTCTTCCCAATTTTGGCCCAAACTGTAAATTACATCCAAACTAGTGGTGGAATCAAAAGATTTGTAAATCCAAGAGCTGCCTGGGTGATGGTGATACACTGTGCAAACTGCCCCACCCAAAAAAAGAAAAAATAAAAAGAAAGAAAGAAAAGAAACACACACACACACACACACACACACACACACATACACGTGTGTGTGTGTGTGTGTGTGTAATGTTAATGCAGGCAAGTGCTCAAACCCAGATCCAGGCTTTATGTTTTATGGTCTGGGATTTTGTGAACCTGTATCTGATAACCAGGAGTTCTTAATTTTAATTTAGTCAAAATTATTATCTACCTAGTTGCTTTTTAAGGTCATTGTGACTTATTTAAAACTTTTCCTTCCCCAAAGCTATAAAGATACTCTTTAAAAAGTTTTAGATTGCCTTTTCCAGTTTTCTTAATCTTTAAAAAGACTTGTTTTTTTTTTTTTGTTTTGTTTTCTTTTGTTTTGTTTTGTTTTGTTTTGCAAGGTAGGGTCTCACTCTGGTCCAGGCTGACCTGGAATTAACTATGTAGTCTCAGGGTGGCCTCTGCGATTCCTCCTACCTCTGCCTCCTGAGTGCTGGGATTAAAGGTATGCGCCACCACGCCCGGCTAAAAAGACATTTTTATAAATGCTATTTTGTTATGTATATACAAATTCAGAATTTTTTTTTTTTTTTTTTTTGTTTGTTTGTTTTTGCGAGGTAGGGTCTCACTCTGGTCCATGCTGACCTGGAATTAACTATGTAGTCTCAGGGTAGCCTTGCACTCTCGGCGATCCTCCTACCTCTGCCTCCCGAGTGCTGGGATTAAAGGCGTGCGCCACCACGCCCGGCCAAATTCAGAATTTTATATTACAGTTTTAATTATTTTAATTTTTATGACAAATTATTTTTATAATAATCTCTGGCTTATTGATATGTGTGTATATGTTAAAGATTTTATGAGTCCTTTTAATACAATAATACAAATTTATTTATTTATTTACTTATTATTATTATTATTATTATTATTATTTTTTTTTTTTTTTTTTTGGTTTTTCTAGGTAGGGTCTCACTCTGGCCCAGGCTGACCTGGAATTAACTATGTAGTCTCAGGGTGACCTTGAACTCATGGTGATCCTCCTACCTCTGCCTCCCGAGTCCTGGGATTAAAGGCGTGCACCACCATGCCCGGCCCTACAAATTTATTTTTGTTGATATATTCATGCTTTGGCGTGTCTTATAACAGTATGCAAATAGTTTTGTTTTAATATAATCTAGCTGTACTTAGAGAATTGGAGGGGTCAGAATATGCCTCAGTTGTAGAGTGTGCACTTAAACATGAGTTCTTTGCCTCCATCCTTAGCCCTGCCCATATGAAATCATCAATAAAGTTTAAATCAAACTCTCTTAACTTTCTTTTATATAACTTTGGGTACAGAGGGTGAACCCTTACAAAAATTACATATTGAAATCTTATACACTGGATTATCATAAAAATGAGCCAGATCTTTAAAAGTAGTTCATTTTCTCAACCTTAATTCTTTTAGAATGTCTTGTGCCAAAACAATCCATATATATAGTTTGTTAAGTCATTTCAATTCCTACAAAGAAAAAAAAAATCCTCCAAAGAGAAAAAAAATGGGTCTATCAAATTTTATAAAACATTTAACATTTAACCATTTGGGGGACTTAACTAAAATGTATAGTGACTACCTACTTACTGAACCAAATTATTTTTTATTGCACTTAGTAATTTAACAAAGAAAATGTCCAGCTGTAACTAGAGGCCTGGTGCTTTAGTGCCCATCCAAAGCACACAAATAGACGTATTTTCATCTCTTAGGAAGATTGCTCAAGTCTTAGCTTTGTTTCTGAAGTCTAGGTCCACAGAGGAAAGTTAAAGATTATTAAAAAATACAACAAAGGCTTTAGTTTGCAGAAGAAGTTGGTCTTGTCTAGACTCTTCACAGAGTAGGTGCCACAGGCTCCTGGTTGGTTTAACACTGTCTTGGCTGAATTGACTGAACTAGACTTCACATGTCTTGTATCCATCCAGAAAGCTAACCCTGCTCTCTGTGTCAACATTGTAGGGCAAGAAAAGCAAACCCAATGTGTGACACTTTCCAAGCACCTCTCTGAGCTATACTTAGTTATGTTCCATAGACCAAATTAAGTCTTGTTTCAGTTACTGTCCCATCACTGGGACAAACATCTGACCAGAAGCAGTTAATGGGAGAAAAGGGTTTATTTCAGGCTTAAAGAATCCAGGAGAAGTTCCATCAGGGTGGAAGAAGCTGGTTCACTGCAGTATTACAGAAGAGAGAGATAGGGATAGATAGATGATAGATAGATGATAGATAGATAGATAGATAGATAGATAGATAGATAGATAGATAGATAAAGAAACCAGCACCAGCAAACATAGCTGGGGCTCAAACTGGCTCTTTATACCTAGTTGGGCTAGACAGGATCTGCCCCCAGTGACACCTCCTCCCAATCAGGGCTCTGCCTGCTGGAGGATCAAGTTTAAGTTCAATCTTAATCAAAAGTACTTGAGGCTCTGGGGAACATACATTTACATCCAAATCACACAAGTCTCATCATTGAGCTTAAAGTCAGGCACGGTGGCCACTAGAATGCTACAGGGAAGAGGGTAAGGCTACTGGTAGGGGTGAGGCATGGGCCATTAATTCAGTCTACCACAGAGACCAATTTCCTTTCCTATAAAATGGTTGAAAATGAGCTCAGCAGTAAGCCTTTGGGAGAGGCTGACAGGAACTATTGTCCCCAGGGAAAGGCAGGTTTCAGCTGAGACAGGACCTCTCCAAAGGATAGAGTTGCCCTTTAGCCTGGACCCTTCACCAATCTTTGCTTATTCTTTGAAGACATGGAGCTTCTAATTGCTTAGAATTGATTTTACCAAGGAGACCGAAGCAACCCCAAAGAGCCGAGTCCTTTGTCTAGCATTACATTTAAGCAGGAAGCAATCTGAGTCAGTGACATTAGCCATAAAGGAATGGTATGTTTCTTTGGGTGGAGGGTGGTGGCTGGAAAACAATTTTGGGAATAAGAGAGGTGCCTTGTAACTGCTATTAGGAAAATGTTGATCCTTGTTTTGCCAAAATTGTGGGTGTCTCCTTTGAATATTGTAAAATTTGCATATCAAGGAATTACAGTGTGGTAGTTTGAATTAGGTTTCTGTTGTACAGTAACAAAATACTGAAGAGTCATGGGGGTAATTAAATGAATTTGTGATTTCTACCTTTTGTATTATGGCATATCTCTCTCTCTCATGTTTGTGTGTTCACATCACAGACTTGACATCATTTCATTTGGCTTTGGCCATTTCCACAATGTTATATTAATGCATGTTTTGCATTCACTGTTAGAAAACAGGGTCATAAATTTGAGGAGATTCAGACCTAGTCTGTGTTGCCATAGCAGAAAAATAGCTCAAATTCCTTCCCATATGTTAGGCTGCCTCCTCCCTTAATGCATTGTGTCATGTTCTTAGTGGCTCTCTCATAGAAGATAGGCTTTCAGAGTGCATTTTTGGCTTGGGGAAAATCATGCTCCTATGTATTAGCTGCTGACTCCTTTAATCCTGTTAGAATTTAATTTCCCTTGATTGAATGCGGTGTTATCACCAGGTGCTGAGTGGCTCTTTCCCATCAGTATATATAAATCCTGTTAGTCCTTCCCAGACTCAGGATGTTCCAGAATTTTCTAAGGTCAGCCTGTTCTGAAGGGGCATTTGCTCCCTGGCTTATCCGACAAGGAGAGTGACAGTGAAACGTTTGCACACAGATGTCTTGTTTGAGTGTGGCTGAACAGTGAGATTTGGTTATCACTTCGAGGGTGTGGGTGAACCCGAGCAGTTATCAGGAGTTTCTGCATTAACTAACACATTCAAAGGCCTTTTTCAAAAGCCTTAACTTAAAATATAAGATGTTCTTCATTAGTTGGCAAGGTGTTTCCTCATACCAATCAGGGAGTGAGGCATTTCCATTCTTCCAATTTTACCACACCAAGCATGCCCTTTTCATATGTGTGAGCTGCATTCACTGCTTGTCCCAGGAAACTCTTTCCAGCAATTATCTGGGTTGTAATGAAATCAATTCCCTAGGGTCCCAAGGTCTCTGGTTCCTAGTGAGGCCCTTTGTACTGGAGGCGGGCCTCTTTCTATTCCTCACCTGTTGGCCATTTCCGGCTAATTATCTTCCTGAACCAAATAAAAGGAAGCTGAGTCTGTTCCCAGTCAATTTTACTGCTTGTTAGTGCTTCTAATTATTATTTGTTTCAAAAGTTTAAGAAGAAACTATTGGATAAATTGACATGTTGGTGGCATCACACATTAATTAAAATAAATACTCTTTCTTACCAGTAATCAAGAGGCAAGCACATATACTGACAGCTTTTAAAGCTTTGATTTAACTAATTTCCCTTGCATTAGTCTGGTCACTAAATGTGGTCCAAGCATTTTGCAGTGTGCTGTGATTTAATGGTAATTAAGACATTTCCCTCAAAACAGCATGAGTTTAACTGTCAGAATTTTTTCAAGGTTCTCAAATTCTAAAGCATTCAGGTCAGATACATTAAAAAAAAAAAAAAAAAAAAAAAAAAAGAACACAGTGGAAACATACAGATTTTAGCACCTATCTGAAAAGAAGAAAACAGTTTTAAAAAAAAAAAAAAAAAAACATAGATCCTGGGGCTGGAGAGATGGCTCAGCAGTTCAAGGTGCTTTCTTTCAAAGCCTGCTATCCCAGGTTGAGTTCCCCAACCACCTACGCAAAGCCAAACAGGCATTAATTTGCAGTAGCAAGAGACTGATATGACCATGCATGCACATATGTACACATATGAACACACATATGTGCAAATAAATATTTAATTTAACAACCAAAAAAGGCTCATGTATTATTTCTATGCTGAAATGCTGCTCTCAGGATTCCTGGATTTTCAGCAGCTGGAATTTTGGATTCCTATACATTATTTACAAATATTTGCAAACATTTCAATTAAAAGACATTTTGAAGTTATGTACTGGGTTTAGCCTCCTCTTGCACCCACCAACAGCTAGCAAGGCATTCCATATTGCCCACAGCAGGGCTGAATTTTCAGCTTGTTACTGGACTAAGTCCTATCTCCCATGGCCCATGGATTGTACCAAAATTGTTTGTCATTTCTTGACCAGAAAGCTAATATTTAATAACTGGCTTGAGTAAGATAAGCTTAGTCAACTCAAATCCAGGGGATAGTAAAAAGAGGAGCTAAAAAGCTAGTGCCAGCTGATGGGCATGGAGCCCGAGGGAGAGAAAAGTACCCTACCTCACATATATTCCCTTGGTATCTTTAGGATTGGTACTTAAAAAAACTGAAGACCACTGCAAGTAAAATAAGGTGCTCTTTAAAACAAGATTTTGCATATATAAAGAAAATCCTCATTAGTGAAATAAGCCATCATTAGATATAAACAGGTATTTCTGTATCATAGTCCTCTTCCTACTTAGGAAAGATCTTTTCACTGGGAACCTGACACCTGTCCAGGCAGAGTAACACAGATAACTCTTATCTGAGAGATTCTGTTGCCTGCTGAATGAGAAAATACTTGTTCAGAGTCCACCTCTTGCCCCTACTCCCCTGATCCGACCATAGCTTCCATGCTGTAGAAGACCAAGCCTGTGTCCCTTTGTTTAGCTCCATGTAAAATCTGAGCAACTTGCTCTTCACTTGAATCTCCTCTGTGTACAGCTTTTGTATTTTTACAAATTAATGATTTTTAAGTTTGTTTCTGTCAGTATATCAATTAGTTTCCTAGACTAAAATAATCAAACCTGCAGAGGAAAATGAGAAAACTCAAAACACCACTAAAAGAGTGTTAGTCACTTGGAGAGGAAAAAAATAATAATGCTTTTCCTACTTCCTTTTAATATTTCCCAGGAATAGTTAATGCAAAGAGAAGAACCCAGAAAAATTGGGTAGAAATGTTGGTTTCCCTATCTCTAGATGTCCCTAGCATCTTATTGCAAATAACAACAAGACCAAAGAAAATGACTTTAAATTTCTAAAGGTAGCAATTTGTGGAATGACAAACAAATTATAGGCGTATACAAAAATTATGAATTTTTTGTATTATTTCTTTGATGCTATCTTTAGGCCTATAGGGTGCTATGGTATGCTGTCATGTGGGCTTAAGCTAGCTTTTGCCTTCTGGAGCTTTCAGTAGCTGTGATATACATGTGCAAGATTGAATCTATTGAGGTTCTAACATGTAGGGGAGGGAGAGGCCCACAGTAGTCTAGGTGCACCTTCCCAGGGATATATAAGTGGTTAATGGTGGCTGAGGTACACTTCTTATGTAAGGTAGCCACTCATGAGTTGTTTATGGTCCTGGAGATAACCTCTCCATAATGCTCCTGTGAGAAACCTTTGTAAAATCCATTGATCTACCACTGTAGGCTTGAGTAGGATCATTTCTTTGCTCTGTCTCATCAATGTTCTACCTGGGATGAGTACATGTTTCTTCACTTCCCATTAAGCAAAGTTCACAAAGTATAGGGTCTAAATTGGCTTTAATATTTGTTCTCCCTAGCAGACAGTTGACAGGAGCCTCTGGCCTAAAAGCATGACAATGAGTCTAAATGCATTAAGAAAACATGATATCATATAGATGATAGATAGATAATAGATCTAGACAGATGGATAGATGATAGATAGATAGATAGATGATGGATGAATAGATAGATAGGTCTAGGTATGGAAAATTAATTCCAGTGTCGAGCAAAACTGAGGAAAATAAATTCTCTATCTGGTTAAATGTCTGAGTGTGTAAAGTGCTTGCCTCATAAATATGAGTACCTGAGTTCAGCCCCCAAGTACCTACATCAAATACAAGATGTGATGGTGTGTACCTGCAATCCTAGTGCCGGGGAAGGGGAGGATCCCTGGAGTTCACTGGTTAGCCAGTTTAGCCTACTACGTGAGACCCAGAGCAATGAGAGAAACTGTCTTTTAAAAAAGTGGCTTGAGCCGGGCGTGGTGGCGCACGCCTTTAATCCCAGCACTCGGGAGGCAGAGGTAGGAGGATCACCAAGAGTTCGAGGCCACTCTGAGACTACATAGTTAATTCCAGGTCAGCCTGGACCAGAGTGAGACCCTACCTCAAAAAAAAAAAAAAAGTGGCTTGAATTTATGAGGGTGACACCTGAGGTTGTCCTCTGACCTCATGTACATAAAATATATATATATATATATATATATATATACATACATACATACATACATATATATATATGCACATACACACATTCATGTATAACACACACACACACACACACACACACACACACAAGAAATTCTCCAGTTGTCTCTGCCTTGCATACAGCAATGTCATGACTTATAGAAAAGACTAAATAGCAGGAAATATGCACAAGTTGGGTTACCTGTGGACCTAAGTTACCTGAACTAGAAGTCCAGCCTCTCTCTCTGGGGAGGAGAAAATGCTTTGTCAGTGCTCTGGGGTCTTGGGGTGGACCATTTCACTCACAGCACAATGTGTCCTGTAGGAATTGTAATTCCTAGGAGCATTGTACATGAAGTGCATAATAGGTACTTAGAAGCTGCTTCTGTTGAGAGGCACTTACTACTCACTTGGCCCATGAGGGAACTAAAGGCAGAATAAAAGCCTGATTCTTTTGCTTCCATTTTACATGTTTCCTTGACTTTATGTCTCACTCTTGCTTAAATGCATGGCCCTGTTTCCCATTCTAGGAGAGTCTGTCTAAAACTGGTGACACTTAACATGTCTCATCTATGGTTAAGGCTGAAAGCAGAATGATAACAGTAACTGTGGCATTGTACTTCCAGTTTTGTGTCTCTTCCAGACCCCTGCAAGCATCAGTCTCTAGTCATTGTCCTAAATCTGCACTCACCTCAGATTACAGGACAAATCACCCCATGAGACCACCCTCTCTACCCCAAAAGAGTGCACTTGCTCAAGATGTAGTGAATGACATATCAGTTCAGCTCAGTCAAGTAGAACTGAAAGCTTTGCAATTGATAGGGCTTTCTTTGGCTTCTCCACTTGGTTCTAACCATTATTATAATGTGGAATACTAGTTTTGTATATTCTTGGTTCTCATTGATTTTTGGGTTATATTCTCTGGAAAAAAAAAAAGAATATTCGTAAAACTTGAAACAAGTTGGTCTAATGCAGTGTCAGGTAGTGCAGCTTCAAATTATGTAGTGCATAGAATTTGAGGATAAAAAGGGAAACACATGAATCCTCACTCAGAAAGAATTCACTGCATCTTCACTACCATGTGATAAAATGTGCAAAACACATAGCAAGAGGGAGATACAAATTAATAAATCAGTCACAATAGCAACCTCACCTTAACATTATTTTCAAGTGCACAAAAATACTTACAGAAACAGATTATGTGAGCAAAGTTCATAGGATTACAATCAACATAGTACACTCTCTTCTCAAAATAGAATTCAGCTATAAATCAATAAAACAAGTAAAAGCAAGTTTTTACACATATGGAAATTCAATAAAATATTTCTAAATTACCCATGGGTAAATGAAAACCAGAAACAAATTTTAAATGAAAGCTTATGGAATATAATTCAATCAATTCAATAAAATTAAGTTTCTACAGAAGAAAAGAAATATCAGGAATCAATTATTTAAGCATCTGTCTCAAGAAGCTAGAAGATCATATTAAATCTGAAAAAAGTGAAGAAATCAAATAATTATTGGGAAATAAATTAAATGGAAAGTAAATATAAAATAAGTGAGATCATTAAAACAAAAAAACCTACTGTCTTATTTAGTTATTGTTTTAGAAACAAATCTGACTAGACAGATTAAAAAGCAAAGAAAGACATATAGAGAACCAGTATGTAGATTAAAACTTGGATAACATTATAAATAAAGTAGAATAAAAATATCTTAAACAATTTCCTATCAAATAAAAACAATGAAACATCAATTTATGGAGTAAAGTCCAAATGAAAAAATATCACCCTTCTAATACAAAATAATATTTTAACAATTTTGCCAGTCATCAGTGACTACTTTTTTCTTATGTTTGCCTCTCTCTCCCTTTATCTCCCTTGTGCTTCCTTCCTCTTTCATACCTTTCTTCCCTCAATTAGTCACAACAGGGGTTTCATATGAAAGAGTCTTTCCACAAAAAAATCTTCAGATTCTAGGCTGCTTCACCAAATGTCTGAAGTGAATATAAAAAGATTACTGAATGCTTTATCAATTTAGAGAATTGATTGAGGAAGAAATAAGATGACTCTTATTATCATTGATAATTGAAAGTACAGAATCTCTCTCTCTTCCCCTCCCTTCCTCCCTCCCTCCCTCCCTCCCTCCCTTCCTCTCTTCCTTCCTTCCTTCTTTCTTTCCACCTAGCCTTGACATTAAATCCTAATGAAGAGAATAAAGAAAGGAAAATTATAGGCCACTTTCATAAATGTTAATACAAGCATACGTAAAATAGCAACTATAACCGAGGATACATAGGAAGAATTAACAGTACATCATGATGAAATGGGGGGTGGTCCAAGAATGTACCAGTGGTCTCTGTTAACAGCTGAATCAATGTAATTCAACATAGGGATAAAAATACCAGACATTGTACCTCCAAAGATGCTGAGAGAGAATTTGGCAAAACTCAATATTCACAATGAAACCCCAAGCTCACTAGGAATAGCGGGGGCACTTTAACCTAATGGTGTCTAGACATCCTTTCTCTATATAATTGGGAAGATACCTGCTGTCACAATCTCTGATCATTCTCATACTGTAAATCTGCTCAGTGAAGCAAGAAAGATTTTTTTAAGGTGAAGAAATTGGAAATAAATATAAATTTAATCATTATTTGTAGAGGTGGTTACGTAGGCAGAACATACAAAATTCATAAACTGTGTTAAGGGTATATAATAAGGTTCTTGAATACTTTAACAATTCAGGGAATCATTTTGTATCAAGCAACAATTAGAAATGATATTTTTCATTAGAGCTTTCATTTAAACATTAAAGATCCTGAAAAATTCCAAAAAACATCACTTTGTCCACATGAACAAGACCATAAGATTAATGTTTTGTAAATAACACTCTTACCACTGGCTGGTTAAGATTTATTCCTTCCTTTAACATAATTCGTTATCTAAAAGTGCTGATGTGTTTTTGTAAATATTTTATTTATTTATTAGATTGACAGAGAAACCATGAGAGAAAGAGAGAGAGAGAGAGAGAGAGAGAGAGAGAGAGAGAATTGGTGCATATGGTACACCTGCTACTGCAAATGAACTCAACTTATGCACCACTTTGGGTATCTGGCTTTATGTTGGTTTTGGGGAATTGAACCCAGGCTGTCAGGCAATATAAGCAAGTGCCTTTAACAACTGAGCCATTTCTCCAAACAAGCAGGTATGTTTTTGACATTTAAGTAGGTTTGTTTCTTAAGGTTTCTATTTATAGTACATAGCAACTATATCCATAGCTACTCTGAAGGCTGAGGTGGGAGAATTAATTGATTCTAGGAGTTTGTTACCAACTTTGTAAGCACAATGAGATAATGTCAAAAGTAAACTAAACAGGGCGGGAGAGATGGCTTAGTTGCTAAGGCACGTGCATGTGAAGCCTAAGGACCCATGTTCAATTCTCCAGGACCCAAATAAGGCAGATACATAAGATGGTGCATGCGTCTGGCTTTTGTCTGAAGTGGCTAGAGTTCCTGGCATGCCCGTTCTCTCTATCTGCATCTCTCTCTCTCTCCAATAAACAAAATATTTTTTAAAAATTAACAAATCTATACTGATTATAGTGCCACATTTCTGTGTTGTCTGACTGATGCCATAATTTCTGGTAAGGTCAGAAAAGTAGCCTATAGAATGAATTTATTCTTTGACATGAATATATTTACTTTTTGATAATAATTGGCCTGCATATACATGATTTTTTTTCACTTTTCTTTATGCTACAGGAATTTTGGGTGCCTTTTATGCCAACATAATTTGGGGTATTCCTGGATCCACACCCTATGAATTCAAAGAATGAAATCCAAAGAGCAGAGGATAAGGTTCAGAGAGATTTTAATATAGCTTAAAACTTAGGAGAAAGAAGAGAAAGGGGTAAAGGGGGCTTAAGCCCAGAACTAACAGGAGAAAGCAAAGGGGAGCTCTTGCTCAGGGAGGCAAGAAGAGGTTCAGAAGCCCTATAAGAAAGAAGGCAGGGTTCTTGTCCAGAAAGACAAGAGGAGGTTTGAGAGGCCTCCACCAGGCTCAGAGTGTGGGTTTTTATGAGCCTGCAGATGGGCAACTGGTTTAGCCAGTCTAGTCCTGGCTTGAGGGTGAATTCAGTTTTGATCTCTTCCCAGAAGTCTTATTCTCTAGGAAGAGAGTGAAAGGATTCCCTAAGAGGGTAGAAATAAGAAAAGGCCAGATCTCTGACATTTCTGACCTGTAGCAAAGTGTTTTCCCTATAGGCACAAGAATAATTTTTGTATTTATCCAAGAGAAAACTTTATTTTGGGGTTAATCACCACTAAGCTGCCTAGCCAATTTCTGTCTCTTATCACTATTGAATAGCATGCTGCAAAAGCATGCAAAAAAGTACTTGTACAAGTAATGTCAGTTGCTAAATTTGAGGCTAAAACTGTCCTGTTACAAGTATTTAAATTAGTTTTCAAAATTAATAAGCAATACTGAATGTCATTTCTTCTAGTAAAATATTTTAATGACTATACAACTGCTAACTAAAATAATAATATATAATAAGTAACATATAAAATACATTTTAAAGCCATGTAGAAAACACAATTGTTTATTTATATCCACTTTTTCCAGTTTTAACATTTTTTTGTGTGTCAGCCACCAATAAAGCAGAAGAAACTCCATAGTGATGCCCCAAAATGCCTTGCTATAGCCATGGGAAAGGACACTTCAAAGGTGACTTATTATTGGAACTTAGCCCTTCCCCAAGAGCATCTGCCTCACAAATAACAAACCTACTTTACTGCAGAAGGCCATATATTTAAAAATCCATGAGTTTATATAACATTTTTAAATTTATGATGAATTTTTAAGTAACAATGCCCTCAACAAAACTACCACCTTGAGATATTTGCAGGCTGACACTATACATATATAAGAAACCATCATTTTAAATTAAAAACTTACTTATTGAAGCAATAAGTGGTGGTTTTACTGGTATCACCATACTATTGAAAAATTGCTGAAGTCAGAAAGACTCACCATGAAATCCTGATTCTATATTTAGTAGTTGCTTGACTTTATTCAGGTTTTTAAACTGTCTTCTCCTTATCTCTTGATCTATAAAAATATTCACCAAGGGCTGGGGAGATGGCTCAATGAAGAAAGCATCAGTTACAGAACTCTGGAGGTAGAATCCCCAGATCAAAGTGGCTAAGTAGACTGGCAGAATTGGTGAGCTCTTGGCTCATGGGCCTCAATAAAGACCTGAGCAATTTGAGAAAGATATCTGACATCAACCTGTGGCCTCCACATGCGCACACACACACACACACACACACACACACACACAGAGAGAGAGAGAGAGAGAGAGAGAGACTCATCAAAATTTATGCAACAATGAAAACTAATTTTTCATATTGTGATGAGATGTTCTTAGCATATGCCTGGCACAAAGTAGTTGATCAATAAATCTTACTCTTTAGTTTAACACTTCCCTTGTTTTTCTGAATTGCTGTTACTTAGAGTTATACAAACTTGACCAAGGATATTATCAATCTCAATCTCCCCATCATAGTGTCCTTGAAATAAAAATTACATTCCCTGGTCATTTGGACATAATGGCATATATTGATGTAGACACTATTTGATATAGGTTCCTGTCATAGTATTCTTCTAATGAGCAACATAAATTACAATATGCAGCCCACTTTCTTACTCCCAGTGACAACTTGAATAGTGTCCATAAGAGCTGTGGCTAGAATTGTTATTTACTTACTGCTGTTGGTACTTCAGGGACAGACAATCTTGACATAGCCTATTGCCAACTTCCATTACTATTTCCTCAATTATTAAAAAATAACATGGCAATGTCTGAATAAAGGACCTTATTGTCTAATGTGTTCACCCACTTCCTGTCCATATCTTGCTCAATGAATATAATCTCCCTATATAGATTCATGAACTAGAAGAAGCTGATGCATCTTACCAAATTATTCACTGAGTCAATTGTGCATTCATGTTATCTTTCTATCCTTGTTAATTTTAAAAATGAGCTTTTGTGTCTTTCTGTTTCATTTTTCTAGTAGCATTACCATTCAGATTTTGCATTTGATGTGCCTGAAGTGAGTCTGCACAAATGGACAGCATGATTTACCATATTCTCCAAGGCTAATGTTGTGGATTGCTAAGCTGTAGTGTATTTAGTGGTACAGAAGCTCCCACAACTAAATAAAAAATTAAGTTATATTTATAATTTTCAAATCACAAACCACTTCTTTAAATGCTGCATTGTGGCTTCCAAAGAAATACATCGATCTCCCAACTGCCTGACCCTATCACTGTCATATTACAGAGTGAATATTCAAGGCCGTAGTGTTTAAGGCACTTGCCTGCAAAGCCTAAAAACCCAGGTTTGATTTTCCCAGTAACCATGTAAAGCCATATACACAAAGTGGTGAATATATCTGGAGTATGTTTGCAGTGCCTAGAGGCTCTGGCATGTCCATATTCATTCATTCTCTCTCTCTCTCTCTGTCTCTCCTCTTTCAAATATTTAGGGCAAATGATGTTACTATATTAAGAATCATAAGGGGAGAAATTTAAATTGCTTTCCTTGGTGAACCTGAAAAGTGGCCTTATAAGAATGAGGAAGGGAGAGCTTTCAACAGATCCACCCAGAGGGTCTCCTGATCAGTGGCAGAATGCTGTCTGTGGATTTAAGCAATCTCAGTAATGATCATTTGTCTCAAATTTTCAATGATTCATAAGATTAACCTCATCATTTCCAGGGTTGAGTAGATTTCAACATTCTCTGAAGAAGGGGCTCAGTGCTTTTGTGTAAATACAAGTTTTCTAGTTGAACTATAAGTTGGAATGGCCAAACCTGAGGACATCAGTCTTTCAAGCTAGAAAGTGTTATTTCCTTTACCTAGAAAATGACAAACTATGGAGTTGTTGAAGCAATCGTTACAGTTCATCTCCCTCAGTTATGTGTAAGATCCATTTGCTGGTCAGTAGCATTTGCTGACTCTTGGGCTCCTGCAGAGGAAACAGAGGCCAAGGCATGGAGGAGTGGGAAGCCTATCTGCCTTTCTATCTTTACAGGTTCTCAAGTTGGTGTTGTGTGAAAATGAAGTAGATTCCCATTTGATTCTTACCCCTAGACACTAGGAGATTTAAATTTACAAAAAGTCTGGAGTTACACATTTTATACAAAACTGGTATGAAGAAAGAAAAGAAAAGAAAAGAAAAGAAAAGAAAAGAAAAGAAAAGAAAACTACAAAAGCAAAAGGATAAGTCATGGAGTTATATTTTCATCGACTCTTGACTAAAAGACACCTTGATTCCATTTCTTATGAATTTTATACACAGTGGAAAGGGAGAACTAAAGGGCTTTCATGGGTGCCTGATTTGCAAGATGATTGATGGGGAAATAAAAATCATCAATTCCCTTCAAGAGAAACCCAAAGGATTAGTCAAGAACCTTAGAAAGGAGCCCATTGTTGGTCTCAGTCTCTCTCTCTCTCTTTCCCTCCCTCTTTCTCTTTCATTATTTGAGACCATATCTTGTCATGTAGATCTAGGCCTCTTTCCTTAGTCTCCAGAGTGCTAGAATTAGATTTGCAGGTATACAATGCCATGTCTGGCCTGTTTCCTCAAATCATGCTTTCACAGATCCATCCGTTGTCCCTTTCTTATACACGATCCTTATCAGAACTATAACAGAATACTCATATTTCTCCAACTCTGGCATAGCAACATTGAATTTGAATCTCCCTTATGCACTGGAAAGAAATATTAATGGGACAATGGGGAGGTCAAGATGACATTCAGCCACTTCTTATACATGAGGGTGAGGATAGTTGCTCACCTCCTCCACTCTGTATTTGCTTACACCACCATAAGGTTTCAAAAACCAGCATGGTTGTCCTAGAACTGCAGTAAGAAAGAGACCCATAGTCATCTGTGAGTCTGCTTCCTTCTGCAAAGGCACATACACCATATTAACATAAAGTAATAGCAAAGGTAAATAGTTTACATGTTTTCTATCATTGTGGCCTCATAGCCATGACTTTTTTCTTGTAAAAGTGGTCAAAGGGAATACTAAATGAATGGAGTGTGGATGTTTGACAGTGAAGCATTTTGACAAACAGGTAGCCTCTTAGTTTTGGCCCTTGGGGAACAGTTTGCTGGTCCTAGGGATCGTCTCTCCCTAATCATGCCAATAGAGAATATTTAGTTGAAAGATCATAACTATCCTTTATGTTGTCAAACTTAGACATTAGGCAAACTTTCTGGATCTTGACTGGTTCTTAATGATTTCTTAAGAGAAAAAATTAAGTAATAATTCCAACTGTTATATGATTGATGTTATTATTAAAGACAATGAGCTAGGTGCTTTTCCTTTAGAACAAGCATCATTCACTAAGCTTTCTCAGATGTAGAAATACTTGTCTGTACACAATGAGATACCTTAGTATAAAGTATAAAGGCAAGATTCACATATGTTTCAGGTATGTATGCCTTATATATATTGAAAGAAATTGTATAGTAGATTTTAATAATTTTATGACTGAAACAAAATTTCAAAGAATGAAATTTTCCTCTGTGCCATTGTACCAGTGTTCAGAAAATTTCAGGTTCTGGAGTACTTTGGATTTGGGGCTTTTGGATTATAAATATTCCATATGTAATGTCATATTTTTGAACTTTTAAGGAACTTTCCTTCATTTAGTTTGTTTACTAAATTATAAACACAGTGTCTATTTGACATTACCTTCCCAAATAACTACATTTCATAAATATATAAACATAATAGTGTTCTTGGCAAATACTGAAATCCCATTCCAGAATCAAAATATCCTCTTCTTATGAACTCTTCAAATTATTTTAAAATTTTAATTCAAAAATGAATTAAACAAAGCTTGAATCTCAATAAAGTTTACATATTTAAGTATCATTGTATAATCCCCAGATCAAGATCTAGAGTATTATCAGACCCCTAGTAGGTTCTCTTGTGCCTCATCTAATCAATTGCCCTGAAGGCTAATCATTATTCTTTCAGAAGTTTTTAAAAGCCCAAGCAATTCCTATAAACAAATCCTGGCTTTCCCTCTTATTTTCTAACAGGGTTACATAAATTGATATGGCAGTTTTTCTTTAAAAAATTATTTTTCTTCACCTCCAGATGTTCTGTTCCATGAAACACTTGATGGACAAACCTTGCAGCAGAAAAAAAAGAAAGAAAGAAAACATTAAATTGTCTGATGTGCAGATAAGGCTTGCTCTCTGCAGTTACCAGGGTCTTTCTCTCTGGAAAGACTCCCTGTAGTTGCAGAGTATGATAGTTTGGATTTATGTCCCCCAATAGACTCAAATGCTTTATTAAAGCTCTAACTTGGATTTCCAGCCACCTGGTTGGAAGCAGTGTCACTGTGGGCAGATCCTGGGGTTCAGCTTTAAGGTGTTTCTGGGGGCATATCTGAATTCCAGCCTAAGGTACACTGAGTGCTTGAGCTCTGCCTGGGTTTCCCAGTGGGTGCTTGCTTTTGGTAGTGCTGGTGGTAGTTTCTTTTCTCTCTGTGTGGATTAGCAAAAGGAGGCCAGGTTCTTCCACCATTATGAAACTTCCCCAAAATTTGTAAGCTTCAAATAAATTCCTTCCTCTCATAAACTGTGTCTGTCTGGAGGTTCATCCCAGCAGTGTCAAGCTGACCACAACAGAGGCCATGTTGGCAAGACTCCAATATATAGTCCAGTACAACTCATCAAGCCTTGGAAACTTAACCCCTGTCCCCAGGAATTTAAGTTTGTTCTTGCATTACTGTGACTTCATAACAAAAATATTTCTGAGCAAGCTGTGAATATTTAATTTTATGTCTTCCTAAAATGAAGCATTTATAGCAACATTTGAATGTAAAATTTTAAAAAACAAAGAAATTGCACTTAGAAGAGAGCAATTTAATAGTGCATACCTATGAAAATATGAAACTGTTCAAGTAATGTTTTAACTTTAAACAGCCTCATATACCTAATTTGGTTTTAGGCAAATTATACCTATAATATGGGTGATAACAAATCATGTTCAAAAACCCCATATATTACTTTAAAATATTAGGTTATGTGATTGATGTCAATTTTGCATTTTAAAAAATTGCTTAAGGTTCTGAAACTTTACCATTGTATTAAAGACTGATAAATTACCTTAAGAATTATTATGGTTATGCTTGACTAGTCACCTGGACAGGCATACTTAATGATGTTCATTGGAGTCTTGCACAAATATGTATCTGTGAACACTGCTACCTCTTAGTTATCGAGCTAAACACAGTGGTTTGCAAAAAAGTATTAATTACCTCTTAATAGTATGTGTAAAGGGTAAACTGAGTCTTTCCCTCACTTAAGCAGGACTAGGAGGTCTTTACTGGGCTTGCCCATGCATCTATAATCTCTTGAAGTATAGCTGAGGATTCACTGTTCTTGTTAGTTCTGCTGTGACCCACTGCCCTCCAATTCACTAGGCTTCTGGAATTCAACCAAGCCAATCGAGACTTCATTTAGTTACCCAAGTATTTAAGGTAAATCCCAGCTTCCCCAACAACTTAAGCTGCAGCCTTGTTCCCTATATGCCAATATTGAGGAAAGGCAGAGAGGAGATTTATCCAATGTGGCTGTATGGGAAGAGAAACAGATAAAGGAGTCAGTGATTTCAAGTCCATTTTGGGGGTTCTGGACATAACATCTAGGTTTAAATAGATGGTAAGAAGTATTCATAATTAAATAGTCTTAGTCAACATGTGGTACCATCCATGATTGTCTCAGTTCTGATCCTTCAAGGTGCTCTCCTAAGTTGTTAAACTTTTTGAGTGCATAACCTCACATTTGTGGACAATTGTCATCCTGAGGGGAGTGATCTGACCTTTAAGATGTTGGTCTTCTTGGAACTCAGCCTGTCAAAAGGTTAGTTAAGCTAAGGACCATAAATTATTTCTGTGCCTTTCACTAAAGTAAAGGAGACATATAATGAAATGAAGACCAACAAGCTTCATTCTCCTTTTAAGTGACTATATGGGTCTGTGGTGGTTTGATTCAGGTGTTCCCCCATAAACTTAGGTGTTCTGAATGTTAGGTTCCCATCTGATGGAGGCAGTGTTTTGTTGGGGGTGGGCTTATGGGTGTTATAGCCAGTTTCCCCTTGCCGGTGTTTGGCAACTCTCCTGTTGCTGTTGTCCATCTGATGTTGACCAAGAGATTATGTCCACCCTCTGCTCATGCCATTATTTTCCCCTGCAGTCATGGAGTTTCCCCTTGAGTCTGTAATCCAAAATAAGCCCTTTTTCCCATAACCTGCTCTTGCTCAGGTGTTTTCTGTCAGCAATGCAAGCCTGACTGCAACAGAGTCCAAGTGAGGATGAATACCCCTCACAATCAAAAAGAGCAGTTCTTAAGTGTGGATTTCACTCTCCCTTGTGTTATGTCAAAGTAGAGTTGTCAAGGTCTCTTGAAGTCGAGGTGAAGAACCAGTCTTGGCATCTTCTTAGCCACTTTCTATTGTCCAAAGCAAAAGAGAAAGTGACCCTGGTTTTAGAAAATCGAATCCATCTCTTGGCAGAAGAAACCGCAAAGCCACATTGTAAAGTAGTAGTGGAGGGGTGAGGTAAGGGATTGCAAACAATTGTTGAAACTCTTCTTGCAAAGGTTTATATGTATGTGTGGATGTTTAAGTGTTTATTTATAAATTCTATAAAATACAAATTTCTCAGAGTGCTGGTGTTATTTGTCATGTGTCATCAACTACTCAAATGATAAACTTCCAGCACACAATTAAGTCTCATCATCTTTTATAGTGTGTATTTTCCAAACTAACCTGCCTCAAGGGAAGTTAAAATTCAGTGATTCATATTTCTACTTCTGGCCAAGTGGAAGGTAGAAAAATAGGGACTAGATTTATGTTACCACCTGATGCAATTTTGAAAGAAATGACAAAATGTATGAAATATATCTAAAAAAGCCGAACTTCAGGCAACAAGAGACAGAAATTCCAGGAAGACAGAACCAGATAAAGTTAACCTATGATTTTCCCAGCTGCCTAGTGGGTTAAGAGCCCATGGCACAGGGACAGAGACTGAGATTAGTGGATTTGCTGAAAGGACAAGTTAGAGATGAGAGTTTTGGGAAACACATCCAATTAAAAATCACAGGACAAGGAGTTAAATATGCAGGAAACTTGATAAATATGCAGAAGTTTTTGTCTTTGAGGACTATACAGCTGCATGCATGGGAGGCAAAGCTAGAGATGATGCACGAAGATGACACTGGATGGGGTCAGAAGCAAATTTGATGTGCAGAAGAAAAATTTACTAAACTTGGATACGTAGAAATTGGACAAAGGCAACAATGAAGGAGATTTTTAAAACAAGAAAAAACAATAGTATTATCTTCAAATACCCTAATTTATATGTGATGGAGGAAGTCAGAGTGGATAGAGAGGCAGATTAAAGTGATCTAAGTCATCAGAAAGTCTTCTGATCTGACCAACTCTTGTAATCCAAGCCCAAGAAAATGAGATATTTTATAATAAGTTACTCACAATCATTGATATGAAAAGGAAAGACAAAAAGAGATTTTTAAAAAATCTTTTATTTATTTATTTGCAAGAAGAGAGAGAAAGAGAATAGGCAGACAGAGAGAGAATGGGCATGCCAGGGCCTCCATCTGCTGCAAATGAACCCCAGATACATGGGCCAGTAGGTGAATTTGGTTTTACATGAGTACTAGGGAACAGAACCAGGGTCATTAGGCTTTACAGTCAAGAGCCTTAGCCACTGAGCAATTTCTCCAGCCCCAAGCATTTTTATTTATTTATTTTCAAGGGGGCGGGGAGAGGGAGAGGATAGGTGTACTAGGGCCTTGAGCTGCTTCAAAGTCCAGATAGATTCACAGCTATGTGCATATGGCTTGACATGGATACTGGTGATTCAAACCCAGGTCTTTAGGCTTTGTAGGTGAGCACCTTAACCAATAAGCCATTTCTCAAACCAGAATGTTTTTTAAATCTTTTAAAGTAAGAAAAACATGTTGTGATAACATTAACATACGAAAAGAATGGGTACTACACCATAAGTAAGTGATGTTAATCTCAGGTTGTTTTAACATTGTACAGTCAATGCAGGACACCATGATAGAACGAAAGCTAAGTTAACAAAATACTAATGTGGCAATCTTAATAAATGCATCAGAAAATTTTTTAACAAAATTCAACATCCAGAGCTGGAAAGATCCAGGCCTGGTTTGCCCTGAGTTTGGTATCCCAGCATGCTTCAGTCCTGTGCGGGGGAGAGGAGTCTGGAGCATCACATGGACTCTCAAACAACTGCTTTTTCAGGGGCTGGAGTTTCAGGGGCTGGAGATGCCATGCATCTGGCATTCATTTGCAGTAGCTAGAATCCCTAGCATGCCCATTCTTTCTCTTTCTCTCTCTCTCCCAAACAAATACATAAATAAAATATTTTTTTAAAGTACTAAAGCTAAAGAGAGAATGTATCAGGCTTACAGATGCAAAAGCCAATGTCCAAAAGGAAAAGTATAAAAACGAGATTACCAATGGTTATGGCAAAACTTTTGGTAGCAATAGATGTACTTTGATGGTGGTAACAATTTCATGGATTTTAAACATGAAAATTTATCACATTGCAAATTATTCTGTTTCTGCTCAATTTGCTTTTTGTTTAATCAGTACTCTCCTCATATACTAGCTCAATCTGAGCTGTTTTTGTTTAATAAAATGAAAATCAGTACTCTGAAGTTTAAAATATTTATTTTGACTATCGTGGTGGCGCATGCCTTTTTTCTCTTCAGTGAGTTTGCCAAGTTCGATTTGAGTAAAATGAATGATCAGATTCTGAAGTTTAAAATATTTATTTTGAAAAAGCTCCATCATTTTTATAATTCAGAGAAAAGCACCAAGGGAAATTTCTATGAAAAAATTCATTTGAAGTACTGAGAAAAGAATTCTTATCTCTTGTTAACATAGTTTTAAAGTTAACCAAGGAGATCTTCCCATTTCCAATAATGATAGATGCCTCCCCAAAAGTTCTTATTACTATAGCCAACCAATACTGACTTCTACAGAGGGGTTAGTTTGGAGCAAATAAACTTTACACTAAATTTTATGAGGGCCTGGATATGAATAACCACCAGTTTATTAAAATAATCAGAAAATGAAAAGTCTTCCCTACATGATTTTAAACTTTTAAACTTCTCTACACAGTTTTAGAATTGCTTCTAGTTTATTAATTTTCTACTTCAAATTTTCTTTTCAAATATGTTAAACATCTTTTTAAATTTTGGAAGGAAACTACATATATTAAAACACTGCCTGCTCCAAGTATTATGAATGTTACTTAGTGAGTAATTCATTTTTTGTGCAAATCTAAATAAAAGACTCCCTGCTGTCTCAGTTTAATTAAAGTGTCTCCTGAGATTGCAAAGGCTCCTTGGGTATCTGGATTTTGTGGAAATGTGGCAATTAAAGGTTCTGCACTGAACTTTTGTTACTTAAGGCATGAACATGTCCATTTACTTAAAATTATTCAAGTAAGCTCAGATCTAGAGAACAAGGACACCATGCATCAATAAATAAAGATAAGGCCCTAACATATTGGCTCAACATTCCTTTCTACCATGAAATCCTAGATGACTGTAAGGCTGAGAGCATATAGACCATGCTCCTTCACAGTGCCAATACTTTATGCAAAACTATATATGTATTATTTTTTTTCTTTTGTGAAACAATTACTATTTAAATCAGAGGTGGAGAACTGATTAAAATACAGCATTGTGAAGTTAAATCTTAAAGATGTGAGTATAAGATTTCCATGTAGCAAAGTAGAAATTAAACCATTTAGTTCACAAAGACCATTCTTTGCAAGAGCAAAAGAAATCGAACCACAGGACACAAAAGCTTCACAGCTATTTCCACTACCCAAATCTTCCTTGCTACCTTTCTTGCAAAAGGGGCTCATAGGCACATTGACAGCCGAGGGCATCTCAAATCCTTTCCTTAGAGAAAGTTAAGTTACCCTGCAACAATTGATGATTGTTATTGTTCTCACTATTAGGATTTTGGAAAAATAATCTCATACTCATTTTTACATAATAGTTCTGTAACCATTTCTATGAGGCAAATAACATGTATTCTCTAAATAAGGTAAATAGTAGCCTAAAATAATTATGGAGTTTTATTCAATATAAGCAAAACAAATATTGTCAATTTTTTAAACTAAATGTCAATGTAAGCTTATAGCTTTATTTAGTGTGAGCTACTGCCTCTTAAAAATACATTTTAAGATATATTTCAGTATATGAAAATTGAGAGGCTGAAAGTTTTAGAGAACTTATCTATCTTATATATAAATATTACACATATACATCTGTGAATGGATGGATACATACACACACACACACATACACATATACATACACACACTATTTGCTTTGTTGTTTAGGAACTCTAAGTGCAGAATTGGTAATTTCTTCATTAATTATACTTTTCTGCTTTTACACATGATGTGATTTTGTGCTCTTTATGTCTTTCTCTGTTTTTGTTTATACTTGTTAGTGATGTGTCTGTCCCATTATTAATATACTATAAATAATGAAATGTAGTGCTTTCCCAATGAATGTCATCATCTCTGCTTTTCTTAGAGTAATTCAGACTGCTCTCACCTAAGAAAACACTTGAAGTATCGATTTTGTTCTGCTCACTGTTCCTTAAATTTTCCATTTATTTTACATTGCTTTTGGAATTTCTCATTCTTGTTTCTTTATTTGGTAAAGTATACTTTGTAACTCCAATATCTTCAATATGGTAGAAGTCATTACCAAATAGACATTTTTGTATTATTAGAAAACAAGTTGCTACTTATTTTCTCTTACAGTTTCTCTTCCTCTACAACTCATATTACAAAAGGAGAGCTAGCAGGGCATGATGGTACATGCCTTTAATCCCATCACTCAGGCAGAGGTAGGAGGATCACTGTGAGTTCAAGGACACCCTAAAACTACATAGTAAATTACAAGTCAGCCTGAACTAAAAAAAAAAAAAAAGAAAGAAAGAAAAAGAAAAAGAAAGAAAGAAAAAATAAAAAGAGAAAGGTTTAGATATTTTACGAATGTGTCCATATTGAGGAATAATTCAGTAAAATGTACACATCTTAGACAGCAACAGGCCTTTTACCTGTGTATACAGTCTAGTATCTATATCCCAGTAGAGGCATCATGTTCAATCAGTTCTATAAAGTCCCAGTTTTCATCCTTGCCAATCCCTCAGATCTGAATGTAACTACCACCTTAACTAGTCTTGAACATTTTATAACAGGAATCATATAGTATGTGACATTGTTTGTGTGTGTGTGAATTCTTTTGTTCTGTATAACGACCTGAGGTTATAAAAACATTGATCAGTAGGTTATTCTTTTATTATTGGTTGTATTTTGTGCATGAATAAACTACAATTTATTGATCTATTTCACAAGGATGAACATCAATGTGCTTTTGGTTTTGGAACTGCTATGAATGAAGCTGTTGTGAACACTTGTATGCATGTGAGATAAACCTGTGCTCTGGTCATCTTTGGGAACATTCCCAGGAAGGACATGACTGGTTTATAAAACACACATGTGTAGCAGACAGCTTCAGGTTCACTGAGATGAATTTCCACACCAGGCACAGTTATGAAGGAAGGGATTTATTGTAGCTTACAGATCCAGGGGAAGTTCCATCATGGCAGAAGAAGCTGGCTTGCTCTTATAGGTCCAGGCAGGAAAGAGACAGACAGAGAGAGAGAGAGAGAGAGAGAGTCAGAAGCCAAAAGCCACACAGCACAGAACACCTCAGGAACTCCAGCTAGGCACACTTTGCATATCTGTAGAATGGAAGCTCAAACCCACCACCACACCTTAAGATCTGCCAAGTGACACTGCCTCCAGCCAGATGGCTGCAGATCCAAACTACAAGCTAATAAAACATTGAATATATTGGGGGCTATCTATTCAAACTACCACAACAGGTAATTAGATTTACAAAAAAAGATTCCTAATGATGATGCAATGTCATCTGACCAATTTACACACTAATTATCAATATCCCCAACACTGGATATTAATGGACTTTGTAATTTGAGGACCTTTGATTTTATTGATACAATGAATGAACACTGCATCATGCTTTTGTTAGCAATACATATGTTTTCTTTTCTGACATACATTTAAGTCATTTGCCATTTTTGAAAATGTATTTTTCTTTTAGGGTTTTAAAAAATATTTTATTTTATTTATTTGCAAGGAGAGAGAGAGAGAGAAAGTTGGGGGATTGGCATCCAGGGCTTCCTGCCACTGCAAACAAACTCCAGATGCATGCACCACTTGGTACATCTGGCTTTATTTGGCTTTACTGGAGAATCAAACCATGGCCATTGTGCTTTGCATGTAAGAACCTTTAACTGTTGAGCCATCTCTTCAACCCCTGTTAGTGATATTAACATAGCAGATTATTGACACTACTTATACCTCCAAGAAAATATAAAGAGATCATGAAAAACTCATTTAAAACCATTAATAAAAGATAATGAGAATGAGGCAGAATATAATTTCATATGTAGAAATAACATAAAAATGAATAAATATAAAAATATTCCCACCTAAAGCTTTATGAAATGCAACTTGAAACATTAATGAATAATAAATAACTTTCATCAATTGTGAAAAGCAAAAATGGATCATAGGGGCTGGAGAGATGGCTTAGCAGCTAAGGCGCCTGCCTGCTAAGCCTAAGAACACTGGTTCCAATCTCCAGCGGTTCCAATCTCCAGGTCCCACGTTTAGCCAGATGCAAAGTGACGCAAGAGCGCAATGCTGCACTTGGCCACGAGGGGTACACACATCTGGATTTCGTTCACAGCAGCTGAGACTGTTGGCTCGCCGATCTCTGTCTCCCCTCCCTCTCTGTCTCTCTCTCTCTCTGTGTCTCTCTCCAAAAATAAATAAAATAATAAAAAAAATTTTAAAAAGTGGATCATAATTGGGGATTGTTAAGAAGGAGGGGAAACTTTGAACTATTATACACTGATGGTGGACTTACAAACTGGAATTGCTGCCTTGAAGACTCATCAGACAAGATCCAAACTGTGTGAAAATATGCATCAACATTCAACAGTTTTGCTCCCTGGTGTACTTACATATGTATATTAGGACACACAAACAAATGTGTCCCTTGTGGCTTTATTTACAATAGCAACAATTTGGAAAAATGTGAACAACCAATGTAGAGGAATGGATGCACAATTATTCCCAAACAATTGATTTGAGTGAATTAAATATAGATAACATTTTTGAATTAAAAGCACTGGTTCATTATGAACAATGTGCTTTTTATCTTATTGGATCTTTAAAATAATAAATTATGCATAAAATGTTTTTAAAGAAATATATATCACTGGTTATCTCAATTTGGTGTGTAGACCAAAGGTATTAGAATTTCTTCAGAACTTGATAGAAATACAACTTATCAAACACAACTTCACAACTGAATCAGCATCTCTGGAGGTGGTATTGAGCAATCTGCTTTTTGAAGGTTGAGAATTCGACAGTTTATTTCCACACTTTGCATAGAAATACTTTTATTAGTTATATAATGCAGAAATCTGGAAAAATAAAAAAAATAAAAACAATTTAACAGTGGTCTCCCATGGTGTTGGAGTTGACTAAGGGTCTCCCATCTGTATAATGCACATTAATTGACAAAAAGAAAGTTGAAGCAGTAAGGAAAATATTAAGCTTTCCTCCTAGTATCCAGATGGATCTTTGTTAAATTAGGTTGACATACCACCAACCTGTTGTTTTTTTAAGTTTTCAAAATGACTAAGCGATAGACAATTGTTAGTTGTTATTGGAGTAGTGCAGAGATTTAGCATGTAACACAGAGTATCTTAGTTCTTTCTCAGGTATTTGAGTTTGATTGAAAACTATGCCAAAAGTTCTAAGACAAGCCTTCTGAAAATAAAATATCAGAACCCATAATTTGTAAATCATTACCACTTGTAAAATGTATGAATTAAACTCTTCATGATTTTGATGTTCAAAACAACAGAAAATGAAGCCAGCGAGCAAGGTGGATATTAAAGTTACCAGAATCTGTAACCTCAATTTTAGCCCCTTACTTTTTATGAGAACAGTTCCATTGATATTGGTTTTATCATTGAAAAAGATGAAATGAGGAAACATGTATATTTGGACAAATGCTACATTTATTTGTTTGTATATTAGATTGTGTGAGATTACATTTAAACAAGAATCTTCATTATTTCAAAAAATTGTTTGTGAGGGAATATGTTAGTTCATCCACACCTTCATGGTAGGGCTTCACATCAAGCCCCCAGATGTACAGACTGTATAACTAAATCCTTTCATAGACTTGGATTTCCCTGTCTTTGGTAAGAGTGTTTCAGGTCTCACAATTCAGATTTTGAAGTGCCCCCCTGAATGTTACCTTGTGCCACACAATATCCATTTCCTATAGTTTATATGATATCTCCACAATCAGCTGAGCTCATACTACACCCTAATTATTTCATAAACAGGAAAATGTTGGCCTGTAAAGATAGATTAGAAGTTAAGGTATCTGCCTGCAAAGCCTAAGGATCCAAGTTCAATTAGCCAGGCAGGACCCACGTAAGCCATATGCACAAGGGGCCACATGCATCTGTAGTTCATTTACAATGGCTAGAAGCCTGACATGGCTCTCTCTCTCTCTCTCTCTCTCTCTCTCTCTCTCTCTATCTGCCTTTCTCTCTCTCAAAATAAATAAATAAATATTTTTAAAAGAGGAAAATTCTGCGCAGAAATTCTAAGTGACCAGCCCAAGTTCCCACGCTATGTAGGTAGTGCTGTTGGGTACTACCTGGGGGCTGAAGACCATACACCTAACTTTTTTACTAGGTTCTACTGCCTATCCTGTTAAAAAAATCTTAGTTTCATTTCTGCACTAAAGTTCATGGAAGGCATTATAAATCATCTAGATATTAACTATCAGATTTTTTTTCCTGCATGAAAATTTGAAAATCTTATAAGTGATTCAACATTGGACATATTTTCACAGATTGCTGAACATTATCTTCTTTTTAAAATTTTTTTATTATTTTTTATTTTATTTTTAGAGAGAGAGAAGAGAGATAGACAGAGAGGGAGAGGGAGACAGAAATGGGCGCGCCAGCAGTCTCTCATCTGCTGTGAATGAAATCCAGATGTGTGCGCCCCCTTGTGGGCAAGTGTGGCATTGCGCCCTTGCCTCACTTTGCATCTGGCTAAACGTGGGACCTGGAGATTGGAACTGCTGGACATTGGAACCAGCATTCTTAGGCTTAGCAGGCAGGCGCCTTAGCTGCTAAGCCATCTCTCCAGCCTGATCAATTATCTTCTAATGGTCAATCCATACATGTGGCACTGCCGATTAAGATACAAGAAATATTTATGGCAAAGTTAAAAACAATACTTGCCAAATTCTGAAAATGGAACCACATTTAGTCTAATCTTTTTAAAACAATTAAAAAAATTATTAATTTGATTTATTTGCAAGTGGGGGGGAGGGGGGAGGAAGAGTATGGGTATGCCAGGGCCAAACAAATTCCAGATGCTTGTGCCACTTTGTGCATCTGGCTTTATGTGTGTACTGGTGAATCAAACCTGGGTTATTAGGCTTTGCAGGCAAATGCCTTATCTGTTAAGCCTTTATCCAGCCCCAGTTACACCTTTTTCTCAATCTGAAGGATCACTTTTTTAAAATAAACTTTTTATTTTTAGGTAATTATAGATTCATAAAGAAACAATACATATAAATTGTTTGGAATATGTATTATTTGGAAACAATGCATATAAATCCCATGTACATTTTATTCAAGGTACCAATGATAACATTGGGGGGAACTTTGAAATATCACAAGTAGAATGCTGTCTTTGCTGTAAGGAAGGAAAAATAAGTACTACCACCCCCTCCATAAGGACTCTTCACGTAACTTTCTTATTCTCATCTCCTTTTCTCCAGCCACTGCGCCTTGTTTCCATACAACCATTATTCTCTCCATTTGCATAGTGTTGTCACTTCAAAAATGTCTGAACGTGGGGGAATGTGAGGGCTCCCCTTTCTCAATGAACATAATTCTTTTGATACTGATCCAGTTTGTTCCATGAATCAAGTTTGCTCTTTTGTTTTGCTGAGTAATAGCCCATAGTGACAGTGGACCAGAGTTCGCTCAGCAGTTCACTAGCCATCACATCTGGGTTGTTTCCAGTTTGGAGCTATTAGAACAGAGATTATCATGAGCATCTATATCCACAGATGTATGAATGGAAATTTCATTTATCTGGAATAAATGTGCTATTCTGGGTCCCATGATGAGTAAATATGTATGTTTATAGAAACAGTCAAACGGTTTTCCAGAGTGCTGTGTCATTTCTATTCTCATCAACAGTGAAAGAGTATTTGTCTCACTTTTCCTCCTCATCCATGCTTGCAGTTGGCATTGAGACTGCTTTTAACTTTGGTCATTCTCATTGGGCATAGGGATGTTTCACTGTGGTTTGTCTGAGTTGCATTATTTTCATCATTACCAGTTTAGTGCCATAAAGTAATTTCTCATTTTCATTTGAAGATTTTTTAAGTTCATTTTTACTGTGCTTTTTGTATAAATTTCACTCCTTTATTAGTTGGCCTGGGCTATTCAGTCTACCATAATAAAAAACTTTAGCCTGGGTGGCTGATAAAGAATAGAATTTTATTTTATTTGAATTTAACTTCTCATAATTCTATACACTGGAAGTCTAAAATCAGGGTGTGGCTGGGGTCTTTGCTGGGGTTGCATACTGCCATTTCCTATCTCATCTTGGAATACAGACAAGAGAGACAGCTCTCTGACTTCTAAGAGTAAGGAGTCCACAATGAGAGGCTCACTCTCTTGACCTAATTCCCTTTCAATACCCACTTTTTAATACCATCACACTTGGGCAAGTCAAGACTTTAACATATGAATTTTTAAGTGATACAAATATTCACTCCATAACATTTAAAATATTTTTATAAATATGTCTAATATTATATATGCTTAGTGATATTAATTGTTCATTTTAAAATATTTATTTTTCAACTTCTACCAAAATCACTTGAGCAGGTAAATGTTTTGATGGCCTTACCAAGCTTTTGTTCTCTCAGCATTGATGGCCAGTACACTCCAATAGATATTTTCTAAGGCTGCCTCAATTCTTGGTCAGCACAGTTGGCTGAATCATACTGAACTAAAAGGCTTTTAAATTCTGGAAAGAATCTTCCTCTACATATAATACATAAATTGACTCAATTTCTATTATCCTATGCTACGCTTGATGCATTATTCACCTACAGGAGCCCATTATTTGCTATAAGTGGCTTATCAATTCTCTCTATATGTATTTGTTTTTCGTTTACTGGTTAGTGTTTAATAATTCTCAATCCCATCTCAAGGTGTTGGAATCCAGGTCCTATATGTCTTAACAATGTAACCATTTTTCAAGTGTGGTGGCACACGCCTTTAATCCCAGCACTGGGGAGGCAGAGGTAGGAAGATTGCCATAAGTTTGAGGCCACCCTGAGACTACAGAGTGAATTCCAGGTCAGCCTGGGCTAGAGCAAGACCCTACCTCAAAACAAAACAAAACAAAACAAAACAAAACAAAAAAACCCACTTAAGTTTATAAAATGTAAATATATTTATGAATAGACTGGGAAATTTTATATAACTAGTTGAACAACTTATAGGACATGACAGTTTTTTTCCTTGTGCATCTGCAATCTGTCCCAGTCAGGGTTTGCTTGGTGACTTTAGGAAAATCACTCAACCCCTAGACTTTTCCATTTCCTGTTCTTTGAGTAAGGAATGAAACCATTTTCTGCCCTCTTGATCTGATTCGAGAAACTTCACTGATGAGATAAAAGCAGTGGGATGGTTAAGACCAAAGACAACATTCAGGTGGGGACAGATTCATTTCAATTATCCACCTAGGGAATGTTTGTGTGTGTAGTTATCCCTAATATTGATTTTCAGATGGCGAGCACACTGATATCTACAGCCAAAATCACAAGGGTGGTATTTGGGGTGCTCACCCCATAACCAAGGGAAGCACTAACAACTGATCACATTAATGCAGAGCAGCATGGATCTCAGCCTCATACAGTCACCACAAAGCTAGGGATTATTCTTAGGGGCTGGGATCCGCAGGCTCAAGTGGCCTGCTCTGCAGCAGAAGCCAGATAAAAGGAATGAAAACAAAGTGGAACCTTCTAGAAACAGAGGGTGCAGACCATGGCTGAATTTCCTCTTACTTGGTCTCTGAGCAAGGCAAAACCTGCCAGCCCAGACCCCCCATACCCTAATGTAGAAAACATTATCTGATTAGGTCTCCCTGTGAGTGAAACCCCCATCTCCCTTTGAAACACATTTCCTTGGGATTTATTCCCAGAAAGCAAACTGTTCTTCAATGGATGGAAGGTGGCCAGCAAGGGCAAGACCCTCGTACCCCAGACTTCTGACATTTTGAGGATCATCCAAATCAGGAGTTGACAAACTAAGGGTCAAAAGTCCAAAGCAGCCTCCATAGGTTTTGTGGTATCTGTAAGAGTGGTTTCCATATTTTTATTTTGGGAGGAGGGTGGATAAAAGGTGAAAAAAATCTAAGATATTTGAAAGACATATGGGATTAAAATTTCTGTTTCTATCATGAGTTTTAAGAACGCAGGAACACTCTAATTCCACACTACCTGTGGATCCTTTTGTGTAACATTTGCAGAGTTTTTTGTGACTGTGACAGAGACTTATGACCTGAAAGTCATAAGTCTGGCCCTTTACACAACCAGTTGGCTCACTCAACCATTGCAGCTACCTTTTAGCCTCACACAGTCACAGCTTCACATAACTAGATAGTAATAATTGTCACAAGCACTCTCATTTTGAACTCAGGCCTCCATCCCACTGGGACTCACTGGGTGAGAACCAATTAAATGATCTAGATCCCATATCTCCCCCTGCGGTGCATGAAGGTAAAGAGGAAATCCCTCTTCCTTTGACAACACTGGTCATGGGACTCTGCCAGCTGTTTGCACCAGAGAACCCATCAATCTATCTCATCTGCTCCATCAACTTCCTCTCAGTGCTCTTAGGGACCAACAAGACACTTGGGGTATTAAAGTTTAGCACCAGAGAGATTTCCCGAGTCTCTACAACATGCTCTTCGTGATGGGATCCCACAGGACCCACAGTTCCTGTTTTGACTGAGACACGTCACTCTCACTTGGCCATCATCCCAAGTAAGGTTACAAGGAGGTGACATTGGCTGGCCCTCCACTCTGGACCCTTGATTCTCTCAATGCAGGATCTGAATTCATGAACATGAAAAATTTGTCCCCAGCACTTTGACTCCTCAGTCACTATCTGTCTAAAGGAAGCAAAGTAATGAATTGTGAGGGAATACCAGGGATCATCTTGATCAGTGTTATTTAAAGGGCTACAAGCATTGCCTGCAGTGAGTGAGACTTAACGAATTAAAATCTGCATTTTTCCCATGACCTCTATGGGATTTATTATGGTTTTGTTTCCTTTGTTATCTTCAAGGTAGGGTCTCACCCTAGCCCAAGCTGGCCTAGCACTCACTCTGTAATCTCAGGCTGGCCTCAAACTCATATTGATCCTCCTATCTCTGCCTCCCAAGTTCTGGGATTAAAGGCATGCACCACCACATCTGGCTTATATAATTTAAATGCACATTTATATTGAAAATATAGTGGTGATGTTCTGCCATTCTAACACCTGAGGAACACAGAGTGTAAATTTGATGACTCTAATTTGAGACCCAGTTCTGATATCTCTCTTCTTAGAGGACTATTAAGGACACATCTTCAGTGAGAAATCCTCAAAATATCACTTTATTCTAATTATTTCTCTTTATACAAAACCTAGTACTCCTGGAGATTAGATCCTAGTTTATATTCAACAATATTAAAGCATAATCTCTTCATATCCAACATTAGAGAGGCACTCCTTTAAAATGCATCCTTGGAAATTCATAAGTGGCCTATATTGGGTATATTATTAAAGAAGTTGGTTCATCATACCTTAGAAAACTACTGAGCAATGTAAAAGGAGTACCATGATTCTATATACCAAGTTGGATTAACATCTAAAAAATTATGTTGAATGAAAACAATATATAAATGTTTCTTAGTTCTTTTATTTTTACTGAATTACTATTATAATTATGTAGAACAGGTTAGTGTTAGATAATGATAGGAAAGAGTGGATATGGCTATAAAGGATCAAAATGAAAGAGTTTTCCCATAGTTTGATTGTGCTGATGGTTATAGAGAGCTGCACTTGAGATAAAATTGCATATACATACTTGTGATAAAGTTGCACACATATACTTACAACTGTGCACAAAGCCCATGGAGTCTGAATAAGCTTTATATATTTTACCAATCTTGATTTCTTTATTTCGATATTATACTATATTCATGCAAAATGCTCACACTGAAGGAAGTTGAGTGTATTTCACAGGACCTCCTAATACATTACCTTTTCCTTTGCCATGTCTTGTGAAAATACAGTTATTTCTAAATAAAATGTTTTAAAAGAGAAAACTTAAAATATATGTGCAAACATATAGATGAGTAATGATCAATCAATAACATCATGATGTACAACAATGAGCAGGGAAGGTGTTTTGCTTTCAATTTTGAATGTGCTTTTTCTAGTTTTATTACCAGATGCTGCTAAGGCTGCATAACTTGTAATTCTGCCCTGTAATTTAGCTGGTTCTGATTAGAAATTCTAACCTTGCTGGTATTGGTTGATGGGCATTTTAGGACTCTAATCAATAATAAGTGAATGCATCACAAATATATAAACATTTATTAGAAAAAAAATCCTTTGTCTTTTGGTATAGCCTCAGAAATAACTGGTATCTCAAACATAATGGCTGTATTTAAGATGTCCTTTTCAAGCTGGAAGAATTAAAAATACATTCGTGGGGCTTTTGGACCAGATCTCACTATATGGGCCCTGCCCTCATTCCTGTGTTCCAGGTCCTTTTCTTATCAGTCAGCTTAAGTAAAATTCAAATAGGCTATGCAATTTAACATAAGAGGCACTTTTGCTCTTCTACATGCAATTGCTTGAATTTTAGCTTTAATTCTGCCCCTCTTGCTGTAATTATGAGGATAATTAGGTGTCAGAGTTCAGAACTTCTCAAGTTTGAGAAGAGAGGTCCATCTTGAATGAAGTTGCTTCTGCCTTGAAACGCCAATTGCTAAAATAGCCACAACTAACACTTCATAGTGCTTTGGAAAGTATGAAAAAGTGATCTTTTCTTGGATTCATCAGTAGTATAACACAAAGACCATAAATTCAAGATTCAGACCGATCTGAATTAGAAAGCTACTTGGCTATTTATTAGTGGTATGATTCAAAATGCTCAAGCCTACAGTACCATTTTGTCCATATAATGGTATGAAGACACTCTTCCATCTTCCCTGAAGAGATATTCTAATCAAATATATATATATATATATATATATATATATATATATATATATATATAATTTATATGTATAATATATAGTTATATATTATATGTATGTGTGTGATAAATTAAACACACACACATGTGATCTATACATAAAGGTAAAAGTAGTAGATATTTCTCCATATTCACTCCTTATCATATCCAGTTAACCCTATGAATATATCCTCCCTGGTCTCCATTATAGACTTTAGCTACATGTGACTAAGATTAATTTAAAGTAAAATTGAAAATGAAATTTACAAGACATGGGAAATGTCTTAAAATATCAAATATTGGATACTTCTGTTGGATAGCACTGGAGTTAAATGAATAGATGGGAGCTGACATTTTTTTTAAGCTGGTTGATCATGAACTAATTATTCTATACTTCACTGTGAATGCCACACAAGTTCACTCTGCAGGTCTATCTATATGTGTATACTTTTAAGATACATAACCTGAGCTCCTTTTGTGGTTAAGTGGCTGGAAGGGACAAGGTCACATTGAAGGAGTGATGTTGATGATCTCTTGTTTCTCATTTGGTAGAAAGCTGAAGACCTGAGTACTTCCATATAAAAGTAGGAAAACTTCCACATAACTTTCATATGGACAAGTTGCTTTTACCATAAATCAACTTAAACTTGAGTTAGATGCTTCATCTTGCCCAGATGGAGGAAAATGTATATAATTATGTGTGCTCTTTCTCACCTTTCAAACATGCCAAGGACTTATTTCTTTTAGTCTTAGCAAGGTTCCCTGGGCATTTTGGCCATCCATCTGTCCCTGTCCACTCATCCATCTATGTATTATATATTTGTTTGTGCCTGTGTATACATGTAAGTGTAAAAGTGTCCTGTATAGGAAGCTGGTCAGAGAAATTCAAGAGACAGCCTTCTGAGGCTCACTGTTTTTCTTGAAAGGAGTTACAGGGGAGTTAAAAGTAGATAAGTCACCATCTTCCCACTTTTCTCAAAGGGTGCTTGAAATGAAATTATATTGCTACACTGAATAGTTGCTGAAAGCAAACAGGGTTGAGTATCACCATGGGCTACAGAGCACACATGTTTATTGACTCCTCAATAGGTATGTAGTTTTTGAAAGTACCTCTCATGCAAGGAATGTTGACATGGTTTGAGCCAGAGTCAAAGGAGAAACACAAATGCTAAGAGGACAAGTGGTAATACACACTAAACTAGAAGAAGAGAGAATATGAAAAGCCAGGCATTGAATAATCAGGGCACAAATACAAAGTGGGCATTATCTCCATCAGAGACTATCTTTTGCAGCTATGTTGTGGGGACCATGCATGATGTAGGTAAATTGTAGGATGAGCTTCATAAATCAGACATGTGTGGACTGAAGAGATGGGAAAAATGGGGGAATAAGATAAAATTATTTGCTTGAAATACCTGATGTTACAGAGTCAAAGTTAGATGAAATCACTGGTAATAATATGGGAAGCAACATATAGGAAGTAACATACCAAAAATTAAACAAATAAATTATCTTGGGAGTATGAGAGAAAAGCAAATTGATATTGATTCATGAATCTTAGATGTCATAGGACATTTGATCTGGATTTTTATGTAATTTCAAGATGGAGATCTGCTTAGAGATAAAACAATCTGAGTGGAAAGAAAGCAACTTCAAAGGCAAGACAGGTGGAAACACAAAGAGCATTTGCAGTGCATTACTTGATATAGAGACAGCCATTGTTCCTGGCAGACCAGTGGGCCTGAAAGAAAGCTGTAGGAACCAACTCCATCTGGTGCCCTGTAGGATAGATGTGAGCAACAGAAGATGGAAGCTTGTCTAGAGAGATCATGATATTTGTGAATGGAGTGAAAAGCATGCTATAGAATCAAAGTTCTATTTGGTTGGAGGCAAGTCAGAAGGATATCAAAGATAGGTTTGAGACCTCTAACCAAGTAACTGAAACATAATGATTCTTTCTAAATGAGCATTCATACTATGATATTTAAGGATAGCTTAAATATATTTTGAGATTAATATGTGTGCATATATGTATGTAGTTCCTATGTATGTGGGAGCACATGTGTGCAGGTATATGTGGAGACCAGAGGTTGATGTTGAGTGTCTTCCTCAGTTTCTCTTCACCTTAGTATTTTGAGGCAGGAACTCTCACTGCACCTAGAGCTCACCAAATCAGCTACATTAGGTAGCAGTAAGCCCCAGGAAGTCCCAGTGCTGGGATTGTAGGTGCATGCCTCTGAGCTTTTTACAAGAGTACTGGGGATCTGAACTTAGGTTTTTATGCTTGCTTAGCACACACTTTACTGACTGAGCCATCTTCTCAGCTTCTTTTTTTCTTTTAAGCGATTCATATCAAAGATATGTTTTGGCCTATTTTAAAAATCACTTACATGTGAGCTTATTTATAATTTCAAAATGTTTCCCATATTATTTTGACATATGCAGTCTTTGGTTGAATTTCCTGGAAGCAATGTCTAAAACAAGAATTTATGTCCCAAGGCATGATTTATTGAAAGTACAGTTGGGAGAAGTCTCAGAGGGAGAGAAAAATGCAACAACAACAGATGTGGCCATGGAACCAGCTAAGCAAGACAGTGGTCTCTGGAGTGTAGAGTATAGCATCTGTCTAATTCCCCTGCACCCAGGAAGTTGTGGAGCAAGATCGGTTGGTCTTATTTGAGGCAAGATTCTAATCAGAGATTTTTACATGCCCTCTTTTCAAGTTGCCTCAGGACCAAGTATGAAATGATTCCAGCCTCCTGGGCATGGATATTCCACTGGCATAGATCACTCTCTAGTAGATGGAGGAGCTATTGTTAACATTCATAGCACTGGGTGTGTGTGTGTGCTGTCTTGCAATTAGGGAACTACATTAGACACCAATAGTGCCCACTACATATCTGTTTGTATGTTAACCTTTGATAATCATATTCTGAGGCATTTCAGGTAAAAGATATTTTAGTGACTTGTCATTCATTTTATTATCCCTCATTTTCCCCCTGGAGATGATGTGAAATGGAATACTCTCCAACTCACATCTCTAATGGGGACATCTTGTACCAAGATCTTCTAGCTATCAAGAAGCCTGCCAAGGGCATGCATGTTCTCTGTCTTCCATTTCTAGGACCAGCTTTGCTTTACCCCCCAGAATGTGATGATCAGAATATGTTCTTTTCTGATTCTGTGTGTCGGCAGTCTTTGTTGCCTGGTAACATTTTAGCTTAACCATCAATTGATCTTAAGTTGCAAGGAACACCTGAGCCCAGAGCAGAGTGAGCAATAAATAAGAATATGGCTCTCAAACTCAGAGTCGGCCAAGGCCATTTCCAGGGAGAGAGCCTTTAGATAAACTCTATGGAGCTGATCAGTAAGTTTCCATAGAGATCAATGCAATTGCCTACATGAATATAAGAAAGAATTAATGCAGGCAGTAGTTCTAGAGTTATGTCATGCACTTGTGAGTGTTTGTCATATACACATAGAAAATGTTTGTCCAGAGTTTCTTTTTACACTAAAAAGAAAAAAAAAAATGTTATCAAGAGAAAATACAAAATCCCACAGGTTTATGCCAGTACAAATTCATGGAAGCTAGTTTGAAAGAGTTATTGCTGGTCCAAAGGGATACCAGTAAGGTAACAAAATATTTAAGGATGGTAATCCATGAGTCGATAATAGAAATACTTCAGAGAGTCAGTAAATTGCAAGGTAACAGGGCCATTGAAATATCTTCTATTTGAAATGCCTTATTGCCTTATGTTAGCAAACAAATCCATATGTAGTGGTCAGTACTGGTATCTTTTGCAGCTCCCCAATAGGGAGACAGAACACTCACAATTCAGTGTTGCAAATGTTGGCCACAGCTCCTCTATCAACTAGGGCTGTATGTCCATCCCTGACTATTACATGTAGCTATGTTGCAATTGGAAGATCATTATTTTGCAACCAATATAACAAATATCTCTCCAGATAGCATTTATTAAAAGTTGCCAGATTTGGGCTGGAGAGATGGCTTAGCAGTTAAGGCGCCTGCCTGCTAAGCCTAAGAACGCTGGTTCCAATCTCCAGCAGTTCCAATCTCCAGGTCCCATGTTTAGCCAGATGCAGTGACTCAAGGGCGCAGTGCCACACTTGACCACAAGGGGGTGCATGCATCTGGATTTCATTCACAGCAGCTGAGAGACTGCTGGCGTGCCCATTCTCTATCTGTCTCCCTCTCCCTCTCTGTCTGTCTGTCTCTCTCTCTCTGTGTGTCTCTCTCCAAAAAAAAAAAAAAATAATAATAATAATTTTAAAAAAATAACAAAAAAAGATTTGGGCTGGAGAGATGGCTTAGTGGTTAAGGCACCTGCCTGCTAAGCCTAAGAACCCGATTCCAATCTCCAGGTCCCATGTTTAGCAAGATGCAAAGTGATGCAAGGACACAATGCCGCACTTGCCCACAAGGGGGTGCACGCATCTGGATTACATTCACAGCAGCTGAGAGACTTCTGGCACACCCATCTCTATCTGTCTCCCTTTCCCTCTCTGTCTGTCTCTCTCTGTGTCTCTCTCCAAAAAAATAAATAAAATAATTAAAATAAAATTTAAAAAAATTAAAAGTTGCCAGATTTAAGGAGAAATTTTGATGAGAAAGATATAGTTGCATGATCTTAAGTTTCACTGACAGACTAGTTAAGAAACACACTAACTAAACTATGGATAAATTGGACAACCTCTTGATGGGGAAGAATTAGACAATATATTGACTAGGTGACCTAAATGATCATTACTAATGAAGTTTGACAGACATTGTATACCCCTGAATGTGATACTATGTAGACTCTGTCTAGTGATGAGATACTCTCAGCAATGCCCATCCAATTATAAAAGAGGCAGTTTGACCACCAAATGTCAATATCATAATTGAAAGAAAAAAAAAAGGCTGAGAACCAGTGTCAGATTAAAGAAAGCTACAGAGATGCAGCAGTTGATTGAAATATGTGACCTCAGACTAGACAGTATGCTATAAGGAACATAGTTCTCTAGGTGTTCTGAAATATATGAGCAGCTTTAGTGATATAAAATAATACCTTTATTCTTAGGAAATAAATAGTTAAGAATATAGAAGTACATGGATATGATGTACATGACCTACTTATCCATAGTCTAGGAAATTGTATTTCTCTATATATGTGTATATGTATATGATATATATTAATTTGTACATTGATATATTTATGGCAAATGACAAAGAAATATAGAATAAAATGTGAACTGTTGCATTTATTGTTGACTAGCTCTACAGCTTCTCTATGTAATTCCATATAAATAGTTATTTATATCCAAAAAAATAAAGCCCCAAATTAGATCAATTTCACCTCATCAAACATTTAAAGAAAGAGTTTCAATCTTTCTTCCAAAGCTTGATAAGACAGTGATATTTCCTACTTCTCTTTACAAGGCAAACATTACCTTACATAAAAGCCAAACAAAAACACCTTAGGAATAGAATATAATAGGCCATATCTCTACTAAATATGCATGAAAAAGTCCTCAAGTACATACTAGAAAACCAAGTCTACTAGTACATTAAAAAATGTACACCATGACCTAATGAAATTTATCTTCAGGATGCAAAGATACTTCAACATATAAAAGTATTAAGGGACATTATCCTTCTAGTAGATCCAGAAAAACAGGACTATATTCAACAATTCAACACCATTTTATGATAAAAATCTTCAGCAAAATAGGAATAAAAGACAAGTACTTCAGCACAAAAGTCCTATGTGAAAACTTGAACTTTTCAAAACCAAGAAAAGATGTCTACTCTAACCACCTCTGTTTAACACGGTACTGAATGTCTTAGGCTAGAGCAACTAAGCACAAAAAATAGAGAAAAATAAATACATCCATATTGGAAAGGAAACAAAATGATCTTAGCTGAACAAAGTGGTTCATGCTTTTAATCCCAGCACTTGAGAAGTAGAAGCAGGAGACTCATGAGCACAAGGACAGCCTTTTCTATACAGTGATTTCAAGGCCAGGCTACAAAACAAACAAAAAAGCAAAACTGTCTCTGTTCACAGATGATATTATCTTATATTTAGAAATCTCAATATATAACCCACATCCATAAATTTATCAGGTGTGGTCAGTTTACAAATTCCTTAAGGTAATGACTGTTTATCTGATGTCATTTAGGTTGTCTATTGAAGATGATCAGTCAGTGTCCTCAGACAGTAGAACTAGAAAATGAATTCAGCAAAGTGTCAGGAGGTAAAATCAGTGGGTTCAGAGTGTGGATTCCTTTAGGACCATGGCTTAGTTTGATTGTCATCAAGATCCCCTACAGAGTTCACTTAGCAAAGATGTCATGCTCTCAGTTTTGGTTACGTGGTGGTGATGATAATAAAAATAGCTGACTCTTGCTGAGGACACACTAAGTTCCTGTTCTTATCTTAAATAATGTCTATATATTAAATAATTTAATCTTTATAATGATATGAAGAGGCATATTCAGCAACTGTTATATTCTCTAGATAAGGAAACTGAAACACTACAAGGCTAAATGACAAAGTTAAATAGTAAAGTTACTTCAATCTCCAAATCTCTTTCTCTTAGCTATATGGGGGGCTCTCATAAACATGTCAGCACCATAGGGAACCCATCCACCTGGTCATCAACAGGGGGCCACATGCTCTTATTGTCCAGGTCTTTCCAGGCAGAACACTAATTTCTTCAAGTGTTTTGCTTACTTCTTCCTCAAAACCAGAAATAAGTCTTGTCTTTGAAGTCTCTATGGTGTGTTTATTTCAACACTCAATCTCTAACTGTATTAGGTTTTAACTGTGATAATGATCCCTTCCTCCTATCCAACCATATCATTGTTTTATAAAAATTTTTTTTGTTGTTGACAACTTCTATACTTACAGACAATAAACCATGATATTTCCCTCCCCTCCTCCCATTCCCCTTCAGGACTCCACTCTTCATCCTATCCCCTCCCTCTCTCCATTAGTCTCTCTTTTAATTTGATGTCATCAACTTTTTCTCCTATTATGAGGGTCTTGTGAAGGTATTGCTAGGCACTGCAAGGTCATGGATCTCGAGGCCAATTTCTGTCTGGACAGTTGCATTGTAAGGAGTAGTATCCTTCCTTTGGCTCTTACATTCTTTCTGGACCCTGAGCCTTGGAAGGTGTGATAGAGATGTTTCAGTGCTGGACACTCTTCTTCTCCCTGCAGAACAGCCAACTGAAAGCTGGAAAAGCTGCACTGCATGCAGACCTATGGGAGACAGAAATCATCAGTGATCAAAACAGTGGACACTGGAAACCTCAAGTTTGGCCAGGCAGGCCCAATGACAAAACGGGCGCGATAGTGGCATGTCTGCTCTTGGGGAAACCAACTGCTCCCTAATTGACTGAAGGCCCACTCTATGGAAGGGAATACATGCCTGGTACTGCAAAAATTAATCAAAAGTCTATGGCAGGGGAGATCATGAGCCTTAGGGGTAGAAAGCCTGCTCTTGTCTGGCTAAATGTATCTATTATTCCCACCAAACTGCTTGAAAGCACTACACTTAATGTTCATATTGACATATTAATGCTACTCTCACTTCTGGTTAGAGAAACTTCTCTTTTCAGACGGCGATGACCACTGGGATGACCCAAAAGGCAACGTAGTGCTGAGAAAAAAAAATTAAAGAGGCAACCTACAGAATGAAAGGATTAATATCCAGGATGTACAAAGAACTCAGAAAACTAAATAATAAGAACTCACACAACCCAATTAAAAATGGGTTATGGAACTAAATATAAAGTTCTCAAAAGAAGAAATTCAGATGGCATATAAACATCTAAAAAATGTTCTACATCCTTAGCCATCAGGGAAGTGCAAATTCAAACTACTTTGTGATTTCGTCTCACTCCTGTCAGAATGGCTATCATCAGGAAAACAAATAAAAATAAATGTTAGCAAGGATACAGAAAAAGAGGAACCCTTGTACACTGTTGGTGGGAATGTAATCTGGTACAGCCATTATGGAAATCAGCGTGGAGGTTTCTGAGACAGATAAAAATAGATTTACCACATGTCCCAACTATAGCACTCCTAGTTATATATCCCAAGGACTATTCTCACTACCTTAGAGATACTTGCACAACCATGTTTATTGCTGCTCTATTCACAGTAGCTAGGATATAGAACCAGTCTAGATGTCCCTCAACTGATGAGTGGATAATGAAGACATGGTCCATTTACACAAAGAAGTTATATTCAGCATTAGAGAAAAATGAAATTATGAATATTTTAAGAAAGTGGATGGATCTGAAAGGATTATACTTAGTGAGATAACCCAGGCCCAGAAAACCAAATGTCCTATGTTCTCTCTCATATGTGGATCCTAGCTACAAATTTTAGGCTTGTGTGTGAATCGGAATAAAAATTAATAGCAGAGGCCAGTAATCTAGAAAATGACTAAAAGGGAGGGAGAGGAGGGAAGGACTTAAGGGTATGGTATTTACATGTAAATGGAAGAAAAGTTTACTGGGGGTGCAATGGCCTAAGTGAGGCCAAAGGAAGAGATTGAGTTAAATCTCTTTAACTCTGGAGGAAGGGTTAATAAAAATTCAAGATACTGTGAATAAACCACGTGAAAACTTACTCTTTTGGATAATGGCACACCCAGAAACCATAGACTGTTACTAGAAAAATTTCAGTCCTAAGGATGGGATGCCTTCCAGTGAGTTTTTGGCCAGGGAAGCCCTTGATGCCCCCAAAACATTGTGAAGCTATTGTGAAGGCTCTTAGTTTCCCTCCAGAAATAGACGGTAAAATCCTATTTTGAAGACTTCATATGCCTAGGCTGCAAGGTCACTTGAAATCAAGCTAAGGCTAAACTGAAAACCTACTCCCTGTAGACCAGCTGACAGAAAGCTGGGAAAAGCTGCACTACATGCAGCCTTCTGGGAGACAGAAGTCATCAGTGGTGAAAACAGTGGACAGTGAAACCTCAAGTTTGGCTAACCAGGCCAAAAGACCAAATGGGTGCAATATTCGCATGTCTGTTATGGGGGGAACCAGCTGCTCTCTAATTGGACTGGAGGCCCACTTTATGGGAGAGAATACATGTCTGGTACTGAACACCTAATCAAAAGAATGTGCCAGGGGTGGTCATGAGCATTAGGAGTGTAACACCTGCTCTTTTCTGGCTAAATACGTGTATTATGCTCACCAAAGTGCCCTGTAAGCACATACCTAATGTTCATAAGCATATGTTAATGCTACTCTCACTTTGGGTTAGAGATGTTTCTCTTTACAGATGTTGGTGTCCACTGGGATGATCCCAAAGGCAACATAGTGCTGAGAAGAAAGGATGGAGGAGTGTCCAGCACGGAAACATCTCTATCATACCCTCCAAGGCACAGGGTCCATTGTGGAAGAGGGGGCAGAACGAATGTAAGAGCCAGAGGAAGGGGAGGACTGCTTACAATGCAATCATCCAGACAGAAATTGGCCTCTATATCCATGCCCTCACAGCACCTAGCACTACCTTCACAAGACCTTCATAATAGGAGGAGAAGATGATGACATCAAAATAAAAGAGAGACTAAGGGAGAGAGGGAGACAATATTATGAAGAGTGGATTTGTGAAGTGGAAAGTCAGGGAATTATTGTGGTTTATTGTCTGTAAGCATGGAATTTGTCAGTTAAAAAAATGTCATAAAACTTTATTTTTATTACTTTACTAAAAAGTTGAATAGAATAAGAAAATGCTTGACTTAGTCTTGACTAGGTTTTCCTGGTTTGGATGGTAAATAGACTTTTAAGTGCTGGTCTCATGCAAGTCTGTTCTATATGTGTTTATTATTATGAACCTACACCAACACAAAAGTTAAGTTCCTCTTAAGGCAGATAGCAGAGAAAAACAGTTTAAACAAGCTGCAAAGCAGAGTTAAGGGAGAAATGACACTGCATAGTCTGTCCCGAGGGGGAAAAAAAATCACCTCAAAGGAGTATGAAAATGCAAAGAGTGAAGGGTTAGGAATGGCTCTCTAACATACAGACTTCACCACTGTCCCCAAGAACAGCAACACATTAAGATCCCACCCATCCCAAACCAGGACTGGAAGAGCACAATATATATCGTAACCATAAGTTCCACAAGCACTCAGCCCCAGCAGTTATTTGGAAGTAGAAGGGGTGATGACATCATTAGGGACGGTCAGGGAACAAATTCAGGCATAACCCATGGGCTGCAGAAAGGTCACGTTACTCCACTGTGAATAAGTGGGCATAGATCTGCAATGAACCAGCAAAGTGCACCCAAACTACAGGATCAAGTTGGTGTTCCTGAGTTCCAAAGAGAAATGGTGTGTCAAGGACCAGTTGACCTCTGGAAAGAAATGACTAACACACTTGCAACATTTATTGAACAGCCAGTGTGTGATTAAGTCCTCAACCACTTACAGGTTCCTAGAGAAAAGGATGGCATTTTACAAAGTGATAATTGCACAGCATGGGACACACGCAGAGAGCCTTGGGGAGCTGAGAGTTCTGAGAGAGGACCTTGAATGTCCTATAAATAGAAAGAGCACATAGAAAAGCATTAGATCTGCCTTTGAAGAGGATAACCAGGCACACTGGAGAGAATGGGGGCAATAACAGAGTGGTATATTATAAAATTGGCATTTAATACGTTTCAGGGAATTACATGGCAAAAGCAAGATTGGAGGGATGGAAAAGAGTCTGAGCTGACAAATATGTCAGCTGCTCTATTCTGGGAGAAATTCTTTTTAATTTTTAAAATTTTTATTTATCTATTTGAGAGAGAGAAAGAGGGAGAGAGAAAGAGAGAGAGAGAGCATAGGCATTCTATGGCCTTCAGCCACTGACAACAAACTCCAGACACATGTGCCCCTTTGGGCATCTGGCTAAGGTGGGTCCTGGGGAGTTGAACCTGGATCCTTCAAATTTGCAGACAAATGCTTTAGCTGCTAAGCCATCTCTCCAGCCCTGGGAGATATTCTTGAACTATCTTTTTAAGTTAAAGTTCTATTTTCTTTATTTTTTTTTCTTTCATTTTTTTAATCATTTCAAAACCATTTACTTTCTGACAAAAGTGTAGAGAGAAACAAAATTTAAATGATTCAACATATGTCACCCAGTGCTACTGAGCCCTGGCATTCTTTTTCATGACAGCTCCCATGAGAGCTCTATTTTTGGTTTGAGTATATTTCCATTCCAACCAATACTTTCCCTTTCTCTCCTATTTCGCCCAGGATTCTTAAAAAGGCCTGCTGTGTTGCTGACTGTCCGACAGGAATGCAATGTCCTAGTGGCTCCCAACCTGGAAACACAACCACTGTGCCTTCCTGCTTGTCTTTCACCAACAGAAGGAAATTTGGTTCTTTTGCCTTTTTTCCACTGGCAATGGAACACACTGGGGTTAGAACAGGAGAAGAAAGAATGAAAAACTGAGCACTAGGGACTTTTTGTAGCTTGAGCTAAAGTATGACTTGGGATTATAAAAGTCACGATACAAATATCACCCAGATCTGGTTCATAAGGCATAGGCAGATCCCTTCTCCTCTTCCATGTGCTGGTGCTGGCCAGTGGGCAGAGATGTGTGGAGTTTCAATGTACTCCATGAAAAGCCCATGCATCTTCTCCACGCTCTTTGTGCTTGCTCAGATGACTAGGACACCATTTGTTTCCAGTGGTGCAGTGAATGTGTACAGAACTTACCCCAGCCTGGTAGTACTAGGTATACAAAGGTCAGATTCCCAAGGGTCCTACTAGGATGCCCAGTAGATATCACACAAGCATGGAGTACACCTTCCCTGCATTCCAGTATTAAAATTTGTGAGTTGGTTTCACAGCTTGACCTACCTGCCCTGACTAATAAATGCCAACCAACATTCATGCAAGATAGAAAGTACAGTGACTTTAGTTAGGGCCAGAACAATAACAAGTGGACAAAGTCTAAATAGCCAGCTATTTGAGCTACACATGTTGACTCCAGGCCCCATTGTGGGTTTTACTCAGATTAATTCTTGGAAATCTTATTTTGAACTTAACTGTTCACTCTTTCGACACAATCCCCACAAAGCTTCTAAGAGACATGAAAGCAGATAGTTAGAAGGGAGGATGTTCATGGCATACTTGGAACAATAAACAGAGACAGCCCAGGTGTTCTCATTGTATTCTTTGTCCTAAATTTAGAAAATGTATAAGCTTCCTTTCCTAATGTCTGATTTTCTGAAATGCAATCGGTTTGTGTACTGAATTGAATGCTCAGTATCTTCTCTATGACTCAAACCACTCTATAATCTCTACCATATCCTAGGAACAAGACTATGGGATAAACAACAGGAGCATGGTGCTGTGGACTTCAGCTGGAACATACACTATATATTTTTGCCAGAGGCCAAAGACATTGATTATGAGGAAAGACACAAAAATCTTGAGGGGATAGAGGACATTAACTTACTGTTGTCAAGTAATAGTGTGGGGTGCAGGATGATGGCTTAGTGTATAAAGCACCTGTTACATAAACTTAAGTGCCTGGGTTCAGAATCCTAGAACCTACATTAAAAATTCAGAAGTTGGGCTTAAGAAATGGCTTAGCTGTTAAGGTACTTGCTTGCAAAGCCAAAGGACCCAGGTTCAATTTTCCAGGACCCATGTAAGCCAGATGCACATGGCACATGCATCTGGAGTTCATTTGCAGTGTGTGTGTCCATTCTCTGTCTCTTAAATAAAATAAATAAATAAATAAATAAATAAATAAATAAATAAATAAATAAATATTTTCAAAAGTTGTGGTAGGTGTTTATAACCCCAGCTATGCCTTTGGGTTAGAAAGGAGGCAGAGACAGGAGAATCTTCTGGAAGCTTATACACCAGATAGACTAATGAAAAGTAGTGAACAACCTGAGACCCTGCCTCAAAGAAGGTGGAAAGCATGGACTGAATCCCTGAGGTTGTCCTCTGACCTCCACATCGTGCTGTGACATAAACTCACACACAACACTCACACCAAATTTGAAAAAGACAATTGACTTGCTGGAGAAACCTCGTCATGTGCACACATATAGAGCTCTTAGCATATAAAGCTCTCTTCAAATTACCCACAACGAAAGCCAAACTTTCTTCTAAGTGTAAGACTGCATGCAGTTGGCAACAGCAGGTCTAGAACTCTCGGTCTTTGATCATCACTTTCTCTAAAGAAGCTCATCTACTTTTCATAAAGAGCATTAACTGGCAGGTGGCATCTGAGGGAGGTTTGATTTTAGGAGATTAACAGATCACATTGTGCTATAATTATTAGACAGCTTTCACACACTTCTATACAGTCATGATTCATCCCTACATGTTAATCAAATGCTACAGCTTGTTTTGTATCATCTGTTATTTTTACACATCTGTAGCCAACCAGGAAAATGGTAACTCATCAAGAAACTACTGTGAGTGCCATTTTTTTTCTTTTTTTCTTTTTTTTCTGTCTATCTATCTTCTTCTTCTTTTTAAAATTATTATTATTACTTTTTTTTTTTTTTTTTTTTTTTTTTTTTTGGTTTTCAAGGTAGGGTTTCACTCTAGTCAAGGCTGACCTGGAATTCACTGTGAAGTCTTGGGCTGGCCTTGAACTTGAGGAGATCCTCCTACCTCTGCCTCCCAAGTGCTGGGATTAAAGGCGTGCTTTACCACACTTGCTTGCAAGTACCATTTTCTGACTGGATATCCTCCTGGATGTATACCTTTATTATGTAAAGTGCTTTGGAACTTGAGAAAAACGAGTGCTCTGCTTCTTACCCCACCAGTCCTCCAGAAATTCATCTGAAAATCCTTGCCTACATATGAGGACTCGCTAGTGCTTAGGATTAGCAACTGTGGTACTTTCGAATGTAAAGTGTCCTCCATAGCCTCATACTCAATAGTCAGCTGCTAACAATTTGGGAACCTTGCCAGAGAAATATGTCACATGGGCGGGGGGGGGGGGCCTTGGAGTACCAGAATCCAACCAAACCCTTGTCAGAGCTCTGCTCTGCCATGCTCCTTCCTGCAGTGATGAAACTTTCCCTCAACACCGTGAGCCTGAAAGAAATCCTGTCCTTCCCTCACTTACTTGTGGTTGGGAGTTTTATCCCAGCAACAAGAGTTTGGACTGAGGGGAGGTAAAGGAAAATTGAGTATGATCCATGTCAGGTAACTAAATTTAACCTACCAGAGGTCCCCCATATCGCTGAAGGACATAAGCATTCTTGGTAAACAGTCAATGTCGAAATGGGAAACTTTCCCAGAGAAAGACTCAGTGTTGACAAATCGCTTTACAAATTGGACATGATCAAGGGCCTCATTTTTTTTTCTCTCTCTCTCTCTCTCTCTCTCTCTCTCTCTCTCTCACACACACACACACATACAAGAATAATCAGAATTTTTCCATAGTCATATATTAAAAGTATGGTCAGATATAATTATTTTAAGCACAATTAAGAAGAGTGAATTTCTAGAATCCTTATATCCTTATCAAGGTTTTGTCATCCTCTTTCACTCCAAGAGGTTGATTAGCTTAAGTATGGTGGGAGTAGGTTACAAGGTGCTTTAAAATGGAATTATGAGTGTCACTACCAAATATGCTTTGAGTTTTAAGACCAAAACCCCTCATGTTTAAATAAAATATAAAACTACAATTTATGTCTTCCTTTGATTAACCCCATCCAGCTTCCAATAATGTGTTGAAAAACTAAAAATAAAGCTATAAGATGCTATTCTGACTGGTTTTCTTACTTTTTTAATGGATCAATATTTTTTCTGTCCTCCTAGGACATGAGGAGCTAAAAGAAGACAATATTTCTACTGTTATAACTGAGGTCAAAAATTTATATCTGGCAAAAACAAAGATAAGTATAATTGATTGAAAAATTGGCATTTATTCACTTTTGAAGACCTTCCTCCCAATATGAACATGTTAATGTCTTATTAGAAAAAAAAAAAAAAAAAACTCTTTGGCCTCACATGTCAGAATTTTCTTATTCATGGAGGCCCACAGAATGGAGGATTTAACAACTGTAGTTTTGTCAAACAAAGTTTTAAAAATAGAGTCGTCTACTACTTCTACCCACCCCCAGAAGAACATGTTTGAAAAGTGTTTTTGACTGGCAACAATTGGGAACAGGAATGATGTTCTGGACAGCAGAGGGGAGGGTGCTATATCAAAATGATGCTGTATTTTTAGGAATCCTTACGAACTGAGAAGCAGGTAGGAATAGAGGAATAGAAGATGCCTTAAAAGTGGAATGCTGCTAAAGAGCTATAGATTTTTTTTTCTGCTTAAATGATCCAAATTCAATACCATAACACCCATGAAAGCAGGCCTTGTGTGTGTGTGTGTGTGTGTGTGTGTGTGTGTGTGTGTGTATGCACATGTGTGCATGGACGTTAACACAGAGGGTTTGTATACTTGTAAAAATCATTCTGTGTAACTACATAGGTGTACAACTCATGCTTGCCTACAAGTAGCACTGCTAGTTGTTCAAACGTATCAGAATTTTAAAAAATATCAAAGTTAAAATGTATAAGAGTATACTAGTATTCCTGCCTCCCAATGATGACTATATAAAAGTCTCTGTCACCAAAATCTCATCTTCCGCATGGGATTGTTAGAAAAAAAAAGAGACTCCACACCATTATTACTCATGTTCCATACCTCAGATATCCTGAAGATCTAACCTTCCATATATTTAATGGAACTTTGGGTCCATAAATGGATACTAAGGAGCATATGAGCAAGTAGAAGTCCCTACAATTGTGTGTGGGGGCGGGGTGTTATAAATCTAATCAGAAATGCTGAGGGAAACATTGGAATTTCTTGTCATAAAAATGTGTATCTGCCGGGTGTGGTGGCACACACCTTTAATCCCAGCACTCGGGAGGCAGAGGTAGGAGGATCGCCATGAGTTCGAGGCCACCCCGAGACTATGTAATTAATTCCAGGTCACCAGGTCAGCCTGGGCCAAAGTGAGACCCTACCTCGGAAAACCAAAAAATAAAAATGTGTATCTATCTATCTATCTATCTATCTATCTATCAATCATATATATATATATATATATATATATATATATAGAGAGAGAGAGAGAGAGAGAGAGAGAGAAACTACTGCCAACAGGAAGATTTTTTTTTTTTTTTTGAGGCAATCCCAACAGACTAGCCTTTTTTTAATGACAGAGAGAGAATGAACTGGCACACCAGGACATCCAACCATTGCAATCAAATTCCAGATGCATGCGCCCCCACCTTGTGTGCATGTGTGACCTTGTGCAATTGCATCATTGTGCATCTGGTTTACAAGGGACCTGGAGAGTCAAACATGAGTCCTTAGGCTTCACAGGTAAGTGCCTTAACCTCTAAGCCATCTTTCTAGCCCAGGAAGAATTCTTCTTTTGAAAAGGGGAAGCTGAAGTGAAGACAGAGCCTTGCCGTGTAGCTCATGCTGGTCTTGAACTCTTCTTCATCCTCCTATCAAGTTCTAGGATTGCAGGTCTGCAACAACCATACTTGTGTACTCAACTCAATGACCCTATCTAAATATCACGTCCTTTCTAAAGTAATGTAGACAAAGGTCATAACTACAGAGGTTCCTTTCCAGGTCCTCCTTCTGTTTTCTTCCTTATTTTCTTTCTCTCACTTTCTCTTCCTCTTTAAAATATGTTTGGCCCTCTGAATCATGGCCAAGTGCTATCTAATAAAATTAATCTTCAATGATGTTAAATGTGGGACATAGAAACAATGCTGTTCTACAATCATAACAAATCAAAGAATACACGTGATAAAAATTTTACAGATGGAGATTCTTGAATTGGAGCCACTTAAGCATCCTTCTCAGGTCCTTCCTTATCTCCCCTGCAAGTGATAGCCCTATGATGACTGCCAGGGTGGCTAATTCAGACACCCACCTCACTACACCCCAGAGGATGTGAAAGAACACACTTGTTAAACAGAGGGGGAAAAAAAGAGCAGCTAAAACCATTGAGGAGAATAGAGACTGTTAGATTTTCATATTCATTTGTATTCTGATCACATAGACTTAACACTAAATTGTATAGTTTTACCTCTGAAATAACTTCAGTCAACACAAGAAGCTATATCGGTGCCTCCTCTACAAAGAGAAAAGGCGAGGGCTTCAGCTTCAGCAGAATTGCTTATTGTGCATTTCCTGTAACTTGAAAGTGCGTCTTCCAAGAGAAAGTGCAGCCAGAGGAGCAGCGGGCAGTTTCCCAGCTGCGCTGCACTTCTCAGCACAGAGCAGCCATCAGAGCCTGGGCCTGTGTCAGTGCTTTTCACTCAGGGGCTGGAGGGGCAGGGGGGGTGTGAGCAGGGACAGTGTGCAGAAAGAAACCTCCACTCCTCTCTGCCCATGCCACCTGGTGCCCCACCTCACTGTTCTCAAGGGAATATCTGTGATTCATCTATCACCTTTCCCATATCCTTTCTTCATCAATACACTCCAAGTCCATTCTCAAACATGTGGCCCTGTCAGCTGCCTCCTCCTGAAGAGCCATGTGTGGCCAATTATCTGTTGACAGTTCTGAGAAAAATGGCTACTTACAATGAAAGTGCTGAAGTAATCCTGGAAAGTGATCATTTCAGATAATCTCCCCCGTTTCTGCACATCTCTTATGACACACCTGAAACCTAATCATCCTCCATATTTTGCCCACTTTCCTGAGCAACTGTGAATGTGTGTGTCTCTACTCCATTAGCATTAATGGGAATTGGGAGCACTTAAGAGGACACAAGCCTTCCCCGAGAGATGTAATTTTGTGCATTAAGATATCAAAACACAAGAGGATACACATGGATATGGGGAGGATTCATCGGATTGGCTCCATTAACACTAATGGGAATGAGGAGGCATTTTCCCATCACACCAACAGAGCAGATACATAAGCCCTTGTGCCTCTGGAGGACCAGACTGCTGACTGACCTCACCCTTACACAAAATTGGCTTTGTTTTCCAAACTCAGCTAGATAAATACAGTAAAGATCTGTTGTTAAGCACAAACACCAGGTTTTCATCCTGGTGGTAGGCAGCTGGGATAGGACTTGAAAGGAATGTGTGAGCACACATCAGAAGCCATGGCATAGAATCAGTCCATTTATGATACATCTTTCCAACATCACACAAAGCAAATCACTGACATGTTTTCTTAGAAAATCTTGAATATCAAATATCTGTAGACTGCACACCTGAGCTACCTAGCAGAGCAAGTATCCCTCTAGTGGGTCACTGTCCACAATAATCTACCCAAGCTTCATCTGTCTTCCTTCCTTTAAATATAATTCATACTTATCTCATTTGATGATTTTTCTATTTTCCTTTATGAATATTTCATAAAATCCTAGCATCCCAAAACTATAAAATTAAAAGAAAGTATAGCATCTTAAGGAAAATGATGACACAGCTAAATTACTCAGTAAGAGCCATTAATAGAAATGAAATAAAGGCTTAGGATCTAGGGAAAGTAAGCAGAAAAGTACAGAAATGAAAAGCATGGAATTACATCTTCCTGGATACCACTCAAATGTTTAATTTGTGGTTTTGACTATGTCATTAAACCTCTTCTATTTTCATCCATCCATCCATCCATCCATCCATCCATCTTATCTTCCTATCTAATGAGTTCATGCCTTGAAATGTTGTCAAGTTTTGCATCAGTAATATGTGGTCATGATAATAATCCATAAAATAAGCATGCAATCAGTGATATTTGATAATAAACATAACTTGCTTCTGAATCTGTGAGCTGGTTGGTGTTTTCTGCAACTGTGGTCCTAGCAAAGCTGACTTTGGACTGTCTCACTTATCCATGTTTGATGAACTGACTGGTCATTTGGTTCTGTCTGTGTGGATCTGGTTGTCTTTCTCTATTTAAATTGCATTAACAAAATGCCATAGGCTTGAAAACTTAAAAAAGACAGAATGTGTGACTTGTAATTGTGGAGGGTAGAAATCCAGGGTCAGAGTGGCTTCTTCTAAGGACTTCTTCTAGGCTGCTGATAACTGACTCAGATCTATGGCCTCAAAAAAAGGAAGAGGCAGGGAGTCTCTGGGAGGCTCTATAGTAATAATCCTTCATGAGTGTAAACCCTCTTGATATAAAACTTTTCCTCTTAATATCATCATGTTGGAGATTAGGATTTGCACATGTAAATTTGGGAAAATATGTTCAGGATGACCTTATCTCAGTAACCCTATCTGTATTCCAGGTCATCTTCTGGCTGGCTTCACTATGTTTGTTCTTCTGGTGTGAGGGGTCCAAGAAAGATCACTGTGTATATTGCCTTCTAGGCTTATAGCTACTATACAATCACATTTTCTGCAAGTTATTAACCCAAGTAAGTCTCTCCACCAATCAAGCTCAAGGGGAGAAGAACTAGAATCTATCTCTTATAAAGATATTTTATTTATTTATATATTTATTTGAGGGGTGTGCAGAATGGGTGTATCAGCCACTGCAAACGAACTCCAGACATCTTGTGCATCTGGATTACATGGGTCCTGGAAAGTTGAATCTGAGTCCTTAGCTTTGCAGGCAAGCACCTTAACTGCTAAGCAATCTCTCCAGCCCAACTTCTGAATTTTTAATGTAGGTTCTAAGATTCTGAATCCAGGCACTTAAGTTTATGTGATAAGTGCTTTATCCACTAAGATATTTCCCCAACCCTATATCTTAGTAGAAGTTGCTGCAGAATCACACTAATCAAGGAAATAGAAGTTAGGCATGTTGGTGTGTATCTGTATTCCCAGGACTTCAGAGACTGAGGTGAGAGGATCATGAACTTGAGGTCAGCCTGGGCTGCAGAAATAGAATCTCCATTCACACATCCCTGAATAACAAAAACAAAGAAAAAAATTTAATAAAAAGAGAAACATAGAGAATCTGGATTCTTTTCTATGAAGTTTAAAGAGATTGGCATAGTGCCTACCTCATAGAACATCACTCAACAAAATACATCTATTATTTAAAATATAATGAACTATGTAAGTGAAAGTTGTTAATTAAAATATATTATATCTGACACACCATATTCCTTCAAGATTCTTTGGACCCAGCCTCACCCAGATTCTATTCTTATACTGTTTCTCAGTTTCAGTGCAAATGAGTAATTCTGCTCACATTTAAGTAGTTTAGCTATAGCTGCCCAGTATAGGAATGCCTGTCAGGCCCAGCACACAGATAAGTTTCTGCTTGTCCCATCATATCTGTGAGGCCTGAGGTTGGTCTCGCTGGGAGAAGCTGCTAAGTTGTTGGATGATATAAACTTGGAAGTTCTGGGTAGTCAGTTACCTATGAGAATCGTCTTTGTCCCCAGGACACAGGAGAGAGAATATACATAAATAAATACAATTTTATTATTCCTTCCACTCAATTATTACCTGTTTATCCAGACATCCCATTGTGTTGAGCAAGAGTGCCTATCAGGCAACTCACTGCATCTACTCAGACAATATTATGAAAGCATGACAAATACAGCCTCCTGTGACTCTATTTCATATACCCGTCTCCTTTGCTTTCTTCCTTATTGCACTGAGCTTGCACCCAAATAAAACATTGGCACTCAATCTTGATCTCAGATTCTCTATCTAGACGACTTTGACTATGATAAGTGTATTTACTCTTTCATTTGCACATATATATCTGTAAGTTGCATAATGACTCAACTTAAGAAAAATCACACCACACAAATGTCTGTCTAATCAGTGAATCATACAAGATTTTATCTGTACAAATAGCATATATGTGAAGTACACTAAAGAGGTGAATGTTTGAGCTGGGCTTAGTGGTTCAGGGGTACAATCTCAGAATGCAGGAGGCTGAAGCAGAGATCATGAGTTTGAGGTTGGCCTTGGACACATAACAAAAAACAAAAGTGGGCTAGGGATTTAGCTCAGTTGGTGGCATACCCCTGAGTCTGAATCCTGGCACTGTATAAATTGGTCATGGCGACACAAGCTGTATTATCAGCACATATGGAATTGAGAAAGAAGGACCAGAAATTTGAGGTCATGGGCTGGAGAGATGGCTTAGCAGTTAAGGCAGTTGCCTGCAAAGCCAAAGGATCCCAGTTTGACTCTTCAGAACCCACATAAGCCAGATGCACAAGGGGCACATGCATCTAGAGTTTGCAGTGGTTGCAGGCCCTGGCATGCCCATTCTCTCTCTCTCTTTTTCTCTCTCTGCCTCTTTCTATCAAATAAATAAATAAATAAAAATATTTTAAAAAAAAAATTTGAGGTCATCCTCAGCTACAATGTGCAGTTTGAGGTTAGCCCGGACTACAATAAATCCTGTCTTAAAAAAAGAAGCAAGGAGCTAGAAAGAAGACTCAGTGATTAAAGGCATTTACTTGCAAAGCCTACCTGTCCAAGTTCAATTCCTAAGCCACCCATTTAATATGGATATGCAAAGAGGGACATGCTTCTGGTGTTTGTTTGCAGTGGCAAGTGGTATTTGTGTGCAGTGGCATGCACACACACACACACACACACACATACACACACACTCACACATATGACATATGCAATGCAATAAATAAATAAGTTGATTTTTCAAGGGCACAACAAAAACAAAGAGAACTTTGCAATTAAATTATAAAAATGCAATCCACTACTTCCTGAAGTTTGGAAAGGAAATAAAGCACCAAGGCAGAGACTAGAGCAAATCACATCACTCTAGAATTCTCTTGGGTCTGGTTTGAAGTTGAATTTGATTGCACATTTGGGAACATTTTGCAGAGCAGATTGGATGGGTGGAATGAGAGCAAGTGGCTGGCAGAACTACGAACCTCTCCTATAGAATCCAGAGGTCAGGGAACCAAAGGCTTCATCTCATGGAGTTTGCATTTCCAACTGTAACCTTGTTATTCCTTTATATTTATTTTAACTGATACTGCTTGCTTTCTAAATTCAGATACAATGTTTTCCCTGCTCTACAGAGAAAAAAAAAAGTGAAAACCTTCCCAAGTCACATACATACACACACAGGAAGGAGGTTTGCTGTCCTCTCTCAGCTGCATGATTGCATTTTCTTACAAGAGATGCTCAGAGGCTCTCAATATCTCCAATATCTGATCGGAGAGAATTATGCTTGAATTTTTGGGTTAGCAGGCTGGGTATTATCAGAGTCATTGTTAATGTTACCTGTTAGGCAGTACTTTAATGTCATGACCACTTCAGTTTATGGAAAGTATAAAGTGGTTTTCGGAGCACGACTTTGAAATGGAACCAGACTTGAGTTCCAATGCAGGTTCCCATCATTTCTAGTCTTGGGATTTACAGAACTTGTGTCACTAACCTGTCCTTAGACTTGTGACTAATGAGAACTTCCTTTTACATTATCATCCTAAGTCAGGTGCTCCTGAGATGACAAGTTGTGCACAACTGACTTACTGAAGAATTGCTCCCAGAGATGACAGGAAGCTGTGAGGGGTGCTGGCAAAAAGGAAAAACATCCTATGAGAGGAGAGCATGTTCAGGCAAATTCCTAGTATTAGCTTGGTCCGAGGAAGCTCTGGTGTGTAAGTCACATCTCAGTATAAATGAGTCAAGCTTTTCAATTTCAGTACTAGTCATTTATAACTCAAGTTGACTTCCTGATTTGTAAATGGGGATCATACCTATAGTACCAGGCTATTTAAATTCCAAATTCATTGTACACACAGAACAAAGTGTGTTGTACAAGGGAAGAACCTGGCACAATAGAGGGTTGTTTATAATAATGATTGTTAGTCATTAGTCTTGTGGAAAGAATTGAGCAGCTTGCTTACATTTGACACATTAAAGCAGAGCAGGACTGTGAAAACAAACTCATGCTGGAAATTTCTTTCTGACTCCAGGAGTCACAGAAACTCCAAGTGACAGGCATATACTCTGTGTCATTGTGTACTCAAGTGTCCTCTAGGGGGTTCTAGTTCCGAAGTGAATTAGAATTAAAGTGAAGGATTCGACATGAAAATTATTCTGTAAGAATTATTTGTTAGAGTACTTCTCAAGAATCTAGGTAAAACAGATTAACAATTTAGAGCTATTACTCCTTGTGAAAGCCAAGTTGAGTCAGAAATATTATATTTCACCTTGACCAGTTTGAGCTGTATTTTGGGATAAATGATATATATCATGTGGATTATCTTACGCTTTCCAGAAAACATTCAGTTATCACTTTTTCTTTCTCACTTAGGACCTTGTGCATTCTAGCAAAGCACTCTACCACCTACCTGTACCTTGGTCATTTATTCCAACTCTTGCTACTTTGCTTCTAGTTATTTATTTATTTGGAAGCAGAGAGAGAGAGAGAGAGAGAGAGAGAGAGAGAGAGAGAGAGAGAGATTGTGCATACCAGGGCCTTCAGCCACTGCTAACAAATTCCAGACATGTGTTCCCCTTGTGCACATGGGCATCTGGCTTACGTAGGATCTGGAGATTCAAACATGAGTTCTAAGGCTTGACAGGCAAGTGCCTTAACCACTAAGTCATGTGTCCAGCCCTGCTTGTACCTTTTACTGAAGGGATATTGTCAAGCTATTATGAGTGTGCTTATCTGGGGACTAACATGCACATCCTACCTCCCTTCCTTTTATATGAGGTGGGGTGAGTTAAATAGCTCTTCTTGGGGTCAAGCTAAACTGAGAATTAACCTGTCAACAATCTTTTCTTGTTTGGCTTCTTCTCCTTCCCTATGAAGTTTTCCTCGGCCCCTTTTAGTCTTCTGTAAGGTATGCCCATAATAAATCAATTCCAAGTGACTTTTTTTCTTTTTCTTTTCTTTTCTTTTCTTTTCTTTTCTTTTCTTTTCTTTCTTTTTTTTTTTTTTTTTTTTTGAGGCAAGCCCAACAGACAGGCCCCCTTTTTTTTTAATGCAAGAGAGTGAGAGTGAGAAAGAGAAAGAGAGGGATACAGAGAAAGAGAGAGAGAGGGAGAGGACTGGCACACCAGGGTCTCCAGCCACTGCAATCAAACTCCAGATACATGCACTCTTGTGCACATGTGTGACCTTGCAAGCTTGCATCACTGTGCATTTGGCTTATGTGGGACATGGAAAGTAGAACATGAGTACTTAGGTTTCACAAGTTGGTGACACTCCATCATAAAAATGAATGTTTCCTTGCATGTCTATTATTTATAAATACTGTGCAAAGGAATATTCAGAGTATGGTATCTATGGAAAGGTTTGTAGCAAAAAGCCATGCTATCAATGATTAACAAACCTATTCATTGTCACACAGATAGTTTTACAGTGTATTTTGAGCCTAAACTTCTTGATGAGAAAACCTAGAAACTTAACCAGAACATTACCTTTGAACTCTTGAACTTGGAACTAGAAATGTGTGAAAGCAGATCCTTTAGTGCTTATTCCAAGAGGCATCCATTTCAAACTCTGGGTTAAAACCGTCTAAGGAATCTGTCTTCATTTATAGTTTGTCTCACAGGTCAACTTGTGCATGTTTCTGGATTTTACATTACATTCCATGGAGAAAACGTAGAATTATTCTTCTCATGCATTTTTATCCTTTGCTTAGATTTCTTATGGTCCCTGGTGAGTCCCAATACTAGCTGCCAGTGATTCTCCACCAGTGAATAGTTTGAAAAAATATCACCAGCAATAGAGACTCATCCAATGGAAATGTAATATCCCTGAAACTTAGCCTTCTTAAAGTTCAAAAGATGAGATCACTAAAATGAAAGGAAATACTTGTACAAGGGTTGATCTTATTGACTATCATGAAGGCCAGACTTTCAGCCTGTCCCCCAAGTGCATTGCAATGAGAAAAAACATGTATAAAAACAATACAGTGGAAATTGAGCTAACTCAGTAAAATTTGTTACCACAGATATATGGAAATATATGCCTTCTACATTTATCCACTTTGTTATAGGGACAGCACCTGTGTGATTTCATGTTTGACCCCCACAGAAACTCCCACAGTGATTGTCAGCACAACAGTACTAAGCAGTGACTCTCAGGATGAACACTCTTTTGCTGTTCCTCCACAATTCATGAAATATATTTGGACTATGTATAGACAATGGCAACAAAAAAGGAGTCAACATAGCTTCATATCCCAAAGCCTTTAAGAACCACATAGTTAGAACTTTCCATTTCTACCCCTCCTCTATTATTAACTTGAAGTATAGTAAATAATATGTGCTTGGAGGACAAAGACAAAGACACATTTTGGGTAGATTGTCACATATCTTGAAAGGTATGAGAATACCACACAAGACAAAGGCATATGGATGCACAAAGTGGTAGAAGCATCTGGAGTTTGTTTGCAGTGGTACTATACCCTGACATGCTCATTTTCTGTCTGTTTCTCTCTCTCTCTCAGTCAGGTGGGAGGAGGAGATACTTTACTTCCCAGAGCTTCTTTAGATAAAGCCCCCCCTCCCTCCTCCAAGAGGGGCTGCCCACTCTGGAGGAAGGGCTCATCCTGGGAGAAGGATTCCTCCTTTAATTAGAAGAAACCTCAGAGACACATTTGTGAGGAATGTCTGTGGATTCCTAAACAGATCAAGTTGACACAAACTTAACCATCACATTTCCCCCAAGAAGATTATAGACAGACTGAAGAGATGGCTCAGCAGTTAAAGGTACTTACTTGCAAAGCCTGATGGCCTGGGTTCAATTCCCCAGGACCCATGTAAAATAAGGTAAAGTCAGATGCACAAAGTGATACATATGTCTAGAGTTTGGTTGCAGTGGCAGGAGGCCCTTGTGTGTCTATATTCTCTTTCTTTTCTCTCTCTCTCTTTCTTTCTCTCTCTCTTTCTCTGACTGAAATAAATGCATATTTTTTCAAAATATTTATAGACTAATTGGGAGATAATACTTTAGTTGATTGATATAGTGCCAAATAAGTACATTTTGTTATGATCTTATAAGTTGTTGAAGAAGGCATTCACAATCAGACTGTTAAAGGCAACATTGAAAGAAATGCATTTGGAACTGCAGGTGTCTGTGTGTAGGTGGAGAGGAATAGAGAATGCATCTCAGGCTTGGGGTCATTTAGAAGACACATTTGGTGCAAAATAGGCAATGAGATGGTTATTTATTTATTTTTTTATTTTATTTTTGAGACTGGGTCTCACTATGTAGCTGTCTGACCTAGAACTTGCTGTGTAGATCAGGCTGACTACAAACTTGTGGTGATCCTCCTGCTTCTACCTCCCAAGTGCTGGGATTATAAGTGCATGCCACCATGCCCAGAAGTAAAAAGGTGTTTATAATTTAAAAAATTGAGATATTTGAACCAGTGATCAATGACTTAATAACCTTGCAAATGTCAAAGTCTGCTTCATCAAACACTAATTGGCTATTGCTAAGTTTATTATATTAATTATCTATTTATGCATGGCAAACTGCTACAAATTAAGTGGCTTAAGGAAATGGCCATTTTATTTATTCATAATCTATTCAGTTGAGTGGTTCTTCCATTGGCTGTGTCTGAGGTTGCTCATGCAACTTCGACCATCTTGCAGTTCAACTGGGGCTGGGTGTTTTAGATATATGTTCTTGCTTAGAGATCTTCAAAAGCAATATATATGTTCTGGCTGGAGTGTATATTCCACACCTCAGATATGTCTAGTCCTTATAGCCTGCAGGAGGGGAATCTGCTTCATGTACACTAGTTATATAGTATCTTACTCCAAACAGAAATACTCCATCCTGAAGCAAGGAAGGAGATCAAGCCTAGGAGAGATGAAACTTAAATGGTTGCATGACCACCCCAAGGCTATAGGAGCAGTAAACAACTGTTGGGGCAGATTCTGACCAGTGTTGTGTAGCAATTTCTTCTGAATTGAAACCTTCCCTCCTATGCAGGATGACAGAAACTCAGTACACTCAGGAGGTCAACAACTCTTGGAGTCACCCATGCTCCTGTAAGCAACACCTCACCCTGCTCTGTAATTAACCCCAATAAACTCATTGGTTCACCATATGTGGTTTTGGTACAATTGTACTTTGGTCTGTCTTCTGTTCCCTATCTGGAGTGTACAGATGTGTCTGTGTCTCCCCAGGGAAAAAGTTTCACAGGACAACACTGCTCTTCCATTTGTGCCAGTGGGATGGCTCGGAAATAATAATAACAGGAAAAATAATATCTAAATAATATCAAGAGTAAGAGTGATAAGATGTAACCAAAACATGTACCATTGTATATTTTAAAAAAATTATTTATTTATTTATTCATTAATTTGAGAGAGGCCAGATAGAGAGATAATGGGCATGCCATGGCCTCTAACTACTGCAAACGAACTCCAGGCACATGCACCACTTTGTGCATCTGACTTTACATGGGTACCGGGATTAAACCTAGGTCCCTTGGCTTTGGTGGCAAGTGACTTAACTAAGCCATCTCTCTAGTTCTGTGCCACTCTTTTATGAGAAGGAATTCTAAGAGAAATTTTCAAGTTAGAGATAAGTTTATTTATTTATTTTTTTAGGTAGGTTCTCATGCTAACCCAGGCTAACCTGGAATTCACTCTGATGTCTGAGGGTGGCCTCGATCTCATGGCGATCCTCCTACCTCTGCCTCCTGAGTGCTGAGACTAAAAGGCATGTGCCACCCACCAGGCTCAAGTTTTTATTAGCACATATTAATTATACATACACAATTAAGTATATATATGCAATTAATTACAATAATGGGTTTTATTATGGCATTTTCATAATGCATGTAATTTGTAATGTAATTTGATTATATTCACTCCCTCTATGATTTCTGAGACCATCCAAATGAACTTTTTAAGAGAAATAAAAATGTTTGTCTCAACACTCTGCCTTTTCCCAAAGGGGAAGAGGGTCTTCCATGTGTTTCTAAAGTGTTAATTCATTTATTCCTTAAATTCCTCTATTAAATGTGTAGGGAAAATAATGTGTTGCTATTTAAAGCAACCATATTAGAATCTACTTCTGCCTTGGCCTTATCCCATAGAGCACATTGACCACACATCCAAATATCAGTGTTCTCATTTCTTCCCCTGCAGGCTTCTCTTACTATATAGACTCCTTGGTCCCTGTGCACAGCAGGCTGCAAGGGCCTGAGAATTACCAGTTCCCAGCAGTAGTGATCCACCAAGAACTGACAAAAATGAGCCATCACTGCTGTGCACATCTCACTGCTTCTTCCCTTGGGTCAAGTAGTCCTGAGGTCCATGTTCTATATTTGGAATCAGGACTTATCTAAGATAATTAAATTCCATCTGTCCACAATGACCCTAATCTTCAGACTGTACCCTATGTCACCTGCCTTGCTATCCTGGTGTTTCCCATAATGAACTCATAAATAAACCATTTGCACTGAAATTCTTGTCCCAAATTCTGCTTCTGGGAGAGGCTGAAATAGACTGTTTGTCTTTAACTAAACCGTATATGATCTTGGAATTGGCATCCAAAATTTTTCATAAGCCCATGTTTTCTTTAGTTAGAATTCAGAGATTTACAAATTGGAAAAAAAAAGGTTTTATTTCAAATATTTCATTCTACAAAAGCTGAGAGTGTTGAGTACTTACAGATACTAAGTGTTTGGTGTTGCAGGATAGCGTTTTTTTGGTCACAGTTCTGTCTACACAAAGTCATACTATATTGATCAGTTTAAGAGCATATATGTGTCTTTATTGAATATGAGGACATGAAATCATATGTTTCAATAATCAAGTGGGACAAACTTACAGATAGTAAACAACGTAAAAAACTGTCCAGAGAGGTGACAGGGAAGGAGTTGAGGAAGTAACAAGTTAGATAAGCAGAGGAAGTAGAAGAGATACATAGAACTTAATTTTTGCTTAATAAAAGAAGAAAGAAAGAGAAAAGAAAAGAAAAGAAAAGAGAAAAGAAAAGAAAAGAAAAGAAAAGAAAAGAAAAGAAAAGAAAAGAAAAGAAAAGAAAAGAAAAGAAAAGAAAAGAAAAGAGAAAACTAAAGCATTGTCTTCTCACTTGGGCCCACAGGTAAGTTTAGAAGCAGGATGAAAGTCTGACATTTCTGCCTTCACTTTGTCTGCCTGTGTCCTTTACTTTGACTGAAGGCACAGAGATAAGTCATTGTCCTAAACCTGCAGCTTCCTTGGATTGAGGAAAGATAAAATCCTCCCAAGACAGGCCACCCCTGAGATGAGAGAAATTTTTCCTACAGGGAAGTAGCTTCTGGGAGCAGAAATGATCATCTAAGAAAGACTTTGTCCCCTCCAGGAATAAGGACTTGTTCAAACCACCTCTCAGGAGCCTAGATGAGACAATGATCAGTGAGACCACATAATGTCTAGGATTTCTTAATTAGCCATAAATCTTGCCCTTTGCTCCAATCCTTCCTCTAAGTCCAAAGCTCACATCAGCTTACCAATGGTGGATTTGGATTCACTAATCCTGCCCATTTTCCCATGTTGGCCACAATGAATTTACTCCCTCTTTGCTTTTCCCCATTAAGGTCTGTAATTGGCACATGGGGTAGATGGCCAGGCTTGGTCTGTTGATTATGCTGAATGCTGAGACTTCTGCCAAATGCCCTAGAACTCTGCTTGCAGAAGGAAAATTGGGTGCACAGGCCTTCCATTTTGGTTAAGTGCTGGAATTACCTGAGGAGCTTTTGAAATTACCAATGCCTGCATCTAGTCCCCAGATATCCTGATTTAATTAACTTGGTGTACAGCCTTGACATTTGGAACTTCAAAGAATCCCAACAGATTCTAATACACAGCCAAGATTGATAACTAGTAGTCTGGCATTTTTAAAAACATGTAAATTTTCCATTATTGAGATAAGAAATTATTTTTCTTGAACTAAGACCTCTCAGAACCTTTAAGAAGTTCAAAAGATAGCTTAAAATGAAAAATATCAGAAGTCATAAAAATGTTGGCATACATTAAAAGTTTTCATTTGACTAGGTAGCATGTATAAAAAATACTATGAAATATAATTACATATATTAACTCATAGAGCTTGTTATAGCAAATAATTCCCCCCAATTTATCTTTATCTTTACAACTTCTTAAGATTTACTTTTCTTAATAAGTGGAAAGTTGCAGATGTGATTAAATTAAGAATATCCAGGTGTAAACATAATGGTCCTTATTAAATAGAGGCAAAAGTGTCAGTCAGAAAAGGAGGTGTGTGCTAGAGGCAGAGTTTGGTGAGGTGCACAGCTGGAAAGGGCTCTGAGGAATGAAGGAGCCTCTGGAAAGAGGACGACAAGGAGTACCACCTCAAGCCTCCAAAGGGGGGCAAAGATGTCAATATCTGCAGTTACCCTCCGCCAAGGCAGTTTAGACTTCTGACCATTAGAGCTATAACACATTTGTGTCATTTTAAGCCAGTATGTTTTATGGCAAATTGTTACCATGGTAGCAGGAAAGTAGACCAGGCCTGGTGGTATGGGCATTTAACTTGTTATCACTAGTTATTTGAGATCTCCCTTTAAAATTGTGTAAGAAACATTTTCCTTCAACCCTACACCCCTCTCTCCTCCTTATGGATAATGCAATCTAACAGAAAGATTGCAATATTAAAATCAGAAACATTTGTACTTGTATACCCCAGGCCAAATGATAGTCTTGCCCCTTAATGATGATGCCTGACTCTGAGGACATATAGCCAAGTTGTGATTAAAATAAAACAGGATATATGCAGACATTGACCTAAATATAGTGCCCTCAAAAGAGAATTAGGTTTTCTAAATTATTATTCATTCACTCACTCATCTGCTCATCCACTTGTAAATATTAAGTTCTTTAATATGTATAAAGCTATAAATGTGATTAAATTAAGGATATCCTGATGTAAACACAATGGTCCTTATAAAAGAGAGTCAGTAATGTCAGTAAGAGAAGAGGATGTGAACTAGTGGTACATCCATTCAAACAATCCCTTTTGGTTTCTTGCAAGTGTGTTGTGTAAGGAGCAGAACAGTATATTTAGGGTTGCCAAGTAATATACATACCACACAGTTAAATTTGAATTTCAGAAAACAAATTATTTTTAGTATAAATGTTTCCCAAATATTGCATCATTTGTTTAAATAGTGTTTGTGAAATTCAAGTTTAACTGGGTATGCTATATTTTATTTGCTAAATCTGCCAAGCTCAACTATAGTGATTCTCAGCCAGTATTCCAAAATGCATGGCTGTATCTACTGTGATTTGTTGCTGAACTCTATACATTACCAATTTTTACAATTCTGGCTTCTGTTTTCAAGCACTTTGTTTAGAATTTTTGTGTCTATATTAATAAGAGATACTAGTATATAGAATTTTTCTTGTCTTTGTCATTGGAAACAGAGTAGTAATGGACTCACTGAATGAGTTAGGAAGTATTTTCTACTCATAAATTTTGGAGGAATTTGTGGAGAAGTTTTGCTTTTTTACTTTGCTAATTGGTTTTTAAACTCTTGCAAATGTTGTCAGTGACTATGTCTTTACTGGGGTTTTCTTTGTGGAAGATTTTTAGATTCCTAACTAATTCTATTTATTATGAATTAAAACAGATTTTCTATTTATTCTCAATCAGCTTCCTACTTTATGTCTTTTAGCATGTTACCTATTTCCTCTAGATTAACTTATTGGCAAATGATTGTTTGCAATTTTTCTTCATCATCCTCTTAAAATTATTTTTGCCAGTTGGTAGAGGTAATGATGCCATCTGTTTCACTCATGATTTCAGTACTTTTAATCTTCTAACTTTATCTCTTATTTAGGATCTCCACAGGTATGTCAATATTATTGATCTTTTCTTGGCTTTCTCTTTCTGTTTTTTATTCTCTATTAATAATGTGCTGTCTGGTTGTAGCGGTGACTTTTTCTCTTTGCTGGGACAAACACCTGATTAGAAACAGCTTATGGGAGAAAAGGATGTACCTAATGCTCACAGTTTTGAGGGGAAGGTTCATCATGATGGAGAAAGCATGGTGACCAGCTCACATCTTCATCCATAAGCAGGAGAGAGAGACACAAGAATGAGAGATGGGCTGGAGAGATTGATTAGTGGTTAAGGTGCTTGCTTACAAAGACAAAGGACTCAGGTTCAATCCCCCAGGACCCATGTAAGCCAGATGCACAAGATAGCACAGGCATCTGCACTTTGTTTGCAGCCCCTGGAGGCCCAGGCGTGCGTGCTTATTCTCTTTCTCTCTATCTGTCTCTCTCACTATTCCTCTCACTCTTTCAACTAAATAAATAAAATCATTTTTAAAAAGAATGAGAGCTACAAGCATGAGAGAGCTGGTTTTCTAGACTAACAAACCTCAAGGCCCACCCCCCCAGTGTCCACCTTCTCTAGTAAGGCTCCATCTTCCAGAGGCTCTACCAGCTGGGTACTAAGTTGGAAGCTTAATCACAAACACTTTGAGGCTTTTGGGGATATTTATAAAATGTCATTTTCTTTTCTATTTGTTTTCTCTTCTTTTAGCTTTATAAGGTTGAGAGTGAGATTACTTAGTGGATATTTTTGTTCTTTTCTAATAAGGATATGTAAAGCTGTTAATTTTTCTTTAATCAATTAGAATTTTTATCTTGATGGTTATTCTCATTCATTTCAATATTAATTTATTTTTGATCATTGGCTCTCTAGGTGATGTTCTTAAGAATTTACAAAAGCTATTTATCTCTAATTATATTCCATTTTGGTCAGAGGATCTATCACATATGAATCTTCTTTTTTAATATTTTATTTTACATTTATATGTATATACAACATATACATATGATTTAGTATGGAAATTGGTCAAGAGATTATAGTACTAAGAAGATCATGATGAACTAGGAATTTCTCTGCTACTGTTGGGTGGTGTCTTTACAAGCTGGTTCCATTCAGCCTGTTTTTCTGATTGAAGCCTCACAACCAGTTTGAAGTTCTCTGTTTTTAGTTGAATATATGTTACAACTATTGTATTGTCTTCATGTGGTGATTTTTTTTTTTTGTTTGTTTTGTTTTTCTATGAAGAATCTGGAATTCACTATGTAGTCTCAGGGTGGCCTCGAATGAAGACTGTTGTTCCAGCTAATAATTTTTTTCTTAGAGTAAGAGAAGTCAGGGATCTCAGAGAAAATTAAAGTCTATTCAAGACCTTATGATTTAGGGTTGTATAATACCCTACAAGCTGGTTCCATTACATGACCAAGAGTAAGTCTTTATGCAGCCCCCATTGACAGAAAGTCAAATGCTCATCAATTCCAGAAATCCTTTTCAAAAATATGTCCAGAAATTATATGCTACATTACCTTCACTCAGTAAAGTTGACTCATAACATTGACAATTACAATTGCCATAGATAGTCCAGCTCTCCTTTGGTAGTTCTACAATACACACACACACACACACACACACACACACACACACACACACACATATCCCCTTTTCCAACCTAAGTGAGTCTTTGAACCTATTGTCTCTTTTAGAGAACATATACCTAAATCATAAGTTTTAAAGTCATTTTTCAGTAATATGAATGTTTAACCAATTACAGTTATTAATTATTCATAGGTAAGATTTATATCAATCATTTTGCTATTTGCTTTCTATATGTTGAATTTTTGTTCCTCTAGTAATCAATTAATGGTTGTTTTATGTTAAATGCATTTTTCTAGCCATTTTATTTTAGTTTTTAGGTTATTTTTATATTAAATGTCCTAGAAATCACATTGAATATTTTAATTTCTAACAATCTAGCTGCATTAGTAAAGTTTAACTTTTACAGAAAACCAAACTTCACTTCAATGTAGCTCAGTCCCCCTTTCAATATTTTGTGTTATTTTTGACTAGCTGCATTTTTATTCAACATGGCCCATCAAAAAACAGATTATTGATTTTTTATTTTAGAAATTACACAGGAGAAATATGTTTCAAGAAACACAATTATGCCATCTTTCATATATATCTATATAGTTAATGTTACTACTGGTCTTTATGTTTTTCTTGATTTCATTTACAGTTTAGTTTTTGAATCTGAAGTGTTCCCACAAAGTCTTATTTTGAATGCTTGCTCACCAGCTGGTAAGGATGTTTTAGGAGGCTATGAAACCTTTAGGAAGTAGGACCTAGAAAGAAGAATTAGATCACTGAATCTAGGACTATACAGGCTGTTCTCTGCTTCCTGCCATGATATGAGAACCCTCCACCACACACTCCAGCCACCATACCTTCCCTACCATGGGGGACTAAACCCTCTATCACCATGTACCATGAGGTTTCCTTCAGTCACTGCTGTCAGGTATTGTCTGCACAGTAACACACAAGTAGCTAGAACTGTTGCTTTATTTCAGTCTGAAGGTTTTGCAATTTGTCCTTCTTCTACTAGTTGCCACCAATCTTCATGAATTATCTGTGAATGTAGGCTGCAGGTTTTCCAGGATGCCATAAAGCAGAAGGGTCAGGTGATGGAATTGGACCATCTAACGTGTCCTAAGACAAAGTTGACTATTTGGCTTTGATTTATGCACTGTGATTGAATAAATGCTTCCCTTGTCACTTACCATATAATTTTGGTTCATTTTTGGAATTCTGAAAATTCTGATTATGACATTTTTGATAGATTTCATGTAGCTTTATGGAAGAATTTTCAGATGTCCTTGTTCTGTCATTTTTGCTGACATCTGCTACCACAATTTGAAGTACCAATATAAATACATGAAATATCAATTAGAGGGGGAAATTAGAAGGATTTAAAAACATATATATTTGCTTAATTCTTAACACACTCATGTAAAGACATGTTATATATGCCATAGTCTAGCTTTGTGAACATTCTTCATATGCATTTTATTAGGAAAATAAATCGCTCCATGAATGAGCTTAGAAAATAAGAGAGGTTTAGCAAAGTAATTTAAGTATTTCATATTCAAGGTAGGGTCTTGAACTTCAAGAGTTCTTGCAAGAGCTAAGATTAAAAATTGCCCTTGTGAAGCACTAGCCTTGAAGGGTTAGTATGTAAGGGTGACAAATTAGAGCTTTTTGTTATCATCCAGACAGTTTGTGGCTCTGCCAGTGACTGTGTATTTTTACACTATTTGTGTCTTAAGTGACAGTTCTTTCTGTTCTTCATGAAAGCTAGGCAAAGGTGTGCATTTAGTTTCTGTATGATCTCATCTAGCAAAATAATTGACCAAAATGCAACACTTGTCCTCTTTCAGATAATATACACCATCATTTTCTGTCCCTGGAATCAGAGCTTATCATCATAAGCCAGGTGGACACAATTTGACCCAGGCTGCAGTCATGAAAGACCTCAATGTTGGAATTCCAACCTGATCTTCAAATTATATTATCTGTACAGTCACTCAGGAAAAAGAAAACACTGGAACATACAAGACTTAATATGCACATTGTATGTACTATGGGAATGAGCATCATTTATGAAGGACTTTCAGATATGTAGACTCTCCGGCTTGACCCTCGACCTCCTGAATCAAAATATTCATTTGAGCGAGATCCCTGGTGACTCACACACACACTAGAGACTGAGAGTCACTGGCATAGATAACCTTCTCATGGTTTGCTGAAATGTGATTGTATACACTCCATTAAACAAAGCCTTGGGGAATGTAAAAAGTTGTTTTTGGTCTCTCTTGCTGATCTCTTTTCTTCAACTGCAAAGAGAACAGGGCAGCTAAAATATTCTAACCTAAAACTGGCCTCTTATAAATTATTAGCTGAGGAATATTAAATATCAATGTACATAATGGCTAAGTATAACTTCTATGGTAAGAAACAGAGAAAAGGCATCTTCTTTTTCTTCCTCCTCAATAAAGTCGATTTATGCTTCTTAGAGAATTTTCAGTCATTTTATTCTATTCACTGAACAGCTTCTATAACTTTATATATATATCATTTTGGAGAGAGACACAGAGAGAGACAGAGAGAGGGAGAGGAAGACAGAGAAGAGAATGGGCACTTCAGCAGCCTCTCAGCTGCTGTGAACAAACTCCAGATGTGTGTGCCCCCTTGTGGACAAGCACGGCATTGCGCCCTTATGTCACTTTGCATCTGGCTAAACGTGGGACCTGGAAATTGGAACTGACATTCTTAGGCTTAGCAGGCAAGCGCCTTAACTGCTAAGCCATCTCTCCAGCCCTATAACTTTTTTCTCTAAAGATATTGCAAACATTATTCTTAAGTTGTTAGTAGGGAAAGATGTAAATAAATATATTCATCAGTAGGTCTTGTGTTATTGCACATAGGTAAAATTTCTGCAATTCATTAAATATATGAATTGTCATGGTTTATGGCAAATGCAGTAGTAGGTTGTCCCAGAGTCTTGAAGGGAGTGGCCCAATGGATAAGATCACTGGATAAGAGAAATTGTCTGAAATCAGGTTCTTTGTAATCAGACATGAGAAAAAGATTTGGATTCAAGTGCTGCACCAAGGAGTGTTTTAAGGTAAAGGGGAATGAGGGAAATAAGAACAGCAGAAAAGGGGCCGAGCAACATGGAATGAGCTGGTGTGGTTTCGCTGGAGTCTTGCTTCATACTGTAAACACAAGAACACTGTAGTAGGAAACTCATTTCAGTGCACACAGTGAGGCAAGAGAATCAAGATTAGGTGTCTGCATGCCCGGCACTCATTCACTGCTTCTCTGGAAGGCAGACACAATGGCCTGAATGACACAGTATCTTTTGCTGACACAGCATCTGGGGATGGGTGCACAAGCCAGGAGAAGAGATGTGGGTGGGGTACGACGAGTCTTCAGTGGAATTAGATAGGAGTGAACAGAGTCTCTGAAGCATCCACCTTAACTACCATGACTACAGAGCTCAGTGCAAGCTGACCAAAGAAGCTAACAAACTTATCTGGATATAAGTCATTTTTTCCATTTATTTATCTGTATAATTTCCTCCTTATGAAATGCATAGCTCTATTCTGTGTACTCTGGTTTTCTAAGTATTTCAAAACACAACATCTTATTATGGATTCTATTAACCTCCTGCTCTGAAACAAGTAGTTGAGTGCTATTAGCCTATTTGCGAAGTAATCTCAGAAAGCACAAATAAATGTTATGTTAGAAGTGAGACAGGAAAGAAGGAAAAAGATTCATCAAAATATATAAAAAACTGTTCATAATAAGAGGACTTGTTTAGCAGGTTACCAGTGTATGTGGCCAAAGCTCCATCCCATTGGTGACTGTTTTAAAAAATATATTTTATTTTTATTTATTTATTGGAGAGAGAGTCAGAGAGAGAAAGCAAGAGCAGACACAGAGTGAATGGGCATGCCAGGGCCCCCAGCCACTACAAATGAACTCCAAACGCATGTACTACCTTGTGTTTCTGGCTCATGTGGGTACTGGGGAATCAAACCTTGGTCCTTAGGCTTCGCAAAAAAAAATGCCCCCATCAGTGACTTTGATGAACATACCCAGAATTGTGCCACCCATCCTTATCCCTTGCTTCTGTAGTAAAAGGTTGCTTCTGGAGGCCTTTACAGTACATTTGGCTACCCTTATTGTGGACAGAGTATAATGTGACTTAGAGAGTTGTGACATAGTCTAATCAAAGAAAGTTTCATCTAAGAAGTGAGATTTAAATATAGAGCATGAATGTTGCTCTAGTGGAGAGAGATGAGAAAAAATGCACAGGTAAGGAATGTGCTATCATTCTAAGTATAAGGAGGGAGTTTTGAATCTAACCCTGGATGGAAAGAGACATTATGAAGATTAATATAAGTGTAGTATATAAGAAAAGCAAAGCCAGACATGACGGGGCATACCTGCCATCCCAACACATTGTGGGGCCAAGGGAAAAGAACTATGGCTTCCAATAGGCTGGCTCAGGGTACAAAGTAAGAACCTGCCTCAAAAATAAATAAATACAAATTAAAATTTAAAAAAGGAAAAAAACCCTAAAAGAGAAGAGTATCCAGTTATGCTAGTATACATCCATTTAACAAACATTCATTAAATACCAACTCTGTACAAAGCACTACTGCACCAGGCCAAGGAGTACATTCCAGAGCTCATCAGCTGCACTCTTTCATCCTGGGTCAAGGCAGACCTGCCTGACACGTCCTTAATAGACAAGTGTTAGCCCTCATACTTGGCTCTACATTGTCTCTTTCTTACCATCAGTGACCTAAGAATATCCTAAACCACTGACATCACATGGGCTGAGGCTACTGAGCCAAACCTGCTACTAAAGCACTTCACAAGCATTTGCCTTCCTACGACTTACCCCTTTCTTCTTAAAGGAGATTTAACTTAAGATTGTCTAGTGCCCTGACACACAGACTGACCAAACACAACCTAAGCTTCGTTTTATGGACACGAACTTGTCTGATCTTCTAGTTCCTGTCATTACATTAGTGTGGCTAGAGTTCACCCTTCATATTAAAGGTCTTCTGCCATTTCAGTTGCAAGGCCCATAAACCAGCAACATTCTTTTTATCTGCTTAAAATTAGCCACCATGTATTCCCCTTAAATAAACATCTAGTGGAAATTTTTCACCTCATGAATTTTCATAACTCAAAGTAAATTGAAGTACACCTTCCCTTTGTGCAGAAAACTCCCCCAGCACACCTTCTTTTCTGCCAACAAAATCAGTATTACACAGCATTTATTATTTACCATTGCATAATATTTTTTCATGAAAACAAACTATATTTATGAGGAAACATTCCAGTTGACAATACAGAGTGCTGTGCCTATGGAAAGCATTTCTACTCAGACTGCTGAACTGCCACAAAGCTAAATAGGTGACAGCTTGCCCAGACCTAAGCCACTGTCCATAAATACTGTGCTATTTCTGATGTGAATGACAGTAAACCTCAGAGCCTATTAAGAATACCCAAACCTTCTTTGTCTGTAGCAGAAACTAAGCAGAATGAGTGCAAACTCCCCCCCGTGTGCATAGAGCTCTGCTGGTTCTCTCTGCAGAAACTCACCTGAGAGGATCACAGCCCATGCAGCCGTGCAGTTTGGCACAAGCTGGCAAATGTAAGCTAAACCAAAGTCAGTGATGCAGTAGGAAATCAAAGTATAGTAGTTATACATCTCACCAGCCAAACTTAAATTAGCAAGATATGCAAAATGCAAAGGTTTACTTAAAGGAGGAAATATCAAACTTTATAGATGTTTGACTCCCTTAGAAAAGTTGAAGTTCCCTAGGTCAAGGGAAACTCCGAAAATTGCCTACACAAATAAGCACTCATAGGTTAATGTGGGGGCAATAAATTGTCCTAAGTAAAAAAAATCTCATTTGGTTTCCATTTCTGATAAAGAAACCATTTGAGAGTGCTCAATGAGAGCTGGATTCTAGAAGGACCAGACCATAGATGTCATGTGTTTATACAAATCTGATCCAAAGGAACAGCGTATCTGACAGCCATGGTCATACACTAATGACACCTCTCATTTTAGGCACATGATGACCTTGGAAGACATTCTATTTTGGCTCTTTGGGATTTGCAAGCAAAACATCAAGAAAACAACACCAGAGGGTTTATTTTATATAGGTGTTCTCTGGTAAGTCACATTGTTCAAATTCCAAAGTTGCATAAAATGATGGATTAAAAGTCACGCAGGAACCGACTCATGCAGGAACTCTCACATGTATTCATTCTAGTCTTGAATTTTTCTGTGGAAAAAAAACTGTAGAATAGGTCATTTGTAAGCATTTCATTTCCGTACAAGGCTGTGGCTCCTTTTCCTCTGCCTTCCTTTCCTACTTCTGTCTGTAGTGCTCTCCCTCCTTCTATGTTTTCTTCCTGTCTTCCTTCCCTCCATTACATTTGTACCTCCCTCCCTCATTCTGAATTCCCCTTCTTCCTTCTGTATCTCCTTCTCTCCGTTTTTCCTTCCTCTTCTTCCCTTCTTCTTTCCATCTCTCTGGACCATCCTCTCTCCTTTCTTTCATCCTCTCCCTCCAGTTATTTTCCCTTCTCTATTTTTTTATCCACACTCTTCCCCTACCTTCACCATGTCCCTTTGCTTCATTCCTCTCTATCCCTCTCTACCCTTATTTTCTAGTGTCTTCTTTTCTCCTTGTTTTAGAAAAAAAATCCTACATCCTGAAAAGTTTCACTAATATTGTATAAAAACTTTGTCCTTGGTTTGGGTTGGAGTGGTAAAGGCACTTGCCAACAAAACCCAGGTTTAATTTTTCAGTACCCACATACAGCAATGCAAAGGTTCAGGAGTGAATATGACCACACAAACCACTCTGAGGCAAAGATGAAAGCTTTTACTTGGGAAAAGCACTGGGGCTGTCAGGGCTGGCTCACAAGAGAGGAGCACGGCCCACCTGAGTTCCTCAGGTAGTGGGCTTTCTAGGGTCAGTTGGGGAAGGTAAGGACAGGAAGAGCTGAAGAAGAAAGGTTCCTTTAGGGGAGATCTAAGGTAATCAGCGCATGACATCAGAACAGTGACCAGGTGATTTACAAAATAAGGGGGCAGGAAACTATGACCTGGGGATTGCAGGCAAGGAGAGGATAATGGCTGGGCAGTTTCTTGAGGAATGTGTATAATCCACTTCCTTATGTCTCTGTCACCATCCTGCTGTCCTTGGTCACTCCATTTTGGGACCTGTCTGACTTAACATTCTAGCCTTTTGTTAATGATAAGAGATGAAGGCTAATTTCTTCATGCTGATCATAAGGGTGATGAGTTCTTGAAGAGGCTGGATAATGTGATGGATGGGTCTCCCTTTAGGGCAGGTGATGAGACAGTTCCATGGAGGCAAGAGGTGGCAGAGTGGTGAGATCCATAGTGAGTACCCTCCATCAGTGCCAGTGTAGCATGCTGTGATGAATTGGTCCTGAACAAAACAGAGACCTCTTTGTTACCATCCCTGTATTGAGCTGGCTCCGGAGCAGGCACTGGTGACATCTGCTATAGAGAAGGTGAGGGAGATGGGCTCTGCACACCCCATGAAAGGACAGAAGGAAGAATTAAGGAGCTTGTTATCCTTGTCAACAGTTATGACATCAAAACACCAGGTGCAAGGGGATAAGGAGCACTCAGAGGTGAGGGATAGAGGGCTTGGGGCAAGAGAGAGAAGGCAGAGGGGCATCAGTGTATATAAGTGGAGCATTTTGGGATCAAGGGAAGAGTAGGAACACAAGAGAGTTTAAGTTTGAGAACGTCTCTTGGGGTGGCGGTGTACTTATCCGTGGAAGAAGTAGGGCTAAGGAAGGAGGGGGCCTGAGGAATAGCTCTGATTCTGGCTAAGGCAAGTGGGAGGAGCTGGGGTCAGGCTAGGTGAAGTTAATCAGGGACAGGCAGAAGCAAAAGGCATGAGTTAATGTTAGAGTTTAGTATTGTAAGTCAGCATCAGTTTGGGGAGTTTATTAGTCTGAATCTTTGTTTATATTGTAGTTATATTTTGTAGATAGATAGATACAATATACAATAAGTTACTTTTTATAAGACTAAGACTTTTTATAAGACTTAGATTATAACCTCAGTGATAATCACCCAGAAAAAAATGTGATTATGTATGTTTAAACTGGGTGATTAAGACCATGTAGCCTGCCAGAATTAACTGTATATTTTGGAGGTCAGTAATGGCACTGTAGGAGAGACTTTGAGGAACCTGTGAGGAGTTCTATGACTCTCAGCATTGTCATCTGCTAGGATAAGCCAAGGCTATGCTGACCAAGTGGCCCTCCCTCTTTTAGGAAGCCTGGAGGACTGATTTTCCTCCAATGTGACTCCAATACACTGACTTGGAATCCATCTCCATATCCTTTCTGTTCATGAAGACAGGTAACTTAACAGAGGCTGGAAGTTAGCACTGTTCCATGATCTCCTGTAGCCTTCTGACCTGGGAGCAGGAACCAAAATATTGGTTATCCTTTTAACTCCAATGTTTCTAATTGATTTTGGCTTCCACATATGGTTATTAATCACTCAGAGAGAATGTACATAGCAACACAGATTAGTTAAAAGTTGTAGAACATGGCTGGTTAGCAAAGCAGATCTAGTTAGAGGATGACACAATAGTTTAAATTCATTCTGATTAATATTTAAGTTTAGTTGTCAGATGACAGTGTAACCTATATTTGCAAGGTAGAAGGCATGCACATTTTATCTTTGAAGTATTCATATGTTATAAGTATAGCAGAAAATTTTAGTATCCCTGAAAACAATATTTTATCAATTATTTGATCAGTAACTTTAAGGCAATTGGTTTAATCTAGAAATTGTATGTCAGGAAAAAGACAAGGCAGTATAAAAACTTAGCATCTTTGTTTGAAAACAACTTTGGGTAGTCTGTATACCAATGTCCCAAACTGGAAGCAGAACAGCAAGATAAAATTATTTTTCTTAAGTATCAATATCTTTATATACAATGGACTTAAGATACCAGAAATGAGATAATTAATTAAGTGAAACCTTGACTGAGACTGATTATACATAGCTTAGGAATAAAATAAAATTTGGTATTGTTCAGTTAAGTAAGCCTGATTTGAACATATCTTAGAGACAATATTTTTTTAAATAAGTATCTTTTACCATTGAACAATTTTAAGGCTTAACAAAAGAAATATTTATGACTGTTATATGAAGCTTAGACAAACTATATTAACATTGTTTGTATACAGTGGATTTCCCTAAGACATGGGAAGCTTCCTCAGTTTCCCTAAGAACAAGATTACAATAAGTTACTTTTTATAAGACTTAGATTATAACCTCAGTGATAATCACCCAGCAAAACTAGCATGAACAAGATAAGAGTCATCATAAAATTAAAGAGGTTTAGCCAGGCATGGTGATGTATACTTATTGATAGACAAAATATCATGTACTTTGTATAAACCAAATTACAATATTTTGATATGTGGGAAAATCTAATATTAACAAAAAGTAGAGTTCACATATTTAAGGCACATGAGGCTACAGAGAGTAAACTATGAACAAACAATCCACTGACAGAATTTAAAATAAACAAGAAATCTATATTATGTGGTAACATTTTTGGCTTAAATATGAAGATGTACAATTTTTAAAGTTCATCAAAATTGGATATCTTTATATTATTATATATATTTATGATTATACACACACACACACACACACACACACACACAGACACACACACACACAGAGAGATTTAGAACTTTTAAAAGCTATATAAGATATCCATCCAATCGATAAGTCAGTTTCTGAAATTAATTCAGCTATATCTAACATAGTCAAAGAATAGAGTAACTGGATTAAACTGCCATGATCTAATGAAAAAAGAGACAAGTCTCATGGAAAGAGAAGGAATGGGCATGCCAGGGCCATTTGCTGTTGGAGACCATTGAGCCAAACTGCAACCATTTGGAGGAAGAAGCCTCCACTCTTTGTGTTAAGATTTCAGCTTCCTGAGTTCCTGTGAAATTTACCAAGCCTTCCCAAAAAGCCTGCTGTGATAAGAACAAGATGTAACCTAAAGATGTGTATCTTAAACAAACAGGATTGATGTAAATCCGCCCTGCCTGTAATCTCAACAGACATTCTTGAGGCCTATCACTCAAGAGACCCCCGACCCTCTGGTAGCCATAAAATCCATTAGGCAGCCATAAATCCCATTTGCCTTCTTCCTGCCTCCCCTATAGCCATAAAACCCACATACCTTCATTCCTGCCTCCCCTATAGCCATAAATCCCGCATACCTTCATTCCTGCCTCCCCTTTATATACCCCTGTATGAATAATAATAAATGAAGCCTTGACTGGTGTTGGAAGCAGGGCTTTCTTCTTTGTGTCTGGTTGTTCCCCATCCAGGTACAGCCTCCCCTCGAGCCTCTGTTGAACCCCGCGGTCGGGGCAATTTGCCACTGCAATCTCCAAATGCATGCTCCACTATGTGTATCTGGCTTTGCAAACAAGCACCTTTAACTGCTGAGCCAAAAAGATAGATAGATAGATAGATAGATAGATAGATAGATAGATAGATAGATAGATAGATAGATAATAGATGATAGATATAGATAGATAGATAGATAGATAGATAGATAGATAGATAGATAGATAGATTTGGAGTCAGAGATAGAGAGAGAGAGAGAGAGAGAGAGGGAGAGGGAGAGGGAGAGGGAGAGACAGATAGAGAATGGGTGCACCAGCAGCCTCTCAGCCACTGTGAAAGAACTCCAGACACATGCACCCCTTGTGGGCAAGTGTGGCATTGCACCCTTGCATCACTTTGCATCTGGCTAAATATGGGACCTGGAGAATTGAATGGTCATTCTTAGGCTTAGCAAGCAGGTGCCTTAACCGCTAAGCCATCTCTCCAGCCCCAAAAGAAATATTTCTAATCTACACCAAATCAATTTTATTAGAACTATAGTGAATGAATTCCACACATGCCCAAAATTTCATGACACAATCTATAACTACTCAAACCTTATCTCTAATTTTGTCTGTGGAACTTTGGTAAACTTGCTCAGTAATGACATAAGTTAACATCAATGAGTTAAAGTTAAGTTTACAACCTGAATACCATAGCAACCTACTACCGGCCAGAACCATACTTTGTCAGTCTAATGTAAACCTTAAGCTAATAGTCATTTTACATCATAAGAAGCCTGTAATCTGATTACACACTTTGTCTTTAACCTTCTTTTTAAGTTTACTCATACCTTCATCCACATACTTTTACTTTACAATCTATGTAAACACTCTGTAGCAATCTTTTTCATCAAACATATCCAACATTTGAAGTTTTCTCTCCAGCTTATCTTTTTTAGTCATTTCATCTCATAAATTCCAACAGAAACTTTCATTGTCCTTACCATAAGACTTTTAATATGACCAGTTAATTTTTTTTTTTCTCAAAAGGCTTTTTGAAATAACTTTTTTTAATAAAAGAGTAGGCCCAATTTGACTTAAACTAGTTACCCAGAGTAAACATATAGATTTTATCATTTATTGATTTTGAAACTTTTTTCTTATAACTTTCCTGAAACACATTTTTAATATGAAAGCAGATATGAACATTATTAGAAATGTTAGGAATTTTCTTATAAACTCAGTATTGAGTACTTTTAAATTTAAATATAAGTCTTAATTTTAGAAATGTTCTTACAAACTCAGTATCAAGTACTTCTAAATTTAAACATAAATCTTGAGGCTGTTGTCTGTTAGTAGTTCCGTAGAAGCTTAGGGAGATAAAGTAATGTAAAACACTTGCAAATTCTTATAATAAGAAGTCCCCATCTGTTCACAGCAACTTGGCATCAACCCATTATCATGTTGGGCCCAGGATCCTGAGATTCCTATGCCTGCAGCCCCCTGGATCTGCAAGGCAGGGAAGCTAAGAAAAAGCCATTAGGGATTTTCCTGGGAAGTATAAACACCAGAGTGATCTGCGTCTTGTTTCTCTGTCCAACAATGAGATTTGTGTGTTAGGCTTCCCTCTTACTCCCAGGGCCACCTGACCATCTATAATCAAGCCCTTCAGGGGAAAACACTAAGTAACACATTGCAGGTACATCTGCTGGACTGGCCTAGAACTTAAATTATTTTTGATCTACTTTTTTTCCCTGGGGAAAACAATGGGACAGCATAACTACCCAATTACTTTCAGTGTTCTTCAACAATAAAAGTTAGCCATGCCATCTAGTATAGTGGGCTTGGTGAAGAACATAAATGAAATGACACTGTTCAGAACAGAAATCATTCTATAGCCTTAGGGCTGTGAGCCACATATATATTCACATACACACATTCATCAAGTGTACTTTTCATCAGACTCTAGACAACCATTTCCTGTTCACATGTTCATTCATTCATTTATTTATTTCGAAGCTATGAATTCCCATTTTAAATTTCTATTCTACTTCCACCTCCAGAGACAAAAAAACAAACCTTGTTAGTGGGAGCTGATAGAGCTGAAAGAAGACTGTGCATGCAGACTGAAAATGTTTGGACCATTTGCCTGTTAGCAGAAGTTTTCTAAATCAGTGAGAATTTGGACATCAAAAATACTATATTTAGGCCATTTTGACCCATTGTCTAGCTTATATGGTGGCCAGGCAGAGTGGGAGAGAAAGATCAGATGATGAGGTCTCATGTTGTCCAAGAGTTATAGAGGCTTTAAGTTCTTAAGGAGACAAGGAAAGAGAAAAGGGTGAGAGAAAGGAACCAGGCCTTAAGCTGGGTTTACACAGAATACTAATATGACCCCCTGGCTTGTTAGGGTGAATGGAGCCCCAACCTCCCACATGGGCAGAGGCCATACAGGTTGCAACTGTCGGCTTTTTAGCCTGTTACTGGGCAAGGCAGGCATCTGTTCTCCTGATAGCGAAAGCAGCAGGCAGTGAAAGATGAGACCTCAGGAGGGAGAGAGAGAGTGTCCCAAGATGATGCAAGCAAACCAAAAGGCACCCCTTAGGATACGGTAGATCAGAGAGCGAGACACCCCAAGTGTTGAGAGTGCGTCTTTCTCGAGACCTGGGGTTGGGGCCCAGAAGCAGCCAGGGGTATAGCCTGGCATGCCTATATGGCTTCCATGAGCAGGGTTTAAACCTGAGAGCAGGCCAACCTGAGAGGGATGCTTACTGAGAAGGAGGGAGGAAACAAAGAGGTTTTGTGGTGCCTCTAAAAGCTAGTATCAGGCAGAGATGGTCCAAAGCCAGCAGCTCAGTGGTCTGGTCAGGGGAAAGGAGGTCTGGCTACCCGAGAGGTCAGTTGGAAGCCTCGTCTATGAGTCAGGCACCAGACATAAGGTTCAGGAGTGACCATGACCAACACAAACCACTCTAAGGCAAAGATGAAAGCTTTTATTTAGGAAAAGCATGAGCTGCCAGGACTGACTCACAAGAGAGGAGCACAACCCACCTGAGTTACTCAGATAGTAGGCTTTATAGGGTCATGTTGGGGAAGGTGAGGAAAGGAAGAGCTGAACAAGAAAGGCTCTTTCAGGGGAGATCTAAGATAGCCAGGGTGTGACATCAGAACAGTGACCAAGTGATTTACAAAATAAGGGGGCAGGAAACCATGACCTGGGGCACTGACGGCAAGGAGGGGTTAATGGTTTCTTGAGGAATGTGGATAATCCACTTCCTTATGTCTCTGTTGCCATCCTGCTGTCCTTGGTGACTCCATTTTGGGACCTGTCTGATCTAACAAGCAGATGCACAAGATGGCACATGCATCTTAAGTTCATTAGCAGTGGCTAGAGGCTGCCGTGGTGTGCCAATTCTCTCTATCTGCCTCTCTCGCACACAAAATAAATAAACAACTAAGTAAATTATTTAAAAGAAGTAAAACTCTGTTCTCTCTACAAAGCCATCAAATGTGCAATTTGCCACCTTGAAGCAACTTTCTTTACAGTTCTATCACAGTTCGACTCCTATCCTTCCCTGGCTTCAGGCTTTCCCAAGCACTCGGGACCTTGGGGCACATTGGATGCACAGCAGTGTTTTGATGCTTGTATATGAGCTGTGTGTGCACTGCTTAGATACTTTATTTTAGGGATGAAAGAACATCCAGCTTAGTCATAAAAACAAATCAGTCTTGTGTCTATTTCCTAGGTGACAATGGAGGTCATACATGCAAGGATTATCTTGGATCTCATTAAGTTCTCACCACCTGCAAGAAAGCTATAGTCGTTAGTCTTTTTTGTGTGGGAATTTTCAAGAAACATGTCCAAGGCCAGTAGGCCAAGAAATGTCACCACAAAGCACTGACCTTTGCCTATTTATCACCTGACCTACTTATTTCAACCACAGTCCAGCTCTGTCTGCAAGTATCTTTCCTCTTTAATACCTAAACTAGCATTCCAGCTAACTTTCTAAATACCTGATATAGTCCTCTCAAACACTACACAGCTCTGTCTACACGTATCTGTCCTATTTAATATCTAAGCTAGCATTCTAGATAACTTTCTAATCCAACTGGAGATTGCACTGCAAATGAATTCCAACTGCATGTGCCACTTTGTGTGTCTAGCTTGACATGGGTACTGGAGAATCAAACTCTTGCCACCAGGCTTTGTAAACAAATGCCTTTAACCACTAGCAATCTCCTGGGCCCTTTACCCAGTTGTAACTGTTAGAATTCTCATGAAAGCCTAAAGCTTTGTGATTACGAGCTCTCCTCCCAGCAGAAGAAGCCCTTGACATACACAGCAAGCACACAGATCTCATGGGAAGTCTCCTACCACTCCCTCTATGTTAGGACCTCTCCCCCTTCCTGGATTGCATGCCTCGCTGGCCTCTTCATGCTAGGTCTGCACCCAACATTTTGGACCTGTGTACTTGCAATTCTGGAAGTTACCCCCAGCACAGACCCTCTCACTCAGCCTATTGCTTCATCCTGGAGGAACATTCTGGCCTCTGTTGGAAGTTCTCAGGTGAGAATCCTATCTGCTCCCCAGATTATGAGGGCTTAAGGGCAGAGTTCCCACCCCAGGTAGAGCTTTGCACCCTCACACATGCTGCATGGTTTGTACCGATGCATCTTCTTTCTCAACAGCACCACCAAAGATTCCAGCCATCCTGTTGGCCGGACGTTTACACTCAGCTCTTACTTCGACAAGGTCTATGAGCCCAGTTCATCTTCCAGATTCCCTGATAAGCTTGCTTAGTCTACTTCTCAGGATCACTCACAGAGTTTAGTGCATCTCCTAGAGCCTGCAGAAAGCAAGGGGATTTCGTGAGCAGCCAACAGTATATTTTGTACTCAAAGTCTGCATTCACACAGGACCAAAAAAGAAAAATGATACTAACCCCTTGAGAGTTTCAGCCTTGCAGCGGAGATACTAGAAGAAGATTGCTTCTGACAGAAACCCTCAAGAGGAGCAGGAGTTTCCCATGGCGCCAATAACCATGAACAAAAAGCCCCCAAAACATTTGGGCATAATTTCCTCTCTTAATAAAAGATTAATTCCCTTTTAAAAAGGCAGTGTGGGGGCCACTCATTGCCAGTTAACAGGGCTATTCCATTTCCCTGTGCTAGCACCAACCTGCTCTTGAAAGCTTCCTGATGTGTTGTCAGAGGGTCATCCCAGGAATGGAGGGATGCAAACAAAACTAAGAGGAGACTACACAGACCCAGATGAGAAGCCAGCATCTTCTCTGACTGGCATTTCTGAGAGTCTTAAAGCATCCTTCCCATTCCTGGGTTCTCTGTAGTACTAAGCATTTCTAACTGACCTCCCTCTGCAGACTCTTTCTTCTTAAGTCACTTTTATTGTCTGTTCAACTTCTGCTGGTGCTGGCAGCTGCTAACACATTGTGGGTACTTTCTAATATATAGATACTATCTGTGGTATAATTCTGGAGTTATGTCATTGAACAATTATAAATTCAGAGACATATGTCTTTATTGTTATAGGTTTAGTCAATAATAGTAAATGTTGTATGATGAATGTGGTTAAATTGGGATAATCTCATTTTCATGGATTAGGTGAGAAAGATTATTCTGGACCCTTCAAATGTTAAGATCGGTGCATTGAATTTGATTCTGGACTTTTTAATTCAAGTCCATGCATATATAAATTATGATATACTGCTTCCCAAAGTATCTTCCCAGGCCTAGATGAATGTTATTCTACTAGACAAGAGTTCATGGGCAATAACAAGTCTATTTGAAGATTTTATACTCGCTATAATATTTTTACCTATGTAACTTCATGAGTCTCCCCAATGTCTTGCTTAATGTGTTTTTGAGAATCACAAGAAATAATAGTCATCTATCTAGAATTTGAAAAACAAATAGCAAAACAGCCAAAACGTATTAACTGACTCTTAAGAAAATACCAAAGGTGGAATACATTCACTAAAAGTAAAGAAAAATAAAATTATAAAATAGACATTTTATCAACTCATATATATCTAAGATAATCAAATTATAACATTCATTGAATAAAGGCAGAATTCATGATGATTTCAGGTTAATTATAAAAATAACTTTATTCCAGCCAATTATGGTGGCACTTGGAATTTCAGCATTTAGGTTGCTAAGGCAAGAACACCATTGACAAGTCCAGTTCTAGGTCAGTGTGTCTGGCCTGCCTAGTGAGTTCCAGACCAACCTAGACTATGGAGTGAAACACTGCCTCATAACAAAACAAAACAAAACCAGAAACAATTGAACCCTGTCCATACAAGTAAATTACTTTTCTGTACACCAGAGCCTCACATCTTGGTTTAGGTTCTTGATTACAAGAGGAATGGCATGAGGCACAGAGGACTGAAAAATGTGGAATGTAAGAAAACTGGTTCTTTAGCCAGAAAGTTCTGTGTTTCAGCTGTCACTAATGTCTTAGTTGCATGAAAATGGATAAGTTGGGACGATTCTGTTTTCTTCCTCATTCACTAGTACTAATATTATTATCAAGCTTGAAGTATTGTATGTAGGTGAGAGGGATGAACTAAAATGTGTGTGGCTCATTCTGAGTGCTCAGCAAATGATCACTATTATAGTTGTTAGTAGAAAAGTTCTTAGAAATCTGGAATAAAATAGTGGTGTGCTATTTACAGAGAATATAAATATCCAGTCATATCCTCAGACAAGACAGAGAACTTCAAAGGAATCTGTGTTCACCTTGTCAATATTTTAGATGTCAACTCCTTCCTCTAACTTGATAATTTTTTATCAATATAGATATTAACTTCCTAAACAGAGGAAGCATTTCCCATATAGGATATGAGGCAGAAAATGGATTTAAATATAATGGATGCATTTGGTGCCGCTGCTGAATACCTCTGTGCAGGGACATCATGGCATCCATCAGAGCAGGCGTGCAGGGGAAGAGATAGGGATGTGTGCTATCATCCCAGGACAAATGCAGGAAGCAGCCTTCCAGAGTCACAGAACCATACAATGTTGAGCATGCAAGAGATAATACGGTTTATTGAGTTTAAAATGCACGTTATCTCTTCTTCACAGAAACCTTAGTTGATAATATCCAATACTGGTAAGTGAAATTGTCAGCAAGAATTTCTGTTAACGTAAGGCTTGCCATTTCACTATGAAAGATGTTTTTCAGCTCTAGGAACTCAAGAGTACACTTTAAAATCTGATGAGAACCTGTGTCCAAGTGTTTCATTATGCAGAAATGAGGGCTTTTGGGAAAGTGATATTAGGGGTGCATGGCGGGATAGAGGAGTATGGAGTCTGCTCTCAGCCTGATCCATGGGGATCAGAAAGGATGAGTTGACAATAGAGTTAGAACCCCTTAGATAAGCTTTGTGCCCATGTATCATTCATATATGGCTTGAGGCTGATAAGAAGGGGGACAATCCCCAAGCACTTTCTCCTAAGGCAGGTCCTCCTGGTTAAGATGATGTGGTAGCTGACCTGGCTGTCAACTTGACTGGGTTAAGGGATGTCTAGGATGGAAAAACTCACTTTCAGTGTTTCAGTGAGACATTTCCAGAGAAGATTGATGTGTGAATCAGTGGCTGAGGTGGTGGAGGACTCTCCATGTATATTGGTAGCATCTTTCAATACCAGGGAACATGTTGAGAAGGAAAAAAGTTGGAGAAAGACTTGTGCATACCCACAAACCTTTTTTTTTTTTTTTTTTTTTTTTTCCTAAGAGCATCTATCTCTTCTGCCATTGTCTACTGACATCAGGCCTCCACCTTCTCTGTCCTTTCAACAAGACTTGGTGCCAGCAATTCTCAAGAGAACTTCCACAATTTCAACACCAGATTGGGACTGCTAAGGCATCTTGCTTCCTAAATTGGTAACCTGCTCTGCCTCACCATCATGCAAACAATCATTGTTGCATTACCCAGACTCTACGGTATAAGCCAATACAATATACCTCCTTTTACAATATAGATATATGTGCATTATATTGGTTCTGTTCCTCTAAATAATCCTGCCTAATACAGATAGTTCTCTCATCAAGGGTATCAGGGACAGCTACATGCACTTAATGTTGAATATCTGCAGTAGGTGAGGGATGCCTGCATCCACCCCATAAAAGGTCTCTGAGGGGAAACAATGGTTCTTCCTAAGAAGTCCAAACAGGGCTGAGACTGACACTCATTCCTTCCCCTAACTTCTGTGAAAACACATTGTGCACCATACAGAACTCTTAGCAAGAATCATTTGACACTTGGTTTATGATCCTGTGTAGTAGCATTTTATCTTTTCCAAGCATTATGTTCTAAAATAAATGTGGAAAATGATTATACAATAAAGTCAAAATGAGCATAACACATACATTTATACACACATGTGCATATATATGTACACAATTTCTATAGTGGATAAAATAATTTGCTTTGTATACTAAAGAATACACTCATCTATTTAAAAACAAATTCAACTTGCAAGGTTCCATTGTATTACACTAGAAATATTTATCAAGAACCAGATCAAGTCATGTTTGAACACATTTCAAGGGTTTTGTTAGAATTTTGTCTTCTCAGCGAGTGCTCAATCTGACAGTCTGAGGTATTTTGAATACAGCATTTGTGGCAGAGGTCCTGACCTGGATGCTTTGCCCTCACAATGAATCTTTGACTAAAGTGCCAAAGTCCCTAATATACCTGGGAGTTAAGCATTATTCTCTCAACCTACAGATCATAGATAAGACATTTCTAAGTCCACATAAAGGTTATGAGGCTCCTGGAGAATTTATTACCTTCCTTCCCCAAAAAGAACATGGTAAGCAAATTCATGAGAATTTGAGATTATTGTAGACATTGTGAATTATACCTTACGATATTAAGTTACAAAATTTACTTTTCTTTATTTCTCAGAATAAAATAAGCTCCATTTTCCTGTCTGGCTAATGAAAAATTCCTTTCCATTGTCAAGGCATAACTTTCAAAATATAAAATAATAACACTATGGCAAATGCAAAATGAACATGTGTCAAAGATTTATTCAACTCATTAATTAGTGAGGGAAGCATAAGGTGTTAAAACCAGCTCTGAGAGCAGTTGAAAAGATCGGTATTTATAGGTGAGTTGATAAAAACAGGTTAGGATAAGCCTGCGGAATTAGATACAAAATTGCTCATGGTTAACAGGGTGACAAGCCTTTAACCTTTAAAGTTACCTATTTCAGGGATTAGGGATGGTTCGCAACTCTACTGAACAAAAATCTGCAAGACAGGAAGCAGCTTCACCAAGTTTGGGGCCTCTAATAACAGCAAACAGTGAGTTTGAAAAAGAAACATACACGTGCCTAATCCCTAGTAGTTCTTACACCCTAGTATGACAGAATAATAAAGCCACCCACCTTTTACCTTATGTTCAAGTTGTTAAAAAGTATTTTTTTAGGGATGGAGAAATGGCTTAGTGGTTAAGGCGTTTGCCTTCGAAGTCAAAGGATCCCGATTCGATTCTCCAGGACCCACGTAAGCTAGATGCACAAGGGGCACATGCATCTGGAGTTCGTTTGCAGTGGCTAGAGGCCCTGGCATGCCCATTCTCTCTCTGTCTGCCTCTCTTCTATCTCTCTCTCTCTGCTTGCAAATAAATAAATAAAAATTTTTTAAAAAGTATTTTTTAATACTCATCATTACTGAGGCTCTCTTCCCCTGTCAAAACAAGAATCGGGTGCTTTTCAGAAGTTAGATCAGAACCCACTGGGCCATCCTCATTGCCAGTGCTGCCCTGACCTCCCCTCAATGTCCTATCTCGCCTCTACTTTGGATTGCTCAGTCCAAGGCGGAGGGTGGAGCCCATACCAGGACAGGACAATCCCCATGCCCTCTACTCCTTTGTATCCCTGCCTTTATTTAGCACTAGAGATTTTAGTTGGGGGTTTCATACTACCCTCTCTGTGAGTGTGGGTGGATGGTAAATTTTTTCTCTACTATAAGTTTTGGCGATGTGGTTTTGCAATTGCGATTTATGTCCTAATCCTATTGATTTTTGAGTGAAGGAATGTTATCATTGATGGGCCTGGCTTAATCAGATGAAAGTCTGTAAGGAGAACTGAGTCCATCCCAAAGAAAGAGATTCTCTCCCTAACCTGCAAGACGTCAGCTGATATGTTCTGAAAGGACCTCGTGGCAAAGCACTTCAGTTAGTGATGGGGATAGGAGTAAGGTAGCCCTCATTTTATAGGCAGCTAGTCAGGGTTTCAGATCCACAAAGCATAAATAGGTGATCTGTATGACCTGACAGAGCTAACAAGCACAGAGATTACACTAGAGTCCACAAAGCAGAGACTGAGAACTGAAATCCCAGCAAAGCCTGACTTCCATGTTGGCTGACCTAGCAAACTAACCAGTCCTCATCAGAAGCCCCACATTACAGGCAAGTAACCAGTCCAGTCCAAATTGATGCCTAATTCACAGCCCCAAGAGTATCAAGTTACCAGCCTATCAGAAGCCCACACATGCATTTCAAGTAACCAGTCCAATCCACCTCAACCTGATTCTCAGTTATATCCCCAAGGGTATAAAAAGCACCTGATCCAAGTCACTAGGCAGCTATCTGCTTCAGACCTGTCTCAGGTGCAGGGATCTTCCTTCCTTCCACTTTCTGCCTTACATTCTAATGAACGCTTGTTCAATCAACCCTTCTACCATGTCTGCACTCATCATTCTTCGTGGGTCCAAAAATAAGAACTTGAGAGCCACTATCTTAGAGTGTCTGAGTCACTATGGCGTCTCTGACATTCTAGAACCTAAACAAACTACACCAATGCTGAGAAAAACTCCTTTGCTGTCAAAAGCAAGAACAGTAGTGCCAAGCAGTTGAAGGTGGACCCAACATGGCCAACAAGAGAAATTCAGTCCTACACTCCCAGGCACTGTATTCTGTCCCCTCAAGCTCCAGAAAAGAAGGTAGAACAGTTGACCCCATGATTACAGACGGTGATACCCTGAGTGCAGGACCTATCTAACCTGCAATTGGATTCCTGACCCCAATAACTGTGAAGTGTGCTTTAAGTCATTAAATTAGTGGCAATTTGTTCTACACAACAGATAACTGGTGTGCTGGGGGACACATCAGAGACTGACATTAGACCTGTGCCATCAGAGCTATGCAGGGTCCCCGTTAGAGAGTGTTCATAAACATGACACAGAAATCTCAAAGAATCAGCCATGGAGTGCTTTATCATGACACCACAGAGCTGCAGCTTCTCAGTGCCCTGTGACCAGAGCCTCTGTCCAGGATTACGCTTTGATCAACAGGGCTTTCCTTCATTTGCATGCCTCTCATTTACATGGTAGAAAGTGCATGACTGTAAATTATATGCACAGCTAGAACTGTTCATTGGAAAATCTGGAGGCTGGATTGCCCTCATTCACATGGAGTGATTTATATGCCAGGAAACTACACACACATGACCAAAATTGTAATTCTCCAAAAGAAGGAACCCCACCATCTATTGTCCTGTGCTACAGGTGGTGCTCTCATTACTTCCCAGTCTGTTGCTTTTTTAGTGTACTCAATGAACTGTTCTTTGTATTCTAGTATAAAGAGTGAACTTACTTCCGGTCAATCTCTTCCCTACTGTGGTAGTTCTCAGTCTACTACAACCCCAAAACTTCACTCATATCTTAGACTCAGAGATACATGCCCACCACACATCCTCTCTACAAAGTCTTTCTGTTAAGCCATTCTCAAGATTCCAAGCCGACTCTTCTTCCTATATGAAACTCCCAACTAGAGTCTCTAGTACTAAATCTAAGGGCTCTACAATTCACCAATTTTTGTAAGTGGATGAGGAAGAGAGGATAAATGTCAGAGTAAAGTTTTACAAATTTTAGCTTTTTTTTCCTAAGGTAGGATCTCACTCTAGCCCAGGCTGACCTGGAATTCACACTCTGTATTCTCATGATGGCCTTGAACTCATGGTGATCCTCCTACCTCTGCCTCCCTAGTGCTGGGATTAAAGGCGTGCACCACCATGCCCGGCTAAGTTTTAGCTTTTAAAAAATATATCATGCTGGCCCGTTTTCTGGAGTAAGAGCAGAGTAAGGACAATCTAGTACCATGTAGTTGGAGCCAAGCTGTTTGGAAGAGAGTTACGATAACAAGCATGCTGTCATAGGACTGCAATAAGAGCGTCAGGAGGAAGGAAAGTGAAATCAATGAGGGTTACCTTCTCAACCCTTCTCAGGTGATGGTGAGGGAAGATACAGACCAGGAGAAGCTACATGTGAGGGCCCAGAGGAGATAAGTATTGAGGTATTTCTATTGGTGAACACCCTGAAATGTGCTGGCTCCTGCTTTTGTGTCCATCTTTCTAGGGCTTCCTGCACAATAAAACTCACTTGGGAAAGTCCCATTACCCAGACCATATGCTAAGCCAATGAAATAACAATTTAGAGGGTTGAACTCATATAGTGGCACTTTAAAAAAAATGTTACTATTCTTAATATTATTCTTTTTAGAAGTTCCACAGGCAACCAGCCATCACATACAGCCAAATTGCAGGAGCTATGCACACTCTCCTTTGCTTGGCTCAATAGCCTTCACATATGTGCAGTTCAGTATCACCTGGAATGTTTAATAACACCAAGTTCTGAGTCCCTGAATATCTGCCTCATGAACTAAGAGTGAAGCCCAGGACTCCCCATTTATAACAAGTCTCAGATAATACCTATGCTAGTGATTCATGCAGCACTCTGAGCAGTGAGGGCCAGAGTTTTACTTTAATGAAATGGCAAGCACACATTTTAATAGGTGGTTAACTAGTTAATTATGCCTAAATTGATATGACCTATCTCGTGTTTATGTAATACTTAGAAACTCCATAGTCGACCATAATTTGTATCTTGTCATTTTTCCTAAGCAGCATGACATAGACACCAACTGCCTCTAGAGAGACAAATCTTTGCACAAAGGCCACTAGGGGATATCTAAGTTTCCTGCCCATGTACCCAGTATAACAGAGCTCTCACTATACATTGGAGTTCACTGGGGGTCATGTAAATGATACCCACATTTGGTCTTCACCCTAGGAAATCCTGTCACTGAGGAGTTTAAATAAAATTAAAGTCATAGTAGACTGTGGTTTATATAAATTTTAAATGGAGAGAATTTCCACATGCTTTCTCGTGCCACCCTCACAGTTTTTGATATTATCAATGTCTTACACTTATGTGATACTTTGGTTATATAGCTGGTAGCTAATATTGAGAAATTATTATGGGTTCAAGTACATAGTTCAGTTTAGGATTCCTTCTTTGTGTTGCAGTTTTATGGATTTTTCCTGATCTGTAATGCCATGTGTCCACCATTATGTGCTCACACAGGTAACTTAATTGTCCTAATAATCCCCATGTATCCCCTCTATTCATCTCTCCTCCTTTTGCCCAATCCTGTATCTTTTCTCATTGCTTACACCTTAGCCTTTTACTGAGTGTCATATAGATGGAACCACACTTTAAGCAGCCTTTCTTGACTGTTCTACCATTGATTCATGTGCATTTAAGTTTCCTCCTCATCTCTCTGTGGTTTGATAACCCATTGGGGCTGGCAAGATTGCTCAGTGGTTACAGGTGCTTGTTTGACATCTTATTCACTCTTATTGCTGAAAAGCATTTCATTATGTGGATGTTCATTTCTCTGATAATCTGTTCACCTATTGAAGGAGACTTGTTGTCATTTGAATAATTATTAATAGAGCTTCTATAAATATTCTGTGCAGGTTTTGATTGTTTTAAGTTTTATTATAGGCATAAATTTTAAAGATATTTGGGTAAATACCAAGGAGAACTTATCATATGGCAATAATACCCTCAGTGTATAAGAAACTGCCAAGTTTTCTTCCAAAGCAGCTGCACCATTTCACATTCTTACATGTTGCTCCATGATATAACATTGATACTATTATATAATATGTGACCCCATCAAGAAACTTTCTTTCTATCATTTTAAGAGTCTTGTATCATGAACTAGGGTCTATATCTGTTTGTCTATTTGCCAAAATTTTGGAGAATGCAAATCTAAGTCAAATACCTATTCTCCTTTATCATTCTCACAAAATTAATGCATCTCATCCTGGGTTCTGCAGAAAGCTAAGTGTGAGGGTAAGGGCTTGTGTTCTATCACTATGTTACAGTGGATAATCCTGGGGAGGAGGAGTGAGAGATGGGAAGAATCAAGCTTGATAAGCATGGAACCCAAAAGAAGAGATAGTGTTATAGTAGTGATGGCTGCCACTAGGAAAAATAGTTACATGTCTTTGGGGTGCCACATAAGCTATAACCTAGGGTTCGTGAAATTGGATGTAATAAGAAAGGGGAAAGCATGTAACTACTGTCTACCATCACCAACAGTTCCAGGAAGGTTTTTGGGGAATGGCTGCTGGGAATGGTAGACACCTCTAAAACCTAACAGCAGAGAAATTTGAGGCAAATATATGATAATGTGAGAAACTTTATATTTCTGACTTTTCCATGATGAATGTCCTTATTTCCCAGAGGTCCAGTATGAGGTCTTTTATATACAGTTGTCCCTTATTATCTATAGGAACTGATTCCATGGCCCACTATAGATACCAAAATCCAAGGCTGTTCAAGTCACTTATCAAAAATTGTGTGGCATTTTGCTTATCGCCTACACATATCCACATGTATCCTTTAAACACTCGCTAGATTACTTAAAATACTTAATGTGATGTCAGTGCTATGTAAATAGTTGTAATAGGAGATGATGGCAAGCATGGAAACTTTATTCATGCTCTGTACAGAGGCAATTTATTTTCCCAGCATATTTTCTATCCACAGATGACTGTATCCACGGACATGGAACCTATGAACACAAAAGGTCAATTGCACTTTGTAATAATTTAGCTGCTCTCTTAAGAAACAAGAAAAGTCAAAGAAATAGGAAAATCAGCACTTCCCTTGTCCTTTCAAAATAGTGGAGCTGAGCGGAACATCTCTGCCATTGATCTCACAAAGCAGTTTAGCCTCCCTGAAACTCTACCCCCATATCACTAAGGTCAAAGCTATTTCCTGGGAATCCAGGCAGCTGTGATTTGCCACAATCACGGTGTGAAGAAAAGTACAATCTTCCTCACAGAAAGAAGTTCTATATGAGCCAGAAATACATGGCTGTTCAATTACATTATAATTGACTCTAATTGGCCCTCCTACGGGCTGTTAAGCTCTTTATCTGTAGTCCAGTTGCACTTTAGGAAGCTTAAGTCCTCTATCTTGCCTTCTAGAACATAAAAGAAAGTACACAACCCCTACCCTCAAAAATAAATAATAAATAAAAAACAGGTATCTGAGCCTGGAAAAAGAGTGCTCCAGTGAGTAATAAAATGGCAGTGGCTACATGAGCCATGTGGAGGATGACCCAGGGGAAATGTGCAGTTCCTGGCCGCCTGCTAACTGCAGAGAGGAAAAACAAAAGCTCTTGAGGACATTATTATTGATGCCGGTAGACTTTTAAAAATTGATGCCCTGGGGACCAGATAGTTGGTTCAGTGGTTAAAGCACTTGCCTGCAAAGCCTAAGGACCTGGCTTTGATTCTCTAGTACCCATGTAAAGTGAGATGCACAAGGTGGCTCATGCATCTGGAGTTAGTTTGCTTGCAGTGGCTAGAAGCCTTAACACACTCATTCTTTCTATCTACCTCTTTCAAATAAAAAAATAAAATATTTTGAAAAAATCAAAACACTACATTATTTACTTTACTGACTTCTGTGACCAAATATCTGACAAGAGGCAGCTTAAGTAGGGAAAGGGTTTATTTTGGCTTACAGATTTGAAGGGCTACAATTCCATCATGGTGGGAACAGCATGACAACTGGAGCAGGAGTCTAGCCAGTCACATTGCATCCATAGTCAGGAAGTAGAGGGTGAACAGGAAGTGTGGCTGGGCTATAAACATCAACACCCACTCTCAGTGGCCCAGTTCCTCCAGCAAGGGTTCACATCCTAGAAGTTCCACAACCTTCCCAAACAGCACCACCAGCTGTGACCAAGCGTTCAAACACGTGAGCCTATGTTGGGGGGGGGGTGGATTTCACATTAAAGCACACCATCCAAGAAACTTTCCCTCCATTTTTTCAAGATAGCAGAGACGACATGTAGAGTTTAGCTGAGCTAAACCAGGAAGCGGATGGAAACAGAAGGAAAACTTCAACTGGCAGAAAGAGTGTCAAGAGTCAGCAATGGAGAGGTCACAATAAGTATAAGTGACCAAAAATGGTGAAATTTACCTGAGTATTGTGTCCCTGAACCATGGCCAAGATGAAGCCTCTACATTCTACATTCTACCAGCCACATTCCAGAAAAACCCACTGCAATGAACCACCCTCCTCCTAGACTTTTCTCACACTCAAAAGATGATAAGGACAGACACTTTAAACACCATGTTTTCCCTAAAAATGAACTGTTTGCCCCATTATCTAGTAGAACAAAATGTCTGTTTGCTAACTCTTGAGAAGTATTTGAATCTTACAGTCAGAGCCTCCACTCCATTTCAAGCACCCTTCCCCCAACCTTTATACAAATGCAGCATGAAGTCTACCCTTGTTAACTTCTGATATGATTTTAATTTGACATGACTGAGAATGGGTACTAGTAGTTCTTAATATTAAATGTGCTTTTTAAACACCACACCAAATTCCCATGGAGGCTTAATATATGATGTGGACTCCAACCCCTACAATTTGAGAGTCAGTGAATATTGGGTGGGCCTTGGAATTTGCATTTCTGAGATAGTTCCAGATGAAGCTCATTCTTAACACCAAGCACCTCACCTTAAGAACCTGTGTACAACCTGACTGGAGAGGTCACATAATGGGGTCAGTGGAGAGGTCAGCAGAAGCCAGAACATACAGAGCCATGACTCCAATCTTCTGTCTCCAGGAAGTAGAGAGACAGCAAAAGATGAAAATCGAAAGGCACATCATCACATCTGCTTCATTTGGAGACCCTTCTGTCTAAAATGCAGAGCACAAACTGGAAGAGGGGAATGTAGACCAGGAGACCCATGAGGAAGCTGCTACATAACCAAGGTGAGAAATGAGGCCATCTGGCCTGGGTTGAGGGGTGGAGTCCTCTCATGTTTTCTTGTCCACAACCATACACTGGATTCATGTGATTTCCTAGAGGTGGGGAAAGAAAGACATCACTCATGATGACATCACTAATGATCCCTGGCTCTTGGGTCTAAACAGAGCTGATTCTTGTAAACTCAAGTTGGGGGCAAGAGCCACATCTGTGTTAAAAAATCCATAATAAATAACTGCTTAGAAATTCATGGTTGTCAAGTCAGAATGTTGCAGATTCAGAACTAAATGATCTTGGGCTGTTTGTAGGCCCCCCTAGTGGTCATTCATTGCCCACCTCTGTCTAACCTAATACCCTTTAGCTGTTAGGTGCAATGTCTAAAATTTATTCTTTGCAGACCACTAGCTTCCACCAATCTAAGAGTTAAGAGTGCCATCAGATAGCACCAGAGACCTTTAATGGAGTCCCCCCCTCACGCTGTAACCACCTCCCTGTGGTTCTCACCAATCTATTTTTTAAATGCTGTGATTTATGACTTTCTGTGTTCTGTCACTAATAAATTCATATATAAGTACTTTCTCAGTGGAGCATGTTATCCGAGGCAACCTAAATCCGTATTTCCAGGTCATGGTATCTCCCAGGTGGCACAGAATAAGCTCTTATTCTCCTTGAGGTGAGAGCTATAGTTAGCATTAACACTATCAAGGTGGAAAGGCCTGGCCAGGGAACTGCTCTTCAGAGAAAGCTGAAGACTGGTGCCCCGGAAGTTTTATCTCCTGGAGAAACTGAAGGTAAGAACGGACACAAAGCAAGTAGATAAACCTTGTGCAATTAGAGTTTGGTGCAGGACAGAAAGGGGCTATGGAATCATTCAGGTAAGCCATGAAAAATATGCTCTTCCAGAAAACCCCAGTCCCAGTGAATGATTGGGCCCACATAACATAATGAAAGCAAAAAATAATAATAAAATTCAGACAGTCAGGCCAATCTAGGGTTGCAAAGTGTGTTTTTCTGAGGACTTAATGCCAGTAGCATTGTCCCAGGCATCAGCAATACCAGGCATTCTCCATAATTTGGGTCAGAAGCAAGGGCATATGTAGTGGTCAGAAAAAAATTGGCCTTATGCAAGTTAGAGCATAGCTGGTTCATCTCAGGCCAATGTCATTCCTGGTTCTCGCAGCACAGGGGTCCAGAAGAACCACATGCTTCTCCAAGAGCTGTATTTATTTACAGTGTGTTAGGAAACTACACAGGTAAAACAGACCAATTACTCAGAAGCAACCTTAATGCTTACAAATGAAGATTACTGTATTTATGCCAAGCTGAATTCATGCCAGGGTGTGTCACAGCAAAGAGAAGACCCAACATGAGGGAAGAAAGCAAGCAGGAGTTCAGGCACAGGGGTAGTGTGAGCTCTCCCCACAACACAGTCAGAGTGGTTGTTTCTATTCCCCTCTGAATTACATGTCTTCTCTCCCTGCTGGCCACCAACCCGGGGAACTCTGTTATCAATAGCTTGTTCCAGTTGTCTAGACAGTCCCTATTTTTCTTGGAGAAATATTTAATAAAATAAGTATTCATTTGTTGATGAGTATGCTTTAAGGTATAGATAGAAAGATGATTTTTTTCTCTTTTTCTCTTGTGTCATTCAATAGAGAAATGCGAGAGGCAATGGATAGACTCAGAGATGAACACTCTGCCGTGCCAGCCTGATACAGGTATTCCAGTGAGGAATCAGTGCTTGCAATAGTGGTCAGGACGCATCACACCAGCTTCTGTAGATGAAGCTAAATGGAACACTGTGCATGCCGGACTGATGCAGGCATTCCAGAGAGGAAATGGTGCCTGCAAACAGTGGTCAGAATCCACCATAGTGGCTTCTATAGATGAAGTTAGATGGAGGAACACTGTGCCCCAGAACCAGCGCACCATATGCTTGTGTGTATTTATACAGAGATGGTTGTATTTTTAGTTGGAAGGAGGTGGGCTTTTTCTGTTTCTATGGTAAACCACCCACAAGTTCTGCATTTTTTAAGGTTAAACTAAGAACACTGAGTCAGCCAATTTGCCCAAGTAGAAAATGCATACTATTGCCAGCTTTCAAATACAGCTAGCCCTCTTGATCCTAGTGAGTGGTGTTCCAGAACCCCCTGAGGATACCCAGGTCTCCCAATGCTCAAGCCCCTCATATATATCCTGTACATGTCTTTTCTTGTGCTTTAAGCCGTCTTTAGATTGCTCACAATACCCAACACTATCTAGATGCTATGTAAGCAGTAGTTATCCTGTACTGTTTAAGGAATGATGACAAGATAAATAAAAGACTGTATATGTTCAGTACAGATTTGATTTTTTTAAGTAGTTTTTGATCTGCCATTGATGTGAATCTGTGGAGGTAGAAACTACAAGCATAGAAAGCAGACTGTACATGGAACAAGACTAATAGGAAAAATCAAGAAGTATTATTTAATTCATATCTCCAAATTCTACCTGTTTCCCCATTGTCCAGCTGGCGAAATAGACAGTGGATATGTTCCTGGGCACCTCAGAGTATGAGCACGGACCCCAAACATTTCTTAGCTAACTGGAGACTTACGATGCCTTGAGTAGAAGCCATGAACCACACAAGGTTTGTAAGTATTTGCAATGTGTTGAATTGAAGGTGAGTTGTCTGTGTCAAACCCCAAGGAGGTTGGAGGATTTTAAAATATCATTATGTTGATCACATGTGAGATGAAAGTGTTTTAGATGTATGAGGTAAATTAAACCTTATTCATATTTTCACTGCTGTTAAAGAAGTCTCCCATCCAAGTAGCTTCTGCAACAGAGACTCACAGTCACACCGTTGCACATAAGAGAATCAGAAACCACGGGATCCGCAGTGTTGGTGCCTTCTGGGGTCTGTGAGAGAAAAATCTCCTTGGCTTAGAGATGGTGTCTTCTTGCATCTCTTTACATTGTCCTTCCTGTCTGAATTTTTTGTCTTGGTGTTTAAATTCCCTTTTTCATACAAGCATCAGATCATCGTTCATAAATGAGCCCACCATAATGACATTGTTTTAACTTGGTCACCTTTGTAAAGACACCCCTAGTTCATATCAAAACAAGGTCACATTATCAGGTAGCAGCAATTAGAATTCTGATATACCCATTTGGGTAGTCACTATTCAATCCATGACATACTATTTGTTTATGTTTTTCCTTTAAAAACATCATGACTACTAGAACATGTAAAATTCTCTATGTAGCTCACAATAATTTTCTCCTGTGGAGTAAGGCTTTAGGGTTCCTTCTCTTTTCAGACTGGTGGGTAGAGAGAAGGATCTCAGGGGGGCAGTGGAGGAAAGGAACTAATGAACCTTTCTTGAATGAATTGATCTGAAAATATATCACCCAGCTCAATGACATAATCCTGGTTCCCATAATTATATCAGAATCTTTAACCCCAGTTCACCATTTTGAAAATGAATACAAGCTTCTGTTATTGATATTTTTTTGGCTGGGGTTGGCAACAGGAAGAATAAATCTCATTGTATTCAGCATTCATTTATGCATTCATTCACCCGCAGACATCTACCTGTTCATATTATACTTCATTCTTTTGAAGGCCTAAACTCTGTGTTCATAGAATAAGTTCAATGAAAGCTTATAGAGTTTGGAAAAACTACAAAGATGGATTTTTATATATGAAGGTAGGCTACACTAAGCTCATGAGAGGAAGCAGAGGATGGGTCAGGTAAGACCAAGATACATGAAGTCAAATTGAGAGACTGGGACCAATATGCATGCTTATCCTATATATATATATATATATATATATATATATATATATATATATATATATATGGAAAGGTTTGACTTTTTCTATTTTTATTATTTATTTGTATTTATGTATATTGTGTGTGCCTGCTGTGTATGGGCACACAGCTGCCATGGTGAGTGTGGAGGTCAGAGGAAAACCTTGAGATATTTCCCTCTTTTTCCACTTTCTTTTTAGATAGGGTCTCATGCTGCTGCTGTTGCTTCTTGCTAGCTCTCAGATTCTTCCGGCTCCACCTTCCACTGTCATGGGCCTGCGGGGAGTAGTCATGTGCACTAATTTGCATCCTGCTTTACATGGGCACTGAGGAGGGCTTGACTCAGGTTAACAGGCTTACAAGCAAGCACCTTTAACCACTGTGCCCCCTTCCCAGCCCCAGGGTCTGACTTTTTAAAGAAAGACTTTTGCTCAGAAATTAGATATGAACTCATCTTGCTATATATTGTTCCTGTCAGCACTTCCTGGCACCTCATTAATATCCAAGGCCTGTGGGAATTTCTGCTTTCCCACAAGAAAAAAAAAAAAAAAAAAAAAAAAAGAATCTTGAAGTAGTGGGACTTTTTTTTTTTTTTTTTCCAAATCCTGTTTTTGTAAATACAGCCAGGGAACAAATTTATTCTAATTCAACAAAGACATGGTATATGAGAATGAAAGATTCTTAAAAAGTATTTGATTTCTCTTTGTTGAATTGAACCTGGATTGTCTCTGGTGTAAAAGTACATGTGCGCTCAGGGTGAAGGCTTTTTAACAGGGTTCTGTTTACTTGTTTGCATCTCTCAGAGGCAGTGCTTAGAGACCTTGCTACTCAGACCTAAAATTAACTGTGGCTTTTTCTTTCAGGATTCATGATCATCCCCCACAGTATGGGGAACATCGGTAGGCAACCTAATCTGCCTGGGTTGACCTCCTTACCACTGTCCTTATAAGGATGGCAAAGCACATTCCCTTTTTAGAAAAGAGATACAAAACTATTCCAGGTCAACAGCAGTGTCCAGAGGAGATAAGGCTGCACTGCATTAACCTTCCTACCCAATGAGCTCCTGGTGCCAGGAGAAGGGAAAACAAGGCTCAAATTAATTTATCACTGACATGCTTAAGTCAGTGCACAGATTTTGATCTCACCCTTTCCTCCCAGGTCTCAAGGTCTCCAGCAAAGCTTTCTCTGGGACAAGGGGACAGGTCAGTCAAATAACTTATTTCTGACTATTTAAGGTTTAGGAAATATTTCTTACTGTAATTGCACTCATTTTCCTAAAGTTCACATGAAGGTACTATAAACTCAATGGCATTTAAATGCATGACATGGCAGGTATTATGCAATCCATGGTAGACCTTTTCAGAGATTACTGGTCAAAGACAAATGCCATATTAGTACCCAGTAAAGATTAACAAGCTATAAACCCATTGGTCAATAGTATATCTCATAATATATCTAACCTTTGATGAATGTGGGGAAAAGATATGGTGTCTTCCAAGACAAAATAGAAAAAGATAGAAGATGTATTACATGATTTTCTTTGCATTGTCCCAAACTAAGATTTAGTAAAAGGTCGCAAATCTCTCCACTTTGTACTTGTGTTTAGCATTTTTATACAGTAGTGTATATCAAGCAGGCACTTTACAACTGCTGACACATCTACAGCTGTCGTTTTACTTGTTATTTATTATTTATTTTTGCTTGTATTTTTTGTTTTGTTTTTCAAGGCAGTATCTCACTATTGTCCATATTGAGATGGAATTCACTATGTAGTCTCAGGGTGGTCTTGAATTCATAGCAATCCTCCTACTTCTGCCTCCTGAGTGCTGGGATTAAAGGTGTGTGCCACCACGCCTGGCTTACTTTTTATTTTGATACAAGGTCTCACTAAGTTGTCCAGGTTTGAACTCACTTTGTAGCCCAGGTCAACCTTGAGCTTATGATCTTCCTGTCTTCTTCTGTTTGGAGTAGATGGGCTTAATGGCTCTAGACTTAATGCACATCTTGTTCTAGATCATATAAACTTGTATCCGAAAGGTACCACTGTTCTGAGATTCCATGTTTAAGTGACTCCGTTTTGAGTATTTCTTAAACTAAGCTGTACTTATTCCTGTTCAAGGTCATGTGTAGTGGATACATGCTTATTTTAATTTATTTAAGCTCAGTTCTCGGACTGGAGAGATGGCTTAGGGGTTAAGGCGCCTGCTTCCTAAGCCTAAGAACGCTGGTTCCAATCTCCAGCAGTTCCAATCTCCAGGTCCCACGTTTAGCCAGATGCAGTGACACAAGGGCACAATGCTGCACTTGACCACAAGGGGGCGCACACATCTGGAGTTCCTTCTCAGCAGCTGAGACACTGCTGGCACGCCCATCTCTGTCTTCTCTCTCTCTCTCTCTCTCTGTCTCTCTCTCTCACTGTCTCTCTCCAAAAAAAAAAAATATATATATATATATAAATAAACTAAGTTCTCTATGTTCTCATTCTGTAGATTTCCAGCCCCACTTATCTAACTTCATATTTGGCCATGTGACTTGTTCTGACAATTATGACATTATTAAATGCAAAGACAGCAAAACAGTAAAAAAAAAAAAAAAAAAAAAGTAAGTAGTACTTGTGAGCTCTGTTTTCTCTCTTGCATTTCTGTGATTTTCCACGCTAACTGGCACAGGTTAACCTGGGAGATAGACGTATGAGAGCCAGAAAAGATACAGGCCACTCTCATTAAAGGCCACCTTAGACCAGCCATCCCTAGTCTACTTCCAACAAAATTCAGGCACCTCTAACCAAGCCCAGATCAGATCTGTCAAGCCTGGCCTGACCAGAAAGTCCCCAGTAACTGTAGATTTGTGAGAACAACATTGAAATATAAGACACAGAACATCACTGTGGCTATAGCTGAAAGGAAAGGTAGATGAGTATCTGATTTTTTTCTAAAGTAAGATTAATGAGGTATCTTGCCAAAGGAATAAAAAAAAATCCTACCATTGCAGAAATAACATTGCATTTGGGTATCTTATGCCTTATAACAAAATCTGACATTCTGCTAAATTTGGCTCTGAGGATGGGAATATGGGGAGGGGGTAGTTCTCCCTATACCCCAAGCCCTATGTTCAGTCAAGCATGCGGCTGTCTCCTGGGCCCTAGAGCAATAGAGGACAAAGTTATTTCTTCCTACAAAGAGCAGCACAGCCTCTCCTGGATTCCTGACAGCTATAGTTCAGCACATTCCTATACGTACTGCAAGTAATCAAGTTTGTATGCTTAGTTTCACATTAATTGTTTTGCTCGGAGGCTGTAATATATATATATATATGTAGCCTTTAAGAGGAAGTGTACTTGGGAAATTTTCTGAGCTAAAAGAATGTAGGTGATCTATTGACAATTTGTAGAAGCACTTGTCATTTCCAAAAAGGAATGAAATCCAGTCATTGTAGTAACATGGATGGAAGAGGAGGTCATGTTAAAAAAAAATAAGCCAACTATAGAAAGAAATTTCCAAATTTGGGTGTGTTGGCACATTTCTGTAACCCCAGCATTCAGAAGGTGTACAGAGGGATTGGGAGTTTCAAACCAACATGGACTACAAAGTAAGACCTGTCTTGAAGAGAAAAAACAAAACAACAACAAAAAAAGCACGATCTTCCCTTTTTGTAGAGATAAATAAAAGGCAGATTTGAAGAGGAACAGAATGGAATAGCAGTCCCTAGAGACTGGGGAAAAGAAAAGGAGGAAGATGTAAAGAAGATAGTTAAGGCCACCAAACACCATAAGGTAAGAGGAGTTAATTCTGTCTGAGTTTAGCATGCAAGGTACCTCTTGTTTACAACAGTCATATATTTCAAATTACTTAGAAAGTAAAAAATATCCAGCAAAAGTGAATAATTAATGTTAGAGGACAAGTGCTTATTACCAATATGATCATTACTCATTACACACATATATTGAATTATTATATTGTCCTTCAAAAATATGCAAGTCTTATGTATCAATAATATATTTTTTTTAATTTGCCTTGTAGCTTGGGGCAAGAAGAACAATGTTTTCCAGAGCCCTTTCCTCTCTCCCACTTCCACCAGACCTCTTTCACATCAGATTCATTAACTATCATTTATTCTTAAACTTTGGTCATAAGAATCACTTGGAGAGTTGGGCAGGGTGGCGCATGCCACCCAGCCCAATCCCAGCACTTGGGAGGCAGAGGTAGGAGGATTGCTGAGAGCTCGAGGCCACCCTGACTCTCAATTCCAGGTCAGCTCTGAGCCAGAGTGAGACCCTACCTCAAAAAAAAAAAAAAAAAAAAAAAAAAAAAAAAGAATCACTTGGAGGCTTGGTACATTTAGGGGCTGGGTTCATTATTTGTGGGATTGGCATAAGAGTATGCATCTCTCACAAACTCTCAGGTCACAGTATGAATGTAGTACAGAAAAAAAAGCTTGATGGGCAAGGCTTTAGCGCACCACCAAATCCACTTGCCTGGTCTGTCCTTCAGTAATGAGGAACACGATTCCATGAATGTCACATTGACTATCAGGGATGGCTGGGTCTCCTCACACTTCACACAGAAATTAATATTTTTTCCTTTTTTCTATCGCACAATCATCCTCTTAGGTTCATATTGGACAATAAAAGAATGACTTCATAAAAAATATCAAACTAGGTTTTATACTTTTCTGCTATTCAGAGCTATTTTTAACTCACCAAAAGAATCTTGGGTTTTAAAATGTATTCTTTCCAGGGCTGGAGAGATGGCTTAGCAGTTAAGGATTTGCCTGAGAAGTCTAAGGACCCAGGTTTGGTTTTCCAGGTCCTATGTAAGCCAGATGTACATGGTGGCACATGTGTCTGGAGTTCGTTTGCAGTGGATAGATGCTCTGGCATGCCCATTCTCATCTCTCTCTCTCTCTCTCTCTCTCTCCCCCTCTCTTTTGTCTCTAATAAATAAATAAATAAATAAAAATAAATCAGAAAAAAATGTATTTAAAATGTACTAGTTCAAAAAATGCATAAAGTAAAAACACATGCAAAGACATCTATTTTAATATAGCATCTGTTACAACTTTATCATACCACAAAAACATATATAAATACACAGAACATAAACTGAACAAAGCAAACAGACTGATCACATTGCCCAACATCCAAGGGCTAAGTGACCCAGATCCACAGTTTGGAAGGAATATCTTTTTCTATAAAGTCATTGAGGTTGGATTGCTCAGACTTTGCTTCATGAGACAGAGAAGCTGGGGAGAAAAATAAGACAAGGCCTTTGCCCACTCTAACACACAGCATTTTGGCATGAACTCTGCTGGAAAAGTTGGCAAACCCTTTGCTTTTAGTGAGATAGCCATGCCGGACCATTAGGGTCCATTCTGCAATGTCTTACTAAATAAATACACTCAGTAGGTAACACCATTAGCCTGGAAAGTATACACATTTGTTGTGTAGCTAGCAGTTCCTCTTTGATTTGAGACTTCCACTGACAACATGGACAGAGTGATGAACTTAAACCCTCCAGTGCACTAAGGAGAATGGAGCTACTCCCCTTGACCAAAGCTGCACAGAAAACAAATAGATGCAGCACAGACCAAGGGAAAGAAGAGGCACATAGTGGGAGGAAATGGGAATCTTCACATCCTATTCCATGCTGAGCACTTTGATGAGAATACCCTCCCCCAGTCTCTCCTTCACTATCTGTGGTGGTTTGAATGAGATGACCCCCATGGACTCCTGTGTTTGGAATGCTGGGTCCCCAGCTGGTGACACTTTGCTGTAGAAGTTGGCCATGGGGTTTGGGGTGTTTCCTCCTTGCCACAGCTCAGCTTACTCTTGCTGCTTTTTGATAGCTGTGGTAGAAAGATGTGATGTACAGCCTCTGCTCTACTGTGCTTTTTTGTCATGATGAAACTTCTCCTCAAGACTACAAATTAAAACAAATACTTTCCTTCTATCAGCTGCTTTAATGGGGTATTTTGTCCTGGCAATGAGAAAATGACTCTAACACCAGCTTGCTCACTTTTCCATTAAATTTTACTTTACTGATATCCTGCTCAAGGAGTTCTTTCCTCCTGTCCCAGATTAAGGTAACCCTCCTACAAGCCTAGCATCTGAGAGTTACACACTCTCAGGACACTCTCTAATTGTGCTAATAGATCAGTATTTATGTACTTATATGGTTTAGTGCCTGGGACTAATTAAGGTTCTACTGAGCATTAAACAGATGCTGAGCAAAAATGTTTGGAGGAAGAAGCCTCCACTCTTTGTATTAAGATTTCAGCTTCCTGAGTTCCTGTGAAATTTACCAAGCCTTCCCAAAAAGCCTGCTTTGATAAGAACAAGAATGTAACCTAAAGATGTGTATCTTAAACAAACAGGACTGATGTAAATCTGCCCTGCCTGTAATCTCAACAGACATTCTTGAGGCCTATCACTCAAGAGACCCCCCGACCCTCTGGTAGCCATAAAATCCATTAGGCAGTCATAAATCCCATTTGCCTTCTTCCCGCCTCCCCTATAGCCATAAAATCCCATTTGCCCCCTCTTCCTGCCTCCCCTATATATACCTCTGTATGAATAATAATAATAAAGCCTTGACTGGTGTGGAAGCAAGGCTTTCTTCTTTGTGTCTGCTTGTCTCTCTCATCCAGGAGCAGCCTCCCCTTGAGCCCCTGTTGAACCCCCGCCGGCCGGGGCAAGTGGCGCCCAGACGTGGGGCTTGAGGTACGAGGACTGACTTGGACGTCGCAAGGAAGGACGGCCGTCTCTTCAGCATTGGATCGCCACCTCGTTGGTGAGTGAAGATCCACAGTGGGTCACTGCAGGAAAGCCCGCCTGTAATACAGACCTGGGTAAGGTAAGAATAGCGACGAATGTCTCGGGACAAGCCATATATGTTCATAGTTTATGAACCTCAAGGCACAAAGAAAATCGGGTGATCCTTTGGGGACATCCTCCCTTAGGATTTACAGGCCCAGGGTGGGCTGCCTCCCCAATGAAGAAATTGTCTCTTTATTGACGGACTTAGGCGAAGTTTCATATGGTTGTCTCGCCATTAAAAAACTAGGCAGAGTTTGTTTCCCCAGTTAGCGAAAGACAAACTCCCTTTCTCCATCAGAGAAAGACTAATAACTACAAGCCCAGGAGGGGCTGCCCCCCCAGTGAGAAGGTAATATTTGCCACTGACGGGTCAGGCGAGAGATAATGTAAAGGAAAAATAAACTGTCCGTTTCTCCATCAGAGAAACGTATTTTTAACAAAGCCCGCGGAGGCTAGCCTCCCCACTGAGGAATTAGGAGAGGTGTAATGTAAAGAAAAACAGACTTTTTCCATCTCAAAGATAAAGACAGATCTCCCCTCTCAGATGCTGTCTTCTTATTTCATTCTTTGTTTTCGGTTTAAAGCCTTCGCGTGGAATTGAATCAAGGCGACAGGGCAACTGAAGTCTCTCGGCCAGGGCTACTCTCTGGCATTGACTGAAGGCCCCGAGCTCATTGTTCAAATCCCGACTGCCCGATCGGGTGTTGGCAATAAACCTTCTATCTATTCCTCTTTACATTTTACAAACCGGTCACGCATCGGCCAATAAAAGCCTTTAGGGCAGCTACCGGATTCTTAAACTTGTGGTCAGGCTTGCGTTTGGGACCACCGGGAAATCCCCCGGGCTATTTATGGCCCAGGAATATTGCCCTTTGGTCTTAACGTTTCTAAACTTTCTCTATCGTGAGGAACACTAGCCTTCATCAAAATGTGGCTGTTAGCTCGAGCTGTGACAAGCTGGCAGATCTGGCAGAGCCGCTCAAAAAACCACAGGCAGCAACAAAGACAAAAGCTCACACCTGGGGGCAGGGCTCAGGCTCCTGCAGATTTCTCTTTTCAACATGGGCCAGACGTTAAGTAAACATGAGTTGTTTATCCAAGGGCTTAAAGAATCCCTCAAGTTGCGAGGGGCTGAAGTTAAAAAGAAAGATTTGGTTAAGTTTTTTCTTCTCTTGGAAAATATCTGCCCATGGTTCCCCCAAAAAGGCACTATTGACGAGGAACGATGGGGTCGCGTGGGTAATTGTTTGAAAGATTTTTATCGCATGTTTGGCCCTGAGAAAGTCCCGGTCTAAGCCTTCTCCTATTTGAATTTAATTAATGACGTCCTTCAGTCTCATTATTATCAACCTGATGTTTCTAAAGTCATACAGGATGGGGAATCCTTCCTTAAAGAAAACCTTAAGGCTAGCCAAACTTCCCTCTGTCAAGATAAAAACCTCTCAGACCCGCCCAAACATCCCCCGTCCCGATGTCCCTCGGTTATTGTTCCTATGCCAGAGGACAACTCACACCCTCCCATTCCAAAAGAGCCTCCTAAGTCCATTTATCCCGTCCTCTCAGGGCTCTTGGGAGGCCCCCTGGGAGATGATTCTCTCTCCCAGGATGAGGAGGCAGAATTGAAAGCTGAGGCAGCCAAAGATCTTAACCCTGACTGGCCTCCTCTATCTGCCTCTGAGACTAACCCACCGCCATATAACTCCAGTAAAATACCTTCCTTCTGCGCTCCTGCGCTTCATATGCGCTTTGATTTGGAAGAAGTCACTAGGCGGGCTACCCATAAACTTTCCCGTGAAACCCAGCTACTCAAAACTCTTCTTAGGACAAAGAGGGAAAAAGCCCTACTTTTGAAACAACTTCATGAGCTAGACGCCTAGAGAGATTCGCTCTCCCTCCACCCCTCCCCCTTGCAAAAATAAAATTAAAACAAAAACTCTTCATGCCTTTCCCGTGACGCATTCTCAGGTCAGAACAGGAAAGGGTCAATTAACCAGCTCTTTGCCAATTTTAGAGTCACATACAGGAGGCATAAAAAGAGAGAATGTAGAGAGGGTCCAGAGAACAAACAGTCACCTAAACAGTCCTCTGAGTCTGGTAGTGAGGAGGAACAAAGCAGAAATGAAACCTTAGTAATTCAGCCCCAGCAATACCGACACCTTAAATTTAGACACATAAAAGAGCTAAAAAATGCAGTTTCCCTATATGGACCTGTTGCCCCTTTCACTGTGTCCCTTTTAGAATCTTTAAGCTTATTTTGTCTCTCTATACTTTTCTGGGACTACTAACAAAATTTCAAAATATGGATAAATGCCAAACTATTATAAGTAGATATAGACTTCTTATAAGTATTACAACTGTTTTAAGCTCACTTTTGCCTCTCTATGCTTTTCTGGGACTACTAACAAAATTTCAAAATATGGATAAATGCCAAACTATTATAAGTAGATATAGACTTCTTATAAGTATTACAACTGTTTTAAGCTCACTTTTGCCTCTCTATGCTTTTCTGGGACTACTAACAAAATTTCAAAATATGGATAAATGCCAAATTATTATAAGTAGATATAGACTTCTTATAAGTATTACAACTGTTTTAAGCTCACTTTTGCCTCTCTATGCTTTTCTGGTACTACTAACAAAATTTCAAAGTATGGATAAATGCCAAACTATTATAAGTAGATATGGACTTCTTATAAGTATTTACAACTGTTTTAAGCTTATTTTGTCTCTCTATGCTTTTTCTGGGACTACTAACAAAAAAAAAAAAAAAAAAAAAAAAAACAGTTTCAAAAATTATATTTAAATTTAAATATGTGCTTAATACTAAATTGTCAAAAAATTTTTTTATAATGTTCAAATCTACTTTCATAATTTAAATGTATATCAAAAGTCAAGTCTGATCTACTCTTTAAAGATATAAGGCCTTTTTTTTTTTTTATAGCCTAATTGTAAAAACAATAAAAGTTTTCATTGGTAATAATAAAATAAACTGATTAAAAATAAACTGAAAAAAAAAAAAAAACTTTAAATGTTGGTAACTAATGAAAAAGATTATTACAAAGTGGTTACATAATTTGTAAAATAAAAATATGTAACTGTAGATATTAAGTAAACTTAAACAAAAAGTTAAAGATAAAACACTTAACTAGATTACAGATCTTTTTAGATACAATAAAGTGATTATTAACCTAGGGCTTACATCAAACTAATAAAAACATGGCTCTAGCTGATAGCAAGTTACTATGGTATTCAATCTGTAAACTTAAAACTTTAGCTTGTTGATATTAATCTGGTCATGATGATGGTTAAAAAAGACTAAATTTAGAGTACCCAATAAAGTTAATTAAGTTCCTATTTGTCAACATTTTAACTATATCTTAAGGTTAAAATTGACTCATTAATATTTAATTCTCTCACATGGTTAATATAACTAATATACAAAAAATGCCTAACATCTCCCTCCATTGCCTGTAATAATTGTTTCCTATCCAACTATGTGCTCCTGATAACATAACTGCCTTTGTTATGATTCTGGTAAATGTCACACAACCCTGGGGGTCCCCAAACACTCGTGTGGGGGACTTGACACTTCCTTTGATTCCCTGACTGAGAAACCCAAACAAACCCAAGACTGAGACTCAAAAAATTCTTCTCAGACCGGTCTGGTAAGTATCTGAGCGCTCTCTCTCTCTCTCTCTCTCTCTTTCTCCTTTTTAAAGCTTTTCTTGGGCCCTATGTTTCTGTCATATTCGTGTGTCTGTGTTATTGGGCCCCCTATGTTTCTGTCATATTCGTGTGTCTGTGTTATTGGGCCCTATATGTTTCTGTCATATTTGTGTGTCTGTATGTTGTTTCCCTATGGACAGACGCTTCTCCCTTGACTTAATAACATGGGACAGTTCCCTTCCCCCTCTTTAGGACAAAAATCAAGGACATCGCTCAGAAAAATGGAGTATCTATTTCTGTTCCTCAATGGCTATCAGAGGACACCCTTTCATTCAAATATTAAAAAGAATGTTTTCTGTCCTAGGAACAGACATCCAGACCAGATCCCATACATCGTGACCTGAAAAAATTTAATTAACCCCCCACCCTTTTTTCACTCCTTTCTTCACAGGTGTTGGCAGCCACAGCTAAAAGAGACATTAAGCCCACCGCTGAAGCCTCGGTCCCAATTCTTGTGTGGGGGAGGGAATGGAATTACATCTCAGGGGAATTACATCTCAGGTCAATTAATGAGTTACATCTCAGGTCAATAAATGGTTTACAAAATTTGTCTGTTATAAAAACCAGAGGCCCCCATGGCTGAGTATCTCTAAAAGGTCCTACAGGTATAAAACTCCCCAAAAGCTATGTTATTGGACTGATTAAAATTTTTCTCAAACTTTTTCTTCACAGATAGATATTGATTAAAAGCTGTCAGTCAGGATAGATGCTCTAAAAAAATGCTGTTATGTATTAAAAAGGCAGGTTGTCAATCTGGTGGTTCAAAAGCAATTGTTCTGTCATGAGCATTACTCCTTTATCCTACAATGGGACTGCTACTATATGGTAAAAGGTTAAAAATCATATTTGGGGTATTTAAAATCTTAATAATCTTAACATAAATTTACAAGGTTTACAAAAGAAAATATCTGTTATTTCATATAGTCATTTGTCTTTTGGTGATCCTGTTAAGGCTGCAAAAAGATTTTTTGACGCCTTAAGTATCTCCCAAGCAGTTTCTTTCTCAGATTCTCATTCAGCTTAAGCAGGGGGGAAATTTACTGCTGGGCAAACATAGATTACAGAGTTAGAGGTCAACACATTCCTTAGCTAGTTAGGCCTGGGTTGAATAAATGTCTGATTCTATAATGACAGTACTGTCATCTGGCTAATAAATGATGTCTTCTAAGTAAAAAAGAAAAAACTTTAACTTGGTTTACAACAGTAATTTAGAGAAATAATAAACTCAAAAATTTCCAGGAGGCTTATTTCAGCAATACAATTGCAACTTGTTTCAACATACAGAGGTGGCTATGCCTGAGTCAGGCAAGCAAACAGTGTTGCAGAGACTAAATGTAACAGGTTAATTGATTTCTTTTTTGGTTCTTCAGTATATACCAAAATAAATATAATTTATGATTACAGTTGGGTCCCCAAGAAAATAAATAATCAGAGATACAGCCCATCTTGGGTCCCAAAGGTGGCCTCAAACAAAATTATAAAAAGTACTCTAAAAAAAAAAATTATTTTAAGTTTTGCACGTGTCTGCCCCTCCCTTATCCTTTTGTACTTGGGCCCAGGTGGGTCAATCACCTAATGAAATTTACTCTTAGTTGTACCTGGTATATTATCACCAATTGTATTAATTCTAAAAAGGACACAGCTACAGATTACTCCTCCATGTAGCCTTTATTGTCATGTGTTTTCCTGACTTAATTATGCCAATCAGAAGGACTGAGTCCTGGTACTCCAGCTTCCAGAGCTCAAGTGTTCCAGCAGCTCTGCAGGTCCACTATCACAGACTGGAGCTGGCAAGCCGAGGAATCGCGACTGAGGACTTGCCTCCAGCTGAGACCTTCCCCTAACAATGAATGTAAACCCTATAGCTGTTATAGCCACTGTAAGCCCTGTAAGCCTTTGTTTACCTTTTAAAACCTATAGTTTCTGTAATACCTAATGTCTGTAAAACTTATAGTTTCTGTAAACCCTATAGCCACTGTAAGCCCTGTAAGCCTTTGTTTACCTTTTAAAACCTATAGTTTCTGTAATACCTAATGTCTGTAAAACTTATAGTTTCTGTAAACCCTATAGCCACTGTAAGCCCTGTAAGCCTTTGTTTACCTTTTTTAAAATCATTCTAGGCATGTTGCCCAAGCCTTTGTTTAATCATTCCAAGCATGTTGGCCAAGGTTTAATACTCCAAGCCTCCGGGAACCATATTTGTTTATAAGCATTCAGACTTATGCACCCCTAGGGGATGGGTACCAATGTGGGTGGTAAAAAAAAAAAAAAAAAAAAAAAACACAAGGGAAGGTCTTACTGACCACATCTGAATTCCCTGAGAGAAAACCTGACTTGCATGGAGGTTGGTACCATACATAATAATTATATAGGCCCTGCCTCCCCTCCCCAAAAGGTACCAAGGGCCAAATCTGTGGGCGATAAAAATGACCCACGGGAGGAGCCAGGTCACTTCTCCCCCACTTGGTTAAAGCCCACCGCTTGACTGCGGGCCTCCCCCTGTCTTGTATAAAAGAAGGGAGGAGATGTTGGAGACCACTGAGCCAAACTGCAACCATTTGGAGGAAGAAGCCTCCACTCTTTGTGTTAAGATTTCAGCTTCCTGAGTTCCTGTGAAATTTACCAAGCCTTCCCAAAAAGCCTGCTTTGATAAGAACAAGAATGTAACCTAAAGATGTGTATCTTAAACAAACAGGACTGATGTAAATCTGCCCTGCCTGTAATCTCAACAGACATTCTTGAGGCCTATCACTCAAGAGACCCCCGACCCTCTGGTAGCCATAAAATCCATTAGGCAGTCATAAATCCCATTTGCCTTCTTCCCGCCTCCCCTATAGCCATAAAATCCCATTTGCCCTCTTCCTGCCTCCCCTATATATACCTCTGTATGAATAATAATAATAAAGCCTTGACTGGTGTGGAATCCTTTCATTTCCTGAGAAACAGTGTCCAATAAAAGGTGACTGGTACATTTAAAAAAAAAGAAATGAAATGATGTGATGGTATGATAGGGTATTAAATATGGAGAATAAAGATTTCATTGAAACATATAGACATATCTGATGAGATTTGAAAAATATTTATTTATGAGAGAGAGAGAGAATGTATGCACCAGAGCCTCATGCCTGTGCAATCAAACTCCTGATATGTGCCCCATTTTGCACCACATTATGCATTTACCTTTACAATTCCCCAATACCCATGTAAACTCAGATGCACAAGGTGGTGCATGTGCCTGGAGCTTGTTTGCAGTGACTGGAGGCCCCGGTGCATCCATTCTCTCTCTCTCTCCCCCCACCTTTTTTTTTTTTTTTCTTTTTTTTTTTTTTTTTTTTTTTTTTTTTTTTTTTTTTTGGTTTTTTGAGGTAGGGTCTCACTCTGGCCAAGGCTGACCTGGAATTAACTATGTAGTCTCAGGGTGGCCTCGAACTCATGGCGATCCTCCTACCTCAGCCTCCCGAGTGCTGGGATTAAAGGCGTGCGCCACCACGCCCGGCCCCCCCCTTTCTTTAAAATTAATTAATTAATTAATTTTTTAAAAAGCAGATAAGGAGGAAAGTACTGAAACATTTGGTGAAACATCTTATACATTCTCACAACCACAGCCAAACAAAATTATAAGGAAATTTCCCACCTAGAAAACTTCTCATTGTATTTTTGAATTAGAAGAAAACACATTATCACAAGTGAAAAAAATAAATGCATAAAAGTGCTATTGATGATGGAGGTAAGGCTAGAAGAAACTGGAAAGCACAAAACAGTAGCAATCTTTCCATAGTCAAATCACTATTCTTTGGAAGGAAGAAAATAATGTCTTTAGCCTTCAAATTGTCGGAAATTATTCCAAACTGATACCCTTTCTGAATAATATTAATAATAAAATACCAAAAGTTTATCCTCCTGCTGAATGAAAGATGATTCCAATTAAAGTGTCATGTTTTATTATTAAAATATACACTCACAACATAAATTTAGCAGTCATAAACTGTTATGCATAAAATAAAAAACTCAACAAATGTATAAATTAAAAACTTTCAGACAAAATGGGCAAAACTATAACCAATGAAAAAAATTTGAACAAAAATTGTCAACTTAAAGAACACAGGAGATAAGTAAATACATAAAAAATTAACTAATATAGGATACATTTAGAATTTATATGAAGTATAAAAATATATATCTATAAACAAAAATAATATACCTTTTCCCAAAGTTTTCTTGAACTATTTACATAAATGGATTATATGTTAAACAAAATCAGCAAAAGTTTACAAATTATAATAAACAAAAATTACCTTTACTAGACTTTTCACAAACCTTTTAAGACTAGAAATTTCTAGAAACCTTTTAATAGGAAAAAATAAGCCTGTTGTAAAACACTAATTTAGTCATAATTTTAATTGAGAACCAGATAAGAGTGTACGTTTTTATTTATCTTAAATTATGTAAATGGTCTGAATGTCCTCTAGGAGCTTATCATAAATATGACCTATGTAATATATATTCACTTTTTAAATTTAGGACATTGGAATATTAGATTACAAGTGCAGCCATCTCCCCCCTGGGTGATTTGTTAGTGTTCCATCAAAGCCCACACTCTGAGTGAAGGCTCTAAGTGCCTCATCAATGCTGATCTCAGAATATAGCCCACCACTTTTAATTAGTATAATTGATGTCAGAAATTAATTTTCTTTAGTGGAGCTAGTAATTTTCTTAATGATCACAGTGGATTTTAGAAATGGGTTTTCATTGGTGACACTAATGATGCTCAAGATATTTGCATTGGGTAGGAATTTGCAAAAGCCATTCATTGTTCTGGGTGCCCAGAGGACAGAACTTAGAGTATTCTGTCTTCTTCTCAACTATAAACAATACCTGATTCTGAATGTGCCTGATTCATAAATAATTCAGTGCTTAACAGATAATAAAATTATTACTGGTTGCCTGAGTCCATTGAATGCTTAGCTACAACTGGATGCATTTTTGGTGAATATTTTATGGAAGAAAATATAAAAGATAGGCATATATCCAAAATAAATATAATCACTATCTATAAGATACATCTAGATAGTTGTTGTAGAAATATGAATAATAGCCAAGATGTGAAATGGAGCTAATTATACCTCAACACATGATAAGAAAATATGACATATGTGAGTATGAGATATTATTCAACCTTTACAAAATATAGAAACCTCACCATTTATAACATGAACCTGGAAGACATAAGACTAAGTGGATTACACAGAAATACAAATATCACTTCCTGCCATGTTTTTACATATGTGTGTGTAGAGTTGCGTGCTGTAAGATGTTATGTGTGGTGTGTGCCTGTGACCAGAGGAGATTCAGGTGTCCTTCTTTATCACTCAAGCAAGCAATTCCTTCAGATGGGGGTCTTTCCTCCAATTTAGAGCTACCATTTTCTACAAGCAAACCCCAGAAATTCTCCAGTCTTCTCCTTCCCCCTGAAGACTGGGAGTTATAGGCATACCACACCCACATTTAAAAAAAAAAAAATTTTAGTATATTTTATCTTTTTTTTTGAGAAAGATTGAGAGAGAGAGAGAATGAGCATGCCAGAGCCTCCAGCCACTGCTAACGAACTACAGATGCATGTGCCCCCTTGTGTATCTGGCTTACGTGGGTCCTGGAGAGTTGAACCGGGATCCTTTGGCTTTGCAGGCAAATGCCTTAACTGCTAAGCTATCTCTCCAGCCCCACACCAATATTTTTACATGGGTTCTAGGTATTGTAGTCAGCTCCACATTGCTGGGTTGAACTTCCAAACCAGACATAGCTTATAGGAGCAAGAGATTTATTTGAAGCTTGCAGATTCACGGAAAATTTCAGTGATGGCAGAAGAAGCTGGCCTCCTTTCCACAGTTCCAAGCAGAGACACAACCAAACAGCAAGCACCGCAAGCAGGAGCAAACCCAGCAACCAAACATCAGGAAATCCAGGCAGAGCTCAAGCACTGTACATATCTTAGGTTGAAATGCAGGTCTACCTCCAGTGACAACTCCTTCAACCGGGTGGCTGGAGATAAGCTTTTAATTAAAAAAAAGAAAGAAAGAGAAAGAAAGAAAGAAAGAAAGAAAGAAAGAAAGAAAGAAAGAAAGAAAGAAAGAAAGAAAGAAGGAAGGAAGGAAGGAAGGAAGGAAGGAAGGAAGGAAGGAAGGAAGGAAGGAAGGAAGGAAGGACCACCCGAGTATATGGGGGGGGCATACATTCAAATTTGGGAAACCAAATTTAAGGGATCTCAAGCCTTCTCAGGCCCTCGTGCTTAAGTGGCAAGCACTCTAAACCACTGAGCAATCTCCCCAGCCCTCATATTAGTTGTCACCTTTAGGTGGAGCCTAAAAAGACAAACTCATAGAAACAGAGTTGAAGGGTAGTTGGCATGACCCATGGGGATATGTGGGTGTCAGGGCACAAATGTCTGGTTCTAACATGAATAATTTCTTGAGACTGAATGTGCAGTGTGTTGCACTATAGCTATCAATAATCTATTGCATGCTTGTAATTTTCCTGGAGTCGAGTGTAAGGATTCTCATCACACACTAAATATGTGTAAGTATGGATATTCTAATTAACTTGATTGATACAATCACTTCACAATATTTACATGTATTAAAACATCACTTTCCTTATACAACTTGAAAATGTACATTTTTTTGTCACTTTTACCTCAAGCTGTCTGCAAAGAACCATTTGAAAGAAGAGATAGAGTCTTTGATTGATCTTGAGGAGCATGCCTTGGGGACTCTCGGGCACGTTTGCCAGTAAATGTCCGTAGGTGAGCCTGACTTAGGTCCAAGATGTGTCTTCATTACAATTTTCAATTTGTCTCTGGGGAGGAAACCCATCACTTTTTCCAATGTGTTAGGTGGCTAAATCTTCCCCCAAAGAATAAGCTGGCTGAGTTTGACCTAATCAATGTAAGTCAGTTCCTGAGGGGACATAGTAATGCTTGGAATATTCCAAATTAATGGGCCATTTTGACCCATGATGGGGAGTTCAAAGTACCAAAGCACAATTTTCACCTCACTGATTTTAGGTGAAATAATGGAACAATGATTAGTAAAACTGAAAACTATGGAGACTTGAAATGTGGCTACTGTGACTAAGGAACTCATTTTGTCACTTGATTTTACTTAAATTAAGCAGATTTAAACCATAACAAACTGGTAGTAGCTACCATTTTGGACATCATGAATCTGTGACATTGCCATTATCACAGAAATTCCATAGGATTGACATCTGAATTATGATGATAACATGATTCTCCTTATTTGTAGCTTCTCTTAATGCATTCCTAGCCATGATTAATAAGATACCTTAACTCTCCTTGTTCTGTAACTATATCTTCTCTTACCACTCTGAATCTAGGTTACATGACTTTTGTTAGTTAGTCAGTGGAGTGGCAGGAAATGTGATTCAAGCTCAGACTTTTGTGCTGGCTTCCCTGCAATCAGAGAACATGGCCACATGTACTTTCTGCAGAGATCAAAAGACACATAGATCTATGCGATCTTATTGGAGATTGATCCATAGTGCCCAAACTCTATTGTACAGCAGAGGTGATTAACACTTATTGTGCTATTGCAGGACCATGCTTGAGATACTGTTGAGAACAGGATTTCGTTCTACTGAGTCAGGCTGTGTGGGCTGCACGTGTAAAACACTCAAGGTGGGAAATGCTAACATTTATCTGTACAAAGACTCAAGTGCTTTTCTTTACACTAGTCCTTAGTAAGTATTCAGAACATAAGACTGTGATGAGTAAAACGGAATGGTGGTATGCATAAACTGGGGTACAATGACCCATCAGCTGAGTATGGATGAACAAGTCACCGCTTCCAAGATAGTGGAACCACCTCATTGGCTTGTAGACTCCCAAGAAGTGAAGAATGGTGACTTTTTTTAAACCATTATCTTGAGGTTGTCATACTTGTCAAGAGAAGCAGTCACCATCAAGCCCAAGTATCGATGCAGCTAAGGCACACTTGGGCAAGGGGACTAGGCGTCTAGGGAATACCATGTAGCTGACAGGTGGAGTGCCCCCTTCGTAGCTGATGACAGGTGGAGTGCCCCCTTCGTAGCTGACAGGTGGAATGCCCCCTTCATCAGTTTTGCTGAATCATGCCAGGAAGTTTCTTCACTTTCTCACCATTCGGAGGAATGCCTACACAAAAGTTTCTGAAAGAGGAGTTTCAAGTCACCAATATTTCTTTTAGGTCTCATCCATTCTCTTTCCCTTCCTGTCACCCACTACAAGGCTGGCTCTACTCTTTGCAGTGGGAGTCATCATCCCTGTCCATGATACTCACTGGAGAGAAGTCATCAGACTCTTTTTGTCCCACATGTGTCCCAAAATATCCAGTGACATGATTCAGACTCTGTGTAGGAAAAGGGCAGAAATGCATATGCAGTCCAGAACAAAGAAGAGTTCAGCTACTATTATCCTACTGACCTTACCATATATGGACAACAGTGTGCTTTGCTCTTCTGTTGGCTAATATGATTGATGTGCATAGACAGACTCTAGGGAAAGGAGGATTAAGAGGATGGCAACCTGTTTCAGCTTGTCACAAACATAAACAGATTAAGTTACTTTAAACTCACTGGTAAGTACTTTGCCTTTTCTACATACCCCACTCACTAAATAAATGTCCAACAGATACAAATCACAGATGTGATTAAAGTGGCTTATAGAACTTTCACAAAGATAGATGTTGGAAAGAGAAGGCATAAATAAATTGTTCTTGGAGAGTACAAACTCAGAAATCTGTAGGTCTACTTTAGAAACTGATTAACCTGGAAAAAAAATCACTTTAAAATATTGGTGTTATGACAGCAAGATGAGCAAAGGTACAGAGTACAGCAAATATCTTCTTAAATGAAAACTTGATATAGACGTTATGCCTTTAAATAAAGCCAGGCTGACTTCAATCAAAATGAAAAAGCAAGAACAAATCAATTCAAATCCCATATAAAATGTTGGAGATCCAAAGGGTATAATATATCAAACATTAGTGAAGCAAATGAAAGAGTTTGGGTTTTGCTATTTTTCACTCAAATGTAAGGATATAAATTTGGAAAAGGTTATTAAGAGGTAGCATTCTGCCTTAGAGCTGAAAAGTTATTAGAATAAGGCATTTCCATTGGCACATGAGACCTAAGAAGGATGGGCACAGGAGATACTGAATTAGAAATGGGTTTTGGACTAACAGAAGATTCAACAATGTGAAAAAGTAAATTTTTCCAAACCTTCCTCAAGACTTGACAAACATGGACAGTCCAAGAGAAAGTGTTAGTTACAGTTCATTTTTCCATTTTTTCCTCATCCTCATCTTCCTAAACCTTACTTTCTACACATCTTCACTACACCTCAATTCACTTACCCCATATTTTATCACACCCTATGTTCTGAAGATTTTCTAAGGACAGACATAAAACAAAACATGTGAGGCCTTGCACAGGGCATGTTAGCATTTCCTACCTGATGTGTGCCAGCCATGAAGCCTCCTTGATATTAATCAATAGAACCAAGTGCTGTTCCCACAGCTTCTTAACCATATGGTTCTAATAATGCACTATGTGAAATTACTGCTGTACTGCATAATCATGCCAAAGTCAGGGACTTAGAACCACTAATTGTTTGTTATCTCCCATAGTTCCTGTGGTTTAGGGATTTGGGATTGAGTTGCCTGGGTGGTTCCTGCTCGGGGACTCTCATTAAGTTACAGTCAGATAGTAGATGAGACTAGAGATATGTCCTCATCTTCCTCACTCACATACTTGATTCCATGGTTGCAGAGAGGTGAACAGCTAGGGGCTTAACTGCTTGGGGCTTCTCAGGGTTTAGTATCCATATTTATGTGGTCCTTCCATGGGCTTAAGACTATCATGGGGGCAGCAGCAATGCTTACCTGTCAGCTCAGTGCCCAAGAGAGAAAGAACCAGGAAGGAACCAGGACACCTCTAACTTGGTTTGGAAGTGATATAGAGTTGCTTCTATCATAAATGATTAACTGAGGCCATCACAAGGAAGGGTCTATCTACTTTCAAGGGAAAGGAACTCAGATATTCAAACTCTTTATCGAGGGGTGTCAAAATCACAGTGTGAAAAGAGATGCATGGGTAGAGCTAGTGTTAGAAACTACAGTCTGATCCACGTCTCCTTTAATAGCTCACATGGCCTTTTAATTATCTCTGTCTGATTAAACATTAAACTTAAATGAAGTCAAACGTAACAGTTTATCAAAGCTAGAAGATAATGTGAGTGTAAAAGATATCAAAATCAAGATCTAGAATTACCTCTTGGCAGATTTAAGTTATAAAGTTGAAAATAACAACATGAACAGCAATGCGTGAGATTTAAAATAATTTTGTATATATATTTCCTATTTGGTAGGAGTTCACTTCACATGGAAAAGATATGGGAACTAGATTAGATTTGATCATGATCATGGTATAATCAGAAATGGTTTGTGGTTGTTCAAACAAACAAGACACTAATCCACATTTAGTTTGTAATGATGGCATAGTGTGCAATTATGAGAGGCAGCAGCCCAATGTCCCCCACTTTCATTAAACCATTCGCTCAGTCCTTGACTATTTATTGAGCTCCTACTGTGTGCAAAGTTTTGCTCTATTAGCAAGGTGACATGGAGAAATCAATACACAAAACCCAACCCTCACAAAACTGTACTGAAAAGCACAAATAATGAACCAAAGGAAAGTGCTAGAGAAAGCCACAAAGAAAAAAGTAGCAAGAAGGCAGAGTAAATGCTGGGAATTGAAGGGCTTGACATTAGAAATGGGTAGAGAAGTCCTCATTGAGAGACAATATTTAAGAAAAGATATGTAGGAGAGGAATGAGCAAGCTATGCAGTCTCCAGAAGGAAAATCCTAGGAAGAGGTGTCTTCAGAGAAAAAGATAGCCAGGAGCCCAGGAGCTGTACCAAGGTGAGCCGAGAAGAAAGCAGAAGCTGTGACAAACCAGAAGTCATCAATGGTAGCTTGTCTAAGGCTCTATGGATCTCTCTTCAAACATCAGTTTATATTGGAAGAATAAAGCTATTAGAAAACTGGAGCGTAGAGAAGCTTCTTTTTTCAGATGACAGTGACCATTGCAATGACTCAAAAGTCACCTGGGTGTTTTGGCTTTGCAGACCAGCACCTTAACCACTAAGCAATCCCTCCAGAACAATAAAAAGTATTTTTAAAAGCTGGAGCAGATGGGATCAGTGGTTAAAGGTGCTTGCTTGCAAAACTTGTCAGCCTGGGTTCGATTCCCAAGGACCCACATAAATCCACATGCACAATGTGGTGTGTGTGTGTGCAGTTTGTTGCAGTGACAAGAAGTCCTAGTACATCTGTGCACTCTGTTTCTCCCTCCCTCTCTCTTTCTCTCTCATATATAAATAAATGGAAATATCTAATTAAAAAACAGTGGGAGTAGAGTAGTCTCACAATCTGACTGGAATTTAACCAAGTGAGCAAGAGACATAAGGAACAAAATTTCATACATTCCCAATCAATCATTACAGACAATGGTGGCCTGAACCAAGATGTACATACTGAAGAAGTTGCCATATAGTCAGACTTTCCATATGGTTTGAACAAGGAGCAACAGAGATTTATGATTTATCAGATATTGTTTACTAACCACAGGAGTCAAGGATTCAGCCATAATGCCTGGCCTGAATATTGGCTAAGAAAGAAATGGTAAGTGAACAATCCCTAGGTCAGAAAACAAGAGCTCAGTTTTGACAGTTTATTTTAAGCACCGCTCAGGAAACCCATATGGTTCTCCCAAAGCCAAGCAAAGAAGACATGTGGAGTGAGAGAGGAGTTGATCATCTATTGCTGAAAGCTTGAGCAAAATAAGGAAATAGAATGAATTTACAATGGCATTGTAAGTGTGGAAATATTTGAGAACTTCAAAGATGTTTCAGTTGTCTAACAGGACAAATCTTGACTAGAGTGGGTTCAAGGCAGAATGAGAGAAAGAAACAGATCTACTCTGCAAGATTAAAATTCCTCTCAGAAGATTTGCATGAATTAAAGGGAGGAGCAGCAATAAGGTAAGCAAGAAAGAAAGAAGGAGAAAACTGGTGCTAGGGACAGAAAATGGGAAAAATCTCAATAAAGAAAAAAACATGTTATGAAAGACAGAGAAGTATTACTGGATTTGTAATCTTTAGAGGATGAGGAAAGGATGGACTCTTCTGGAAAACTTTAAGCAATGTCCTAGGAGGATAGTCAGGGAAAGAATAGCAATGTCCTAGGAGGACAGACAAGGCAAGAATGGCAGTAGGAAAGAAACCAAAAGTCATGATGCAGGTGATGGCACAAATGGCAGTGAGAGATGGCATGAGCACTCTGAATGTCACTCCCTCTACAGAATGGAAAGCAAAGCAATTCTATGAGAGGGAGGATGAAGACAGAGCTATGGAAGGTGGGAGCAGTGCTGGAGGGTAAGAATGATGTTTTAGAAGACTGGAAGGAAGGGAGATTTATATGTATCATACAGCAAAACATCCTGCCTGGGACTGATGATTGGAAATGAAGATGAGACCAGGTGTGCAGAACACAGCCATATTCTTAATCCAGGGACAAAATAAACCATAGCCTTGAAAAGCAGGTTCCTTCTCCAGTCAGCTCTTTCCAAGAATTTGCATTTTTAACAGTCTTTCCTCAGGCATCCTCTCCATTGTTTTAATGTAAATCAGTCAGGCAACCTTCCTTCCACCTTTCTTAAGATTGCTAATGTGTCAACAATAGCAGCTAAACCAGTCTCAATGCCTCTACTTTTAACTTGCTTGAGGTTTTCCAACTTAAAAATCTTAAAATCTCAGTCCGATATCTTCAGCCAAGCACATCAGTCCATTACAAATTTAAGTTTGATCAAACACTCTGGGCCTGGATAGCAGAATGTAGCCATCCCTTATGCCAGTAGCCCAGTTCCAACAAAGTCATCTGCCGTCTTTCCTTCCCCTTAGAAAGCTCATAAGCCAAGCCTCGAAGTTCAATACTATCTGCACTTAGCATTCTCAAACACTCATCAAAATAGTCCATAAAACTTTGCTTACCACTCCAGAAGGCATCTTCAGTTGCAAGCACCAAGTCCATGCCCATTCCTCCAAAACAAAGGTTCCAAAAGACTAATATCCACGCGGTCAGGTTCATCTCACCCCACTCTCCTTGGTACCACTTTACTGTAGCAGACAGCTTCAGGTTCGCTGAGATGAACTTCTAGACCAGGCACAGTTATGGAGGAAGGGATATTTATTGAAGCTTACAGATCCAGGGGAAGTTCCATAAAGGCAGGAAAAGCAGTCTGCTTTCACAGGGCCAAACAGAGAGAGAGAAAGCTGACCAGCCACCACAGCACACAGAGCAAAACTACAGCCAAAAGGTCACACAGCACACTTCAGGAACTCCTGCTAGGCACATTTGCATATCTTTACAATGGAATCTCAAACCCACACCATTAACACCTTAAGACTGGCCCCCAGTGACATTGCCTCTAGCAAGGTGATTGCAGATGCAAACTATAACTAGTAAAACACTGAATATATTGGGGCACATATATTCAAACTACCACAGGGGGTGTGCTCATGATTGTGAGTTCTGAGAGCACACAGGCATGTTTTGGAAATGGAGATGGTAAGGTGAGCCTGGCATCAGCAAGTGCAAAATACAGACCATGTGGGGAATGAAGCACTAATTAGGACACTTGGGACACTTTAGATTACTAACATGTCCCATAAATAAAGAATATAACAAGGTGAGTCTCCCTAACCTCGATGGCAAGAGTAACTACCAAAGTGTGAAGGTTTCAGGAGGAGGAAGAGGTGAGGAATCTTGGAAGGAACAGGCAGATATTCACATCTGTCCTCTGTAGTTGTGTTCTGGGAGAAGATAGGTGAACCAGGGTCTGTGGCCATGAGAACGCCTCTTTAAGGACAGGGCAGCTGATGGTTCACTTGGGGAGCAGAGAAGAGCTGGAGCAGGAGTCGGTCTCCACCTTACTTATCTAGGGACAAGTGTTGCAAAGCTTCTGAGCTTCTGTCCCCTCAGCTGTGAAAGAGGAATGGTGTCACTTTCACCTACCCCAACAGAGGGAACACAGAACTGGTGTAATCCATGGGAAGGAGCTCTGGAAACACTTCACAATCTGTTCCAGAGTAATCATGTCATAATCACATTGAAGAGCATATGAAAGCTTTTTAGGGCAGGGGAGATGGCTCAGTGAATAAAGTGTTGCTATGTAAGCATCCATACCTGAGCTTGCATTCCTAGCTCCCGTGTAAAACTGGACATTGTAGTGAACATCTGTATTCTCAGCATGCCTACAAGGATAAGGGAGACAGAGATGGGAGAATCCACCAGAAGCTCATGGAACAATTAATCTGGTGAATAGAATGGTAAACAATGAGAGGCCCTTCCTCAAACCAGGTGGCAGGCAAGTACAAATTCCTGTGAAGTTCTCTGACCTCCACAAGCATGCCTGCACTCATGTACATATACACCCAAAATATTTTTAAACCCTTAGAAGATACTGATACCTAGAGCTCCTCTGGGAGCTTCCAATTCAGAATGTCTAAGATCAGCCTAAAGTCTGTATTCTTATAAGTCCCCCCAGGAGAAGCTGATACTCTGGGGAACCACTACCCCAGGTTGATTCTAATATTTATTCCTTTAGTTTTGTGCTCAAAAGCCAATGACAATGATTGTTGGGCCTCATGCATAGCACCCTTTGAGAAATTTTAAACTAGAGGATAATTTTAGGTACCAATCTGTGGGGGTTGTGAGTGAACCAAGGGCATCAATCAGAATCTGCTCACCCTGTTTGTACATTCCACTTGTCTTCCAAGTGCAGCATTCAGAAAAGGTCATGCTGTTTGCTCTTCTCTTAGTGGGGCCATTTAGGATGTGTGTGTGTGTGTGTGTGTGTGTGTGTGTGTGTGTGTGTGTGTAAAATAGAACACATACAGCTGTATGCAAAGAGGAAATGCTCAGTTTATAGTTCTACTTAGATATATATGGAACCCATGAAATTTTAGAATCACCACCAAATCAAAAAAAAAAAAAAAAAAAAAAAAATAGATCATTTACAACATCCCATAAGGATCCTGAAGTCTTTTTTATATTTTATTTTCATTAGTTATGGACATACTTACTATGTAAACAATACATGTTGGTACCATCTTTTACCTCATTCCTGCCCTTTTCTAAAGGGACCCTCCTCTTTGGGGATGCAGGTCATCCCCATGGGGATTGTGGGTCATGCATTGTGGGGGCATCTGTCAGTTATAGGGAAGAGGCAATGTCTCTGTGCATAGTGTCCTAACTTGTGGCTCTAACAATCTTTTCTCCCCCTTCCACAATATTCACTGAGCCATGTTGGGTGTGTTTTAAGTCTCCTTCACTGATGGGCTCTTAGGGGCCTCTGGATCTCTTCTTTGGAAGGTATTGAGTGTCCTCAGTGTCTATCTCCTTCACTCTTGTGCTGATATCAGGTTCAATGAGAAAGCAGCATTTTTGCTTATATTCCTAATTTCTCTGTGGTTTCAGCTGGGGCCATGGTGAAGTGCAATGGGTTGTTTCTCTCCTCAGGTCCTGCTCCTATCTGAAAAGGAGAAGCAGAATCTCCAACAGAGAGCATAGTCAGCACAGGTTGAATGTGATATCCATTATTAGTTTAGAGAGAATTTAATGGGTGTAGACCCTCTTGTGGCCCAAAATTAGTGGGAGCTTGATATTGAAAAGCAAAATCATTCTCTGGATATGATTCTGACTTGTTTTCCAGTTCCATCTATGGGTTCTGTTCCACTGGGCATATCTGTTAGCCAATTCAAGAACAGTTGGTTACCCACCATAGCTAAGTGCCACTATTGCACTTGGGTGAGCATTATGGCAGGTTGTTTGCTTCTGAGTAGCTAAGACCTTGAGTTGTTCAGACAGATGTTGCTCATTTTACCCCAGGAGCTCAAGTAGCATCTTCTAGTGCTGGACAAGCTAACTATCTGGGGATTGGCTCTCTTTCAGATTTCATCCAGGTCTCACCATGTTGCAAATCAACAGCATATGGTGTCTTCAGCAGTCTTACCATTAACCTCTGGTGGGTAATCAAGTGCTCTGACAGAAGTCTGTCTTGTTTTGGGAAACCTTCTAGGTCTCTCTGATCAACAGCTCATTGTAGGTATTACCCACATCCTGGTACTGGGAGTTACAGGCCAGTGCCACAGGAAAAGAAAGATGAAAAAGAAAGAAAAAAGAAAGAAACAAAAGGAAATAGGAGAAATTTAAGGTTAGGCTTCATCTCACTCTCTTCATGTCCCTGTGATTCAGGTGCTCCCCCTAAGATCCTGTTGAGGGTTCAACCTTTCTGTCTATCTTCCAGGATATAGGATTTTATGGTACCAGTTCCATTTGGGTTCAATTTTGTGTCCCCTCACCCTTCTCCTTGTTTCAAGCCCTACCCTCCCTGTTGTCCAGGCCTCAAGATGCACATAAGGTATGTCAGCATCTTGGGCTGGTCCAGGTTAGGAACCACAAATGAGTGAGATGATGTGACAATTGTCTTTTTGTGATTGTGTGAGTTCACTTAATATGATCTGTTCCAAGTTCGACCATTTTTCGACACATTTCATTATATCAGTTTTTCTCATTGCTGAGTATAAATCCATCATGTAGGTATACCACATCTTAAATACCCATTCATCCAATGATGGGCACCTGGGTTGATTCCAGTTCTTAACTATTATGAATTGAGCAGCTATGAACATGGATGAGCAAATATTTCTGAACTGAGGCGTGGGGCTTTTAGGGTAAATGCCCAGTAAGAGAATAACAGTCTGTGGATAACTCTATAGACAACCTTTTAAGGAAAGGTTTACATATTGATTTCCATAGTGGTTGTAGCAGCTTACGTTTACCACCAACAGTGAATGAGGGTTCTTATTTCTCCACAGCCTTGCGAATATTTGTTTTCATTTAAGTTTTTAATGTTTATTATCCTTACTGGGGTAAGGTGGAATCTCATAGTTGTTTTATTTGGCATTTCCCTGATGGTTAGGGATGTTGAACATTTTCTTAAGTGTGTGTTTGCCATTTGTATTTCTTCCTTTGAGAACTCTATTCAGTTTCCTGCACCACTTTGTAAGCAGGTTGTTTGATTTTTTTTTTTTAATTGTTTAGGTTTTTGAGTTCTTTGTAGATTCTAGAAATTAGGCCCCTGTAATCAGTTGTATAGCTGGCAAAATTATTCTTGCATTTTGTGGGTGAGCTGTTGGCTCTGCTTATCATATGTTTGTCTGTGGAAAAACTTTTCAGCTTCATGTGATCTCATTGGGTGAGTTATTAAGTTTCTGAGCTACTTGAATTTTGTTTAGGAAGTGTTTTCCCAGCTCTATATTGTGGAGAGTTCCTCCTACTTTTTCTTCCAGTAATAGAAGAGTTTCAGGTCTTATATTGAGGTCTTTGATCCATTTGGACTTGATTTTTGTGCATGGCGAGATGTGTGGGTTTCATTTCATTTTTCTGCATATGGTTATCCAGTTTGTCCACCACCATTTGTTGAAGATGTTGTCTTTTCTCCAGTCTATATTATTAGGACCTTTGGTGAGGATCAAATAGCTGTAGTTCCTTGACCTAAAGTCCAAATCCTCAATTATGTTCCATTGGTCTATGTTCCTGTTTTTTAATTAATATTTTATTATTTATTTATTTATTTATTTATTTATTTATTTATTTATTTATTTATTTGAGACAGAGAGAGGGAAAGTGAGAATGGGCATGCCAGGGCCTCTACCCATTGCAAATGAACTCCATACGCATGCGCCCCCTTGTGCATCTGGGTTACGTGGGACCTGGAGAATCGAACTGGAATCCTTAGGCTTCACAGACATGCACCTTAACCATTAAGCCATTTCTCCAGCCCTGTGTTCCTGTTTTAATGCCAGTACCATGCTGTTTTTTTTTTTTTTTTTTTTTTTTTTTTTTTTTTCACTATGGCTTTGTAACATAGCTTTAGATCAGGTATGGTGATGCCTCCAGAGGTGTTTCTTTTGCTGAGGATATGCTTGGATATCCGAGGCTTGTTGCCATTCCATATGAATTTTGAGAACATACTTTTTCTATCTCTGTGAAGAATGATGCTGGGGTTTTTATTGGCATTGCATTAAATCTGTATATTGCTTTTGGTAGGCTTGCCATTTTCACAATGTTAATTCTGCCTGTCCAGGAACATGGGAGGTCTTTCCATCTTCTCAAGTCATCCTCAATTTCTTTCCTCAGTGTTTTTATGTTTTCATTATACATGTGGGCAGGGTGGGGAGAGGAGACTGGACACAGTGACCCATTGACAGGTGGTAGGGTGGGAAGACCTGTTGGTGGGTGGCAGGGTGGGGGGATGGGAGAGCACAGATGACATTGTGTGGACTCAGTGCTACTGCGGGGTGGGGGAAGGGGACAGAGTGGTTCTGGTGGTGGCACGGGGACCTGGTGGCAGGGGCAAGGGAGGAGGAAGGGAGGAAAGCCGTGGGAGGGAGAAATAAGACCCAGTCAGCACAGGGAAAGGTGAGAGATGTACGGCCCAGATCTGCAGAGGCTGCAGGTCACACAGGAGAGATCTTCTATCACCCGATTAGTTTTGTCTGTTATTGTACTTTATGTAAATGGCTTCACACTGCACGGGAGTTTCATTTCTTTGATTCAAAGAAGATACAGTATTGGTGTAATCGTTCCATGTTTGTGCATGCACCACAGAATCTTTTGCTCTTAGTGCTGACCTAGCATTCTTAGCAAGACTCTAGGTAGCCAAGTTCAGGTTTCTTATGCATATATTAAGTGATTATACCAATGCAGAGCACAGCAATAAGCCAAAGATGGAGAGTAATAAGATGCAAAGCCTCAACTAGGGCAAAGCCTTACCAAGAGAAAAGAAAGAATGCTTCATGGTCAGCCTCCAGCAAAAGTTTCAAGACTGAATGAGAATGCACACATGACTTCTACCTGCACAAAATCAACATTTTTGCAATCCTTATCTGTTAATGTTTGAGAACCATTGCTCTGCACTCTTAGAGAACAGAGACAAGGAAGTCTTACTAATCATGCTGCCTATTGGCTGTTAACCAAAGCTAATGGGTTTGAAATTTGACTTCAGGGGTTATTGCCTAGAAGGTCTGAGTTTAATGCAATAGTGAGTTTAACTCAGCTGTTTTCCACCCCTTCACTGAAATCTATCTGACCTGCTTTAAAATCATTTTGCATATGGATTAATAGTAAGAGCAATCTTGATTTCTTTCCAAGCATAAATTGAAAGCTACTTGTCAAAATCACTCCTAGAGGGTACAGGAAAAGCAGCTCTCTACGAAGTCATAAGAGCTCTCCCTTTTTCTCTATGGGTTATAGCATTGTAAGACACAAATACACAAAATCTATATACAGGAAAACTCACCAGGCTCTACTGAGTACTTGGAACCACAAAGGAACTCACTCTAGTACCTCTGTTTTTATCACTTTTTGTGACAAGTCACCATTTATCTTCCATGGAATAGTCTGCATTCACTTGCAAACGCAATTCCCATGTGCTAAATTCCAGTCAATAACTAAAACAATCAATATGTTGTTATATAGACAATCAATTGTTGTGGATTTCCAATTGCTACCCCTAAACTTCATTTACACCTCCCATACCCATGCTTTTAATTTGCTGTGGAGGGGCTAGGAGCACATGGGAACCACTTATACAGAATTCACAGGTTCAAGATCTCTCCAAAAATGTCTCACTATGGAATGATTGATGAGTTCTTTTAATAATATTGACAATTAAGATCTGTAGCTTTAACTCACAACACTCTCTAACTCATCAATTTCATTTAATCCTCAACAAAATCCTACTATATTCCTTTCACGGATGAAAAAACTGAGTTTAAATAATTTAGTTGTGTGATGCTTCACCATTAAGCAGGTAAAATTGTTCAGGATTGGAATCCATAATTTCTACCCCTACAGAACATGTTGCTTTATTTTTTTCTAGAATGAAGTTCTTCAGTTAAGTATCATTTTCTAATCACAAGTAGTGATTTTGCTTAATTCAGACACTGAAGTTAAAACTTTATTTGAACAATTATCACACTCAGAAACACACATTCAGTGTGAGCAGCTGGGCCTTAAAATGCATGAATGAATTTTGGTTTCTATTCTTGAATCCATGTGTGGTTAAGCCATTCCTCAACCTCTCTGATCCTTTGTGGATCAGCAGTAAATGAGCCTCTGTCCTTTCATCATTTTTGAAGATCTTTTTTAGCTTATGCTATGTTCCATTAAAGAGACAACATGAGGAAATTGTTTGCAGCAGAAATACTAGGGTGCTGTAGCCAACACTTCTGATGAATTCTGCACAACTTGGTGAGGTAACTGAAACACAGATAGCCATGAAAGATTTCCCAACTGAAAAACCCCAAAGACAGAGCTTTCACACCTGTAGGGACAGCTCTTATTTATCAGATGAATATCCCAACATCGTCATTATAGCAAGAAAAGTTATAGGAAGAAATGTGTGGGTGGGGGGGGATTTCTACCTGCCACCTCTGATTCACAATATAACTGTGCTTTCTTTCCTGAAGCAGTAACCAGATCACTAACATACCCCATGGGCTTTCCTTCTTTCCCCCTCTCACTTTGCCCACTCCCAAACCCGTGTCCTTTCTGGGCTCACTTGCAAGTAAACAATGTGCACTAACATTGTTGCCTCGGGCTTCTACTGTTTTTCAAGAGCACAAACCAACACTTAGTTTTTAGAGAAGTGTTACTATCTGAATACAAAATTGGTTGGCACAGAACACATTAGCAACACTAATGTAATTACCTTGAACCCATGATTTTGTTTCTTTATGAGTCTCTTTAATAACTCACAAATAGCTCTTTAGGAATACATGCAAAAATTAGGTACACAATGACGATGTAGCATGATTATTGTGAGATGTGACCTTTCTCTAAGTGGATAAATACCTGTGAATTTTTATTTTTTTAGAGGCTACTGAATATTCTTCCTTCAGATTTTATAAGGTTGCAATTTCTCATTTAGCATCTCAGCCAGCTCAAGGTTGCCATAATTGGACTGTGCCTGAGGAGTTAGGGAAAAACTTCTACCAGATTTCTGATGAGACTATTTTCATGGCAAGCTGAGCATTTTGACCATAATGATTTCCTATCTTGAAAGTTGGGGTAGGTTTCATTGTGCTTTATAGACACCTGCACCTGAAGTGATGGGGTCAACTGTCCTGACTCAACCATGTCCATTGGACACACTCGATGGTTCTCAAAGGCACTAAGAGTTATGCAGGAAAGGGAGAGAGGAACAGGGCGCTGAGCTATAAGAGGAAGTTTGGAGGAGGTTTCATTGTGTGTGTGTGTGTGTGTGTTATTCTATTCAAGGTATCCTCCTCTTCTCTTTCTGAACCCATTATCAATTATAATATTATTACTTCTTCATTTACACAAGTTGTTCCTCCTTGTTTTTTATTCCAGTCCTAACTCTCTCATTTCCTCAGCACCCCAAGGAACTCACACTTCCTTCTACCATCTGCAGTACCAGATTCAAATAAAAATGTGTTCCAAGAAACATGTTAATCTGAGAAAAGAATGTATAGATGCACTACAAACTAAACATAAAAATTTGTTACATAAATTTAAAGGCTCTCTACTTGCCTTTGTCTCACTGTTGGGATTAATGTCATTTGTTCTAAACATTTTAAATGCCTCTCACTTGATTCATGTAAAACTTTTTGTTTAGAGGATTGGGGACTATGCAGTAGTCATTTTGAGTGTTCACTGGGGCACCGTTTAATGTCTAAAGTAGTAACTCACCACAGGCTTAAAGGCTTAGTAGAAATATTATTAAATAAAAAGTTACTGAATTGTTAGCTTCAAAATCTTGCATTTTATATCTCTGTGTCAAAACGTTCCAGTACACAGAACTCTAAAAGGTTGTCTTAGCTAGAGATACTGAATATACCCTAGGTTTGAATGAACTTTGTACACACTTCTTCCCAACTCTAATCCTCTGACCTTCCTTTTCTTAGCATATTTCCTTCATGCAACTTATAAATTCATTGCTTTTCCTTCTAAAGCTCTAAGCAGTCATTTAAAAACTAATCTCAGGCTGGAGAAATGGCTTAGAGGTTCAAGTGCTTGCCTGCAAAGCCTAAGGACCCATGTTTGATTCTCTAGATCCCATGTAAGCCAGATGCACAGGGTGACACAAGCACATAAGGTGGCACATACACACAAGATGGCACATGTGTCTGGAGTTTGATTTCAGTGGCCAGAGGCCCTGGCATGCCAATTTTCTCTCTTTCTCTTGCTCATAAAAAAGTAAAATAAAAAAAATAAAAAAAATAAAAAACCCTTGCCAGTTTTCTAACACAGGAACATATACATATACATACACACACACACATTATATATATATATATATATATATATATATATATATATATATATATATATATATATATATTTTTTTTTTTTTCAAGTACCTCAGGTCCCAGCTTCTCTCAGTGGGTAGAAACCTAACCTCCAACTTGTAAACCTATCTTCCCTTACAAAGACATAGAATGGTTGTTTGCATTTTTTTCTTTTAGATAAAAATCATTAGCAAACACAGTTGGTCTGTGGATCTGCTTGCATGCTATAACAAAACACCTGAGATAATCAGCTTTAAGATGTTGATTTTAGGCCTGGTGTTGTGGTGCACATCTTTAATCCCAGCACTTGGGAGGCAGAAGTAGGAGGATCGCTGTGAGTTCGAGGCCACCCTGAGACTACATAGTGAATTCCAGGTCAGCCTGAGCTAGAGTGAGACCCTACCTTGGGGGGGGGGAATGTTGATTTTGTTGTATAATTTTGGAGGTGTCAGTCTATGGTGGCTTGGCTCTATGGAGATGCCAGAGCACATGGAAAGGGAAGCCTATTCATGTCACCACTGAGAAGCAAGGAGAGAGAGCAAGAAACTGATATCCTACAACCTCCTTCCTGGAACACATCCTAACGAATGTCATAACACATCCCTCCAAGTCTCTCTCTTACAGGCTCCACTGCCTCCCAAATCACTAAGCTGGGCCTTTAACGCATGGGTATGGGAACATTTTAGATCCAAATGAAAGCATATGGCCTATGGTTGCTTTCTTGCTTTAGCTCTTCTTGCCGTGTGGCTTTTTCTCCTGGGTTGCACTTGATTATGTACACTTTGGACCAGAGCACAGCATATGTGATCACTTGTAAAAACCCCTCACAAGATCAGGCCTCTTAACATTTGCACATTTGCATGGGTAGGCATAAGAGGAGATGGCTCACTCAGTAAAGTGCTTGCCAGGCAAGCCCGAGAACCTGGGTTGGAACCTTAGAGTTCATGTGAAAGCTCCCAGGTGCAGTAGCACACACTGCAGCTTATAATCTCAGTGCGAGGGAGATGGAGACAAGCAGGTTCCTGGGACTGGCTGCTCTACTGGTCAGGCTGTGTAGTGAGCTCCAGGCCAATTAGAGATCCTGTCCCAAATAAAGGTAGTGATTCTAAGGAACAACATTCAAGGATGTCCCCTGGCCTCCACACACAAGGGCACATATGCACACACACACACATGTGTACACACACACACACACACACACACACACATCCTACATGGAGGGAGAGGTAGAGGCTCATGAGAGCCTTGCCATCCATGACGATATGTAGGTAGTAAGCAACCGCTGCACAGAGGAGAATCTTAGGTGACGTAGCTGTCCACAAGTTGCACAGGGGACTTCCCAGTGGTGTAAATGCCACTGAATCATCCATGCTGCAGTGAGTAACTTCAGTAAAATCACTGGTTTACCAAGCTGGCCTTGATGAAATCCTGTGTTTGGTCTGTCCTTTCCCTTCTTATCTGAAGTGAATAAACTCCCCAAGAGGTTGCACACCACTCCTTAACACCACTCTTCAATTGCCGCCTTTTGTTTTCGTAAAATTGAGTACTGACTTCACTTCCCTGTACTAATATCCTTGAATGAATTCTTCTTTGCCTACTTAACTTTATCACAGGACTTTTTTTTTTTTTACTTTGTCATCATTCAAAGTTGTCACACTAATAAAGAAACTACAATTGGGATCAAGGACATCTGGTGTCAAATGATATATTTTGGAAAGTCTTTTTTTCTGAGATACCTCATCATTACAAGTTGCCTTACCTCCTGGGGACCACATATGGGAACAGTTTTACTTCCCCAGATCTATAAAGCTGACTTGACAATAACAAATAACATTTATAGGAAGAGAAGTTACCATCTGCCATGTTCACTAAGCATATTTTACGTATCTTAATGTATGAACCCTTCAGATAACTCTGTGATATTAATGACATCTTGTCATCATTTTCCACGACAGGCAACTGAAGAACAGAAAGGTTTAATGTCATAGCCCAAGCCATGCAGCTAGAAAATTTCAAAGCAGGGATTTGACTCTGGACAGCTCTAGTTTGACAGTCATGTAGTCACACTTCAAGTATATCTACCATTGGAATTAAGAGTCCTAGTTTGTCATTGTTCCTTTGAGCCACAATATTAGTAATGATCCCCTACTGACTCTGGCTCAGCAGTATGTGGTGCTTTGTGCAGAGAAATAGTATAACTTTGGTATAAGCAGAAATATTAAACAATGTTTATGCATTTTACTTTTCTCTCCTGTAAACCCCATTGCAACCTAAAAATAATTTCACACTAGTAGAGTGAACAATTCTAGACAGAAAGGTTAGGAACTATTTACCCCGACTCAGGCTACTGCAGGACAGTGGAGCGGGTGCATGAGTGAGGCCATGATGGGCACTGTAACACAAAACTCTTTTGGGAAAATCCTAGACCTATAAGAAATCATAAACTGTTGTCATTTTATGCTGCCAAGTCTCAGAAATATTATACAGCAACACCTAGCATAGCCTGAAATCTAATGTCCTCAAAATGTGCTGTCAATGTCTCACTAACCTCTTTAACGAAAGAAGAGGCCCATATGCTGCTCTTGGCTGGGTTATACCTCTGGCTGTGCTGATTGTAGGGGACACCCTCAGTCTACCATAAAATCCTTAAGTCTTGAACGTTTGAATCAGATGCTCTCTTTTCCATGATTTGCATGGTTGCTATGACCAGATCTATTCCTGCTTCAGACTCCAGGGTCTTCCCTTGTTTTGATCTGTTCTCATTGGTGCCTGTTTTCTCTCTCTTGCTGTGATGCAGGAAAGTATCTAGAACAAGACCATATTTTTCCCTGTCTTTGAGCTTTCTACTATATCAGCCTGGTTCCTTCGAATGACTCATAAATAGAATGCTTAAATACTTTTAGTGGGAATGTCATATTATAGAATATGCAGGTTCATCAAGAAACTAAACATAGAATTGCAATATTATCCAACAGTTCCACCTGTGGGTTTTATCCAAAAGATTTAAAACCAAAATGTCAAAGAGATGTCTATCTTACATATTCATTGCATATCATTTTGACAGACAAGTTATAAACCTAAATTTCCATCAATAGATAAATAGATCATGGAAATATGATACACATATATAGTGAGATATCATTCAGTCATAAAAACCTTTCCAATAAGTGCTTTGTAATGATGTAAATGAACTAGAGAGTGTAACACTAGGTGAAATAAGATAGTCACAGAAAGTCAAATGGCACGCTCTCTCTCTCTCTTCTATGTTGACCCTAAAATAATCAAGTTCAAAGAATCAGAGAAGAGAATAGTAGCTACTAGAGGCTGGGGAGTGGGAGCAATAGGAAAGTCACGGTCAACAAGGACAATGTCTCCATTAAAAATAAAAAGAGGAATAAGGCTTTCTGCTTTAAGATATATTGTGTATAATGATGAAGATGATATTGTACATTGCCAAATCACTTGCAGTAAAGTTTTGCTTTCTCAAATTACAACATCACTGTACTCCACAATTAGATATAGCTATAAATTTTCAATTAAAAAGTAAAAAAAAATCAAAAAATGATGATATTTGAGAAATTGTTTTACATATTCATCAGAAGAGGCTACCGTAGCAAGTAGTCATTTAATTCAGACCAAAATAAGGTTCATTTTCTTTTGACTTTATGGTTCCATGTGGGCTACTGGGTGGAACTGGAGAGGGAAAGGGTAGCCCTATATGGCCAAACAGTGAGGAAGGATACTTCTGTTTTGTTGATCTGACTCTTAATTTTCCCTTTGAGTTTTCCTTAATCTAGCCAGCCTGGAGAAAAATAGAACAACAGAGAGCTAAATCTGTGTGTTTTTTGGAAATGGTGTTTCTGGATGGTTGAAATCTTCTTATAGCACAGAATTGTATAACTCAGCCACAACTAATGGCAAGGGAGGTTCGAATGCCTACTCAGGCAGGCAGCAAAAGTACAAGACATAATAAATTAAAGGCTATGTGATTAAGAATCTTTGTCTTCTTTCAGCGTAGAACTTTTATGATTTGAATGTAAAAATGTCTCCCCATAGGCTCATGTGTCACTTGATCTCTAGCCTGGTGATGCAGTTTGCAGAAGTAGTGGAACCTCTAGGAGATGGAGTCTTGTTGGAGGAAATGGGGCACTGCAGGAGGGCCTTGAGATTTTATAGCTTTGTCCTGCATTCCTTTTGTTATCTGCTTCCTAACTGTAGATACGACGTGGTCAGTTACCTCCTGCTCCTGCCACCATGCCTTCCCTACATGATGAACTGCAACCCCTGGAACTGTGCACTGAAATAAACCCTCCCTTCCTTAAGCTGCTTCCTGTCAGGTGTTCAGTCACAGTCTTGATTAAAGTTCTAATCCAGGGTTTAAACAGAATTTATCTTCAACATTGCAAGTGTGAGATGGGGATAGAAGACAGAGCCTCTTTGTAGTTATGTAAGTTCCTTGGTTGTGGTTTCTGCACCTGGTCACCAGGTTGAATAATTTCTAACTTTTTTTTTTTTTTTTTTTTTTTTTGGTTTTTCGAGATAGGGTCTCACTCTGGTCCAGGCTGACCTGGAATTAACTATGCAGTCTCGGGGTGACCTAGAACTCTCGGCGATCCTCCTACCTCTGCCTCCCGAGTGCTGGTATTAAAGGCGTGCACCACCACGCCCGGCTCCTGAATAATTTCTAATCTTTCTAATTTCTTTCTGAATGTCCGTGACTCTATGGGACTTTTTATCTCTACTTATGAAGTTCTGATACTTTTTCCCAGAGATTTTATTATCTTTCAACTCACAATTTGAAAATTGTGTCTGAGTGGTTCACCCCATCTAATGACAGTAATGACATAACAAGTTATAGAAGTCATTGTTGACCTCTGCTAATGTTCTGGGCGCCATCTGTCAGCTTCTACTTGGTTTTCTGGGTTCTGAACTCCTCTTTTGATGTCCACTATTGGCTATTGGTGTCTTTTCATAATCACAGAGAACTAGATATCTGGAATTAGGTAACTGACAGATGTTGGAATAGCAATCCCAAATGGATTTTTAATGCAAAACTGACTCCAATATGTCATTCATGCTACAGAGCTTCTTATTAAGTACAGCTAAGACCAGAACGCTTCCAGAAAATGCACTTTTTTCCCCACCCAGTTTTACCCAGGAGTATTTCCTCAACAAATCATTTTCCCTTGGCCACTTGTCTCACTGTCTGCTTCTGTGGACCTGGCATGTGATGCCATCTTTCCTAATGACCTCAATGTCTTGTCCTCCAGACCCGCAGAACCTCCTGGAACAGTTCTTGTTTTTCAGCTTTCCCTCTTGACACTTGTCTGAGCATCCTGGATGCTCTAATATGAACTAACTGTAACCAGGCATGCTGCTGTCTTTCTGCATATCTTTGCATTATTCCACCCACCTGACACTTGAAGATTCATCTCAAGTATTCCCCATGCTAGAGAGCATTGACAGATTCTTTTTTATCCCAACTCTTAAGTGAGGCACAGATAGTCAGCAGCTAGTATCTTGTAGGAAGGAACTTAGGTGAACCATTTAACTTCTATGGGCTCTCATTTATCCGCCATTAGGAGAGTGAGATCCCACTGTCTTCAAAAATTTATGGGCTGGAGAGATGGCTTAGCGGTTAAGGCGCCTGCCTGCTAAGCCTAAGAACCTGGTTCCAATCTCCAGGTCCCATGTTTAGCCAGATGCAAAGTGATGCAAGGGCACAATGCCGCACTTGACCACAAGGGGGCGCAGGTATCTGGATTTCATTCACAGCAGCTGAGAGACTGCTGGCACACCCATCTCTATCTGTCTCCCTCTCCCTCTCTGTCTGTCTCTCTCTGTGTCTCTCTTCAAAAGTAAATAAAAATAAAAAAAATTTTAATTATGTAAAGTGTTGGTAGAGTATTTGCAAGTTGTCATGTGCTAGCTATTATCAATGAGATCTATTTGGTTGTTTCTCCATAACCTTAACTAGACTGCAAAATTGTGATTAGTAAATCTTATTTATCTAATCTTATTTATCTCTGTGTCCTTGATGTCTAACACAGTGTCTTGAGCATAAAAGGTAGCCAATAAATAGTTGATGTATAAATAAATAAGATGCAGGCACGGAGTAGTTGAACCATTTCCCTCTTGTTTTATTTTTCTGCTTTAAAACATAGTTTATCTATATACAAAACATGAACTAAAGTCCCGATGTCTGCTACCAATCTCATTCCTGAGAAAATAAAAGAAAACATTCTGGTATTTGTTAGGCTTTTTATTGTTGCCAGCACTTACCTTGCTTTCACCCTGAAGCTAGTGAAAGTTTTCCTTTTTTCTATTTGAAAATATGATCAAACACATAAAAACATAAGGTTGCCTCTAAATTCATTAGGTAATCTGTGTTCATTCTTTCTCTTCTCCCCCCCCCCATGTGCACTTCTGTTTCTCCCTCTCTGTCTCTCCTCTTCTGCCTTCTTCCTCCTTACTTCTCAATGTTTCAGAGTCCAGAAAAAGGGATCTGAGTATATATTTTTCTCCTTTTCCTTTTTGTTTTTGATGAGTTTTGAAAATCTGTGACCCTGAAAGCTTTGACTTCTCAAAATGAAATTCTTCACTTTGAACAGATGCTGGGCAAAGCATTCTTTTAATAAATATATGTCATCAGATATCTCCAGGACTTTGTCCCTAGAGATCTTTGAAGAAAGCTTTCTATTTAGTGTTTCATTTTCTGAAATCCTTGGATATTTTCTAGAAAATACCTTTTTGGATTTTCAAAGTCTTTGTGAAAAGTGTTCAGAACTTAAAAGCATTAGAGCAGTGACTTCAGTGTATAAAGAGATTAACTTGGGAGATCTTAGCCCTGTTTTCCCCTACTTAACTTGGCGACCTAATAATATCCGCAAGGATGTTGATAATGACCATTTCAGTTACCAAACTGTTTTCCCCAAATGTCACTCTAATTAAATATAATCTTTCCCATTTTAAAAAGTCTCTATGGCATTTCATGCATGTCTTTAGCACCCCATCTCTCTCCATCTGGATTTGAAGTGCTGGATTGGTACATTCTGTTCCTTTTCAGTGCATGAGTTCTCACCTGAGTATACCTCTGACCTTAGGTATAATGGGAGTTTTTAAACATTTGCCAAGTGGAATAAAATGTCTAGGAAGTAACTGTGTGAAAATAAATCGGGAAAATATTCTACCAGTGTCATACCAGGTTCTCCTGATGCATGAGAGGACAAGTGACTAGTGCCAAACACAGTAGCTTCCCTACTTTAGAGAGAGAATTTTTCCAATGAATTTAAATCCTGCAATCAACTTTCTCCATCTACACTGTAGCTTCCCCCTGAATTCATAATATATATATAGGAGAAGGAACACAGGTAATGTTACACAAAACACATTTACAGTCAGCCCATCTCCATCCATTTCCCCTGACTGAAGGAACAAAGACAGCTTTGACTGTGATTCCCCAATGCCAAAGAATGGAAATACCCCCTGGCCAGATCCTTGGGGTAGCACACTCATTTCCTCTTGTTCCCATTCCCTAATTACAATCTCTTAGTCAGTCACTCTGGCACCAGAATTCTGTGGCTGACTTACTATAAGAAGTTGAGTTATGCTGCCAATATCTACATATTAATTTCCTCTGGGCACCTGGCTGAAATTACAGAGAACTTTCTTAGCAAGTTCATGCCCCTGTCGAGCCTGAAATCAATTTTATGACAATCCCAAACCACTTTTCCATCTATGGTTCCTTGAGTCTATTCATTGATGTAGCAGTGAAATTAATCTTAAGGAAAAGATATGTTACTTAGTTTGAGCTTTCTATTTCTAGGTGGTTTGAATGTTTGATTGAAATAGAGATTCAGAGAGCAATTTAGGATTATGCGGGATCTGGCATACAATATGACATAGTACCCATGCAGTAATATAGCCTTCTTCTTGGAGTAAAGAATACCATTATGAATTCTTTTTTAAAAACATTTTATTAGCCAGGTGTGGTGGTGCAAGCTTTTAATCCCAGCACTCGGGAGGCAGAGTTAAGAGGATTGCCTTGAGTCCAAGGCCACCCTGACACAACAGAGTAAATTCCAGGTCAGCCTGGACTACAGCAAGACCCTACCTCAAAAAAACACAAAAAAGTATTTATTTATTCATTTGAAAGCAGAGAGAGACAGAGAAGAGAGAAAGAGAGAAAGGCACATCAGGGCCTCTAACCACTGTAATTAAACTCCAGATTCATGAGCTACTTTGTGCATCTGGCTTTATATAGGACTGGGGAATCAAACCCTGGGTCATTAGGCTTTTCAGACAAACATCTTAACTGCTGAGCCATCTCTCCAGCCCCCCATTATGAGTTCTTTACTTAAAAAAAAAAATCTAAGTTTCACTGAGTCATTGAATTGGTAACTATTCTGTTCAAAGCTTCAAAACACTGCTATATCATTGATTGTACTTAATTATTTTCTCCATGGATTAAATGACTAGAAATGACAACTTCCATTAGTATGTCTTAAATTTACTTTTGCAAAAGCAGAGCCCAAGGAAGGAGTTCTTGCCCAAGAAATGTGTTGAAAGAACCTCGTGTAGAGAAAGGGAACATGGGAAGTAGGACAGGGCATGCTCAGAGCCAAGGAATGATGTGAACATAGCTGGAGTCTAATCTAGATCCCATGAGAGCTCTAGAATGCTCATTGTGCTATGGATTGGTCAGTCTGGTGCAATAGGGTTGACTTTTCTTTGTTCCTTATCAATCCACCATTTTCTGTGACTCGCTTGCAAGAGCAGGCAGTAAAATATCTTAAATATTTCTGGATCTGGTTACTCCCATAGACTGAAGAAAATTATCTGGAGAGGAGCTAGATAGCTCTAATCTGTGAATAATTTTGGGTTGCAACAGCTGCTATACAAATGTGCAACTCTTGCAAATCAGACCTGGACAGACACAGGATACTAACAGTATCTATTCTGCTATCTTTCATGTTCAGGCTATTCTTAGCATTATTTCACAAGGTGGATAATGTTGAACAGAGAAGCAATTATGTCTAGATGTAGGAGCACTGCCTCTGTGGTGGAAAAAAATATCAGTTAAAAAACTAAAACTGGGCTGGAGAGATGGCTTAGCAGTTAAGGCGCCTTCCTGCTAAGCCTAAGAACACCTGTTGTATTCTCCAGGTGCCACGTGTAGCCAGACACAAAATGACCCAAGGACGCAATGCCATATGTGCCCACAAGGGGGCACACATGTCTGGAGTTCATTCATAGTGGCTGAAACTGCTGGCTTGCCCATTTTCTCTCTCTCTCTCTCTCTCTCTCTCTCTCTCTGACTCTCTCCAAAAAAAAAAAAAAAAAAAAAAAACTAAAACTGGGCTGGAGGGATGGCTTAGTTCTTAAGGCTTTTGCCTGTAAAGCCAAAGGACCCATGTAAACCAGATGCACAAGAGGGTGCACATGTCTGGAGTTCATTTGCAGTGGCTAGAGGCCCTGGTGCACCCATTCTCTCTCTCTCTCTCTGCCTCCCTCTTTCTCATAAATAAATAAATAAATAAAAATAAAATGTTTTCTTTTAAAAAAGATAAAACTACTTCAAAACACTTTCAAGTCCATATTCCAGGGCAGAATTGGCACTGAGGACAGTGAATGATACTCAGCATTTATTTGTATCTGATGCAAACCTTGATTCACAACTTAAAAATCTAGATTCTGAACAAACAAACAAAAAAAAAAAATCAAGGAAAACACAACTCTGTTTTCTCCACGTTGTTACTTACATTTATTGCTTAATTTTGTAGCAAACTGTTGTTGCATAGTTACACTGTGGCTGCCATGCTACCAAGCATATCTCATCTGTGTTCTAAACAAAAGAAGAGTAAGACAAAAGGACATGCTAATAGAGACAGTTGATGAGGAAAACAGACTTTCCCAGAATCTCCATTATAACGTGTATTTTTTTTTAATTATTTATTTATTTATTTGAGAGAGAGAGATACAGAAATAGGCAGGGGGAGAGAGAGAGAGAGATTGAGAATGGGTGCACCAGGGCCTCCAGCCACTGCAAACGAACTCCAGATGCATGCACCCCCTTGTGCATCTGGCTTACATGGGTCCTGGAGAATCGAGCCTCGAACCGGGGTCCTTAGGCTTCATAGGCAAGCGTTTAACCGCTAAGCCATCTCTCCAGCCCATATAACGTGTATTTTTATCCATTAGGAGAACAGTGACATCAACACCTCCAAACCAAACACTAGCCATTGGAAATGAAATTCTCCTGATTTGTTTGGCTCTGCACTAACCATTATAAATGCCACTAGTAGAATGTGTAGTTTTAAGCTATCTAGTAGCTACGTTTTGCATGTAAAACCAGAGAGACATAACAACAGCTACTGGCATATGTACTATTGAATCCACCATGTCCCAAGTGTCATTGCTTTTACATGTAATCAAAATAAAACATAACAACATGTTACCTTAATTTTGTTATTGAAATTCAGTGTTACATCTTCCTGAAGAAACATGTGGGGCATAGTCAAGTTTCATGTTGTGGACTACACGCAGCCAAAGGCCATGTGTCAGTTAAGAACAGGTCAAGGGCAACCATAATTTGCCACTGGAAGGTGGATAGGAGCCTTTCCTGAAATCCTGGTGTCTGTTTCGGTCTTAGGTAAACTTAAAAAGAAGTGACAGTCAGATTCTAGGTAGTAAAGCCTATTCCAGGACCCAACTAAAAACTCTATTGACCCTGTCTTTTAATGTAATGTCATGTGATGCCATGTAATGTCATGTGATGTCATGATTTAGGTGCTCCCAGGATCACAACCACACAGTCCATCTTATAAAAGCATATATTTGGCAACTGATAAATTAGTATTTTTTCTTTTATCTTTACTCTTCTACTCTCTTCCTCTCCCTGTTTCTTTCCTCCTTCATGAAACAGGGTTTTATGTAGCTATATCTGGGCCTAAAATTTTCTGTGAAGACAAGCATGACCTTGAACTCCTAACGCTCCTTGCCTCCACTCCCTAAATTCTGGTATTACCATGCTTGGCAATTTTTTTTTCCTTTTTTTTTTTTTTTTTTTTTTAACATAGGGTCATGTTGGGCCTTGCTAATAACAGGCTGGACCTGTGAGGAGGCTGGCCTGAACTATTGGACATGTCCAGGGACCCTGGGCTGCGGGGTCGCAGCTGGCCCTCTGTCAGGAGCCCCTGGAGACAGTAATTGCCTTCCCTATGTTATAGGGTGTAGTGAGCTGTCATCGCCCAGAGTGGACAGAACTGGTGAGGAGCTCCCCCCCAAACCCCAAAAGGCTCTGACAATTCCATAAGTCAGACTTTGCCCCCCACCATTCCTGACCTGTGGCTAGCTGCCCAAGAGACCCTCATGTGGCTAAAGTCACGTAGCCTTCTCACCCCCCACAGTTTTGAAGTCACAGCATCCTGTTAATCTCCTCTTCCACCCTTCCCCCTACCTTCCTTTATCCTTCCCCCACAGCTTTGAAGTTACTAGTCCTTCCTCTATCTAGATAACAGCCCATAAACTATGCATCCGATTGCCATATAGTCTGTACGTGCCATCTCAACCTTCCCCAAGTGTTTATAAACCCACCCCCCCCTTTGAATAAACGAGTACTGTCCATCAGACAGTCTCCCAGGTGCTCATTGCCCCATCATGTGTTCGTGTGTCCTCACGCGTCGCACTCACCCGCCCAGCCAGAAATGACCCTGCTGCTCTCTCCCTCGCCTGGGACATCGATGGCCAATGACCCCGGGGAATAGGAACGGAACAAGACCCCACAGCACGAGACCCACAGGGTCATGCTATGTAAACCAGGTTGACCTCAAATTCCCTCCTGTTTTAGCCTCCCAAACATGGGTATAATAGGGATTCACTGTCATGCCAATAGCAATGAAAGCTATTTAGTAAAACTTAACTGCCCACATCTAAAAATTAGAGTCCTATAACAATGAGATGCAGATAGCAGGCATTCAGTGATTACAGGGGAGTGTGTATCACCACCTGGGAAGGATGATGTGAGAGCCATGTACCACAGCCAGGGGGTACTGAATTGACTAAGATTTCAGGGTAATTTTACAACATAGATCTCCCACTGAGAGATGAGAGGAAATGGTGACAATATCCTAAAATAATAATGTTCCTAATTTATCTTTTGTTTTCTATTTCATAATTTTCTTACCTTCTGGTTCAGTATCTATACTTTCCTTGCAAAGTACAGTAGACCCTACCTACAATGGGGCAAAGAATGAATTTTCAGATATTCTCAAACTTTGGAGAAGATGGTCAGGGGGACATTTTCTGACCAAGCAGACAGCTTCCTACTCAAGTTACCATGCCTGCCTCTGTTTGAGGCATTTCTGACCAAGGAGCAGATCTTGCTAAGGGAATTGGAAGTCTTGAATGCTAATGGTCATCCACAGGGTAAACTCTCATATAGTATAAATGAACACTCCTGCCTCCGCTCCTCTTGGGGAACAATGATAAAGTATACTGTACAGTCTTTCATGTTTCTTTTTTTTTCTCTTTCTTTTTTCTTTCTTTCTTTCTTTCTTTTTTTTTTTTTTTTTTTTGTCTTTCATGTTTCTAAAGGACAAAACCCCAATTATCCACAAGATAGCTTGCTTACTGACACACCCTTCACAGGCTTCCTGAAAGTGCATGCTGAGCAAGACATTTCCATTCAAATTATTAAAAAAAAAAGAAAGAAAGAAAGAAAGAAAGAAAGAAAGAAAGAAAGAAAAGAAGAGAAGAGAAGAGAAGAGAAGAGAAGAGAAGAGAAGAGAAGAGAAGAGAAGAGAAGAGAAGAAAAAAGAAGAGAAGAGAACAGGAGGGGAGGGGAGGGGAAAAGAGGAGAAAAGAAGAGAGGAGAGGAGAGGAGAGGAGAGGAGAGGAGAGGAGAGGAGAGGAGAGGAGAGGAGAGGAGAGGAGAGGAGAGGTGTGCCAGGGCCTCCAGCCACTGCAAACAAACTCCAGACACATGTGTTACCCAATGCACCTGGCTTATGTGGGTATTGAGAAATCAAACCTGGGTCCTTAGACTTTGCAGGCAAACACCTTAACTGTTAAACCATCTCAGCAGACCCATGCCACTCAAGTTCTTGTTTGACTATCTTCTTTTAGGGAAATCATCCTATCAAGATGTATTAGTCATATATCAATATAGTAGAATATATATTTAGTATGACTTTTACTTATGTTAACTTAGAAATTTTTAATTTCAAAATTACATTTTGAAACCTAAGGCTATGCAGAGTGGAAAAATTCAAACCCCCTCCTATTAGACTCCCAGCTGAGCTTGAGAATTTAACTGACATATCATAGATGAATAGGAATAATGTGTGTGTGTGTGTGTGTGTGTGTGTGTGTGTTCTTCTGCTATTTCTTTATTCAGCCAGAGTTCCTCACTGATCTTGTAGCTTTCCTTTTTTTTTTTTTTTTTTTTTTTTTTTTTTTTTTTTTTTTTTTACAAGCTTTACTGATTCTCAGGTTTCTACTCTGCTTATGAACTGGAGATACAGGTTTGTGTGACCACGCCCAACTGTTTAACACATAGATTCTGGAGATTCAAACTCTGCTGGTCTCAGGCATCTCAGCCCTCATGCTTGCACAGGAAGTGTGCTTAACTGCTAAATCCTCTCTCCAGCCCATGTTATGTGACATGAGAGCCCCACAAAGAAACAAAGGTCCAAAGAAGAAGCTAGAGTCGATTACTGATATATCTGATTATAAAAACGGCAGTGAACTGAAAAATGTAAGGCCACCTTATGGGGGTGAATGGGGCGTTAAAGACAGAGTTTACTCTAAAGGTCTGTTCAGTATTCTTCCAGTCTAAACATCTTGATCTAGAAGATAATAAGAGGGATTTTCACATAAGTATTTCTTCTCTTGCTCTTGCACAAAGGTCAAACTTGTTGCATCTGCCATTTTCCATGTGTCATTAACTTAAATAGCCAGTATACCAAAAACTACATATCCCAACCCATGCACCTACCAACTACACTTTCCTCACCATATAGTCTCAAGAAATTCAAGAACTACGCAAAATGCACAGAAAAAAAATGTTTAATTTTAAAGAATGGTAATTAAAAGGATTAAGGGACAGGTTTCTATTTCTATTTCTATTAGGATTACCCTAAGTTCTGAATATACAACTGGGGTAATGTCAAGATGGTGGCAGAACCTCCCATAACTAGATTAACAGCACATAGTTGTAAAACTGCAGGTGCTTAGTTAACCTGGATACATCTCAAGTGCTCATCAGCCATATGTGGCAGGCAGCTGCCATATTGGTCAATATGACATACACTTGTAAAAATTCCAGTGGCAGTTATTGGTTTGGGTCACCTGTTGGGTGAGTAGAAGGAGGCCATGACTATCTCTTGTGCTTTAGGCAGACTCACTGGCTAGGCTTTAGTTCTACACCTATTCATAAAATACAGCTCCCATCTTCTGCCCCACTGTAATTGCCTTACATTTTAGCCAAGCTACACCCAGCCAAGTATCTTCACCCTGAAAATCATGGAGGAAATGTCTACTGCAACTTTTATGTACATGGGAGCCTGCCCAAGCAAAGAAAGACCCAAAGAATTAGGCAAGGTTGGTTAATAATATACCAGATTGGACAAAAGGAGGTTAAGGGTTCAATTCAGATTTTGGTGTAAGCCAGATGACACTCACCACCTGCAGCTGCCTCTATCCTTGGTGCTATCCAGGACCTGTACACCATATAGGGACTCTGGTGAAAGTATACAAGGTCAGGAATTCATTATGTGAAGAACATTCTGACAGATTTCAGAATAGCTACTTTCCTCCTCCCACCCTTGCAGAAAACACAGGGGAGGGTGATGGTGGTATATTTCTCTAATCTTTGCCATGAGAATGCCTGAAGGAAAAACACAAGTATATAACTCTCTCCCTAAGACTGGATCCCTGAGAGTTTTTATTTTTCAGGCTTGTCCACATTAAGCCTCCAGCAACTAATCAATTATAGTATTTTGATTCTGGTACAGGTTACCATGGGGGTTTCTGTTGTGGATTTCAGCTCAGATAACTTGTGCTTTTCTGTGCCCACCCATCTATCTCTTCCATCTTAAGGCAGTTCTTTGACCATGACCTCAAGACTCCAAAAGATCTAAGAGTTGTTGATTTTTCAGCTTTTGAGTTCCTTCTCTTGTTAGGATGGAAAAAGTCCAAACTCCTTGCTTTCTAGAGAGAAAACAAAGAGCGGGCTTTTAAACAGATATATGCTTGATGTTATTATTGAGGGGTAGATGGGGTGCTCTGTTTTCTTCCCTGCACCCTTGTTATTCCTATCCCATTCTTCCTTTACCCAAATGAAGCCTTCTTTACTCTTCTGATTAAAAGCAGCTTCTTTTACTAATGGCTTCTTCCCTGTGGTTATTAAGTTCCTCCACCCTGAGTGTATTCAGCCTAAACCTCATTATTACAACTCACATGTTCCCTTTATTCCATTTATAAAGAACAGTGGCTTGGAGTTGTTAGAAATTCTTTCTGCATACAGTACTATAACATGTCCTATCATTCCAAAGACTTATGAGGCATATGCTGCAATTGTGTGATATAAAGAATAATAAAAAACATGAGCAGATTACCATGGCCATTTGAACCAAAAATACCTGCTGTTTGTATATTCCCAGCTGGCCCATCTCTCAAAGCACAGCTCTGTATTCTAATTTTTAGGACTTTGAACTAAACAGATAATGATCAGCTTGCCACCCAATGAGCTAGATGTTCCATTTGGTTATTTCTCAATAGCCTGGAGCAATGTCAATCTGTTTGTTCTCTCCCTCAAACCTCACACTTCCCAGTTGAGGTACTTCTGAACAATCATCTGTTCTGTCACCAGAGAAAGGACTAAAACCAAGTACAGGTGGTGTGGGGAAGTCTTTGTTAGCTGGAACTTCAAGGTTGGTCTTGTGAACTCTAAGGACCAGTCTGACCCTTCTAATTCTTATTTTTCCCATTGATTTCAATTTTAAGCATAAATGGATTTTATACCAATGTAGAAAGAGTTACAATCTATGTTCCTCCTGTTTCCTCCCAGACATTTTTAAAGAAATGCTGGCTTTGAGCAATCACATCAAAGTATACCCAGTGTTACTCTGCTATGCTAGGGAACAGACTTCTCCAGTTAGGCATATTGCCTGATTAACAGAGATTCAAGGATTTTCAAATAATTAGGAAATACATCTAATGTGGGTCTGCATTAAGCAGAATCTAATTTTCTTTGATGATGCAGAGGGCATTTTTACATCTTGTGTTACTTAATCATCATTGTTCGGAAAATCAATTGCCAGCTAAGCAAGATTTCCAACTGATATGAGCAGCTAACACAGCTCTCAGAACAAACACTCCAAACTCCATTCTTCAGAAGTTTACTGTGTTTGGCATAGTTTACAACAACCCCTTTCTAAAGCTACATGCCGCCTTCTATGATATCCCCAGGTGACATGTATATCTGGGGTGCCTATGTATAACCACTGTACCTCGGTGCTCATCCTGATATACATTCTCCTGTGCTTATTCAACCATCCTTTCCCAAGTAACAGCACTGTGAGCACTGCATTTGACTTTGTCCTAGGTCACTGGGGACACATGAGACATGTGATTCCCTCCTTCTATGGTGCTCACCTGTTGGTTAGGAGACAGATAAAAAGCAATTGTCAGTGGAGAAAATAGACTGTGGAGGGCAGTACTGGGAGAAGAGGTTGTTTTACAAAGGTGACAACTGGACAGAGAAATAAAGGGTCCACCGAACATGGACTTCATTGTCTGGGAGAACATGCTGGGGCAGAAGAGGGAGCAAAAGAAGAGGACCTATAGAGAGGGTGGGGGCTGGTGAATGCGCAGTTTGCTGGCAGTGTGACGCTGAGTTTGAAGACACAGTTAAGCAAAAAGTCAGGTGAGACTTAGATGTCACCCACATCTGGGATTCTGACTTTTGCCTTTTATTTTTAAGACATTTCTTGTATTGGAGGCAGACAAGAACCATACTCATCCCTGGCCAAGTGATACACAGGGCAGGGCTTACTCCAATACTGCCCTAGAAGGCTACCACATAGAAAGAGTCCAGGGCTTGCCTCCTTGGTAGTTCATGTTGGTGGCTTCAGATATGAGGAAACTAAACTCATCTCTTCTCCAAGATGCTTAACACATGACAGCTATGATACCAATAATTACCATCAATTCACATCATTGTATCATGTCATGAATGTTGCCAAGTTGAAAGACATACCCATGTGCTCAGCAAGAATGCGGGCAAGGGATCCCAACTACCATGTCTCAGACGGGGCTTAGCTCCAGACATGGCTACTTCAAAATGGCCCCTAATCTTTGAAACTGGTAACTAGCATACTAAATGTTTAAAAGGGTTTGAAGATTGTTGAGGTTAATGTATTAGGGTTATGATGGAGGTCTCATTGCAAAGTTAAAAGTATTTAAGAAACATGGGTCATTCCTGACAGTCCATCCCATTCTAAGCATATCTATCCCATTTGTAGGACTCTTAACAAGTCATTACAAATTTAGATACGATTTTTTCTTTTCCATGGCGAAAAACCATTACATTATCTCTTTGTTTTAGGGAAGGTGGAGGAGATAAAAGAAAAGAAGAACTGGAAAGACAAAAAGAAAAGAAAAGGAAGGGAAAAGAGAGGAAAGGACAAAAGAGGAGTGGAAAACAATCTTCACCATCATGGAACTTTGTACAAACTGGACTAACTGGGTCAGCCTGCGATGGAACACAGTGCTCCAGTGGGGAATGGTGCCTGTCATGGCAGAGTCAGAATTTTCCTATCCAACAACAACCCTTGCTTTGTGCTGATTGCTGACCAGAGAGTGTTTTAGGTTCTGCCTTGGTTCCTGGTGTTCTCTATGAGTCACACAGAGGAACTGCAGAGCCATAAAAAAAGTCATCAATATTACTTGGAGCAAATTAAGGTTGATTAAATTGTATTCTTATCAAACATATCAATTGTGTTTGCATTATGATAAATATTCTCTTTTGGAGAAGTAATGAGACACAGATAGTCCTGCACATATTTTATGTTCTCCTCTGCTCACACAAGTACATGCTCTGAAAGTAAACTCAGTTTAATATGCTTCAGGGCAGAAGTTTTCAAACTAATTCCAATGAGAAAAATCCATTCTATTATCAGTTCTCATATACTCTATAAGCTAAGAATACTTTTTTCAAATTTTAAAATGTTATATAATACAAGCAAAACAAGAGTTGTAATCTTATTATCCAGCAACAACCCCTGCTCTTGTACTGATTGACATGGACTACCTCAAACAGAGACTGAATATAACCAAAAAAGCTTAAAATATTTATTCTATAGATCTTTAAAGGAATAAAAAAATGTTGATTACTGGTATATAGCAGAGAGGGGCTTTTTAAAAACCATCATGTGATATCACATACTTCAAAGTGTGACCAACCCATCCCATCCCTACTCTCAATATTTCTTCTTATGGTACTTTCATTTGCTTAGCAATTTTTATCTTACAATTTACATTAAAATGGGCTTATTTATCATGTCTACTTCTCCCTCTTTCTCCCCTTTCTCCCTCTTCCACTCCTAATGCCTGGAATGTGAGCTCTGGGAATATAAGGATGTATCTATTTTGTTATCTTCAGTAAATCAGGGGCCTAGAACAATACCTGGCATAAACTTCAGGCTCAATAACTGTGTTGAATAAAGTAAAAAATCAGTATGTTTGTGAATTTTGTAAAGCATCCTTCTTACTCCATATTTAACAATTACCTCTATCCAAGAGGCCATCAGTTTCCTTTGAACTTCCTGGGTAGTGAATAGAAAATAGTGTGGTCCATTTCCCTCACAATGCTGAGAACACAAACTTCAGAAATAACAGAACAGCAAGTGTGGTAGTACATTCCCGTGATCCCAGAACTAGGGAGGCAGACATAGGAGAATCATGAGTTGAAGTTCTCCTGGGCTACATATTAAGGATTTATCTTTAAAAAATATAATACTAAAAAGATATAAATGGTATAAGTTTATAGTGTTTCCTTTGATAAAGACATCTCAATATATGTATATATGTGGTACTATAATACAATATTTAATTTGTATCTTCTCATATCACTAATCATTCTTTTTTTTTTTTTTTTTTTTTTTTTTGGTTTTTCGAGGTAGGGTCTCACTCTGGCCCAGGCTGACCTGGAATTAACTGTGTAGTCTCAGGGTGGCCTTTAACTCACAGTGATCCTCCTACCTCTGCCTCCCGAGCACTGGGATTAAAGGCGTGCGCCACCATGCCCAGCTATCAAAGGCATTCTTTACTGAAGCACAGTTGATGGTGAGATATTTCACAACTGCCCTCAACTAGCCCTCTCCCCAGGAGCCTAAACCTCTTTCAGGAGTCCTAAAATCCCTGACATAGAGAAATAGGCTGTGACTCTTGTACTCCCACATGTAGGAAAATAACACTTAACTGCAAAGCCCCAGGCAGGGAAGAGCAATGGATTACATTCTCACTAAAATGAAATCTTTCTGAGAGCAGATTTGAGTATAGATGAAGCTGAGCACATGCAAAGAGATCTGAGCTAGGAAAAGAAAGACTAAAGACCGAGGGCCAGGGGGAGGATTGGGTATGAAAATTCAGCTTTGTATTCCAATTAGGGACAAGATAGAGTTTCATAAGACTTTTTTTTTTTTTTTTTTCTGTTACCACTTACCTCTAAACTTATTTGCAAACTAGAAGATGCTATTTGAAATGGAAGGGAAACACAACTTTTTTTTTCAAAATGGAAATACTAATGATTCAATAGAAAAAATTTTAAAAGAGGAATCAGAGGTTCATGACTAAACAGAACAAAGAATTGAGGGCATTGCAGGCAGTTCATTTGAAATTATGGAGTTCATACAGCAAGAATAGTGAGAAGTAAAGAAAACCTTCGAGGCTTATGGGCACTGCTAAAACCTATCAATATATGCTTAATGGGAAAGCCAAAAGGAGAAGAGAGAAACAATAGTAATTATTATTTGAAGAAATAGACATATAGATTGTAGAAGCCAGAAGGGTTAAAAAATAACTCCACTGAGGCACATAAATAACTAAACTCTCAACTCTAAAGCAAACACAGAGCCTTGACAGCAGTAGCAGAAAAGGAGCATCCACCACAGTATTAGCTGGTTACATAGAGGAAACTTTGCAGACCAAAGGAGTGGGATGATATGCTTAACATTCTACAATTAAAAAACAAATCTTGACTACTACCGAAAATTCTGGATTGAGTAAAATATATATCCTAAAAGAGAAAGATGCATTAAAGTAGCCCAGATCTATGAAATCAGAGAAAATTCATTGCTATTATATCAATTCAGGAAGAAATTATAAAAGAGGTCTTTCAAATTGAACTGACAGTAGATAGCAACACAGTTACATGAAAGTAGAAATTCCTCTGGTAAAGAATATGGATGAGTATAACAACCTACACTGTTATAAGTTTGGTATGAGCAATTTAAATGACAAAATATTTTTAAAACTATAAACCTATGTTATTACCATATAACATGGAAAGATATAATTTGTGATATCTATAATATAAATTTTGAATAGAGTTTTTACATACAATTGAAATTATTATTAGATTAATGTCAAATGCTATAAAATTAAGGTATTTTATGTAATTGCAATGGTAACCCAAAGAAAGTATTTATAAAAAGCAAAATGACAATGGAATCCAAGCATAGCACAGTTAAAAGTGAACCATTAAATCTAAAAGTAAAGCAGCTAAAGATGGAAATAAAGAGAAAACCCAACATATATAAGAAACAGTAAAGTCAACATACTAAATCCTTCCTTGTCAGTAATTACTTTAAATGAATGCTGATTAAACTTCTAATCAAAAAGCATAGATTAAGTTATTTTAAAAAGTAAAAGCCATGGGCTAGTTGGATTTCTCAGTAGTTAAAAGAATTTGCTAGGCAAGCCTAATGACCAACTAGAGTTTGAACTTCTTGAACCCAGATATAAGCAGATGCAAACAGACTTCATCATGAACAAAAAAACATATAAATGAACAAATAAAAATATGAACATTTCAAAAATTATGAAAGAGGTTAGGCCAGCAAGTAAAATTATGCTAACAAAGAAAAGCCCAGGACCAGATGACTTCACAATTCTATCAAATAATATCAAATAATAATTAACACTAATGCTCTTCAAACTCTTCCAACAATTGAAGAAGTAGCACTATTTGCAAACTCATTATATGAGACCAATATAATTCACCTACCAAATCTAGACAAAGACATTGCAAGAAATTTAAAACTCACTGACAAACACGTTCAGTACAATAACAGGATACAAAAATCAATTTAAAAAACCATAGACTGAGGAGCTAACTGAACTGTAAAAGGCCTGACTAGCATGTCTGAGTCCTAGGTTCAATCCCCAGGACCACAAGGACAAAACAACGAAATATAAGCTTTTCAATATAACCACAATAAGCTTGCTAAGAAAGAAATTAGTGGGGAGAAAATACAAGCACTGGAAGTAGAGCCAACCAAAAAGTAAAAGTCTTATCTGATGAAAAATTTAAAATAGTGAAGAAAGAAATTGAAGAATACATGAGAAGGGCTGGAGAAATGGCTTGCCTGCAAAGCCTAAGGACCCCAGTTTGATTCTCCAGTACCCATGTAAGCCAGATGCACAAGATGGTGCATGCATCTAGAATTTGTTTGCAGTGGCTGGAGGCCCTGGCATACCCATTCTCTTTCTCTCTCTCTCTCTCTCTCTCTCTCTCTCTCTCTCTCCCTCTTTCTCTATCTCTATCTCTCTCTCAAAAAAACAAATAAAATATTTTAAGAAGAATACATGAGAAGATGAAAAGTTCTCCCATACTCACAGATTATGAGAGGACTGGGACAACTAAGATTGTGAAAATGGTTACAGTACTGAAAAACACCTACATATTCTACACCATCTCCATCAAAATTCTAATGACATTTTTTCACAGAAGCAGAAAAATACAATATTAAAACTCATTAAGCCGGGCGTGGTGGCGCACGCCATTAATCCCAGCACTTGGGAGGCAGAGGTAGGAGGATTGCTGAGAGTTCGAAGCCACCCTGAGACTACATAGTTAATTCCAGGTCAGCCTGGACCAGAGTGAGACCCTACCTTGCAAAAAAAAAAAAAAAAAAAACCAAGAAAAACAACCCATATATCTATAGTTACCTAATCTTGAACAAAGGCATCAAAAACATGCAAAAAAGACAACCTCTTCAACAGCTAGTACTAGGAAAACCGGATATCCATGTATGAAAGAATGAAACTAGATCCATATCTTTCATCCTGTATGAAACTCAAATCAAAATGGATCCAATACCCCCAAACTGTCAGAGGAAAACATAAGTAAACCCTGCATGATATTGACATAGGCAAAAACTTTCTGAAAAGAACTCCAACAGCAGGGGAAAGAATTCTCATGATTGAATACATATGTGATAACACGAAAGTTAAAAGCTTCTGCACAGCAAAGCAAACAATCAGATAACAGAAGTGACAGCCTACTAGAAAAATAAATATTTTCCACCTATGCATCAAACAGGAATAGTAGAACCTGGAGCTGTGGGGAAGGATTCCACAGTAAAAGGTGCTTTTTTTTTTTTTTTTTTTTTTTTTTTTTTTTTGAGGTAGGGTCTCGCTCTAGTCCAGGCTGACCTGGAATTCACTATGTAGTCTCAGGGTGGCCTTAAACTCTCTGCGATCCACCTACCTCTGCCTCCCAAGTGCTGGGAATTAAAGACATGCTCCACCACATCCAGCAGTGCTTGCTTATAAAGTCTGATGGCCTGGGTTCAATTCTCCAGCATCTACATAGAGCCAGATGCAAAGTGCCACATTCATCTGTGATCCCAGTGCACCTAGAACAATGACAATGGGAAGCAGAGCCAGAAGAATCCACAGTCCCTGGGCCAGCATTATTTGTGAGACTTACCATTAAGATGGTGGCATAGGAACCATGCCAGAGCAGACTAGGGGAGAAAATCAAAAAGAAACCCAGCAAAATACACTCCTCTACTTAAAAAGTAAAGGTGTATAAGAAATTACCAACCACAGCAGAGAAGTAGGCGAGATCCAGAGAGTCTAGAGAACACAGAAGTAGGCAGAAAGTGTTCAAACAGTCCCTTCAGAGAGGGGAGGACAGGGAGGAGGCCTAAGGATGGTACCAGCATGATTGCATACATACTATCTACATAATAAAAAAATAAAAGGCAAACTGTAGAGTAACAAGTGACCTAGGGAAACGTTTAGAATGATATTTTCCTTATCACTAGGTGATATATATGTTAATTTCTTCATTGTGATAATGCTTTTGTGAGTGAATACCTATGTTAACATTTATTAAACCAATCACAGCAGTAAAAAAAATAAATAAATAAAAGTGTTCAAACAACTTGCCCTCAGGGAAATGCAAATTAAAATTGCTTGGAGCTTCCATTTCACACCAGGCAGAATGGCTAACATCAAGAAAGTGAACAGGGCTGGAGAGATGGCTTAGCAGTTAAGGCGCCTGCCTGGTAACCCTAAGAAAGCTGGTTCCAATTTCCAGGTCCCACGTTTAGCCAAATGCAAAGTGACGCAAGAGCGCAATGCCTCACTTGACCAAAGGGGGGGGGGCGCGCACACATCTGGATTTCGTTCACAGCAGCTGAGAGACTGCCGGGGCGCCCATCTCTATCTGTTTTCCTCTCCCTCTCTCTCTGTCTCTCTCTGTGTGTCTCTCTCCAAAAACCTAAACAGAAAAAAAAAAGAAGAAGAAGAAAGTGAACAACAAATGCTAGGAGGATGTGGGTAAAGAGGAACCTGGATATACTTCTGGTGAGAATGGGAACTATTTTAGTTACGATGGAAATCAATTATGAAGATTCCTCAAAAATCTAAAATAGGACTGTATGACCCAGCTATATACCAACAGTAGGTATATACCCAAAGGATTCTAAGTCACCATACCACAGAGAAACTGACTCATACATGATTATTTTCAGCAACATTCACTACAGCCAAATATGTAAAAAGCCTAGATGTCCATCAGTTGGTGAATAGATAAACAAACTGTAGTACATTTACATAATGGAATTTTATTCAAGTATAAAGAAAAGCGAATACCTGATACTTGCAGGAAAATAGATGAAACTGGAGATGATTATATATCTAAAACAAGCCAGACTCACAAAAATATGTATTTTTTCATATTCAGAATATGATTATACATGTATACATTCATATTTATAGGACACATAAGTAGAAAGGGGACTGTAAAACGAGAGGGAGATTTAAAGGGAGAGGAGCGAGAGGAACATTCAAGGGTAAGTGAATATATGTGTCATGAAAACAAAAGGGGTATTTTTTGGAGAGTGGAAGGCACCAGCCAGAGAGGGAGAGGAGGGAAGGAGGATGGTAGCATGGAGTGAAATTAAAAAAAAAGATATAATGATACAAATGTATGAAGATGTTACAATGAAACCCACTTCTTTGTCTGCTAACCAAAAAACTAATTAAAAAATAAACCTACTTACCAACATCTCTGATGCATATTGATGTAAATATCTTTTACAAAATACTAAAAAATTAAATTCAAGAGCACATTAGAAGTGCACCAAATGACCTAGTAACCCTTATTTAAAATATCAGAATGGTTCAATATATGAAAATTAGCCAATACAATACATCACACTAACAGAATAAAGGACATACAAATCATGTGACTGTTTTAATAGATGCCAAAAAAATATTAGATACAACTCAATATGGCCTCATTAAAAAAAAAACTCAGAAAAATATGACTACATGATAATTACTTCAACATGATTAAAGTCATTTATGCAAACTTTCAGCTAGCATCATTCTTAATCATTAAATAACAAAAGCTTTCACAAAGCACTTGGAAACAAGGCAAAGATGCCCTCTTTTACTAATTCTATTCCACATAATATTGGAAGTGCTAGCCAGAGAAATTAGCAAGGAAATTAAAGCCCTTCAAATAAGAAAAAAGAAGCAAACTTATCTGTGTGCAGATGAACTAGTCTTGCACATTTAAAACAAAAGAAGAGAGAAAGAGAATACGAGAATATAGGTGGATTCAGCGAAGTTGTAAAATACAAAACACACCAAGTCATCACTTGGGGTTTTATGTGCAACAATGAACCATCTGAAACACAAATTTCTTTTATAATAGCATCCAAGTAAAACAAATATTTATAAATAAAGCTAACCAAGTAATTAAAATATTTGCACAGCAAAAACTAGAAAATACTACTAGAAAAAATAAGACACAAATAAGTGGGGAAACACCAAATATTCGTGATTTGGAAGATGTCATTTCACTAAGGTGTGCAGTTTATCCCCAAAACAATCTATAGATACATCACTGATGAATTCTCACCAGATTTTTTTTTTTTTTTATTGAAATAGAAACACTTATTCCACAATTCGTTTGGGATCTCACATAATCCCAAATACCAAAAACAGTTCTGAAAAAGAATAAAACTGTAAATATCACACTTCCTGATTATAACATATTATAAAGTGATAGTAAGTAATATAGTGCAATGAGGGCACAATGACAGACAAGGGCCAATAGAAAGCCAAGAAAAAAAACAGTCCTTTGTGTGAATGGTCAAACTGCCTTTGACAAGGATACAAGTTACTTAATGGAAAAAGGATAGTTTGTTAAATATCTGTACTGGAAAATCTGTGTGTCCACATGACAAAGAATTAAGTGAGTCTGTAATCTTACAACACACTCAAAATTAGGTCAAAATAAATTAAAGACAGTTATAAACACAGGACATGAAAGTAAAAGTACACAAATAAGACTTGTCTCTAAACATTTCTGTGCATCAAAGAACGAAAGCAACATGCTAAAAAGAAAAACTACACAAGGGAGAAAATATTTGCAAATCATATATCTGATGATGGATGGAATCTAAAAATCTATAAATTATTCTTACTGCTCAACAACCAAACTCAAATAACCCAATTTAAAAATGTGTAAAGGACTTGAATCATTATTTCTTCAAAGATATACTACACAAGACTATAAAACACAAGAAAAATGCTCAGCTCCATTAATGATCAAAGAAATGCAAATTGAAACTGAAATGAGACACCTTATGCTCATTAGGATGTATAAAAAAATCACATACTAGAAAACAACAAATGTTAGCATGGATATAACAAAATGGGAAAGCTTGTGCACTACTGGTGGGATTGTATGTTTCCTAATGGTTGTTGAGTTTGCCTTGGTCCATTCTCTCCTTGCTATGCTTTATAGCAGTGGAAATGTTTATTCTGTTCCATGATATATTGGAAGTATGTAACTTGTTTGATCTTATAAAACTCACACTTAAGGGATAATCTTAGATCTCAGATGAGATTTGGGGTTTGGGAAACGATCTTAAGTTGGTAAAGACTATGAGACCTTTAAAGTTGGATTCAATACGACTTACAGTATGAAATGGTTATGAGTCTATTAGAGGCCAGGGTTAGAATGTGGTAGTTTGAATCTATGTCCCCTAATAAGCTCAGGTGTTATTAAAATTCAGTTTGCAACTTTTGCCCCTATCCATCCTGCTAGATTTTCTAGGGGTGTGAGGAGGGGAGGGAGGGATCACTGAGGGTGGATCTGAATTCCAGTGTAAGGTATACAGAGTGCTTGAGCTCTGCCTGGGGGTCCTATAGTGTGCTTGCTTTGTGGAGCTGCAGGTACTTTTTCTCTCTGTGTGGACCTGCAAAAGGGGGCCAGCTTCTTCAGCCGTTATGGGACATCCCCTGGATCTGTAAGCCTAAAATAAATCCCATTCATCCCATAAAAAAATGCAGCTGCTAAGAAAACCAGTGTAGTTTCTCAAACAAAATGTGGAAACCTGTTTCACATGAGTGTGAATGTGCTCCCTGCTATTGAACTATACCCTTACAATATTTAAAATGTCCTATTGTATTGGTTTGACTTCAAGAAAACTTAATGAAAATGTTTATCTCAATCACCTAGCTTATTGCTACCTAACTTGCAGTAAGTCCCAACTTTGTTTATCTATTATCCAAATAACTAAAGCAGTAGAAATGAAATTAAAATGAACATAGTTTAGGCATAAAACATTGAAATTAGAGCTAGAGAAATAGATCAGTACTTAGGATACTTACCTACAAAGCCTAATACTGACCCAAGTTCAGTTCCCTAGGATCCATGTAAAGCCAGATGTCCAAAGTGGCACATGCATCTGGAGTTCATGTGCAGTGGCTGGAGGCCCTGCCATGCCCATTCTTTCGGTCTCCTCTCTACCTCTCTCTCTGTAAATAAATAAATATTTTTAAATGGAATTACTCCTCCAAATTATTTTTGTTTCTATTATCTGTCAAGAGCTGTGTACACATTGTCCTTAAATAAATAAGTATATTAGCAAATATGTCCCCAGTCTTAACCCCATTTAAAGTCCAAAGATCCTGATAAGCTATTTCATTCTCTAAACCATCTTGAGGCTGCTGAAATGTATGAGTGAGTCAGCACCACATTCTTGTCAGAGACCTACAGGCCTCAGGTGGTTTGAATAAATGTCAAAACTAACTTTTAATATGCCATTTGTCATCAGGAGAGTGCAATGCCCAGAAATTGTAGTTTTGAGCTCACATAGGATGAATATTTGAATTTTTAAAAATCTAAGAACAGTTAACTTCTCTATAAGAAGCATACTCTCTCTACAAGAACAAAACCATCAGAATTCAAAAGAATGGAGAGGATAATTAGTATTTAATAAGACTTGTTTCACTTCACTGAAAAGATTGTAGAGGCAGTTAATAAACCTAAAAGTAGGTTAATCTTCTATTTCGTCCCTTAGGCCTGACATTTTTATTATCTCTATTGTAGCCCAAATGCACTCAGAAATGGGAAAGTTCGCCTTTGAGATATTTGTTCAACTACATTCAACAAATATATGAAGACTCCCTCCCCCGTCACAAACACCAAGGACACCATTGTGAGCAAAACAATCAAGTGAAAACAATTCTCCAGTTTCTTGAATAAGAAAAGTTTACCCCAAAAAAGAAAAATAAAAAAAATTAATGCCTCTGGTTTTATGCTGGGCTTGGTGGTGCATGCCTTTAATCCTAGCACTCGGGAGACAGAGGTAGGAGGATTTTGAGATTACATAGTGAATTCCAGGGCAGCCTGGCTTAGAGTAAGACCCTATCTCTAAACTCCCCCCCCCAAAAAAAAAGAGAGAGAGAGAGAGAGAGAAACCTTTAAAAACCTGTCTTTTTCTTTATTTCCACACCCTGAAGAGCTATTTGGGGGACCTGAAAATTGAGTGAAGTTCCAGCCTTTATACAGTAATAGCCCTAAACTGTTTACCATACACCCTGATATTGGCAATTGGTGGTCAGTCCCCCAGGCACACCTGTGCCTGGGGTCCTTAGACTTCTGTATGACCCGCATGTCCAGCTCCGTGGATGAAAACCTCACATGGAAGTTCTTTCACAAATGATTCACTGAAGGAGTGGTGTTGAGAGAAAGGGTCTGGGAGCAAGGAAAGCAGGAAGGAGTTTTGTTTTGTTTTGTTTTGTTTTGTTTTGTTTTGTTTTGTTTTGTTTTGTTTTGTTTTGTTTTGTGTGTGTGTGTGTGTGTGTGTGTGTTTGAGAGAGAGAGAGAGAAAGAGAGAAATAGAACGGGCGCCCCAAGTGCCTCTCAGCTGCAGTAACGCATCCGCCCCCTTGTTTGTTAGCAAGTGCGGCACTGTGCCCTTGTGTCACTTTGCATCTTGCTAAAAGTGGGATTTGGAGAATCCAACAGGTGTTTTTAGGCTTAGCAGGCAGGCACCTTAAGTGCTAAGCCATCTCTCCAGCCCAGGAAGGAGGTTTTTAAGAGCTGGAAAACCTTGTGGTCTAAGCTGGAAGCTGGTATTATCCAGCTCTTAGGAGCAGCTCTAGAGTGAATTACACCATGGTGTGGTTTCAGCTAGATGCCAGTGGATAGGCTTCAAAATGCCAACATCAGGCATTACCTACGGCTGCCTCTGACCTAGGGTAAGTGGAGTTTGTAGACAAAGGGATAATTTCCCAAGCACCTCCAGATAGAATGGCTCCATCACCTGAGGACAATTAGAAGATGTATCCTCAAGTTCAGGAGAGAAAATCGAGGCAGGCACCAGTAGTCTCTCCTTTTACATGGAGGGTTGGAGTTCTCAAGAGAAGCAGCTATGAAGTGACAGACTTGAAAAGTCAATGGATGAAAAATCCCTTCTGTTAAAGAAGTGGTCTAATGATGCCCAAGCCTGCTCTGCCCAGCTGTAATTCATTTAGTAGCTGGCTTGTTCTCATCAATTCTTCAATGCCCTCATACATGGAATACCATTATTTAGGCATAGGTAGAGAAAGCTTTCCTAGTAATAGTTAAGCTAATCTCAACCTCAGAGATTATCTGGTCCAAAGACATTCTGATTTTGATATTTAGGAGTTGTCAGTCACCATAAATCTTTCATATAAAATGAAAAGTGACTCTCCTTGCTTGGTGCTGAGAGGGATGAGAGTCAGTCCTATACTTAGGGAGAAAGGATAGTTTCATTTGCTTTTTGCCCTGGGGCTGATTCCATGGGGACCACAACTATGTTCCCAAATTCAGGTAAGGGGGCCAAGATTTTATACCTATCATTGGTTTGGGGAAGTAGGACCAGAGGCATGTTTGTGCACCGAGCAGCTGGGAGGCACCGTCTTTTATTCTCACTGCAGCTGGTCCACAGGCTGGACAGAGGGGCCCAGCAGAAGGGCCGGGCAGGCCTCCCACACTCCATGCAGCTTTGGAAACTACATGTGGATGTCAACAGGCTCAGCGGCCAAACCCAGAGCAGTGCCTAAGGAACTGCTGGAAAGGCCTCAGTGACAGCTTTCTCCCACAGCTTCTATTTGGTCTTCTCTTATGTTCGTTTTTCCCTCATAGTAGAAGATTGATCAAAGACATTTTAAAAATATGCTTCCATTTAGGTTATCTCTAAAGAGGCCAACTTTGATTCTACAATGGAGTTGCCAAGATTATAGATAAACCTCTGTGTTCATTGAGGAGATTCACAGCTTCCTCTAACACTGTTCCCTTCTCGTCTGTTAGTGGAGCCCTTTCCCAGCCAACCCCTACCCTCAAAATGTACCCCCCCCTCCTCCTGCTGGTCCTCATGCCCATGGGTGATATTCCAGTCTGTTACTATGGCTACTCTCCTCTGGATAGTCACTGCAGACTTTAAATAGTCATCCAATGAGCTGCTTTGTAACAATTTTGTTGTGGGCTTCCCCCACTCCTTTCATTTAAGTCTCTCTTTTTTGGTTTGTTTTGTTTTTTACTCTTATCACTGCCAAAATCCAAATGAATTTTTTATCCATCGGGTTTTTATAGGATTTTAAAAAAATTTTGTTAAAGAGTAGACTATGGCAAAAAGCACCAGCATAAGACAGAAGGTAGAAATCAGCTTGGTGAAAAATGTCAACTAGTGTACTATAGCCTGAAAAGTCCTGCACAACCTAAATTCTTTGCATTTGAACTACTTTCCGAGAGAGCTCTTTTTGCATTTCTGAGAGATATTTCCACTCCAGACTGCCGTTCAGAGCCGTAAGAAAGAAAGAACACTGTGTCGGTGCATATGCTCACAATCCCAGCAATCATAGTAGCTTTGTTTTATAAAATCACTTTTGGATATTGTTGTATATTCTATAAAAGAAAATGAGCAGCTCGTAAAAAAAAAAAAAAAAATGTGTAAGCCTGACATGGTGGTACACAGATGCAATCACAGCTCTCAGGAGGCTGCGGCAGGAGAGTTTCAAGTTGCAGGCCATCTTTTGGTACAGAGTAACACACTGTACAACTTATGGCTTGGAATTCTGTCTGGAGCAGATGCTGTAAATTACAGCCCACATTGCCTCAGCATTCACCATATCCATGTATGTGATTTGCATATCTTCGCCTAATGCCTGTCATTGGTTGCTGATGCCTGCTGTGCCACACAGGCTGGATGGATGTGCCAGGTAGATAATGCCCCTCAGAAGTAGCCCTCAAGCAAAGATTCAGAGCAGTAGGCAATGGCCTTGGCTCCCTCTCCTCTTAGGAAGGACATACTGGGGCCATCCACCTTGTTGCCTCAGTGCATACAATGGAAGCTTGAGATCCATTTCCCACTAACTTTATCACTTTCCACCTCACTTCTGCCCTGTTTCCCTTCGCTACCAGTGTGTCCTAGGCTCTCTTGCTACGAGAACCACTTGTAATCAAATCTTTTTTACAGAGTTCATTTCCGGGACAGCCCAAACCAATACATAACACATTTCCATTCAGTTCACAGATCAACACTTGCTATTCAAAGACAGAAAAAGTCAGATTTAATTTAAACTTTTCATGTTCTTTCGCTTTAAAGATAAATTTGATTCATTATTTTTAGTGATTGAATGATAAAGAAATGGCTTCTTACTAAGTTTCTGAGAAATTATAAGCAAATTTGCCTAAAGCAGCGACTTAATGAGAGGTTAAATGTCTATTTAACAAGTGAGCACTCTGTTGTTCAAAGAGCTTAGGGAAGTCACTCAAGGGACTCAAAGAGGGGGCTCCTGCATCTTCATCAGCCCCACCCAGGTTTAAACCCTGTGGTTTATCTGAGCAGTGAAACCCTTCACCAGGGAGGATGGAGGTTGCCAAGCATAGTCCTGAAGGACAACTATGCCCTTTCTGTCAGATCCCAGTCTCTGCTTAGAGTAGCCTTCCAGAGAACAAGAGACCACAAGCTAAAAGACCAAGGTGCTCCAAACCCCAACCACTCAACACTCTACAGTGGAGCTGCCTGTTTGAACAGAAACCAAATATGGGCTGAGGAAGAAGGCCTTCTGAGACATGAAGAACTTAACAGCTGACCCAGCCCAAATCTTCAGGCTACACAGTCATGAATGGATTGAGTAGGTTGTCTTAAAGCACTAAATTATGAGATTATTTATATAGCCCGAGCCAACTGGCACAACTTCCTTACTCTGAAAGAAATAGGAACACATATTTAATAGGCAGTGGATTTATGTTGCCTACAGGATCGAGGTAAAGTATGTTAGCTGTGTACCGCAGGGTTTTCCCAGCTCAGCTTCTGCGTCTGTTTACACCGTCACACTCTTCTCATAAAGCTCTTGTGTATAGCATTATCGACCCGATGGATTTGCTTTATTCTCAGAGAAAGCCTTTCCTTGTCAATGTGCAATAATAGTAACATAGCGATGTGAAATAACAATGTCACAATAATTATTGAAATTTTTAAAAAATTTATTATTATTATTATTATTATTTTTTAGTTTTTCGAGGTAGGGTCTCCCTCTAGTCCAGGCTGACCTGGAATTCACTATGTAGTCTCATGGTGATCCTCCTACCTCTGCCTCCCGAGTGCTGGGCTTAAAGGCATGCGCCACCACATAATTATTGAAATTTTATTAAGAAGGGGTACTATTAAGAGTATTGCAATGATTAGTTCACTTGTCAATGCAATTCTATGAAAAAACTCTACTTCAAAATTTATTCATGAATTTATTTGATGGAGGGATAGAGTGAGTGTGTGTACAAATATGGATGTGTCAGGGTTTCTTGCTGCTGCAAACAGTCTCCAGACTCATGTGCCATGTTGTGCATCTTGCTTTATGTGGGTACTAGGGAGTTGAACCCTAGCTGGCAGGCTTTGCAAATAAGTACCTTCTTTAAACACTAAGCTATCTCCCAAGCCTGAAAACTTCTATTTTTAAGCATATTATTATTTTAATTAAGAGAATACTAAGGCATTAAATCAAGGTCATGCAGTTTCAGAAAAAGGGACTCAGGGCTAGAGAGATGGATCAGTGATTAAGGCGCTTGCCAGCAAAGCCAAAGAACCCAGGTTGGATTTCCCAGTACCCACATGAAGCCAGGTGCACAACGTAGTACAGGTGTCTGGAGTTCATTTGCAGTGGCTAAAGGTCCCCCCTCTCTCTCTCTCTCTTTCTCTGCCTCCCTCCCTTCCTCTTTCTCAAATAAATAAATAAAATATTTTTTTTAAAAAGGGGGGATTCAATTCTGGAATATCCACTTCCAGATCCCAAGGACTTTCTCTGCCATTGTCCTGTGCAGTCCTATCCCATACATACTTCTCATTCCAAGACCTGCTTTTCCTGTAATTTAAAAAAAAAAAAGCCACTTTTATTTGTCTCTCACTGTGTTCCAAGCAATATTCTAAAGACCTTTGTTTCTAAGAACTTCAACCTATGACATAAAAAAAAGAAGCAACTTCATTGTGAATAAAAGGTGTTTATTCTGGGACCATGTTGTAAATATATTTTCCTAAATAGTATGCAAAAGACATTGAAGATTTATAATTGAGGGATCAAACTAAAAACTCTTGTTTCTAATAGTGAAGTCTGAAAGATTGTTCCTGAGCAAAAGGAACTTTTTGATCTTGTGGAAGTTAGGGTACTGTTAGCTTCTGTAACCAAGAACTAAATGGCAATGAGTCAAACACAGTGGAAATTTTTTCTCTTTTAGATACCAGTTGTAAGTCCAGCCTAGCAGCCAGACAGGCTGAAAACACACAATCTTAGAGAAATGGCCTTTTCTCATTTTCATCATGATATACATGATGGGATATTTCTTTTTTCATGATAGACTCTGTGGAACAGGAGTATAAGCATGAGAACCTGACCTCAGATCCCAGGACCCATGTAAAATGCCAGGCCTAGTGGTGCATGCCTATAACCTCAGGGCACAAGAGGTAGAGATGGGAAGACCCCTGGGGCTTGATGGCAATCCCTTATAGCCAAATTGGTGAGCTCCAATTTCAATGAGACACTATCAAAAAAAAAAAAAAAAAAAAGGGTGAACAATTGAGGAACTCACCTGACATTGACCTCTGGCTTCCTCCACACACATACATACACATGCAGGCATAAATGCACACATGTGTGTCTATACACATGAAATATGCATACACACATGCATATTCACAAATCATACCTAAGAAGGAAGAGGAGGAGGTGAAGCCTCCATGGAACAAGAACTGGTTTCTAGCAAAATTTCAAAGAAGTCTGAAGGAAGCACTTGAAAAGCTTGTTGCTGAAGTTCAGTTCCACTGTTGAAAAGCATCATCCAGCTGCTGTAAGAGTACCACCACAGTGCACCTGGTCACAGGAAAACCAAGTCACTCAGCCTGCTGTAACAGATGGCACCACAGTGTACCTGGTCAGGCAAGCTGCATGATATTAATTATATCATATTGAAAAACAAAGAAGAAACCAGATGCCCAAGGTGGTGCATACATCTGGAGTTCATTTGCAGTGGCTAGAGGCCCTGGTATACCCCTTCTCTATCTGCCTCTCTCTCTTACATAAATAAATAAATAAATATTATAAAATAAAAGAAAAAGAAAGGGAAAGAACTTTGTGAAGAGTTAGGAATTCTTGCAAGAATCCTTATCATTAAATGTGTATTGGCCCTTTACTTTCTAGTATTCGCTCTAAAGCAAATGAAAACACCTGAGGCAACAATGTTTTGAATTAACTACAGAGTGTTTTGCATTAACTTCAAAGCTTGCAAAAACCTGTTTCAGAGATTTCTTTGTCTGTTGTAAAAAAAAAAAAAATAGTACTAACTCATTATGATATTAAATGTTCAATTTTTGATGTCTGTAACAGACAGCTTCAGGTTCACTGAGATGAACTTCCAGACCAGGCACAGTTATGGAGGAAGGGATTTATTTATTAAAGTTTACAGGTCCTGGGGAAGTTCCATAATGGCAGAAGAAGGTGGCCTGTCTTCACAGGACCAAACAGAGAGAGCAAAGCCACAGCCCAAAGCCTCACTGCACACCTCAGGAACTCCCAGCTAGGCACACTTTGCATATCTTTACATTGAAATCCTAAACCCACCATCACACCTTAAGATCTGCACAGTGACACTGCCTCCAACCAGGTGGCTGCAGATGTAAATAACAAACTAATAAAACAGTCAATATATTGGGGGCCACATATTCAAACTTCTATATCAGGGTTGCTGATAGAAATGTCTATGAGGATAGAACCATTCTGTATTTTGTGGTCCGATATGATATCCAGTAGACAGGTGTGGCTACTGAACACTGAAAATGTTGCTAGTATAGCTGATAAACTAATATTTAATTTTTAATATATTACCAATTTAAATTTAAATAGGTCCCTGTAGCTAGTGACTAGCAAATTGGACACAGAAACTCTCAGAAATCCTGAAGACAGACAATAATTTAGTTCATTTGTCTCCCAATAATGACTTATGCCACGTTTGTACTGATGGTTCCTCAGACAGCCCATAATCCAAACAGAAGGCAAAGCTTGTTTGTTCGTCATGTAATATCCTTGCACTACCTTCTCACATGGGGAACCTGTGGAATTTCAATAAATGTTTATTAAGTTAATAATGAAATGAGATCTTCCTAATCTGGGTCTCATATATGGTATGATTTGACTAAGTTCAGAGCATTGTGGAGCTGAGTGTGATGGTACATACCTATAATCCCAGGGTGGAGAGTAGAGGTAGGAGGATCAGGAGTGCAAAGCCATCCTCAGTTATAAAATGAGTTTGAGGTCAAGCAGGGCAATGGGAGATTCTGATTCAAGAATAAAGTAAAATAAAAACAGAACAAAATTTAGAGCATTTTGAAATGCAAGTAACCAACAGTGAAACAACAATTCATTTAAATTATGCATGTCTGATTTAGTTGTTTGTATAGGAACATGTATGAGACCAAATATCTCACTACTATCATGCCTTCAGGCTAGACATTAGCGAAGACATATGTAGAACCTACACTTCAAATCAATTTTTCACACTCAAGGTATTTTGCATATCTTCTATATATATAGCACAGCATCGCCTAGTTAGCAGCTGCATGGAACTTCTCTAGAACAGCAATGCAGTCAAGGATGAGAATTCATAAGTACATTTGCCATCTGGAGTCAAAATGAATGTAATCTATCCATGTCTGGGTTAATCAGAGTTTAAACTCAGTCAGTGAATGAACAAGATGTGAAGAGTCATTGTTTCTTTAAATGCAGGCCAAGTCAGTTTCAGAGCTATTTACATATGTACTTTCTACATAGCTCCTCATGTTTCTGGAAACTGCATGAGTTTCACCTATTTGCTGAAACACGTCACTCTTGTCAAGATAGTTTCACTTACAATAGTTTCATAGGCAAAGCTAAAAGAAGGTACCTCCCCTCTTAATTAACAGGGTTTTAAAACACCCCCCATGCCTGTGTACCAAACCACAAAAAGCACAAGGTCAAAGAAAATGAAATTTTATTTTACTCTTACTTTCTAGTTTAGGGGCACAATTGACCATATAATTAAAAACAAGCTTTTATGTCACATCCATTTTCCCCTGACCAACTATGGAATAAAAGGAGGAACCCCTACCAAAATGTAAGCCTGCAGCCCAAAACATAACATGGAGAAAAAGAGAGAGGCAAGAAGATGGAGAGAATAAGGCCCAGATAGTAACAACTTCAATATTGACAGTAAGTTATAATTTCACCTATAAGCTCTCAGCAGTTATGGTGATAAGGAGGTCAAGTGCTTCTCTTGTTTGAAGAATGACCATTAGACCACCTCAAGGTCCCAACTTGGTGTTATTCTTGGTCTTACTGAGAAGGGTTGGGAACTCAGACACTTCCCAATCAAGGCAAGAGTAGTAGCCTTCCATCTTCTAAAACAATGAAATAAAATCCAATCATGGTCTAATTTGAACTTTGATTTGGGCCTAAATTCAAACTGCTTTATAATAAAATTAAATTAGCCAGATTTATTTTAAGGCCATTGACCTTCTAATTTAGGGAAGATATCAATGACCAAAGAAAGAAATATTCACAAATAGAATTACTTATTAATTAATTATCCTAGTCTTGCAAAAGAATTGACACAGGGTCCCACAAAATAACATGGAATTGTTATTCTTACATCTTTTTCAACTCTATACTTAACCAGTGGGTAGAGTGGGTAGTCTTCTATATTGTCTCTTCTAGGGAGCATTTTACAATCACACACACAAAAAAACGAGTTTTAAATTTAGAGCTCTCAGAAATGACCAAAAAAAAAAAAAAATTGCTTTTGTAAAGCAAAAAGATGAGCTGCCCAAAGGGGTTTTGGAAACTTCAAACTTATCCCTAGGAAGCTAGGAAGCTCTAGCTGAGCACAGGGCTATGTGAGTGCTCAGGAAAAACCTGAGAAGTCCCTGTGCTTTTTACCTCTTGCTGACCTTGAGACTGCATGCATAATAAAAAGACACTAAGTCAGGGTTTACCTGGATGAGTATTGAAGCATGCCTCAACACATAGAGGAAGTTCCTAAACAAAGAGTAGGGAATTGACTGATTTTAGGCAGTTGAAGAAATCCCTCTTCAAGTATTGACCTAATGAATAAGTTTACTGACTTCATATGACCTTAGTGGTCACATAAAAGCAAAAATAAACTCCTTAAAAAAGAGTTGAGAAAACATCACTAAGAAATCCATGTATGGTGGCACATACCTACAATCACAGCATTCAAGGTTCTCAGGAAAGGAGAATCACAATGAAGAATCTAGCCTGGACCAGCTTACTACTGCCTCACAGAAACAAATGGAGGGGAGAAGGAAATAGAAGATGGAAAGAGGGGAGAAAAGAATGAAGTAAAGAAAGAAGTAGGGAAGGAAGGGGAAGGGAAGGGAAGGAGGCAGGGAAGGTGGGAGGAAGGGAAGGAGGGAGGGAGCAAGGGAGGGAGGGCAGGTGGGAAGGAAGGAAGGAAGGAAGGAAGGAAGGAAGGGAGGGAGGAAGGGAGGAAGGAAGGAAGGAAGGAAGGAAGGAAGGAGGGAGAAGGAGGAGAAGGAGAAGGGAAGGGAAGGAGGAAGGGAGGGAGGGAGGGAAGGAGGAAGGAAGGAAGGAAGGAAGGAAGGAAGGAAGGAAGGAAGGAAGGAAGGAAGGAAGGAAAGATGGAAGGGAAGAAAGGAAAGAAGAAAAGAAGGAAGGAAGGAAAGAAAGAAGGAATGCAGAAGAGAAGAAAGGAAAAAAGGAAGGAAGGAAGGAAAGAAGGAAGGGGAAAGGAAGGGAAGGAAAAGGAAGCCAATAGCAAAAATTACCAAAAATAAATAAATAAATAAAAAATCCAGGAGAGGGGATAAAATCTGATTTCCATAGTTACATATTAATTAAAATTTCATTATTCAACACACACACACACACACACACACAGTGAGACATGAGAAGTATTGCTCACATACAAGAAATAAACAACCAACCAAAACCAGATATAGAAGAAAGAAAAGCATGAAAGTGATATTTTAAAACACATAATATTAATAAAATGATAAAAGAAACCAAGTAACAATTCTGGAATTAAAAAGTATAATAATTAAAATTTGAAAAATCATTAGAAGGGCTTACTGTAGATTTGAGCAAACAGAAGAAAAATCAATACACTAGAAGATACATTAATGAAGGATATTCAATCTACTGAAAAACAAAACACAAATATAGATAAAGGAACAGGCCCTCACAACCTGCGGGCATGGTTCTTCATACCAACACACTACATTCAGAATCCCAACAGGAGAGGAAAGAAGGAAGCAGAAGAAATGATAATATACATTTTGTGGTATCCATTTTGTCTTCAAAAAGCAACTTACTAGAATTTAGGGTAATTCAATGAAAGCTGTGCTCAGAAAGAAATTGACAGCATTTAATACATGTATTAAAGAGGAAAAAAAAAGATCTAAAATCAACCATGTAAACTTTCATGTTAGAAAACTGTGAAAAGGTGCCTGGGAAAATGTCTCCACAGTTAAAGGTGCTTGCATGCAAAGCCTAATAACAGGGGTCCATTTCCCCAATACACTCATAAAGCCAAAAGCACAAAGTGGCACATATGTCTGGAATTCATTTGCAGTGGCAAGAGGACCTGCCATACCTATTTTCTCTCTCTTTCAGATACATTAAAAAAAAAAAAAATTGTTGAACATGTTCAACATCCCTAATCATCAGGGAAATGCAAATTAAAACAACAATGAGATTCCACCTTACCCCAGTAAGGATGGCTAACATTAAAAAAAAAAAAAAACAATGAAAACAAATGCTGGTGAGGTTGTGGAGAAATAGGAACAAGTTTTCACTGCTGGTGGGAATGTAAAATGGTTCAACCATTATGGACAGCTATATGGAGACTCCTGAAAAGGATGACCATAGACCTACCAATGGATCCAGTTATTCCCTTGTTGGGCATTTACCCTAAAGGCTCCAAACCTCAGACCAGAGACATTTGTTCAACCATGTTTATAGCTGCTCAATTCATAATAGCACAAAGCTGGAATCAACCCAGATGTCCATCACTAAATGAATGGATAACAAAGATGTGGTATATCTACACTATGGAATTCTATGTAGCAGTAAGGAAAGATGAAATAAGGAAATTTGAAAAAAAAATGGTCAAACATGGAACAGATCATCCTCAGTGAGCTCACCCAAGAACAAAAAGATAATCGTGGCATGGTCTCGTTTATCTGTCACTCCTAACCTGAACCTACCTGACATGCAGCCAAACCTAACAAACACTCTGAGGACCAGACAAGGGGGGGTGGGATGGGGGGAAGGTAAGGGTGGGAGGGAACGAGAGGGTGGGGGGAAGGACAAGGGGCGGGGATACAATTGGGACCCAAAAGGAAAAGATGCCATAAAAACTCTACTCTGAACAACAGGCTAAAACATTGATCCTTCAGCAGGCCCGCAGCGGGAACACCCAAATCACAGGAATCTGGAGAGAACATCATGAAGGCTAACCCTAATCTTGTCCTGCTTCTCTCTCTCTCTCTCCCTCTCACTCTCTCTTCCTACCTCTCCTCTCTATACTCACTTCCTCTATAATATTATCTATCTTTTTCTTCCCTCACCTTTCTAGGTGCAGACTTGAAACTCCCAGTGCCAGCATGGGGTTAAACTCCACAATGAGCTCTTGATCTGAGACACCTACAAGGTTACCAAAAAAAAAAAGACAGAATTCTGTCAGAGTTCTTGGTGACCCACCAAAGGTTAATGGTAAGACCCTACTGTTGAAGATAGCATATGTGTGTGAGACCAAGCACAGAGAGACCGGGCCAGAATCTGGAAGAAGGTCAGTCCCCAGACAGTTAGCTAGTCTAGTACCAGAGGGTGCTACACGAGCAACTGGGGGAAAATGTCTGACAATGTTCCAAACAACTTGAAGTCTAAGATACCCAGCAGGAAACAACTTGACGTAATGCTCATACAAGTGCAGTAGTGGCAAACAGCCATGGTGGGTAACCAGCTGCTCTTGATTTGGCTAACAGATCCACTCAGTGGAATGCAACTCATTGCTGGAACTGGGAAATAAGTCAAAACCAGGTACAAAAAATAAGCTCAGTCTCCAAGAGCAAGATACCACCAAATGTGGGCTAGAAGAGAGCCAATGCATACAAAATTCCCTCCAAAACATAGATGGTCATCCCTTCTACCTAGTACTAACTTTTCTCTCCTTTGGAGAATTTGCTTATCTTTTTTCAGGTGAACAACGAATCTGAAGGGAGGATCAGCTAACCACACCTCACCAGGGCCCCAGCTGAAACCATAGAACAACGCAGGGGAAGGGCAAGAGTTCAGCGTTCATGGCGATCACGACACCAGAAAAAGGCTGAAGGAGACAAACACAGAGAACATCCAACTCCAACTAAGCCAGATATCCAGAGACACAGATGCTCCCAAAAACCTCATCACTGAAAAAGAACTAAAATGACCCCAAAGTGGCTCAGGGAAACTCGCGGAAGAGGAGGTGGAAAGATTGTTAGAGTCACAAGTTGGGGCATTATGGGCCTACACCCCAGAACTCTGGACTAACCTCACAATGCACAACCCACATTCCCCATTGATGAGGGTCTCTTTGAAAGTGGGAGGACAGGGAGGAGGACAATGGAACCAATACTATGAATGTAAAATAAGAATAATATAAATAAAAAAAATGAAAAAGAAAAAAAAATTAACACAGGAAAATAGGAAAAGAGGAGACCATAAACAGAACTAAGTAAATTTACCCCTTGAAGCACAAATTAGTGAAATAATAGAGAAAAATCAACCAAACCTGAATGTGTTTTATTGATGAGATGATGAAAATAATTAAAACTCCAGACAAGTTACCAGATAAAAGCAAGAATACGTGAATTACTGACATATCAGACTTGAAAGAGGAGGCATCTCTCCATATCCCATGTCTAGTATGTCCAGATCCATGTCAAGAAAATATGGGAATACTAATGTGCAAGTCTCTACCCACAAACACAACAGGGATGAAATCATTCAATTCCTTGAAAGATGCAATTAGCCAAAAAGAAACCCAAGAAGATTCAATCATTTCAATGGGAATAGAGCTATTAAATAAATTGAATGAATACTTAATAACTTTCTGAGAGGATTGTGGGTATAACTCACCACAGTTAAAGAGCTTGTCTGGGTGCAAGCTCCAACACTGCCAATGGTAATAAATATTAATAATAAAACATTAAGCCAGGCATGGTGGTACACACCTTTAATCCCAGCACTTGGGAGACAGAGGTAGGAAGGTTACTGTGTGTTTGAGGCCAGTCTGTGACTACATAGTGAATTCCTGGTTGGTCTGGGCAGGAGTGAGACCCTACCTTGAATAACAAATAATAATAATTAATAATAATGATAACAATATAATATTAAGTCTTCAAAATAAAATCACCCAGTTCAGATGGGTTCACTGATGAATTCTAACCAATAATTAATGGTGAAATCATATCAGTCCTCTACAATCTTTTCCAGAAGAGTAAATACCTCCTAACCCAATTCCATGAGACCATCATTACCCTATTATCAGAGATAGATGAAGACACTGCAAAAAGAAAATCTATAGACTAATATCTCTTCTGAGAACAGAAGTTTATTTTTTCAACAAAATATCATCAAATTGAATTCAATGATGTATAATATGACTTAGATACCCTGAACAAGGGGGAATTTATCCCAGGTATGTAAAAGTAGTTTAGCATTCAAAACATAAATGAATGTAACCTATTTTTAAAAAGCCAAAAAGAAATGGTGAGAAACTTTTCAACTTTGAAGAAAGACATTATTCAGAACATCCATGAAACTCAATTAACTCAATAAAGTTAAAGAGAAAAATATTTAGGCATCTAAGAAACTGTCAAAAACCAAATCAGTCAGAAGCTTCAGAGAAATAACTAACTCATCACCTTCTAAATTACCTCAAAATAAACTCATTACCTTGTATACTAAATTTAATAATTTATTAGAACGTTATAAAACAGATTAAGCAATGATTCCTGATCAGAATACATGAAGACTATAAGGTACTTGGATGGTATCTTCAAATATTAAAAAAGATTGCTGGGGCTGGAGAGATGGCTTAGTGCTTAAGGCACTTCCCTACAAAGCCTATGGATTCAGGTTTAATACCCCAGAACCCATGTAAGTCAGGTGTACAAGATGGTGCATGTGTTCGGAAGTCATTTGCAGTGGTTAGAGGCCCTGGCAGGCACATTCTTTATCTGCCCTCCCTCCCTCTCAAATAAATAAAATATTAAAAAGATTGCTAATGAACTCTAGCTGAGAAAAACACCCCTTAAAATATTAAGGTCAGAAAGTGAGATTAAACTACAAATCAGCAACAAGAAAAATTACAGAGCATACACAAATTCATGGAGATTAAACAGTACACAACTGAATCATGAATGGGTCATTGAAGAAATAAAAAAGGAAATCAATAAATTCATAGAATCAAATGATGATGGAAATACACCATAGTAAAAACCTTTGGGACACAATGAAGGAAACCTAAAAGGGAAATGTATAACTCCAAGTGCCTATATTAAGAAATTAGAGTTCACAATTAAACAATTCAATGCTTTACCTTAAGACCTTGGAAAAAGAAGAACAAGGCAAACCAAAAATCAGTAGCTGGGAAGAAATAATAAAGATTAGTGCAGAAATTAATGAAATAGAAACCAAAAAAAAAAAAAAAAAAAAAAAAAAGCAAAGAATCAATGAAACAAAGAATTGGTTCTTTGAAAGGATAAACAAGATTGACCAGAAGAAATAGAGAAGATTCAAAAATTAATAAAATTAGAGATGACAGAGGCACCATTACAACAGATAACAAAGAAATTCAGAAAATCATAAGGACATACTTGAAGAATATATATGCCACTAAGTTTGAAAATGTGAAATAAATGGATGATTTCCTTGATTCATATGACCTACCAAAATTAAATCAAGATGAGATAAACCATTTAAACAAACCTATAACAAAGATGGAGATCCAAGAAGTTATAAAAAGTCTCCTAAAAAAAAAAAAAAAGTCCAGGTACAGATGGATTCACTGGTGAATTTTATCAGACCTTCATAGAAAACTAACACCACTGCTTCTCAAACTTTTCCATAAAATAGAAAAGGAAGGAATTCTACAGAACTCCTATGAAGCCAGCATCACGCTTTTGCCAAAACCAGACAAAGACAGAACAACAACAATAAAAAAGGTACAGACCAATCTCCCTCATGAACATAGATACAAAAATTCTCAACAAAATATTGGCAAACAGAATAAAAGAATATATCAGAAAGATCATTCACCCTGACCAAGAAGGCTTTATCCCAGAGAGGCAGAGATTGTTCAACATATGCAAATGCTAACACCATATAAATGGTCTGAAGGACAAAAATCACATGATCATCTCCATAGATGCAGAAATGGCATTCAACAAAATCCAACATCCCTTCATGGTAAATGTCCTACAGAAACCGATAATAGAAGGAACATATCTCAGAATAATTGAAGCTATTTATGATAAATCTATAGCCAACATAATAATACTAAATGGGAAAAAAAACTGAAACTTCTTCATCAAATCCAGGAACAAAACAAGGGTGTCCACTGTCACCACTTTTATTTATTATAGCATTGGAAGTCTTAGCTACAGCAATAAGGCAAGAGACACTCATAAAAATGATACAAATTGGAAAGGAACAGATCAAATTATCATTATTTGCAGATGATATGATGCTATACCTAAAAGAACCTAGAGACTCTAACAGCAAACTGTTAGAGCTGATAAACACTTTTAGCAACATAGCAGGATACAAAATAAACACACAGAAATCAGTAGCTTTCTTATATACTAATAGCAATCATGTGGAGGATGAACTCAGGGACTCTCTACCATTCACAATTGCCTCAAAAAATAATAAAGTACCTTGGAATAAACTTCATCAAGGAAGTAAAGGATCTCTACAATGAGAACTTTAAAACAATCAAGTGCGAAATTGCAGAAGACACTAGGAAATGGAAAGATGTTCTTGGATTGGAATAATCAATATTATGAAAGTGTCAATCTTACCAAAGGCAAGCTATACATTTAAGTCAATCCCCATTAAAATTCCAATGGCATTACTCACAGAAATAGAAAAACAATCCTAAAATTTATTTGGAAGCACAAAAAATCTGTTGCTCCTAACCTGAATCCACCTGAGATGCTGCATAACCTAATAAACACTCTGAGGACCAGACAATAGGGAGGGTGGGATGGAGGCAGGGTAAGGGTGGGAGGGAGCGAGAGGGTGGGAGGGAGGACAAGGGTGGGGGGGATACAAATAGGGACCCAAAAGGAAATGATACTATAAAAACCCTTTATTCTGAGCAACAGGCTAAAACATTGATCCTTCAGCAGGCCTGCAGAGGGAACACCTGAACCACAGGAAACTGGAGAGAACATCATGAAGACCAACCTTAATCTTTTCCTGCTTCTCTCTCTCTCTTCTCTCTCTCTCTCCCTCTCCCTTTCCTATCTGTACTCACTTTCTCCTTTATATTATCTATCTTTTTCTTCCCTCACCTTCCTAGGTGCTGACTTATAACCCCCAGTGCCAGCACGGGGTTAACTTCCACAATGAGCTCTTGATCCGAGACACCTACAAGGTTTCCCAAAAAAGACAGATTTCTGTCAGAGTTCTTGAAGACCCAACAAAGGCTAATGGTAAGACCCTACTATCGAAGACAGCATACGCGTGTGAGACCAAACATCGAGAGACCTGGTCAGAATCTGGAAGAGGGTCAGTCCCTAGACAGTTAGCTAGTCTAGTGCCAGAGGGTGCTACAAGAGGAACTGGGGGAAAATGGCTGACATCTGTCCAAACAACTTGAAGTCTAAGCTACCCAGCAGGAAACAACCTGAGGTAATACTCAAACAAGTGCAGTACAGTAGTGGCACACAGCCATGGTGGGTAACCAACTGCTCTTGATTTGGCTAATAGATCCACTCAGCGAAGTGGAACTCATTGCTGCAACTGGGAAATAAGTCAAAACTAGGTACAAAAAATGAGCTCAGTCTCCAAGATTAAGACACCACCAAATGTGGGCTAGAAGAGAGCCTACACATATAAAATTCTCTCCAAAATATCTATGGCCATCTCATCTATCTAGTACTAACTTCTCTCTCCATTGGTGAATTTGCTTATCTTTTCCAGATGGACAATGAACCTGAAGGGAGAATCAGCCAATCACACCTCACCAGGGCCCCAGATGAAACCATAGAGTAATGTGGGGGAAGGGCAAGAGTACAGCATTCTTGGGATCATGACACCAGAAAACAGGTGAAGGAAATAAACACAGAGAACATCCAACTCCAACTCAGCCAGATATCCAGAGACACAGAGGCTCCCAAAACCTCATCACTGAAGTAGAACTAAAATGACCCCAATGTAGCTCAGGGAAATTCATGGAAGAGGGGGTGGAAAGAATGTTAGAGCCACAAGTAGGGGCATTATGCACAGAGACTTGGCCTATCCCCCATAACTCTTGACTACCCCCACAATGCATGACCCACATTCCCCACTGATGAAGGTCCCTTTGGAAGAGGGAGGACAGGGAGGAGGATAATGGAATCACCATTATGAATGTAAAATTAGGACAATATAAATAAAAAATAAATTACATTAAAAAAAACCTTGAGTAGCCAAACAATTTTGAGCAACAAAAGTAAGGCTGGTGGTATCACCATACCCGATATTAAGCTATATTACAAAGCCATATTAACAAAAAAAGCATAGTACTGGCACAAATACAGACATGTAGATCAATGGAACACAATAGAGGACCCAGATGTTAATAAAGACAGACAGCCATATAATTTTTGACAAAAAATGCCAAAAAATATTTATTAGAGAAAAGATAGCCTCTTCAACAAGTGGTGCTGGGAAAACTGGATATTTATATGTAGAAAGATGAAAATAGATCTTTGTCTTTCTCCATGCACAAGAATCAAGTCCAAATTGATCAGGAACCTTAATATCAGACCTGAAATTCTGAAACTGCTAAAGGAAAAGGTAGTGGAAACCCTTCAACATAGTGGCATAGGCAATGACTTTCTGAATATAACCCCAATTGCTCAGGAAATAAAACCACTAATCAACCACTGGGACCTCATGAAATTACAAAACTTTTGGACAGCAATGGACACTGTAAATAGAGCAAAGAGACAACCTACAGAATGGGAGAAAGTCTTTGCCCACTACAACTTGACAAAGGATTAATATCCAGAATATACAAAGAATTCAAAAAACAAAACAATAAGAAATCAAACAACCCAATTAAAAGATGGGCTATGGAACTAGATCGAGAGTTCTCAAAAGATGAAATGCAGATATCATATAAACATCTTAAAAAGTGTTCTACATCCTTAGCCATTAGGTAAATGCAAATTAAAACTACTTTGAGATTCCATCTAACTCCTGTCAGAATGGCTAGCATCAAGAAAACAAATGATGGGCTGGAGAGATGGCTTAATGGCTCAGGCACCTGCGTGCTAAGCCTAAGAATACCGGTTCCAATGTCCAGCAGTTCCAATCTCCAGGTCCCACGTTTAACCAGATGCAAAGTGACGCAAGGGCGCAATGTCGCACTTGCCCACAAGGGGGCACACGAATCTGGATTTCTTTCACAGCAGCTGAGAGACTGCTGGTGCGCCCATTTCTGTCTCCCTCTCCCTCTCTGTCTATCTCTCTCTCTCTCTCTCTCTCTCTCTAAAAATAAAAAATAATAATAATAAAAAGAAAACAAATGACAATGAATGTTGGTGAGGATGCGGAAAAAAGGGAACCCTTCTACACTGTTGGTGGTAATGTAATCTGGTACGGCCATTATGGAAATCAGTGTGGAGGTTCTTGAGACAACTAAAAATAGATTTACCATATGATCCAGCTATAGCACTCCTAGGCATATATCCTAATGACTCTTCTCACTACATTAGACATACTTGCACAACCATGTTTATTGTTGCTGTATTCACAGTAACTAGGAAATGAAACCAGCCTCGATGTCCCTCAACAGATGAATGGATAATAAAGATGTGGTACATTTACACAATGGAGTTCTATTCAGAAATAAAGAAAAATGAAATTATGAAATTTTCAGGGAAATGGATGGCTCTGCAAAGGATTATACTAAGTGAGGTATCTCAGGCCCAGAACACCAAATGTCATATGTTCTCTCTCATATGTGGATCCTACTTACAAATGTATACAGTTCTGTGTGAGCTGGAACCAAAAATCAGTACTAGAGGCCACTAAGCCAGAAAAAGGCTATTAAGGGAGGAAGGAACTTAAGGGGATGGTATTGCATATATGTAAGTAGAGGAACAGATTACAGGGAGTGGAAAGGCCCAAGTGAGGCCAGAGGAAGAGATTGTGTAACATAAGGGTGTGGGTGTGGGGGGGTCAATCAAAATTCAAGATATTCTGAATAAGGCATATGAAAACCTACTTTTTAAATATTTTATTTTTATTTATTTATTTGAGAGAGGGAAAGAGGCAGCAAGAGAGAGAGTGAGAGAGAGAATGGGGAAGTTAGGACTTCCAACCCCTGCAAATGAACTCCAGATGCATGTGTCACCTTGTGGATCTGGCTTACGTGTGTACTGGAGAATTGAGCCCAGTTCCTTTGGCTTTGCAGGCAAGTGCCTTAACTGCTAAGCAATCTGTCCAGCCTGAAATCCTACTTTTTTGAATAATGGCATATCCACAAGGCATAGATTGTTAGTAGAAAATTTTCAGTGCCATGGATGGGATACCTTCTTGTGAGTTGCTGGCCAGGGAGGTCCCTGTTGCCTCCAAAATGTTACAGGCTATTTCCAAGGCCCTTACTTTCCCTTAAGAAACAGATGGTAAGACCCTATTGCTGATGACTTCACATGCCTGGGCAACAAGGTCACGGAGAACTCAAGCTGGTGCTGAGCTGGAAACCTTCTCCCTGTAGACCAGCCAACTGAAAGCTGGAAAAAGCTGCATGGCATGCAGTCCTACGGGAGACAGAAGTCATCAGTGGTGAAAACTGTGGACACTGGAAGCCTCAAGGTTGGCCAGACAGGCCAAATGACCAAGTGAGTGCAATAGTGGCATATCTGCTCTGGGGGAAACCAGCTGTTCTCTACTTGGACTGGAGGCCCACTCTATGGGAGGGAATACATGCCTGGTACTGAAAATCTAATCAAAAGCCTATGGCATGGGCGGTCATGAGCCATAAGGGTATAAAGTCTGCTCTTGTCTGGCTAAATGTATATATTATTCTCATCAAACTCCTTTGAAAGCACTACACATAATGTTCATATTCATATATGAATGCTACCCTCACTTTTGGTTAGAGAAGCTTCTCTTTTCAGATGGTGATGACCATCTGGATGATACAAAAGGCAACATAGTGTTGAGAAGATGGGATGGAGGAGTGTCCAGTTCTGAAACATCTCTATCACACCCTCCAAGGCTAAGGGTCCAATGTGGAAGAGGTGGAGGAAAGAATGTAAGAGCCAAAGGAAGGGTACCACTCCTTACAATGCAACTGTCCAGACAGAAATTGGCCTTGATTCTTTCTGTCTCTTCCTCTTCCTCTTCCCCTCTCTCTCTCTATCTGTCTCTCTCTCAAAAAAAAAAAAAAGAAAGAAAGAAAAAGAAATTGTCCTTGATATCCATGACTTTGCAGTGCCTAGCAATACCTTCACAAAACCCTCATAATAGGAGAAAAAGACAATAACATCAAAATAAAAGAGAGACTAACGGAGAGAGGGAAGGGATATGATGGAGAGTGGAGTTGTGAAGGAAAAGTAGGGAGGGGAGGGAAATATCATGGTTTATTGTCTGTCAGAACAGAAGTTGTCAATAAAAAAAATTAAGGGATGGAGGAGATGACGTAGCAGTTGCCTGAGAAGCCAAAGGACCCAGGTTTGATTCCTCAGTATCCACATAAGCCAGATGCACAAGGGGGTGCATGCATCTGGAGTTTGTTTGCAGTGGCTGGAGGCTTTGGCATGTACATTGTCTGTCTGTCTCTCTCTCTCTCTCTCTCTCTCTCTCTCTCTCTGGTAGCAAATAAATAAATTTAAATAAACACTCAAAAAGTATTAAGGTCAGGGCTCGAAAAGTGGGTTAACAGTTAAGGCTCTTGTCTGTGAAGCCTAAGAGCACATGTTTGATCTCTCTCCAGAATCCCACATAAGCCTGATGCACAAAGTTGTTGCAAAGACCAAGGTAGCCCATGTGCACTAAGTGGTGCAAGCATCTGGAGTTCAATTGCAGTAGCTGTAGCCCTGGCATGTCAATTCTCTCTCATGCATGTTACATGCACTTGCATGTGTACTTTTGCTCTCACTCTCTCTAGAAAATTCCCATATATATATAACATTATATATATATATATATATAATATTCCCAGATAAAAATAGATCAAGCTTGTCACTGGAAGTCTTGACCTAAGTAAATATCACATGGGGTTCTTCAAGCTGACAAGGAGGAATGCTGTACAGAAACAAGGCTATAGTAAAAAATGATGTAGGTAAGTGTAACCAACAGGATAAATGCACCTCCTATTGGGAATTCTTATTTGTTTTTTCATGGATAGTTATAGTATAACTGAATAAAGCAGGAGCTATAAATCTAAGTAGGTGGGCATATATTGCATATATACTAGCATAAAGTGTGGGCACACACAGCAAATTTTTGTATACTATTAAGGTTAATGTGTATTATGAAAACAATCTGACTAAATTGTTAGGGACTTAGTTGTTAATGATAATCCCCAGGGTGATCATTTAGAAAATAACTCAAATTCTAAATTCAAATTAGTAAGAATGGAAATAAATGCTTATGAAATACCTTTTTATCTCAAAAGAAGACCCTTAGGGAATAATGGTAGATGAAAAAAGGAGATCAGATGCATAGAAAACAAATTTTGAAATATCGTATGTACTGATTAGTGGTATTTCAGTCAATGACATGTATGACGGTGGTTCTATGTGACTGAACATTCTAGGGACATAATAGCCACCTTCAACTGTGGATGTGTTATCATACTTTCCAAAAAATGGCACATTTTTCAGAATATATCCCCATATTTAAGTGATGTAAGACTATATTTATTAAGGATTTAATTCTAGAGTATACAAAGACTTCCCTCATCTCAAAATAACCCAGTTTTAAAGTAGGTAATGGGCTTATTGTTTGATGATAATGAAACATACATGACATGAAATGCACCATTGTAACCTTTTTTAAATGTTTAATTCATTGGCATTAAATGCATTCTTGTTATATAATTATCACTATTCACTTCAGAAAATTTTTATCATTCCAAAGAGATATTTGTGCCCACTAAATAGTAAATTCGCATTCCTTTCTCTCCTCAGCCCCTAGTAATTTCTATTATACTTTCTATCTATATGAGTTCATGCTTCTCGGAACCTCATGTAAGAGTAATTGTACAATATTTGTCCTTCTTTACCTTGCTAATTTCATTATGTCTTCAAAGTCCATTCCTGTTGGGTCACATGTCAAAATTACATTTCTTTTTGAGGTTGATATATATATATATATATATATATATATATATATATATATATGACACATTTTGTTTATCCATTAATATATTGGTGGACATTTTGGTTGTATCCACCTTTGAGCTATTTTAAATTATACTTTGATGAACATTGGTATACATGTGTTTGCTTGGCTCCATGATTTTCAAGTATTTTGAACATATATTCTGAAGAAAAGCACAGTAGCACAGTACATGACTGGATAATTCTGTTTATCTTTTGTAAGAAACTTGGGCAAAGGATTTGAATTGACATATTTCCACAAAAGACATTCAAATATCCAATAAGCAAATAAAATAGGTCAATAATGTCAGTCTCCAGGAAAATACACATGAAATCCATAATCAGACGCTGCTGTATAGCCATGAAAATGTCTTCAGAAAGAGAGAAAGAGCAGCACCTGGTTCTCAGAAGGCTGAGGAACTGCATCTCTCATCTGCTGATAGTTAATGTAAAACAATAAAGACACTTTGGAAACAAGTTGTCCCTTCTCCTGAAGTTAAACATATTCTTCCTGTGTAGATCCTGAATCTTACTCTCAGGCATTTACTCAACAATAGTGGAACCATGTCCACCTGACAGCCTGTACAGGAGTATCAATAGAGCTTTATTCATAACACCAAATTTAAAATACCCCTTTGGCCTTCCATCATGAATAGAGAAATAGAGATAAACTGGACTAGATTGATGCAATTAATTATTATTTAGCAATGAAATGAACTCTGTTATATGTATCAACAGGAATGAACTGCAAAAGCATTGGGCTAAGTACAAGAAAACAGACATAAAAATCTTCACACTTTGTGAGATGACAATAGAAAAATGAGTATGGAGGCAGAAAATATATGTGGTAAGTTGACCATATACAGGTATGGGACACTGAGAGATGGGAAGAAAATGTTCCATGTAGTGATCATGGTATTGGCATATACATTTGTCAGAGCTCCAAGAACATTATTCCTATAAAACATAAATTTTACTACATGTAAATTATACCTTAATCTACCTGACAAAAGAAAAACAACATGATCCAAAAGCTTATCACATAATGTCCTTTTACATCAGTGCAGTCAATATTTTTATTTTCCTCCATTTTTTCTCTCTAACAACAAAAACAAAAAATTATGGTGGAGAGAGCAGTGGCTCTCAGATACTAATTGGGTTCTTTAAATCTCATTTCAACAAAAATGAGCCAAAATAAATGACACACTGGAGACTTGGCGGCATCGAGAAGAGACAAAGCAGACAAAATAAAATAACATGATTTCATTTGTTGAAATTTATGAAGTAATTTATTTATAATGATGGCAGCTGTGTAAATAGCCTTACTGGGGCTTGCAACAGCCTTGTGCAAACTCTGTGTGCATAATTTTCTCCAGAAGGGTGTGAACCCACGGAGTCAGAAGCTTGCAAGGCGCCTGAAAACACAGGGCTCAAGTCATAATGCAGCCTCCACAAAACATACTGCTTGTAGATTGCCAAAGCTGAGCCCAATTTCTACATGAAACTGTAACTCAAAACACATTTAATATACAGAACTTGAATTGTTTATTGCTTATAAGCCTCTGAAAGTGTCAATATTTCTTACCAGTGTTTCACATTGTGGGAGAAGATAAGTTGATGCTCTCAGCAGCATGCTCTGCTCAGTTCCCTCAGCCTATAATAGAGATTTACAGGCTCTGTTTAGTATAATAATAAACAAATTATCCCTAAATCAAGGATCAGCTGTTTGAGTTTAACAGATAACATCTGCTTCAGATCATATAGAAGAGCAGGCTTAATTTGGGAGTCACAGATACCCTCCCTTCTCTTCATCCTTCTGTCATCTGCCTGATTGCCCCTCCCATTGTAATGTCAGTCAGCATCTCCATGGTTGGGTTGGAATAGGATGCAGGAAAGAAGAGGAGAATCTCTCAAGCAATATACTACCATTAGAGAACCAGAATCCACCTCATTCATTCTGTGAATTAATTACTATCTTTTACTTAAACTACAGTGACCCTCTGCAAGATACAGAAAAAGGTTTGTTAGTGCTATGAAGTCATTGGAGTAAATGTTTAATAAGAGTTTCAGATTGCCCCAAGCTTCCAATAAGCAGCCATCCATTAAAAGCCAACTCCCCTGTCTTCATACCTGAATATCTGCAATCTTATATGAATGATATCTAAGGAAAATCTATATCTTCCAGATCTTTGGTTATCCTCAATATCAACTGTAAATAAAGATTGATTTTGAAAGAAAATAATATGTCTAATATAAATCATGTAATATCTGTAACATAATTTTTCACAGTAGCTCATTTAATTTAGTTAATGAGTTATTTCTTAATCAAAATTCATAAAACTGGTGTGGTCTGTGCTCATAGACAGTAACCATAAACAACTTACTCATTTTCCTCACACACAGTGGCTTGGAACTTTCCATGCCAGAGGAAAGATACAATAATGAACCATTTCTCATGAAGCAGTGTTCTCAGAGAAAACATAGAAACAAGAGGATATAAATATATAATTATTAGAAAACATGTTAAGAAAGTGAAAGAAATAGCACCAAGGAGATGGCTTAGCAGTTAATAAGCTTACCACTGAAGCATGGGGCCTCTGGGGCTGAAGATCATCAAGGTCAACTTTTGAGAAACCTTGTCAAAAGCAGGGCTTAGCCAGGATATCTGTATCTTCAGTCTGTGGGAGATGGAGATGGGAGAATCACTGGGGCTAACTGAGAGATACCAACTCTGGGTTGAGAGAGAGACTAGTCTCAAGGAAAAAAATACATGAATGACAGCTGAGTGATAGAGGACACTAGATATTTTCCTCTGGTCTTTGTACACACATATATGGGGCATATGCATGTGTATTCACATACACTTCACACATACCACATAAGCTACCCACACACACATACACACACACACGGAAGAAAAAGAATCCTAAATGTATATGTACCTAACATGGATCCTAATTTCATCCAACAAACACTATTAAAACCAGCAAACACAGTTGTAGTGGGCGACTACAACACCCCACCCTCATCAGCTGACAGATCATCCCAGGGAAAAGTAAACAGACATGCATCTGGATTAAATGAGGTCATAGAACAAATGGACCTAACATATATCTACAGAAAATTTCATCCAAATGCTGCAAAATACACATTCTTTTCAGCAGCACATGGAACATTCTCTGAACTAGACCATATATTAGGATGCAAAGCAAGTCTTAACAAACACAGGAAAATTGAAATAATTCCTTGCATTTATCTGGTTACAATGGGATCAAATTACAAATCAACAGCAAGAAAAGATATAGAGCATACACAAAATCATGGAAACTAAATAATACACTACTAAATGATGAATTGGTCAATGAAGAAATCAAGAAATCAAAAAATTCATAGAACCAAATGATAATGAGAAAACAATTAATCAAAAACTGTGGGACACAATGAAGGCAGTCCTAAGAGGAGAATTTATATCTTAAAGTGCCTACATTAAAAATTAGAAAGGTCACAAGTAAACAACTTAATGCTTCACCTTAAGGCCTTGGAAAAAGAACAAGGCAAACAAAAATCAGTAGATGGAAAGAAATAATAAAGACTAGGGCAGAAATTCATGAAATAGAAACAAAAAAATCCAAAGAATCAATGAAACAAAGAGTTTGTTCTTTAAAAGGATAAACAAGATTGTTAAATCCGTCGCAAATCTGACCAAAAGAAAGAGAGAAACGAGACAAATTAATAAAATTGGAGATGAAAATGGCACCTTCCCAACAGATACCAGTAAATTCAGAAAATCATAGGGACATACTTTAGGAACTTATACTCCACTAAGTTTGAAAATCTAAAATAAATGGATGATTTCTTTGATTTATGTGACCTACCAATATTAAATCAAGATGACATTGATCACTTAAATAGACCTATAAAAAGTATGGAGATCCAAGCAGTTATTAAAAAAAAATCCTCCCCTCCAAAAAAAAAAAGGCTAGGATGGATTCACTGGTGAATTTTACCAGACCTTCATGGAAGATCTAAAACTTTTCTATAAAATGGAAAAGGAAGCAATCCTAAGAAACTCCTGCTATGAAGCCAGCATCAACCTCATAACAAAACCCGACAAAGACAGAACAAAAAGAGAAATATTCCTCATGAACATAGATGCAAAATTTCTCAACAAAATATTGGCAAACAGAATAAAAGAATATATCAGAAAGATCATTCACCCTGACCAAGTAGCTTCATCCCAGAGATGCAGGGATGGTTCAACATACACAAATCTATAATATATAATACACTATATAAATGGACTGACTGACAAAAATCACATGATCTTCTCAATACATGCAGAAAAGGCATTCGACAAAATACAACATCACTTCATGGTAAAGTGTTACAGAAACTGGGAATAGAAGGAACATATCTCAACAAACATACAGTCAACATAATATTAAATGGAGAAAATCTTGAAGCTTTTCCACTAAAATCAGGAACAAGACAAAGGTGTCCACGGACTCCACTTTTATTTAATATAGTACTGGAAGTCTTATTTATAGCAAAAAAAGCAAGAGACATTCATAAAAGGGATACAAATTGGAAAGGAAGAGATCAAATTATCATTATTTGTACATGATATTATTCTATACATAAAGGATCCTAAAGACTCTACCAGCAAACTGTTAGAGCTGATAAACACTTATAGCAATGTAGCAGGATACAAAAGTAAACACACAGAAATCACTAGCCTTCCTATACACTAACAACAAACATGCTGAGGATGAAATCAGAGAATCACTCCCATTTAAATTGCATCAAAAACAATACAGTACCTTAGAATAAACCTAACCAAGGAAATGGAAGAGCTCCACAATGAAAGCTTTAAAACATTCAAGATAGAAATTGCAGAAGACACAAGGAAATTGAAGAACATCCTATATTCTTGGAATGGAGGCATCAGTATTGTGAAAATGTCAATCCTACCAAAAGCAATCTACACAGTTAAAGCAATCCCCATCACAATTCCAATGCCATTCTTCATGAAAATAGAAAAAAAAATCCTAAAATTCATTTGAAGCACAAAAAACCTCAAATATCTAAAACAATTTTGAGTAACGAAAATAAGGTGGTGGTATCATCATTCCTGATTTTAACCTATATTACAGAGCTATAGTAACAAAAACAACATGGTACTGGCACAAAGATTGACATGTAGAACAATGGAACAGAATAGAGTCCCCGGTTGTAAGTCCTGGTAGCTAGTCACCTGATATTTGATAAAAATGCCAAAAATACTAATTGGAGAAAAGACAGCTTCTTCAACAAATGTTGCTGGGAAAAATGAATATGTATCTGTAGAAGGATAAAAATAGATCCTTATCTCTCTCCATGCACAAGAATTAAGTCCCAATGGATCAAAGACCTTAACATCTCACATGAAACTCTGAAATTGCTAGAACAAAAAGTAAGGGAAACCTTTCAACATATTGGCATTGGCAAAGACTTTCTGAATATAACCCCAATCGCTCAGGAAATAAAACCACTAATCAATCACTGGTATCTCATGAAATTACAAAGGTTTGTACAGGATAGGACACTGTGAATAGAGCAAAGAAGTAACCTGCAGAATGGGAGAAAATCTTTGCCAGCTATACATCTGACAAAGGATTAATAGAATATACAAAGAACTCAAAAAATCTAAATAATTAGAAAACAAACAAAAATTAAAAGTGGGCTATGAAAATAAATAGAGAGTTCTTAAAAGAATAAATTCAGATGGCATATAAACATATAAAAAATGTTCTACATCCTTATCCATCAGGGAAATGTAAATTAAAACTACTTTGAGTTTCCATCTCACTCCTGTCAGAATGGCAGAATGATCATAAATGCTGGAGAGGATATGGAAAAAGAGGAACCATTCTACACTGTTGGTGGGAATGCAATCTGGTCTGGCCATTGTGGAAATTAGTGTGGAGGTTCCTGAGACAGCTAAAAATAGATTTACCATATGACCCAGTTATACCACTCCTTGGCATATATCCTAAGGACTCATCTCACTACTTTAGAGATACTCCCTCACCTATATTTATTGCCCCTCTATTCACAATAGCTAGGAAATGGAACCAGCTTAGAGGTCCTCAACTGATGAGTAGATAATGAAGATATGGTATATTTATGTTGAAGAACAGAGGTGAGAGTGGACACCCCTGTCTTGTTCCTGATCTCAATGGGAAGTCCTTCAGCCTCTCCCAATTAAGTATTATTTGGGCTTTAGGATCTTTATATATAGCCTTTATTATGTTGAGATATAGACCGTCCATGCCTAGTCTCTCCAATGTTTTGATCATGAAATGATGTTGTTTTCTGTCAAAGGCCTTTTCTGATCTATTGCAATGATCATGTGGTTTTTGTGTTTAAGCTCATTTATGTGATTTATTACACTGACAGATTTCCTTATGTTGAACCATCCTTGTGTTCCTGGGATGAAGCCTACTTGATACAGGTGGATAATGCTTTTGAGGTGCTGTTGAATTTGGTTTGTGAGGATTTAGTTCAATGGAGTTCTACTCAACAGTAAAGAAAAATGAAATTATGAAATTTTCAGGGAAATGGATGGATCTGGAAAGGATTATACTTAGTGAGGTAACCCAGGCCCAGAAAGCCAAGCATAAAATGTTCTCTCTCATATGTGGATCCCAGCTACAAATGACTGGACTTCTATCTGAGTTGGAATAAAACTCAGACCAGTAAATTACAAAGGGGCTATAAAGGAAACAGAAAGGGAGGAAGGAGGATGTTACTTAAGAGGATGGTCTTTTATACATGTAAGTAGATATGTAAGTAAGATAAAGGAAAGGTGGTGGGAGGGCTAATTAAAATCTAAGAAAGTATGTATAAGTCATATAGAAACCTACTTTTCTGGATAATGGCACACCCCAAATTCATAGATTGTCATAGATTCTCATCCTCACCTCAGGTTTGTATTTCAAAGCTCAGCTAGCTAACCCACGGCACATTATACACAGCTGCTTGAAGCTGGAGAGGTGGTGAGTCAGTGTCAGAGATGGGATACCTCCCAGTGACACCTTGGCTAGGGAGGTCCCTAATGCCCCCCAAACATTACAGACCATTGCCAAATCTCTTGGTTTCCCATGAGGAATAGATGGTAAGACCCTATTGCTGAAGACTCCACATACTTGGGCTGCAAAGCCACTGAGAAATTCTGCTGGAGCTGAGCTGAAAATCTATTCCATGTAGACCACCTAACAGCTGGAAATAGCTCTGCCATATGCAGTTCCATGGGAGAGAGAGAAATCGCCAGTTGAGATAAACGACAGTCGACACTGCAAGCCAGGCCAAACAAGCCAGTGGGTGCAACAGTGGCATATCCATTATGGGGAAAACCAATTGTTCTCTATTTGGACTGGAGGCCATCTCCATGGGAGGGAATACATGCCCAGTAATGACGACTTATGATGGGGGAAGTCATAAACCCTAGGGGTATAACATCTACTGATGTTTCACCAAATGTATATACTATGTTCACCAAACTGCCCAGTCAGCACCTCTCTTAATGTTCACACCCATGTAATGATGCTACTCTTGTTTTTGGTTAGACAAACTTCTCTTTTCAGATGGTAGTGACCTTGGGATGACTCAGAAGGCACCATGGTGCTGAGAAGAAAGGACAGAGGAGTGCTCAGCACTGAAACATCTCTATCACACCTTCCAAGACTCAGGGTCCATGGTAGAAAAGGTGGTGGAAAGAATGTAAGAGCCAAAGGAAGGGTAGAACTCCTTACAGTGTGCTCCTCCAAACACAAAATGGACTGGATATCCATGACCTTGCAGTGCCTGACACTACGTACACAAGACCATCATAATAGGAGGAAAAAATAAAAGAGATAGTGATTGAGAAGGGGAAGGGTTATGATGGAGAGTGGAGTTGGAAAGGGAAAGAGGAGGAGGGAATTATCATGGTTTATTGTGTATAATTATGGGAGTTGTCAATAAAAAGAAATAAAGAAAATTTAAAAAAAGAAGAAGAAAATGAAAGAAATATGCCAAGAAGTTAAGAAGATAAGTACAACAGACCTAAGAAGCCTGGAGTTCAGGAGCCTAGCTCTATCTCCCAAGACACCACGTGTGAAATGTGATGCTACCTTAGAGTTAGAAGGGAGTCAAGAGATACTGAGTCTATGAAAAATGCCCCTTTGACTTATACATTATGATAGCACTTATCAGCAGGAAAGCCAGACTGGTCTAGGACCTGTGACAAAGTTTGGATGAGAACCCATGACCAGAGTGCAGAGCATTCGCCAAGCCAATACAGAAATTATCAGGATCCCATGCTGTCGCCTATGCTCTAGGCTCTGTCAATTCTTTTTGCCATCTCCCAGACAACTGAGTTTGAACTTATGTTCACCTCTGCTTTGGAGAAGTCTTCAGAATACATAGTTGAAGTGTACAGTGTCTCTGTTCTGGAATCCATTAAATACTCCCATTAGAGGTCAAAAAACAATAGCTTTCATGACACGTCAGGATAATGTTAGCATCGTTCCTCACAGAACACAGTGTTATATTTATATTTTTGTTTGTTTACTCAGTTGGTTGACTGGTTGGTCAGTTTTTTTGCTTTGGTGATGCATGTATCCTGTTTCCATATGCACTGTGACTGGCCTCAAACTCATGCTTCTCTTGCCTGTGTCTCTCAAGTGCTGGGATACAGGTACGCACCACCCCATCTGGCCACAGAGTATCTTAATGAACAGCCCTGCATCTTATTCCTGTAATTCTGTCAGGTAAATATGATTTTCATATGACAAAATAGGAATCAGGTCTTATGAGTTCACAAGGCCTATCCAAGTTCATATATCTGGTTCCAAATGCAAAGCACTAGCTTGATTTTCTGTAGATAAGCAAAATGTCCCAGATTACTCAGGGCAAGTGCCATCCACATGTAACTTTTCCACACTAAATTCAAGATGATATGAATCAAACCAGGTCAGTTAATATCCCAGTCACCAAGTCTATGAAATTTAATGTTGGATGTAGGAACAGCTAGAGCAAGGCTCTGAAGGTTCTCTCTGGGTCCTAAGGCCAGTCATCTTCACTGAGCAGTATTGCTAGAGTTGTTATCCTCACCACCTCTCCAGCCTCAGGCAGCTGTGTGTTATGTGCCGCAGGTTAGATAGCTGAGCTTTGAAATACAAACCTGAGGTGAGGATGAAAAACTTTAAACAGCAGAATGGCTTCCAAACACTCCTGTGCCACCCACTCCCAGCAATTTGTGGAGCCATTCTTTGCCTAGTGGGAGCATCAGTAGAGAAGAGAAAGGAAGCTATTTTAAAAGTTTTGCACACATCTCATCAGGGTATTTGGCAGTGCAGTGTTCATGCTGGGTTAATCATTGCCGTGGGTGTCCTGGGAATGACAGTAAGCAATTTTATGAAAACTTTATAGTCAGTAGCATTACTCCCACGGCATGGCAGACAGAGGCACCAGGGAAGTCAAACAGCTCCTCCCTGTTACTTGAGCTTAGGGGAAATACAGCTCTGACAAATAACAAATTGTGAGGAAACTTGGTAAGGCCACAATTTGTCTGGAATTCTGCAAAGAAATGAGAATAATGACTATCAAAAGCATTCTAGACGAAAGACACTTAATTGGGTTTTAAAGCCTTTAAGTTGTATGTAATTCTTGAAATACTCAAGAAACAAAACACATTTCTTTTCATTACAGCAAAGAGCATATGTTGAATGTTTCCTACATGTGAGCTATTCCAGTTGAGATTTTACTTTACTAATTACATGCAATGTCTGAGCTAAGCTATCAATCACTGTATGTTGAAGATACTCTTTCAGTTCTATTTGACAGAAGTAAGAAGTACAGTAGTTTAGAAACCAGAGCATAGGTGTGTTTAGTATATAAAGGGCCTAGAATTTGCACTGGGGGAATGGTCTGACATGCCTTTCCCTTCTGTGGTGCCAAGAATTTGTCTCCTGAGACTTGCACTAACACCTCTAGCTATCACAAGTTAAGCAACTCTAATATTAAATCTAAAGTGTTCAAAAATTGTAAGTATTTTGATCCCACAATTAGGAAAATTCCATAACTTACCTCATATGGTAGGTTACATTCAAAATAGATGTAGGGATTGGAGAGATGGCTTAGCAGTTAAGGGGCTTGCCTGAGAAGCCTAAGAACCCATGTTCTACTCTCCAGATTCCACTTAAGCCAGACACACATAGGTGAGGCAAGCAAAAGGTAGCATATGGCCACTAGGTGGCAAAAGTGTCTGGAGTTTGATTGTGGTGGCTGAGGTACTGATGTGCCAATTCTCTGTCTCTAAAATAAAAAACAACATATGTAGGATAAAAATTCTGTTAACATATATCCTTTCAACTGTATAATGTATGTACAAAACAAATTAATTTTGTGTTCAAGAAATATTGAAATTTTATTTAAAATTTAATAAATATTAAGAAATATTCATGTTTAAGAAAAATTCAATGATATATTTTCTTTAGAATAGGTACCACAAGATTCCTTGATTGAATAGTAGCAACAAAACTGAGCCAGCCACACATTTTTTTACACTTAATTAACACATTCAAGAATATACACAAAAGAAGCAGAAGGGCCAGAATTACCCATCACAATGTGAGTAAAAGTTGAGAGAGACTCAAAGGACAATGGAAGGGGATGGAGTGAAGGACTTGACTCAGACTACACAGTACTAGTCTCAGTAATTAGAGCAAGTTCAAAGAGGAGACAGACAAATATGCATCCATGCTTTGTTTCCTTACTATGTCATGGGTAAAGGACACCTCACAAACTCAGAAATCAACCCTTGTACCATCTCAAAGAGTCTCCCTTTACCCCTGGCCCTGCCTTTAGTCTCCTGCTGCATTCTCCAGAGACAGAGCTCCTTAAATACAAGATAGAAGAATATGGAGTGTGGGACTTAGTGAAAGTGTTTGCTTACATAAAGATAACCCTTGTAAAATGGTACAAACACAGAGAACACTGAGGAGACCCTTCAGTAGAAGTTACACAGAGTGTGAGAGTGGAAGGAAGTAGGCATGGCAGCATGTTGCATTCATTTCTTGGTCAATTCTATGAGAAGGCAAGGGTCTGCCATAACAAAATTCAATCAACATTTTATTTGGTTTATATTTTAATATTTTATGCAAGGAAGTTAATATGAAAATACCAATAAAGCTTTAGATTATCTTTAGCATAGGCTGTAAAAATTTTCCTTAAAATATGTAACTAAAAATAGTCATACAAGCCACAACAAAATGTTAAGTATATCATCACCATGGAAAAAGGAAATGTGAGTACATAGGGACCAGAAAAAATGAGTATAATGACCAAAGATTCAAGAAAGGATGGTTAAAATAAGATGTAAAAATAAATAGAAATGGAAAATTCAATTCACACAATGAAAATGGAAAACAACAAACATTATGGTCAGTGCAGAAAATCAACACACTGTTTATCTGAACTAGGTTACAAAGCTTTTCCAAAATAAATAATAAAGACAAATAATGATTAAAAACAGAAAAAAAAAGTTAAAAAAAACATGAAAACTACAGAATTATTGGTGTTATGGGGCTTGAAAGATGGCTCAGTTGGTAAAGGACTTCTTGACCAAGCATGTGGACCTCAGTCTGATCCCCATCACCCACATAAAAGCTGTACTCAGCAGCTTGTGTCTGTAATTCCAGCACTGGGGAGGTGGAGATAAGAGGATCCCTGAGGCTCACTGGTGAGCTACTCTAACTGAATTGGTGAGCTTCAGGCTCTATGGGAGACACTGGGTCAAAAAAATAAAGTGGAAAGCAATTGACAAAGACCATTCACATCAATCTCTAACCTCTACATGTATGTGTATCTACTCACCAACATGCACCTATACACATATAAACATGCATATGCACTCACACCAGACATATGCATACACATGTGCAAAACTATTTTAAAGATGTCTAGGTATTCCTGGGGTAGAAAATAGAAATCATCAAAAATACAGTATTTATAAGTGTAAAGAAAGAATTTTTTTCTCACATTAGGTAAGCCTTAAAGGTTAACACATAAGGGAAGTCATCCTTTAATTCTATAGGAATTCATAAAAAGCTGATGTCTAGACCATTCTCGATACTCATTTTCTAGAAAAGGATGGGTGAACCTGGCATCCTTAGGCAGAGGAAAGCCAATAAATTATTCAGGTTGATGATACATAGTTCTATAGAACCTCATGTATCATATAAGTGAAGCAATGCCTGTATATTGTGAATTGCAGAAGCTTGTGGGTTTTCTCATTCTGTACTCAACAAAATTACACTACTGACATATTAATGTATCTGGGAGACATTTTCAGCTTTGTGTGCCTCTAAAACTATAACAAGCATCAGGCTGGAGAGATGGCTTAGCGGTTAAGACGCCTGCCTCCTAAGTCTAAAAGAACGCTGGTTCCAATCTCCAGCGGTTCCAATCTCCAGGTCCCATGTTTAGCCAGATGCAAAGTGACACAAGGGTGCAATGCCGCACTTGACCACAAGGGGGAACACACATCTGGATTTCGTTCACATCTCCAACTGTCTTCCTCTCCCTCTCTGTCTCTTTCTGTGTCTCTCTCTATATATATATTAGCCATTTTCCAGACTATTACTAAGAAAACATGAATCCAAGTGAATCCTATTCCAAGTAAATTAAGTGTTGAAACAACTTAGATAAATAATAACTGCACAAAAATATTTCAAAATGAATATACCAGCCAAAAAATATCTGAAGATGAAGATTTTGTGATCAAAAACAGTGATTAGTTGGTAACAATTTTAGTATTGAGCAAATCTTAAAGGCTGTATTCTGGGTGGAGAGAATAAAGGGACGTATGAACCATGGTACTTTCTCCACATGAAGATGTCCATAGTATTTTCTTTTTCTGCTTTGACAAGTCAAGATTTGATAAGGTTAAGGTTACTTAGAAGTATAACTTAAACAATAGGCCCATTTCTAAAATCCTCATTGAATGTAACTGTAAATAAAATATAATCTACATACAGAAAGGAACAATCAACAGAAAACATGGGGAAAGTTTAACACAAAAACAACATAAGCCAATGATAAAATTTAGTCAGCAGTATAAAAATAATAATTTTTCTTTCCTTTTTTGGATGTTGATTTAAACATGATGGTCTTGATGACAGTATTGGGCATGGTCCATTTCTTCTCACTTAATCTAAGAATAGTTCCCTTTCAATAACAACCCTGTTTTCTCTATCGAAAGGAAAATAAGGGCTGGAGAGATGGCTCATTCATTAAAGGTACTGCCTGAAAGACCTAATGGCTTGGGTTTGGTTCCACAGTTCCCACGTAAAGCCTGTTGCACAAAGTGGCTTGCACATCTGGAGTTCATTTGCAGTGCTGATGAGTGTGGGGTGGAGGGGCGGTGGTATGTCTGTGTGCTCTCTTTCTCTCTTTCACTCTCTCTCTCTCCTTGCAAATAAATAATAAAAATATTTTGTATAAAAAGAAAATCATTATCAACAGATAGAAAAAGAACAGAAAATAGAAAACACATTCTCTTTTCATTGTTAAGTAAAACTAGAAATAAATAAAGTAATTAGAATAAAATCCAATTATTTGGGAATCAATGCCTTTATATTTTATATAACTATTAGGTCACAAAGTGGAGGGACACTTGTAATGGTGAATATGAGATATTCACAAATATGAGAATATTTCATATGTCTTAATGTGGTACTGTACAACTTCCCCAAAAAAGTCTTATTAGGGCATGACTGAGCAGTTTATAGCCTGTGGTTGGCTGAAAGCCCAGATGCTATAGTTTGCAAAGATTCAGCTACTTATTGCATGAATATAAGTAGTTAGGCTGCAATCTGTTTATATACTAATTTACATTGCAGGTGCCTTAAGGCCAAATTTAATGTAAAACTTGTTTTGATATTGAAAGGGAAAAAAAGGATACATGAAATAATTAAAGAAAAGTGAAAAGAATCAAAGACCTAAAATAGCAAGTAATGGTTTTGAAAACAGAAAAACATATATATGTGACAGCAAGATAATTTATATGTATATAAAAAGGAATATTTTTGAAATCTAAGAGATAGGAGAGGTTTGCAAGAGTAACCTGTAAGTCCATACACACATAGGTGTAAAACTTGACTCATTTACTTACCAGCTGGATCCAGTTGAAGTTGTCCTTTTACCTGATTCCCAGATGTTATCTGAAGAATGCCAATAGTAACTTTTTCATAAAATGCTGAAATGTGTGCAGACCACTCAGCACTAGTGCTATACGTACTGTAAGTGTATTAAAGGGCAAGCTAGTTCACTCACTTACTATACTCCTTAAGAGACACAAAACAAAAATATAAACCAATAGAATTTGACAAAAAGAACATTGCAAAAATAGACTTCTGTTAAAGACCTACATGAGAGACTTCCACTTAAGATGGTAATGTAGCAACCATGCCAAAGCCTAGGAGAGTAAAAGCAAAAAACAAACAAACAAAAACCCAACAAAATACACTCTTCAACTAAAAAGTGAAGGGGTAGAAATTATCAATCACAGCATCGAAGTAGGAGAGATCCAGAGCATCTAGAGACCACAGAAGCAGGCAGAAGTGGCTCCAGCAGCAGCGGCAACAGGTAGGCATAGCAGTTGTCACCAGGATCTGCCTGAGCTGCAGGAAAAGCCAGGTGAGGGGATTTTCTACTTTCACCAGTCTCCTCACAAACTCAAGAAACCTGAAAGGGAGGACAGCAGAGACCAGTGGAGTGGCTCATGAGGAAGGGGATCACAGGGACCAGCAGAACAACCTCAGCCTACATCCACAGCCTCCCCTCCCCTTACCACCAGCACCAGCAAGCACCAGAGACCTGGGGAAGGAAATTCACCTACACAGCACCCAGCACAGGCAATCAGAGCAGTGACCCACCAACCCAGCCATACTACCTGAGCCTACAGCACAGCAAAAAGGGACACAAGTGGGCACACAGTATAGCTGAGACTAAAGCCATCCCAAAAGGTAACTGGATTTACACCAGGTCAGTATCCACCAAAAAGCTTGTGGATAGGTTTGTATGGGAAGTGCTAATTGCACCTTCCATGTCAGGGTAAATTGTGTGTTAAATCTGATGGACAGTTAAATTTTTCATTCTTAAATAAGCTGTATTTTGAGTTTATAATTTGTTGGTTTCTGATTTATAGTGCCTTTGTCTCCTCTTCTGTTGTTCATTGGGGCAGGATCTCACTCAGTCACAAGCTGACCTTGGAACCCTCTACAGACCAGAAATCATAGCCTCCCAGCTGACAGGATTAAGGGTATGGGGTAACATACATCCTTAAGGACTTTTGACTTTGTTAGATGAACTGTTTATTGTAATACCTACTCTTGCATAAATACTCTGTGCTGGTTTTCATTGAAGATGTATATTGTTCAGTTACATTTTAGAATTTGCCTGTATTTTGTTCCACCCAGCCTACTAGAATACTCACATAGCAGGCAAACCCAACATCTAGGGTCACTTCTGTGGTTACTCTGAGAGTCTTTTAAGAGCCACACTTAGCACCTTAAGTTCCTACCCTGAAGATATATAATAACAGGTTGATTGATACATATAAGAATACTGCAGACAATTAGAAAATCTAAGTATCAAATTAATCCAAGATGCAAAAATTTCTACATTATAATTCAAGAAACACAAAAAATCAAGACAATATAATTCAAACAAGAATTATAAATCCATCAGAAATGACATCTAGTGAGACTTATTTAGAAATGCCTAAGAAATATTTCAAAAAAGTGATTATAAGTATGCTCAAAGAAATCAAAGAGGAAATCAAAGGAATCAAAGACACAGGAAACCAATTTAATGAAATAAGAAAGTCAATACAAGTCATGAATAAGGAAATAGAAATGATAAACAAAAACCAGTCAGAAATACTAGAAGTGAAAAACACAGTAATTTAAATGAACAGGATGTATAAACTAGAAGACAAGGTGGCAGAACTAATACAGTCCATCAAAGAGAAAGACAAGCTAATAGGAAGGCGTGAATGGGAATTTCAAGATATTCAGGACATTAGGAAAAGATCAAAGATAAGAAATCGGGGTATAGTAGGAGGTGAAGAATTTCACCCCAAAGGCATAGTAGGTGTTTTCAACAAAATTATAGAAGAAAATCTCCCCCAAATTGGGAAAGAGATGCCAATGCAAATATTGGAAATGTTTAGAACACCAAAAAGACAAAACCTGGAAAGAAACTCTTTGTGCCATATGATAATTAAACTACCAAACACACATACCAAAGAAAATATATTGAAAGTAGTTAGATAGAAAAAGCAAGTCACTTATAAAGGCAAGCCCATCAGGATCATAGCAGGTTACTCAACACAAATTTTAAAATCCAGAAGGGCTTGGAATGATGTATTCTAAGTTCTGAGAGATAACAACTGTCAACCAAGAAAACATTGTCCAGAAGAGCTATCTATCCAAATGATGAAGAAACAAGGACATTCCATAGCAAAAATAGGCTAAAGGAATATATAACAACTAAGACAGCTCTACAAAAAATGTTTGAAGGGATCCTCCAATCTGAAGAGAAAGGAAAGCATACATATGAGGAAGCAGAGAAAAACAAATCATAGTCAAAATACTTAATGCAAGAGAGTAAAGGGAAAAAAGGAAGCAGTACAAAACAAGAAGAATGGCAAGTACAAATACATGCCGTTCAATAATAACTGTTAATATCAATAGCCTCAATGCCCCAACCAAAAGACACAGACTTATACATCAGATTAAAAGGCAGGATCCTTCTGTTTGTTCCCTCCAAGAATCTCATCTCTCCATAAAAGATGGATGCTATCTTAGGATGAAAGGATGGAAAATGGTATTCCAAGCAAAGGGCCTAGGAAACAAGCAGGTGTCGCTATCTTAATATCCAACAAAATAGACTTCAAACCAACATTATTGAGCAAAGATAAAGAAGGTCACTTTATATTGATTATAGGAAAAATTCAATAGGAAGTTATTATAATTCTAAACATAGATGCACTGAACATGGGTGCTACCAATTTCATCAAACAAACACTCCTAGACGTAAGGTCACAGATAACACCAATCACAATTGTAGTGGGTGACTTCAATACCCCACTCTCATCTATTGAGAGATCATCTCAACAAAAAATAAACAGAGAGACATCTGGATTAAATTATGTCTTAGAACAAATGGACCTAACAGATAACTACAGAACATTCCATCCAAATGCTATAGAATACACATTTTTCCTCAGCACCACATGCAACGTTCTCTAAGATAGACCAGATATTAGGACACAAAACAAATCTTAACAAATACAGGAAAACTGAAATAATCACTTGCACTCTATCTGGCCACAGTGGGATTAAACCATAAATCAGCAACAAGAAAATCTACAGAGCAGATACAAAATATGGAGACTAAACAGTACACTAATGAGTGATGATTGGGTCACTGAAGAAATCAAACAGGAAATCAAAAACTTCATAGAATTAAATGATAATGACAGCACACCATACAAAACTTAGAACACAATAAAGACAGTCCTAAGAGTAAAATTTATACCTTTAATTGCCTATATTAAGAAATTAGAAATGTAGCAAATAAACAGCTTGATGCTTCACCTTAAATCCTTGGAAAAAGAAGAATAAAGCAAACCAAAAATCAGTAGGTGGGAAGAAATAATACAGATTAGGGCAGAAATTAATGAAATAGAAAAAAAAATCATAGAATTAGTGAAACAAAGAGTTGGCTCTTTAAAATGGTAAACAACATTTATAAGACCTTAGCAAATCTGACCAAAAGAAATAAGGAAGAGACACAAATTAATAAAATTAGGCATGAAAAAGCACCATTACAACAGATACCAAAGAAATTCAGAAAATCGTAAGGACATGCTTTAGGAACATATACTCTCATAAGTTTGAAATCTGAAAGAAGTGCATTTACACAATGGAGTTATATTCACTGGTCAAGAAATCTGAAATTATGAATTTTTCAGGGAAATGGACAGACCTGGAAAGGCTTATACTAAGTGAGGTAACCTAGGCACAGAAAGCTAAACATCACATGTTCTCTCTCATATGTGGATCCTAGTTACAACTGTATAGACTTGTGTGTGAGCTGCATCCAAAAATCAGTAGCAGAGGCCAGTAAACTAGAAAAAGACTATAAGGAAGGGATGAGAAGGAAGGACTTAAGGGGATGGTATTTATATATACATAAGTAGAAGAACAAATTACAGGGAGTAGAATGGCCTAAGCAGCAGAAAAGATTGAGTAAAAGAAGGATGGGGGGAGAGTCAATCAAAATTCAAGATATTGTGAATAAGATATATGAAAGCCTAATTTTTTTGGATAATGGTACATCCAGAATCCATAGATTATTAGTAGAAAATTTTCAGTGCCAGGGATGGGATACCTTCCAATGAGTTGTTGGCCAGGGAGGCCCCTATTGCCTCCAAAACATTACAGGCTATTGCCAAGACCTGTGGTTTCCCACCAGAAACAGATAGTAAGACCCTATTCCTGAAGACTCCACTTGCTTTGGTGGCAAAGTCACTGAGAAATCAAGCTGGGGCTGAGCTGAAAACCTTCTCCCTGTAGACCAGCCTACTGAAAGCTGGAAAAGGTTGCACTGCATGCAGCCCTCTGGGAAACAGAAGTCATCAGCAGTGAAAATAGTGGACACTGGAAGCTTCAAATTTGGGCAGATAGGCCAAATGACCAATTGGGTGTAATAGAAGCATGTCTGTTCTGGAGAAAACCAACTGCTCTCTACTTGGACTGGAGACCCGCTCTGTGGGAAGGAATACATGCCTGGTATTGAAAACCTAATAAAAAGCCTATGGCAGGCGATGTCATGAGCCTTCTGGGTGTAAAGCCTGCTCTTGTCTTGTTAAATGCATATATTATGCTCACCAGACTTCCCTATAAGCACTCTACTTATGTTCATATTCATATATTAATGCTACTCTCACTTTTGTTTACAGAAGCTTCTCTTTTCAGGTGGCAGTGACCACTGGGATGATCCAAAAAGCAAAATAGTGCTGATAAGTGACAGAGTAGTGTCCAGCACTGAAACATCTCTATTACACCCTCCAAGGCTCAGGGTCCATTGCAGAAGAGGTGGCGGAAAAAATGTAAGAACCAAAAGAAGGGTAGGACTGCTTACAATGCAATCATCCAGAGATAAATTGGCATTGATATCAACGACCTCGCAGAGCCTAGAAATACCTTCCCAAGACCCTCAAAATAGGAAGAAAAGACAATAGCATCAAATAAAAGAGACTAATGGAGAGAGGAAGGGGATATGATGGTGAGTGGAGTTGTGAATGGGCAAGTGGGATAGGGGAGGGAATTATCATGTTTATTATCTGTAATTATAGAAGTTGTCAATAAAAATATGCATTAAAAATCTACATGATGGAATTGTATAAAATGTACATGCTGTTAAAAAGAAAGTCACTCAATAAAAACACCAATTTTTAGGAGGGTGAATTAATGAACTTGAAGAGAAATCCTGTCCAAAATATTTACTCTTTCAAGAAACAGATAATTATTTCATGGTGTAAACTGTGTTGGCATAAATACTATTAAGTCACACAGATATTTTCTAGAAAAATATTTTCCTATTTTTGAGAACTTTATCTTAGAACCAATAATCATGGATCTCTCACAAGCCAATTCCTCTCTTACCATGCTTGCCTTGTAAGTTCTACATTTCCTCAATGGAGTAAGTTCCTTAACTCCGATCCCGTGGCACTGTGGAAGGAACTAATTTTGGAATCTCATAAAAGATGGACAGCAGGATAAGTGGATGTCTCTGAATTATACTGATGAAAATCAAAATACGTGACAAAATAAGTGACAAATAACCTAGGGTGTAAGTGAAGGAAAAGTATCTTTAATATAGCATTTGCATATTAATATGGAAAGTATAAAATAAGTATTTGCATGAATAAGGGAATTCATAGATAGGAAAATGAACAGAAATATAAACAAATAATACAAAACATAAAATATAATTTATATTAGTCTGCTACTTTGTCATTATTTACTATATGTGATGGTTAAGTTTGTGTCAACTTGATTTGTTTAGGAATCCACAGACATTCCTCATAAGTGTGTTTCTGAGGCTGCCTCTAGGAAGGATTAACTAAAGGAAGAATCCTGCCCCCAGGGGTAAGCCTTCCCCCAGAGTGGGTGGCCCAGAGTGGGCGGCCCCTCTTGGAGGAGGGGGCTGGTTGATAAAAAGGAGCTCTGGGAAGAAAGGCTCTCTCTCTCCCACCTGGCTGCCGGTGCTACTAGCTGCTTGGTGTTTTCTGCTTGGTACCTGCTGCTTGGTGTTGCTGCTCTCCAGTGTGGACTGAAGACCAGGGTGGACTGAAGAGCAGCGTCTCTCCAGGAAGCCTCCAGGCCTTCAGTGCCGGATTGGGACTGCTGAGGCCTCCAGCCTCGGGGACTGAGCAGCTACCGGGTTCCTTGACTCTCGGACCTGCAACCTGCTATTGCTGGACTGTGTAAGCTAATCCAATAAATCCCCTTTTAATACAATTCATTCTGTCCATTCTGTTCCTCTAGAGAACCCTGACTAATACAGATTCTGGTATCAGAAGTGGTTCTAGAGAAACAGAATTGTAAGGATGGATTTCCCTAGTAGGCTTGGTGCTCTGTGGAGTTGGTTCTCCAACTCTAGTACCACTAAAGGCTCTGCTGGTAATAAGGAGAGCATTTTAAGTGGTAATAAGGAGGGCACTAATAATCCATGGTGTGAACTATTTAACGAACTCCGTGAAATAGATGTATTTAGTGATTCTGAGTCATATCTTGTGAGGAGCAAGGAATTTAGTGACTCTGTATCTAGAACTTTTGAATATTTGTGGAAAAGTAAGACGAATGATGATGCTGGATGGTTTCTTCTGGCATCTCTAGATAAACTGTTGAGAGAAAAGCAGAAGCTCCAAAAGGAAAATTCCAAGCTTAAGACCCACGTACATGATCTGAAGGTTTCTAAGGGTGCCCTGGAGGAAAATCTCCTGTCTAGTCAGAACAGGGCTCGAATTGCAGAAAACCAAACTCAAGCTCTCATTGTAAGATTGGCTAACTTGCAGCGTAAGCTCAATTCCCAGCCTCACAAACTATCAGAAGTTAAAGTGAGGGCATTGGTTGAAAAGAGTGGGATCCCATGACTTGGGATGGGGATGTATGGGAAGACCCTGAAGAATCTGGGGACATTGAACTCTCAGATTCTGAAGAAGTTGTTTTGCATGAGAATGTGGCTTCCCCTCCTTTAGCTGCAGGTGCACCCCACCCCTGAGGGAATCACTCCTTCTTTGTCTGAGGAAGCAGTAATGACCCTCCCTGCAGGATGTGCTGATGCTTCTCAGAGCCCACCCATCTTTGCCTCAAGGCCTATAACTAGGCGTAAGGCTAGGCATGCCCCTAAAGGGGAGTTAGAAAGCGTGACTCAAGAGGAAGTGAGATACACCCCTAAAGAACTTCAGGAGCTTTTAACTTGTACAGGCAGAAGCATGGGGAATATATGTGGGAATGGATTTTAAGGGTGTGGGATGATGGAGGAAGGAATATAAAATTAGATCAAGCTGAATTTATTGAAATGGGCCCACTAACCAGAGATTTTAGATTTAACACTGCAGCTCATGCAGTTGGAAGAGGTGCCAAGAGTTTATTTGATTGGTTGGCTGAAGTATGGATCCAAAGATGGCCTACTGTGAATGAGCTTGAGCTGCCTGATATCCCTTGGCTTAATGTTGATGAAGGGATTAAAAGGCTCAGAGAACTTGGAATGCTGGAGTGGATTTACCATGTAAACTCATCTTTAAGCCCACAATGGGAGCGTGCAGAAGATGTGCCCTTCACTAAGACTATAAGAAACAGATTTGTGAGGGGAGCACCAGCACACTTAAAGTCCCCAATCATTGGTCTTTTATGTAAAGAAGACATCACAGTGGGAGCCGCAGTTGCTGCATTAGGTGACTTAGATGCAATGGGTCTAACTGGCTCGGGTAACAAGGGCCAAGTATCAGCACTGAATCGCCAAAGGCAAGGTGGGCGTGTTTACCATAATGGACAGCGCAGGCAAAACAATGCTCGTAACAGTATGACTCGTGTAGACCTTTGGTACTGGCTGCTTAATCATGGTGTTCCCAGAAGTGAAATAGATAAAAAGCCTACTAAGTTCCTGCTTGATCTGTATAAGCAGAAAAGTTCCAGAGCAAAGAACCCAAAGGCCACTTTGAATTATAGCAACAGAGAATCAAGGCCTCTTAACCAGTTTCCAGACTTGAGCCAGTTTACAGATCCTGAACCCCTTGATTGAAGTGGTGGCCGGGTCCCTTTGAGGAAGGACCCTCCCATAATCCCCAAAAGTTTCAATATTAAGCTTAGTCCTATCCTTCCTTAGAGGGACCCACGGCCTTTTGCTAGGGTAACTGTACACTGGGGAAAAGGAAATAATCAGACTTTTCGGGGCTTACTGGACACTGGCTCTGAATTGACATTGATTCCAGGAGACCCTAACCGGCATCGTGGCCCTCCAGTTAAAGTAGGTGCTTACGGAGGTCAGGTGATCAATGAAGTTTTGGCAAATGTTAGACTGACAGCAGGTTCAGTGGGTCCCCGAGCTCATCCTGTGGTTATTTCCCCAGTCCCAGAATGCATAATTGGGATAGATATACTTAGGAGCTGGCAAAACCCCACATTGGTTCTTTTGACTTGTGGGGTGAGGGCCATTATGGTTGGAAAGGCCAAATGGAAGCCATTGAGCCCTCTACCAAGGAAAATAGTGAACCAGAAACAGTATCGCATCCCTGGAGGAATTGCAGAGATTAATGCCACTATAAAGGACTTGAAGGATGCAGGGGTGGTGGTTCCCACCACATCCCCTTTAACTCCCCTATTTGGCCTGTTCAGAAGACAGACGGATCTTGGAGAATGACAGTGGATTATCGGAAACTTAATCAGGTGGTGACTCCAATTGCAGCTGCTGTACCAGATGTGGTTTCTTTACTTGAGCAGATTAACACATCTCCTGGTACCTGGTATGCAGCTATTGATCTTGCGAATGCCTTCTTCTCCATACCTGTCCATAAGGACCACCAGAAGCAATTTGCCTTCAGCTGGCAAGGTCAGCAGTACACATTTACTGTGTTACCTCAAGGTTATATTAACTCTCCAGCCCTGTGTCATAGCTTAGTTCGCAGGGATCTTGATCGTCTGTGCCTTCCACAAGGTGTCACATTGGTCCATTATATCGATGACATTATGCTGATTGGATCGAATGAGCAGGAGGTGGCAGCCACTCTGGAGTTGCTGGTACAGCATATGCGCATCAGGGGATGGGAAATAAATCCATCCAAAATTCAAGGACCTTCCACCTCCGTGAAATTTCTAGGAGTCCAGTGGTGTGGGGCTTGCAGGGACATTCCTTCTAAGGTGAAGGATAAGTTGTTGCACCTGGCCCCTCCTACCACTAAGAAGGAAGCACAACGTCTAGTGGGCCTATTTGGATTTTGAGACAGCACATTCCTCACTTGGGTGTGTTACTCCGTCCCATATACCAAGTGACTCGGAAAGCTACTAGTTTTCAGTGGGGCCCAGAACAAGAGAAGGCTCTTCAACAGGTCCAGGCTGCTGTGCAGGCGGCTCTGCCACTTGGGCCATATGATCCAGCAGATCCAATGATACTTGAGGTGTCAGTGGCAGATAGGGATGCTGTTTGAGCCTTTGGCAGGCCCCCCATAGGTGAATCACACCGAGGCCCTTGGGATTCTGGAGCAAGGCCCTGCCATCATCTGCAGACAATTATTCTCCCTTTGAGAGACAGCTCTTGGCTTGCTATTGGGCCTTAATAGAAACTGAACGCTTGACAATGGGCCATCAAGTTATTATGCGACCTGAACTGCCCATTATGAGCTGGGTGTTATCTGACCCACCAGGCCATAAAGTTGGACGTGCACAGCAGCAGTCCATCATCAAGTGGAAGTGGTATATCCGTGATCGGGCTCGAGCAGGCCCTGAAGGCACAAGTAAGTTACATGAGAGGAGGTTGCCCAAATGCCTATGGTTGCTACTCCTGTTTCAATGCCTTCTGTCCCCAAGCATGCACCTATGGCATCATGGGGTGTGCCCTATGATCAGTTGACTGAAGAGGAGAAGACCAGGGCATGGTTTACAGATGGTTCAGCACGCTATGGCACGCCCCAGAAGTAGACAGCTGCAGCATTACAGCCCCTTTCTGGGACAACTCTGAAGGACTGTGGTGAAGGGAAGTCTTCACAATGGGCAGAACTACGGGCAGTACACATGGTTGTGCATTTTGCTTGGAAAGAAAATGGCCAGATGTGCGGTTATACACTGATTCCTGGGCTGTGGCCAATGGTTTGGCAGGATGGTCCGGGACATGGAAGGAGCATGATTGGAAAATTGGTGAAAAGGACATTTGGGGAAGATGTATGTGGATAGAGCTCTCTGAATGGGCAAAGGATATAAAGATACTTGTGTCCCATGTTAATGCTCATCAGAAGGTGACCTCATCAGAGGAGGACTTTAATAATCAAGTAGATAAGCTGACACGTTCTGTGGACAGTGGTCAACCTCTTTCCTCAGCCACCCTGTCATTGCCCAATGGGCCCATGAACAAAGTGGCCATGGTGGCAGGGATGCAGGTTATGCATGGGCCCAACAACACGGACTTCCACTAACTAAGGCTGACCTGGCTACGGCTGCTGCTGAGTGCCAAATCTGCCAGCAGCAGAGACCAACTCTGAGCCCCGATATGGTAGTATTCCACGGGGTGACCAGCCAGCAACTTGGTGGCAAGTCGACTATATTGACCTCTACCATCATGGAAAGGGCAGCGTTTTGTCCTTACTGGAATAGACACTTATTCTGGGTATGCATTTGCTTTTCCTGCACGTAATGCTTCTGCCAAAACTACTATCCGTGGGCTTACAGAATGCCTTATCCACCGTCATGGAATTCCACACAGCATTGCTTCTGACCAAGGAACTCACTTCACAGCCAAGGAAGTACAGCAGTGGGCTCATGATCATGGAATTCACTGGTCTTACCATGTGCCCCACCACCCTGAAGCAGCTGGCTTGATAGAGCGGTGGAATGGCCTTTTAAAGAAACAGCTGCAGTGCCAACTAGGTGGCAATAGCTTGGAGGGCTGGGGCGTGTCCTCCAGCAGGCTGTATATGCTCTGAATCAGCGCCCCTATATATGGTGCTGTTTCTCCTATAGCCCGGATTCACGGGTCCAGGAATCAAGGGGTGGAAATGGGAATGGTACCACTTACCATCACCCCAAGTGACCCATTAGCCAAATTTTTGCTTCCTGTACCCACAACCTTACGCTCTGCTGGCCTAGAGGTCTTGGTTCCAGAGGGGGGAGTGCTTTCGCCAGGAGGTACAAAGAACATTCCATTGAACTGGAAGCTGAGATTTCCCCCTGGCCACTTTGGGCTCCTGATGCCCTTGAGTGCACAGGCTGAGAAAGGAGTTACAGTGTTAGCAGGGGTAATTGATCCAGATTACCAGGGTGAAGTTGGACTGCTCCTCCACAATGGAGGTACGGAAGAGTATGTCTGGAGTGCTGGAGATTCTCTAGGGCGTCTCTTGGTGTTACCATGCCCTGTTATCAAAGTCAATGGACAACTGCAACAACCCAATCAAGGCAGTGTGATAAATAGCCCAGATCCTTCAGGAATGAAGGTATGGGTCACCCCTCCAGGTAAAGAACCAAGACCTGCTGAGGTGCTTGCTGAAGGTGGAGGAAATACTGAATGGGTAGTAGAAGAAGGCAGTAACAAATACCAGCTAAGGCCACGGGACCAGTTACAAAAACGTGGTCTGTAATTGCCATGAGTGTTCTTGTCTTACCTTGTTAAGAGTGTTTGTACATATGTATACTAATATTAAGATGTTTTGTTCTTCCTCTACTTCTCTATTAGGTAATTAATACTGATTAAGATCATATTGCTAGTTAACCACTGTTGAATTTATATTTGACTTGTTATATGAGACTAAGCCTTCCTCAAGGAACTTGCTTTGTGTGTGGGGAGGGGATGATTGTGCGTTTCCGGTTGTACGAGGGATAGTTATATCATGTTAGGCGGAATTATGACCTTGTTACTGTCTTCATTTGGAAATTAAGTAGAATGTAAAGATATATGGTTTGGTGTCAAGTTGACAAGGGGTGGACTTGTGATGGTTAAGTTTGTGTCAACTTGATTTGTTTAGGAATCCACAGACATTCCTCATAAGTGTTTCTGAGGCTGCCTCTAGGAAGGATTAACTAAAGGAAGAATCCTGCCCCCAGGGGTAAGCCTTCCCCAGAGTGGGCGGCCCAGAGTGGGCGGCCCTCTTGGAGGAGGGGGCTGGTTGATAAAAAGGAGCTCTGGGAAGAAAGGCTCTCTCTCTCCCACCTGGCTGCCGGTGCTACTAGCTGCTTGGTGTTTTCTGCTTGGTACCTGCTGCTTGGTGTTGCTGCTCTCCAGTGTGGACTGAAGACCAGGGTGGACTGAAGAGCAGCGTCTCTCCAGGAAGCCCCAGGCCTTCAGTGCCGGATTGGGACTGCTGAGGCCTCCAGCCTCGTGCACTGAGCAGCTACCGGGTTTCTTCACTGAGCAAGCTATTGCTGGACTGTGGCTAATCCAATAAATCCCCTTTTAATACAATTCATTCTGTCCATTCTGTTCCTCTAGAGAACCCTGACTAATACACTATAGGTATAAGATATTATATATAATATTATATTCTATTCATATTTTTTCAAATTAAAAAATCCTATCATCATCTGAATGAACGTGGCTTAGTGTAACAGCACTCATCTGGCATGCATAGACTCTGAATTTGATTACCACGAACATGACAAAATAAACCTTTTATCATCTCTAACTAATAATACCAATTGTAGTCTCCCCATCTTTTACCACTCAAACATTATTACCCTGCAAAAGTGTCTACAAGGAAAATTCTGATGGTCCATCTGAAAGTCATCAATGACTAATAACTCTCAAATACCAAAGAAATTGACAGTGAATGTAGTTTGATTTCAGACAATCTTGATATATGATAAAAAAGTATGTGGGGTTGTGAAAGTTTGTGACCTCTTACAGAACAAGGAATCTATTCATTTATCAAACATTCACTACCCATCATGACTACAGGTAATGTATCAGATCCTGTGTGTCAAAAAGTTTACTTAAAACCCAAGTTTTCAGCCCTGGGATCTCATACTCCAGGGCAGCCAAAGTCAGACCCAGGAAATAAGTAAGGGCTGAACTTTCTTTGTCTGAGATGTTCAGAGGCTTTAGTAAAGATGGTTTTGTGCAGAACAGTGGGGAACAAAGTCCAATCTGAGTGACTGGAGTTAGCAGATGAAGAGAAGAGTTGAGTGAAAGGTTTGGAAGGAAACAAAGTGTCAAAGATGAGAGTTATTAAAATTGCAGGGACTTTGTCTACTTTAAATACTACAATATGCATTCATTGTTCTTTACCTCATATGTTTGGGACCAGAAGTGTTTCAGATTTGGGGATTTAAAAATATTTACATATGCATAATGTGGTATGTTTGGGGATGGGACCCAAATAAAACATAAAAAGTCACTTATTTTTCTCTCTTTTTGTTTTGTTTTCTTTTTCGAAGTAGCGTCTTGCTCTAGCCCAGGCTGACCTTGAATTTACTATGTAGTCTCAGGCTGGATTCGAACCCACAGTGATCCTCCTACTTCTGCCTACCTGGAACTAAAGGCGTGTGCCACCACACCCAGCAAAATTCATTTATTTTTCAATAGGCCTTGTAAATATATTCTGAAGATATATTTTAAATATTTGTGTATTTTAACATTTATTGACATTTTCACACATTTTCATAATGCATTTTGATCACAATCCTCTCCTTTTATTTCCCATTCCCCACCTCCCTTCCACTGAACTCCTTCTTCTTTTTATTATTTTTGCTGTGGGGTGTGTGTGTGTGTATGTGAGTGTGTATTGTATCTGTGTGTTATATGCGTGTATGTTCCTTTGCCGGCCTCCATGCCCTCTCAAGCTGCAGGGCTGCAGCAATGGCTAGAGCACAAAGTCCAGCGTGTGACTCCATCACTCTTCTGTTTTTATTTAGAGCTGGGGTCTCTTGCTGATACCAGAGCTTGCTGTTTATCACGAGTCCTGGAAATAACCTGGAATTCTACTCCTTTTGTAGGACTGACATTATAGTCATGCAGTGCCATGCCCAGCTATTTACCTGGCTTCTGGGGATTCAAACTCAGACAGTTCTAGGCCTCCTGGGGACCTCATCCTTACACAGGAAGCAAATTAACTGCTGAGCCATCTCCTCAGTCCTGAACTACTTCTTTCAAACTCATCTTTCTTCTATTTTGATGTGTTTTTTCTCTCCCCCTCTCTCCACTGTCTTTTCGGCAGCCTGTCACATGAGATTAGATTTGGAGATGTCTACTTGTGATATCATGTCAGTGTCCAAAATATTCAGAATTTGGAATATTTTGGAATTCATAGTTTTTGATTAGTGATAATTGACTTATGTGAGATCCAATAGGAGGAGGAAGTTGAATACTAGACAGAGGGCATGCTGATAAAGCACCTTAAGAGGAAGTGGGAGGACAGCAGCCTTATACTTCATCCTGTAGACTCAGCTCTGGTCTATTGTTTACCCATTCCACAATAGATGGTCTCAACATTTAGCATACATCATGATAACCTGGAGGGTTTACTAAAATACAGATTAATGGCCCCCAACCCAGAGATTCTGATTTAGAAGGTCAAGACTGGGGCTGCAAATTGTTGCTTCTGTAAACTCCTAGGTGATATTGAAGCATTGGGTCCACAGGCTCATATTAACTTTATTTATCCCTGACACTCCACAAATTTTTAATCCTTGGAAGGTAATTTCATCATGTTTTCATTAACTATAAGTCAACATTTGTATTGCACTTGTAAAAAGGAAAACACCACAGCTCTCTTTTCACTATAATATTTTCAACAAATACTCTTCGATAGAGCTCATGCATCTGAAGTGGATATGTGTCCCCCATCTATGTGACCAGATTGCTCTGCATCTGATAGTTTCCTTTCCTTTCAGGATCTTTCATTACAGTGTGCGTCTATTTCTCATCACTTCCAATAAACCATAGTTCACTGAGGGTGGAGATTACTGCATCGCCCTTCATCTTGCACATATGCTCAGAAGGCAATAATCAGCCACTTATGTGAGGCCATCTTAACATTCTCAATCAGCTGCAAGAAGGCAATGGCCTGCCATAGAAGCCTTCTGTCAAGCTAAAACTTTGTTTCTGTGCAAAGATTCTCAATAGCTCAGAATGCACAAACTTCATTTCTCTAGGCTTGTTTCTCACTCCTCGATGCCACTTATATTGAACCTCACTGATGCATTTTGCTAGGATATAAGGCAGATATAGGCAGAGGGAGAACATATTTGAACTCAAGGTTTAATTCAATTCCAAACAAGATCATCATTGTATGCATTATTTATCAATAGCATTTAAGTCCCTCGTGGTTAGCTGGTCCTGACTTTGCTCTATAAATAAATGATGTCATACTTGCTTTCTGCCTTCCTACTTCTCATATTCTAACTGGGAGGAAAGGAGAACATATACACTGTATTCATTAGAATTATGATAAGTAATGCTGAGCTAATCTGACTCAGTATGAAAATAAACCATTGAAGCCTAGGAGATAAGGAGTCCTGGGGCAGGGATGAGCCCAAACCCTACATTAACAAGTTCTTTTATTTTTCTCATCTTTTTAAAGCTTTTACTTTCTCTCAGTGTACATTCTTTTCCCCAGTTCTTCAAATCTTGTTAAAAAGGGAATATCTCAAGTAAGCACATTTTTGTTAAGTAAAATGATTTTGTGCTCTGTTAATGTCTAATGGAAAATCTTAGGTGCTCAGGAATTAAAAAGAATTTGGTGGACCAAAGTGTAACTTCCCTTCCTACTCCTTATTTTTGTTGCTAAGAGAATGAGGAAGAAATCATTGATGGTTTAGGGAATTTTACCTAATCTAAATTTTTTTCTATTAGTTGCTGAGAAAAAAGCAAAAGAAGTATAGATTTTAAATAGGTGGAATGCAGGTAGGCATGATAGTGGATACAATTGGATCCCACACCCTGGAGGATGAGGCTATAGGATGTGAGTTCAAGGTAGCTTGGAATACTGTTGCATTACTTTTCCTGCAGAGAAATGATCATCTGTTCATCCCAGATAAAGCACCAATGATAAACTAAAGAAATGCTTCCAGAGAGGGGGCAATGGATCAGCAGTTGAAGGTGCTTGCTTGCAGGGCCTGCCAGGCCAGGTTTGACTCCCCAGTGTCCATGTAGAGCCATATGCAGAATGGCCCATATGACTGTAGTTCATATGTGGTAGCAGGGGGCCCTAACATGCCTTTTCTATGTCTCTCTATGTCTCTCTCTCTCTCTCTCTCTCTCTCTCTCTCTCATTTCAAACAAATAGAGGGTTTTTTTTTTGTTTGTTTGTTTGTTTTTTTTTTAAAGAAACAGTTCCATCAAAGTCCAGCTTGACAAGTTTACACAGCTTTCAGGTGCTGACTGACCCCTAAACAGCTGCATCGCAGTAAAGTCACACCTACTATAGCATAGGTGATAATCTCCCCAAAGCTGCATATATGGATCCCCCCTTCACTCAATAGTCCTCCTCCAAGATATCCCAGTCTACAACCTCTTGAGTTAGGTCAGAACCATGCATGGCTTGGAGAGACATACAGGAGGGAGTACTATCTGGAATCTTAGAAGAGGGTCTAATGATCCTCCCTACCCATTCTGAAACCTGAAAATAGAACCAGGACTATCTATTTGGAAAGAGGAAGGAAAGAACCAGCAGGGAGAAGGGGGGAGCAAGATAGAGAGTAGTGAGGAATGAATATGAACAAATTACATAGTATACTTGAACAAAATAGTCATTAGGAAACATATTGCTTTATATAATGAATATACACAACTAAAGGAGGGGGAAGGAGAAAAGGGTAAGAAGCCAAATGTAATAGTGTGGTCTAAATGCTACAGAAAAGACCCAAGGATGAATATGGCCCCAACAAAGAAAGAAAGCTTTCAGCAGTAAAAAAAAAAAATGAGATTATACAATTTTCAGGGAAATGGATGGACCTGGAAATGATGACACTAAGGGAGGTAGCCAGGCCCAGAAAGACAACATCACCATGGTCTCTGTCATAGGTGGACCTAGTGCAAATGTTTATATTTTTATGTAAGTTGGAGTAAAAGACAACAGTAGAGGCCAGGAATCTAGAAAGGGGTTATGGGGGAGGGAGGAGAGGGGAGAACTGAAGGGAAGGTTATGGAAGATATGTAAGTAGAGGGACAGATTACTGGAAGTGGAATGTTCTAAGTAGGATAAGGGTATGGGATTGAGTAAAGGAAGGGTAACAAGAAGGTTAATCAAAATTTCAGATATTATGAATAAGCCATATGGAAACCTGCTTTTTTGGATAATGATGTACCCAGAAGCTATAGATTGTTACTAGAAAAATTTCAGTGCCTGGAATGGGATACCTTTCAGTGCCTGGAATGGGATACCTTTCAGTGAGTTGTTGGCCAGGGAGGTCCTTAAATGCCTCCAAAACATTACACGTCATTGCTAATGCTCCTAGTTTCCCAAGAACTCTAGCTGGTAAGATTTTATTGCTGAAGACTCCACATGCTTTGGCTGCAGGTCACTGAGAAATCAAGCTGGAGCTGAACTGAAAACCTCCTCCCTGTTAACTAGTTGTCAGAAAGCTGGAAAGAGCCATGCTTCATGCAGCCCTTTGGGAAAGAGAACTCATCAACTGTGTTAAACAGCAGTGGACCTTGCAAGCCTTAAGATTGACCAGTCTTGCCAAATGTGCCAACTGGTGCAATAATAACATGTCTGTTATGGGGAATGCTCTCTAAATGGACTGGAGGTCCACTCCATGGTGGGAATATATGCCTGGTACTGGAAACCTACTTAAAGGCTTATGGCTGAGGAGGTCATAAGTTCTAGGGGAGTACCGTCTGTTATTGTCTACCTAAAAGCATATATTATGCATTCCAAACTGCCTTCTAAGCACTTTTTTTTTTTGGTTTTTCGAGGTAGGGTCTCACTCTGGCCCAGGCTGACCTGGAATTAACTATGGAGTCTCAGGGTGGCCTCAAACTCACAGCGATCCTCCTACCTCTGCCTCCCAAGTGCTGGGATTAAAGGTGTGCACCACCACACCCGGCTCTAAGCACTTTTTAAATGTTTATACCCATATATAAATGCTACTCTCACTTTTGGCTAGAGAAGATTCCATTTTCACATGGTGGTGACCACTATGGTGACTCAAAAGTGACAGTGGAGTCTTCAGCACTGAGACATCTCTAACATATTCTCCAAGGCTCAGGATTCATTGCAGAAGAGTAGCAGAAAGAATGTCAGAGCCAAAGGAAGGGTTGGACTGCTTACAATGCCATCTTCCAGACACAAAATGACCTTGATATTCATGGTCTCACTGTGTTTGACACTACCTAAACAAGACCTTTATAATAGCAGGAAAAAGATAATTACATCTCTTATTCCTATTATAGAAGAGAGACTGATTCAAAGGGGGAGGAGATTTGATGGAGGGTGGATTTGAAAGGGGAAGGATGGGGATGGAGATGGGCTTAAAATGTTTTTTTTTTTTAAAGGAAGAAAGCTATAGATTTTATGGTCTTATGCTTCATAGAGAACTACACATGTGTCATTAGTGATGGAATATCAGTAAAGAAGAACATGACAGATGTTGAGATGATAGCTGGGTTTGTAATAAGGAAAGAAGAGGAAAATTGAATGTGGAGACAAGGCACTATCGTGTACACATCCTGCTTGAACAATGGAATAATACGACAGGAACAGTAAACATGATCATTGTGGGAGCCTAATCTATAACAAGAGATTTGATGTAAATGATAGTGTAAAAAAAGATAAAAGGATCTCCTAAAGAAAGAGCTTCAATAAAAGAAAGAAAGACAAAAAGAAAAAAAGAAAGAAGGAAGGAAGGAAGGAAGAACAAAAGAAAGAAAGAAGGAAGATAAGAAGAAAATAAATGTCAGATGCAAAATCCAGGCAGGGAAAGACCCCAGTTTATCAAATCTGTCTGGGCTGACTCTGAGAAATTGAATATATAAGGCAACAATGATAGCACCATGTATAAGAATTGAATACTGGTCTATAGCCTAAAACAACCAGTCAGGCAGCCAAACTATACCTCTACAGCAAATGCCCCAAAGGACTAGGACTCGATCAATAACTGATGGTTCTCCTCATTTTTGTTGCTTCTTCCAACATGCAAATAGCTAAAGTCAAATGTGCCCCTGACATAATCCTATCAGATGTCCCAGTTTTAATCATCTCTCCAGCTTATATTTCCCCATGCCAATAGCCCACAACCAGGGGAATACTGAAAGACTTCCTTGTTCCCCACTAAAGCTTTTTCTCTCTCCTTCACATGACCATACCTATAGACTACAAAAATATTTGCTGGGAAATTGCATTTTGTGCAAAAAAAATATAAATTTCCAACTTAAATAAATCACAAAAGAAAGTAAAGTTTGTGATTATCATAGGAGGTAATATTTCAGTTGAAATCTAAAAGTTGAAAAATAGCCAACCTTGTAAAAAGCTGGAAGAAGTAACTGCAAGTTCAGAAAGAAACAAATAACACCCTGAGTTAGGGTATCATCCCATTGGTTTGTGTGGGAAACACAGGAAGTACAAAATGGGAAGGTTATGATAAGTGAGGGGCAGGGAGATATGGATCTGTGAATATCCATGTGGCCGGGTACACAGGCCAAGGCTATATGCTCTGATACGGAGGAACACCTCACACCCAAAGACAAGAGCATATGTAAAGCAGAGCATTTTAAGTGTTCTTTCCAGTCAATTACCACTATTGAGTCAGATCAGTTAATCCTAAAGATTTCAAGTGTTTATAGGAATGAGAGAAGAGCTGCTGGGATAATAGCGTTCCAGTGTAATTAAGCACCTCTGCTCTTCCATCATGATTTGCAACAAGCATTCTGCTTTCCTGAGCTCTCATACCCAGCTGGTAATGGACAGTCCATCAATATCCTCTTCTAGTCACACGAGGACTGTTTTATGGGGATGCTAAAAGCTGTAATGAACCCCCTTAGATAATTTCTTTATGAGGCAGAGAATCAGAAGAGCTAAGTATGAAATAGGTTAGGATCTATCAACAAATGGGCCACCATTGTTTTTATGACTCCTACCAATGTCTGCAGGTGAAAAGCTCTAATTAGCCACAATATTGATATCATATGTGGCTGCGTTGATCCACTCCCCAGAAATTTGGTCATCCCTTTCCTCAGATGGAGATGGCTCAGGCTGCTAAATCACAGAAGCCATTGCAGGTAACAAGCTACATTCCACCATATGAAGCCTGTCCCATCACTGGGAGCAGAGTACTCATGTCATTCATTCCCCAATCATGAAAGAGTAGCAGTAGTCCTCACACACCAACTCTCAAGCCAGTGAAGTGTCCTAGAGGGATGATGCTTGTGGCTTTCAGCAGTAGGTGCCACCATGTGGTTTTTAACTGTGAGCAGTTCCTGTAGCCCTTCAGGCTTGCTCTGAGCTTTTTCCCATCCTAGATCACAGTGCAAAAAAACAGTGCTATCTGATGATCACTTCTGTCCCAAAGGACTCCCTCCTTCCAACAGGTCAATTGGTAGCAAAGCAGCCTCATGCACCTGGTTTGTTTTGTTGAATCAGTTGCAACCTCAAATGAACATTGAGAAAGAGGTGAGTGTGGAAAAAGAGCTGATGCGTTTGAACCTAGTGAGCACTTCATGAGTTCTGTGTCCTCTGCCCTGGCACACCAGCTGACTACATTCCTGGCCTCCCTTCCCTTTAGGTATAACCATATGATAGTCTTAGTCATCAGGGAGAGTAGAAGTCAGGCATGCTGCCATAGGTGTGACCTTTAACTCCACACCACATGTGGTTCTTCACACCCCCTTCTCTTCCCTTAGATTAAAGATCATAAACACTACCTTCTTAGAGTCTACTAGCTGGAGCCTGGCTCCCTACAGAGGGACTTGATGATCTACCTGCCAATGGATGGTGTCATTATGAACCAGCACCAACAAGAGATGCATTGTATTATTTTAAGCCATTCTACTATTTTTGATTGTATGTGTCCTGGCTACTAGGATTGAGCTGGCACGTTAAGCTGTTTTGCCCAACTAACAAGTGTACACTGGTAAAATTCACACAGATGGGATGCTTTTTATCACCTTGGATAGATGCCTGGTTTAGTAACAACACAACATTGGCTTTAACAATGCAAAGGAAGCATAAGTTATATGCCATTGAACATATACAGCTTGGTGAGTTTATTAAACTTATGTAATTGTACAAAATACTTCTGTCACTTTTGAAGAGCCCTCCTTCCTATTTGTAGCCAATCTGTGCTTCATCCTCATCTCAGGCTGATGAAAATCTTCTTGTGGGATTTCTGGCATTTTTAATTTGGTATTAAGTTTGAGGTGTATATATTTTATTACACATATGAGTATTTTTTCTTTTGATTGTGCATATTATTCAGTTTTATAAATAAATGAAGGTGGTAACAACTGGACTGTTTCCAATTTGGGACTGTTATTTACAAGGCTGCTCTATATGTGTCTGTGTGGACCAGTATCTCTTGGGTCAATGCCCAGCAGTTGGACTGATGGGACATATAACTACTTTGTAAGTGTTTGTTGAATGGATAACTGGAAAGAAACCTTGAGATACAGAAACTACAGTATAGGCAGTGTGCTTGATTATGCTATGCCAACTTGACTTACCCCATGTTGCAGACAGCTTCGGGTTCGCTGAGATGAACTTCCAGACCAGGCACAGTTATGGAAGAAGGGATATTATTTATTGAAACTTACAGATCCGGGGAAGTTCCATAAAGGCAGGAGAAACGGCCTGCTCTCCACAGGGCCAAACAGAGAGAGCAAAAGCCAACCAGCCACCACAGCACACAGAGCAAAAACTATAGCCAAAAGGTCACACAGCACACTTCAGGAACTCCTGCTAGGCACATTTGCATATCTTTACAATGGAATCTCAAACCATCACCACACCTTAAGACCAGCCCCAGTGACCTTGCTCTAGCAAGGTGATTGCAGATGCAAACTATAAAGTAATAAAACACTGAATATATTGGGGACATATATTCAAACTACCACATTCCGCCCCTGGCCCCCAATATATTTAGCTCCTGGCCCCAATAGATTTATAACTATCACACATTGTAAATTGTACTCAGTCCAATTTCAAAGGTTTTCACAGTCTTGATCAACTTAAGATAGTGAGTCCTGTAAAATCAAACAAGTTAAATACTTTCAACATGTAAAGGCACAGAGTAAACATTTTAACTGTATAAGGAATATCAAGGAGAAACTAGAACAATGCAAACTCAGCCACCATCAGCAATCATCAAACTTCTGCAGTTCAAGTTCAATATAACCAGAGACTGACAGTCTCCAGGCTTTCCAATTCCACCCCTCCAGCTGGGCAGAGTCGCCAGGGAAAACTTTCATCCCATGCCAACACTGCACTCCATGGTAGCCCTTTTTGCACAGTCCTGGTATATCCAAAACATCTTCAGGTCTCCATGCAAACCACGGTCCATCTTCCAAAAGGCTCTTCCAGCCTATTCCTCAGGGACTTCATGCCCTGCCTTCATGCTGCATCTCAGCAGCGGCTCCTGGAACCGTGTGCAACTCATGACCACTCCATGCATTTTTCATGCTTCCAAAACTAATACCAGGTGTGCAGGACACAGCCATATTCTTAATCCAGGGACAAAAGAAACCATAGCCTTGAAAAGCAGGTTCCTTCTCCAGTCAGCTCTTTCCAAGAGTTTGCATTTTTAACAGTCTTTCCTCAGGCATCCTCTCCATTGTTTTAATGTAAATCAAGTCAGGCCACCTTCCTTCCACCTTCCTTAAGATTGCTAATGTGTCAACAATAGCAGCTTAACCAGTCTCAGTGCCTCTACTTTTAGCTTGCTTCAGGTTTTCCAACTCAAAATCTTAAAATCTCAGTCCGATATCTTCAGCCAAGCATATCAGTCCATTACAAATTTAACCTTGATCAAACTTTCTGGGCCTGGATAGCAGAACGTAGCCATCCCTTATGCCAGTAGCCCAGTTCCAACAAAGTCCTCTGCAGTCTTTCCTTCCCCTTAGAAAGCTCATAAGCCAAGCCTCGAAGTTCAATACTGTCTGCACTTAGCATTCTCAAACTCTCATCAGAATAGTCCATAAAACTTGGCTTACCACTCCAGAAGACATCTTCAGTTGCAAGCACCAAGTCCATGCCCATTCCTCCAAAACAAAGGTTGCAAAAGACGAACATCCACACGGTCAGGTTCATCTCACCCCACACTCCTCGGTACCACTTTACTGTTGCAGACAGCTTCGGGTTCGCTGAGATGAACTTCCAGACCAGGCACAGTTATGGAAGAAGGGATATTATTTATTGAAACTTACAGATCCGGGGAAGTTCCATAAAGGCAGGAGAAACGGCCTGCTCTCCACAGGGCCAAACAGAGAGAGCAAAAGCCAACCAGCCACCACAGCACACAGAGCAAAAACTATAGCCAAAAGGTCACACAGCACACTTCAGGAACTCCTGCTAGGCACATTTGCATATCTTTACAATGGAATCTCAAACCATCACCACACCTTGGCCCCCAGTGACCTTGCCTCTAGCAAGGTGATTGCAGATGCAAACTATAAAGTAATAAAACACTGAATATATTGGGGGACATATATTCAAACTACCACACCCCAGGAGCAGAATTTCTCCGGGTCCTGCATGGTCAATGGAAAGGTGTGCATGGGATTTGGAAGGAGGACATGAAACAGAAGCCAGCACTTTTCCAAGGTCAGGGGCTAAGTTTCTGTAGCAGAGATTTGGGTGGCAAGCTTGGCTTGTCCCTGCCCCTCTGCTCTGGTCCCTGTTCCCCTTTTCATTACAGCTTCTTCTGGCCAACAGTATCCACAAGTCCACCACGAGCCATTTGGTTGTGGATCCATGCACAAGAGGTGCTTCTCCCTCAGCGCCTTCTCTAGTGAATCCACTTTGGCGGCATGATGTCCTGGGTACAGAATGTTCCTGCCAGTTCTCACCCACAGCAGTGCTGTGCTGAGAACAGGCATCAGCTGATTCTCTGGCTCTTCATCTCCTGCTCCAGAACGACAGCTTACAGTTCTGACAACATTTGCTGGGAATCTGATCCCACCATGAAGCTCTCATTTACATTACTCCGAAGCAACTCCATTTTTCAGGCTAACCCTGACTAATATAGCCCTATCAGAAAGGGCTCGATGTAAATCTTCATTCTCTTTGGAGCTGTAGCCTGGCCAGCTGCAAAGCACCTGGTTGGCATGAAGCTCTTGGGCCCTTTCTGTCCTGTGTGACATTTATTTTAAAAGGTCTCTCCATGCACAAGGCATTACCCATGAGATGTCCACCCAGTTTTGTCTCCAGAACTAAAATGTCACTGCATATTTTTAATGATTTTTTTTTCAGTTTTGTTTTCTTTCAGTTGTAATTTATTTTTTTTCCTGATAATGTCTTAAGTGCCATTAGAATTACTAGGTAATCAGCATCACTTATACGTTCTGGACTGGTGTTAATTATAATACTGAGTCCTGGCAATACAAACACAATTTAAAGCAAACATGGTGATAGATATATCCACATTTTTTAAATTAAAAATGGACAAACAGAGCTGAAGAGATGGCTCAGCAGTTAAGGCACTTGCCTACAAAACCAAAGGACCTGGGTTCAATTCCCCAATAGCCAGTAAAGCCAGAAGCACAAGGTGGTGCATGTGTCTGGAGTTTGCTGGCAGTGGTTAGAGGCCCTGTTGGGCCCATTTTCTCTCTCTCTCTCAAATAAATAAGTAAATTAAAATATTATTTTAAATAGAGAAACAGGGCTAAAAAGCTGACTTAGCCATTAAGGCACTTATCTGCAAAGCCAAAGGAACCAGGTTCAATTCTCCAGGACCGACATAAGCCACATGCACAAAGTGGCACATGCATCGCTAGTTCACTTGCAGTAGCTGGAGGCCCTGGTGTGCCCATTCTGTCCATCTCTCTCCCTCCTCCCTCTCTCTCTTTCTCTCTGAGACTCTTCCTCTCTCTTCCTCTTTTCTCTCTCAAATAAATTGAAAAAATAAAAAGTATTTTAAAAGCATAGACAAACAGGGCTGGAGAAATTGATTAGTGGTTAAGGCACATGCCTTCAAATCCTAAGGATGCAAGTTTGATTCCCCAGTACCCACAAAACCCAGATGCATACTTGTCTGCATTTCATTTGCAGTGGCTGGAAGACCTGATATGCCCATTCTAATCTCTATCTATCTGCCTTTCTCTCAAAAATAAATAAATAAATACAATAGTTTAGAAAATTGACCAGCAGAGGTAGAGAAAATGTACAAAGCAATGTAGGACAGCATTGTCTCATTTTTTAAACTTTCGTTTCACTCTTGCCTTCCATTGTTTATTTGAGGATTTTTTAACAAAAATATTTTTACTTATTGGGCTAGAGAGATGGCTTAGGGGTTAAGGCGCCTGCCTCCTAAGCCTAAGAACACTGGTTCCAATCTCCAGGTCCCACCTTTAGCCAGATGCAAAGTGACGCAAGGGCGCAATGCTACACTTGACCACAAGGGGGCACACACATCTGGATTTCGTTGGCAGCAGCTGAGACACTGCTGGCGCGCCCATCTGTCTTCCCCTCCCTCTCTCTCTCTCTGTCTCTCTCTGTGTCTCTCAAAAAAAAAAAAAAAAAAAAATATTTTTTAAAAAGTTTAAAAAAATATTTTTACTTATTTATTTGCAAGGGGAGACAGAGAGAGAAAGAGAGAGATAATGGGTGCATCTTGGTCTTTGCCACTACAAACAAACTTCAGATGTATGTGCCACTTTTTATGCATCTGGTTTTACATGGACACTGGGGAATCACACCAAGGCTTTCAGATTTTGCAAGGAAGCTCCTTAAACACTGAGCCATATCTATATCCCTGAAGACCCTTTATTAGACAAAATGAGAATTCCCTATCTTCTGTTTTTTTCAAACAGCCAGACAAAGCATCCAGTATTCCTGCTTGCCAGCAGATTATCTTCTGATTGCTTGTCAGTTGTAATGAGCTCACTGCAGATCAGAGGCGGAAGGAGTGTCACCACAAAATAGTCCTTACAAATTATTACTAAGGGATGTTTCCTGAAAAGCATGCAGTTGTCTGTTCATGCTCTCCTGTGACAAAAGCAGCACTCTGACTTGTGAGGTTTTGGGTGCTCATATCAGTAGGTTGGGCCTCCAAAGAGTCCAATTTCTGAGAGTTTAACGATGAGGTGGGTACAGTGAGTGTTTCCTTGATTCTTGTTTTAACCAAGAGAGCCAAATTTCCTGTGAAACAGGATCACTTGAACAATTCCCTGCATTTGATATTTTAAGGACTCATCTTTCTGAGAAAAGAATGTGCTATGTTTTGGAATCTTGACAAACAAGAACACACCTATTGCCAAGATCTCACAGCAGAAGAAATGGCCAGCTTGAACAAGGGGAAAGGTTGAGAGTGAAATTGTGCTCCACAAGTTGCACAATCCTTGGGAGAACTGCTTCTCAGAAGCCATGTGGCTGGAAGATGAAGGCAAAGTGTGTCTGTTAGTAAGACTGTATTGAGAAAAATTTTGTACTTGAGCTTCAAGCTAAAAGCAAAAAATGTAGTGTAGTTGATACTGGAGAGATGGCTCAGCAGTCAAGGCAATGGCCTGCAAAGCCTAAGGACCTGAGTTTGATTCCCCAGTACCCACGTAAAGCCAGATGCATAAAAATATGGCACATGCATCTGGAATTTGCAACAGCTAGAGGCTCTGGCATGCCCATTTTTCTGTAGTTGGGCAGGGTGGTGCACACCTTTGATCCTAGCACTGGGGAGGCAGAGGTAGGAGGATCACAGTGAGTTTGAGGCCACCCTGAGATTACATAGAGAATTTCAGATCAGCCTGTACTAGAGTGAGACCCTACCTCCAAAAAGCAAACAAACAAAAACTAGTGTAGGTGTTAAATAATGGTGTAAGATGGACAGCTGAGCACAGCCTGTGATTACTGACCCCTCTACTCCTGTTCCATCCAAATAGCATGATGGTATACTATGGCCGTTCTAGTCAGGGCTCAGAATAGCATACTTGATGTGGTTTTGTATATGAATATGAAAACTTTCTGCCCTGCTGTGACATTGAAAAACTACAAATCAAGTGTCTATGGTAAAATCATTCCACATGCGTTTGGTCATGGTTTCTTCTCCTACCAAGTGAGCATAGCAATAGTATTGACATAGTGAAGCTAAGAAACTAAGTTAACGTATGTAGAACTTTTCAAGAAGTATCTACACCAAGAGCTGCTGTTCCATCTCCTGAACCCTAGACATGCAAGACTCTAGAACAATCCTACTTATTTTCTATAATCACAACTAATGTTCACACACACACACACACACACACACACACACACACACACCCCAAACATTTTAATCCAGCTGTGGCTATTTGATAATTCAAAGCATTTTCCTCTACATACCTCAGAGCTATTGGTCCCCTTCAGAGCCCCGGGCCCACTTTCCATTTCTGAACATCACTGACCACATGCCTTTTAGTTCCTTCATAGTTTCACCTCTAATCTGCACTAGAACAGGTACATGGAACGCCAGCCCCAGAAACTTAATTCTGTGTGGCTGATCAGCTGCAGACACTAGTGCTTATATTCCTGTCCTACCATGTGCACCCAATGGCATAGACACCACCACAACATAGTCTTTGCCTTCCATCCCAGCTGATTCATTCCCTGAAACATGTTAGTTAGGCTGAACCAGAATCCCACCAGTTGTGGGCTACCCAAGAAACACAAAGAGTTTGCTAATCCTGATAAAAAGTCTAAATTTCTATCTTTAAAAAATTTTTAATATATTTTTGAGCTGGGCGAGGTGGTGCACACCTTTAATCCCAGCACTTGGGAGGCAGAGGTAGGAGGATCACCATGAGTTCGAGGCCACCCTGAGACTACATAGTGAATTCCAGGTCAGCCTGAGCTAGAGTGAGACCCTACCTCAAAAAACCAAAAAAAAATTTTAATATATTTTTGATAATCTCATATATGTATATAATGTGTTTGGTCATATTAACCACCCTCTAATTACCCTCTTATCTTCTTGCCATTCCCACTGAACCCCTTCTGCTTCCCAGTCTGCCACCCTCCTACTTTCATGACCTTTATGTGTGTGACCCACAGATTATAGTGAAGTTTGCTGGCATGAGCATGTATTGGAAGTTATTTTGTATTTACTAGTGGGCAAATTATGAGTAGCTACATCACTGAGGAAAATGATTCCTTCTCCCCTAGTGACCATTAGCTGTCATTAACTCCTGGATCCGGAGGTTGAAGATGTCTCATGAGCCCCTCCCTCATCCACAATGGAACATTGATAAGAAAATCTTGTGGAACTCACCACAGCTGTTGTAAGTTCATGAGCAACTCTCCATTTCTTCTGAAAATAAAGAAACCAGTGGCTTCCATTTTCAAAGTTAGTGCTCAAAAATAAATCCTACTTATATTTCAACTCTTTATTTTATTTATATTTGTTTTAATCAAAATCAGTTGGCCTTTCTTTGTTCTCCAGGGCTTGATTACATTTCCTAGTATTTCCTTGAGAAACAATTGCATTTCTGGCTCAAAATAGCTCTAAGATTGGCCACCAGTCAGTCGAAGTAGATTCCATTTCAACAACCTCATCTATCCCTGAAGGTTTAGGCATCCTGAAACTTATTTTGGCCTCATAACAGGCTTTCATACTTGGTAAGTTTTTGTCTCATCACTGTAATTTTAAAGATTGGTATTCAGCCATAAGAATGAGTGAAATTATGCATTCCCTGGCTGCTTCTATAACAAGCACAAATTAACAAGCAGCAGTGCATGAGGTTAGGGAAAGCAAAGCAGAAGCTTAGCAGTTCCCACAATGTTCTAAGTTCTGCAGAAATATTGAAACTATGACACAGATTCAACTCTGAACTTCCTAACAGTAAGGTCAAGATGGAAACATTCAGCAGCTGTACCCATGAGCCCACTGGTGAACTTGAGCCACAAAATAGATGATAGACCCTTTTAGAAGGTTTTTTTTTTTTCTGTTTTTTTTTTTTTTTGTTGTTTGTTTTGTTTTGTTTTTTGAGGTAGAGTCTCACTCTAGCTCAGGCTGACCTGGAATTCACTGTGTATTCTCAGGGTGGCCTAGAACTGCGGCAATCCTCCTACCTCTGACTCTGGAGTGCGGGGATTAAAGGCATGCACAACCACACCCAGCTTTTTACAAGTTTTAATGGCTGAAATCTGAGGAACATGTAAAGAACTTGCAAATACTAGATTGAGAGATAAGGAGATAGCTATGTGGCTGAAGGTACTTGCTTGAAAAATCTGCTGACTCAGGTTCAATCCTCCAGCACTGACTTAAAACCAGATGTATAAGAGCATATGCTTGTGTGATCCCATGGGTGCACAACAAAGGGAGGTGGAGCCAGCAGCATCTGAAGCTCATGGGCCACTTCATCTGACTTTCTTTTGCAGTCTGGCAGTTCATTTGCAGTGACAAGAGACCCTATCTCAAAGAAGGTGGAGCACAGATGCCTCATAGTGACCTTCTGACCTCTACATGAACACCATGGCCTAAACACACACACACACATAGACAGACAATAGATGATAGATAGGTAGATAGATAGATAGATAGATAGATAGATAGATAGATAGATAGATAGATGGTAGATACATAGATAGATACATAGATATTAGTGTGAAAGCTTTTCTATCCCCTCTTGTTAATTTCAAGGCCACAAAACTCATCATACACATTTTTCCCTGTGTGCAGCCAGTCTGCCAAAGCAGTGTCTATATGGCTTACAAGGCCTGGGGTTGGATTTAAGAGCCAAAGTGTGGTCCCTGCTAAGACTGATTAACCCCAAGAGACTGCATTCTTTCTGTCCATTTTAATCTGTGTCAAGCAATATGCCATTAATTTACATTGATCCTCACATTCTGCTTGTTGCTGGTGTTTTCTAGGAAGTAGAATCCAATTTTCTGTGAAGGCAAGCTGTTGGCCTTCAGCTGGTTTAGTTCTGTGTGTAGGCATCATAGTGACATTATTGAAAGTTCCAGATGAATGGTAACATATGGGTACTCATTCAGACACTGGAGAAATTCATTATCAAAATGAAAAATTATGGTGATTGTATTAGATACAGTGCTCCTCTTTTTCTAGGTCTATTTTTTAAAATCAAGCAGTAATAGTCATGCAACGTGCATAACCAATTTAAAAGATTGAACACAGGGAAAAGACTTATATTTGAAATTAAAACAAAATTCAATCAATTAATCTTGTATATTTAATAATCTGTACATAAAGTCATTTCTTTGCAGACTGGTAGTGAGGTGTACAGGGTAGACAATACATAAAATGGTTGTGGCTTACATTGTTCCTTAATGATTATGAGTACTGCTTGGACAAAATACAATAAAGAAAAATGAAATGTAAAAAACATTAAAAAGTTATTTTTATATCCCTTTTAAATGCTCTTTAGCTATTTTAATTAGCACCCAGGTGTTAATATTTTCTGAAAGGACTGATAACTCAGTATTCTCATTTTCATTTCAAAGTCACACTTTCTGTACAAGTTTTAAGAGAGGTTGTTTATTTCCCAAAGGAAAATTTCATCTGGATACATTTTATGTAATATACAATATGTATATATACCCATGCATATGTATAAAACACTGGAACTAAGATATTAATTGCTGACAGATTACTTTCTATACACAGTATGTTTACATATAAACACAAAATTTGAATTGGCAGTATAGATAGAATAAATGGTGGACAATGTACATATGGAGGGAAGTTGGGAGATTTGTAAAGTCAGTCCTGCTTACTCAGTTCTTCTAGCTCCCTAAAATGGAGAAAGAGCTACAGTTCTCTGTGCTCTTGAGGCTAGGTGAAATTCTCAAGATGGGAACAACAGAGGTGTGCATTACTTACCAACAGAATCCTTATGATTCTTGCTTTGTTTGATGTGTTCTCTGCAACCAGGAAGTTTCAAGCACCTATAACACCTCAGGTTCCCGAGTAGGGATAAAAATGGAGAAAAACACCCAGTTAGCCCATGTTGTGTACATACAGCATAAGCTACACAATATAATCATGCAGTTGTTTGTTTTTACAGTTTTATAGCAAACTGGTTGAGTTTCTATATAGCCCAGTCAGAGCAGGTTAGGCTATGCTGCACAAATCTGTAAGCAAGGGCATTTAAGCACTGAGCCAATTTACCAGCCTCTGCACAAATCTGAAGTGCTGCCAGACATGGTGATGTATGCATTTAATCCCAGCACTTGGGAGGCCAAGGTAGGAGGATCACTGTGAGTTCAAGGTCACCCTGAGACTACATAGTGAATTCCACATCAGGCTGGGCTAGAGCAAGACTCTACCTCAAGAAAACAAAAAAAAAAAAAAAAAGGAAAAAAATCTGAAGTGCATAAATTAAGATTTGTTACTCATGCTACATGTACAATGGGCTGCCTGAAGATTCTGCCCATCGCAGCTACTCTGGGACTCAAAACTCCATTGTGATCATCAGTGCAAAGACAAGCCATGTTTTATGTGACCCTTAAAACATGTTATAGGGGGCTGAGGAGATGGCTTAGTACTTAATGCACTTGACTGCAAAGCCAAAGGACCCAGGTTCAATTCCTCAGGACCCATGTAAGTTAGATGCACAAGGTGGCACACATGACTGAAGTTCATTTGCAGTGGCTGGAGGCCCTAGCATGCCCATTCTTTCTCTCTCCCTATCCCTCTTTCTTCTCTCTCTTTCTCTCACTCCCTCAAATAAATAAATAAAAATAAAATATTTTTTAAACATGTTATAGGAAGTCACACCAATCACTTCAACTCATGTTTCATTGGCTAAATTTGAATCTTATGGCTACATGTGATCTTTAAATGTTGGAGCTGTATTCTTTGGGAAGAAGTGAGGATTACAAAAACATTTAGGAAATGTATCAGTGGTAACAACTGTAGTATAATACTCTTGATAATGACAGAATACATATTCATTTTTCAGATGAGAGTATCAATTGAGAAATATTAATCAACTGGCTTAAACACAAAGAAAATGAAATAAACAAGTATTAACTCTTGTGTCCTGCATCCCAAATCTGAGAGCATTAAAAATAAATCATACATCTAATACTAGTAGTAAGAACTTAAAGATGGTACAAAGTTTTATTGAGTGTGATTATTTGCAAGCAATAGTAATCATGGCATCTGATAACAACAGACAATTAACATTAACTATAATGGTTAAGGAAGAGGCAGAATAGTCTATTGGTTAATTGAATTTTCAGTGAGTGGTTATGTGAGGCAAATAAGAGATCCTATTTGTCCACAGTTGTCTCATCTGTAATATGGTGGTGATGGTAGTATCTCTTTTGTGGAGTTGTGCTGAAAATTAATGAGTTTAATAAAAACTGATAGAGCTGAGTGCTTGCAACATAGAGGGTCTTCAAATACAGAGTTCCCAAGTTCCTGCTTTGCATTAGACACCATGTGCTCTGTATGGATTATATTATATGACATGCCTCAAATGCTGTTGTAATGGAAGTGTCTCAGGTCATATAGACCATGTGATACAATGTGTCTCCATTTTCCTGCACAGTGTCTACTCCATCTGTTCTCACATGTTGGTCTCCCTTCACCTTGCACCAAATCTTCTGTTTCTAATGCATCCTTACCTAAAATCCTCTTCTACATCTGCCTAGACATTTATTCTAATTCCCTGGATCTTCTTGGATTCTATTCAAATAACTACGGGAATATTGATTTAGTCCTTTATGGTTCCCATCAATAAATTTGCATATCTTCCTGATATAGATAAATATGCATGTTCCACATATAGTTGTGTGGTCTGAATGGAGAGTACAACATAGTGTAGCCCCTCAACAGACATAAACTCAAATTCAGAAATAGTAACTGAATAATAACATAAAAATATAAAGTTGGGACTGGAGAGATGGCTTAACGGTTAAGGCGCCTGCCCGCCAAGCCTAAGAACACTGGTTCCAATCTCCAGGTCCCATGTTTAGCCAGATGCAAAAGTAATGCAAGGTCGCAGTGCCGCACTTGTCCACAAGGGGGCGCACACATCTGGAGTTCGTGCACAGCTGCTGAGAGGCTGCTGGTGTGCCCAACTCTATCTGTCTTCCTGTCCCTCTGTCTCTCTCTGTGTCTCTCTCCAAATATATACATATACATACATATATATATATATATATATATATATATATATATATATATATATATATACACACACACACACACACACAAACATATAGTTGTTTTTATGTGGGAAAGGCTGGCCTCACCAAGAATAGTGTCACCTGTCCCTAGTAGTCACCAGAATAGAGGAATAGCATGACTAAGTCCTGTCTAACCTGTAGCATCTCAACTGTGCATGCAGAACAAACACTTTGGCCAAGTGAGTTAAAAGCAGGTCCCAGTGTTGGCCTCTCAGTAATTATTCTTTATGAAATTGTGAGAAGTTGTGGAGGCCATATGTGTTCTCTTTCCTCTATAGCCTCATGCTGACAAAAAGAAACCCAAACCCTCTACAGCTGGGGATGTTCAGAGAACAGATCCATGGAGAATTAGGATGGAAGATTAATTCATCACTGGGTTATGCAGCATGTGGAGTTCCTTATACAAAGACATGACCACATCTGCACAAGCTTCATTGCTTTGTATTAATTCGTCAAAATGGCCCTTTGTCTGGAAACTTCAAAGAGGATTGAAACTCCAGATTTCCATCACCTCTCTGGTAAAAATTAAGGAGATGGCCGTCATTACTTTTTGTCCTATTTAACCACTGAAAACAGCAGCACTTTGCATGGTCCAAGACTATCAGATGCTGTATTATTGGAAATAATTTTTAATAAGAATAATGCTTGACAAATTCATTTTATGCATAATTCCCAAAGAGTCAGCCACATGAAAGGGCTGCTCAGAAAAGGTTATTATGAAATTGAAGACAAAATGTATTATGGAAACATGGAGAACAAGTAAAACTCCGAGACAGAAGACCCATGACCTGAAAAGGGGCAGCCAATTCAGACCAAGCAGTGGTTTAGTTAGCAAGTGGGTCATTTGTCCTTTGTTAGTTAGAATGAGCTGGTGTACCATCGAGCTGAGAATAAATAAGAATCTCTGGAAAATATGTGGCAATACTAGAGTTATAGCACACCTGCCCAGCAGGCAGAATTCCTTTATTAATTATGTTTATTCTCTTCCATCTACAATACCCTCTGTTACCCATGGAAACATTTTTTATGGTGAAGAAATAACATTTAAGTAAAATACAAGTTAATTCTTTCTTTTGTCTATCTATCAATCATGTATGTGTATTTGGATTTTAAAATTTATGTATTTATTTATTAGAGAGAGAAGGACAGATAGAAAGAGAGTGGATATGCAAGGGCCTCCAGCCATTGCAAACGAACTCCAGACACATGTGCCACCTTGTGCATCAGGCTTGTGTGGGTTCTGGGGAGTTGAACTGGGGCCTTTTGGTTTTGCAGGCAAATCTTAACAGCTAAGCCATCTCTCCAGCTCTGTATCTCTCCTGGGCCCTGTATGGAGTCCAACAGTCCAATATGGGTTTTAATCACTGAGCTTAAGTTGACTACAGTATACCCAGTATCCAATTAAATAATTAAGCTCTTAGCAACTCACTGGCTGATTGACTAAACTATGGCCAATTAAGTTGCTTTCTGTGCCTCATTTCCATGTTGCTATAAATGCTATCTGATTGTCCTTGTCGCTTGAAAGAGTTCTAAGAACTTACTCTAGTTCTGGAACTTGTCTGATCCTGGAATTGTTTTTTTGTTTTGTTTTGTTTTGTTTTTTGTTTTTCTTTTTCTTTGCTCAAATACATTCTGCTTGATATAATTGGTCTAAGGAATTTTCCCTTTTAACTATGTATACATACATATATATATTGGAACCAAAATTTTATTTCTACAATCTCAGAATTATGTAAAATATTACATGAAACTTGAGTAAGAGGGTGCTGTCTCCTTGGTCCATGGTGTTTTGCATTCTACCCTCTCCTCTTGAGGGTTGATCTGGATAGAAACTTCTCATTACTGCCACTTTAAGGAAACTTTGACACATCTTACTGAACTCACCCTACTAACTCCCATGCTATTCAAGGATTGTGGAGGTGTGCTATGGTGATCACTTTTTCCCTCTGTGCTGCTAAAGACAGAATCCAAGGTCTTGAATGTGCTAGCCAGGGCCTTACCACTAAGCTAGGTTCTCAGCCTATGATGGCCCTTTGGAACTCATGAGCAGCTTCTCAAAACCCATCCTTACAACCCTCTAAAGACAACTGTTTGGGTTATGCCCTGGATCCCAGTAAGGGCTTTGACCAATGGGTATTCTCTGTTGTTCTTGCTTCCTACCTGCTGGATGCATTGACCTCCCCATAAGTTTTTGTCAGTTCCTTTCCTCCCTTGTGGATCTGTAGCAGCACAATGCTTCTGATGGTTTCTGTTTGCTGCCTGTCCTATGGCTGCCTTGACTAACACACAAACATAACTTGTTCCAGGTAGAAACAAATTGGATAAAGGTCAGTGGAGAACCCTAGGGCATCTACTAATATGAATATGTTTTCTGTGAGAGGGATACTGGACATAGACGAGACCATTAGACACTGAGTACCTGCCAGGATACAGAAATGTCTCAGGAAAGGCACATTATAAACTCACATAATCCAATCCCTCAGACTTCCATCAGTGCAAAGCTATGGTTCACAGTGACTCTCCAGAGAGACTTCAAGACTGAATGTAGAGAAAAAAAGTCAGAACACATGAACATTTGTACATACACATATTATATACAGGTGAATATATTTCTGTTAATGTGCTTAGTGCTAATGTATCACATATAAAGCTATATTTAATATCTTTAATTTAATATGTGACATATCAATTCATTTTAATTATCAGACATATATCATAATTGGATCTGATATATATATTCACTGAAGTTATCAACGGAGACAATGAAAAAAGAAACAATGTTTGTGACTTGATATGTACCTTGACTTTCTCAGCTTCATTTCTAAAAGAGTAATTAAATTGGGGCTGGAGAGATGGCTTAGCAGTTAAGGTGTTTGCCTACAAAGTCAAAGGATCCCAGTTTGATTCTCCAGGACCCATGGAAGGCAGATGCACAGGGGGCCCATGCATCTGGAGTTCGTTTGCAGTGGCTGGAGGCCCTGGCACTCCCATTCTCTCTCTCTCTCTCTCTCTCTCTCTCTCTCTTTCTCTGCTTCTTTCTCTCTCTCAAATAAATAAAATATATATTTTTAAAGACTAGTTAAATTATTATGATTTTAATAAAAGTTTTAAACACATCAGTTCTCCTGAGCCCTCCGAATACCATAGAGTTGGAAAATATCAGTAAATACCATGAGAGGCATGTCTAGCTACCTAAACAATGTCCTTGCGTACCTTCTCCTTTACTAGGAGAATTGCAAGTTTATAAGACTGCAGGGTCAGCTTGCCTTTGATACATCATAGACCACCCCAAAATTTAGTGGCTAAAACAATAACAATTTCTAATTCTGTGTGTCAGAGCTCTGTCCTGGGTCAGCTGTGTAGTTCTATGGCTTTTTTGGCTAGTTTCATCCTTATGTCTGACGCATCTGCTGTTCAGCCAGGAAGTGCTCCATGTAGAGATGAGTAGGCTGCTGGGTAGGTGACAGTGGATGTGGTGGGACTTATGTCTCTCTCTATCTACCAAGATGCCCAGGCTTGTTCTTCTGAGAGGACATGTGAGTATCTTTGTGGCTGTTACAGTTAGTTATAAATTCATCCCTTTCAAAATTCACATTGAGATTCAATTGCTATAGCAACAGCAGTAAGGGGTCAGGCTTAAGGGGATGTGCTTTATGATGACTCCACCCTGGGGAATGGATTCATGCCATTGTCACAGAAGTGAGCATGTTATAGTAACAATTAGTTAATTATAAGGGGTGTAGTCTGGCCCTGTTTTCCTCTCTCACACACTCTCAGTGTGTAATATCTACCCTTTTATGATGCAGTCTGAAAACCTTCAGCACAATGTTTTTGGATTTCTCAGCATCCAGGACATGAGCCAAATAAATCTCTACTCTTTATAAATTACAATCGTTGGTATGTTGTCACAGCAACAATCAAGACCTGGAGTACTAGGTTAGGAATTAGCACATCACTTTCATTGTCTTCTATTGACCAAATGATAGGACAATCCCAGGCTTGAGGAGTGAAGAAACTCTGTCTCTGTGAGGATTAGTCTTGTTAACTTAATGGTGCTTATAATAATCAAGAAAGCAAACCTCTAGAGGTGTCTATGAAGGAGGTTTTGATTAGGTTAATTGATTTGGTAAGACTGACCCTCAGTATGGGTGGTACCATGGGCTGGGATACTAGACTGAATAAGGACAAAGGAATAAGCAGAAACGTTCATCTCTCTGTGGTTCTGGACTGTGATGCAATATGACTGGCTTCATGCTCCCCTCCATGTCTTCCCCATGATGATGGACTGTAACCTCAAGCTGTGAACCAGAAAGAAACCCTTTCTGCCTTAAGTTGCTTCTTGTCAGGTATTATGTCATAGCAATGAGAATAGTAGCTATTAAATAAAATTGGTATGAAGAACTTTTTGTGATAGAACTGGCCATTGGCTCGTAGGCCTTAGGAACTGGTTTATGGGAGGAATGTGGAAAAGTTTGGAACTTTGGCCTGGAAAAGCCAGACTACTGCAAGGAGAGTTTAATGGGCCATTTTTGTGGGTATTTGGAAGACCAGAAATGCCACGAGAAACACAGACAGTGGAGGCCTGCCTTATGTGGTTACAGAGGAAATACATTGATAACCGGGTTAGAGGTGATGCACATTATATTCGGGCCCAAAAAAATCTGTCTGCATTATACCCATACCTGGAAACCATGAGTGAGGCTGAATTCAAATATAATGAGTTAATCTTTTTGTGTGTAGGAATTCTCAACACAGGATATTTTCCAGGCTTTGTCCTGATTACTCATCACTGCTCTTAGCCAGCTCTACAGTGAGAGAGAACAAAAAGTAGAACAGAAAAGGAAAAAAAAAATGTGCCCTTTGTTGAGGAAAAGACCGTGAGTTGAAAGTTATAGACCAGTCAGGTTTGAAAGCATCTGTAATTGTTAAAGAGGTGAGTGTCATTAAGAAAAACCTGATACTCTGCAGTGGGACAACAGGAAAGATGCCCTGAAGACTCTACTCACTAAAGGCCATCCAATAAAATTGCAAATTCATTTGAGAAGCAGAGTCTAAACTAAAAAGCTACTGAAGAGGTTCCCTGCTGATTTAAAGCTATTTAAAAAGTGTCAGCACACAAAGGCTAATTCAGCTATGGTCCAAGGCTCCATCCCAATGTGGCACAACTTTGTAGTGTCACATGGTACTGATACAGAGGTGTGAGAGATCGAAGACTGAAGGGGCCATGGAATCTTGGGTCTCAGTTCCAGAGAGCTACTGAGGCCAGGAACAGTGTACTAGGGTTGGAATCCCTGTGAAAAGCAATGAAAGAGAGCCTGAGTTGCAGTGGAGACCCCAGGATGTTGGCCATTACAGAAGTGTGGGGCATCCACTGAGGGAAGCTGTAGGCCAGGAGTGAAGCTGACCCAACAGAGAGGTTATGCATGCTATAGGCATCAGAGCTGTAGGGATTTAGCTACCTAAACTGTTTGGATTCTAGATGATTGTCTCATAGTCCTCATGGTTCTCATGGAGCTTCAGGATTTGATGTTTGCCCTCCTGGCTTTCCATTTTGCTTTGGACTGAATGTTTCTTTCTAAGCTCCACCCCCATTCTTTGCTTTTGAAGTAAGGATGCTTTCTCTGTGTCATTGTATGTTGGAAGTATGCTATTGTTTGATATATTATTATGTATTATTATTACATAACTCACAGTTAACAAATTGCCTTGAATTTCAGAAGAGAATTTAGAGATTTAAAGTGTTTTGTAACTGATAAGTGGTATAGGGAATTTTGAAAATGGACTAAGTGTATTGTGGATTCAAAAGATTGTGTTTGAATGCCAAGTTGACAAAGTGTGAAATTGTGAGGTATACTCTTGATTGGCAACTTGCTAGAGTTTAGAATCACCATGTGCCATAGACACCTCAAAAATGCTGTGACAAATATCAAACCAGATGTAGTTTATGGGAAGAAGGGATTTATTTCATATTTATACATGCAGTGGAAGTTTCCTCAATGGTGGAAGAAGCTGGCTCCCTTTCACAGATCCAAGCAGAAAGAAACAAACAAACAACCAGAAAACACCAAAAGCATCAAGCACACCACCAGAGGTCAGAGTGCATTCTCCACTTTTGGGCTTTAGTCAGAGCCACCTCCAAATACACCTTTGGGCGGGACGCCAGGCTCCACCCCCAATGATACCTCCTCCAACCAGGCCTTTGGAGATCCAAGTGACAAGCACAATCAAACACCTGAGTCTATGGGGGATATACATTCACATTCAAACCACCACATCATGGAAATAAACCTTTGTGTGTATCAGTGAGGGAGTGTCTAGATAAGGTTAATTGATTTGGGAAGACACACCATAAATGTGGGTGGCATCATTCCATGAATAAAAAGACCAAGAGTGAGCTGAGCAACAAAGTTAATGTTCTCTGCTTCCTTCCTGTGGATGCAATGTGACCAGCTGCTCCATGCTCTTACCATCGTCAGGGACTGTAACCTCAAAGTGTGAGATAAAATAAGCCCTTCTTCTCTGAAAGTGCTTTTGTCAAGTACTTTGTTCCAGCAATGAGAAAAGCCTCTTAGGTGAAGGTTCAATGTCACGTTGGAGGAAAAAAGAATTTTTGCTAACATTTTTACAAGTAATTTACCACAGTGGTATCATCTTTTACTTGTTTATTATATACATATATAATTTATACTTTATAATGTCTTAGGACAAAAGCTGACTGCCTGCTAGACATCTGTTCCTTTTCCCACTAGCTGGTACTTATGGACAGCAATCAATTTTCCAAGCAGCCCATTGTTTACATACAAACCGACCTATAGCCTATAACCCTAAATGTTCCCTAATCTAACTTTCATATGCCAAGCAGACACCTCCAGAGCAAGGTATCATTCAATTAGAGACCATGTAACCTTGTGTCAGAGACCCAATGAAAGCATGCAGACTAGCCAACCCTATGCTATTTACTCTGCCCCATCTTTGCCATGGAAATACCATAGAAATTCTGGCCTAGACTTCCCTGCCCCCAGAATCCCTTCTGACCACACTGGCTCTCCCTGGAGTCCTGCATGACACATGGTGACCTTTTCTTCTTCACCTGTCAGCATCTCATTTCCAAGTCGTTTTTGTCCCTACTTTGGACATTCCAACTAATCATATCATACTTAATATTCTTATCTTAGAAACTACAACAGTAGGAATGTCTAGATTAAGGGAAAACAGAAGAACCAGAAACACATTTCCCAGCCTCCCCATCACTTAAAGGTAGGCAGGTGATACTGAAAATGGGAGATACAAATTGGGTGGGCAGCTGAAGGTAAGAGGACTCCAAAGTGAGTAGCTTTCTTCTTGACTAAATGCAGGAAGTGACATTGAGCCTGCAAGAAGAACCTGGTTCTTTTCTCTTATTTCTTTCTTTCCTGAAAAGTTACACTCTCCAGTAAATACTCCTAGTGGATTAAACTTTCACCCTTCCTGGAAAATCAAGATTTCTGGGAACATTACCCTTTTCAAGAAACCATGATCACAGATGTCAAATCTGAACTGGCTATAAGAGCAACCTATCCATGGGGTTCACATAAGACATGCTCCTGAAGGTATCAGGGCGGGGCTTTTCCATGTCCAAAAACCCGATCTTGCTTCCTTGGGCAAGAGCCCTGTCTCCCTTCCCTTCCCTTCCCTTCCCTTCCCTTCCCTTCCCTTCCCTTCCCTTCCCTTCCCTTCCCTTCCCTTCCCTTCCCTTCCTTCCTTTCTCTTCCCTTCCCTTCCCTTCCCTTCCCGTCCTCCCTCCCTCCCTTCCTTCCTTCCTTCTCTTAAATTCAATATCTCATAAAACCTGGCAACTTTACCCTCAGGTCTATGGATTTAAATTCTTTGAATTAGTAAAACAAGGACTCAAAAAGGCCTCAGCTAAGTGTAAGCTCTATGTGACCATGTCCAAACAGCATTTCCGCTCCTGAGTTACCACCCACCCAAGAGCCAAGATAAAGCTAGAGAGATGGATTAGCAGATAAAGCATTTGCCTGCAAAGCCTAAGGACCCAGATTATATTCCCCAGTACCCATCTTAGCCAGATTCATAAGGTGGCCTAAGTGTCTGGAATTCATTTGCAGTGGCTAGAGGCAGTGGCATGCCCATTCTCCTCTCTCTCTTTCTCTCTCAAAATAAATAAATAAAATAAAAGTTAAAATGTTAAAACAATAAAGCTCCATCAATCCCATGTCATGATAGGGAATAAAGTATCTTTTCTTGTCATGTTTAGCCACCTCTTGCACATCAGCTAGGGTTCAGGTGAAATCAGAGGAACTGACAAATTAAGCAACAGTCTTGCTCCCACTGCAAAGCTGACAACCTGAGCCACAGTGATGGTAACAGACACTGAGAACACTCAAAATGTACCAAAGCGGATATGCAGAAGTTGCTGAGAGCACAACACTAAAGTAGACTTGTAACACACCTACCAAGGGTCAGGAACATTGCAGAAGCGGGGCAGAAAGATTGTGAGAGCCACAGAGTACGAGGGAATATCTGAAAGTACTGACCACGCCCCAGTGACTGACTGCTGCTCTCACAACTCATAACCCGTAACCCCATGGCAAATACCAACAACCGCACTAAAGAGGATGCTCAGTTGAATTGGGGCAAAGAGGAGGGGAATGGTACCAACACATGATTTGTCCATACAAAGTTTCTTCTTAATAAAAAAAAAAAAATCACTCTAAAATTCCCATGTCCAAGCAGTTCTGATCAAGGGAGGTGAGCGCAGTCAGAGACAGGGATGTCTGAGAAAGCAACATAATGGAGAAACTTGGTTGCCTTTCATGTTTTGCTATGACTTGGCCATTTTCTGGCAGGAATGTGTGGAAGCAATGTGCCTGTCCCCGATCAGCCATCCATCTTGAAACCATGAAGCAACAAGGGCCAACACTAAAACCACATCCTAAGAAAGCTGAATGGAACAAAAAAAGACAGAGCCCACTTCCTGACCATTTTTAAAGTTTTATTCTGTAAGTATGTGTGTGTGGTGTGTGTGTTTATGTGTATGCGTTCATATATGGGAGGGCACATGTGTGTGCAGATGCATGTGGAGACCAGATGGCACCAAGTATCTTCTTCAATCATTTTCCACCTTCTTTTTTCATACAGAATCCTCATGGAGCATGATGCTCATAAATTCAGCTATACTAATTAGACATTAAGCCCTAGGGAGCCTTCTGACTATACTCCCCAGTGCTGAGTTCACAGGCACATGCACCATGTGTGGCTTTTATATGGTTGCTGAGGACAAAACACAAATCCTCGTGCTTGCATTCTGTGGTGGTTTGAATTCACATGCTCCAATTGTCTTGGGTATTTTTAAGGAACATATTTATTTAATTGATTGAGAGAGAGACAGATAGAAAGAATGGGCATAGCAGGGCCTCCAGCCACTGCAAATGAACTCCAGATGCATGTGTCACCTTGAGCATCTGCCTTACGTGGATCCTGGGGATTTGAACCAGGGTCCTTTGGCTTTACAGGCAAGTGCCTTAACAGATAAACCATCTCTGAAGCCCACCTTGGGTATTTTTGAATAAGATTTAGCTTCCTACTTAAGTCTCCAGCAGGCAGAGCCAAGTGGAAGAGGTGTTTCACTGGGGTCAAATCTTGAGTCCAGCCCTAATGTATATGTTTTTAGTTAGCTTATGCTTGATAGAGCTGGCAACTGTCTCTCTACTATGCATGTATGATGAAGTGAGCCAACTTCTGTCATGATGACGCTTCCCTCGGAACCTGTAAGCTGGAAATAAACCATTTCTTCTCGTAAGCTGCTTCTGGTTGAGTGTTTGTCCCAGTAACTGCAACACATGGCAAGCACTTCACCAACTGCTCCATCTCTCCAGCCCCCCCGACTACTTGATTTTACAGGAGGAAAGTTAAACCCTGTTTAATTAGTTGCTATTAGTCAGTGGTGCTAAATTGTACATCTGTCTCCACCCATGCAAAGACTTTGGTCATGAAAACAATGCATTAACAATGCTGCAGCAATACATAAGAGAAAAACAAGAATGTTTCCAGGCAGGCCCCCTGGTTCACTGTAGGTGTCTGAGAGAAGGAACGTTAAATAGAACAAGGACATAAGGGCCACCCAAGCCACCTAAGCAAACACTTGCTCCTGTTCTACAGCACAATCTGGTGTTGGATTCCTTTCGAAAGTCTCATTTGTAAAGCAGCTTTTGGTGTCATGGGGGCACAGGTGAAAATATACACAAAGTGGAAAGAAAACTTAAAAAAAGGCTCATGGATTATATTCACCTCAGAAATATAGGATTTTCTTTCATCTACTGTGCTTATAGAAATTCAATGAAATTGGAGAACTGACAGCATTTGTGAGCTGAGGTTCTTTGGAAAATTTTTAATTCATTCAGCAAAGATTAACCGAGCTCCTTGATATCTGATGTATAAGAGCCTTTTCAAATCTAATTAGTGCTTCCTTATTTCACATGATACTTGAAAAAGTCACCCCATTTTCTTTTTGCCATCATTCCTACTTCTCATCGATCCTTCCTTGTTTATCTACCTCTGTTTCTCTTGTTTACTCTCTTTCCTTCTCTTATTATATTATTCTTCCCTTTTCATTCCTCTCCCTTTCAGGAAAGTAAGCTGGCAGAATTACATTGACATTTACGTTTCTTTCCTTAGTCCAGTGATTTTTCAAAGAACAGATACAAGTGTGATACAAGTAAACTTTAGATAATGTTAGATAACAGCAGAGCACATGGCACAGCAATTGCACTTCATTGCTGGGACAAAGCACACAACCAGAATCAGCTTATGAGAGGACAGGGTTTATTTCAGGCTTGCAGATTCCAAGGGAAGCCTCATCATGGCGGAGAAAAGCAAATATCTCACAGAATAGCTTATGCACAGCAGAAAAAGAACAGCACGGGCTAGCTAGCTCTGAACAGACAGAAGCCTAGACTAATCACCCCCAAGGCCCACCCCCAGACACAGGGCCTTCAGCAAGGCTCCAGCTCCCAAATGCTCCACCAGCTGGGGTAACTAAGTGGGAAGCTTAATCACAAACACAAACACAAACAAACACTTCAGGGGAACATTTATACTCAAATGACCACACATGTTGAGAAACTTTTTTTTTCTTTTAATCTTTTATCTTTGCTTTTAACTTTAGGAAGTTACAAATGAAATATTAAATTATATCAAAACTGTCCCTTTTCTCTCCCTCTTTCCACTTTGAAGCAAATCACTTATTTTCTTCATTTATCAAGTCATTTTGGCTCCTCATTTTTGCAATAAGGCAGGGGTTATTTGCTACTACAGAATAAGCTATTAATATTGTGGAAATAAAGTAAGAAACAATTATCATTACTGTTATTTTTCTTCTACATTCCAAGACTTGAGAAGAATCTAGAACTACATTGGTGGCAAAGATAGAAGCACAGCTCTCTGCTGTCACCCACAACAGCCTAAGGATGTCCCCTAATTTTTAGGGACCATGACTCAGATAAAACTGGATTTTGGCTTCCTTGTAAAAGGGAATCTGAGGTCATGCCTATATAAAGCTGAATTGTGTTTTTATTTAAGATAAAAAGAAATGTACTTACAGAGAGAATGAAATCATATCCAAGAGCACTGGTGTGGTCTTGTCAAAGAAATAACACAGGGAAAACACCAGCTATACACTAGTGTGAGTGTGCACTCCTCAAGGGGATTACAGTTAAATGTCTTGGCATTAGCCGCATAATAACATTTTGATGACTTCAAGTTACATTTCAAGACATTACTAAGAAACTCTCTTCTCTCTTCTTTTCGTCTTCTCCTCCCTGTCCCTTTCCTTTTCCGATCTCTGTCATTTGGGTTGTTTGACCTGAACTGTACCCTCTATGAACATATGGGTCAAAGCATGTTATATGCATTCATGAGAATGTCATAATGGAACCATTATAGCAGTTACCTTCTCTTTGTTGAGAAAGAACACAAGATCAGAAGTAGGAGGGAAGGGTTTATTTTAACTTACAGTCTTGAGGGAAAGCTCACTGTTGCAGGGTAAGCATGGAAAGAGAAGAAAGCTGGCTCACATCATCACAAATTAACAGAGATGTAGCAGTAAGAGTGAGCTCCTACCACTAACAAGGGGGTTTGGATTATAAAATCTCAAGGCTTGGGCTGCAGAGATGGCTTAGCAGTTAAGGCACTTTTCTGCCAGGCCTAAGGACCCAGATTTGACTCCCCAGAACCAACATAAGCCAGGTGCACATTGATAGCATATGTGTCTGGAGTTCACTTGCAGTGGCTAGATGCCCTGGTGTGCCTATATTCTCATTCCTCTCTCGCAAGTAAATAAATAAGTAAGTAAAAATAGAATAAAATAAAAATCCCAAGGCCTGACTCCAATGACACACATCAAACTGGGGACCAAGCATGCAAAACACAGGAGGCTATGGAGAACATTTCATTCAAACCACCACATCCATTATTTTGTATAATTAATAAATGCTAATAAAATATTAGAGGGGAAGTAAAACAAGAAAACAAAAGTCTTTCTTGGCATGGTGGCACACACCTGTAATCCCAGCCCTTCAGGGGCAGAGACAAGAAGATTTAAAGAAGTTCAAGGCCAGCTTGTACCATTTAGCAAGTTCTTGTCTTAAAAAAAAATTCAAATTCTATCAGCACGTGTACATGTGACCTTATTTGGAATTTTGGTGTGTAATGTAATCAGGTTATGAGATCACACTAGATTACACAAGATATTAATAGTACTGTTAAGTGGCTCCTTTTCTCCATAATGATACAGGTTTTGGGGGCTCAGAAAGGGAATATGCAGGAGATCCTGGGCCTGTGGACCACATTTTGGGGGCCCTACCAGATTTTAAAAAGAATTTAAGAAAATAGACTCCAGTAAGGGTAAGGAATGAATTATGAGGTTTATTGTATGGGGGATTAAGATCCAGGAAAAAGGCTAATTGACTCAAGGTAGAAGAGAATTCTCCTTGCCTGACTGGAATGAAAGGGAGAAGGAAGGAAGGAGAGACAGAGTAATCCTCAGGAGAGAAGCCTATGGAGTGGGCCCACACGCACACACACGGGAGGCAAAACATGGAAAGCAAGGTTCTTTATTTTACATAGGGGTCAGAAAAGGCTAAGAGTTAGGATATTCAGAGCTTAGAGATCATACATGTAATCACGGCAAGAGAGCATCTGGAAACAAATACTACATGTAGGAAATAAGTAATATTCAGGCAGAAGGAAGTATTCACCCGCCTTCCTAGCCAGGCCGAGAAGGGGGAGAGAGAGAGTTGCACACTGGTATTCAAACAAAAGCACAGGACGAAGAAGGCCAAGATGAAAATGGAGAGAGATTACTCAAGTTCCAGGCCCATTGCTATGGGTCAGATATCCAATTAGGATAAGCCTCATCATCAGCTTCAGGTATGTAAGAGAAACCTGATTGGTTGGTGGACTCCAGAGGCTGATGAAGGAGGGGCTTACCCACCCAGGCACGCTGAGCAGAGGAGAAAGCAGGAAGCGGCTGTTGCTGAGGAACTGTTTGTAGACATCTTGGATGAGACTGCGTCAGATGTGGATTGTAGTCCTGCCAGGGCAGGCATCTAAGACATCTGTGTTCTCTTTGGACCTCTGTCCCTGGCTGACTGCCTATAAAAAGTTATTTTTCTGCTGTTTCTCCTTTGTTAGTACTAATTTAGATGTCATATACTTATATATGATGTGATGTGGATAAATCAACTTCCTCATCAAAAGGCTATAAACCCCCCAAAATGAGAATTTATACATATTTTATACACGTTCTGTACCTTACGCCAAGGGTTGGTAAAAATGCTCTGCAGTAAATATCTCCAACATTGAACATTTTAGGCTTTCAAAGCCATATGGTCGCTATTGCAAATACCTTTAGGGTGTGAAGTAGCCATGGACCACTCATAAATGAGTCAATTACTGTGCTATGTTCCAGGAAATAATCATGGACACTAAAATCAAAATTTTATTTAAGTTTAATTGTCATGAATGTTATTCTTCTATTGAATTATTTTTTAAAGTATAAAAACAATCCTTAGCTCACCAGCTGTCTAGAAACTGGCAAAAAGCCAGATTTCTTATCATAGACTATAGGCCCTCACACTTAAAGAACGTTTGGTATGCCTTAACTATACAGTGTATGTTCCTTGAATAAATGAATATAAAGACAGAGTTAGTACTTATAAATGAAAAAAATACACTAAGAACTTCTTGAAAGAAAAGTTTTAAAATCATGACTAACAATCAATTTTCATTTTTCCATTATCAACTTGACAGATGAAAGTACAAAGTGTGTCAATGCAAAGAATTTGATGGTAGAGGTTAAAGACATGCTGAGTTTTGCAAATGATACTCACAAAGTCATAATTTATTTTCAAGTGCTCAAAAATGTCTATAAATGTTTTATCTACATTTTTTATAAATATATATTTTTATTTATATTATTCTGATTTTACATTCATAGTATTGGTTCCATTGTCCTCCTCCCTGTCCTCCCACCTCCAAAGGTACCCTCATCAATGGGGAATGTGTGTCATGCATTGTGAGGGTAGTCAAGAGTTCTGGAGGCTATGCCCCAGTCTCTGTGCATAAAGCCCCAACTTGGGACTCTAACAATCTTTCCGCCCCCTCTTCTGCGAGTTTCCCTGAGCCACACTGGGGTCATTTTAGTTCTGCTTCAGTGGTGAGGTTTTGGGAGCCTCTGTGTCTCTGGATATCTGGCTTAGTTGGAGTTGGATGTTCTCTGTGTTTATCTCCTTCAGCCTTTTTCTGGTGTCGTGATCGCCATGAACACTGTATTCTTGCCCTTCCCCTGCGTTGTTCTATGGTTTCAGCTGGGGCCCTGGTGAGGTGTGTTTAGTTGATCCTCCCTTCAGGTTCGTTGTCCACCTGAAAAAAGATAAGCAAATTCTCCAACGGAGAGAGAAGTTAGTACTAGATAGAAGGGATGACCATAATATGTTTTGGAGGGAATTTTATATGCGTTGGCTCTCTTCTAGCCCACATTTGGTGGTATCTTGCTCTTGGAGACTGAGCTTATTTTTTGTACCTGGTTTTGACTTATTTCCCAGTTCCAGCAATGAGTTCCATTCCACTGAGTGGATCTATTAGCCAAATCAAGAGCAGTTGGTTACCCACCATGGCTGTTTGCCACTACTGCACTTGTATGAGCATTACTTCAAGTTGTTTCCTGCTGGGTATCTTAGACTGCGAGTTGTTTTGACCAATGTCGGACATTTTCCCCCAGTTGCTCGTGTAGCACCTTCTAGTACTGGACTAGCTAACTGTCTGGGGACTGACCTTCTTCAGATTCTGGCCAGGTCTCTCTGTGTTTTGTCTCACACACATATGCTGTCTTCGACAGTAGGGTCTTACCATTAACCTTTGGTGGGTCACCAAGTACTCTGACAGAAGTCTGTCTTTTTTGGGAAACCTTGTATGTGTTTCAGATCAACAGCTTGTTGTGGAAATTAACCCCGTGCTGGCACTGGGTGTTATAAGTCTGCACCTAGGAAGGTGAGGGAGGAAAAAGATAGATAATATAAAAGAGAAAGTGAGTATAGAGAAGAGAGGGAGAGAGAGACAGAGAGAGAGAGAAGAGAAGAGAAGAGAAGAGAAGAGAAGAGAAGAGAAGAGAAAGAGAAAGAGAAAGAGAAAGAGAAAGCGAAAGAGAAAGAGAAAGAGAAGCAGGACAAGATTATTATTTTTATTTATTTAATTATTTGACAGAGAAAAAGAGGGAGAGAGAAAGGGAAAGAATAGGCATACCAGGGCCACCAGCCACTGCAAATGAACTCCAGATGGGTGCACCCCCTTGTGCATCTGGCTAACATGAGTTCTGGGGAACTGAACCTGGGACCTTTGATTTTGTAGGCAAACACCTTAACTGCTAAGCTATCCCTCTGGCCCTTATCTACGTTTTTTAAATGAATGCATATTCCTTGGTCCTCCTTATATTGTCTATGTCCACTCAAATTGAGTCTGGGAACTATGTGATTTCTTTACTTAAAACAAGCAGACACAATTGTCAACTGAAATAGTTTACAAAAAAGAGGCATGACTATATTAAACATTATATAAGTCTGATTGATCTGTTAGGACTTCTATGATCAAGTAGCTCTTACTTAGCCCCTTCAATAGCCATTTATTACCCACCTCTGTGTTTGACCTAACATACTTGTGACTGTCAGATAAAATCATTTAGAAACATATGAACACAACCCTTCCTTCCTCAAGTCCCAAAGCTAAGAATGTCATTCGATAGCTTGAACTTATCCCAGCCTAAACTTCAACTTATCCCTGCCTAAATTTCAGAAATTCTAAATAATGCCAGACATTTAAGTCTTTCACTCGAAGCCTCAGACATCACAAAACATAGACCACTCATTTTTGTTACCTAGAGAGTTTGGATTCATAATACAGAACAATTTTTTTTAATTTTTTTGTATTTATTTTTATTTTGGAGAGAGACACAGAGAGACACAGAGAGATAGGGAGAGGAAGACAGATAGAGATGGGCATGAGGCTGCTGTGAACGAAATCCAGATGTGTGTGCCCCCTTGTGGGCAAGTGTGGCATTGCACCCTTGTGTCACGTTGCATCTGGCTAAACGTGGGACCTGGAGATTCGAACCGGCGTTCTTAGGCTTAGCAGGCAAGTGCTTTAACCGCTAAGTCATCTCTCCAGCCCCAGAACAATTTTTGATGATTTCTTTTTTGGGGTATTTATTACCATTAGTTCCTAAGGGAAGAAGATCTTAATATCAGATGTATTGCAGTTACCTTTTCAGTACCAGGACAAAACACTAGACCTGAAGCAACTGATGGGAGAAATGGGTTTATTTCAGGCTTACAGTTTTGAGTGGAAGCTTCATCATGGTACAGGAAGCTGACTCACATCAACATACATCCATAGCAGAAAGAGAATAGCAGCACAATCTGACTCTCAACACACAGAGCAGGACTGAACCCCAAGTTCTGGCCCTGGTGACACACTTTCTCCAGCAGGACTCCACCTCCCAAATGCTCTGCTATGTGCAGACTAAGTAGAAAACTTAAAAAAAAAAAAAAAAAAAAAAAAAAAAAAAAACCTGAGGCCATGGGGACATTTTGCATTCAAAACCACCACAAGATGAAAAATGAAACTATAGTATAGTTCAATAAAATCAAAGACCTGTAATTTTTTCATTTCAACCATTAAATTAACTAGAAATTAAATCATGGATATAAAGCAGAATTTAATCATCCTTTAGCAATAGTGCCTTGAAAAGTAATTCAGCAGAGAATATGAGACTAGGCTCAACAGTTTCCTTAACTAAAAGTAAGTTGAAGCTTTATGCAGCACCAACCATTGTGTAGAGTAATGTCATACAAAGGAGAAAAGGAAGTTTTGAAAAAGATTCTGGCTCAGAACTACACGTTTTGCTTGAATATTCCCTTGACCAATCAGCTGTGACCTTCTGAAGCTTTTTTTTTTTTTTTTTCATTCTGAAGAGACACACAGAGAGAGACAGAGAGAGGGACAGGAAGACAGATAGAGAACGGGTGTGCCAGCAGCCTCTCAGCTGCTGTGAACGAACTCCAGATGTGTGTGCCTCCTTGTGGGCAAGTGCTGCATTGAGCCCTTGAAACACTGCATCTGGCTAAATGTGGGGCCTGGAGATTGGAACTGGAGTTCTTAGGCTTAGCAGGCAGGCGCCTTAACCGCTAAGCCATCTCTCCAGCCCTCTTCTACAGTTTTTAACAGCATCTCTATTACTTTCCTTCGAAGTACTGCTTACCAGTTCCACTTTCTCCTACTCTTCTGCTCATCACACACAGATGACTTCTTCCTGGCTTCACACATTTGGCCTTTCACAAGACTCTCTCAGGCACTAGGTACTTTTATTTTGAGCACAAACACTAGTTGCATCATATTATTCTCCTCTTCAAAAAACTAGGATTTATCCTCTGTATATAAAATAAAGTCTAAAATCTTTAGTTTGAAACTCAAGGACTTTGAAGACTATCTTCAAATCACATTACCAATCCAGCCTCCATTTAAATGCCCACCTTCTATTCACGTTACTACTTATGTAGACTTTAGTAGGATATGTCCTCCATTCACATTAAGCCAATCAAGAATGCCCATAACATCAATCAAAATGATGAAGAATCTAGAAGGCTTATATTTTAGAATATATTATTTTGGAGGTGATTGACAATATATTAAGCAAAGGGTCTTATACCAAAATATGAAACTTATTGGATGAGGTATAAGAAAAGCAATGCTCTCAACTACAGTTCTTAGTCCTGCATCTCTATTTGGGCAGTTGGGCAGAGACTTGTCAGGTGTCAGTCCCTAGAGGCTCAGATCTCACACATTGAAATCAAAATACCAATAATGGTACATAAACTTTTTAAAATTATTATTTAATAGAAGACCTAAATTTGCTTTGTGTTGTCCTGGCTTAGACTGCAATTCCAACCTGGTGGTTGGAGGAAGGAATTCACACTTTGGCAAGGCTTAGGAAACTAGAGCTTGCCATGAAATCAGCACAATCTAAACCATACAGATTGAAATGGGGAAAAGGATGATTACCCCAATATCTGTCACACCATGGCCAGGTATTGTTTAACAATGAGGATGGACAATGCTAATTTAGAACACACTCTGTTGAAAATCCATGAAGAACATTCTAATGAGCTCAGCTATCTTGAACAGTCAATATTTTCTCAAGAGGAAAAAAGCATAGATTTGATCTATGCATCTGTCAGGGTCGTGCACAGGAATAAACAATGGAAATAAGAGAGAGATGGTTCGTTCATAGAGAAGAATGTGTTTTCCTTAGCAACCACAAAGTGGGACACGCTGACAATAACTAGAAAATATCACTTTAACAGAATGTGGGAGAAAGAAATGTGTAAGAAAATATTGAGCACCATCTTGAGTGACACAAAGGTTCTGCAGTCATGAAGGGGGTGGCAGATGGCACATGTACACAGGACTAAGTGAATTTAGGATGCGCCTGGGACATTCTGTTACCCCTAGAACACTTACATTTATCTGCTACACATCAACTTCCATGGATTGCATGTCTGGGGCATATGTCTGTTATTGTACATAGGCCAGTCACTAACACAGATGTAAAAGGGTCCCGATGGCCTCACATGTTTGAATGTTTACTCCTCACCTAACAGTGCTTTTCAGGATGGTTGTAGAGGCTTTGGGAAGTAGATCTTTGCTGGAGGAGGTGTTTCACAGGAGTGACCTTGGGGTTTTTACTGTAAGCCAGAAACAAGCCATTTTCTTGTATAAGCTGATTTTGGCTGGATAGTTTGTGCCAGTGATGACAAGGTAACTGCTAAAACAGACCTGCTATGTAATGATTCAGTTGATGATCTAAGTCTTACATAATTAATCTTATAGCAATGATTTACTTAATTATTTGATCTATATGAGGCCTTGTATTTACCAGGAATCTCTAAAGAAAAAGAAATGGTAGGCTGAGCATATATAATGTAAAGGGACTTATTACATTAGCTTATACAATATGGGTTGGGGATTGCATGCTGGAGATGTTGAGAACCTGGTAGCTGCTCAGTCCAAAAAGCTGTTTGCCTCAACGGTTACACTCTTGCCCCAAAGACCTAGAAGATTCCGGGAAAGCTACTGGTCTTCAGTCCACCTTAGAAAGCTACAAGCACTGAGTTTTAATGTTATTGAAGGATGCTGGGAGCAGCAAGGGCAGCAGCAATAGCAGGATAGACTCTCACCAGCAATAAACAAGAGTACTGCTTTTACCTCACACCTCTTATTACCTCGGGTGATGCTCGAGGTGGGCCTGTCCACTCTGGGGATCTTTTCCCTTCAGTTCACCCCTCCTAGAAATGTCCTCAAAGACCCACCCAGAGGAGGGCCTTTTTGGTGACTCCAAATCAAATCTAGCTAGCTGTCCATCAAGATCATCTATCACAGGCTCCATTTCTTCATCTGTGACATGAAGTAATAATACAACCTGATCCCAGCAATGCTGTGAGACCATGATTTTCAGCACATGCAGAAATCAAATGGTTTGTTATTAAGCATGCTTTTCCTGCTCCTTATTTGCCATGGACAGATTTTTATGTAGGTGATGGGACTCAGACACAGGTCCTCTCAGTCCCTCAAGTGCTCTTAACCACTGGGTCATGTTCCAAGCTCCTATTTTACCTTTTTATTAACATATAATGATTGTGTATGTTAATAGGTATGATTTCAGTATAAGCATATAGCATACAGTGATCAAATAAGTGTAATTAACATTTTCCCATCTTTCTCCTTGTGTTTGGAGCCTATCATCTCCTCTTTTAAATCCTCATGAAGTCATATGTTGTTTTTTGTTTTGTTTTGTTTTGTTTTGTTTTTGGAGAGAGACACAGAGAGAGACAGAGAGAGAGAGAGGGAGAGGGAGAGGAAGACAGATAGAGATGGGCACACCAGCAGCCTCTCAGCTGCTGCTAAAGAAATCCAGATGTGTGCGCTCCCTTGTGGTCAAGTGCGGCATTGTGCCCTTATGTCACTTTGCACCTTTCTAAACGTGGGACCTGGAGATTGGAACCGCTGGAGATTGGAACCAGCGTTCTTAGGCTTAGGAGGCAGGTGCCTTAACCACTAAGCCATCTCTCCAGCCCATAGTCATATGTTATTTTAAGATATGGTCACTACCTATGCTGTCAGTCATCAGAACATAAGTCTTGCCATTTTACTGTGTATGGGTACCTGTAGTTCTTTATTTGGCTTTTAGAAGTTTATAGTGTAGGAGGGGAAAAACTTGCATATATAAATTAAGAGCTAACCTAATTACAAAAGAGTAATTTGAGCCCAATTAAGTCACTAAGTCTAGCTTTAAAATCAATCTTATTTTACAGTAAAAATAATGAGTAGTAAAGATTCCAGGTCTCTCTCCTTTCAACTTATCCCCTCTTCCTTCCCACAAACTGTTTTTAAATAAGTATTTGTCAACTCATCTGTTAAATTTCCCATAAAGCAAAGATAAATGTGTTCAAGGAAGTTGTTTGTGAAATGACTTTGTGCAGAACTTAGAACAAAAAAACCCAATAAGTCACTAGAATATTAAAGTAACATGGATGATTAAAACATCACACCTTTCCTGTTTCTTTGGCAAGCTGAATAAAAAATAAAACAATGAAATACTTGCATGTGTTTTTCACATGAATATGTTGGTTAAAAAAAGAACTGTTAAAATTAATTTTATTTTGTTTTCACTTATATTTGATATTTAAAAGTGCTCATAACTTATTTTGGTACCTCTCCAAAATAACTGTTTGATCATCTGTGATGTCGACTATATAGTAAGTCATACCTAGTAGAGCATACTTTTTAATCAAGGAATCCTTTTCTTAGTAATTAGGATTATTGTCCTCAGTTAGCATATTTGAGTTAAATATATTTAGCTTAAAAAGTCATAGATTCAAAATGAAAGATTCTTTGAGTGTCTCTTAAATATATAAAGTCCACAAACCCATTTTCATTTGGTAAAACCCAATGATTCATCTAATAAGCACTTTAAAATGTACTGCATTTATTGGAATTTGTACCCAACATTATTCACTCATTTCAAGTATAGACTCTGCAAACCTCCCACAATCTCATTTCGGGCATTTTCATCATCCCCCAAAGATATTCCCTACCCATTAACACTTCCTTCTCACTTTTTCCTCCTGACAGCCCCTAGAACTGCTAATCTGTTTTTGGTCCCTATGGATTTGCCTCTCCTAGACATTTAAATAAAATCATACAATATATGGACATTTTCAACCTAGAATTCTTTCAGAGTTCATGTATATTATTTTATAACAGTAATTCATTTTTTCATATGTGTGCATATTGCAGTGTGCTTATGTGCATGTGGTGTATGTATGTGTATATGTCCATGCAGTCCCTCTGGTGCCTGGCCTGCAGTGGGGTGCACTAGCCTGCTGTGATCAGGGGAGAGTGGCAGGTGTCCTGTTCCACAGCTCTTCTGTGTGTTCTTATTTGAGCAGGACTCCCTTGCTGATCCCAGAGCTTCCTAGTGTGTGTGTGTGTGTGTGTGTGTGTGTGTGTGTGTGAGAGAGAGAGAGAGAGAGAGAGAAAGACAGAGAGAGAGAGAGAGAGAGTGAGACAGAGAGACAGAGAGAGCCCATGCCTAGCTACTTATGATCCTGGGATCCAATACTAATGGTCTCCAGGCTTCCTCAGGCCCTCATGCTTGCACAAGAAGTGCTTTCAATTGCCCAGCCATCTCTCCAGATCTCATGAAATATATTTTCTTCCCAGCCATCCTGGTGTTTATGAATTGTTTACTTCATGCATTTTGATTTGCATTTCCTTGTTAGCTAAAGAAGTTGAACACCTTTTCATGTTTATTGGCCAATTAAATACATCTATTGAGATGTTTTGCCTGTTTTAACTGAGTTGTCCTTTTATTTTTGCATTGTAAGAATTGTTTATGTAGAGATATGTGATTTGTAAAAATTTTCTCCTATTCTGAAAGTTGTCTTTTCATTTTCTTGATGGAATCCCTTACAGTGAATGTGTTTGATTTTGGTCAACTCTACTATGTCTCTTCTTGACAGTGATGGTTTTGGTATTATATCTATGCCCATTTCACTTAATCCATGATCATAATGATTTTTTTGAATACTTTGTTCTTCTATATTGGTCAAAATTAAATTTTGGCTTTCTCATTTGGGTCTATAATCCATTTTGGATTAAGTTTTTGTATAAATTTGAGGAAAGGATCCAAATTCAATAGTGTATTATTGTATGGATCCTAAGGAATTGATCTCAGGCAGACTCGGGCCCTCTCAGTCCTTCATAGTTGAGGCAAGTTCCCTTACATTCCTATTATATCATTTATTTATTTTTAAATTTAATTTATTTATATTTTGGTTTTTTTGAGGTAGAGTTTTACTCTAGCCAGGCTGACCTGGAATTCACTCTAGTCTCAGGGTGGCCTCAAACTCATGGCAATCCTCCTACCTTGGCTTCTCAAGTGCTAGGATTAAAGGAGTGCACCACCACACCCAGCTCATTTTTAAATTAAAATCCATCTCCTTTGGGTGAGGAATAAATGGTCTTCAATATGTAATACTCAAATGTGATGGAGAATGTATATAGTTTCAGTACTTGAGAGTAGAGGCAGGAGGACCAGGAGTTAAAGGCCAGCCTTGGCTATATAGTAAGTTCAAGGCCAGCTTGTGCTAAATGAGGCCCTGTATCAAAAACTGAAAAATAAAACAAACAACACTGACAATAAGAAAAGATATGGTATGCTCTCAGTTTGCTTTTGTCATTTCTCAGGCTTCTCTTCTTGCACCCCAGGAGATCACTTCCCTCTAGACAATCTTTGCTTCTGGTGTGGATGGGCCACTAGGTGATCTAACAGGAGTCAGAAGGTGGGAGGAAATGTCTCCCTGCTCCTCATATGCTTGCCTTCCTATTCTCTAACAATAGTTTTGTCCTACTCACCTATAGTCTTCCTCACACTTCCAGCTGTGCATGAGCCCCACAGACCCAGACCCTCCTGCTAAAACCCACTCCTGCTAATCTTCCTGCTTCTTATCCCTTTGTTTCTTTGCTGAGCCCCATCTACATCTTTGTAATTCATCTTTGAACCAGTGTCTCTTCAGCTGAACACTGTGGGTGGGCTGTTTCCAGTGGAGATCCTGACAGACTTCAGAAATGGTTTAGCTAGCATACTTAGTGCTTCTCTCAATTGGTATTTCTACTAAAATTTATCTTGAGTCCTAAGTAAATCTCTACTATCTCATAGGAAGAAATTCTGCTGATTCCTCCTGAGTGCTGAAATTTTGGGGTAATGAAAAGATATAGCTCTTTAAAATTTTATTGCTAAAAGCCAGGCATGGTGGCACACACATCTTTAATCCCAGCACTTGAGAGGAAGAGGTAGGAGGATCTATATGAGTTTGAGGCCAGCCTGAGACTACATAGTGAATTGCAGGTCAGCCTGGGCTAGAGTGAGACCCTACCAAAAAAAAAAAAAAAAAAAAAAAAGGACAAAAGAAAATTTATTGTTAAATCTCAAGCAATATTTTGCTGTGGAACATTTGATGTGTATAGTCCAGTGGACCTTACTCTATGATGGAGAGACTTGTTTAGGAGCAGCAGAATTCTAACATTGCCCACAAGATATCCTTCACACACATCCCTGGTTTGCACTGGGCATCATACCTAGAACTGAAATTCCAGTCCTGTGAGCACATATCACATGGGACATTTGTGAAGAAAAGAAAATAGTGGATAGGTCTTACCTAACACCCAAGCCCTTTAAAAGCAAAGAACATCACTAGGAAAGATTTCAAAGCAAAAAGAATGAAGAAAGTTGACCAAGAGGAGAGGAAGAGGACCACATGTCAAGGAACTCAGTGTGTTCCATTGAAATAAAGAATTGTTTTTGGCCAACAGCTAGGTAAACAAGGACTTCAGCCCTAAACTACAAGCAAATGACCTCTCCCAACCACCTATGAGCTTGGAAGAGAGTCAAGAACACTGGAGAAGATTGCAGCACTGACCAACACATTGATTTCAGTCTGAGGAGATCCCAAACAGTGAACCTAGCTACTTTGTGCATGAGCTTCTGACCTTCAGAGACTGTAAGGTAATCACTTGTGTGGTCTTTTAAGCTTATAATTAATTAAACAGTAATAGAAAACTACATGCTGCAGTGAGAAAACCTACGCTTAAACTTTAAGGTTCTGATTGTTTGGGCTGGTCAGTGTTAGCATTTTAGCATCGCATCACTGACAAAATATTTCAGAAAGACACATTAAAGAAAGATTTATTTGTCCTATGCTTTCAGGATTTCACCCATGTTCACCTGGCCTGGTTGCTTTGGGCCTGTGGTGGCACAGTACATTACATGAGAACATAGGTGTTACATCATGGCAGCTGAAGAGGTTGGGGGCAGGGCCCTAATAACCCCTTCAAAGTCACTCCCCAATGATGTAATATTGTCCCATTAGGCCCCACCTTCCAAAACTTCTACCACTCAACGCCACCATTAGCTAGGGAACAAACCTTCACCATATGTCCCTTTGGGGAAATTTAAGATTCAAATGACAACAATGCCTTGCCTCTTTTCCTTTAAGAAACATCAAGAAAAATAAATAAGTCCCTAGAGTAGTTGTGTGCTTTCTAGTTCATCCATCCAACGAGTAGCTATTGAATATTTATTGGACACCAAGTGCTAGGCCCCAGGATTTATGCAATGTAAGAAGATCATGGCACAGTGGCTTCCCTCGTGAGGCTCGCAGTCCTGTGGAAGGGATAACACACTTTTAAAAATTCCATATACTTTCTTGCACATAATGCGAGGCTCATGTTCACAGAAATAAATTCACCTGGTGGAAAAATAAAGACTTGTTTTATATGCAGATTCTTACAACATGTCTCTTATGATGGGGTATCTTCTCAATTACTTGAGTTTGAACAAAACCCTATTTACAGAAGATAAATTTGCCTGATGTGACCTCAATCAGTACTCAACATTGGTATATGTGCAAAGGTCACTGGATTAATTCAAGAAACAAAGTAGAGAAATAATTTAACTTTGGTTTAGTCATTATTCTTTGTAGCAAGACACCGGGATTGCCAGAGTTGGATTTCACAGTAAACAAGCTTTTAAAAGATCACTTTGGAAGGAGTTTGAAGTAGACAAATATTAAGCAAATATTGGCCCAAGGAAATGTAAAATGAGTACAGTGATGAGAAATTCCAAAGCCGGGCACATAGTCAATAGAAGCATTTGACTTTGAGTTGGGGCAGAGAAAGAATTTCTGAGGAAGTATTTTTAAGTGGGTGCAAAGTATAATGGGATGGTGGGCTAGGGGACTGAATGTCCTGTGATTCTCAGGCTTGACCACAAGTTGGGCACCCTGGAAGTTTTTTTTTTAACTTCTTTTTCATAATTTACTAGAACTGGAAAAGAACTCTATAACAAAATGGATACAATTTAGTAATTATACAAAACATTAATTTAGCAAGATCATGTTTGTTTCAGTCACCAGAACAAACACTCAACGTAGTTTTCAGTGCCATCTCCATGAAAAGCTCAGGTAAATAAAACATTACTGGCTGAAAAGTCACAACAAGAGCAATTTAAACTTTACTACAACAAAAAAAGGCAATCTTGCACAATAATACTGCAGACCCAATGTCTAAGAGGCTCTCAATGCTGCCTGGGCATTCTTGGAAAGTTTTCCAGAGTTGATCCTCTCTGGGAGAAATCAGCTTTTCCAGGACCAACCCTTGAAACATTAGATGGAATACAAAATAAGGAACTCTTTATTATTTTACAGAGCTTGTACATTTTTTTAAAAAAGTTAAGATTCAACAACTCTGCTGACCCCCTGAGGAAGCTCGAGAGCTTTTATGAGTCCATCAAAGAGTCCTGTGCTGAAGCGTTCACATCAACCTGGAAATTCCAATTTAATATGTTTGGAATGGGTTTAGGCATCCCCATTTCATCTGAATGAAATGAAACCTCAACTAAAAACAGTATGTACTAAAGCTTTTGGAAGGATGATACTTGGTACATTCTAGTTGGTATTAGAAAGTAAGGGTGAGGCAAGACATGACCCCCCCTCCAGGAACTTCAAAAAATTACAACATGGTACATGGATTTACCTTCCTTGGTTGCTACTACTCAAAGTATTTTGAATCATTTTACTCCATGTTGAAAGTTAACCATGAGCAATTAAACTTATGAATTCGAGGAGACTTCACCAACATTCATAGACTCATCCTAGGTTTAAGAAAAAAGAGGAATTTATAACTCATATTTCTTAACTGTCATCCCCACCTGGCTCTGAACTTTGTCCTGGAGAGAAACATTTCTAAATTCCAATTTAAGGCAGAGACAGGACCAGGATGCTCTCCTAAACGAGGAATCAAACAGGGTCAGTAGCTCAGGCATTTCTCTTGGCCCAACCACCTGTGCTGTGAACATTGTCCTCCAGATATCCGTGAGGGCTCACTAAGTCTCACAGGAGTGCAGTAGCCGTCCTAATAGTATTTTGTTACTGGCTGAAATGAATTTTTGACAAAAAAATCAGATTTATCACAAATTAATAAATTAGATTTATGCTGTGACCTCAGGGACTGTTCCCTCTTGCTTAGCTTCATTCAAGGGCCCAGGTCCTGTCCTCCTGACTCCCTGGCATCCTCCTCTGTGAAGCCTCTGCACTCAGCTGCTTTCTTCTCTCAGACATCCTTCTCTCTTTGCCCATGGTTGGTTCACTTCCTCAGTTTCCTCAGTCATTTAATCAGAGTCTCCTTAGCCACCCACTTCTCAGAGTTGTCATGATTTTCTATATACTTTCCTTGGTTCGATTTTAGAAAAATGTCTGTTCATTTCTTGTGTCTCTAATATGGTATGATGTGTCCCCAGCTTGTAAACATAAGTTGTAGCTGATTCAGTGGCTAATTTGTCCTTCTCACCAGCAACAATGCCTGGAACATATTTAGTGCTCTTTACATGCTTGCTAAACTCATATTTAAATGCCCATAGTAACAGAAGACAGCAAAATGTGTTTGGTTGGTTTTGTTCTAGATGTTGTTCTTTATTTACAAGAGAGAATCCACATGTGTATATACGTCCCAGGGACACTTGTCATTGCAAATAAAGTCTACACACATAAACCCCTTTGTGAATATGGTTTTATATGGGTACTGGGGAACCAGATCTGGGCCAGCAGGCTTTGAAAGGAAACACCTTTAACTGCTGAGCCATCCTTCTAGCCCCCAAAAATGTGCTCTAAAAAAGCACATCCTCTTTGGAATAAGTGAGTTTTTTAGACACTACACAAAGCACGTACAATCAGCTACAAATGGATACAAAATGAAAGTTGTAATACACTTCATAGTGAGGTATTTTCTAGATAATTGGTAATTAAATTTTACAGAATTTCAACCTTCATTGAAAATGGCTATTTGATAGATGTGGGTCCTAGAATAAAAGTTAAATTAGTTTTTATGAAGCATATTCCATTAAATTCTGCAGACATTTTATTTCATTAAGGCAAATAAAATTGTGATTTTAAGCTGAACTGTCTCTCACTCTGCTGCGGGAAATCTGTAAAATGAACAGTGATATACATGAGACATGACAAAAAAAAGCTATATAATGCTTTTGATTATAAAGCAGTGTGCACGCTTATGCATGATAAATAACAAATTAACAAATGCATATAAAGATAATTTTCGTTCCATTTTATTGCCTCAGTTTCCACTTTTGTTGATATTGGACTGAGATTTCCAACATAACATATTTCAGTAAAATTTAAAGGCTGAAATTCTTGCTTTGGGTGCCAAACTTCTTACTTGCAATCACATGGACATGTGTGTGTGAGAGAGTGTGCATCATTCTCTTGTAAGTAGAACAATCGTGTGTCATTATTTTCCTTTAGGTGCATTCATTGCTTAGATGCAATTAATATTCATTATCTGGAGAGAGGTGATAGAGTGCTTTTGAAACTGATGACACACCAGGATCAAATGGAAGGCTTGTTGGAACACATACAGGCTCCACTCCCAGGTACGTGGTCTAAGCAGATCTGGGACAGATCTGGAAAATTTGCATTTCTTGCATGCTCTCAGGAGATGCTAATCAAGGGTTATGGTTTCTGGATGATTCTTGGGGTGACACTGGTCCTTAGATTCTGAGAAAGCCTGTGCCTTCTGCTATCTTGATTCATTTGAGAGCCACCCCATGAAGTATAGTCACCAAACCAAGATAGGGTTATAGATCACATTAATTGATTTTTAATGTGTTGCATCAATAGATAAATCCTAGTTTAACAATGTGTATGATTCTCTTAATATGCTTTGAATGTGGCTTCCTAACTTTTTGTTGAGGATTCTTATATCTATGCTCATCAGGGATTTGATCATTCATTTTCTTATAGTTTCCTGGTATCAGTGTACTACTGGCCCCTTAAAATAAGTTCAGAAGCATGCTTATCAATTGTTTTGGCAGACATTAGGGTAGGTTTTATTCTCCCATACAAATATTAACTAGGTTTTACCCTGACTTTGATTTCTTCTTTCATTCCACAGTGTTCATGAAAGATACTTGTCATGTTTTCAGTCTTTATAAATCTGTTATGACATAATCTCAGGTCTATCTTATAGACTATTCTATCTGCCACTGCTGACTGGAGTGTTCAGCACATATCTGTCATATCCATTTGGTCCAAAGTGTTATTCAACTTTACTGTTTTTTAGTGATTTTTGGTCTATACATTTTTGTCATTTTCAATAAGAAACAGAGGTATTGAAGTCTCTTATTGGAGTTATATTGTTATTTCTTTTTCCCTTCAGTTCTGTCAATATTTATAGCTTTAAATATTATAGTACTATGATCTTGGTTGTAAGTATATTTATAATTCCTATATGTCTTTCTAAATTGACCATTTTATTATTATAAAATGTCATTTTTGTCTCTTGTGACAGTTAATGACTTAAGTTCTATTTTGTCTAAATGCATTTAGAGTTATCCCTGTTTTCTTTTGGTTACTAGTTGCGCAAGACATCTTTTACTAACCTAGTAAAAACTACTTTATATATAAGGGAATTAAACCTTACAATGAAAACACATAGGACAGGGCAGATGCATAAACATCCAAGGTCCATGTAGATTCACTTTAGGTTAAAATATTCCACAAATAATAAAAGTAAATAATCTTATTATCTCAAAATTGAGAAAAGCATACCAGCACATAGATTCCAATGAAAACATACTTCCTAACAAAAAAAAAAAAAAAAAAAAAAAAGAATCTGGTCTCTTTCATTCCCTTCTCTTTAACCTTCATTTCCTATTTTGTTTATCATCTGACACTGGCAATTGATATTTGATTGCTTATAGTTCTATCAATGAGTAATCAGTTTTGCATACTGATTTTTTTCAATTTTCATAAATCACATCATTTTCTCTATATTCTTTCTCCGTTTTTTGACTTAATATGTCCTTTTGAAGATTTCTATCTCATTCTTGCTATGGCTTTACTTCAACTATTTTCAGTGCAGTGTGGTACTTGTTGTGTGATTTTTATCAAGAATTTGATTCTCTCAGGGGATATGTAGGACATTTTCAAGTTTTCCATAATTATAAATAATACCACTGGTGCAGGTGGGTGTGGCAGTGTGGAGTGAGGAGGCTAGATCCCTGTCTCCTTGCTCCTCCTAGCTCCCTGGACTGGGTTCCCTACGTAAAGTGTGTGCAGGAGACCATGGTGGTATGGAATGAGTAGGCAAGACCCCTGTTTCCTGCCTCCTCCCTGCACCTGGTCTGGGTTCCCTGCACAGACTGTGTGTGGGTGGGCAGGCGTGGCAGTGTGGAGTGAATAGGCCAGACCCCTTCTCCTGGCTCCTCCCAGATCCTCCCATTTCCCTGTTCCTGGTAGGTCCCATTATATCTTGTTGGGTAGGTGTACACCCTGAGTGAGCTCTGAAATCAGTCCTTTTGCTCTGGTATCAGGACTGGCCACGGGGTACCAATATTCCTGTTCACCTGAGTCAGAGGGTGCATAGGGCAAAGGACAAAAAATTGCTTCCTCCTCAATAAAATAAAGAGTCTTCATAAAATGGGTAGATATAAAATGGGTAGACAATAACACAAAAAAAGCAAATGAAAGTCAAAAAAAGAACTGAGGGATTTCCAACAAATGCATATTCCTGCAATGGAATCCTCCAATAAAATTATAGAGAAATCAACAGAAATTCATTCCCAAATAGACACTATAATAACCTCTCTAGAACCACTCACCAACAGAGTTACTCATGTGGAAGACAGAACTTCTGACCTGGACAATAAGACAGAAGAAATTGAGCAGGAGGCCAAAAACTTTGCTTAGTTCAAGAAAATCAAGTGAACAGAGTATGAGGGAACTGTGGGACACCCTAAAACGACCAAACATCTGGATAATGAGTGTTAAAAGCAGCAAGAGAGAAGGAATTCACAACATACAAAGGCAATCCCATCAGAATTACATCAGATTTTCAATGGAAGTCCTGAAGCCAGAAGGGCCAGGAATGGAACACTTCAAAGTCTGAAGAACTATGGCTTCCAACCCAAGCTACTTTACCCAACAAAAGTATCCCTCATAATAGATGGTGAAAGAAAAACATTCCATGAAAAAACTCAACTATATAATTATATGAGCATAAAGCCAAACCTACAGAGAATACTTGAGGGTATACTCCATACAGAACAGTCAAACAACCAATCTCAAGAGCCAACAAGAAGAAGATCACAATAACCAAATACATCAGGCTCAAAACAGTACATAACACAAGAAACCCCATAAAATACCTCATCATAGCAGGGATTAGTTCAAACCTCACAGTAATAACCTTAAATATTAATGGTCTTAACTCACTTATCAAAAGATACAGGTTAGGGCTGGAGAATGGCTTGGGGGGTTAAGGCACCTGCCTGCCAAGCCTAAGAACACTGATTCTAATCTCCAGGTCCCATGTTTAGCCAGATACAAAAAGTGACACAAGGGCACAATTCTGCACTTGTCTACAAGGGGGCACATGCTTCTAGAGTTCATTAAGAGAGGCAGTTGGCACGCTCATCTTTCTCTCTCTCTGTCTCTATCTCTGTAGCTCTCTCTCTCTCTCTCTCATATTTAAAAAAATAAGACAGGTTGGGGCTGGAGAGATGACTTAGCTGTTAAGGCACGTGCCTGTGAAGCCTAAGAATGTCCTTTTGATTCTCCAGTTCCCATGTTTAGCCAGATGCAAAAAGTGATGCAAGGGCACAATGCCACGCTTGCCCACAAGGGGGCACATGCATCTGGAGTTCGCTCACAGTGGCTGAGAGGCCACTGGCATGCCCATTCTCTGTCTGTCTGTCTCTCTCTCAAAAAAAAAAATTATAACACAGGTTATCAGGATGGATCAAAAAACTAGACCCTACTATGTACTGTCTTCAATAAATCAACCCTCCATTAAAGATAGACACCTCCTCAGGGTAATAGGTTGGAAAATGATATTCCAAGCAAATGGAAATAAAAAAAAAGTAGGTGTTGCTATATTAATATCTGATAAAATAGACTTCAAACCAAAAGTAATCAAAAAGGACAAAGAAGGCCACTTCCTACTCATCAAGGGAATGATCCAACAGGAGCACATCATAACTATATATATATATATCATAGGTGCACCACAGTTTATAAAACAAAATCTTCTTGACAATAAAACAGAAATAACCACCACCACCATCATAGTCAGGGACTTCAATACTCCACTATTATCAATAGACAGATCATCCAAGCAGAAAATCAACAGGGAAATAATAGAGGTCAACAACATCATAAATCAATTATACCTAATAGATATCTACATAATTTTCCACCCCAACTCTACAGAATATACATTCTACTCAGCAGCCCATGGAACCTTCTCCAAATTGACCATATATTGGGCCATAAAGCATGCCTCCATAAAGTCAGGAAAACTGAAGTAACTCCCTGCATCATGTCAGATCACAATGCTGTAAAGCTAGAAAATTAACAACAAGAGACACATCAAGAACTCCACCAGCTCCTGGAGACTAAACAACACACTTTTAAACAATGAATGGGTTGTGGAAGAAATCAAAAAGGAAATTGTAAAATTCCTAGAATTGAATAATGAAAACACAACCTCCCAAAACTTATGGGATACATTAAAGGCAGTCCTAAGGGGAAAATTCATAGCCCTAAACATCTTCATTACAAAGATAGAGAGATCCCAAATTAACAATATGACTGCCCACCTAAAGGCACTGCAAAAAAAAAAAAAAAAAAAAAAAAAAAAAAAAAAAAAAAACAAGAAGAAAACAACAGAAAGAGTCTTAGATAGAAAGAAATAATCAAGATTAGAGCAGAAATTAATGAATTGGAAGCTGAGAAAACAATTTAAAAAATCAATGAAATGAAGAGGTAGTTCTTTGAAAAAATGAAACAAGACTGACAAACCCCTGGCCAAATTGAGCAAACAGAAAAAGAGATGTCTCAAATTAGCAAGATCAGAAATGAAAAAGGAGAGATAACAACAGACATCAATGAAATTGGAAGAATCATCATGTCACACTTCCAAAACCTCTACTCCACAAAATTGAATAATCTGGGAAAAAAACGTATGAATAAGATACATACCACTTACCAAAACTAAACTCAGAGCAGATTAATCTTCTAAAAAACTATCACATCTATGGAGATTGAAAATGTAATTAAAAACCTCCCCCAAAATCAAAGCTCCAAGACCAAATGGCTTATCGGCTGAATTCCATCAAACCTTCATTGAAGAACTGAAACCAGTTTTCCTCAAACTGTTTCACATAATCACCCCAATATGAACACCAGACAGAGAATCAACAAGGAAAGAAAACTATAGGCCTATATCCCTAATGAACTTAGCTGCAAAGATCCTGGAAAAAATCATGGCAAACCAAATTCAACAACACATAAAAGACATTATCCATCTTGATCAACTAGGCTTCATCCCATGGATGCAGGGATGATTTAACATATGGAAATCAGACACATGATACACCACATAAATAAACTTAACCATAAGAACCACATGATAATCTCAACTGATGCATAGAAGGCCTTTGACAAAATACAACACCACTTAATGATCAAAACACTGGAAAGAGTAGGTATGCTTTATCTCAACACAATAAAGGCTATATATAAAGCTCCTAAAACCCAAATAATACTTAGTGTGGAAAAACTCAAGGAATTCCCACTGAGATTGGGAACAATAAAGGGGTGCCCACTCTCACCACTGCTCTTCAACATAGTATTAGAAGTACTAGCCCAAGCAATAAGACAGGAGAAAGAAATAAAAGGGATTCAAATTGGAAAGGGAGAAGTAAAGTTAGGCCTATTTGCAGATGACATGCTCCTATATATAAGTGACCCAAAAGTCTCTATCTCAAGACTTCTAAAGGTGATAAATTCCTTCAGCAGAGTGGCAGGATACAAAATCAATGCACAAAAACAGTAGCTTTTCTATTTGCAAAGGACAAATATACAGAATGGAATAACATCAACCAAGGATATGAAAGACCTATATAATGAAAAGAAAAAAATTCAAGAAAGAAATTGAGAAGGACTTGAAAAAATGAAAAGACCTCCCATGCTCCTGGATAGGTAGTTAATATTGTGAAAATGGCAATTCTACCAAAAGCAATATACAGATTTAACACAATACCAACAAAAATCCCAACATCATCATTCTTCAGAGATAGAAAAAAAAATTATCTCAAAATTCATATGGAATGACAGAAGGCCTTAGATAAAAAAAAAAAAAAAAAAAAAAAAACTGGTGGGATCACCATCCCAAATCTAAAGCTATATGACAAAGCCATAGTAACAAAAACTGCTTATACTGGAATAAAAACAGAAACATAGACCAGTGGAACATAATTGAAGACCCAGACTTTAGGGAAAGTAACTACGGCTACTTGACCTTTGACAAAGCTGCCAATAATGTACACTGGAGAAAAGACAACATTTTTTAACAACTGGTGTTGGACAAATTGGATGATCATATGTCGAAAATTGAAATTAAACCCACTCATTTCGCCATACACAAAAATTAAGTCCAAATGAATTAAAGACCTCAACATAAGACCTGAAACTCTTCATCTACTGAAAAAAAAAAAAAATAATAATAAGAGGCACTCTCCACAATACTACCCACAGAATGGGAGAATATCTTCACCAGCTATACCACTGACAGAAGCCCAATATCTACAAGCTAGAAAAAAATCTCAAAAAAACAAACAATAAAATAATCAAACAACTCACTCCAAAAGTGGGGCAGAGAACTGAATAGGGAGTTCTCAGAGGAAGAATTACAAATGGCTAACAAACATTTGAAAAAAAATGTTCAATATCCCTAACCATCAGGGAGATGCAAGTTAAAACAACTATGAGATTCCACCTAACCCTAGGAAGAATACCAAACATTAAAAAATCAAATGAAAACAAATGTTGATGAGGATATAGAGAAATAGGAAAACTCATCCACTCTTGGTGGGAATGTAATCTGGTACAACCACTATGGAAATCAATGTAGAGACCCCTGAAAAGGATGAATATAGAGCTACCACCAGACCCTGTTATTTCCTTATTGGGCATTTACCCTAAAAGCTCCACATCTCAATTCAGAGATATTTGCTCAACTATGTTTATAGCTGGTCAATTCAAAATAGCTAAGAACTGGAATCAACCCAGGTGCCCATCATTGGATGAATGGATAACCAAGATGTGGTATATCTACATGATAGAATTCTACTCAGAAGCAAGAAAAAAAATGACACAATGAAATTTGTAGAGAAATGGTTGAACTTGGACAGATCATGCTAAGTGAACTCACAGAAAGATGTTCATCACATGGTCTCACTCACCTATGGTTCCTAAAGTGGATTGTCCCAAGTTTCTGAAATACCTGAGTAGCACCTTGAGGCTTGGGCAATAAGGAGGGTAGGCTTGGGGGAAGCAGAAGTGGGGACACAAAACTGAGCCCAAATTGAACTGGTGCCATAGAACCCTATATCCTACAGGGTGGAACCCTCAAGAGGACCTTAGGGAAATACCTGTATTGAATGGCCCTGGAGAAGGTAAGATGAAGCCTATTCTTAATTTTCTCCTGTTTATCTTCTCTGTCTGTCTTTTCCTTTTTTTTTTTTTTTTTTTTTCTTTTCCCTTGGCTCTGGCCTGTAACTCCCTATACCAGGATGTGGTTTATATACACAATGAGCTGTTGATCAGAGAGACCTACTAGATCTCCCAAAACAAACAAGACAGATTTCTGTCAGAACACTTGATTACCCACCAGAGGTTAATGGTAAGACCCTATTGCTGAAGATAGCATATGCTGTTGGCTCAGACCATGGAGAGACCTGATTGGAATCTAGAAGAGAGGGCAGTCCTCAGACAATTAGCTCATCTAGTGTTGGAAGGTACATGAACTACTGGGTGAAAGTGGCCAACATTTGTCCCAGCTACTCAAAGTCTAAGTGACTCAGAAGCAAACAACCTGATGTGATGCTCATTCAAGTGCAATAGCAGCACACAGCCATGGTGGGTAACCAGCTGCTCTTGGATTGGCTGACAGATCCATTCAGTGGAAAGGAAACTGTATCTGTTACTGGGAAGCAGGTCAGATTCATATCCAGATAATGATTCAGCCTTCCATTTTCAAGCTCCCACTAATCTTGGGCTGTAAGAGGGTATATACCCTTTTAATTCTTTCTAAGTTAATAATGGTTATCACATTTAACCAGTGCTGACTCCACTCTCCATTGGAGACTCTGCTTCTCTTTTTCAGATGGGAGTTAGACCTGAGGAGATAAACAACCCACTGTATTCCACCCTGGTCCCAGCTGAAACCACAGAGGAATTGTGGAAATGAGCAAGAGAGCTGCTTTCTCAGTGAATCTGATATCAGCACAAGGGTGAAGGAGATAGACACTGAGGACACTCAACACCTACCAAACCAGAGATCCAGAGGCTCCTAAGTGCCCATCACTGAAGTAGACTTAAAATGCACCCAATATGGCTCAGGGAATTTGGGGGAAGAGAAGGCAGAAAGATTTTTAGAGCCACAAGTTGGGACATTTTGCACAGAGACATTACTTCTCCCCCATAACTGACTGCTGTCCCCGTAAAGAATGACCCACAATCCTCTTGAGGTTGACCTGCATCCCCAATGAGGAAGGCTTCTTCAGGAAAGGGGCAGGTAGGAGGGAAAGGATGGTACCTACATGTGTTGTTTAGATACTAAATACTTCAATATCTATAAAAATAAATTTAAAAAAAACAATACCACCATAAACAAGCCTATGCAGGTCCCCTTATACCTATGGATCATATAATTTTTGAAAGGAATTGTTGAGTGTTCCTTTTATCTTCATTTGTCTAACCCCTTTATGTACCATTTTCCCTGCAATGGTTTAATCCCAACCACCAACATATAAACACACTGTGATTCTATGATTTGACACTCATTTATCCATCCCACCCACTTTGACCAATTACATGGCAGCAAATTGATTACATAGTTCTACTTTCTTCTTGTGTGATAAACATCCTCATCCTTGCATATCTGAACCTGATAACAGAATGTGCATACCCTGCTGGAAAGGTATAATTGAGATACATATGAGAGACACTAAGAAAAGCTCTAGGGATCTGAATAACCATCCTAGGTGTTCATGCATCAGAAAACCAACCACATAACTTATTTGGACTTGTTAAACCTGTTTATCACACTATAGTTTTTTTTTTATTAGTTATGTAGATAGTGTGTATACAGGCATGCTGGTACCATCATTAGCCTCCTCCCTGTCCTCCCCCCTCTAAAGGGACTCTCCTCGTTTGGAAGTATGGGTCTAGCATTATACAGGTAGCCATCAGTTATGGGGAAGGAGCAATGTCTCTGTGCATAATGTCCCAACTTGTGGCCTAACAGTCTTTCTGCCCCCTCTTCCATGAGTTTCCCTGAGCCATGTTGGGATCGTTTTAGGACTACTTCAGTGATGAGGTCTAGGGAGCCTCTGTGTCTCTGGATATATGGTTTGGTGGGAGTTGAGTGTTCTCTAAGTCTATCTCCTTCACTCTTGTATTGGTACCAGGTTCACCAAGAAAGCGGCCCTCTTGCTCAATTCCTCCATTACTCTATGGTTTCAGCTGGGGCCCTGGTGAGGTGTGATGGGCTGATTCTCTCCTCAGGTTCTGCATCCATCTGATGAAGAGAAGCAAACTCTCCAATGGAGAGAGAGGTCAGCACCAGATAAATGGGATAGCCATTATTATTTTAGAGAGAATTTCATAGGTGTAGGCCCTCTTTTAGCTCACGATTGGTGGGAGCTTGATATTGGTTAGTAGGCTCGTTAGATGGTTGAGTGAATCTGTCAGCTCTAATAAATGATTCTAGCTTTAGAACACTGAGATTTAAAGTCATTTGTTATGTATTATGATTATCATTATATGCCAATTTTACATAACACATTAGTATTGCTAAATATCTCCTACCAGCAGTGGTTTCTTACATTGCTCTAACACTACGTATCACCAAACTTAAATATCTTTGCCAGCAAAGTGGTTGTGAAACTATACCTTACTATGGTTTTCATTTCATCTCTATAGTTAATAGCATATTTTATAAACTTTTGGTGATCCATACTTTGAATCTTGCATTTTTCTTTGCATCAGCATTTAGTAATGAGTTGAAGCTTCTCCAAGATGCTTTTAAAATTATTTTATGATAAAAGTATGCAAACATGATCACTGGGATTCATTCTTTCAAAGTAAGACCATTGGCTTGCCTTCAATTATTCTGACTCATAGTAATAAGGTTGCATTCTAAATAAGATAAATATCTTGAATTGCTGTTCAATTTACATGTGAAGTAACAATTGATTGACCATAAAACAATACCAATAACAGCATTGAGTTTACCTCAGTCAGGCAACAATAGACTAATCCCATTTATTTCAACAATCTTAGTTTGTAATTTTAAGAACTAAAATAACTTTCCCAGCTAGTTAACAAAAGATCTTTTTTTTTGTCTAAATTGAAGACAAATTGCCTCTTCATTGAACTTGGAGAATACCCTTCATGTACTGAAAGTCTACTGACTGAAAGCATATGGGCAATGTGTTCTACACCAAACCATCAAATAGTTTTCATTTATTGTCTTTCTGCAACACACATCACTGCTTGACATTTATTTCTAAAATGGCAATAAAGTTTTAATGGTATTGGAAATAATGGTAGCAGAAAGGAAATGAATGGAAAGGAAAAGAAAGAAAGGAATAACATAATTTGTAACTTCATTATTATAATATTTTCCTCGGTACCAATGGCTGTATCTCCCTTTATCTTTCACCACTGTCCAAGAAAGGAATTTGCTATGGCTCCCTCATTCTGGTAGAACAGCATGCATTTGTTTTATGACTTCAATTTATTGTTATAAATCTTTGAAATATCTGATTCTGTTGTCTGTTAAGGATGTGGGAAGCCTCCTGTGCAGGTGACAGGAGAGAGTATATGATGCAATAAGGCAAATGCTGTTTGGTAGAAGCCAAAGATAACCAGGAACTATTAGAATCTATAGCATATGATAAGACATTCAAGAACACCAGTGAGACTTTCTAAATATCTATGTGTGGTGGGCATTTTCTAAGAGACCTTGCATGAAATATCTTACTTTATCCTAACTAAAATAAATAAACACAATAGGCATCATTGCTACCTTGCCAGGTTCATAGAGCAAAAAGTGATGGAATCAACATACGGGGTAAAAATTCCAAAACATTATTTTTTTTTTTTATTTGAGAGAGACAGAGGAGAAAGAGAGACAGAGAGAGAGTAAGAGGCAGAGAGAGAATGGGCATGCCAGGGTCTCTCAGCTGCTGTGAACAAACTCCAGACATGTGCGCCCCCTTGTGTGCATGTGCGATATTGTGTGCTTGCATCACTTTTTTTTTTTTTTTTTTTTTGGTTTTTGGTTTTTCGAGGTAGGGTCTCACTCTGGCTGGCTCAGGCTGACCTGGAATTCACTATGTAGTCTCAGGGTGGCCTCAAACTCTCAATGATCCTCTTACCTCTGCCTCCCAAGTGCTGGGATTAAAGGTGTGCGCCACCACGCCCGGCTTGCATCACTTTTTTTAAATTTAAATTTACTTTTCTATTGACAACTTTTTTAATTGTAGACAATATCCCATGGCACTTCCTTCCCTCCCCCCACACTTTCTCCTTTGAAACTTCATTCTCCATCATATCACCTCCCCCTCTCAATCAGTCTTTTTTTTCAGTTTGATGTCATCTGGCTAAATGTGGGACCTGGAGATTCAAACAGACATTCTTAGGCTTCACAGGCAGGCACCTTACCACTAAGCCATCTCTCCAGCCCTCAGCACATTATTTTCTATGACTGCATCTTAGTGTGATTTTTCTTGACACTGATGCTATTGTTGCCTGATTAGTACACTTATCCCCCACTGCTGCAAGTGCTGGCTGCTAAATTCATCCAGATGTCATTCTCTTATAGATGGGTCCCTGGTCAATGGAGGTCATTTTGGGTGCAAGCACTGAAGCGGTCTCTAGTTTCCACCCACCTCATTCAGGAAGGGAGCAACCTAGAGCTAATGATAAACTACTATGGGAGCACAAGCCCTGTTGTCAAAAGATAATAGAGACCCTAGTACTATTTATAGGCTGAGGATGGACTCTATTCCTTCTTGCCTGGCTCCATTTCCTCCTAAAGGAACTTCTTCAATCAGTCATTTTTTACAAAATCCTATCTCTACTGTGCCTCTCCAAACTCTGGGCCAAGAGTGACCTTATCTTACCCTCAGCATCACTTTTTCCAGCTCTGCCTCTTACTTCCATGTCACCTGCACTCTGTTATCCTCTTAGATCTATAGCCATTAGATTTGACTTAAAACATTCCACCTGCTCCCTCTTAGGCTCCGAAATGAGTTCTTCCATACGCAACATGTGCCTCAAGAATTTAGGGAACACTTAACATCCCATATTAAGAGCATCACATTTAGCCAGATTAAAGTTATAATAACCGTATAGCAGTAATAATGGTAGCAGAATATGCCCCCATGAGATTAGCTGAATTAATAAGACTGTAAGAAAATATGGAAGTCTTCAGTGAAAACATGTAGCCAAATGAGAAAGCATGTTTTAAGTCTTTGCAAGTTTGAATTAGGTCCAGTAGAGAAAATAGTTGATTATTTCTTTATTCTTATCTAATGACCTCCATCTAATTCCTAAAGATCTTGATCAATAACCTGTTCCATGAATCATAGCATAAGCTCTTCTTCCACCAAATCTAATTTGACCATCCCTACTTTCCATCAAATAGTACCTGGTTAAACCTTCTGTTATGATATATGACATATTGATCAACAATTAATTTTTAAAATATTTTTAAATATTTAAATATTTATTTATTTATGTGAAAACAGAGAGAGAGAGAGAGAGAGAGAGAGAGATAATTGGCACATCAGGGCCTCCAGCCACTGCAAATGAACTCCAGGTGCATGTGCCACCTTGTACATCTGGCTTTACATAGGTCCTGGGGAATTGAATCCATGTCAGTAAGCTTTGCAGGCCAGCACCTTAACTGCTGAGACATCTCCCTAGCCCCTTGATTAACAATTCTATTGAAATTTTTTTCTTTCTTCCTATTGCTTATCCCTAGAGGCCAGCATATCCTTACCCCTACAAAGCATACAGATGATTATCTAGCACATGTCTATTATTGAATGAATGAGTGAATGAATGAATGCAAGAGAAACAAGCAAGATTGAAATGAGCCTTAGATTCATATATGATTTTCTCTCAGCTCTCTTAATTGTGAATTAACAAACTGGTTGAGATGCAAAGGAGGTGAGAGGTACTATTTTGTACTTTCTGCTCCTAATAGTGTTAGTGTCTGTATTACATCTCCATTCCTACTTTAAACTGGGATTTTTTTCTTGAACTCAGGCAATGCAATATGAGATATTATTGTATTCTCTCTAAGAAGAATTATTTCTATTTTATTAAGTGAGATTTTTCTACCTAAAATGCTTTCTTTCTCATGTACAGAACCCAACCAGTTCTTCATCATACTAGAACTTCTGCCCCTGATGATAGCCAAAGACTTCAGATTTGTGAAGGAAATTTTCTCCTGTGCTGCATTGGGAATCATTTATTTTCTGGCCTATAACATCCTAATTGGGCTAGTATCATTTCTTGGCACACTTATAGCTAAAATCTGCACACTTAAGCACTATACCTGGAAGAGTTCTGGGAAAGTCAACTTATACTGCCTTCAATAAGAAGAAAGTCCTTATTCTTCCTTTTCTTCATCTGTTTCCTTCCCTTACCCTAGTTTCTGTCATTTCTATATCTGAAGAGTCTGATATATATATGTAAACACATATATTCCAGCTGCTGTTGACAACGCTTCCTGTAGAGTAGTAATTTTCCACTTAGCTTCTAGACTCTCAGCAGGGCAATGTGATTAGTTATGTATTCCCACAATAACAATACTACCACGCCAATAAGCATAAAGATTTAATGGCATATAACAACATGCTCACTGCTCTCTTATCTGTGATCACACAGGTGCCACTTAGCTGACTTTGCAGATCTGAGCTGTGATTTCTCACATCTGTCATTAACTAATTGTCATCAGAGGCCACTAAGGTGACATGGCCCAGCTATATGTGTTTTGACCTTCAATAGGCTAGCCAAGACATGTTCTCAGGGAGGTGACTCAGATGATAGGGAACAAGCAGAAATATACAAGTTTTCTAAGCTCAGAATTGGAGAGTAAGCACTGTAAGCCCTTGACCTTGGTCAAGTTGCATCCACAGTGTCAGTGGGCCCATGCATTGGAGTTCTGTTCTCAAATTTTTCAATATCGTCCAGTTCTTAGGTGCAGTTTGGGTGAGCTTTGTCCCTAGGAAGGGCACACACTCAAGTCTGAAGCTGTCTTCTTGTGAACCTTGTCTTTCAGAGAAAGTATCTGCCTTGTTTTTTTTTTTCTAAATGGTCATGCAAAGGTTATGGGATTTCTTGGCATGTCACTCTGATCCTTGCAGATGGCCCTCAGAATAGACACATTGCTCTTTTTCAAGCCTTAAGTCCTATGTCAACATTTTTTTTTGAAGACTGCTATACCTGAGTTCTCAAAGGATGAAGTAATGGTCTGTTAACAAAGTCTCGGATGTGTTTTCAACAAGGGTGGATATTACATGCTCTTAGTGGAACCCTCAACTTGTTCTACCTACATATCCTCCACCAACTTTTCCTGTTGGTTTTTATGAGTGGGACAAAAATTACGAGAACACATTCTAGGAAAACAGACTATTCTGTAGACTTCAAGACAAGAAATGCCAGGCGTGGTGGTGCATGCCTTTAATCCTAGCACTCGGGAGGCAGAGGTAGGAAGATTGCCATGAGTTCAAGGCCACCCTGTGATACCTAGTGAATTCCAGGTCAGCCTTGGCTGGAGCAAGACCCTACCTCAAAAAAAAAAAAAAAAAAAAAAAAAAAAAGTAGAAGAAGAAGAAGAAATGGTAGGAAGATGCATTAATATTTTTATGCTATAAAATCTCAAATGATGATAACATAACCTGAAAAGAATTATCATATTACTTTCTTACATACTCTGGGTAAAAGGCAGAAATGTGCTAACATTCAATAAAGCACAGAGATACCCTTTGCAAGCTAAAGAATGGATTTGACTATTGCAGTCTTCCTGTATGCTTCCTTCCTCGTTGCAGAGCTGAAAATGGTTACTTTTCCAAGTTGCTTCTGTTGTTTGTTTGGGGATTGTGTTTTGTAGCACTTGTACTGTGACTGGGTGTAGAATTTAGAAGTTCTCTCTTCTTGCCTCCCTCTTCTTCCTTGCCCTTCCTGTTTAACCACTCGTTATTTCTCTCTTATTCAAGTTTCTCTTCTTCCTCTTCCCATCCTACCTTTTTTCTCCTCTCAATCATATCTATTTTTCTTTCCAATTCCAACAAGTATGTTTTATGTGCCTACTTCTGCCAACATTATCCATAAACTGGAAATACTAAAGTGAGAGGCCTGGCATAGCAGGCCCAGTATGGAAGAAAGGCATTTGAAGGTAATTACAGTTCTCCAGGGGATTTAATTAGCCATTTATTATTAGGCCATGGCAAATGTTGCAGCTATACACTCATGCTTTACATGGAGTACTTGGAACAAATTATAGATGAATCATATTTATAAGCTGTTATGTTTAAGGTTAATATCGGTTTGTGTGTGTCCTCAGTCAAAAGCCAGACCAAACAGACCACATTTTCTCATTCTTTCCATAATACAGAGCACACACACACACACACACACACACACACTAAAAAGAATAAATTTAATTATGAATATGAACATAATGTCACATTCATTTCAATCTCATTGACAACCTGGTTAAAACTCCCAGAGGATCTCTTTCTGTGTCACAACATCATCTTCCTTGTGACAGATTTCACATTTCTTTTATATTAAGGGGTAATGACTAAATCACTGCTCAGGGAAATGGTATTTGGCTAATGGAAAAAATATTGGTGCAGAGGGAAATATTTGTGCCATTCTGAATTCCTAGACCAATTTCTGACCTGAGGAATAGAATATAAATTATAAAATTAATCAATATATTTCCCCATACCTTTGCAGAAAAGAAAAATAAATTATGGCTAGACCAAATGGGATACATTGTAGAGCACAATATGATATCAACTCATGGAAATTTTCTAGAATATATGTCCCATGCAAAAAAGAAAACATATAGGATAAGGACAAAATGAAATGAACACATCTTCTGGTGAAAAGGAGAAGCTATTATATTTCATTGAGAGACATAATGTATTGAAGAACTCAAAAGCTCTCTATACCATAATTTTCTTCAAAAATATTCTGGAAGCATTATGCTACTGCAAAATATGCCTATGAAGGCTAATATTATCTACAAGAATTTGAAAGCCTATAGATTGAACTTGAGTATATACATATATATTTTTTTACATATGTTTCCTTTTATAATGAGGGGGAAATAACAAGAAAATATGTGTGCAATACCAAATACTGTCAGAACTTCCTTGAAATTCTATATTTCTCTTCATAATTCCTTTTGTATCCATGTATACATTACTATTCAACAAATGTATATAAAATATCTACTATGTGCCATACATTGTAGCATTAAAACTAAAATAGTGAAAAGAAAGGTGGCATTTTAGTCTTGATAGAGCTTACATTGGGGAGAGATATGTTAAACTTTTTAAAAAATAAATCTAGAAATTAAAAGTCCATCAAAGAAAATAAAGTAGGCCAATAAGATAGAGTAATGTGGGAGATGGAGCCCTACATTAGATAGGGGACTTTCAAAGGCTCTTATGAAGAAATACTAGGACATAGAGGATGAAGGAGGAGTCATATGGAGATCTGGGAAAGAAGTAGCTGGCAAGAGGTCATAGAAGATGTCAGTCACTGCCAAAGGTTTGAAAAGCTATGTTGTTACCAAGACCCTATACTAGGTGGTATGCACAGTTTGGATCTATGCAGGGCCTTTTCGTGGGTCTGGGCATGCATACACATACTTCAGCTTCCCGAATTTATAATATATGGTTTATGTAGCTTCCTCCAATGTTCTTCCCTTAGGTGTGTGGTATTAGAGCCACTTTGGGTAGAGAGGAGTAAGTTCATATCTCTTAAGGTGAACCAAGGCCAGTGACTGACTGACACACATGTATGACAGACATTCTTGACTCCCAGGAGGAAAGCTCCACAGTGTCACTTGCATACCTGGGACCCTTTCCTATATAATCATAAGCTCATGCTGAGGATTAAACCATGCCTGAAATGACGTCCCTGGGTGGCTCCTTCTTTTCCTTTTCTTTGCTGGCTTTTTATACCTTCACAGGTTTCTCCTGCAAGCACAGAAAATTGAGAAAATTGCCTTTGGTCAAATGCTCATGGTGAGAACGATTTCAGGTATCTGCCATGCCGGCATAGATGGGGGAACTGACATCACACTTTGTGCTGGGCATTGTCCTGATGTTTTAGGGTGTCAGTGGAACCATGGGAAGAGACAGTGATGATGGTGAGCTCTGGTTCCACCTGTAATTGTGAAATCTTACATAAAGTCACAACTCTGGGCTTCAGCTTCTCATGTAATTTGGCCTATGGTGATGTCCAGAGAACTTTTCTTAGTCTAAAATTATGTGCTCTGTGCACGCATGGCTTTGGCATGTTAATAAATACATATATTATATAGCTATGGAGATATTGAAGTCACACCTATTAGGTTATGATGGGATTGGCAAGTTAACTTTTCTATCACATGGTCTTTGCTTTGTTTACTGCTATAAGTAATAAGGAAGCATGCCTAATTGAATCCAAGGTCAATTATCAGAAGACAAAACACAGTAGGGCTGTGGTGTTTTTATAGTGATTTTTTTATCTCAGATCTGAATAAGCTTGAAGGACAGGCAGTTCAACCAATAAAGGAAAAGGAGGAAGAGCCCATAAAGCATGGATTTATGAAGTATCTGCTCTCTAGGTGGAAAGTGGAAGCTGAAAGGACCCATAACAAGGACGGCCAAATTCTGATTGTGACTGAGTCACCAGAACTGGACCAGTGCAGTAATTCCCACTTCCGAGTAGCCAGAATTGCTCAAAGCTTCAGAAAGGGGTAAAACTGAGAACAAGCACAGAGAAGCTCAATGTCACCCTATGTAGGGGAAACACAACAACTGCTGCAGAATGCCACAGTGTACCTTGCAAAGCACTGCAGCTGGCAAACTGCATTTCAAATTAGCTCTTAAATATCAGTGACATGTTTGAGTTTCCAACTTTCAACTCTGTGACACAGAATAACAGAAGTTCAAAAAGATGCAACAAGTTTATTATAGGGCAGAAAAGGAACCAACATAGGAGGCAACATGGCATACCACTGCCTAGAATCAACCAAGTGGGTGTAAGCCTCAGGTCCCCACCCCACTCTGCCTGTGTGACCTCAAGTATGTCTGTTGCCTAAATGCAAGTCCATTTCCCTCACAAGTAAGATGAGAGAATGATTGAATCATAAACCTTGAATCATAAACAGGCATCTCTAATTTTTTTAGAAGATATGTGCTCAAAGAAGAATAACCCCTTTGACCATGTTTAGTCACCAGACTTTTTCTTAAACTAAAGGGATGCCATCAAGTTCCCCATCTGGCATTTTCTAAGTTCCTTCTCCTTCCTGCTTGGTTTCCTATCTTATGTCCCCATTACTCACCTGATGACTCACCTTCTAGATACACCAGAGATTTGAACATGCTCTTTCCACTTTATTTTTTTTACTGTCACTCAGAACATATTCTGGCATTCATTGAGAATTCAGCACTTGTGGCTATAGATATGAGACCCCTGCCCTCTGCCCTTTGTAGTCTGATGGACTCAATTAGACAGGGATATTAATATTGGAAAGAGTTATCTAAGAGCTATTCCCCAGATTCTGCATGTAAGTAACTCAGTTTAGGTAAAAACCATGACATAGTTCGTTTGTCCTGTGCTTCTTATAAGCATTTCCAGTAGGTTGATCTTGAAAAGTGAGAAAAATAAAACCTTTATACTCACAGGCATTCCATGGCCTTATTCTCAGATGAACAGAGCTACTGTGATACTATGGTAAGGACTAGCAGCTTGTCCAGTTGAGAAGTAGCAATGTGCACTATGAAGGTTTGACACCAGTCTGCCGTTTCACCTCATGTAGCCCATAGTTGGCATAGGAAGCACAAATCCTATAATTCCAGCACTGGGGAGGTAGAGGCGGGAAGACTGCTGCAAATTTGAGGCCACATTGGTCTATGTGATGAGTTCCAGGCCAGTTGAGGCTGCATAGTAAGACCTTATTTCAGGAAAGAAAGGAAAAAAGAAAGAAAGGGAAAGGGAGGAGAGAGGAGGAGGAGAGAGGAGAGCAAAACAGTATGCAAGAGATGGAATCAAGCAGTCTCACAGGCTGAAGCCAGCCACTTTCAAACCACAGAAATTCCTGTGACCCTTTCCTCTGCTCGTGTCAGTTGCAGCCTCATAGACTGCACTGCCTTTTTTAAAAAATATATATATATATATATATATATATATATATATATATATATATATTTATTTATTTATTGGAGAGACAGAGAAAGAAGGTGGGTATGGGCATGCCAGGGACTCCTGCATCTTATGCTCCATTCTTTAAAATGTGGCTAGAAAGAAGACAGAGAAGAGCTGTAAAGTTTATCACCTGGTCCATACTAGAAAAACAGTTGGTTCATACTAGAAAAAAAAAGTGGGCTGGGGAAATGGGTTAGTGGTTAAGGTGCTTACCTGCAAAGCCAAAGGTCCCAGGTTTGATTCCCTAGGACCCACATAAGCCAGAAGCACAGAAAGACCCTGGTGCACCCATTTTCTCCCTCCCTGGGACACTTTTTAACACATGAATAACATATCCTGTAACAGAAACATCAATAGGGCACAATGTGTAAGGAGCCACTCTGTGACTTTCATCTGGTGTCCAGGAGAGGAGAAATGGTTTCCTGAGAATGGGATGGTCACAGAAAAAAAGCTTCAGAGAGAGATAAGAGATAAATATCTACTGAAGACCCAAGCTCACTGTTGGTTCAATAGATTATATTCTTGATCACATCAATAAATCTCTCTGAACATCTTCAGCATCTTCATCTATAAAGTGGGAATATTAATGAAGGTTAAATTAGACAATTTATGAGTAAAGATATTTTGTAAATTAATGTGCTTACAATGTTGTTATATTTGTAGTGACTACAGAATGCTTGTCAAGAAAATAGAGACTTTGGATTAGTTTTTTTTAATGCCAAAAAACAGAAAATATCTAATAATTATCTTCTCAAAGCTTGCAGTAAAATCCATCAAGCCATATAAAAGACAAGTACATACACTCCAAGGGAAGAGCGTTGGCTGAAGGTGGCACTATTTTCAATCAGTTGTCTCTTCAGAACAGTGATTCTCTGATGAGAGTGACACACAGTTCTGTTTAGAGAGATGTCAGCTCTGTATAGTTTTTTTTTTCTTTTATTCTGAGATATCTAAAGTGATCCCAGCATAAAGCATTTGCAGCTGTGTTGGGAAATGAGCTAGTCACGCCTCAGCAATTTATGACCAATTTTCCATTAATAATAGAGAATGGAGTGTGGTTCAATCACTTTACAATCTAAATACTTGTTCTTAAGAATGGGGGAGACAGTACAATAGTTTTGCTCTGTTTCTGAAAGACATTAATTCAATATTGTGTATCTTTGAAGAAAAACATTTAGGTGGCTTTAAGTGATAGGAAGGTAAGATTGATAAGGAAAATATTCATAAAGCCATGCATTTAAAATGCTCTCTGAAGCCCACATGTAGGAAACTGAGAGATGAGCCTAAGAACCATGACACAACATAATTGAAAGAAAAGATGGGGCATAAAAGTGAGAAAAAGTAGGAGTGTGATTGAAGGTTTCAGACCTTAGGTCTAAGACATGAGTCACAGCAGCAGGGGCCCCAAAGCACAAATGATTTGAAAGTTAAAGCGAATCAGTCGAGTCAGAAATCATGATGTGAGACAGAAATTTAGACAAAGATGGGCTAAATGACCCAGCATGGGCAGTTTATAAATTCAAGGAAATGGAAATTTAAAGAGAAGAGAACAGAAAGATGAAGACAAGATACCAATCAGAGCATATAATACATTCCCGGGACATGCCATCCAAGGGCTGTCAAAGAAGAGAGCACAGTGTTGGTTCTAAAGAAGGACTGTGTGTGTAAATGTAAGGGTAGAAACGGATCAACCATCTGAAGGGCGAGCATACCAGATTCCCCCAAATGGGAAGATGTCCTTGGTACCTTCCACTAAATTCACCCAACGCATCATCTCTGTACAGCCTAGTGATGGATGTTACGTGAGTTTAGATTTTCTCAAAAGACCCAGACTCAAGGATCCAAGAACAACTTTGTAAGGCAATACTGTAAGACATGGGGAGCCAGAGGGAAAGGTGGAGATGAAGGTGCCATTCCTGAGCAGGTGATGATGGGAAACAAAGGGACTGAGTAGATTCTCTTTCTGAGGAGATAACTGGAGTTTTAGCCATCACGATCACCCTCATGAATCTCACTCTTTTGGGGGGTGGCTCGGGGGTGTGCTAAACTCCTCAGCTCTTACACACTTCCCTTTTGCAGATACATGAACAATTGAGGGAAGAAGACACACCAGAGCACCACGTGACATTTACAGTGAGCCAAAGAGTGAGCAGGCATATGGTCAATACCTGCTGTAGTAGTCCCATACCCCACTTCTCAGTCTAAAGTTTCTCTCTAGTAATCTAACAGGCTTCTCCTCTTCCCAAGAGCACCCACGTTGATTCTTACCAAGAATCAGTTGCTTTTATTACCAAATGTATCAGAGTTTTAATTGTTATTCTAATTATGTAAGTAAATAGGATGTATTCAAATCAACTAAATATGAGATGTAAGAAGAAAAATAAAATAACTCGAATGCTTTCATTGTTTTGATGAAAGCAAGTCAACAGGAATGGGCTTTTGAGCAAGGTGTGGCTGAGAAAACTGTGTTAAGTGATGGAGAAATGGTAACAATTATGGAACCTTATTCAAACATTGCCTCTTCAATAGCCACTTTAATTTTTGCTTCAATGTCAAGACACTGGAGCTGGGAGTCTTAGAGGATGCATTGTGAGTGTGATTTATTAAGAGCGACAACACTTCAGGCCAATTAACAGACACAGAGTCAGTGAAAAGGCCTGGCTTTACATCAGAGATTGGCAAATGAGTGCCAATTTATGTGTTTTAAGTTAAATAAAGGTGTTCAAGGCATGTATGAATCATTTATATGACCCTTGCTTTATTTTTTTTTTTTTAATCAGCCAATAGCCAGCCTGTGTGTTGCATGAGACTCCCTTCAGTTCTACTCCCTGAAAGATGCTGAGATGATAGGGTGGGAGTGTTTTATTTAGTATTTCCAGGAAAATTGAAGCACAAGGACTAAACACTTCCATGGCAGTGTAGAACCAAATTAAGGGTCAAAAAGTTAAGGTTTCATGCTGACAACTGTTTAGCTCTATCATAGACAACAACCAGTGAGAGGAACAAAATCCAAAGAAGATTTAGGAGGGTAAACAGCCAAGTTTAGTTGTTGGACCGTGGTGAAGCACTGTACCTCACACTTCCAAGCCCAGCAACCACCACTTCAGAGTAAGAGACTTCAAAACCTTTTAACTGACTTTCAGAATAAAACTGCCAAAATCTTAGATTGCAGATGACTAAGCTCCAGCGACTACTGGGAATTCTATCATCTTATCATTTAACACCAAAGTTAATTTCATTTTATACTTTGGATTCTTGAACATGTGTCATTGTAGAGATACTAATTATCTTATACTTGAGGTTAACGGGACTCAGAACCACTCAGGCTGGATACCAGACTTGCAGCTCAGAACACCACCGGCTGACCGTAATATGTTCTTATTAGTCTCGAAATAGTCTAGAATATCAAAGTCAGCCTAAAAGATTCTGGTTTTTATACTGCCATAAATTTTCAAAGCAACAAGGTAACCACAATTTGGCCTCTTTCTCCATTACTGTGTGAAAACACAAGTTAACACTGTTGTTTTTCTGAGCTTGTGTGCATAAAAAAGAAAATTTCCAGTAAAGCTGAGAAGTTTCTTTGACTTATTCCTCATGTTATTCCAGAAATAATTAAAGCCAGCCTATAAAGTGACATAAAATTCAGTAAAGGAACAAAAACCATCTATGATCTTAATTTCTAAGAAATAACAAAGAACTTACAGGATTTAGGTTTCAGTATCAATTAACCTCTTTTAAACATCAAGTTGAAGCACAATGTCTCCTTTTTTGTTTTGTTTTGTTTTGTTTTGTTTTGTTTTGTTTTGTTTTGTTTTGTTTTGAATGGTGTAAACCTGCTTCTAATGAGCCCCAGGGCAAAAGTACATAGAGAGGCTCTCTAATGCAAACTGGCAGCCTTCTCTGAGTCCTGCTTTGGTCTCGCAGTAATGTGGGAGGCCTCCTATGCCAAGACCTCCCAATCTGCATGACCAAATGCTTCCCTCACCTTCCTGCAGCAGTGGCCCTTTCCCACCACTTGGCTCCAGGATGCTTTCACTGGCAGTGGTGAGTCTACATTCAGAGGGTGAACCAGATGGGCTTGGGTCCAGTCCGGCAGAGAACACAGGAGTCCTGGAAGGATGGTAGATAGTGACCTGTGTGTTGTGAGTGCACTAAATTACAAATATGGATGCATATATCCATCCATGTCCACAGTGTCAGAATTTACTGAATAATAATACATTCACAAGTTATGTCCATCTTATTGGTTTCAATTTACCAAGTACTATAGATTTCTTTTAGGAAATCTGGCCACTGGCAATCACAGGCTCTTTGATTCTGATTGCAATTTTAATTATTAGTATTAACTGTCAGGTTGCATATTATATTTCATCACATATAAATTATAGAATGACTATAAAATGGCTGCAGATTTCAAAGAGGCTGTTGATATCTAAGTAAAAGAATAAAATTTATTTTAATGTAAAAAAGTAAAGAAAGCAGAGAGAACACAAATTCGTTTTAAAGGATGGGATTTCAGATCTGAAATATCTGCCATGCCAGTGGGAGCCAGACTTTTATTGAATGAGGGAAGCCTGCCAGTCCAAAGTCCATAATTGGTCAGCTTGAACAAAGATAAGGCATTGGTTCACACTGATGAATGCAGTACTGCACCCATCTCAAAAAGCCTGCCAAGCAAGCCCTCTGGAGTAACATTTACTTAGGCAAGGAAGAAGTTGGAAGTGAATCACCCTCTTCTCTCTCTTAGGTTTCCATTTTAAGATTAGGTCATTTTTGGGCACTCTAGAATATAAGCCATCCATCAAGGGCCCTTTTTCCCTGCCTTCCTAGCCAAGGATGCTGTCTAGCTCCTATAGTGTCTCAAGGCCTTACTGAAACCAAGTGAAGAAAACAATACAGCTGCAACAAGTCACTGCAGGTGGTTAGATAAGATAGGAATAAATCCAGTCATGGTTCAAGACACAGAACTGACTCCAGGTGCACAGCTTGTTAAAGGGGTAGCCATAGGTTTGGACAAAGTCATCTCAGGAGGCCATGCCAAATTCAAGCAGGGAATCATGCTGAGCTGAAGCTCAAGAGTCATAGTTGAGAATAGGTCACTTTCTGATCATGTTAGATACACCTCATGATCTGATACGTCAAAGTGAATTCTCCCCTGCTCCAGCATGAGGTATCCTCTTTTAATAGAACCCAGGTTCAGAGGACTGCACCATTCATTGGCCTCATTTTTTTTTTTCAATGTAGGGTCGGTCTCACTCTGGCCCACACTGACCTGGAATTAACTATGTAAACTCAGGGTGGCCTTGAACTCATGGTGATCCTCTTACCTCTGCCTCCCAAGTTCTGGGATTAAAGACGTGAACCACCACGCCTGGCTAGCCTCATTTTTTTTTTTTTTTTTTTTTTTTTTTGGTTTTTCCAGGTAGGGTCTCACTCTAGTTCAGACTGATCTGGAGTTCACTCTGTATTCTCAGGGTGGCCTCGAACTCACAGCAATCCTCCTATCTCTGCCCCCTGAGTGCTGGGATTAAAGGCGTGCGCCACTATGCCCAGCTAGCCTCATATTTTTGATATGCCCATGTGTCCTGTGTTTCTGACTTAATTGAAAAGTTCATAGGTTGTTGTAGTGGTTTGCATGTGAAATGTTCCTCTATAGCCTCATTTGTATGTGATTAAGCCTCAAATCACTAGCTGGTGGAGGCATGGAAGGTGGAGTCTTGCTAGAGGAGGTGTGTCATGGGGGCGTGGGGAGTTTGCAGACCTTGAGGTTTATTTGTTTAGCCCAATGAGTGTTCAGAGCAAGCTCAATCTTGCTGCTATTGCCTAGGTGATATGTGACAAAGTGATGATATAAGCTGGTTTCCTACTTGTCTCATGCTTTTCCTGCCATAAGGAAACTTCCCCTCAAAATTGTCAGCCAGAACAAACCCTTCCCTTCCATAAGTTGCATTTGATCAGGTGTTCTGTACCAGCAACTAGAAGGTAACTGTAACAGTGCTCATAGCATATTTGCCTAAATAAGTTGTTGTTTTTTTTTTTTTTTTTTTTTTTTTGGTCAATCTAAGTCTCATTGTTTGTGTTCTATGGAGGGTACATGTTTACCTGCATACACAAAATGTGGGGAATATTCTGCTTTGACATGTACACTCAAAATGGTGCCAACTGCTGTTTTGTAAAATGGAGTCACTCATGGCTGCTCTGCACAGTTTTAGAGTAGGTCACAGCCTGGCCTGTCTCTACAGTGTGTCTATGTTATGTTACATGTCTTAGGGCTCAGAAAATGATACTTCAAAGATTGATCCTTCAAAATGCTGAAGTGCTCAGAATTACAGACAATTGGAAGTCTTTCAAAACTGCCTAAGAATCGAGGTCTTTCTATAACCTCCCTTTGCTCTCCCACCAAGCACTTACCTCACTGAAGAAATTTCCTCCCAAATGAATGCAATTGTCTTAAGCACCTTCCCTAGGGGTCTCATGAAATGACCAGAGAAGACGGCAAATCCATGGAGACTCCTCATCCCTAGAGCTTGGAACTTTCTGCAAGAATTCACCTAATAAATAACTTTACTTTTGCTCCATTTTCTCTGAACTTCTGGAGAGCTTAAGAGGGCTGAGAGAAATTTCCATGTGATTATCTGTTTTTGGACCCAATTCAAAATTCAAAAATCATTTCTTTGTTTTTTTTTGTTTTTTGTTTTTTTTTGTTGTTGTTGTTGCTGTTTGTTTGTTTTTTGGTTTTCGAGGTAGGGTTTCACTCTAGCTCAGGCTGACCTGGAATTAGTCTCAGGGTGGCCTTGAACTCATGGCAATCCTCCTACCTCTGCCTCCCAAGTGCTGGGATTGAAGGCATGTGCCACCACGCCTGGCTCAAAAATCAGTTCTTATCTTCTCAAAATTGCCTGCTCACCCTCCCACCCCATTTTCCTCTTTCCTATGAAGGAATTATCTCAGCTTCAACCCTTTGATATATCCTTTATTTTCATATTTCATATGGCTCCCATACTTGTACACTGTTGACTAGTTTCAGTAGACCTACAGAACGTCGAGGGTAAGCTATGCTTTTGTCTACCCATAAGAGAAGACAGTTGAGATTGCAGGTGGAATTAAGGTTGCCGATGGCCTCACTTTGCAATAAGACTAGTGTGGATTTTTTAGGTGGGCCAATGTCATCCTAAGGGTATTTAAATGTTGAAGGGAAGAGCTCTATGATGGAAGACAGCATCCACAAGCCACTGCTGGCTTCAGAGATGGAAGGGTCTATGAGGAATAATGGCAGCCTCTAGAGGCTGGAAAAGCCAGAAAGTAAATTCTTTCTTGTAGAGCATTCAGGAAGAAACACACACCTGCCAGTGCTTATTTTCAGTCCAATGAGAATCACTTAGGATTTCTGAGTCCTAGAACTATACGAAAATAAATTTGTACTCTTTTAAGCCACAAATTTTATGGGAATCTGTTATAATAACAATAAGAAATGAATGAATACACCTGGATGACTGCTTACTTGGTCTCAAAGTGGGTGACAGGCTCTGAGTATAGAAGATGTGCTCTGAGAAGGGATGTGGACAGAAGTGAGCTGATGTGTGTGGGTACATGTGTGTGAGCAGTGTGTGAGGGCTTGCAGGCCTGGATCTAAAAGTAGGTACTACTGCATGTAATTGAAAAAATTATAGCCACACTAAAGGGAAGGCTCATCCTATTTATCAAGCCAAAGGGATTGGGTGAACCACTGTGTTACTAAAAGACAAACCCTCATGACAGCCACATTTCCACTGTCAGTGCTGTACTTCTCAGAGAAAAAGCCATATTTTGCTTTGTATCATAGAAGGGTCATGAAAAGGGGCAATTCTGAGAGGATGAGAACAGAATTAGGGAAGCACATAAGAAAGGTCTAATCCAGGGAAATTCTGGAAGGACCATTCCCAATAAAACCCACACCTGGTTAAATTGTGCTCAGTAAATACTTTGGACAGATTGTCTTACATAAAGTGGTGAAAGAATGAAGCTCTGTGCCTGCAGCAACGCAGGCTACAGGGGATGCTGGAGTGCATCACTTAGACCCTCTCAAGCAAAAGGCTTTCATTTGCCTACCTCTAGGACCCTGCAGCTATTGATGGTGCTGAGCTGTATCGTCTTCTGAGAAATACCCTCACCAAGGCCATGCCCTGTGCAGGAACACTCCGAGTCCAGAGGACTACAGAGGGTGTGCTGGGATTCTGTGGCCACTTTGGCACAGACTCAGTTCTTACTTGGCTCTATCCTGTCTCTTTCATTCTTGCACAAGAGATTTGAAGATAATTCTATAGTAGAATTCCTGAACAAAAACAAGTAGGAAGTTAAACAGAAATTATTTATATAGTAAAAAAAACAAAAAAGTATGTAAATATTTGTTGCTTTTATTCTAAATAGTAAAATCTAAACATGCAAACAATTTAGAAAAGCAGGCTCTTTATGATAAATATTGTTATTTTTAAGTATGATTTTTATGGACAAGTTATGTATCTTTCAACGTCCTGCAACAAATTATCCACTTTTTAAAATAACTCAAGTTATAAGATCTGAATTAATGCATGAATAACGACTTACTTTGGTTATTTGTCTACAACAGTGGCCCTAAGGTAAGCATCAGCGCTCCTGAAGTGACCATAAGCTCATTTAGACTCATCCTTAGCTGAGTCACTGGAACGGGAGATTTAACAGAACTAGTGATGAAATTATTATTTCTGGTTTAAAGCAGTGATTTTTCAGACTTGAAGCTCTGCACCAACAATACCATATCACCTAGAAACTCACCAATCTGTTAGAATTGAGGATTCTGATTCCAACCTTACTAATCCAAAAGCCTTGGGTTGGGATCTGCAGCTCTGTTGAATAGCTCTCTAGAGCTCGTATAAGCTAATTTTGGAGCACTGGGAGTGTCGATGCATGGACCTTTCCTGAGATGCACAATGCTTTAAGATTCTTCCATATATTCATGTGTATCACTGGTTCATTCCTTTCCACTGGTGAGTAGTAGTTGATCCATCACATAGACATTCTACAGTGTGCAAGCCCATTCCCTTATGGAGAGAAACTTGGTTTGTTTCAAGTTTGGGGTAATAAACAATAAAGCTCCAATAACCATATGTACTCAGAGTTTTGTCTCGCTTGGGTACCATGGGAGCGATTTCTAGGTAACATTATAAGAAATCCCCAGCTGTTTTCCAAAGTAATTCTACCATTTTGTATTTCTACCAGAACCATTTGAGAGTGCCTTTTGACTTCCCAATTGAGTGAGCTAATAAATGCCAATTTCCAGTTGAGTTCCTATCACTTCTAGCCAAAAAAAAAAAAAAAAAAAAAAAAAAAGGCTATTATAAGAAGTGTGTAGTTAGTATAGCCCACATTCTCTATAATTTCTTCTTTCTTTGTATTTAGTCTATAATTCTAGGGATACTTGCTGAATAACCTCAGGCAGTACTCTTCAAAATAAAAAAGAAATACATTTTTTGGGGGGGTGGAGGGATGGCTTAGCAGTTAAGGCACTTGCCTGCAAAGCCAAAAGACATAGGTTCGATTCTCCAGGACCCACATAAGCCAGATGCATGAGGTGGTGGCACATGTATCTGGAGTTTGTTTGCAGTGGCTGGATGCCCTAGTGTGCCCATTCTCTCTATATCTCACTCTCTCAGTCTCAAATAAATAAATAAATAAATAAATAAATAAATAAATATTTTTTTAAAAGAAACACATTTTTAATTTTTCTCCACACATTCTATAATCTGATGATATCATTTGCTATGGAACATTTAGGATGGATTCTAGCTCGGTGGTTGTAGTGGAATATGACAGCAATTCCTTGTGCCTCCTAACATAAGAACCAACCCACTCTTATGAATCTGAGAAGGAAAGCATGGCCATCCCCCCATAATGGCTTAATAGTAAAGGTTTACTTTGGGTTATGGGAACAATTCTCATGGTTAGATAGGAACTAGACATGTCATGTGCATCATGTAAGATTACTCTTTGGAAACATTTAAGAATATTAGCAAAAAAAGAGATTTTAGCCATGATTATTCCAGTCATCCAAATGGAATAACCCACAAATTACCGCTAAGCAGGCTCTCTGAGTATTACTTTACCAGAAAATCTGAGGTTGAGTGTCATCTTCCTAAAAACTGTTCTATAGTAAGATACCTGGAAGTCATGCTGGAAGTATGACTCCCTTGCCAGTGACCAAAATTGAACACATAGCTTTAAATTAGGGTGCTTGTCATTATAACTATGTTCGTTTTCAATTAGCATCACTACTCTATGGGAAGTACAGGTGCCCTTTCTGGATGTAGAATGCCTAGTTGCTTCTAGGTCTTGCCTGTACCTTCAGGATCTATAGGAAAGTGGACTACCTTCTCCCTAATTCTGTCCTAATTCTGTTTGTAGAGTGTATGCTTTATCAGAAGCTATTGGTTCTATCAAAAAAAATAGTTTGGAGAGTCAGAAGGATGGCTTAGCATTTAAAGGTGTTTGCTTGCAAAGCTTACCAACCAGGGTTCAATTCCCAAGCAGTCCATGTAGAACTAGATGCAAAAAAGTGGTACACTCATCTGGTGTTTGTTTGAAGCAACACACACACACACACACACACACACACACACACACACACAAATAAATAACTATTTTTAAATGGATATGGCCAGATATGGTGGCACTCATGGGGAGGGAACAAAGAAAATAGGATATTGAGCTGGTGGCTAGCCTGAGCTGCATGGCAATACTCTGTCTCAAAACAAAAAGTATCAATAAGCACTCGGGAGGCAGAGGTAGGAGGATCGTTGAGAGTTTGAGGCCACTCTGAGACTACATAGTTAATCCCAGGTCAGCCTGGACCAGAGTGAGACCCTACCTTGCAAAAAAACAAAACAAAAAAAAAAGTATCAATAAATAATAAATATATTTTGGTATGTGAGATCCTATGTATAAAAATCCTATATCAATATTTGTTTCAATTTTAAAGTAGAGAATGTTTTCAAAATTGAACATGATATGAAAGTAGGCAGGAAAGTAGTTGGGAAGAGAAGGACTTAATGAGAGTTGGGGAGGGATACAAGAGGGCAACGGGCGTTAAATATGATCAAAATACATTATACACATACATGAAATTAACAAAAATAAAATAAAGTTTAAAAAAATACAACATAAAATCAGAGGGATAGCTTCTTCCCACAGGAAACTGTTTGATTCTTCACTTACTATTTAGATAGAAAATGGTGGTTGGACTGGGTCACTGCTCAATGTCCACTGGAGTGACACTAATCTCTAGAAATAGAGGCAACGTGAAAATAATCAAGGATAGTCCGTATGGTCCAGTTATAATGTAAGAGAAGAATGTCTGTGTCACACAAACCAATGAAATGGCGAGCAACAATACAAGTCAGAAAACCTGGAAAGATTGAAAAGTAATCCTAACTTTGGGCAGATAAAAAAAGGTACTGAAAAATAGAAACATGAACATATGCATGTACATATATGATACTGGGTGTAGTCAGACCCTAATCAAAATGAATCTGTTACAGTCAAGCTAAGAATAAAAATTAAACTGTGGCTGAGTGATATTTAGAAATATTAACTTACAGTTTTTTTTTTTTACTTTTTCCTTTTTCCATTTGAATATTAAACATAACATTGAGTAGACATTCTTAGAAATATTCATTTGGGGGCTGAAGAGATGACTCCGCAGTTTAGGCACTTGTTTGAAAAGCTTAAAGGCCCAGGTTCAATTCTCCAGTACCCATGTAAAGCCAGATGCAGAGAGTAGGGCATGTATCTGGAGTTCTTTTGCAGTGGCAGGAGCCCCTGGCATGCCTCTTCTATTTGTCTGTTTCTTTCTCTCTCCCTCTCTCTATCTGTCACTCTCTCACTCTCTGCTTGCAAATAAATAAAGATTTTTAAAAAAGAAATATTCATTTATTTTTCTCCTTTTCCCCCTTTCTACCTCCCACTCAAGTTTCCCCAGGGTTACTGGAGATGACATGTTAGTTCAAGTGTTTGTTACCAATTGGATCTCCTCTAGAGACAGAAAAAGGAACATGATAGAGACTTTCTCGTTGCTGGGACAAAACACCTGACTAAAAGCAGCTAATGGAAGAAAGGGTTAATTTCAGGATTACAGCAAGGAAGAGCAGACAATCAGCTCACATCATTAAACATCAGCAGTAGGGCAGGAACAAGAGGAGTGAGCTATCTTGTAAGCAGCCAATAGAGCAAGACTAACGAACCCCAAGGTCTATTCCCAGTGACGCACCTCTTCCATCAAGGCTCCACCTGCAAAAGGCTCTACCAGCTGGGGATTGGTAAAGAAATTTAATTACAAACACATGAGGCTATGGGGAGCACTTTACATTCAAACTACTACAAAGAGTATACATGTCTCCCAGTTGTGTGTGTGTGTGTGTGTGTGTGTGTGTGTGTGTGTGTGTGTGTGTGTGTGTATACATGCATGTGCATATATTTCAGTGAGGTGCTGTCTTACATGAAAAAAATTACAGATGTGGATTGGAGAGATGGCTCAGCAAACCTTAAGGACCTGAGTTAGATTCCCAATGCCCATGTAATACCAGATGTACAAAGTGGTATGGCACATGCATCTGGAGTTTGTTTGCAATCACTAGAGGTCCTGGCATGCTCATTCTCTCTCTTTCTATCTGCCTCTCTCTCTCTCTCTTTCTCAAATAAATAAGTAAATATTTTTTTTTAAAAATTAGAGATGTGACTTTTAGCTGCAAAGATCTAAATCTATTGGTGTTTAGGCGGTACAAGAGAATAGAATGGTAATATGAAGAAGCAGGGAACATTCTTCTCCAGATAAAGTAGGTTAGTAAAGTATATTCCATAAGCTCTGGAAAGGAAGAAAAGTCAAATGAATACAGAAGAGTCTGAGACCCAAAGCCTTAGATTAAGGGTAAGTGTCCTAAAAGGTTACTGAGATGAGCACACGGTATTCTAGCTGGATATTTTCCTCGAACAACATTGTAGCAAAAGTTTAAAAAGTGGGTTTTGGAAGGATGGCAGGAGAAATGGGGAGCCAGGCTAGCACCAGCCTTTCAGTCCTGACATATAGACAGCTTCAGTTTCATTGGCTTTGGAATATATCTCCAGATTGATGTCTCACCTTCCCTGTTTTTTTTTTCCTTCCCCAAACCCCACTTTCATTCCCTGGGATCACTTTCCACAGTAAACCACCTGCCTTAAAGCTCACTTGATGGTTTCTGTTTACAAAGAGTACAAGAAGAACCCAGCCCCACAGCAAAGGTGATAATAATCAGAGAAGCCACTGGACCCATTGGGAAGATGTTTATTTACCTTTAAACTTCTGCACTACAAGTCATTCCTTGCTAATCTGTGTGGTTTGGGGGGTCTTGACTGAGTAACTCTGGAAAAGCCCTCCTAGAGGTCAAGCTCAACCACCTGTTCCCACCTCCTGTCCTCCTTGAACTTCAAAGATGCAAACACAAATACTTGGGGCTGAGGCTGTGGTTCAGTTGTTAGAGTGCTTGCCCAGCCTGCAGGAAGTCCTAGATTCCATCTCTTGCACCACATCAACCAGGTATGGTGGCTCATGTTTGTAATCCCAGCAGCTCACAGTACTCATGGCTACATAACAAGTTTGTGCCCACCAAAAAATAAAAAGTAAGAGTAAAGCCTTGACAGCCCCTCAACACTCCATCCTCTTTCTCTAGCATGCTGGATACAGCACATACTTACATACTTATCCTCCCTTTTTGAATGTGTTCCCCTTTGGCTCTTTTACCTGCTCTCAATTTCCTCATGCCTGGATTCTTAAACTCACTGTTTAAAGACCATTTCTATCTAGTACATTGTCACGAAATCCACCTATGTTTCTGTATGAGTAGTGTTTATCTGGATTTTTCTGTACTCCTAAGGTTTCTTCTGAAAGATCACATTTAGATCCCTTTAACAAAAGTTTCTTCCCAGTTTTCATAGACAAACACAATGCTTCCAGAACTAAGACAAAAATTTATTTCAGGGCTGGAAAGATGGCTTAGCAGTTAAGTCACTTGTCACAAAGCCTAAGAACCCAGGTTCGATTCCCCAGAACCCAAGTAACCTAGATGTGCTTGGTGGCACATGTGTCTGGAGTTAATTTGTAGTGGCTATAGGCCCTGTCATGCCTATTTTCTGCCTCTCACCACCCCCTGTGAGTCACATAAATAAGTAAAAATAAAATATTTTAAATTATAAAGAAAAATATTTAAAAATAAGAAAATGTTAGCTATAAGGAAAAAAAAGGTCGAATTAAATGTTACATCTGAGGGTCCAGTGTTAGGAAAAGACAAGAAGATAAAGGGCTTGGTGGTAGAGCATTACAGTCTGGCAAAGCATGAGAATCTTAACACTTTGGAGAGAGATGTGAGGGACACAGCTCTGGCATGAAAAGAAGATGCAGAGTTTGGCTTTGGCATATCATGTTTCTGTCCTGAGAATATTTGAAGACCTGGTCTCCTCTACTTTTCTTGCTGATGTTAGCCACATATCATTCCTTTGATTTCTACTTTTTTAGTCTCCAGTAACTTCTTGAGAAAAAAATGCCACTAAATCCCAAAACAAAGCATTTTGGGAAGCCAAACTCATTACTTTTGTAAATAAAACAGTATAATTGTTCATAAAATGCAATCAGAAATAAAAATATATATATTAAGATATACCGCATATAAAAAAAAATCACCCAAACTCCCAAATGGAACAGTGCATCAGTCAGAACTTCTAACATCACTCATCTTCTGCAGAAATTGGGGAACATGGCATTCATTAAATGATTCCATGAGACAGCATGAGAACGTTGACTGGAAGCAAGTCTGCAAGCTCCCGTAAAAAGATCAGCAGCATAGAGAAGATCCTGTGTTTTGTTTCTGACTCTTGGAAGCCTGCTTCTCTGTAAAGAGGTTTGAACACAGCCACCTTCCTAATAGCCTGTTTTGCTTGTCACCCACCTTTTTGCCATTAGAAGCCTGATAATTGCTGTCTTGGAAACAAAAGAAAACAACACCATTGTGCTGCTAATAAAAGACTGTGTGAATTGTTTCCCATCAGAAATGCAATGATTTTAATTGACTTTATTTGCTTCCAAAACAAAATAGAGATGCACAGTCATAGTGAGGTCTGCCCTCATTGATGGGAGATGCGTCACTAATTCCAGATGAAAATTGAAACCTGGTAAACATCTATCTTGCTGTTACCCAGCCTGCAGCATACAGGGCCAGGCTTATGAGGATTTTTTTTTTTTCCTCCTCTTCTTACTGAGGTTCCCCTCCTGGGACCCAATAAAGGACTTTGGTGCAGGTAAAAAGCAGCACATTATTCTGTAGCTTTATCCCAGCTGCACTTTGGAAAACAGATTTGCAGGCTCTGAATCAACAGGCAATAAGTCACTCAGCCCATTTTCTCAGAATTACTGCTGCACTGCTACTGTTTGCTTCCCAATAACTCTATAACCGTGGACAGTAACAAATACACACAGGCATTTTCTTCTCTGCACACAGAAAGCTACACCTTCATGAATATCTCTTCCTTCGCTATTTCCTAATCCAATTTTTTTTTTTCATTTCAGACTTAGGAATGTGTGTGACAGGATATTGGTAAATTTCCATAAGGCAGGGCCCAACCACAATTGCCTTCCTTCTAGGTAGCTTTAACTCCTAACTTGCTATGCTAAGTCTGTGATAAAGTAGCTGTATTCTCAGGTCAGGGATGAGACTAACAAGAAGAGAACCTAAGTTATAAAAAGCTTCAAGGATCAGTATTAATGGTGAAGAGCTTATGTTTTGCTTTTTGACCTGTTGGAGGAGTTATGTGATATAACATTTCGTCCATTTGTCCATCCAATTGTACACCAATTGCTGTTTGTAGAACTTTGTATGAGTGGTAGAGCTATGCTCAAGCTGCTATGTGTTCCTGCTCTTGCCGTAGTTACATCCTGAATAGACAATGAAGACTGAAATTAGGCAATCACGCAAGTATATTTAAAAACTGTGTTCAGGTGCTGGTGCTTTGAAAAAAATCAAAGGAGCATATATAGTAACAGAGAATGAATGCAGATGGTGGGCATGGTACTTAAAAGAAGGTGGCCCTGCAAAGGCTCTCTAAAGATATAAAATGCATGCTGATGGTGCAGATTCTAAGAATGGGCTTTCAAATGCTTTGCAACTTTTCCTGTAGAGAGGCAGGATCCATGTTTTCATCTCATGACCCTGGGCTCTATGGCTACTCAACAGTTAAAGCAGATGTGATGCTGGGCCAACCCCAGGCTCAGGCTTTAGGGAACTAGATGCTTCTATTTCATGTCTCTAGAAAGATGTAAAGACTAGGATCTGGGAAGCTGTGCTATGAGAGTCCAAGCCACTCACAGAGAAGATGGTAACTCACATATGCTAAACCCACATGTTGGCATCCTGCTACATGTCAGTTCCAAAGATCAAGAGCCCCAACAACTGGAAATGCCTCTTATCAGGACTTCATAGAAATGAAACTTCTGGAACCTAAACTTGGCCTTTAGGATGTATGTTATATATGTGGTACTAAGGTCAGTATAAATGCATTCTTCTTTGCTTAAGGAAAGGGCAGAATACTATTTGGCTTCCTGATGCTGTGACAAAATACCTGAGAAAAATGAAGCTAAAAGGGGAAAGGTTTAATTTCCTTCACTGTCTCAGAGGTTCCAGTTCATTCTCAGTGGGCTCCCTTGTTTCAGCATCGGTGATAAGGCAGATCATGGCAGACCAAAGCTGCCTATATCATGACAACCACAAAGGGAACAGAGAGGAAGACAGGGGGGCAGGTGGTGAAGAAAAGATATGCCTTTTTGAGCTGGAGAGATGGTTCCAGGGTTAAGGCTCTTGCCTTCAAAGCCTAACAACCTGGGTTCAGTTCTCCAGTACTCACATAATGCCAGATACAAGGTGACACATGCACCTGGAGTTTGTTTGCAGCAGCTGGAGGCCCTAGTATGCCTGTTCATATCCTTCTCCTCCCCTCTTTCTCTCTCCTATCACTTTCTGCTTGCAAATAAATAAATATTTTTTTAAAAAAGATGTGCCTTTTATGGTCATACCCCCAATGACCTGGTAACTTACTTCCTCCAACTAGGCCCAACCTCCTACAATTTTCACCACCTCACAACAATGTCATCAAATTAAGCATCCATGGATGGTTTAGGTTGAAGCCTTTATGATCTGGAGAGATGGTTTATCAGCTAGAGGCACTTACTTGCAAGCTCTGAAGGCCTGGCTTTAATTCCCTAGTACCCACATAAATCTAGATGCACAGAATGGAGCATGTATCTGGAGTTTGTTTGCAGTGGCAGGAGGCTTTATTAGGCCCATATTTGTTCTCTCTCTCTCTCTCTCTCTCAGATATATAAATTGACTGGCATGGTGGTATATATCTTTAATCCCAGCACTCAGGAGGCTGAGATAGGAAGATCACTGTGAGTTCAAGACCATCCTAAGACTACATAGTAAATTCCAGGTCAGCCTGGGCTAGAGTGAGACCTTATTAAAAAATAAATAAATAAATAAATAAATAAATAAATAAATAAATAAATAAATAATACAGGCTGGAGAGATAGCTTAGTGGTTAAGGCACTTTCCTGTGAAACCTAGGGACCCAGGTTTGATTACCCAGTACCCCCGTTAAGTCTGATGCACAAGGGGGTGTATGCATCTGGAGTTCATTTGCAGTGGCTAGGGGCCCTGGAGCACCCATTCTTTCTCTCTCTCTCTCAAATAAATAAATAAATAACAAAAAAGCTTTAAATATATTTTAAAAACTAATAAATAAATAAATTCAAATACTTTTAAAAATAAAGCCCTTATGATCCAGTCATCTCCCAACACTGTTGCATGGGGGAACCAAGCATTCAAGATATGAGCATATTTGCAATGTCAGAAATTGAATGTTGGTCAGGGTTTTACATGGCCTCTCAGATTCCTTCTCATTTCTGGGATGAGCTGATTAAGTCATTTTGCTTCACGAACATTGAAGGGTTTCAGTTGATTTTTCTCCTGGCAACAGTTCATTCTGGTGAAAAGACATCATGAAAATATTGATGGAGAGCAGCAATATTAATCCATCAGCCGTTATTTATTAGTGATGTGTTGTGTAACAAGCACAACTCATAAATTTAATGAAAATGCAATGTCATTAATCACTCACCACTTATAATGAAAGCCCATAGAACTTCATTGGAACTTTTTTTTTTCTTGCAATCTGCTTATTACAAGCTTAGTTGTGGCTGCCTTTTCTCTCCTCTAACAAATCTCTTTCCTTTACTTACTGATCACCAATCCGTCTTTACAATTCCAAAGAAGGTAACTATTCTCTCAGTCTTGTTTGCTAGAGCTTCAGCATAAAACAAGTTCATCCTGCTTTCTTGCTGCCAGTAACCCAGACTTTGCTGTTACTATTTTTGATTGTTTAGGTAGTAGTATGGGCAACTTCCCAAATAGTCTGAGCCCACCATAAAGCTCATTCCATTTCACCTAAGCTTTGTCTAGAATCGCCTAATGCAGTTAGATACATATAGCCAATAAGATGGAAGGAGAATTCTACTGGAGTATTTGGTGAGTACTTTTTTTAACCCTAAAAATTAGATACTAAAAAAAGAATGCACTTTTGGTGCCCTTTGCTTCTTGCTCAAGGTACTAAGATGTAATAATATGATGTATAAAACTAAAGCAGCCGCACTGGGACATGAGAACAGGCCATTCCTGAAGATTCAGCTGAGGAAGAAGTCAAACTCTGAGCTTTTGATGCTGCCTAGAATTGTCCAACTAACAATGTCACTGCTTGAAAACAGATTTCTTATAAAGTAAGAACTCTCTTCATGGGGAATCACCCATGTTCATCCAGGTGTTTGGATGAAAAGTTTGTATTTAGAAAATTGAAGGGAGAAAAGGAGGTCAAAATCATCCGTAACAGAAATGAGCTAGAAGAGGTCAGAAATGAGGAGCCCCTGGGAATTTTTCGGAAGAGGGGATGGAAAGATTTTAAAAGCTACAGGTTGAGAGGGTATATACAGAGGCATTGCCTCCTTCCCCACAATTACTGACTACTGCTTTTACAAGGCATAACCCACAACCGCATGGTGAATGCCCACTGAGGAGAGTCCTCAGCATAATGGGGCCAGGGAAGAAGGAAATGATGATACTAACACATGATGTGTCCATACAAAGTATGTTACAGTTTATATACTTTTATTTAGTTAGTTGCAACCAGAGAGAGATAGAGAGAAGAGAGACAGACAGAGAGAATGGGCACAGCATGACTTCCTGCCTCTGCAAATGATCTCCAGATGCATGTGCCACTTCATGCATCTGGCTTTACGTGGGTACTGGGAGACTGAACCCTGGTCTTTAGGCATTTCAGGCAAGCACCTTCACAGCTGAGCCATCTCTCCAGCCCACAAAGTATATTCTTAATAAAAAAATAAAATAAAAAGTCCTAAGTTTGATCCCCAGCACTGCAATAAATTAATAAGCAATAAAAAAATGAGGAGCCCAACACTATATAACAAGCACACAGAAGTCATAAATTAACTAAACATGTTGGCCGATCACTGCAATTCTTATATTTGGGAAGCTGAGGAAGGAAGACCTTGAGTTTGAGGTCCGCCTAGCCTACAAAGTGAGACCTTGTCACACTTGTACAAGAGACATGAGGTGGCATTTTATGTCTTCTTCAGTTGTTCTCAACCTTATTTTTGGAGACAGTGTCTCTCTCTCTCAATCTAACACACACTGATTCTCCTTGACTAGCTGGCCAGCAAGCCCTAGGGAACTTCCTGTCTTTACTGCCCTAGCACTGGGATACAGACATGTGCCACCACATTGGACATATTATGTGGGTTCTGGAAATCTGAACTAAGGTCATCATGCTTGTGCAGCAAGCACTTTACCTAATGCGTCATCTCCTCAGTTCCTTAAAGTCTGATCTTGAATGAACAATCCAATCCACAACATCCTCAAAGATTGCTTAGTGATGCTTAATAATAAATTAAGTTATAAATTGATAAAGAAAGCAGCTAGGTGTGGTGGCACTCACCTTTAACCCCAGAACTCGAGAAGCCAAGATATGAGCATCACAGTAAGTTCGAGGCCACCCTGAGACAACATAGTGAATTCCAGGTCTGCCTGGGCTAGAGTGAGAGCCTACCTCAAAAAACAAAGCAAAAAAAAAAAAAAGGAAAGAAAGCAAGCACTGACCTCCAGCTTGAAGACATCCCATCACTGTATCATAATGATTCAAGGCAAATTGCAATTTTGAATGCTCAGATTTCATTTACAGAAGCATGGTGGTGGGACACAGTGGTTGGTGTACAACTTACCTACCTCCACTCCAGATCTGCAACTTAACACTCCTCTCACGTTCTGGCTCTTCCCTGCTAAAGACCTTGAGGGAACATATTCAGATGCATTAGCCTGTGTGCTCAAATTTCACTCACGTTCTTCTAAACTTTCAATGGCCATGTTCAGCCACCCTTTGGGTACCTGAGTCTACATAATCTCAAAGAGGTAGTTCCATTGGATAAAAGAACTCAGGACACTTTTGAAAGAATTTTCAGAATTTTGCATACCTGAAGAGCACTGTAGATACGAAAGCTTGTTGCCTTGAAACTGCAGGAGTGAGGCTTTGAACAACAGGTCCATCCCGTAGTTCCCCTTGCCCACTAGTTCTTAGGTGACGGGGAGCCTTTTCTTATTATTATTAGTTATGTATATAGTGTGTATACAGCCATGATGGTACCATTGTTAGCCTTCTCCCTGTCCTCCCCCCATGGAGATTGTGGGTCTTGCATTGTGGGGGTAGCCATCAATGGGGAGCCTTTTAAAGGACAATGTTGACTTAAATATCCCAAGCACTCAGGCTGAAATGTACAGTTCCAGTCACCATGATGATGAAACAGCAATGGTAACTATCCCCCTTTTAATGAGTTACAAGATTTCAGTTAGTGATTTATTAATTATTATTTGTCATTATTTTTGTTTTGTTTTGTTTTTCTTGACAGAGTCTTGCATTATAGCCCAAGATTACCTGGGACTTACTATGGAAACCAGACTGGTTTTGGAATTCATGATCCTCCTGTCACAGCCATATCCTTACAGATGTGTTCCCACACACAATGCTAAAGCCAGTGATTTCCAAACATTGACAAGTCCTCAGATAGAATCCACAGAGATGGATACTCAGGAAGCTAATGAAGATTGAGCTCCAAGACCCCTCACTCACACAGATTCTAAAACAAGCCTCAGTCGTGGCCACCCACCTGCTAAAGATGGCAGAATGTGTCTTGTGATTATTGTACAGAAAATGTCCCAAATTGTAATATTCCTTCCCAAAAGGATGAATGAGCCAAGAGGTCAACAAGTCTTAGAGAGCTAAAACTTAAAAGGTCATAAGAATGCTCCCCAAGGTTACAGGAGCAGTAAACAAGTACTGAGCAGCAGACTTGTACCAGGGTTATGCAGTAAATTTCTCTGAATGGAAACTTTCCCTCTTGAAGAGAGGTCAACACGTAATATAAATAAAGTAATATAATGGTTAAACAACTGCTTGGAAGGACACTCTCTAAGCGGCTCTATCCAGCCTGCTGTAAGTAGTTCAGTGTGCTGGAGACTCTCCGACCAGCAGAGCTACCTATATATTGTACGCTGCAGAGAGATGCAGGCATCATGAGAGGAGACCATGACAAAATAAACCCATGGGTTTCATCAAGAGCTGAGAATAAACAGGCAAAGAAAGAGGCCAAGTTCCCAATCTCCAAGAATATACACCTAATGACTCAAAGACTTCTTATGAGGCTCTACATTGTGGGAACGTCCAGCCTTTGGTTCAAGATCTAAAACCACACAATTGAGTTACAAAAAAAAAAAAAAAAAAATTCTAGTTTCTGTTCTCCCATTATAGTGTAAGACCCAAATTAGTACATTTTCCCTCCAGTTTCTATCTGTCACTGACTGAAAGTTCTCCTGAAAGATGGTAACTTCTTAGCACGTCCTCATGAGCCAAACGAAGCCATCATGTGGAAAGGGACAAGTGTCTACAGATTGACCCTTGTGGTCTGTTAACATAGTGATAACCCAGGGAGAGTAGGAGGGACCCAACAATCCCAGGCACACCAACAAATTCAATAACCTTGGACACAGTAAGAAAAATAAATAATCTATTAATTTCTTAGAACTGCTGTAACAAAGTGCTACAGTCTGGGCAGTTTTCAAAAATAGAAATTTTCATTGCTTACAGTGCTGGAGGTGAAATCTAGCAGTTTTCAATGATAGAAATTTGCTTTGCTCACAGTGTTGGAGATGAAAAGTCCTAGATAGATGGAGGCCCCCCTGCAACTTGGTAGCATCTTTCCTTGTCCCTTCCAGCTTCTGATGGTGCTCATCAGTCCCTGGCTTGCAGATCCACCACCCAGGCTTCTGCTTCTCTCATCACATGGTATTGTCCCTCGACATGTCATTGTCTTCACAGATAATTTTCCTCTTCAAACCACAACACAGTCATACTGGACTATGATTACCTTCATGACCAACTTCATCTTAACTTGGTTTATCTCTTTAAAAATCCTGTTTCCAAACATTTCACAGGCCCTTCAACAAATCAGCTTACAGGAAACATTTCAACCCAGAACAACCTCTGTGGTTTTGGCTTTCATTTGAAAAATTAGAATAATCATTTACATGCTATAAATTTGAGTGGAGAAGAAATACCTGAATTGCACCAACATCACTAAGCAATCTTTGAGGATGTTGTGGATTGGATTGTTCATTCAAGATCAGACTTTAAGGAACTGAGGAGATGATGCATTAGGTAAAGTGCTTGCTGCACAAGCATGATGACTTTAGTTCAGATTTCCAGAACCCACGTAACATATCCAGTGTGGTGGCACATGTCTGCAATCCCAGTGCTAAGGAGGTTAAGACAGGAAGTTCCCTAGGGCTTGCTGGCCAGCTAGTCAAGGAGAATCAGCGTGTGTTAGGTTGAGAGAGAGAGAGACCCTGTCTCCAAAAATAAGGTTGAGAGCAACTGAAGAAGACACTTAATGCCAACTTTTGTCCTTTATGTGCAAACACACACACACACACACACACACACACACACATACACATGCCCATACACTTCTGAACACGCACACCACCTATAGGTACTTACAAAAAAAGTCAAACTTTGAGATTTATAGAGTTAGAACAGAAATATATAAAACCCTTTTTAAAATAAGAAATAATGTGTGACCTAAGGGAAGCATTCTCTTCACAGAACATTTTGACAGGAAGTGGTAGAGGCAAGAGTAACAAAGACAAACTGAGAAGACTGCCCACAGATCTTGGAGAAGGAAACACCCTGAGCTTTCCTTTATGCAAAAGCTCTCACTGCTGGAGCCCTGGGCCCCAGACCCTTGTCCCTAACTCCTGGTGGAGCTGCTTTCTGCTCAGCTCCTCATCTGCTGAGCTGAGTGGATTTTCCTGTTATTTGCCTTCCCAGGGAGGCTAGCACAGTTGTTCTCTGCCTCTTACCTGCTTTGTTTTCACTATAAATCCATATACTGGCAAGCAGATTTCATGCTTCAGTCTCAGAAATTTGTTGCTCTGCCCATGAGAAATGTGTCCTTCTTCCTAGTGTGGTAGAGATTCCTGGCTCTGATTTCATAAAGGGTTCAGAATTGTGGCCAAGTATTATGGAAGGCAGGTAGCTCTTTTCTGGTCAATGTCCCCTCTAGTAGCTTTTAGGTATACCCTGTTATCTCGGTGTCTACCCACCACTTCTCTGTTTCTCATGTGTATTTGACTATCTTGAGAACCTTGTTAAATGCAGATACTTCTCTTGACAGAAGCTGATTTGATGTGTAGTAAAAATACCTCCTCTCCGAGTCTGAAATTTCGACTCCAGAAAACCCATTCATGTTGCTAATGTGAGGTTCTCACTGTGGTAACTATGAGACCTGGTTCTCCAACAAAGCCCTGGAGCCAACAGCACCATAACTACCTAGATATAGCTTAGAAAGACATTCCCTTGGCCTACTACAGTAGAATCTTGGGGGTTTGGACCCAGCGATCTATTTTGATCAACCACTCTTGCCCTGTTCTTGTGTGCATGAGAATGCAGGTCTAGAACTTATGCATAGCTGTGTTTTCCCTTGTCCATGTGAAAGATGGAGAGAAGGAAGACATATATACACTAAGGCCCTCTTAGTGTTAATGAACACAAGGCGGTGGAAGAACTGAGGAACCAGAGGATTCTTGTGATCTTATCAGCTAGGTGAACTTCTGCCTGACAGATGGGAAATCCAAGCATGGGACAATCGTGCAAGGTGTGCTGACCACAATTGAGATGAAGACAGGTAAGATCAGGAGAACAGGAAGTGCTGCTCACCAGAGGAAGGAGACAGGTGCATGATAGGCAGGAAGGTTTTCCTCTCCTTTCCTGATTCATAACCTTTTATTTCTGGGGCACATGCCTCTGTGTGTGTGTGTGTGTGTGTGTATACATGCATGCATGTGTGTGGTGTATATGCATATGTATGTACCCATGTGGTACCCCATGTACTTGCCTGAGGCCCTATGTGGCCCGAGTGGACTGTTGGGTGTACAGCTCCATCACTCCTCAGCCCATTTTTGTTTGATTTGAGCTGCAGTCTCTTACAGATCCCAGAGCTTGCTATTTTTTTTTTTTTTTTTTTTTTGCACAAGCTCCAGGGGTTCACTGAGATGGAGTCAGGGGGCATTGTTAGACAGTGAGTAAAGGCAGAAATGTCTGCCCTCTGCAATCTGCCCTTGCTAGAGATCAAAGGATGATCTGACTTCTTATGTCTTTCTTAGATCTGTTTTTACACAAAATACCTGGGCCCCTCCTGGGAGGGAGGTCTTCTTACCTAGGATTTAATACTAACATTGTGGTTGGTCATGTACAGCTCCCAGAAATTGGCATCGTGGTGAGCCTCTTCCTGAGACAGACCCCAGCTTCCTTGAACCCCTAACACTGTGTTTCATCGAAGGTCTCTGCTCTCCAGTTTACAAATGGGTATGGCCATGCCCAGGTGTTTATGTTCATCCTAGGGATAGCACTCAAGTATTCCCTAAGAAGACCTTCTCAGTCCCTCAGGCTTGCATGGAAGGAACTCTTAACTACTGAGCCATCTCCCAGTCCCAAGAACTTTTTTTGATGATTGGAAAAATGATGCTTTACATTCATAGAATATTTAGAAAGTAAAATTGTGCATAATCATACACTTATCAGATATACTATCTCTCTAATCTAGACATTTGGTATATATTCTTTATTTAAGACACAAACAAAATATATAGAGAGAGTAAGAAATATTTTATGAATAAAATATGCACATACACATATTTATACATGTATAAATATAAATATGCATGCATATACAATAATACTATGGATATATATATATATTTATTTATATTTATGTTTATATTTATATGGCATTTGTACATATATTCAAGAAATTTTTTATTTGTTTTGCTTTGCTAGGGATTACATCCAGGGACTCAGCACATATGGGCAGATATACATGTAAAACATATAAAAATATGGTCTGTATATATATGTATATGTATGTATATAATTTTGTGACTAGTTTTTATCTCACTTAGCACTATGTTGTATTTTAATTGTTTAGAACATTCAAATATACAGTACAAATATAAAATACTCCAGGTGACCACCAGTAACCATCCCCCATTTTCCCACATACACTATTAGCTGCTATAAACCTTTGCAGATTACATGAAGGCTCAGCATAAAGTAAAGAGGTAAACATCAACTCTTCCTTCTCATTAGGACCACTGAACCAAGTAATTGCAGAGGGACAGCCAGCTCTAATCCCAAAGTGCAGGGTCACCACCTTGCTGCTGGCGCCCTTCACACCCCAGCCCACATTTTCAGAACCCAATCAGGGATGTCCCATCCAGCCTTGAATTTATGTTTCAGTCCAGCTACTACAACCATCCATGATTGAATAGGGTCTAAAATTTTTATCAAATGGAAACTAATTCTGTTGTGAGATTTAAAAAAATAATATCAAGTCATCTCTTCACAGAAGATCCACTATGCCATCCTAAAGTGGATCAGAAATGATGAGCCTGAAGCCACACACAGCAGATACATGGGGTGACCCCAGCAGTACCAGACAACCTGACACCCTCTTCTTTTATCTTTATCAAGAAGTTTATCCAGGGAGAGTCTAGAAAACATTTCATAAATGATAAAGCCCTGCACCTAGATCCTTTAAAAACAAATGATTTCACAGAGCTCATTTCTATGTTTATTCTACTGATCCAATTTAAAACAAATTGTAACATAGAGCTCATAATAAGCCCAAGCAGACCAGGATCATTTTCATTTTTACAATAATAAGTCATGCATTTTTCCTCTTTCTGCTGCTGCAATTATGATAGAATAGAAAATTAGATTTTAATTAATCAGCAAGGGTTCCTTTCCTCCAATCACTGGGAATTTTAAGCCTATAAATCTACCAAATAGAGAAGTTGCAGGGCTGCAAAAAATAGCTGGAAAAAACAAACAGATTGTTTTTGGCCTGATCTTTTTCCCCTATAAAAGTTAAAGGCAGTTCTAAACAAGTTTTCTGAGCGTATGGTGGAAATCTATGCAGGCACAGACAAGGTTGTTGTGTGCAGGAAAGCTTTTGTTAAGGACAGAAACTAGTTGCAGCATCCCTAGTGCCTCCTAAGACTGGGGGTGGGGGAAGCAGTTCCATTATTGTTCCTGTCCAACATGATTGAGCCAGCTCATTTATTGCCTGAAGAAACCCTCAACTGTCACCGACTGTCACTGGGATCCACTTAGTATGTAAGAGGCAAGCAATTGCAAATTCCATCCCTATACTTCTCAGCTGCCCAGGATTGCCTTTGTCTCAGGTACTTGCATTATGAGCCTTATTAATTATAGATCAATCTCTAATTTGAAGGTATGAGCCAAGACTACAGGGGTCTCATTAGCATAAGATTAAAAGCTGACTCAGAGACTAATTATTCTGTAACCATAAAAATTCAAGCTAGATTTAAGTTTGTGCAAAGCAGTTTCACAGCAGTGAGCACAGCTTTTGAGGGATATTTTAAGGTATCACATGCGTTTCTTTCTAAGTCTTAGTGGCCCTACCTCTGTTTGTTCCACTGCTCATAGATATACATGTACACATCTGTTTATGTAGACATAAATCAGAAAACGGCAGGGGAGAATAATTTCCAAGCTGATGAAAAGACTGCCATAGGAATGTGTTGACTAAACTTGGAAGCTTGATAAGTGCCAGAAAGATAAAGTCAAGTTCAAACACTTCTGCAATGAATGCTAAGTGAGCTTTATTTATTAATGATTACTGATACAAATTAAGCAGAAACACTTCAATAACAGCTTTACTTGTCTAAGCTTTAGCTCATTAGGAGGACAATGTAAGATGTACAGTCTGTCCTAGCAGCTAAAAAAAAAGGTGGTTGAAGATGTCTGCACATCTCTGTCATGTTTTCATTTCTCTTCACCAAAATGAGGAATAAACATGTTTTCAAAAGCCAGATGTAATCATTTTCTTCTGTTTTTTGGTTTTTTTTTGGATGATTACAGTAGATGAAAGTTCATAGTTGTTGCTATGGTTATTGCTCGGATTGAGGCTTTGTTTCATTTTATTTGTGTATTCTGAAATAAAGGGATAAACTAAAGTAACCATAACATTTTTCCTATTATTTAATGTGTGTGTATGTGTGTGTGTGTGTGAGAGAGAGAGAGAGAGAGCACATGTGTGAGAATGTGGAGTGGATGCCATGGGACAACTTTGAGTGCTATTCCTTCAGGTGTCATAAACCTTTATTGAGGCAGGGACTCCCATTGACCTGGAGGTAGTCAAGTGGGCTAGTCTGGCTAGTGAACCCCAGTGATCCAGCTGTCTCCTCCTTCCCAGTGCTAGGATTACAGGTGTGTGTTGCCAAGCCTGATGACTAACTCTGGTCCACATGCTTGCATAGTATGCACTTTACTGAGTGAGCCATCTCCCTAGCTCTCCACCCCATCCCCACCAGTTAGGAATGATTTTAGCTATAAGCGACAGAAAACCCAGGTCACTATGGCTCATACATGGAAGATTTCTATCCCACATAAAGTAGAAAGTTCTTGGCATTGGTTCACTGTTCCTGACTAGCCTCTTGCGATCTTAATTTTGTTGGTCTCTTGACTATACATATCCATTTCTGAGTTCCTGAGGAGGGTGCTTTTGTTCCATGGAAAGGGAAATACAGTGCTCAAATAGAGCACAAGCTATCCCAGAACCTCCTCTCAGCCCTTTACAGATTTCTGCTTCCATCTCATTGATTGAAATTGTACTATGTTGTCCCATACTTGCTCCTGGCTTCAGAGCAATCTGAAAAGGTGAGTTTTCACCTTCTGTAATTTCCTGTTGAAGACAAGAGAAATATGAAACATGAATGGGTGGCTTTCTGACTAAACAATAGTGTGTGCCTCATTTTGGGAAATCAACAAGTCCAATCCACACCTTGGTATTCTGTAATCCCTTAGCTCAGCGATTATCAAAATATGGTCTTTAAGTTAACAGCCCAAGTATCACCTGGGAATTTGATAAGAAAGGAAAGTTCTGAGACCTTACCTTACACGGAGTGAACCAACATTTGGGGTCAGGTGCATTAATGATATGATTCTGTTGGACCTCTAAATCTCAAAAATACTGCCTTTTTTGGTGTGTTGGGGCACACCTTTAATCCCAGCACTCAGGACGAAGAGATAAAAAGACCACCGTGAGTTTAGGGCAGCCGGAGACTACAGAGTGAATTCCAGTTCAGCCTGAGCTACAGTGAGAGACCCCACATTGAAAACAAACAAAAAACTCTGCCTTAGGTACTGCCCAAGAATAATTTCCTGGTAGCAGCTCCTCTCCTCCTCTTCCTCCTCTTCTTCCTCTACTGGGGACTAAATCTGGGGCCTTGTGCAAGCTAGTCAAGTGCTGTGCTACTAAACTATATCCCTATCCACTGGCAATATTTCTTAATTGGAAAGATGAACACGTGTTTTGTTTTGTTTTTATTTGCAAGGAGAAGGACAGAAAGAGAAATGGAGGGAGAGAATGGGTGTTCAGGGCCTCTAGCCACTACAAATGAACTCCTGATGCATGTGCCACCTTGTGAATCTGGCTCCATGTGTGCACTGGGGAACCAAACCAGGGTCAATAGATTTTGCAGGCAATTGCCTTAACCACCGTGTCATCTCTCCCTTCCTGATTTCTGTTTTTTATTTTTATTTTTGTTTTTTTTGAGGTAGGGTCTCACTCTAGCCCAGGCTGACCTGGAATTCACTATGTAGTCTCAGGGTGGCCTCAAACTCATGGCGATCCTCCTACCTCTGCCTCCCGAGTGCTGGGATTAAAGGCATGTGCCATCACGCCCGGCTCTGATTTCTGGTTTTTAGTTTTTAAGACAAGATCTCATATAGCCGAGGCTGACCTTGAACTTACTATATAGATGAGGATGACCTTGAGCCCAACTACAAAGACCTGTGCCAGTACATGAGGTGAGGATGTGTTTGGGGGGAAACATTACAATAATCAACAGAAGATATGCAAACTACTCATGGTCCCGTTGCCTAGTCAGGTTGAGCTATTCTCAGTAGCTTTGGATAGCAAGCTTCAGAATCACCTTGCTGTTCCCAATCCCCATTCTCTGGTTTAAGAAGCCTGGGGTGGGGCTTCTAGCTATCATTTTCTAATAATTACTAAGTGATGTTAATGCTGTCTCTCCTGGAACACTCAGCATCACCTGGAAACTTATTGGTATTGCAGATTTTGTTTTTGTTTTTGTCTCACCTGAGGCCTAAAAAACCAGCATCTCTGGAGATGAAGCCCAGCAACTTGTATGTAAAAACAGATGCCTTAACATGATCAAATTACTGTATGCTCGTATTTAAAGTTTTCAATAACAAGGGCTGGAGAGATGGCTTAGCGGTTAAGGCACCTGCCTCCTAAGCCTAAGAACACTGGTTCCAATCTCCAGCGGTTCCAATCTCCAGGTCCCATGTTTAGCCAGATGCAGTGACGCAAGGGCGCAATGCTGCACTTGCCCACAAGGGGGTGCACGCATCTGGATTTCGTTCACAGCAGCTGAGAGACTGCTGGTGCACCCATCTCTATCTGTCTCCCTCTCACTCTCTGTCTGTCTCTCTCTTTCTGTGTCTCTCTCCAAAAATAAATAAAAAATAAAAATAAAGTTTTCAATAACAAATAAATAGATATAACAAGGCCTAGACTAGTGCTTCTTTTACACAGAAATGACTTGTGAATCATGTCCAACATGCATTCTAATTTTGTAGGTGTATTAGTTGGCTAGGGTTCCAAATAACAGAGAACCAGATGCTGGAAACTTAATCAACAAAAAGTTACTAACCCATAGTTATGAAGGCTCCAAGAGATGAAGGTGTCAACAAGGTTCATGTCTTCTGAGGCCTCTCTCCTTGCCTTGTAAATGGCCATCTTCTCCTTCTGCCTTCATGTGCTCTTTCCTATGTGCACACCTGTGCCCACATCTTCCCTTCTTAGAAGGACACCAGCATTTTGAGTTAGAACTCCCCTAAAAACCTCATGTACTCTTGAAATTCTTTGTCTAAATACTGTTGCATTCTCAAGTACGTTTAACATATGAATTTTATACATAATAGTAAGTGAATCGGTTTAAGTTGTTGAGAGGAAGAGTTTATTTCAGTTTACAGTTCCAAGTTAGAGTCCATCCTGGTGAGGAAGGCATGGTGCAGGAGCCTGAGGAAACTGCTCACATTTAACACAAGGAAAAAGCAGAGACCTCTGAATGCTACTGCTCAGCCAGCCATTTCACACACACACACACACACACACACACACACACACACACACGATATTTATTTGAGCGAGAGAAAAAGAAGAAGAGAGAGAGAGAGAGAATGGGTGCACCAGGGCTTTTAGCCACTGCAAATGAACTTCAGACACAAGCACCACTTTCAGCATCTGGCTTACATCGGTTCTGGGAAATCAAACCAGGTCCTCTGGCTTTGTAGGGAAGTGCCTTAACCTCAAAGCCATTTCACCAGCCCAATTTTACTTTTATACAGTTCAGAATCCTGCTCACAGTTAGGGTAAGTCCACCCACCTCAACTAATTTAATCTATCAAGGCCCTCATAGACATGACCAGAGATTTATTTCCATGATGATGCTAGATTCTGTCAAGGGATTAACCACCATTTTATTTATGGGTGAATCTGAGATTTTTATTTTATTATAATCAGCTACCAGACATCGCATATGCTGCTGGTCTTTGGATCACATGTTAGTGACAGTGACCAGATTATGTATTTCACACTTTGCCCAAGAAAGTACTGATTCTCAGTCTCACTTAAGAAACTCTGAGTAATTCATGTTTTGACCATCTATCTTTTATACATCTTTATACTTCAGTGCAGTACATAATAAAATAAACCTTCCATTATGTGATCATCCCCAAATTGATTCCTCCTGGACTTCATATAATTCTTAACTCAATGGTCGCAAGGACTCTCCTTGAGCAATAGAAATTAGAATGTTTGACTGCAGGAACAGAATTCTAAGCAACTCTAACAAATTGGAGAAATGTTATATAGTAAATGAACAGGATAAAGTCCAACAGGGATAGATGGATGATAGTGTCTTTAGGCGCTGAAAGAAAGGATAGAGCATATAGAGTCTTGTAAAGCACACATGAAGTGGAAATCCAGAATGTCATCACTCAAGGTGAGAAATCATGCTGAAAATAAACATCCAGGAAGTGGCGCCTCCCATCTGATGAAGATACCTGAGTTAGGGAGAAATATATAACCAAATATTAAAATTACTCAGCACAGTTCTACATTTTAAATACTATCTTGTGAGAATTATGTCCACATGACATCTACATTGATTTGGACATCATTTCCTAATTAGGTGAAACCTACAGTGTGGTAGTTTGAATATATATCCCCAATATATTCAGTCTTTTACTAGTTATAGTTTGCATCTGCAATCACCTTGCTAGAGGCAAGGTCACTGGGGGCTGGTCTTAAGGTGTGGTGATGGTTTGAGAGTCCATTGTAAAGATATGCAAATGTGCCTAGCAGGAGTTCCTGAAGTGTGCTGTGTGACCTTTTGGCTGTAGTTTTACTCTGTGTGCTGTGGTGGCTGGTTGGCTTTTTCTCTCTCTGCTTGGTCTTGTGAGAGAAGGTCTCTTCTTCTGCCATTATGGAACTTCCCCTGGATCTGTAAGCTTCAATAAATAATATCCCTTCCTCCATAACTGTGCCTGGTCTGGAAGTTCATCTCAGTGAACCTGAAGCTGTCTGCTACATACAGTATGCCTCTTGCCCTTAATAGTCAATGCTGGAATGAAAATCAATGCCAGTTCCCTATCAGAATCATCTGGGGAAAGTTTCCCAGTCTCCCCATACAGTTGTCCCTCTGGGCTTATCTGACTCTGGGATCAAATTTCTCTTCTCATAAGAATACTGGTCTTACTGGATTAGGGTCTTCCACATGACCTTGTATTAATTTAAAACCCTGATAACAATGTTACTTCAAATTAAGGTCACAGTTAGAGGGACAAGGAGTTAGGATTTCCACATATCTTATTGGAGGGACACAAGTGAACCATTACACCAATCCAGAACAATGAGGTAAAGTCCATCTAGCACTATTTTTTCAACGACTAAGAGAATCAAACATGCGGCTAGGGTTGAGAAGCACTGGCCTGGGTGAAAGTCACTAG